>OY776680.1:59844131-61188347 GCA_963675555.1 Leptura quadrifasciata | reverse complement strand
ATTATATGAAACCAATCCCTATTACTTGATTATCACCTTACATAATAAACTAGAGAATAGCATAAAAACCATACCCAGTATTAAGAAGTTCACATCTGCTGTTAAACAAATGCTACTAAAGAAAGCTTAATACTCTGTTAATGAATTTCTTGTATCTTAAATTAATGTATCTTGTAATAATTAACCTATTTTTTTCTCATTTTTTTAAATTTCTATGTTTGTAGTTTTATGTATTTTCTATCTATGTACATACATGCATGAATGCATGTACGGATTCATTCATGGGTGTATGTATGTATATTTCTTCTGTTTCTTATTTATATCTGTTAATATTTTTGTATATGACTTGTCCTATATCATTTGTATGATCTCTTCGACTAATAAAGGATTATCATTATTTTATAGATATTAATTAAACTAATATTTACCCCTCATATCAGGTTTTACCGAAATATGATTTTCTGAATATCTCAATACGTTTTGCACGACTTTGTCGTTATAAGATTTGAATCCTGTGAGGAAAAATGACTTGCAAATTTAGAAAACTGTCTGTCCCCTCTTCATTTTTCATAAAATACATATAAGTATTTTTCCGTGATGTATATATTTTGTTGTATTTATAAAGTAAAGACTGGCCACTCGAGTGGGAGGCACTGATTGGTCCGTATGAAAAGTGGATGCATAATGGCAGCGAAGTTGCTTTTATTTTGACGAACATGGTGTCAATAGACTCAATGTAATAGGTTAAAATTAAAATAACGGTCTGTTATGACTGATTTGGTCACGAAATAATTAATGATAACGTTATTATTACATATATTTTTCCACTTTGTCAAAACAAATATTGCAACCTGCTTTTGACACTTGCGTTACGTTGTAAACACACTAATGCCACCACCACCTAGATGCTTGGTGGTGTTGCTGATACACACGCGCGAGTCCCTGTACACGCGCATACTGAAACCATCGCCGCCATGATGCATCTAATTGGGTGGAGTGGGGGCCGAGTGGCCAGTCTTTACTTAATAGGGTCTCTAGCATTAAACCACGAAGAATGATAATAATTTTTGCTCATCATATTACAATTTGCAACTCAAAATCCACAAGGGAAATGAATAAATTCTTTGATATTAAATCAATAGATACGCATATATATATATATATATATATATATATATATAATACCTACGATAATTTATAAGTTTATTAAATAAAAAATAATGAATAAAAATAAAATTCAATCAGATATATCTAAAAGAGAACAAAACCACAATCCACACTACAATGTCTAACAGATCAAAGATGACTTTCTTGTACCATCTTATGTTTTCTAGGGCAAGAATAGTAGCTTATCATCTGGTCTGTCCTATCAATTCCTGACATATTATGTATTTAATTATATTAGCCGGCTTATTTTTTTTCAGGCCGTGTCGGTTAGTAGCTTCCACAGTGGTAGTAGTAATAACACATTTCGTTTGTCCCTCCACTTTGAGATATAAATACTTCCTGCTCGTCGCCAAATATGTTGTCCCTTTTTCAATTTCGCTTGTGTAACTTCAATTGGGTTTCCACGTCTATTAATGCGAAGTGTACCAGTCGTATGTGTCTTTTTAGCAAGTAACTTGTTGATAAATCAACACTGTTATAAAAGTTATCCATATAAAAGTGGTGACATTTGTCTGAATATGGTTTCATTAGTCGTAAGACTAGCGAATTCAGTTTTGTTTTATTTCGTACATCGTCTATTATATTTGCCTTTGTCTATTTCTATATTTAGAACGTTTCCGTCGCCTGAACACAATTCATAAAATTAAATTCCGTATTTGAATTTCTTATTTTTTTATATAGACACGAAATTTTAATCTTCCGTGAAATTGACATTGATTCGTCCAAAGACGAGACTTCATTTGGGTAAAAGATAGCCTGGCCATTTGAATTAATCTTTCTAAGAAGCGGATTATCTTTATGTAGACCATCTTCCTCGCTCTCGTCTGAACAATTTAGACACCTCAAAATTTGTTCAAATCACCTTCCAGATAAAGTGGCTGAGAATAGCGGATGATAGTAGAGGGGATCAACACTGAACACTTCTTATAGAACGAAATTTCAAGTACCCGGCTAACAAACAGAGGCCAAAGAACTTTTTCAGTTCATCTAAGCTAATTGGTTTGAAAGTTTTAAATCTTTCATTCCTACTTTTTGGTTGGTTTGCGAGTAATAGTATTCATTTGTTTTTTGAGTAAAAGATTAAAAATTTCTGTGTTCCAAATTAAGTCAAAAACTTGAGTTGCTCTAAGGTCTTTAATATTTTGTTGTACACCTGATTGCGATGCGTTAAAAACCAACTTCACTGGATCTTTTATTGTATCTTCCCATACTAGATTGCCAGTGGCAAAATTCTCGCCTAAGATAAAATTACTAATTTTAGCAAAAATGTATCAAATTATAACGAAAGAGTTTACCTATAGGGGAGGCCGGAGTTAAGTGGTCACTCATTTTATATTTCCGTTTTGTCACGAAATTAAAAAAGAAATCATAATGCTTTTAACGTCATTCTGAATTATCCTACTGTACTAATATAATATTGAATGTTCACTATGATAATCACAATGCTAAAATAGTTAGAGCTATTTTTAAAAAAGTTCAAATGGCTCAGTTAACCCCATGTTAACATGCTTTGTTGCCAATATACAGAATGTATTATTATAAATCATTTATCTTCATGAAAAGGTGCGGAGCATACAAGCATAATGCAACATCGCATCGCAACTATTGACATGCAACATTGGTCGTGAGACCTCTATAGCCCGGTTGGTGAACCTAGTTACTCATACTCGCTGTGTATGGTTTAAATAAGATTCACAGTTTTCTGTAATTATTTTACAAAAATATATATAAAATGGTTACGGATCATGTAAAATTTATTAATGAATATAACCATATATTAAAGTATATTGTGTGTGAGTGATTGTTACAGTAAGTCACATAAAACATTGAGCTCACGTTTCATCGTTTCCCCTAATAAAGGTAAGGCTTTCGTTAACCTTAAAAATATATTTGGAAACGATGAAAAATGGGATGTACGTGGCTGAAAGTGACAAAATTAAAGAAAATTCATTCGGGACCGGCAATATACTCTCGGCATTTTAAGTCATCTGATTATTTATATCCTGATAAGGTTATGTTTACCTGTTAAGAAATAGCAACGTTGCAGTGATTTGCTTCCATTTATCACCAACCTAGCTTTGCATGAGCATTTGACACTTAATATTTTTCCACATTTTAATATTTTGCCTGTAATTTCATGAGGATCAGTACTCATTTTTGAAATTTTCAGGTAAAAAGATAGAATTTTAACCATTGCATCCTCGGCATCACTACGTAATTTCCCGCACTTTATTACATGTCCCGCTTTCAAAATTTGCTCGCATTCCCAATAATTCCTTGCGAATGGGTTTGTACGTGCCCATTCGCAAGTATCGGGCATCAATAAATATATAAATAAATATTACGGACGCCGGCCGGTGCGATCAAAATCAAAACAATGATTAAGTCGGCCATATTGGAACACGTGACTTGTACACCACACCTCCATGTTGGATGTCAATAAAGTATCTTATTACTTTTGCCTTAGTATTGTAATTCTCATATCTTCGATTTCTGCCTTTTACTGGTAAGTGTTTTCCAATATTATTCTTCTTTCTAATGGAATCATCTAATTAAATATGTCTTCCATGCAGATTTTTTGCTTTAGGTTTTGTTACTTGGAGGCCGGTATTGTGCTTTTTCTTAGAAGAATACGTGGAAATTAGTTCCTCAGAGAGGAGGACTCTAAAATTAATCGATCAGAAGAATTTACCTGAAGTTATATCGTAATTGTATGACTAGCGTCTAGCCCCTGCGCATGACTTTCGGGGCGGACATGCGCGTTGCTATTAAAATTGAACTTGATCAAAACAATGCGTTTCCTCCACGTATCGGCTTATGCCAGTACAGTATCTTTGGCCCAAAAACACATCAACTTTGCCGGTAGCCCTGGCACTTGCTCTTGTAGGCCTTATTTCAAAAAGTACAAAATTCTTCCCCTAATATCAATGTTAATATTAGAATTGTGTAACCAACGTTTTTAAAAAGCCGATTTACCAAAGTATAGCAAATATTATACATCATTCTAACAGACTCTGATTGTAGGTTAAAGTTAGCTTCAATATTGTACAGATCTTTTTTAGTCAAAATGTGCATTCTTTCTAATGATGAACTTGACACTGAATCACGTACTTCATCTAATATCACATCAAATGGAATTTTGTTATCTTTAATGATATATTCAGATTGGACGCCTCATAATTACGATCGAACTTTAGGTAAGTTCTTTTGATCGATTAATTATATTTCGGCGTCCAGTCCTCTATATCATTTATAACACTATATAGTTGTTGAAAGATAGGTGTTGTCGAAAAAGATGAAAACGAGGATACGATAGTGTCAGGAGTAAAATATTTAATTGGAAACAAAACGGTATCTCATAATAAGATGATAATAAGGCAAGTTTAGAACTGTAAAAATACTGATATATAATATCTAGTTAACCTTCAGAGTACAAGCAAAGAAAATAAAAGAAAAAATACTCGAATCATTTATATGCCGTAGCTATGGTAACAATTATTAGGGCTGCCGATTTTCTAATGACATCTATTGATACGCCTTTCCTCAAGGCCGCAGAAGTAGATGCATGCCTGGTGGAATGTGCTTTAAACAGCGAAATATTTACACCAGCCACACGCAGGGTGTCGTTAACTCAACGATTCAACGTCTGCTTAGAAGCTGGGCTGTGCGGTTTTTTATAGATTAGTAAAAGATTGTCACAATTGGGAAGTCTTAGGCATTCGGTCACTTTTAGGTATTTTTTGATCAGAGAGGATACACATAAATTAGAATTCTAAGTGAAAAATTGTAGATCTAAGCACGGTTGTTTCCTATTGGGTCCAGAAATTTTTATCAGGTCTGGGATGAGGATTTTCACACCCGAATTTACCAGCTTTATGTTGCTGCATTTAATAATGAGATGGTTTGCATCCCCTAGCATGTTGCTAATGCCAGTAGTGTCACCAACTTGCCAGATGTTGTCTTAAATTCTCATCAGGAACATTTTTTAAAAACGTCAGTACCTGTTGAGGGTCCTAAGTAATGCTGTATCTAGGTTGTGGATGCCTCATTTTTATATGCGGATCACTGCTTATGTCGTTTGAAACGGTTAATGCCAAAGCCGCTCTGTGAGATCTGAAAGAGCCATATATATTGCTTGTAGTGTCTAACCAATGTTGGAAGAATGCTATGATTTGTGATATTTCTCCCTGAAATGGAGATAGCCTTCGTGTACTGCAAAATTCCCACCACAATTTGAATGTAACGTTGTATTGGTTAATTGTGGAGGTCGCTAGCGAATTAATCATTGTTTATATTGCGTTATCTTTTTAATCCAAATGCCTCCCTGATACCTTTGCGGTAAGGTGTTGATAGAGGGTGCTTGTTGTCGCTGTAAGAAGAATAAGAATAAGAGGTCAGGTTTAGACTTGAAGAATAATGGTATGCCAACTATCAATTTTGCGAAGAGAGGATACCAGGGCTGAGATTGCCAAAATGGGATTACAAGGATGCCAATTGCTTCATTATTACAAATTTTCTGTAGTACTCTAAGCATTAAAGAAAATGGTGGAAACGCATAAAATAAATAAGAGGCCCAGTGCACGGTGAAAGCGTCCACCGCTTCCGCGCCAGGTTCTCTATCCAAGAAATATATCTGTTACGTTAATGATTATCTATTGAATCGAACAGATCAATTCCTGGAACCACCCCAAAGGTACCAACGATTTGGTTAAAAACCTCCGTATTAAGGGCCCACATCGTTTTGAGTAGCAGCAAGCGCTATGTTTGATCAGCTTGCCAATTTTCATATGAACTTATATACGATGCGAAGATCCACGATTGTCTATTTTCACACCATTGCCATATCTGGCGTGCCAAGTGATATAGTTTGAGAAATTGTACGCTATCCGTCCTATTTATATAGGACAGAGTTTTAGTATTATCTGTTCTCATCAGGACACTTGCGTTTCTCAGATCGCCAGCGAAACATTTTAACCCGTAAAAAGTAGCTTGGAGTTCCAGGAAATTGATATTATAATATGTTTGCATATACACTTTCGAGTTGAACCTTCAATTTCTTGCTGTGTTCTTTATTGTATAACTTTAAACTCTTGTAATAATAAAACACTTTATTTGCAGATAAAACTACATCGTACATACTGCTACAACAATAAAACCCAATTGATTCGAAAGGGGTTGAACAGCGCCCTCTATACAGATGCATGTGCACTAACAAGATAAATATAAATTTGAATATGATACGGGGTAAAATAACAATAGTATTAATGTAATTCTTAACAGATATGGTTTTCCCTATCCGTCTTCTTCCACCAAGCATGTGTACTTTCGCCTTTGCAAAAGGCTCCCCAGCCGAATAAGCTAGCGTCAGTGTAGATTTCTAAGTGAAATTCGTCAGTTCTTAGGTCATTGTACGATTTATTGACATTCTCACGCCACCACAGTAAATCAGTGAAAAGGTCATTCGACATTGTTATTTTAGCTTCGTAATTACCTGAGTTTTTATTTCAAAGCTAAAAACTTTGCATGTTCAAACAGTTTACTGTATAACCAGCAGTATTTTACTGCTGGACATGCTGAAGTGAGAATGCCAACAAATCATGCAAAGTTTTGTATGCTACAAGTATCCTGCTCTTGGATATAACTAACCCAAGACAAAATTGTTCCACGCTTGTCTTTCGTAATTCTATAGACATTTTTATAAAATTAAATTATTACGACCTATAATCGGGATACGTATACGAGGTCCCAGATCTTACTAATCCTTGTAGTGAGAGCAACAAAATAAAAGAACAAGTAAAAACAAATACAATTTATTATAAAAAGAATTAGTAACAGTACAAAAAAATTAAACAATGAAATATTACGATAAAATAATACAGACAAGTCTAGGGTTTAAGGTTAACGCTATGAAAAAAAAATGATTAATAAATTGAAACAATTGACAATAAGAATGAGATATAAGGGTTACTTAACTTTTACACACAAAATTGGAGAGTTTCCTGGCGCTCCAGACGTGGGGGTTGGTCGAGGTGAAGTCTTCACAACACAATTTGATAGGGTTCATAAAATTTTTCACAATGGTTAGATGTTTCTCTTAATCGAAATGTATGAATTAAAATGCAGGGCCAAATCGTTTACCAAAATTCGTGTACCAAAGAATAGCAATGATCCAAAGTCCAAAAATCCAACAATCCAAAAAAATAACCGAACAGTAGCCAAGTTCTGCGGTCAAAATCTGGCCTATCCCAAATCGTCTACAATTAAATTGCAAAATTATTCTCAAGTTTATCTTCTAACGTGAGCACGTGTCTTTAATAAATCAAAGAAATTCAAACTTACCTAGAGTATTACTTCTAGACGATAACTTGCTTAATTATCCGAATAATTCGAAAATTCAATTTAACAAACCAAAATATAAATTGAAATATTAGGTTAAATTTAGTTATTATTCCGGTATTAAACCGATTAGCAATCACGTGCCTTTTAACTAAATAAATCCGTAGCGAAGTTTTCAGTTCAAATTCTTGATTTAAAAGAGGAAGTTTTAGGCAATTTCAGAGATTTATAACCTTTGATCACTCACAAAAACAAAAGGAAATGACAACAGCTGACAGTTCGACAGTCAGGGTACCAACTTGTGAAATGTAAAATACTGAATCGATTTTTATGGACTTTCGATCATTAACCATCTTTACTCTATTACTTTGTAAACAACTTTTATACGCTAATTATTGCAATAATCTATATTGTAAATTCTCCTAAAATATACACAATAATATACCATTATTTAATAAATTTATATATTCTCTACGGAGAGCCATCTGTTGGAGAAAAGCTTAAGTGGTAATTTGCACCCAATATTTAGCGTGGTGACATTTATCGCTAAAGGTAATTTCTACTATAGGAAATTTTGATGAATTTATGTACATATGATCTTGCGGACACCGGCGGAAGATGGCACGTTACAACTCCATCCTACCAAAATAATAAAAAAAAATATTCTGAAGGAATTTTTTTTTTTACAACAACCAAAGTATTTAAAGGTGATAAATATACCAATAAACTCTTCTCAAAAGAGAAAGATATCTACATATACATAGCTAAATATAATATTACCAAAAAAAGTTTTCCCAAGAATAAACAAAATAATTAAAGCGCAAAAATTGTGTCAAAAATAAATAGGTTTTTATTGGTACTAGTTGGTGACAAGTAACTCAGATCTCAAATTTAGAATAACAGCCCCAAAATGCAAAATGTGTGAATTCTCAAGAAATTCTTGTTTAAGAAAAGAAAAATTTTGAAAAATACCTAATTAAAGTGTTAAACAAATTAAAATATCTATATCAGAATGCAAGTAAAATGTTGTACAAACTTTACCGTGAAGCTGAGAGATACACAACAAAATATCTCAGTACATTGTAGTATGTACCAAACTAAAATAATGTTAAACTTGTCGTGAAGCAACAAGAAAAAAAAAATCAAACACCAGAAGGGTGGTAGCAAAAGTAGACAACAGACAAGGTTCAAAAATTCTTACGATATACTATGCATCAAGACAATTACTAAAACATTTAAACAAAAGACTATCTTAAAACTACAGTATATTATAGCATATACTAGCTAAAACTAAAAATTTAAGATTCTTAGGGGCCAAGTTATGGTACTTGCAAAACCAAAATTGTCGTGAAGCGACAAGAAAAAAAAATCAAACACCAGAAGGGTGGTAGCAAAAGTAGACAACAGACAAGGTTCAAAAATTCTTAGGTAAGACTATGCACCAACTCACACTGAGCGTAGTTTCCTGTGGGTAGCAGCCACTTGCATAGAACGTCCAGAAACTTACACCCTGTACATTCTAGGCAACCAGCTCCATCACACTCCACTATCTCCACATTCACACTCCCATTTACCTACCACATATAACACAAAGGACAACAAAAAAAAACTATACAATAACGCCAAAAAAGAAAAATTAAAAATTTTGGTCAGTTTTTGGCCTTCAGTAACGAGAGTTCAAGTTGTTCGGTCACTCGATCGCTAACTGGAATTTAGGATACGTTGTTCGTCCTTTTACATAAAAAGATCCCACCCAAGAAAATTACAAAATGCAAGATTTTCTCTTCTCCCGAAATACCAAGTAGCGGTGAACTAAATGGTAAATCGCCAAACTAAACATCTAACAAATATCCCAAAATAAGTATCTTAAATATCCAAAATAAACAATAATGAAAATCTTGATCAAAACTAATTTTTCAAAAAAAAAAAAAAAAAAATTATCTCCCAAAAATTCAAAATTAATCAGAGGCCAATGTGAAGTCGGGTTTTAAATCTTTCACATGATATTGACCAATCAATTCCTTGGCGTCATTTTCTAGTTCATACACATTCAAACCAATTTTCTTTTTCACGCGATAGGGACCACTAAACTTAGGTGCTAACTTTGCTGAGAAATGTTTAGAAGCATCGGATAGAGGAAAATCTCTTTTCCACACATAATCGTTTACCTGAAAGCTAACCGGACGTCTTCTAAGATCATATCTCATCTTAGTTTTCTCATAAGCTGTTTGCAAGTTTGCTTTAATAGTTTTATGCAGTTTAGCAATCCCTTTATTTTTCCATTCTATGTTTTCCTTAAGATCTTCTGTACCAAATTTACTTTTGTCCCGCAAAATTTTATACTCTTCGCCATTTACAATCATTTCTCGGCCTAAATTGGCAAAATATGGAGTATAACGTATTGTTTCATGTTTGGCAGTTCTTATAGCACATGCAAGGTGTGGAAGATTATCACTCCAGTTTCTTTGTTGCTCATCAATGTATGATGAGAGTAGGGTTTTTAACACCCGATTAACCCTCTCAGTGGGGTTATTCTGTGGATGATAATAGGCATTATATAAAGGTTTAACTCCATATTTTTCCAAAAATGCTGGAAATTCCTTACTTCTACCATACTGCGTCCCATTGTCCACGATAATGAACTCTGGAACACCGAATACCAAGAAGACATGCTGTTCAATGGCTTTAATGACATTTTGAGCAGTAGCCGAACGAAGAGGTACAAAAATTACAAATTTACTGAAGTAGTCAGTAACAACTAGGACATATTTATAACCAGAACTACTGCGAGGTAGTGGGCCAAAAAGATCACTACTTATCAATTGCCAACGAGTTATATCTGGTCTACTACCCATTTCACCGGCAGGTATCTTTTGTATCGGTTTCTGACTACAGCAAATTTCGCACTTTTTGATATATCGATACACATCAGCTTTCATACAGGGCCAGAAGTACTTTTGAATTAAACGATTGTAACTTTTATATACACCCATGTGGGCACCGGTTAATATATCAGCATGATATTTTTCTAAAAGTTTACGTCGTTCTGGCTTAGGTACTACTTCCTTCCATGTATCGATATCGGAGAGAAGATCTTTAAAACCACATTCAACCTTTTTGTACAATTTCCCATTCATTTCACGCCATCTATCATATTGTAACGGACTATCTCTCACTCGTCGTAGCATTTTATCATACCACGGATCGCCAGAGGGTACGATCGGTTCATTTTCAGTAGTTACGGTATCTATGGCAGGTGGTACTGCTCTCGATAAGCAATCAGGAACTACGTTATAACGACCCTTTCGGTGTATAACCTCAAAATCAAAACTTTGGAGACGCAAACACCATCTGCCAAGTCTACCTTTAGGATCTTTTAAATTATTTAACCACTTAAGAGCATAACAATCTGTTACTACAATGAACTTAGTCATCTCGATGTGCCCACGAAGTTTTTCTATGGCATAAATGACCGAAAGAATTTCTAATTGGGTGGCCCCATATTTAGCTTCTGTCTTGGTTAGTGCTCGTGACAGATAGCATATCACGTGTTCTCTATTGTCATACAATTGTGACAAGACACAACTAATACCGACCTGTGACGCATCGGTCTGTAAAATAAACGGATAGTCCCAATTTGGACGTGACAAAATGGGAGCACTAATCAAAACACTTTTAATATTTAGAAAAGCTTCATCACATTCTTTCGACCATTCCCATTTAACCTTCTTACGAGTGAGATTAGTTAAAGGTGCAACAATTGTAGAAAAATCTGGAATAAATCGGCGGTACCACGATAGCATCCCGATAATTCGCCTCACCTCTTGAGGATTTTTAGGTTTAGGCATATCAACTATTGCGCTAACCTTCTTAGGGTTAACACCAAGACCATCACGATTTACTTTATAGCCTAAATATTCCAGTTCTTCTCTACAAAATTAACACTTTTCTCGTTTTAGCGTTAAGCCAGCAGACTTCAGACGGTTAAAAACCTCTTTTAGTACATGGATATGAGTGTCAAAATCACTTGTTACAATTATTAGATCATCTAGGTAAGCAAACACATATGGCTTTAATTCTGGCCCAAATAAGCGATCTACCAATGCTTGAAAAGTACCTGGGGCCCCATGGAGACCAAATGGCAAACGTTTAAATTGAAAATGACCCCTGCCGGGTATAGTAAAAGCTGTGTATTGCTTACTATCTTCTTCTAATTTGACTTGCCAATAAGCCGATCTGATATCTAAACTTGAGAGATAACGAGCTGTTCCCAGTTGATCTAATATCTCATGTACAAAAGGCAATGGATAAGCTGGTCTTTTAGAGACACTATTAACCTTTCTAAAATCTACTACAAAACGATAAGTTCCGTCATCTTTATTTACCATTAAGATAGGCGAACTCCATTCACTTTGACTACGTTCGACAACACCTAACCTCAACATTTCATCAAGTTCCTCATTAATCTTTTGCTGCATGGGTGGACTTACACGATAATACCTCTGTTTAATGGGCAAAACACCTTCATTAACCTCTATTTTATGTTCCACCACATTAGTGCAGCCTAATTTGATGTCCTTGATGCTGTCAAAGTAGTCGCTCACAACCTCATTCAATCGTACTCTCTGTTCGCCTGTCAAATCGATAGCACCTTCCAGAGAGGCATTATTCTCCCGTACTATATCGCTTATGACAGGTTCACTAGAGAAATACCATTCACCCTTTCGCAAATCAGGAACGATACCCATCGTTATCCAAAAATTTGTACCTAAAACTAGAGTATGACGCAATTCGGGCACAATCATAACCTCAAAAAGATGGACTTTGTCTTTGAGTTTAATAGGCACAGTTACTTGTCCTAAACACTGCATGTGGTCATTATTTGCAACTTTGCACGATGTTACAAGACATTTTTCAAGTTTTAGGCCAAAAGTTTCCAAAATTTTCCATCCTTTTGAGTTCATAAATATACCATTTGCACCACTATCTAGCAAAGTCAAAATCTGAACATCAAAAACACTAACTTTAACGTATGGACATTCGTTCCCATTTACTTGTGACAAAATGTAATCTAAAACAATCTTCACCCGTTCACTATCAAACAAACTAAGAGACATGTTAGGAGTGTTAACATTATCAGTCGGTTTTCTACAAGGCTGACTTAATCCCCGACTACTGACTAAGTCCTTGCCCCGTTTCCCTGATTGCAACAGTTAGGACAGGTACGAATCGTATACCCTGTTGGGCCACAACGATAGCATTTTATTATTTTTGTTGAGCAGTCACGGGCTAAATGTTGTGTGCTATTGCATTTGAAACATCGCAAACTATTTACTTGCTTTGAGTTATGTTTTTCCCTACTTGAAGATCGATTACGTGACCTCTCTTGACTACTCGATCTATTCCTACCAGCAGAATTCTCACGGCTATTGTAAGAATATGTATTAGTGAGGTTTCGATCCCGACTACTTGATCGATTTCTACCACGAACGTAATTCCTATCAATGCTATCGCGGTGCCTAAAGGTACGTTCCCTACTTGTTGAACGATTAACACTCCCACTATATCTCCTATGCCCCTGGTCTAGATTGTCATTTGCATGATGGGAATTATTACTTCTCATTTCTGATCTACTGTCTCTACAAACACGATATTCACTTTCAAAATTTTGCTCAAAATTACTACCAAAAATACCATTACAAAAAGAGACCCTAGTATTAGCTTGATGATTACTAGGTCTATCACGTCGCATGTTTAGTCTACGTTCCTCAATTTTATTTACCAATTCCACCAATCGTTCCTCCGAGTGAATGTCTTCTAAAAGTAATCGTTCCTGATATTCAGGTAACATGTTTTGTCTTATGATTTTTAATCTTTTCTCTTTCGAGAGTGGAATTGACAAATAATTTGACAGGTCCGAAATGTGGGCGATGAAAGTTCCTATACTTTCATCGCTCTGCTAATATCTAGTTTTGATCAGATTTTTGACATGCTTTTCAAAATTGAAAGGTAAAAATTCCCTTTTGAGTCGTGTGCAGAGGTCTGACCACGACTCAATCTCATGTTCGATAGAGCGATAGAATACATCAGCCCTATCCTCAAATAAACAACCTATGCCATCGAGCAATTTAGATTCGGATACTTTTCTGGTTTTACAAAACTGATTAACTTTTCTTATAAAGTCTAACACGTCTAAACTATTTCTAAATTTTCCTTTAAATGTAAAATTCCACTGTGACACTGGAACGTAATCTGGATCTGTCAGAACAAGTGTCTGCAGATTAGCTAGAGCCGTGGATTGATCAATTGGAATTTCTACTGCTGGTGTACCGACCAAAAATTTCTTCCTATCAACAAAATCCTCATAAATTTTACTATAATTCTTAAGTAAACCAGCAAGTTGTTCCCTTTGGTCATCATTTTCACAAGGTGTGCGAGCCATTCTACCTTTTAGATGCCAAAATAACGCATCTAGCCTTTCTATCAAATTAAGTGTCAAAATACCTTTAGAGGCTTTTGTAACTAAATTCAAAATTGTTGTACAGTTTTGTAATTCAGAAATAGCATCCAAATCTCTAACCATTTCAAATGTTTTACCCTGATTTTCTTGTCTTAAAAATGATGTTAAAGATTTCTCTTTCAAGGTGACTCCTTTTAGATCACAAAAATTTCAGCAATACCTCGACCAGCAAATTTGTCCCTTCCAGTCTTTCGCTCCAGGTTCTCCGATAGTGCAAAAGCGTACCTAGGAAATTCAAAATTAAATTAGTATTTTTCTTATTAGGTGAAATTGATTGTTCTTTTATTGTTACTCTCACAAAGATCCCGGACGAGCCCCCAAAAATTATTACGACCTATAGTCGGGATACGTATACGAGGTCCCAGATCTTACTAATCCTTGTAGTGAGAGCAACAAAATAAAAGAACAAGTAAAAACAAATACAATTTATTATAAAAAGAATTAGTAACAGTACAAAAAAATTAAACAATAAAATATTACGATAAAATAATACAGACAAGTCTAGGGTTTAAGGTTAACGCTATGAAAAAAAAATGATTAATAAATTGAAACAATTGACAATAAGATATAAGGGTTACTTAACTTTTACACACAAAATTGGAGAGTTTCCTGGCGCTCCAGACGTGGGGGTTGGTCGAGGTGAAGTCTTCACAACACAATTTGATAGGGTTCATAAAATTCTTCACAATGGTTAGATGTTTCTCTTAATCGAAATGTATGAATTAAAATGCAGGGCCAAATCGTTTACCAAAATTCGTGTACCAAAGAATAGCAATGATCCAAAGCCCAAAAATCCAACAATCCAAAAAAACCGAACAGTAGCCAAGTTCTGCGGTCAAAATCTGGCCTATCCCAAATCGTCTACAATTAAATTGCAAAATTATTCTCAAGTTTATCTTCTAACGTGAGCACGTGTCTTTAATAAATCAAAGAAATTCAAACTTACCTAGAGTATTACTTCTAGACGATAACTTGCTTAATTATCCGAATAATTCGAAAATTCAATTTAACAAACCAAAATATAAATTGAAATATTAGGTTAAATTTAGTTATTAATCCGGTATTAAACCGATTAGCAATCACGTGCCTTTTAACTAAATAAATGACGGCTGCCGAGGTAATATACATCAGTCCTGTGCTGGACTAACTGAGAGCGATGTGAAACTTACGCGCGCCAAGTCCCGTTCTCTGAAAATTGTTTGTAATACTTGCAATAACAACATGGATCAATTTGCCAATATAAAAAAATTTGATTTCCTCTCTTGAAAATAATTTTGCGAAATCCATAAACGAGTTAAAAGCACAGTTCGATCAAAAATTTAATGAAATTAAATCTAGCCATGCTATAAATGACTCTAAAATAGCAGAGTCACTTATACAGGAAGTCTCAGAAAGGCAAAGAAGGTCATCAAATGTATTAATTTTCAATATCGAGGAAAGCAGATCGCAGAAACAAGAAGAGCGAATGCAACACGATATCGATGCCGTTAACTCACTGCTGGGTACCATCGCGTCAGCGGATAGCGTTGTTAATGTTACACGTTTAGGTAATCGCGCGCTGGCTGATAAAGCGAGACCTGTTCGCATTTGCTTCTCTAACCAACAGCAAGCATTACATGTTTTAAAAAATAAGGAGAAAGTACTTTCTATAAATAATAATTTAAAAATAAGGGCGGATGAGACTCCTATGCAAAGGGAGTACATGCAATCACTTCGTGCCGAATTAAAGGATAAAACAGATCATGGCCAGATTGATTTAACAATAAGGTATGTCAGAGGCACTCCAACCATTGTCAAAAAAAACCGGTAAATAATACAGTTAAGCATGCTGTAATCGAGATTAAATTTATGTACACCAATATAAATTCATTAACAGCAAAATTCCAAGAATTTAAAGCTCAGGTTACAGCATTAAATCCCATATGCATTCTTATAACTGAAACGTGGCTTACACAAGATATACCTGACTGTATTATTGGTATTCCAGGTTACTCACAATTACGCAACGATAGAAGCTATGCAAGGGGTGGGGGAGTATGTATCTACATTTTAGACTATATTGGTGATCTTAAAGTTTCTTGTACAGCTATCGACAATTTTGAAATTCCCGGCTTGGAATCACTTTGGATCAAAATTTTAATTGGTGATGTCGAAATGACCTTATCCTGCATTTATCGGCCACCCAGCGCAAATCGACAAAACGATGCAGCTCTTATTGAAGTTCTTGAGAACGCTAGTAGTTATTTGAGTAATCTATTAGTTTTTGGCGATTTTAATTATCCCGATCTCTCCTGGGACCCTCCATCACCCCAAGAAGGAAACTCTCAATCAGCATTATTCATGAATGCAATTCTCACCACGAATCTAACTCAACTAGTTAAATTTCCGACTCGTTTCAGAGGTAGCAATAATCCATCTAGACTTGATTATATATTCGCCACTGACTCAACTTTCCTGTCCACTCTAGAATCATTTCCGCCTATTGGTAAAAGTGATCACGTCATAATCATTGCTACGTCGCAGCTGTCTATTAATGCATCCAAATCAAGTAAACAAATAACGAGAAGGCATTTCAATGCTGCAAATTATACCAGACTTAATGATTTTTTTGTGCATCTGCTGTGGCCATCGAGTGATATAAATAACATGTGGAAAAATTATCGTGGTAACATAAATCAAGGTATCGACAGCTTTGTTCCTTTAATTACTACCAGCATATCAGCAAAACCCTGGATAAATGCGACAATAAAACAGGAGATTAACAAGAAAAGAAAACTTTGGCATAGATATCGCAGATCATTAACACAAGAAGACTATGAAATCTACAGGCAGAGTTGTAATACTTTATCTAACACATTACGTACAGCGAAGTCTAGATACGAAAACGAAATAGTTGAGAGCAACGGTAACAAAACTTTTTTCAAGTATGTTAAAAAGTCCTTAAAATCTAACATCCATACATTAGCACTTAATGATACGAATGGTGACCTAAAAACTGAGCCCCAAGCGGTGGCGAACTTGTTTGCAGATGAATTTGCCAGCTCCTTCGCAGAAGAGCCACTGCCCATATCGGCACGACTTAGCGAAAATACTAAAAACAACAATACCATCGAGTTTATCGAATTCACTGTAGACAAAGTTACTGAGACTCTCAAGGATATCAAAATAGATTCATCTCCTGGTCCCGACGGAATTCATCCTTTGCTCATTAGAAACTGCGCAGACTCCTTAGCGACGCCACTAACCCAATTAATGAGAACCTCTTTAGAGGAAGGGAAATTACCAAATGAGTGGAAAGAAGCTATTGTGATTCCAATCTATAAAAAAGGGGACAAATTTGACACCAAAAACTACAGACAAATTAGCCTTACATCAATACCCGGCAAATGCATGGAAAAAATCATTGCAAAAGAATTAACCGAGTTTTTTCTTGCCAACAATATTTTAAAGAACAACCAGCATGGTTTTTTGCCTGGACGGTCAACTACCACGAATTTGCTCCAGTGCGTTGATCAGTGGACCAAGGCTCTTGACAACAACCAACCTGTCGATGTCATTTATCTGGATTTTAAAAAAGCTTTTGACCTGGTTCCCCACCAGCGCCTAATCTATAAGTTGCAGCATTACGGAGTCAGGGGACGTCTTTTGATGTGGTTGCAGGATTTTCTGGATAATCGAAGTTGCTGTGTTAGAGTAAGTGATCAGGTCTCAAGAAATTTCCCAGTGAAAAGTGGAGTACCCCAAGGATCAGTTTTGGGGCCGCTGTTATTTAATATCTTTATTGCTGATCTATCCAGGTCGCTGACATCCAATTCCGCACTATTCGCTGACGATACTAAATTTTTTGCCAATCCATCGGTAGACGACGCGCTGTTAAAAGGAGATATCAGGTTAGTCCAGAGTTGGTGCAGTGACTGATGCCTTCCTTTAAATGAAAACAAATGCACGGTTCTTCACATCGGTTCTAATAACCCAAGACGCCAGTACAGTGTAAACAACAACATCATTTCTCCAGTTAACCAACAAATGGATCTCGGCGTTTTAGTGTCAAGTGATTTAAAATGGGAACTACATATAGGTACAGTTATTAGGAAGGTAAATTCGTTAGTGTACATGATATCTGTCGCCTTTAAAAATATGTCACCGCAATTACTAACCAAAATTTATAAAATCTACATTCGACCCAAACTTGAATATGCAGTGCCTGTGTGGAGTCCCTACTTTGCGAAAGACATTCATGCCCTCGAGCAAACTCAAAGGCGTATTACTCGTCTCTGTCCTTCCATCCGACACTTGCCGTATGAGGATCGTCTAAGTGTTCTTGGACTTACGACGCTGTGGCGCAGAAGACTTCGGGGTGATCTAATTGAAACTTATAAAATCCTACATGGTCACTATTCGGTAGATGTTAACATTTTTGTGATAAACAGAGACGAAAGACTCCGCGGTCATCAATTTAAATTAGTGCACGAACAATTTCATAGACTTTGCCGCCAACATTTTCTATCCAATAGAGTTTTTTCGTCATGGAACAGTCTTCCAAGCAGAATTGTCAACTCGCCATCTCTGAACGCCTTTAAAAATTCCTACGATAATTTTAATGACTGATTATAAATTATATTGTAACCATACTGAATTTTATGTTTTATGTCCTTCTTTGTTTAGCTTTGTAGTATGTTATATAATTTGTTTTTCTATTTTCTTTTTGAGTATGTGATAGGTAGATAGTAAACTATTATCAAATTTTAATATTTTATACGTGTGTATATGAGTCAGTTTAAACGGCTTTGCCGCCTAATTGTATTTAAATAATAATAATAATAATAATAATAATAATAATAATAATAATAATAATAAGCAGGAGGGGCTAACTTCCATCTGTTAAGCCTTTGGTGAGTAGCGCCACCACTTACTCCAGCTAGGGGTGCAAAACCGAACCGGCAGCCCTAGTGCACCCGGGAGGGGAAAGCATCTTCCCCTCTGGTGTCGGTCGTGGGCCTGCTGGGCTAACCACCCACAGGCTCTAACCTTTGGTTCCAGCAGGCCGAAGACTGGGCCCCCACGATCGACCCCGTTCGGATAGGGGTCAAGGGCAAGGTGGTGGGGCCCAACCGGATAGACCGCCCGTTGACGACGTACGCAATGAACAAGGACGCTTTGAGTGGACAGATGAACTGAGGGATGAGCTTCTGCATTGTTATGAAAGCAGTGAGCCCGCGCGGAGGGGGTACATGGCGCGGATGCATGCTCTGTGGTGTGAGAGGCTACCAGAGCATAGCGCCTTCACGCCACAAAATCTGCGTGACTATGTATCCCACCTTCGTAGTAGGGGCTACGTGAGGGCTGCTCCTAGGCCGATGAATGAGGTGGCCGAAGAGCCGCCACATTCACCGGTTGAGGACGTGGCTCTCCTCGTTCCGCCAATACCAGAGGGCCTCAGTACCAGAAGGGGGTTACACCGTCTGAAAACCCCCGGGCCACAAGACCTGGCCAGAGTGGACGCTGAACTTCGTACAGCGCTACCAGAAGAGGCTGACATCTGGCACATAAATTGTGCCGTGTATGCCGCTGCTCAACGCTCGTCTCAGGTGGAGAGGCGAAATACCTCTTCCCCACAGGAGAGAGCGCAGCGGCGCATACAAAAGATGGAAGCCAAGATCCAGTCGGCGAGGCAACACGCATCCCGTATCCAATGTGTGATGGACTATATGGCGGCCAACAGGCCGTTCACGCCTAAAGTGCGTCGATTAGCCGCCAACTTAAGACGCGTCCATCACACACTCAATGAGGCAGTGCTGCGAACCACCAAACAGCACTGCCTCGACAGGATACGGATGCTAGTGACTTGCAAAAAGTCATTAGTGAGGCGGGCGAGGGGGCTTGCGGAAAATAAACTGTTCCGCGAGAAGCCCTCGCGCCTTTTCCAACCGCCTCCGCGTATTGTAGACAATCCGCCGACTGCAGATCAGGTGGAGAACTTCTGGAAAACGCTGTACGAGGAGAGGCCTCCACTCAACCGAGATTCTCCTGCCCTTGCACACTTTCAAGCCTTTTGTCAAAGGCTTCAGCAACCACAGGAAGTGTGCGAACCAATAACCCCAGAAGAGGTTCGTAGGGCTCTTGATGGCTCTAAGAACTTTGCTGTTCCAGGTCCCGATGGGATAAATAACTTTTGGTGGAAAAAGTTATCGAGCACCCACCACCATTTGGCCAGAATATTTAATTCCTGGTTAAATGGGGAGCAGCAAATCCCTTCTTGGGTTGTTGAGGGGCGGACAGTGCTGATCCCCAAGAACGGAGATTTGTCCAACCCAAAGAATTACAGACCGATAACCTGTCTAAACGCATGTTACAAGGTGTTTACACGCATTTTGTACATGCGGGTGCTCCACGCAGTTGAACCGGTTTACGAACGGATATATGAGCAACGAGGGTCGAAGAGAGGTGTCGCTGGCTGCAAGGAGAACCTGTTGATTGACAGATGTATCACACAGGACTCCATGCAGTATAAGCGGAACCTCTCTATGGCCTGGATCGACTACCGCAAGGCATTCGACATGACATCGCATGAGCTCATTGTTCACTTGCTCCGATGTCTTGTGGTACCCGGTCCCGTAGTGAGATGTATTGAAGAACTGATGCCGCTCTGGAGGACTCGCTTTACCATAACATCGGGTAACGATAGAGTCCAAACAGAGTCGGTAACATTCAGAAGAGGAGTATTTCAGGGAGATTCCCTCAGCCCCCTTCTGTTTTGCATCTCACTACTGCCATTATCCGTCTCGCTCCGGAAAACCCGTGGCTACAACTGCGGTACCCCCGGCGACAGGAGGCATAAGGTCACCCATCTATTTTATATGGATGACCTTAAACTTTATGCCTCTGGAGAGAGGGATCTCCAACAGTCCCTTAGGGTGGTACAGGAGTATACGCAGGCTGTCGGTATGCAGTTCGGGTTGGACAAATGCGCACTGATCCATCTCAAGAGAGGACGATGCGGTGACTATGGAGAGGACGCGCAGCTCGTGGACGGAAGCATCTTACACCATCTAGATGCCGGAGAGTCGTACACTTACTTGGGTGTCGAGCAACGCTCCACCCAAGAAGTGAGTGTAGTGAAAAACGCTCTCCGCGGCAAGTATCAGCACCTACTCCGACAGATCTGGTCTTCAGAACTGTCGGGGAAGAACAAGGTGTCTGCTACAAATATGCTTGCCGTTCCGATCCTTCTCTACTCTTTCGGAGTAGTGAAGTGGACTAGAGAAGAGCTGCGTCAACTCGATGTAGTAACCCGCAAGAAGATGCATCTCAATAGGAGCTTGCATCCTAAATCGTCCGTTCCACGGTTATATCTCCCACGACATCGGGGAGGCCGTGGACTCTTGAGCTTGGAGAGTCTCCATAGCAGGATGGTTCTGGAGGGAGCATGTAAGGTCATCAGGAGTTCGGATCCCCTCCTCTGCATGGTCCGAGACCATGAAAATGCAGAGGTAGGAGCTTTTCTCTTTAAGGCAGCACGCAGAGCAGCCGATGAACTTGGTCTCATCTTCGACGTCGAGCGGGTAAACCCCGACTCTGTCACCGAGTTGGAACCCGTTCGACTAAAAGCCCACATTAGAGCTGCAGAACACAACATCCTTCTGCAGCTCCATAAGGATAAGCCATTGCACGGGATCTTCTATAAAAATATAGAAGACCTCGGCTTATCCGAAAGGCTGACCTTCGCCTTCTTAAGGTCAGCTGGGCTGAAGTCTGAGACCGAGGGATTCATAATGGCTTGCCAGGATGGTGTATTTAACACTCTCGTCTATCGACGTCGTGTCATGGGTATGGAGGTCCCTGATGTCAGCTGCAGGGCCTGCCGCAGGGCGCCGGAGACTGTAATGCACTTACTGTCGGCTTGCCCGACTTACGCAGTCTCGGCCTATATTCATAGACACAACGCAGCATTACGAGTGCTTTACTATCATCTAAGGCACTCGTATGGGATAGACGAAACACCAGTGCTGCCTTACGTTCCGGGGGATATTGAGTCCGTTGTGGGGAATGAGAAGTGTCTAATTTATTGGAACTACTCGTTTCCCACCGCCAGGCAAATACAAGCCAACAAGCCTGACATAGTACTCCTCGACCACCAACTCAAGACAATGTATGTCGTGGAATTCTCGGCTCCCGCTGAGAGCAACATTGTCTTGAAAGAGGAGGAAAAACGGACAAAATATCGAGATTTGCTCTTCGAACTCCGCAGGCTTTATCCAGGCCATTCTGTTAAAATAGTGGTACTGATTATAGGAGCCCTCGGTGGAATGAGACAGACGCTGCTTTCAGAACTAAAGATCATACCGGCATGCCGAGATTCGGCAGAGATCTTAGCCGGCAGAATGCAGAAGGCTGTCATCCTCGGTTCATTACGTCTACTCAGGGCACACGATTCGCGGACCCGGTAGTCACTCACCCCACGGGCGTGGGGAGTGGCTATTGGTATTACCAGCTCCCCTCTGTGAGGGTCGGAGCCACAGAGTAGGGTGACTGGTTTTTTGTAAAAAAAAAAAAAAAAAAAAAAAAAAAAAAAAAAAAAAAAAAAAAAATAATAATAATAATAATAATAATAAAGCAGGAGGGGCTGATTTCCATCTATCAAGCCTTTGGTGAGTAGCGCCACCACTTACTCCAGCTGGGGTGCAAAACCGAACCGGCAGCCCTAGTGCACCCGGGAGGGGAAAGCGTCTTCCCCTCTGGTGTCGGTCGTGGGTCTGCTGGGCTAACCACCCACAGACCCTAAACTTTGGTTCCGGCAGGCCGAAGACAGGGCCCCCACGATCGACCCCGTGCGGATAGGGGTCAAGGGCAAGGTGGTGGGGCCCAACCGGACGGACCGCCCGTTGACGAAATTGGCAATGTCCAAGGACGCTTTGAGTGGACAGATGAACTGAGAGATGAACTTCTGCATTGCTATGAAAGCAGTGAGCCCGCGCGGAGGGGATACATGGCGCGGATGCATGCTCTGTGGTGTGAGAGGCTACCAGAGCATAGCGCCTTCACGCCACAAAATCTGCGTGACTATGTATCCCACCTTCGTAGTAGGGGCTACGTGAGGGCTGCTCCTGGACCGGTGAATGAGGTGGCCGAAGAGCCGCCACAATCACCGGTTGAGGACGTAGCACTCCTCGTTCCGCCAATACCAGAGGGCCTCAGTACCAGAAGGGGGTTACACCATCTGAAAACCCCCGGGCCACAAGACCTGGCCAGAGTGGACGCTGAACTTCGTACAGCGCTACCAGAAGAGGCTGACATCTGGCACATAAATTGTGCCGTGTATGCCGCTGCTCAACGCTCTTCTCAGGTGGAGAGGCGAAATACCTCTTCCCCACAGGAGAGAGCGCAGCGGCGCATACAAAAGATGGAAGCCAAGATCCGGTCGGCGAGGCAACACGCATCCCGTATCCAATGTGTGATGGACTATATGGCGGCCAACAGGCCGTTCACGCCTAAAGTGCGTCGATTAGCCGCCAACCTAAGACGCGTCCATCACACACTCAATGAGGCAGTGCTGCGAACCACCAAACAGCACTGTCTCGACAGGATACGGATGCTAGTGACTTGTAAAAAATCACTAGTGAGGCGGGCGAGAGGGCTTGCGGAAAATAAACTGTTCCGCGAGAAGCCCTCGCGCCTTTTCCAACCGCCTCCGCGTGTTGTAGACAATCCGCCGACTGCAGATCAGGTGGAGAACTTCTGGAAAACGCTGTACGAGGAGAGGCTTCCACTCAACCGAGATTCTCCTGCCCTTGCACACTTTGAAGCCTTTTGTCAAAGGCTTCAGCAACCACAGGAAGTGTGCGAACCAATAACCCCAGAAGAGGTTCGTAGGGCTCTTGAGGGCTCTAAGAACTTTGCTGCTCCAGGTCCCGATGGGATAAATAACTTTTGGTGGAAAAAGTTATCGAGCACCCACCACCATTTGGCCAGAATTTTTAATTCCTGGTTAAATGGGGAGCAGCAAATCCCTTCTTGGGTTGTTGAGGGGCGGACAGTGCTGATCCCCAAGAACGGAGATTTGTCCAACCCAAAGAACTACAGACCGATAACCTGTCTAAACGCATGCTACAAGGTGTTTACACGCATTTTGTACATGCGGGTGCTCCACGCAGTTGAACCGGTTTACGAACGGATATATGAGCAACGAGGGTCGAAGAGAGGTGTCGCTGGCTGCAAGGAAAACCTGCTGATCGACAGATGTGTCACGCAGGACTCCATGCAGTATAAGCGGAACCTCTCTATGGCCTGGATCGACTACCGCAAGGCATTTGACATGACATCGCATGAGCTCATTGTTCACTTGCTCCGATGTCTTGTGGTACCAGGCCCCGTAGTGAGATGTATTGAAGAACTGATGCCGCTCTGGAGGACTCGTTTTACCATAACATCGGGTAACGATAGAGTCCAAACAGAGTCGGTAACATTCAGAAGAGGAATATTTCAGGGAGATTCCCTCAGCCCCCTTCTCTTTTGCATCTCACTACTGCCATTATCCGTCTCGCTCCGGAAAACCCGTGGCTACAACTGCGGTACCCCCGGCGACAGGAGGCATAAGGTCACCCATCTATTTTATATGGATGACCTTAAACTTTATGCCTCTGGAGAGAGGGATCTCCAGCAGTCCCTTAGGGTGGTACAGGAGTACACGCAGGCTGTCGGTATGCAGTTCGGGTTGGACAAATGCGCACTGATCCATCTCAAGAGAGGACGATGCGGTGACTACGGAGAGGACGCGCAGCTCGTGGACGGAAGCATCTTACACCATCTAGATGCCGGAGAGTCGTACACTTACTTGGGTGTCGAGCAACGCTCCACCCAAGAAGTGAGTGTAGTGAAAAACGCTCTCCGCGGCAAGTATCAGCACCTACTCCGACAGATCTGGTCTTCAGAACTGTCGGGGAAGAACAAGGTGTCTGCTACAAATATGCTTGCCGTTCCGATCCTTCTCTACTCTTTCGGAGTAGTGAAGTGGACTAGAGAAGAGCTGCGTCAACTCGATGTAGTAACCCGCAAGAAGATGCATCTCAATAGGAGCTTGCATCCTAAATCGTCCGTTCCACGGTTATATCTCCCACGACATCGGGGAGGCCGTGGACTCTTGAGCTTGGAGAGTCTCCATAGCAGGATGGTTCTGGATGGAGCATGTAAGGTCATCAGGAGTTCGGATCCCCTCCTCTGCATGGTCCGAGACCATGAAAATGCAGAGGTAGGAGCTTTTCTCTTTAAGGCAGCACGCAGAGCAGCCGATGAACTTGGTCTCATCTTCGACGTCGAGCGGGTAAACCCCGACTCTGTCACCGAGTTGGAACCCGTTCGACTAAAAGCCCACATTAGAGCTGCAGAACACAACATCCTTCTGCAGCTCCATAAGGATAAGCCATTGCACGGGATCTTCTATAAAAATATAGAAGACCTCGGCTTATCCGAAAGGCTGACCTTCGCCTTCTTAAGGTCAGCTGGGCTGAAGTCTGAGACCGAGGGATTCATAATGGCTTGCCAGGATGGTGTATTTAACACTCTCGTCTATCGACGTCGTGTCATGGGTATGGAGGTCCCTGATGTCAGCTGCAGGGCCTGCCGCAGGGCGCCGGAGACTGTAATGCACTTACTGTCGGCTTGCCCGACTTACGCAGTCTCGGCCTATATTCATAGACACAACGCAGCATTACGAGTGCTTTACTATCATCTAAGGCACTCGTATGGGATAGACGAAACACCAGTGCTGCCTTACGTTCCGGGGGATATTGAGTCCGTTGTGGGGAATGAGAAGTGCCTAATTTATTGGAACTACTCGTTTCCCACCGTCAGGCAAATACAAGCCAACAAGCCTGACATAGTACTCCTCGACCACCAACTCAAGACAATGTATGTCGTGGAATTCTCAGCTCCCGCTGAGAGCAACATTGTCTTGAAAGAGGAGGAAAAACGGACAAAATATCGAGATTTGCTCTTCGAACTCCGCAGGCTTTATCCAGGCCATTCTGTTAAAATAGTGGTACTGATTATAGGAGCCCTCGGTGGAATGAGACAGACGCTGCTTTCAGAACTAAAGATCATACCGGCATGCCGGGATTCGGCAGAGATCTTAGCCGGCAGAATGCAGAAGGCTGTCATCCTCGGTTCATTACGTCTACTCAGGGCACACGATTCGCGGACCCGGTAGTCACTCACCCCACGGGCGTGGGGAGTGGCTGTTGGTATTACCAGCTCCCCTCTGTGAGGGTCGGAGCCACAGAGTAGGGTGACTGGTTTTTTGTAAAAAAAAAAAAAAAAAAAAAAAAAAAAAAAAAAAAAAAATAATAATAATAAATAATAATAAAGCAGGGGGGGCTAACTTCCATCTATTAAGCCTTTGGTGAGTAGCGCCACCACTTACTCCAGCTAGGGGTGCAAAACCGAACCGGCAGCCCTAGTGCACCCGGGAGGGGAAAGCATCTTCCCCTCTGGTGTCGGTCGTGGGCCTGCTGGGCTAACCACCCACAGGCCCTAATCTTTGGTTCCAATAGGCCGAAGACAGGGCCCCCACGATCGACCCCGTTCGGATAGGGGTCAAGGGCAAGGTGGTGGGGCCCAACCGGACGGGCCGCCCGTTGACGAAATTGGCAATGTCCAAGGACGCTTTGAGTGGACAGATGAGCTGAGGGATGAACTTCTGCATTGCTATGAAAGCAGTGAGCCAGCGCGGAGGGGATACATGGCGCGGATGCATGCTCTGTGGTGTGAGAGGCTACCAGAGCATAGCGCCTTCACGCCACAAAATCTGCGTGACTATGTATCCCACCTTCGTAGTAGGGGCTACGTGAGGACTGCTCCTGGACCGGTGAATGAGGTGGTCGAAGGGCCGCCACATTCACCGGTTGAGGACGTAGTTCTCCTCGTTCCGCCAATACCAGAGGGTCTCAGTACCAGAAGGGGGTTACACCGTCTGAAAACCCCCGGGCCACAAGACCTGGCCAGAGTGGACGCTGAACTTCGCACAGCGCTACCAGAAGAGGCTGACATCTGGCACATAAATTGTGCCGTGTATGCCACTGCTCAACGCTCGTCTCAGGTGGAGAGGCGAAATACCTCTTCCCCACAGGAGAGAGCGCAGCGGCGCATACAAAGGATGGAAGCCAAGATCCGGTCGGCGAGGCAACACGCATCCCGTATCCAATGTGTGATGGACTATATGGCGGCCAACAGGCCGTTCACGCCTAAAGTGCGTCGATTAGCCGCCAATTTAAGACGCGCCCATCACACACTTAATGAGGCAGTGCTGCGAACCACCAAACAGCACTGTCTCGACAGGATACGGATGCTAGTGACTTGCAAAAAGTCATTAGTGAGGCGGGCGAGAGGGCTTGCGGAAAATAAACTGTTCCGCGAAAAGCCCTCGCGCCTTTTCCAACCGCCTCCGCGTGTTGTAGAAAATCCGCCGACTGCAGATCAGGTGGAGAACTTCTGGAAAACGCTGTACGAGGAGAGGCTTCCACTCAACCGAGATTCTCCTGCCCTTGCACACTTTGAAGCCTTTTGTCAAAGACTTCAGCAACCACAGGAAGTGTGCGAACCAATAACCCCAGAAGAGGTTCGTAGGGCTCTTGAGGGCTCTAAGAACTTTGCTGCTCCAGGTCCCGATGGGATAAATAACTTTTGGTGGAAAAAGTTATCGAGCACCCACCACCATTTGGCTAGAATTTTTAATTCCTGGTTAAATGGGGAGCAGCAAATCCCTTCTTGGGTTGTTGAGGGGCGGACAGTGCTGATCCCCAAGAACGGAGATTTGTCCAACCCAAAGAATTACAGACCGATAACCTGTCTAAACGCATGTTACAAGGTGTTTACACGCATTTTGTACATGCGGGTGCTCCACGCAGTTGAACCGGTTTACGAACGGATATATGAGCAACGAGGGTCGAAGAGAGGTGTCGCTGGCTGCAAGGAGAACCTGTTGATTGACAGATGTGTCACACAGGACTCCATGCAGTATAAGCGGAACCTCTCTATGGCCTGGATCGACTACCGCAAGGCATTCGACATGACATCGCATGAGCTCATTGTTCACTTGCTCCGATGTCTTGTGGTACCCGGTCCCGTAGTGAGATGTATTGAAGAACTGATGCCGCTCTGGAGGACTCGCTTTACCATAACATCGGGTAACGATAGAGTCCAAACAGAGTCGGTAACATTCAGAAGAGGAGTATTTCAGGGAGATTCCCTCAGCCCCCTTCTGTTTTGCATCTCACTACTGCCATTATCCGTCTCGCTGCGGAAAACCCGTGGCTACAACTGCGGTACCCCCGGCGACAGGAGGCATAAGGTCACCCATCTATTTTATATGGATGACCTTAAACTTTATGCCTCTGGAGAGAGGGATCTCCAACAGTCCCTTAGGGTGGTACAGGAGTATACGCAGGCTGTCGGTATGCAGTTCGGGTTGGACAAATGCGCACTGATCCATCTCAAGAGAGGACGATGCGGTGACTATGGAGAGGACGCGCAGCTCGTGGACGGAAGCATCTTACACCATCTAGATGCCGGAGAGTCGTACACTTACTTGGGTGTCGAGCAACGCTCCACCCAAGAAGTGAGTGTAGTGAAAAACGCTCTTCGCGGCAAGTATCAGCACCTACTCCGACAGATCTGGTCTTCAGAACTGTCGGGGAAGAACAAGGTGTCTGCTACAAATATGCTTGCCGTTCCGATCCTTCTCTACTCTTTCGGAGTAGTGAAGTGGACTAGAGAAGAGCTGCGTCAACTCGATGTAGTAACCCGCAAGAAGATGCATCTCAATAGGAGCTTGCATCCTAAATCGTCCGTTCCACGGTTATATCTCCCACGACATCGGGGAGGCCGTGGACTCTTGAGCTTGGAGAGTCTCCATAGCAGGATGGTTCTGGAGGGAGCATGTAAGGTCATCAGGAGTTCGGATCCCCTCCTCTGCATGGTCCGAGACCATGAAAATGCAGAGGTAGGAGCTTTTCTCTTTAAGGCAGCACGGAGAGCAGCCGATGAACTTGGTCTCATCTTCGACGTCGAGCGGGTAAACCCCGACTCTGTCACCGAGTTGGAACCCGTTCGACTAAAAGCCCACATTAGAGCTGCAGAACACAATATCCTTCTGCAGCTCCATAAGGATAAGCCATTGCACGGGATCTTCTATAAAAATATAGAAGACCTCGGCTTATCCGAAAGGCTGACCTTCGCCTTCTTAAGGTCAGCTGGGCTGAAGTCTGAGACCGAGGGATTCATAATGGCTTGCCAGGATGGTGTATTTAACACTCTCGTCTATCGACGTCGTGTCATGGGTATGGAGGTCCCTGATGTCAGCTGCAGGGCGCCGGAGACTGTAATGCACTTACTGTCGGCTTGCCCGACATACGCAGTCTCGGCCTATATTCATAGACACAACGCAGCATTACGAGTGCTTTACTATCATCTAAGGCACTCGTATGGGATAGACGAAACACCAGTGCTGCCTTACGTTCCGGGGGATATTGAGTCCGTTGTGGGGAATGAGAAGTGCCTAATTTATTAGAACTACTCGTTTCCCACCGTCAGGCAAATACAAGCCAACAAGCCTGACATAGTACTCCTCGACCACCAACTCAAGACAATGTATGTCGTGGAATTCTCAGCTCCCGCTGAGAGCAACATTGTCTTGAAAGAGGAGGAAAAACGGACAAAATATCGAGATTTGCTCTTCGAACTCCGCAGGCTTTATCCAGGCCATTTTGTTAAAATAGTGGCACTGATTATAGGAGCCCTCGGTGGAATGAGGCAGACGCTGCTTTCAGAACTAAAGATCATACCGGCATGCCGAGATTGGGCAGAGATCTTAGCCGGCAGAATGCAGAAGGCTGTCATCCTCGGTTCATTGCGTCTACTCAGGGCACACGATTCTCGGACCCGGTAGTCACTCACCCCACGGGCGTGGGGAGTGGCTATTGGTATTACCAGCTCCCCTCTGTGAGGGTCGGAGCCACAGAGTAGGGTGACTGGTTTTTTGTAAAAAAAAAAAAAAAAAAAAAAAAATAATAATAATAATAAATAAGCAGGAGGGGCTGACTTCCATCTATCAAGCCTTTGGTGAGTAGCGCCACCACTTACTCCAGCTGGGGTGCAAAACCGAACCGGCAGCCCTAGTGCACCCGGGAGGGGAAAGCGTCTTCCCCTCTGGTGTCGGTCGTGGGTCTGCTGGGCTAACCACCCACAGACCCTAAACTTTGGTTCCGGCAGGCCGAAGACAGGGCCCCCACGATCGACCCCGTGCGGATAGGGGTCAAGGGCAAGGTGGTGGGGCCCAACCGGACGGACCGCCCGTTGACGAAATTGGCAATGTCCAAGGACGCTTTGAGTGGACAGATGAACTGAGGGATGAACTTCTGCATTGCTATGAAAGCAGTGAGCCCGCGCGGAGGGGATACATGGCGCGGATGCATGCTCTGTGGTGTGAGAGGCTACCAGAGCATAGCGCCTTCACGCCACAAAATCTGCGTGACTATGTATCCCACCTTCGTAGTAGGGGCTACGTGAGGGCTGCTCCTGGACCGGTGAATGAGGTGGCCGAAGAGCCGCCACAATCACCAGTTGAGGACGTAGCACTCCTCGTTCCGCCAATACCAGAGGGCCTCAGTACCAGAAGGGGGTTACACCATCTGAAAACCCCCGGGCCACAAGACCTGGCCAGAGTGGACGCTGAACTTCGTACAGCGCTACCAGAAGAGGCTGACATCTGGCACATAAATTGTGCCGTGTATGCCGCTGCTCAACGCTCTTCTCAGGTGGAGAGGCGAAATACCTCTTCCCCACAGGAGAGAGCGCAGCGGCGCATACAAAAGATGGAAGCCAAGATCCGGTCGGCGAGGCAACACGCATCCCGTATCCAATGTGTGATGGACTATATGGCGGCCAACAGGCCGTTCACGCCTAAAGTGCGTCGATTAGCCGCCAACCTAAGACGCGTCCATCACACACTCAATGAGGCAGTGCTGCAAACCATCAAACAGCACTGTCTCGACAGGATACGGATGCTAGTGACTTGTAAAAAATCACTAGTGAGGCGGGCGAGAGGGCTTGCGGAAAATAAACTGTTCCGCGAGAAGCCCTCGCGCCTTTTCCAACCGCCTCCGCGTGTTGTAGACAATCCGCCGACTGCAGATCAGGTGGAGAACTTCTGGAAAACGCTATACGAGGAGAGGCTTCCACTCAACCGAGATTCTCCTGCCCTTGCACACTTTGAAGCCTTTTGTCAAAGGCTTCAGCAACCACAGGAAGTGTGCGAACCAATAACCCCAGAAGAGGTTCGTAGGGCTCTTGAGGGCTCTAAGAACTTTGCTGCTCCAGGTCCCGATGGGATAAATAACTTTTGGTGGAAAAAGTTATCGAGCACCCACCACCATTTGGCCAGAATTTTTAATTCCTGGCTAAATGGGGAGCAGCAAATCCCTTCTTGGGTTGTTGAGGGGCGGACAGTGCTGATCCCCAAGAACGGAGATTTGTCCAACCCAAAGAACTACAGACCGATAACCTGTCTAAACGCATGTTACAAGGTGTTTACACGCATTTTGTACATGCGGGTGCTCCGCGCAGTCGAACCGGTTTACGAACGGATATATGAGCAACGAGGGTCGAAGAGAGGTGTCGCTGGCTGCAAGGAGAACCTGCTGATCGATAGATGTATCACGCAGGACTCCATGCAGTATAAGCGGAACCTCTCTATGGCCTGGATCGACTACCGCAAGGCATTTGACATGACATCACATGAGCTCATTGTTCACTTGCTCCGATGTCTTGTGGTACCCGGTCCCGTAGTGAGATGTATTGAAGAACTGATGCCGCTCTGGAGGACTCGCTTTACCATAACATCGGGTAACGATAGAGTCCAAACAGAGTCGGTGACATTCAGAAGAGGAGTATTTCAGGGAGATTCCCTCAGCCCCCTTCTGTTTTGCATCTCACTACTGCCATTATCCGTCTCGCTCCGGAAAAACCGTGGCTACAACTGCGGTACCCCCGGCGACAGGAGGCATAAGGTCACCCATCTATTTTATATGGATGACCTTAAACTTTATGCCTCTGGAGAGAGGGATCTCCAACAGTCCCTTAGGGTGGTACAGGAGTACACGCAGGCTGTCGGTATGCAGTTCGGGTTGGACAAATGCGCACTGATCCATCTCAAGAGAGGACGATGCGGTGACTATGGAGAGGACGCGCAGCTCGTGGACGGAAGCATCTTACACCATCTAGATGCCGGAGAGTCGTACACTTACTTGGGTGTCGAGCAACGCTCCACCCAAGAAGTGAATGTAGTGAAAAACGCTCTCCGCGGCAAGTATCAGCACCTACTCCGACAGATCTGGTCTTCAGAACTGTCGGGGAAGAACAAGGTGTCTGCTACAAATATGCTTGCCGTTCCGATCCTTCTCTACTCTTTCGGAGTAGTGAAGTGGACTAGAGAAGAGCTGCGTCAACTCGATGTAGTAACCCGCAAGAAGATGCATCTCAATAGGAGCTTGCATCCTAAATCGTCCGTTCCACGGTTATATCTCCCGCGACATCGGGGAGGCCGTGGACTTTTGAGCTTGGAGAGTCTCCATAGCAGGATGGTTCTGGATGGAGCATGTAAGGTCATCAGGAGTTCGGATCCCCTCCTCTGCATGGTCCGAGACCATGAAAATGCAGAGGTAGGAGCTTTTCTCTTTAAGGCAGCACGGAGAGCAGCCGATGAACTTGGTCTCATCTTCGACGTCGAGCGGGTAAACCCCGACTCTGTCACCGAGTTGGAACCCGTTCGACTAAAAGCCCACATTAGAGCTGCAGAACACAACATCCTTCTGCAGCTCCATAAGGATAAGCCATTGCACGGGGTCTTCTATAAAAATATAGAAGACCTCGGCTTATCCGAAAGGCTGACCTTCGCCTTCTTAAGGTCAGCTGGGCTGAAGTCTGAGACCGAGGGATTCATAATGGCTTGCCAGGATGGTGTATTTAACACTCTCGTCTATCGACGTCGTGTCATGGGTATGGAGGTCCCTGATATCAGCTGCAGGGCCTGCCGCAGGGCGCCGGAGACTGTAATGCACTTACTGTCGGCTTGCCCGACATACGCAGTCTCGGCCTATATTCATAGACACAACGCAGCATTACGAGTGCTTTACTATCATCTAAGGCACTCGTATGGGATAGACGAAACACCAGTGCTGCCTTACGTTCCGGGGGATATTGAGTCCGTTGTGGGGAATGAGAAGTGCCTAATTTATTGGAACTACTCGTTTCCCACCGTCAGGCAAATACAAGCCAACAAGCCTGACATAGTACTCCTCGACCACCAACTCAAGACAATGTATGTCGTGGAATTCTCAGCTCCCGCTGAGAGCAACATTGTCTTGAAAGAGGAGGAAAAACGGACAAAATATCGAGATTTGCTCTTCGAACTCCGCAGGCTTTATCCAGGCCATTCTGTTAAAATAGTGGTACTGATTATAGGAGCCCTCGGTGGAATGAGGCAGACGCTGCTTTCAGAATTAAAGATCATACCGGCATGCCGAGATTCGGCAGAGATCTTAGCCGGCAGAATGCAGAAGGCTGTCATCCTCGGTTCATTACGTCTACTCAGGGCACATGATTCACGGACCCGGTAGTCACTCACCCCACGGGCGTGGGGAGTGGCTACTGGTATTACCAGCTCCCCTCTGTGAGGGTCGGAGCCACAGAGTAAGGTGACTGGTTTTTTGTAAAAAAAAAAAAAAAAAAAAAAAAAATAATAATAATAAAAATCCGTAGCGAAGTTTTCAGTTCAAATTCTTGATTTAAAAGAGGAAGTTTTAGGCAATTTCAGAGATTTATAACCTTTGATCACTCACAAAAACAAAAGGAAATGACAACAGCTGACAGTTCGACAATCAGGGTACCAACTTGTGAAATGTAAAATACTGAATCGATTTTTATGGACTTTCGATCATTAACCATCTTTACTCTATTACTTTGTAAACAACTTTTATACGCTAATTATTGCAATAATCTATATTGTAAATTCTCCTAAAATATACACAATAATATACCATTATTTAATAAATTTATATATTCTCTACGGAGAGCCATCTGTTGGAGAAAAGCTTAAGTGGTAATTTGCACCCAATATTTAGCGTGGTGACATTTATCGCTAAAGGTAATTTCTACTATAGGAAATTTTGATGAATTTATGTACATATGATCTTGCGGACACCGGCGGAAGATGGCACGTTACAAAATATAAACCCTAGAAATTTACCGCTGACGTCCGGCAAAAGTACGCTCTTTTCATAATTAATTGGAAGACCTAAAGATTCTAACAAAGTAATTGTCAAATTTATGTTCTTAGGACATTCTTCCTTTGAGCTGCCATGCAGCAAGAAATCATTCAGGCAATTCACATTTGATACGCCTTTGGAGCGCAGAATTTTAATCACCGGCTTCATAAGCTTTGCAAAAGCGTAAGGAGCCGATGAAAGGCCGAACGGCAAGTATGTGAACTCTTACAGGTGGCTATTGAATATTTTCTATAATCTGCGTGTATTGGCAGCATAAAGTTTTAAGTCGATAGACGCGGCATAGCAGCCTTTGTGAATTAACCGTATCGTTGGTCTGGCGTCCTCCTTTTTAAAATGCGGCGCCTTTATGCAAATATTTAACTATTTAAGGTTTAATATGAACCGTTTTTTGCCGTTTGACTTGTCCGTGAGGAATATTCTTGAAACAAATTGTCTTGGGAGAGAGTCACACCTCTATTGCCCTAATTTTGATAAGATTCTTAATTTTCTCAAGGATTTGACTTTCCTCCGAGGGAAATTGAAGGAAATTTTTTAGATTTAGGCGGCTTTGCCTGAACGGGAATATTAGTAAACGGCAACTTGTATCCCTGAACCCAATCTAGAATAACTGGATTAGAAGTTACTTGTAACCACTTCATAAAAGAATTGTAAGCGACCTGTGTAATATTGATAAACTTACCGATTCTAATTCTGTCTCCGTTGCCTGTCCTTGTGGCTGGAGGCTTGATTGTCACGCGGTTCTCTCAGCGAGTTCCTTTCATGGGCTGCCCTTTGTGTGGTCTCGTTTCGCCCAATCGACGAGCCGGGCATTGAAAGTTTAAACCTGCTCGTTGGTTAAATCCGCTTTCGGTTGAGTCCTCTCTCTCCCCCCAATTTGAGGGTTTCCCAAGAGCTGGTGAATAAGTACTAGGTTTTGGCAATTTTAAGTCCTTGCCGACATTCTCTAGGCTCTTTGCGACTTTTATTTTTTCGCTAAGATTTGACCCGAATAACAGTTCGGATGGTAGACATTTCTCTACCTGATCTTTAATATTTTTGTTTAGAAATGGATATATTAAATGTCTCTTTGTCACCGACACGCCATGAAACGGATTTGTTAGAATTCTCCCTGAATCACAGAAGCATAATAACAAGTCATTTTTTATTTCCATAAAAACATTTTTTTTTACTTTTTCCGGATTGACTCCCAGAATTTTGAGTACATATCCTGGCACAGTTTCATCATTATGTATGATCGTCATTTTCATCACGCGTTGGTTGATCCAGCCCAATCAGCTGTTGAATTTCTGCCAGCATTTTCTGTCATTGCTACGCTCGGAGATCGATTCGCAGCAGGTGACCGGCTACACGACCGGTCGCTAATTGCTGAATTCTCGCCAGTCGCCGCCGCACGCGGTTGGTGAAGTTCCGAACGTGATCGGGACCTACGTAGTGACCGGCTGTGAGACCTTTAATATAGACGTCTCTTCCGCTCCCCCCGTCGTGAACCTTTTAAGGCATCAACTAGTTTTTTTATTGAGATTTACATGATTCCTAGAATTATCACTACACTACTTGACGATGAATTTCTCCTCCTCTTATGTCTTTTGTTCTTTCGCATTCTAAATAAATGCTGAAAGACTGTATTAATGAATTAAATATGTCAACTTTCTTTCATTAAATACGTAGAACAGCCGAGCGACGTAACCTTACGCATGGAGCACCAGAAGGACTATGATTTGATTTACAGAATCTATCGCATCAACAGTGGAGTGACGATCGGAGGGGGAAATGTTTTCATCTTTAAATCTAGTGCATGGGAGTACGGAAAGGGCATACTACATACTATTATAAATGATATAGAGGACTGGACACCGAAATGTAATTGAAATGAGACAGGCATTTACAACTGCTGCATCGAGAAAGTAGTACAAAAGTTTTATCTACCATGCATCGTATGGATTTCCAGGAGATGCTGTAACTTGTCATATTTCGATCGAATCTGTCGAACCGTTCCATATAGCAGTTGTAGTCGTAAATGGGTTGGGACATAATACATCTACTTTTTTTCCAGCAGCATTCCTTCTTCCAACTTTTGTAATAACACTGGGATCGTGGATATTGCTTACAACCACGCATTTTTCCCGCGATCCTTCTTTGAATATTGCACAGTCGCTTTCATTCATTTTTAAAGCTTTGTCTGGTTGCGGTAGATTTTTAGTGCGAAGTTTTCGACGAGATCGACAAATACCACAAAAAATATTTATTTAGGGCTAACAGTTATTTGAGTAAAGGGAATGTGGCAAATAAATTGTCATAATACAAATAATAACCTTTTCAGGTTTATAGCATTTTCAAAATTACTCGTTCTACTACACATCCACTATCTTTTTTGTTTTACTTTTTCTTTTTACTTTTTCTTTTATAGTCATATATATCCAGTTTTAGAGCAAAGTATTGCCCATACTTTGAATCCACGTGTTATGAGTTTTTAGGCATATATTGTTTGAGTGAAACGCAGGGCCTTTGAATCCCACCACACTTTTATCTATGACCAAGTTACGTGATGGGTCAAAATTTTTTCGAAATTTTTCATTTAAATGTTTACTACGGAAAGGTAAAATACATGGCTTACATAATTTAATTGATGAACAGAATATATATGTAAGGAGGTCTATAACACTCTCCCACTATATAAGAGTTATGGTTAACTGTAGCTTAATGGATAATTGTTCAATATGAGTGGAGACATTGGATGGACTACTTTAATCTATCTCGAATATAAAGCGCTACTCCCCCCTCCTCTACTAGATCTAGCTGCCATAATTGAGGAGCAAATACAGATAAATTCATAAGAATGTGATTCCGACATAATCGCAAATTGCAACTTGTAACTCATAATCCGCTAATAAATCTGAAAAACTATATTTGGTAATTAGTTGGTATTCATGATTAGAACATAAATTTGGAATATGAATTAAAAAACGCTTGTACCATTATTTCTTTAAAGAACATTAAATTTTGGATTTATTTATTTATTTATTTATTTATTGCATACACTGCTCAACAGGTAAAATACCCAATTATGGAGCAGGAATAGAAAGTTATAAAACAAAACATAAAAGCATATAAAACATTAAAAATCGATATAAGACAAAAAAAACAAACAAAAAAGCATAGTGAATAATACAAACTAACAAAAACATCAATAAATACAAAGTGTAAATGACAGATAATTAAAAACAAGTTTGATGAGGTACATGTGTAGTATTAACTTAGAGAAAGACAGAAGGAAACAAAGATTAAAATTCAGTGTAAGAAAAACAAAAGTAATTTGAAAGTATTTAAATTAATTAAAAACTTCAGCTTTTATATCATTAAGGCTGCAATTAAAAATATCGAGGTTGCTGCACAGTTTATTAAAATTGTTACAGACAGTGAACAACAAAGGCGAATTTTTTAATAAGTTTGTATGTGGAGTGGATAAATAAAAAAACTTGGTCATTACGAGAATTTAATTTAGGGACGTGAATATTTTATTTGCAAATTGTTCCAGGCACATCAAGCTCATTGTGTATCGTTTTAAATAAGAATACTTGAGAGACGTATATTCGCCTGTCTTCCAGAGTAGACAACGAGAACCTTTCAAGCAATTGACTTTGCGGAAAGCCAATAGATGGATAGATACCATCCGACTTAAACCAAAGTAGTTTAACAAACCGGCGTTGAACTGCTTCCAGGTTGCTCTTATGAACGTCATAACTGGGACACCAAATAAGTGATGCATATTCGAGTTTTTCTACCTCACAAATGATTGGTAAAAGATTTTCAATGTATCCGTATTAGTAAATTCACGACTGGTGCGAGCTATGAATCCAAAAGCCTTAAAGGCTTCAGAGGCTATGGTATCAATATGGTTGGTAAATGATAATTTGCTATCAAAGATTACGCCTAGGTCGCGAAACGTTGTAGGCCTCTGACGAGTATCATTAACCAAATGATAGTCAAAAATAATCGGAGATGTTTTCAATGAAAATGACATTACGTTGCATTTATTAGCATTCAAGGGTAGTTTATTTACTAAGCACCAGTTGTTTACTTTACTAGGACAAGCTTGAAGTTGAAAACAATCATGAATATGGTTTATAACTGAGAAAATTTTAAGGTCATCAGCATATAACAGGTAAGGCAAATCAATTTCGTCCGTTATATCATTGATAAATATGTTAAAAAATAAGGGCCCCAAGATGGATCCCTGGGGAACACCAGAGGTAGCAGCAAATTCAATTGACTTGAAACCGTTAAGAGTAAAATACTGAAACCTATTTGTTAAATAAGACTTGAATAAGAGAATTAATTAGTATGAAAGGCCAATTTTCTCTAATTTGATTAACAGTAACTGATGATCTAACCTGTCGAATGCTTTGGAGAAATCCGTATATATGACATCAGTCTGGCGATGTTCAACTAAGGATTCAGAAATATACTGAGTTATACAGAATAAGTTAGTCGTCGTTGAACGCCCTTTCATGAATCCATGTTGGTGAATAGATATCTTAGACTGAATTGAACGATAAATACTGTCGTGAAGTAGGAATTCTAAAACTTTGCAAAAATTACAGATTGCAGAGATAGGCCTAAAGTTTTGAATATCTAATTTATTCCCCTTTTTATAAATAGGACAGACTTTGGAAAGTTTCCATAAGTCCGGAAATTGGCAATTTTTTAAAATAAGGTTAAAAATTAGAGTTAGAGGATACGCAAAAATAATAGCACAGTCTTTCAATAAAAATGCTGGTATGGAGTCGGGACCTGCAGTCATTTTAGGCTTAATGCGTTTTAAGGCCTGGAGGACATTTGCCTCGTCAAAAAAATGTATATTAACAGTATGGTTATTATTTGGACAATCGTTATCGATAGAATTATTCGCGGCGTCTAATGAGGAATCAGAATATGATTGGCTAAAAAATCTGGCAAATGCATCTAAAATATCATGCGGACTATTGAGTGAAGCACCGTCAAAGAACATTTCATCTGAAACTCCGGTTGATCCTTTCTTGTCATTAATGAATGCCCAGAATTTGTTAGGATCGCTTTTTATATTATTTTCGGCATTTTGTACAAAGTTTTTATAGGCAGTATTAATATCGCTCTTTACTTCCCGTCTGACCTTTTTAAACTCCTCAAAAAGATCATCGGTTTTCGAGCACATTTTTCTGAGACGTTCCTTAAGCCTGATTTTTTTTATAATACTACCATTAAACCAAGGGGGTACTTATTATTTCGCGAGGCCGATTTCTTTGGTACACACAATTCAAACTCCAAATCAAGCCTATCATAGCACTGAGTGCATATACTGTTGACGTCATTGAGAGAGGAAAGAAAAGACCAGTCAACATTAAGGAGGTTAGCATATAATTTAGAGAAATCACATTTGCGAAAATTATAATATTATGGATTAGGTGGAAAATTATTAGTAAGTTTTTTAGTGGCGTTCATCTCAATTGATATAACCAAGGCAGGGTGATGTATATCCTCATTAATTAACGGATCAAAAGGCTGTGTTACGTCACAATTTTTGTTATGCAAAACTAAGTCCAGGATGCTATTATTGGAATTATGTACAAAATTGTACTGAGATAAGTTGTTACTGTCCAGAAAATTATTTAAGGCTCTGATTTGGCCGTTGGGTTGTAGATCTTTCAAATAAATCGCGTATTTGGAAATATTAAAGTCACCGAGGATGGCAAAATCACTGCTGTTATCCTGTAGACACCTTAAAGTACTTAAGTGTCTCGAAAAAATATTCGTAGTCGGCCAGAGACAGACTCGGTGGTATATAAATGACGAATATATAGAGGGAACGATAGTTAAGTGAAATTCTTACACCCAAGATGTCAATGGCTGGCACGTTGTTAAAACCTGCAGAGTTAAGGTTTACCATAGAAGCAACACATTCTGAATTTACGGCTAATAGTACGCCACCGCCCCTTGAGCGATTAATGGCAGTAAAATTCCTATCAGAGCGAAAAATATTATATTCGTTGCAGAATAATTCTCTATCAAAGACGGAGGAATCAAGCCATGTTTCGGTTAATGCGATAGCGGAATATTCAGAGCGCACTGACGCATCATAAAGTTCTGCGGTCTTAGTTTTGATACCACGCGTATTTTGGTAATAAATTAAAAATTCCTTATAGCGCATACTGGTATTGACACCTTCGACTCGAGTTCCAGAGGGAGGGATTACTGTTAATTGCTATTGCACTGTTAAGGCTAATATATCAATACGAAGTTTGTCGCGTGCTCGGATATATGCAGTACACTTATTTGTGTCCCAGGCTGCATGATCTGAAGGTACATTTTTTAATTTCAAGCAGTTATAGCATGTTAAGGTATCAGATTTACATATACGAACCTCATGATTTTGAGCGCACCTGGGGTATGACACTGGTTTGTTGCAATTAATCTTAGAATGGTGGAATTCATTGCATGTAAGTAGGTATGGCGGCGGTTGAGACCGACAGTGACGTCACAGCATTGGCGCCAGCCGTTAAGTAGGGAATCTGCATTACCGACCGAAACGCGGGGAAATTCAAATTATGAGATCTGCATTACCGACCGAAACGCGGGGAAATTCAAATTATGAGATCTGCATTACCGACCGAAGCGCGGGAAATTCAAATCGTGGGGTCTGCATTACCGACCGCGGGAAATGCAAAATCTGACAGGGCCCTGCGCCAGCATAACCTAACTAATGCCCCGTGCTCGTGTGCCCCCGGCTGGTCGACGCATGATTCTAACCTTACTAATGGCCCCCGTGCCAACCTAACCTAACTTCTGTTACCAACTTAACCTCACTTCTATCATCGCGTGTTAACCGGTTAGTGACCCCCGTTTCGACACATAACCTAACTTCTGTTGCCAACTTAACCTCACTTTTATCATTATGCGTAATGGGCAAGAAGGCTAGGAGGTGCCCCCGTGTCAGCATAACCTAACTTCACTTCTTAAACCTGCTCGTGGTTCGTGTGGGGCCCATGTGCTGTCAAAAGTCCCCGTTCAAGGGTCCCGTGCTCCAGCGGCACCGTGTTAACCTAACCTTACTCTCAGCATCACAGGCCGTTCAACATAACCTAACTCATGTCCCCGTGCTCGTGTGCCCGTCTCGGCTGACCGACGCGCGTGATCCTAACCTTACTAGTGGCCCCCGTGTCAAGGATAACCTTACTTCTTAAGCCTGCTATAAAAACTTAAACCCAAAGACCACATGAACGTGGTATGTGACATCGAATCGGAGCTATGCCATCAGAGTGCCAAGAGTAAAAATTCATAGCAAGTAAGAAGAATATTAGGCCCTAAACCGTCGTGGTGCCCCCTCCTCGTCCCAACATAACCTCACTTCGGATGCCAACATTTTAAAAGTAAGTAACCTAATTATATCCCTAAACCTTATCGGCCGTTACAGAGTGCGTTCAACATAACCTCACTTGTGCCCCCGTGCCAACATAATCTAACTATATTGCTAGTGCCCCGAGCCGACATAACCTCACTTCTACTATCGTACGTGTAATAGTAAAAAAAACTGAAAGGACTCACCAGGCCCTGCATCCACATGTCACGAACAAAGAGCACAGACTGACACTTGTGCTTGTGAAATGAAATTGTCATGATGAATCATATCAGATGGGGTAAAAACCGTTAGCTATGACGTAATATTGCGCAAATGTCATCGAAAGGCGCGGCGGCGGTTTACTTTGAAATTTACCCTTTGTCAATACTTTCAATGAAGTTTAGACAAAAACAAATATAATTTATTACTTCCTTAAAAAATTTAAATAAATAAACATCATATAAAAGGCCCTAGTAAATAACCAACTAAAAACAGCTCATGCTATATGACTAATATAAATACAAAATAACTTTGAATTAACAGTCATTTCCACACCTGAATAATCAATGTTTTTCACCGACAAGATCTAGCTTGTAGCTAACATTTAACGGTCGTGATTTGGTTTTCGTCCTCATCATTATTTTTTTTTTTTTTACCTAAATGGCTATATAGATAGGATTTCTGATTTGGAGTAAGTATAGAAGAAAAAATATCGATCAAGTCTATTAAAAATATATACCTTAGAGTCGCAGCTTGTCTGGTTAATTTTTTTTGTTGATCGCCAGGTATATAATTTTAGATATTTTTGTTACTCCTAAGAAAGAGCTTCTTTGTTCTAGCAATAATAATAAACGTACGTTTGAAGTTTCGTGGTAGAAATTATTTTCCTCAAGTTCAAATGAATATTTTAACCATGAGAAAAGATTTTAAATATCTCAATATAGAGTTTATAAAAGTATCAATATTGTTCTTTTATATTTATTTTTACAAACATAGATTGCTGCGATAATATTCAAACTCAGTTTTTAACCATTGTTTATTTATATAATATCTGCAAATTCAGCTAAAAATGGAAATATTCCAGCGGCTGGTCAATCGGCTATCGACCGCTCCTAGTGCCAGTCAGTGGAGAAGTTTTTGTGAGTGCTTTACACTATTATAACATATAGGTAAGTTTCCATTATTATAATTTTTGCAGACTGTCCGTAGATTTTAAAAATTGTAATTTTCCTTAAACAGCTACCATGTTACTAGAGCCACGTGATTTATATATGGTTTTTCTATTATAATAACGTTTGAAAGTTTATTGCTTATTAATCATAGATAGCTCTGTTTTCTCAAGTTTTTGTCATAATAGGTTTATGTACTGAATGACTCGGACTTCCTAGTTCAAGCGGATATTTCACACAATTTTCAATATACCGGGGGTGCTCAGTTTAATGTTTATTAATCATAGTTTTACCTCGGGATCGTTATTTTTCTTAGTTCAAACGGATATTTTACACAATTGTCAATATACAGGGTGTGCTCAGCTTAATGTCTATTAATCATAGTTTTACTCAATTTTTCCCTAGTTTTATGCCATATATTGTTTCAATTTTTATAAAAAGAATTATTTTTACATAAAGTTTATGGGGCAGGGAAGTTTCGGGGATCATTATTTTTTCCTAGTTCAAGCGGATATTTCACACAATTTTCAATATACCAGGGCTGCTCAGTTTAACATTATGCCTACCTGTATATAGTTGTGTTTAAGATGTAAAAGCGCATGAAGGAATGCAATGCGAATGCGCCAAAGAATACAAAAAGTATACACTGTCTGCGACAATTGTGAGAAAATGCCTATTAAACCTCACGCAGCGTAATTTAACAACTTCTCATTATTTTTGGAGTCTAACTATATGATGAAGAAGTTAATATAAATGTAAAAAGGAACATAACCTCTTACGTGAAGATTGGATAGTAATTCATAATATTCGAAAACCAAGAAAGAATTCAAAATCAGTTATATTAATGCGTATTAATTTACAAAATTTAATATATAACATATTCTATAGAGTATATCAAGTAACAAAGAAAGTATTCAGATTTCTATTGTTTATGAAAAAACACGTGCATTAAATATTATTCATCTTACTTCTGTTTACACTATGATTGTCGGCATTTCAGAGATAAGCTAGAATGAGTCATTCCCAAATTATATTAATATTAGATGTATGCTTATCGTATTTCAGATTTTTTGTTTTGACTATGATTTCGCTGATATATATTACCACTCCCTTATGTATCAGCATATTGTTTACTGCAGCTGCGTTCGAAGCTGTGGGAACTGTGGAGTCAGCAAACTCTAAACAATGATGCAATTATGGCTGATATAAAAAGCAAGAGGACACCCAAGCGCTCACCAGTTTTATCGATAACCACAAGTGTGTCTACGTCTTGTAAAAAAGTTTATTGTTAATATTTGTGTTTTTGTTCTTAAGTACATTCAGTGTAATTCTTATTTGTTTCCATCATCAAATACTTGTTGAAAGGGTAAGTACCTTTACTTCTCTTTTTAAATTCTGCGAATAGTGCTGGTTTTAATACCCTAGTTTACAATAATAATTTGAAATTTTATATATTTTTCTGTGTCCGATAACGGTTTATCTCCCCCCCCCCCAAATTCCAAATTTCGGTGAAACTTGAATAGGTAAAGCGAATTAATTCTATGAAAAACGTTAACTTCTATATTGGGAGACAACTAAAGTTTTTATGCTGGTATACGGGGGACATGTAATCGTTGTCAAAAAGGCCCGTACCTTAAACTTTATACGTTTCAATGAAACTTAAGCTAAGTATAGGGTGGTCAAAATTATTTTAAATTATGTTTGTGAGAGAAAAAACATTTATACTAGTTATTAATCCAGATTTTAATTTATTTAGTAAAAACTAATGAATAGTTAGCTAAAAAATTTGATAGACTATCACCTAGATTTCGATAAAAATTATATGACTAATTCTGTTAATTAGATATGTGGTATTCAAATAACAATCTTCAAACACTTTTAAGTTATGATTTGTAAGAGAGAAAACATTCAGGCCCGTACCTTAAACTTTATTGAAACAAAGGCTAAGTACAGGGTAGCCAAAATTATTTTTAAATTATGATTCGGGAGAAAAACATTTATACTAGTTATTAGTACGGATTTTAATTTATTTAGTAAAAGTAATAAAATCAAGAGATATCTGGTTATAATAAACAAGTTTAATATTAAACGGGGTATGTTATTATACTTCGAATTAAAACTCTAGACATATTGATTTCAATTACAGTATAATTTTCAATATATATTTCAAGCCATCTTTCAAGGATTATATACACTATTTTAAAATTTATGATTTGTGAGAGTAAAAAAAAATTTAAAAACCATTCAAACTTATTAATTCAGATTTAATTTATTTAGTTAAAGCTAATGAATAGATAGGTGGCTAATGGTATGTCTGCGTTTGAAATTTTTTCTATTGGTTCATGGAGTTCGTTTACCATGTGAACAATTTTGTCAAATAGATATGTGGCATACAAATAACAGTCTTTTAAAACACTGATAAAAACTCAATGTATCTTTTTAGAACTTTTCGTAATAAATCTGATTTTTCCTGATAAGATAATTTAAAAAAAAAAAAAAACCTAGATCAATACAGTCAACTGTTCATCCAACTTTTAGGTGTTTATATAGATTCGCGCTTAAAATGGAATTACCATGTTGAAAATACTTCTAGTAAATTATCATTTGTCTGTTATGCACTTTAAGCCCTAACCAAATACACAAAGATTATAGGATCGTTAAAATTGGTTTATTTTTTACTCTGTACTAAAATTTGATCTACTTTTGGAGAAGAGTTTCATCAGATATATAGCAAATATTTAAAAGCCAGAAAAAATCCATTCGTATAATACTGAAAATAAATTTTTCTGAAATTTGTAGAGAAGTATTCCGAAAGCAAGAAATGCTAACGGTCATAGGTGTGTGTATATATATTTCATTGCATTATTTTCCTAAAAGAAATAGCCCCAAAAATTTAATATTGACTTGATAAATCACAAATACAACACAAGAGGGAAAATTAACTACAACTATTCTGTGCACTCATTAACCTTAACTGAGACCACTACTCTTGTATAAATATTTTTTTTTTATAACCACCAACCCAAACTGTTAAAAATAACTTTAAATATTCTTAAAACGTGGCTATTCTACTACATCTGTGATATTGTTACCATTTGTATACCCTAGACATATGTATTGTATTATTGACGTCAAGCAGATTCTTTGACATATACCTAATCTAATTTTTAAATATATTTACTCTATTTTTATTGCACAGCACTTATATTCTCATGTTTATTGTACTATATTTATACTTATATTTATACTTTATGGCTTCTTAACAGTATTCTGACTTGTTTCAAACTTTTCGTTAAATCAAAATTTTTAAATAAATTGAATTATTTATATAGCAGTAACAAAGTACCTTCTCAGTTTTTCAAAATTTTTACTATACTTTTGAGAAAAATTTCTTTGTCATCCGAAATAAGAAAACATGCAGGCATCAGGTTCAATTGCCTTCTCTCTCATACACACTCTTTCTCTCACTCTCTCTTGGCTCCCAAAGATAGACAATAACATTTAAATATTTTGATTTCTGAATAGTCACATTTCTGCATTTTTATACTTCATTTCTTAATAATACTACACAGTATAAGGTGAGATTCATTTCAGATTATAAGTCACCGACACTCATTTGTCATAATTTATTTTTTAATTTTCTATTTCAACCACACGTTCTGACTGCGTGTTTCATTTCAGGTTATAAGTCGCCGACACTCGTCTGCCCAAACGTAATAAAAGCTGTGTCGCGCAGCAGTCTCATCAGTCTTTCGTCACTTCCTGAGCGATTCAGACGTTTCATCGGGGGCAAAATGGAAAAATTCACTATAACCAAAGATTTTGTAAAGAAGGTACGTCGCTTCAATCTTGAGGGGCACACCCTCGAGTTTAAAATCAAATCTGTGCCTGAAGGGATGGAACCTGTATCATGGGTTAGAGAGGCCATCAACCAAATAATTGCCAAGTTAACCGAAGGTCTTGCTGCAGAGGACCAAGTTGGGTTCTCGTTCTGCAGTAAAGATTTTAAGCGCGGCGAGGGATGGGTTCGTTTTCGACCAGTACAGGAGGTAACCTATGATGATGTGTGGGACGTCATCGCCAGCGTCTATCAATCCAACTCCACCGGTTTAAACACGGAGACATTCTGCTTAGGAGTGACGTCTGTGAAGATGCCAGTCGGAAAGGGAAAAGATAGAGCCCGTAAATATAACACCTTCGAGGAGGAGTGCGGTATGCGACGGGGCATTATATGCATAAACAATAAAGATAACATGTGTTTACCTCGGGCACTAGTGGTGGCTATCGCGTGTGTGAGCAAAGACAAGGACCAAGTTCGTCGCGATATTGGCAAAATTCAGACTCAGAGAGCTCTAAAGTTGTGCTCTGATGCCGGGGTCGTTATACCAGAAGCTGGTTGCGGGATCCCCGAATTACAACAATTCCAAGAACACCTAGAAAACCACAAAATTGTGGTATATTCCTATGACAGCAAGGGGCGTGACGTAATTTTTAAGGGTTCTGCAGAAGGCCCCTCTCTTAATCTACTTTATCACAAGGGCCACTATAATGTGATAACTTCCCTTACCGCCGCTTTTGCCTGTAGCTATTATTGCGAAGAGTGTCATGTCCCCTATGATACCAAAAATAAGCACAGGTGTGGTGGAACTTGCCAATGCTGTCAGCAGTCACCGGCCTGCCCACAGACATTAAAAGTAGCTTGTGACGCCTGCAACAGGTCGTTCCGAGGCCAAGACTGTTTTAATAACCATAAGATGGGCGGTTCGCTTGGAAAGAGCACTGTCTGTGAGAAAATAACCCGGTGCACTGAGTGCTACAAGACGGTACAGAGCGGGCGACAACACACCTGCGGCGAAATATATTGTAAAATTTGTAGAGCCCATGTACCCGCTGATCATCTTTGTTACATGCAGCCTGATCTTGGCAGCCCCAAAACAAAAGACACTCTCTTCATTTTCTATGATTTGGAGACACGACAGGAAAAGACCCAGGAAGACGGTTCCCTTCTCCACGAACCAAACCTGTGTGTGTTTAGCTCGCGGTGTGGCGTTTGTATAGATAGAGAGCTGAACATTTGTGACAAGTGCGGCCCTAGACTGCATATACTCAAGCTCAACCCCGTCGAACGATTTCTTGAGTTTGTGTTAAACCAACGCAAACAATTCAAGCAGGTGGTGGTCATTGCTCACAATGGTCAGGCCTTCGACCATCAGTTCGTCCTCAATTATATACTCACGAGCACCGACCTCAAGCCAGAGCTGATAATGCGAGGCACTAAAATAATTATGATGGCCGTGGGGAACGTCAAATTCTTGGATTCCCTCAACTACTTCCCCATGGCCCTCTCCAAGCTGCCTAAAGCTTTCGGACTCGAAGACGGTTTCAAGAAAGGCTACTTTCCCCACCTCTTTAATACAGAGGCCAACGCTAACTATATCGGACCCCTACCTGCTGTAGAGTACTACGATCCGGACAATATGAAAGAAGATGCTCGCGAGGTGTTCCTCAAGTGGTACGAGGAGCATAAAGAAGATCAATTCGACATGCAACGTGATTTGATAGATTATTGTGTGTGGGATGTCGAAATTTTAACGGCTGCATGTCTCAAATTCCGGGAACAGTTGATGGAAACAGGAAATGTATGTCCTTTCACCGAGGCATGCACGATAGCGTCGGCATGCAACAAGGTGTTTCGCCGTAATTTCCTCAAACCCAATACTATCGGCATAATCCCCAAAGGCGGCTACAGATGGCGGGATAACCAGTCAAAGATTGGTACTCAATGGCTAGTGTGGGAGGAACATCAAAGGCAAATTAACATCCTACACGCCGCCAAACAGCAAGAGGCCCGCGTGCACGGGGTCAAAGTGGACGGATTCTGTAAGGAAACAAATACAGTTTTCGAGTTCCACGGGTGTTACTTCCATGGCTGCCCCGTCTGTTTTACACATGGTAGAGATGCACCACTTCACGACGACCCTACTGAGACATTAGATATGCGACACGAGACCACTATAGCTAAAACAGATCGGCTTAGGGAATTCGGCTATGAAGTACAGGAAATGTGGGAGTGCCAATTCAGAAGAATGCTAAAAGCCGATAAGGAAATTGTAGATTACACCAACACAAACCCTCTAGTCATCTCTACACCCCTTAAGCCAAGAGATGCGTTTTATGGAGGTCGTACAGGAAATGTATATGAATATTATAAGGCCAAGGAGGGGGAGAAAATTAAGTACCTAGATATGTGTTCTCTCTATCCGTGGGCCTGTAAATACGGCAAGTTCCCCACCGCTCACCCAGTAGTCTACGTAGGAGATGAGTGCCCTAAGAACATTACCAAAATTGATGGGGTAATTAAATGTAAAATTCTTCCGCCACAAGAGCTCTATCATCCTGTGCTTCCTGTAAAGATGAATAATAAGTTAATGTTTGTGCTGTGCCGTACCTGCGGCGAAGAAATGATCTCTGGAGAATGTACCCACTCAGATGGAGAAAGGGCTTTAACCGGAACGTGGGTAGTGGACGAGATAATAAAAGCCGTAGAAAAAGGGTACGTTCTTCTCGAGATGTATGAGATATGGAAATATGGGATGGACCGCTTCGATAAAGCCACTAAAGTCGGTGGTCTTTTTCGAGGGATGATGAACAAATTCATAAAAATAAAGCAGCAAGCCTCGGGCTGGCCAGGTAACTGTGTTACTCGAGAAGAACGAGATCACTACATCGAGGAGTTCCTGAAGCGAGAGGATGTGTTGCTGGAATTCGCCGAGGTCGTTGAAAATCCTGGTCTAAGATCACTGGCCAAGCTTATTTTGAACTCGTTCTGGGGCAAGTTTGGCCAGCGAGAAAATCAACCAAAGACAAAGATTGTCAATGACCCCCGTGAATTCTTTGACATGCTTTCAAATCCGGGTATATACGTAAACTCTGTGCTCCCTGTGAATGAAGATACTCTGGTGGTTAACTGGGAGTATATAGAGGAGGCCGCAGATTCTCTACAAACCGTAAATGTGGTAATAGCCGCATATGTTACGACACAGGCCCGTTTAAAATTATATAGTTACTTAGAACAGTTGGGAGACAGGGTATTGTACTATGATACAGACTCTGTCATATATGTGTCAAGAGAGGGAGAATATGATGTTCCTACGGGAGAATTTATTGGCGACATGACCGATGAACTCGAGGCATACGGCCAGGGCTCTTATATCACAGAATTTGTGTCTGGTGGCCCCAAAAACTATGCATATAAGGTCTTCTCTACTAAGAACCAGAGGGAAGAAATTGTATGCAAAGTCAAGGGGATCTCCCTAAATTACACTGCCTCTCAGCTTATAAATTTTGGCTCTATTAAAGACATGGTGCTCAATGACACCCCTCCTGTGTACATAGTGTCCAAAAACATTTGTAGAACTAGGGAGCACGAGGTAGTGACTAGAGAGGAATCAAAAATTTACAAACCCCTCTCTAGCAAGAGAAAATTTGCTGAAGATCACATCTCTGTTCCCTATGGATATAAGAAATTTAGAGACTGCTAGGATTGTGTGTTTTTATATTTTTGTATATATTTGTTAATATTTTGTATTGTATCAATGTTTTATATTTTTGCTGCATTAATGAGTTATGTATAACTTTTGCATATTAATAAAGAATGTTATCTGTTTATTACTATTTGAACAATTATACTTATAAATAATAGAGCACTCATATATTTTGGAATCCTTTGCAGGAATGAGGTGAAAACGTATGTGTTAATAATGTATATTATATTTGTTGATAAAAAATTTATGTCAGTGTTGTTGTTGTATCAAAAAATATATTTATTTCCTGAGAATCACTATTTCTGTAAAGTGTATTATTATTGTTATTTTTAAGGTTTATTTATGATTTATATTTTATTTATAGAATTTTTATTTATAAACTATGTTTTCTTAGTCACCTTTCAGGGGTCTTGTACTAGATAAAGTAGACGGCGGCCTACAGTTTTATTGTGGTCTCCGAACCACCCTTGGGATGGTATTAATCATTTGATATTTATAGAATTTTTTCGTTATATTTTATGTCTAAATAATAATATTTTGTTTATAATATATATTGATCATGTATACTTGGAATATATTTGTTCAATACAGAATTTTAATTTATTATGAGTATCATTTTTCCCGCCTTCCTTCCTTCCTAACTGTGAGATGTATATGTAGATAGTAAAACTATGAAATATTTACATCATAAGAGTTAAAATAGATAAGTAAGAGTAACTATGACATACTAGCTAAACTTGGTACTTTTAACCAAGTTACTGTGTATGTTATACCTTTATCTTAGTGAATTTCTGAGGTCATTATTTTTTAATTTTTTAACCATCTCAACATTTTAGCTGGTATAAGGTAAGGTACGGGCTAAAAGTCAAGCACTCTCATCTAATCTATACTTGAAAATTTTCCGACTATTCGTTATACTTCTTTCTTAATACTCAAGGTTTTAAGACTATCATGTAGCATTTTCGGAGATTATTATTGTAAGAAGTTTTGGGTTTAAAAATAAGATGTATAGAGTTTTCAGGCTAAAATAACAAGAGTTCCTATACAGACTTTTATTTTTTCATACAGACCTGTTTATTTTTTCGTACAGACCTGTTTATTTTTCGTACAGACCTGTTTGTTTTTCGTACAGACCTGTTTATTTTTCATACAGACCTGTTTATTTTTCGTACAGACCTGTTTGTTTTTCGTACAGACCTGTTTGTTTTTTCGTACAGACCTGTTTGTTTTTCGTACAGACCTGTTTATTTTTCATACAGACCCTGTACAGACCTGTTTATTATATATCCCCCATGAACCGCCCATAAACACCCATGAACGACCATGAAACACCCATGAACTGTCATGAAACCATCATCAAACACCTGTAAAGGGGTATAAAGAATGAATAAGAGCTATTCATACAAATACCTTTGCAGATACAACATGTTTTTTCTACTGAATATCGAGCCCAATTGTTATGGATTAAACCATGTTGGTTCGAATCTTATGATTGATGAAATATGGGTGATAATTAAGAAGAATGATCTACATATCTATGAGAATAAATTTCCTCTAAAAGCGGCCTAATCGAATTATTAACAAAGAGACAGCCCCACGATTTTAACGACGAAGATTTATTAACCTATAAAGATATACTAACATTAACTAATGCACACATGAGAAAATATGGAGATGTATATCGGTTAAATCCGAACAAGACCTGGAAATATCAAAACATTATATCAAAATTGTTTCCACCAAAGAAGAGGAGGAGCTCATTACCGAAACCCTCAGGATATGATGATGATGATGAGTATGAAATGGGTTGGGAACAGAACACATCCACCACAATTTCAAACTTGAGAGATCTCTAGGTACCATCGTCTCCACAGAGTGTACCTTAAAAGAGCCTGTTGTCAATGCAAATTCAAGCTGGAAATATCATAATATACACTCAACGTTCAATTCGAAGAGAAAGAAGAATGATATATATTGGAAAGGGATGAAAATATTAACTCTAACGACTTAGTTGACGCAATAAGAATTAACAAACGCTTAGGTCTAAAATACGATTTATATATAAATACTTTAAGAGATATGGGAATTATCGGGCAAATTATTTTGGTTTTATTTACTATTTACCATGTTTATTAGTAGGAGTGGGGGAAACCTGTTACCAATGTTCATTTTTGGATTAAAATCTTATATCTTGTGACAGTCGAAGTGATTAGACGTGTTTTAAACCTACGAAAAATGGTTGATTGTAAAAACTGTCAAAAAACTTTTGCAAATAAGAAATGTATGAAGAGACATGCTAAAAATTGTTCCGCTATGCCTATTTGGGAGAAAATTATCCCACCCGATAAAATTATAGAGATTATGGAAATGATATTTATAAGATTTAAATATTACGCATGTTGTTTACCTGCCGCGCTAATGTTTCATGAACAAATTAAACGATTTGGTATTCACTCTGAGGTGAAAATGGGGGTTGTTATATGTAAATCAGAGCCCATACCCATACATTTTTGGAATGAAATTGATGGAAAAATATATGATCCCTCACTAGCTGTAGCCAAAGAAGAAGAAGATGCCTCGAAATGGCTGTTGATTATCATGAAGGCCCCTGTATTACCACCAATGCAGAAGATGAATTTATGGAAGCAGCTTATGAAGTGTTTAAAATAGTTAAATCTACAGATTTTTACTTTGGCCTAGCACCTAAAGAACTGCTTGCTATAAGGAATAAAATTCATGAAAGAGTAACGACAGTTCTCAATGATTATAATAAAAATACCTTGTAAATTTGAATATATTTTCTAATAAATTAATTCAGTCTCTTTTTTCTGTAATCACCCTGTATATTACTATTACTGTACACCCTGTATATTTTTTCATTATGTTCACTCTGACTGTAAATAAAACTTAAAAAATACGAATACATTTTTCAATGTAATAATCAAACAGAAACTCTAGCTCAAAAAACAAGCGTGATGAATGAGATATATTAAAAGTAAAGAATGGGAATGGTAACTTTTTTTATCTTAAATAAGCGTTGCTCTGAGAACATTCTAAAATACATATAAGGACTTTATTTGTATAATATGCAATAATGCTGATTCGAGGTCTCCTGTATATATATATATATATATATATATATATATATATGTATAGTTTGTCTTTTACGAGATATACAGATTTTTACACACATAGAGAATGAGGATTCTAAAATTTCTCTAAAAAAGTTAATATAGAAAGTTTACTCCTAATGATACATGCTTACTTTGTGAATCACTAGTTTCTACAAAGACAATGGAAATGGATTTCCAAAACCTTTAAAGAATTTTATTTATAATCATTAGATATATAAAAAGAACTGTAGTAAAATTAAAAATATCCTATAGAGTGTTAATATTTTAACAAAATTTCCTGAAAAATATTATATTAAAGAATCTGAACGCCATGTATATTATTACTGCACAGACCCCTGTATATTATTAATGAATGAGCATTTATTAAATTAGCAGAGGAGCGCTGGAAAATTTAAAATCGGTGGTATTTTTTCACATTAGCAAATATAAACACATGTTTGAAAAAAAAAAGGATATATACCAATTGGACTACGGAATTATTTAAAATAAAATCAACTTGAATAATATTTTTCCCATATGATTCTTTAGCGATGGAAACTTTACACTTTTTATTCTACATTTTTAAATTCCTGTAAAAAAGTTTTCAAAGTAATTTTCATACAGACCCTGTTCATGTGGATAAAAATGTGAATAATTGCGGGTAATTGTGGATAAAATAAGTGAGTCAGAGTTTTTAACCGTATCCTGATGATCAAGGTAACTTAGTTGATGAAACAAAGTTTAGCGAAAGGTTCCCTTATTACATTTTTACGGATGGGGCTTTATTATATCGAACTGACGGTTATTTTTTGTATACTAAATTATTAGTGTACCTGCAAGTGCCTAGTTATCCAACGACCGGGATATTTCAAGAGAAAAAAGAGCTTAACAGGTCTTCTAATATTGCGTATCATGTTAGAGAGAGATTTTTAAAATCTGATAGTTTAGTTAGTTATGGAGACCTAGAGTCAGCCATCTTTTACGAAAATTCATTCCTTTAGATGTGTTTTTAAAATATCTAAAAATGTATATATTTCGAATCGCTCTGTATATTTTTCGAATCAATCCAAGTTCCCTTACATTTATTCAATAGGCATTATAAACATAGTGTACATTTGTATTCAATAAGAACAGATATCAGTTATTACTAGTAAAACAGCCCTGTACAAAAGAACTTATCAGAAAATTATAAATGAAAGTGTAGATTTGTATTCAATAAGAACAGAAAAATTCACTGCAGATTACATCGTTTAAGTAAAACATACAGTTATTACTAATAAAACACCCTGTATATTATTACTGTACACCCTATATATTTTTCCACATGATTTTTTAATGTCGAAGGCTTTACGCTTCTTTTATTTTGTATTTTTGAAATATTTTTGTTTAGAGAAACAAGAGACTATTTTTCAAATCCCCCTGTATATTTTTCGAATTAACCCAAGTTCCTTACATTTATTTTGTCAGAGGAAATTACCTTGTTATTTCTAGTACTTGAATATTAATACATCTTAAAACTGATATGAAACTTGCAAATCTTAAATCGGATTGATATTATTTATCCATGACATTAGTACTTTTACTTATTATTTATATTAAAATTAATAGGAATAATCAAAAGGAATTGATTTATGAAAACCAAAGGTAATCTATAACGTTAAACTGAGCAGCCCCGGTATATTGAAAATTGTGTGAAATATCCGCTTGAATTAGGGAAAAATAATAATTCCCGAAACTTCCCTGCCCCATAAACTTTATGTAAAAATAATTCTTTTTATAAAAATTGAAACAATATATGGCATAAAACTAGGGAAAAATTGAGTAAAACTATGATTAATAGACATTAAGCTGAGCACACCCTGTATATTGACAATTGTGTAAAATATCCGTTTGAACTAAGAAAAATAACGATCCCGAGGTAAAACTATGATTAATAAACATTAAACTGAGCACCCCCGGTATATTGAAAATTGTGTGAAATATCCGCTTGAACTAGGAAATCCGAGTCATTCAGTACATAAACCTATTATGACAAAAACTTGAGAAAACAGAGCTATCTATGATTAATAAGCAATAAACTTTCAAACGTTATTATAATAGAAAAACCATATATAAATCACGTGGCTCTAGTAACATGGTAACTGTTTAAGGAAAATTACAATTTTTAAAATCTACGGACAGTCTGCAAAAATTATAATAATGGAAACTTACCTATATGTTATAATAGTGTAAAGCACTCACAAAAACTTCTCCACTGACTGGCACTAGGAGCGGTCGATAGCCGATTGACCAGCCGCTGGAATATTTCCATTTTTAGCTGAATTTGCAGATATTATATAAATAAACAATGGTTAAAAACTGAGTTTGAATATTATCGCAGCAATCTATGTTTGTAAAAATAAATATAAAAGAACAATATTGATACTTTTATAAACTCTATATTGAGATATTTAAAATCTTTTCTCATGGTTAAAATATTCACTTGAACTTGAGGAAAATAATTTCTACCACGAAACTTCAAACGTACGTTTATTATTATTGCTAGAACAAAGAAGCTCTTTCTTAGGAGTAACAAAAATATCTAAAATTATATACCTGGCGATCAACAAAAAAATTAACCAGACAAGCTGCGACTCTAAGGTATATATTTTTAATAGACTTGATCGATATTTTTTCTTCTATACTTACTCCAAATCAGAAATCCTATCTATATAGCCATTTAGGTAAAAAAAAAAAAAATAATGATGAGGACGAAAACCAAATCACGACCGTTAAATGTTAGCTACAAGCTAGATCTTGTCGGTGAAAAATATTGATTATTCAGGTGTGGAAATGACTGTTAATTCAAAGTTATTTTGTATTTATATTAGTCATATAGCATGAGCTGTTTTTAGTTGGTTATTTACTAGGGCCTTTTATATGATGTTTATTTATTTAAATTTTTTAAGGAAGTAATAAATTATATTTGTTTTTGTCTAAACTTCATTGAAAGTATCGACAAAGGGTAAATTTCAAAGTAAACCGCCGCCGCGCCTTTCGATGACATTTGCGCAATATTACGTCATAGCTAACGGTTTTTACCCCATCTGATATGATTCATCATGACAATTTCATTTCACAAGCACAAGTGTCAGTCTGTGCTCTTTGTTCGTGACATGTGGATGCAGGGCCTGGTGAGTCCTTTCAGTTTTTTTTTACTATTACACGTACGATAGTAGAAGTGAGGTTATGTCGGCTCGGGGCACTAGCAATATAGTTAGATTATGTTGGCACGGGGGCACAAGTGAGGTTATGTTGAACGCACTCTGTAACGGCCGATAAGGTTTAGGGATATAATTAGGTTATGTTACTTACTTTTAAAATGTTGGCATCCGAAGTGAGGTTATGTTGGGACGAGGAGGGGACACCACGACGGTTTAGGGCCTAATATTCTTCTTACTTGCTATGAATTTTTACTCTTGGCACTCTGATGGCATAGCTCCGATTCGATGTCACATACCACGTTCATGTGGTCTTTGGGTTTAAGTTTTTATAGCAGGCTTAAGAAGTAAGGTTATCCTTGACACGGGGGCCACTAGTAAGGTTAGGATCACGCGCGTCGGTCAGCCGAGACGGGCACACGAGCACGGGGACATGAGTTAGGTTATGTTGAACGGCCTGTGATGCTGAGAGTAAGGTTAGGTTAACACGGTGCCGCTGGAGCACGGGACCCTTGAACGGGGACTTTTGACAGCACATGGGCCCCACACGAACCACAAGCAGGTTTAAGAAGTGAAGTTAGGTTATGCTGACACGGGGGCACCTCCTAGCCTTCTTGCCCATTACACATAATGATAAAAGTGAGGTTAAGTTGGCAACAGAAGTTAGGTTATGTGTCGAAACGGGGGTCACTAACCGGTTAACACGCGATGATAGAAGTGAGGTTAAGTTGGTAACAGAAGTTAGGTTAGGTTGGCACGGGGGCCATTAGTAAGGTTAGAATCATGCGTCGACCAGCCGGGGGCACACGAGCACGGGGCATTAGTTAGGTTATGCTGGCGCAGGGCCCTGTCAGATTTTGCATTTCCCGCGGTCGGTAATGCAGACCCCACGATTTGAATTTCCCGCGCTTCGGTCGGTAATGCAGATCTCATAATTTGAATTTCCCCGCGTTTCGGTCGGTAATGCAGATTCCCTACTTAACGGCTGGCGCCAATGCTGTGACGTCACTGTCGGTCTCAACCGCCGCCATACCTACTCATGTAAAACATCGGTGAATATCTATGGCATCAAAAACAACACAGCTATCATAGCCTACAAACAAATTTCCAGCCTGAATGACTTTATCGTAGGAAATCCTATCAATTTGTAATATTGCCTGATAAATATTTTTGTTTTTCTTGATAGTATAAAATTTAATTAGTTTAGAGTCAGAGTTTTCAGAAAAGATATCAGTATTTAATTTTTTTAAGTAATCGAGTAAAACATTTTCAGAATAATTTTCAGTAATTCCCACGACATGAATTCTAGGATTGGCACCACGAACCTCACGAATATCATACGAGTCTGCAAGTTTTTCTTGGGCTAGTTTTTTGAGTTTTTCGTTGTCAGCTAAACTTTTACATCCAATTAACTTTGGACAGCTGCAGATCGGACGCCAGGGGATTAATTTTTTCATTCATACCGGATTTTGTTTGCGCATTTGGTTGATCTTGTTTTTTAGGCTGAATGATAACAGCAGGCAGAGACTTACTCCTGAGAACATCAGAATATTTCGGTTGCGTAACCACTTTAATCTCATTGAGAGTAGCAAACTTATTAGTCGCCAGCTTCAGGAATTCATCTTTTAGCGAGATAAATGTAGAATTAAGGGTTTCTAACGCAATTTTAATTTTATCTTCAATTAACTTACTCAGATCGCTCTGATTAATTGTAATACAATTTACATTTCCAGCAAAGTCCATCAGTTTTCTCCAAAATGCGAGTAAGATCAGTTTGATCACTGACACATGCCAAATGGAACTGGTTTTTACAGGCATCATAAGAAATAGGCGACTTTCTGATAGCGATGTGACAAAAACCACACACAGTCATGGTTTTGTATAAGTATATATCACTATATTACATTCATTAGACACTAGTAAGCAAATAGGTAATACTGTTATTCAGTCTATTTACTTTTCCCTTTATTTAAAACACTTTCCACTTTGATTTTACTCAAAACACAGTAGTAACAATGCGTACGTCCGCACCATTCGACAGTCGATAAACAAATCTGGTTTTGCTTGAAAATAGTATTGTTTGTGTATTTAAAATTTTTTTTTAAAGTCTTCATAGTATCCCTACTACTCTTACTTGACCGTCACCTGCATTCAACAGAATATCCGTATAAAAACTCAAGTCTTTGTTTTGTTCCCAATTTTGTCCATATTGCTGCGACATGAGATTTCTAATAGAAGCCTTCTTCTTTTCAGGTACACCACGTCCTAAAATTTACTTCATTTAACACCAAGTCTTTTTCTGATTTTCCTCTTTCAACAACTCATTCCATACTTCATGACCTGTTTCAAATCTGAAGTGATCGTAATAGTTGGCTTCATCGTATTACCGTTTGCACCCTTTGTTAGTACTGAAGTTGTGAACGATTCATCTTTAGGGTGTCTGAAGGACTTATATTTCTATCTTAAAAAAGTTAGAAAAAAATTTAAAAAATAGGAAAAAGAAAAACAAATTTTTCTTTTTCCTCTAGTCTATCTTTATTTCAAAAATGAATATTTACGTTCACAAAAATTTTTTAGGGTTCAACACGACTGTTTCAGACGGAGAATAATATAAAAAATCATACTTACTGTCGTTTATGCTTAACTGCTGCTCTAATGGTATCAATTGGACGTCGTAACACTATAAACCTAACACTATCTGTACCACACATTCTTAAAATTATACCTGAAAGGGAATTTTGTTAGAAAACACAACTAAAAGACGATATAAAGTTCAAAAATGTATATATTAATCTTTAAAAAATTTATGCTTTTTACAACAACTTTTATTCTAAGAAAAATGTTTAACAAACACTAGTCTGGCCCGTGTACAACACATGGTGAGGAGCGGAACGATTTATAATGTACCAACTACCATCCAATATGCGGTTTTATAAGCTAACGATGCACAAAAAGATTCAAGAAAAGTTCAATGTAACTGTAATTTTGGTGGGCTTTTGCTTGCCTGTCCTATAAACGTATTTTTAATTCACATTAATTTTGGTCGCTCCTCGGAGCTTAAAAATGCTTGAAGCGCTACTACTTCGTATTGTATTCTGCAATTACAACTTTTTACGTTCAGGCAAGGCGGATCCCATGCACATATGAGTACATGCTAATAATACTTTTCTGACACCGAATCACTGAGGAACCGGTTTAGGGCAAACCCCGTCAAAACTAATCATTTCCCCGTCAAAACCGACTGCTAGGAAATTATGGGGGTCCCATGTCGCTAAGGGCTATTTTCGCTAATTTAGGTGGTCGGGGCGACATTACGTCCCTGTGCAGCGACATTTGATACACTTGCTAAATTAACGCTCCTTGAGGAGCTATTGAAAATTTTGCATAAAAAACGCTCCGAAGAGCGAAAATATGATTACAAGTATTAAAAACCTCTTCCACGGCATTTTTACGTGAAGCACGCTTTTCGTACGAAGTATTTCCTAAGTCGGATTTTGTTACAACGTCGAAAAGTATATCGATGTTATAGCGTGTTCTTTAACAAACAAACACACAGTACACATTTTTTAAAGAAAACGTGTTTTAGTACACATGTAGGATAATGTTCAACTTAGTTGAATAAAATGTTAAATGTCTTAGTTAGGAATATTCCTTGTAGTCAGAAATTCCTTTAACCTTTACTGATTGGTTTTGTAGGCCTTTAACATTAAAGATTTTCTAGTCGCCTTCTAGAGACTCGACTGTTCCGAATTCTGAATATAACTTTTCCTATTCTTCTTTTGATATTATTGTAGGGTTCTTGCTGTCAACGATTTTGATTGTTGGAGGTGAAAAAATAAAAAATGTTTTTGAGTTATCGGAGGCTACAAATTTTTTGTAGAAAGGGCGCCAGCAGCCTCGATAGTGGTTTATCGTAGTTCTAGGCGTGGACGAGCTCTCAGGGTCGATTTTGGAGTTTTGTAATGAGGTTTAACGATTTTGCTGTGATGTAGGTACTGCTACTTCCCCTTGGATGGCTGTGATGTGAGCTAGAATACACTTATGCCGCTTTTGGCAATAAGGTACCCAACTGGTGTTTTTTGTTTAGGCGCTTTTGCCTGTCGATGCGTAGAAATAAAAGTCAATGGTCCAATTAAAACGTAACTCGAAGTAGAACTCTGTTACTGTTCGTTGCACAATTTGTTTAATGGTTATTTATCCCTAACTTTACTAGCTAAACTGTGGTATTCGAATCGGTTTTAAAATGTCGCGTCACGATTGTAGATGAAGATTAGCCTTCCTAGTCATGCCGAGGCGGACGAGATCCTAGACGTTAATATGGTCTTGATGCTGTAATTGCGTCGTAATTATTTCGCGCTGGGATATCGATGTATGAACATGTAAATATGCAAATTGTGACTTTTTGAGTGATTATAAATTATTTAAATAACCTTTTTTGGCTTCGACAACATTGCGCAATAACTTCTCCACACGGCCGAAAACGCGATCTGCCTTAAGAAACTGCGACCCCGTACAGGGTACGTGATAATAATATTGTTCAAATGACGAGGCGATTTAAATCGTAACCAATAGTGCAATGCGTGCACAACGTGGGTGTTCTTATTTTTTTGGCCCCCACAGCCATCACGAAACAAACGCAATGTTTCAATTCCATCTAAATCGAGCGAATTCAGGTGTGATAGAAGATCCCTTTCCGAGCAGGTATAGAAACAGGATTAATGACTTCGGGTTTTTTTCTAATCAGTTGATAGAACGTATTCGCCCTTTTTTGATGAACTCGGAGTTCCATTTCAAAATCCTTTTTCTTGTTTGGATTTTTTTTACATTCTTGTAAGTCTTATGTACATTCCACAGACGTCTGAAGCTGGGCTGCTACAGCGCACGTTAAATTCATTTACAAATACTCTTGTAAACATTGAAAGAGATACTTTATCGTTTGGGTGCTGGCGAAGTTTTGTAACACTGAAATCTGTTGATAAATAAATTATTCTAGTTTTATTTCTGGTATAATGACTTTCCCGACCTCGGATTTTTCCTACATCTCTAATTTTTGTTTTTTTTTCAGATTTTTGGGATATTCTGTCTCCTCTCCGTTTTTCTTTCGGTACATCTCCATTATCAATAACTTTGGCCACTGTATTAAGCCTGTTTTTGGAAACACCCAGTGTCATTATAAAAAACGATTGACATACCCTTCTAACTTTTTTATCAATTCTTTTGCTAAAGTAATAAGCTACAGAAAATTCTCGCTTCTTGGAAGCGTCTTACAGGGCGTTTTCTTTCTGCCAGAATAAACATCATGTGGCATATTTTAATGTTCTTTTGAGTTTTATTCGATACTTCGCAGAACTTTTGCAGAAAATTCGCTACATCTGTATGTTGAACCATTATGCTGGCATGGCCTTTAACAATTTTTCAAGGAAGGGTCATTGTCGACATATCTGCATAAAATAATTTTGTGTATACACAAAAAATGTACCTACTTACTAGATTTACAGGTTACCTTGCGTTTTTTTGAACATCGCGTTTAGTTGTAGCACTTGATTTCCTCTTCCGGCTTCAGGTACTGCTTTCTGCAACACTTACATGTTTTTGAATGTCATCGGATAATATGTATTTCGAATGCCCAACGACTAAAGAGAATCATATACAAACTCAACAGCTAATAGAAACACAACAGTTTGACTCTTTGAACTAAGTAACAATGCATTAATTTCTTAGCATCTATTTAGTGTTTAGGGAGCTACACAGCTATTCGACCAAAAAGTGAATGTATCTAGATTTGCATGCTTGCTCCTCAATTATGCTATAACCCCATGTATTTATTGGTTGGTCTTTGATGAAATTATTCATCCATATTTCACTTAAAATTAGTACAAGACATAGACATTTCTTGTTCCATTAACGCTTTGAAATCATTAAACAAGTTACTGAAGATATAATATATGGACTACATCTACCCCAACCCAGACCTCTAACCCTAATATTTAAACGATATGCTGACAGGTCTTCCTTGATGACATATTCAGTTCTCTTGAGCATTGTTTTCTTCTTGAGATTACACACAACTGAGGATTTGGACGAAAAATGGAATCTGAAGGCAAGATTTAATCTTGAAATATTTATTGGGCGAACAATCAATTTATTAAAAATCGTATTTTCAACTCGAATTAGAAATTTAGTTGCAGACAATATCTAGTGAATAAAGCTAATAGAGTAGTTAATTTTTTGTACATATCTGGAAGTGCCAAGTTTTCATTTGGCTAAAGCGTATCTGCTTGCTTCAGCATGATTTGGAGACATGAAAATTGTATTTGAATTTTTACGGCCTTAATTTAGGATACCTCTTAATGTTTTAATCTACACATCCTAACTTTAACTTCAGCCCTTAAAATTACGGATCGGTAAGTATCAAACGTACCATAGGACCAATGTATTGTTTCTAGCTTGAAAAAACTGTACAATTTCAGAGACATTTAACTCAAGATGCTCAGTGTTATTTTGTTTAGAATACATCAAATTTTAAAGCTACTACTCTATATTCTTTCAATGTTGAACTGGTAAGAAATTTGATAAAAGTAGGTACCACTTCTTCAGGTATTCTCTTCCTCAGGAAAACAACTTACCGGAAAATGTACTAGAAACCAAATGAAGGTAAAGGTTTTTGTCATTCGATGATATTTTCTGATACATTCTGAAAAGTGAAGTAAATTATAAATTTTTGGTCCCAACATTTCAAACTCTTTAACGAGCATATTAATAAAAAATTAAGACCAATGTTGCTTACAATCGTAACCTCTGCGTTGTCTTTAAGAATTTTATCTGATGTTCTCAAAATGAACGTGAATTGGGTAAAGCATTGAAAAAAAATCTGACTAGGAAATCTACTATTTTTTAATCTTGATCATTTAACTAAGTGCTCGGTTGTCCAAGGCTTTTAATAATAATTCCAAGTGCAGAACAGTCTAACTTCCACTCTATTATTTATTTTTGGGAAAGAATTGAGGCAACATATGCAGACGACTAGGAAACTTACCCTTTCTGAAATGTACGGTATAAATGAATAATAGATAAATCGGTTTGTAAAGACTAATTGAAATTTAAAATATATATATATATATATAAACAATTGTATACCAGGATCCTAGATTGACTATTGTTGAGGAGACTGGTTCTGGAACAGCAATCCAGGCCCACAATTGTCTCTTGTTTCAAGAATGGAGTCTAAAGGTTTCTTTGGCAACTTACGTCTCTTAATGAGATGGAGTAGGAAAATGAACCAACTATGTGATTTTTGAACAGTTAATCAAATTTTATCTATATGCAGAAAGATAAACTATGCATAAGCTGTGCAAAAGCTATGCAGAAACGTATACAGAAATGTGTAAATATATAACTATATAAATGTAGAAATATATAAGCTGATTTCGTAAACAGTCTACTATAGATCCGACTGAAATTGTTGGTAAGAGAAATAAAAAGATAGTTTAAAATGAATGACAAAATATATTACATGAATAATAGATAAATCGGTTTGTAAAGACTAATTGAAATTTAAAATATATATATATATATATAACAAATTTATACCAGGATCCTAGATTGACTATTGTTGAGGAGACTGGTTCTGGAACAGCAATCCAGGCCCACAATTGTCTCTTGTTTCAAGAATGGAGTCCAAAGGTTTCCTTGGCAATCTACGTCTCTTAATGAGATGGAGTAGGAAAATGAACCAACTATGTGATTTTTGAACAGTTAATCAAATTTTATCTATATGCAGAAAGATAAACTATGCATAAGCTGTGCAAAAGCTATGCAGAAATGTAGAAGCTATGCAGAAACGTATACAGAAATGTATAAATGTATAACTATATAAATGTAGAAATATATAAGCTGATTTCGTAAACTATAAATTGAATAAAAATGAAAGAGAAAGGAAAAATATTTTAAAACCATGTAGTACATATAGTATTTTAACTACTTGTTAAATTAAAAAGAATTGACCTTGAATTTAAATTTATTTTAAAAATAATTGAAATTACATCAAAGACAAAAATTGAAGATTAATTAAATTTTAAATTAGTAATAAATGAAATTTACCTGGATGTTAAACACTTGTTAATGCGGATATAAAAATGTAATATCAATTACTGAAGTACACAGTTAAGTTTATATATAATAATAATAATAATAATAAATAATTTATTTGCAATTTATAACAATATAGACTTAATATCTAGATAACCACAAGAAAAGAGATATAAGTTATAAACTACAAAAGAGGGCTGGCAGACAGTAAAACTGATACAAAGTGCCAGCACTCGAAATAAAAGTATCTACATAGCCTAAGTAATAATATTTTCAAAGGGAAGAAAAAAACAAAATCTGAGTATTACAAAGTAAATAAATATGTAGAAATGAGTAACACTACAATAATAAACACGGGACGCAAAATAGAAAAAAAAGAAGAAAGTAAAGAATTCAAGTATATCTTTCATACAACAATTTCTTGTAAGATCTTTTAAATTGACATAAAGATAATGATTTTAGATTAGAGGGTATATTATTATAAAGTAAATAAATGGAGTAAGAGTATGACCTTTTGAATATAGCAGTTCGATGAGCCGGAGGTGAGATCAATCCACGAAAATGAACATTAACATTATGAATATCGCTTCTATAAGTAACTTTCTGAAAGAGATATGGAGGGGTTTTGTACCAGTTGATATTATGGTAGAGAGTGGCCGAATGCAATTCCCGTCGAGTTTTCATATCTAGCCAATTGGCATCTTTTAACTTATGTGAAATTCTATCAAATTTACGAATGCCATATATAAATCTTAAGCAAGACTTTTGAATACGTTGAATTCTATTTGTGTCTTCGCAGTCAAGGCACGGACCATAAACAACATCGCAAAAGTTAAAATGGCTTAGGACTAACGTGTCTGATAATAAGATTTTAGAAGCACGTGGAATAATATGGCGATTCGGGAACAATATTTTCAGATTACTATATGCCCTCTTTAAGCATTTAATAACATGATTTTTAAAGCGCAAATCAGTGTCAAGCTCTAGACCTAAGTTCCTTGCTACTTTAATACAAGGCAACACATTGTCATTAATAGTAATTTTCAACAGATCTTGAATAGAGTGACGAAATTTACCAAAGATTAGTACAGTAGATTTAAGCGGGTTGATTTTAAGTTGATGAGCACTAGATACGGCGACAAGACGCTTGAGTTCCTGATTAATCATGTCATTGGCTAAGAGATAGTCACGATGGTCAAAAGAATATTTAATTTGAGTGTCATCGGCATATAAATAAGTCTTGCCATGATTTATACATTTGATAAAATCACATGTGTATAGAGAGAACAAAACGGGACCTAATATCGAACCCTGAGGTACCCCGCACCTAATTGGTTTTAAGGCAGAAATACCATTCCTAGTGACCACACACTGCTTACGATTAAGAAGATAACTTTCAAAAAGTTTTAAAGAAGATTCAGAACATCCTATGAAATGCAAGATTGACAGTAATATCTCATGATTAATGGTATCGAAAGCTTTCGAGTAGTCTAGTAATATTAATGCCGCAGTCTTGTTATCAATATCTCGGAATAAATCATCAGTAACCTCTAATAAGATTGTGGTACAGCTATGTCCTGGCCTGAAACCAGATTGCCTTGCCGGAAGAACATTGTACTCATTAATATGTGAGCAAATTTGAAATTTCATAACTTTCTCTAATACTTTCGACAAAATTGGCAAAATTGAAATGGGGCGGAGTTCGCTTAAGCTAGTTATAGAATTTTTTTTAGGTAAAGGCAAAATATTAGAAAGTTTCCATGAATCAGGGAAAACACCTTCAATAAGACATGTATTAAGAATATGTCTAATAAAAGGTAATATATAAGGACGACAAAGAAGTAACATATGAATATTAATTTTGTCTGCTCCGGTAGCGGAGGATTTTATTTCTAACAAATATTTATAAACGACAGTCCCATCAACGGCAGTGAAAGAAAAAAGAAAGTTAAAACTTTCTTTAAGATTATTGTTATAAAAATTAATTAAAGTAGGATCCGGAGCAGTAACATTAGCAGAGGGCAGAAGAAAATGATCATTTATTAAGTCTGGGTTATTGAGATTGTCAGGAATGGCAATAGAGGCTGGTTTACTATAAATGTTAAGTTCATTTAATTTTCGCCAGATAACTTTACCATTACTACCATAATGTTGGAGACAGTACTCTAAATATCCTTTTTTCTCGCTTCTGACTGCATTAGTAGTGATGTTTTTTAAATTTTTGTAGTAATCCCAGTGGTGTGGATTTTTTGTTTTTTTAAATTTGGCTAATGCTTTATAGCGAAGTTTCATCATCAATCTGATATTATCAGTGAGCCATGGAGGTCTATATTTTTTTGTTTGAATGTTACGAATGGGAGCTAATACATCAAAAATATTCAAAATCATCGTATTAAAATAATCCACTTTACCATTTAAGTCATCGATACGCATTATATTTTCAAATGGTGACATTAGAAGAAAATTATCAAGAACATGTTTATCGATGCTTTTTAAATTCCTAAATTCAAAGTTTCTACACGATTCTTTCCCTGCTTTTAGGTAGACTTTACAGAAAGTCAAATGGTGATCAGATACATTAAGTACTTCAGTTACTCCACTAGAAAAAGACTTGATCTCTTGAAATTAATATAACATCCAAAAGTGTAACAGTATTTTTTGTAATTCTTGTGGGCGAAGTAATAATTTGTCGCATACTAAATAAATCAACAATCTTATAAAAATTGATTGCATTAGAACACTCACCATCCATGAGATCAATGTTGATATTACCTCCACATATGATATTGTTACTTTGTAGAATAAAGTTTGCTAGATTTTCCTCAAGGTTGTCCAAAAAACTAGAAATGTTTTTACTGGGAGGTCTATAAAACACCCCAGAAATAAATGAAGTTTTGTTAATGTTTATTTTTATCCAAAGTTGCTCTACCGAGTCAGAAAAACTTACGTCCAACGGCTCAAAGTCAATGGACGATTTTAGATAGATCCCAACTCCACCCCCTCGCGCACCTCTATCCTTCCTAATAAAGTTATACCCGTCAATATGTAATAAATCATTATCAATATGTTCGTTTAGCCATGTCTCGCTTACTCCTACTAAATCATAATTTTCCTGTAAAACAAAAGTCTTGAGATCAGAGAATTTATTAGTTAGAGATCTTACATTATAAAAAGCAGAACTTAAATGTTTCATGAAACTTGAAATAAGAATAGTAGATACAAAACAATTTAATTGGCCGCAAAAACCAAACACAAAAAAGTTGAGACATGTAGTTCCCAACAGATAGTAAATTTCCTATACTATTAATCAAGATTTAGGAGGATATTAAATCAAATAAATTAATGTAATGGTTAATCCATTGAAGTAAACATAAGTTAAAAAGAGAAAAAGACAAAAACCCCTATTCAATAGCTCCTGATAGTAGTACATAGCAAATTTAATTGTCCTACCCAGGTAAAAATAGAAAAAGCTAAAGTATAGATATGGCGAACAGTTTAATTAAATATACACGTATATATATAAACATCGTCACGCTTTTTTACCCAGAACAGAAAAGATTATTATTTTTTAAATATAAGATAAGTTTTTATTTTCCTTAGAGGAAAGTGTTTAAATAGATAAGGAATAATAAAAGATCTACCAAGTCGATGAACTGCTGTGAACATTAGTCCTAGTCGTCCCTGCTGCGTATTGGAATTTTTTTATTATTAACTGCAGCATAAATTTTTCCATCGTGGCTCCAAACATGTCCCTTACCATATTTATTTGACGCAAATTTAACCAGTTCTAAGGCTGAATGGGTTAGATCTTCTTTTATGACAATGCTACTATTCTTCGGTAATTTTTTTTTACTAAATACATTCCAACGAACTTTATAAGATAAGAATCGTATTAAGACGGGTCGTGGTTGATCAGAATTGCGAACTTTACCAATTCGATGACATCTCTCCATATCAGCTGCTGAGATATTGATCTGAAGTTTATCATCTAGAATATCTAATATGTTTTGTTCTAGAGTATTTGTACTTTCACTATCGAGCTCCTGCACACCGTAGACCAACAAATTATTGAGTTTGTAATATTGCTCGTGCGAATTACTTCTTAGTTCTAAATTATCAATTTTCTTAGTGTTTTCAGTAACTTGTCCAACTATACTGCCCCCCTAAGACGAACCCACGTATCTCCAATAAGGACAGTTTTAAGAAAAACGCGCTACAATACCTTCTGTGTGTTTGGTATGTTTTATGTCTTGAAAATCTCCTACTTTTGGTTATATTTGATGAAGTTGGTCTACGCAAATTTTTTACGATAAAAAAACGTCTTTTTTTCATTTTTTTTTAATAAAAAATGTTGAATACGGTAAATGGAACTACAGAAATGCAACGAAACTACTTGGCAAAAACCACGCAAATGAAACAAAATCACAGATACGTAGTTTTGTCTAAGTAATTATACAAAGTTTATGTTATGTGCTGATTTTAAGGTGTTTATATTATTTTATTAAAATTCTTAGCGCGCTATTTTATTTAATAATCTAACAATGGAGACAATTACAACTACAACTTTTCTTTTATTTGCTTATTCGAAAGTATATGTAAATGGACGCTAAACAATTTTTTGAAAATGGGCAAAAAAATAATAAAGATTTGATTTTAGTCCTATGATGTCAGGCGAAAAAAATGCTGGCTAAACATAATCAGCTACTGGAAATGAAGACGAAACTTCCATATGGCTCGTATTACGTACTGTTTAAGAAGGCGATGACCATACATTTTCAAACAATAAGCAAAACATGCTTCCAATTACAAATACTTTCGAATACGCAAATAAACAAAATTAGGGGAAGTTTCCATTGTGTCTGCCATGTTATGGCAGAAATCAAATTCGAAACTTATAATAGGTAATAAAAACCAAATTTGATATAAAACTTTTATTAAAAATAATTAACATTTCGTGCAATAAACTAGAAAGAAATAAATGAGGTCACGCAATGTTAGTATCTAGTCTGTGGAAGGAAGACTTCTCCAAAATTGCTGTCGATTTTCTGGTATTATGTCACCCAAATTTTTTATAATACTTTCAATTTTACTTTTGGGGATTCCTCGAGGCTGATTAATGGGTTCAAGTTCATTAAATCTTGATTTTAAAATCTTAAATTGAAGAAAATCCATGTCCAGTATCTCTTCTTTTTCGGTTATTTTCACTTTCAAGTTATAGCTGCCCTTCGTTGCTACCACTTTCGTAACTTGGGAGAGATAGATACGAGGCTCAGTTTTTTTTAGTTTTACTTGTGATGAGTAATCCTTCCACTCGAAAAAATCTGCTGGCGTCATGGGTTTTACAACGACTTTTCCCGAGTTAGACTTTTGAACTGCGTCCACGAAATCATTAAAATCGTACACTTTCTTTTTTCTTTTTAAGGAAAGTTCCACTTGATGGTGGAAGTTGTCTGCAGACATAAATGAGTGTCCCGGTTCGAAGTAGTTGATAACAATATATTCTGCAGCCAGCTTTCCAGAGTTTATAATATCTGTTAAGAAAGTCATGAATGACCAACTCTTATTTTGTGAGGAGCAATTATCAAGCCATAAAACAAAATGTATGACATCGCGATTTTTATTAAAAAATGCATTAAAGGCACTTATAATTTCATCTTTAGTCCTCCCTGCTAAAGCTTCATGCCATAAGACAGCATATGGCTTATGTTCTTTAAATTTACCCAGTGGAACGAAGCTCTCATTATATATGACAATTCGTTGGGTAAATATAACCTTCTTAAACATATCAATTCTGGGAATCATTATGACCTTTTCTAGATCTACAGAAACCTTTAAGGTGTTACTTTCAACAGGTATTTGAGAATCATTTCTATATAATTCTCTGGATTCTTTGGCACGTTCAATATGTTTCTTCCATTTCTGACAAACGTCACAATCTTCTCGTATGTTTTCTACATTATGGTCATTATTGTGTAGCTTAAATCCCTCACATAGCTCACACTCCTCGTGACCTAGAGTCGCAAAGGAAATATTTTTAGACTTTACAACTTTTCTGTATACTTCATATGAACATTTTTGACTCTTGTGAGTGTCAAGAAAATCTTTGTGCATAGTATCTATTGTTAAATCGCTAGGTAAATAGAGGCGATTAGGTGCGTGCTCGCGCCTATAATGCGAGATGGTTGGATTAAAACTATCTATATGTTTTTCGATTTCATCTGTTGATATCTTTGCTTTTGATGGATGTCTACCTCGTTTGTCTGGTTCCGGTGCAATTATTTTTTTCTTAAATGCTTCATTTCTAACAAAACTTTGAATCGCCCAGTCATTAGTTTTCTTATAACCGAGTGTAGTTAAGAAGAATACTTTACAAACATTTTGCATTTCTCCTAGGTTATCTTTTAAATAATATTTAAACGTGTTTTGTTTAAAGTGGTTTTCCTCATTTGATCTTCTTCGTTTTATTTCAAGTCTAGACAACGAATTTAGTACAAAAGTTTTTTTTTCAATCCAGTTTAAATTCCAATACATTCGATTTATTTCTATTCTTCTTTCATTTCCAATATTCACAATACACTTTTTTTTACATTTTTCCGGATCACATGGTGGTAGTATGTTATGTTTGTTTTTTATCTCATCATTCCTTAGTTGTTTTCGTAATTTTAATGGCAATTTCACTTTCTTTCTTTTCCTTAAAGTTCCCTTTTTCGTGTAAATTTCAGTATCTGTAATAAAAAAAAAATTGCTACAAAAAATAAGTACACTGAGAATAGGTAATGGTAATCTCATTTTTACATTAGGTGCTATTTATTTTTAGTAATTTTCAAATAACGTGTAGTTTTGAAATTACTAGAAATCATTTAGATAATTTTTATTTGATTCTTAGGCCCAACATAAGACCTGTATTTTTTTACGAAACTATTAACTGACTTATAATCCGGAAGGAATAAAAGAAGTATACAGTATTTTGTGAAATATTTGTTTACCTACCATTATCTTCAATTTGTTCCAAAACTACTTCATTTCCGTCTATTTCAGAAACTCGAGGAGCATTTTCTCCAATATTATAATTCCCGCCAGTATTTCCCAAATTAGGTATGTTTTCCTTGTTTCTTTCTGATATAGTTTCTTCTGCTGGATTTTCTGTAATTAAATTACCATTACCATGAGAAATATTTATCCTGTTATTGTCGTCTGAAAGTGCTGTACTTATTTCTTCTTCCAACTGAGAATTTTCACAAGATACTGAACAGTTATTATTTTTGTTTATTGCAGTATTGTCTGAATAAAACAATACTTCAACATTATTCGAACTATCGGACTTAACACAAAAACCGTGATTTGTATCTAATTTTATAAAATGACCATCAGTGGTATCCGATCCTGATGCGTGCAATAAGGATACATCTATTTGATCGTTTATATCAGTAGCTACGGAATCGTTTGTATTACTCAGTATGGTTAATATATTATTTGACACGATTTCTTCTTCATATAATATATTGTGCTGTAAATTTTCCATTTCGATATTATCTTCAGTATATAATATTGGGATATTACTCGAATTATTAGAAATCTCACAAGTTTGCTGCGCTAGCGTTACCATCAATTTGGATCTTTTTGAAGCCATCTAAAATGTATATTAAATAATAAATAATATAATAAGAATTTCCAGACCACAATTTGAATATTGAATACGATTTTTGAAGTATTAGGTCCAATGTAATTAAAACATTACTATATCAACTTGCCGACGTTTCGGTATAATTTATTACCATCCTCAGGGCACTGCAAGATATAAATAAATTTATGGTTATTATTATTTTTTTATAGCGTTCTACTAAAGATATGATATTAATTTTATTTTTGTTTTTAATGTCTCTCATATGTTCTTTTTCCTTGTTTTGTAGATACCTACTTGTTTGACCTATATAACTTTTGTTGCAGTTTTTACATGGCATTTTATATATTAAATTACTATTAATTTCATTAGAATTTATCACCTATATATTTAAAATAATTACAATCAATTTATTTATATCTTACAGTGCCCTGAGGATGGTAATACATTATACCGAAACGTGGGCAAGTTAATATAACAGTAGTGTTTTAATTACATTTTACCTAATACCCCAAAAATTGTATTCAATAATAAATAAATATAATAATAATATTTATAGCTTACCTTCAGCATTCACAGTTATTTTCACAATTTATACCACAAGAAAACCAAAATATATTAAATTAAACACCGAATCATTTACTTTTGCTACGTCAATTAGCGCCAAAAGTACATAACATACCAAGCATATACAACGCATAGACTTAAACTTAGTAAAAGCACCGCAAAGACAAGTAAGCACTGGCGGGATATTTGTGAGTTTCTAAGCATAAACCACGCACAGGATTATTCTTTAGTTACAACACTGGGTGTACAAGTCTAATACGGGGATTTTATTACGAATTCTGTACATGCCATATTTATACTAAGTGCCGTAGTCTTAAATGGCGGTTGCGGGGAATCATTTTTCTTAATTTAATGTATGAAAAATACGAAAATACTAGGTTTTTAATAAGGAAATCATTCCTGTAAATGGTGTTTTAGTCAAAAATCAGTATAACTCATATTTCGATTTTTTGGAGATACGTGGGTTTGTCATAGGAGGGCAGTATAGATTTCATAGTTTTTTCAATTTTATCGAATTTTTCATCAAGTTGCTTACTTATTGCTTCAGCTTGCTGTTTACATATTTTATATATCATATCTTCATTGGAAGCAAAATTAGTAGGTGGAGCTTGTTGTGCAACTTGATTTCTGGTTTTCGACATTATGATAAAGTGTGGGTATATCAACGTGGTAGGACTACAGTTGTTAGATATAATTCCAAACGATCCGAACTCTTTAATGTAAATAATCACTTATCTCAGTAGTTAAAATTTATTTATCTCTCACAATAACGACAAATGCACTTGGACGAATATTGTTCGACACTACACCGTTTTCACTATTTTCAGTTTATTCTTTACCAGGTAAACTAAGCTTCTAATTGGGAACTAGCACAACACGTGTTTACTCGCTCATTTCTCACTCCACATCGAATCAGTACAAAGGCTGCAAGCAAATGATTTCCTGATGAGTTTTACTAATAAGGTAAACTTTTTTTGTCCTACTTACTGCAAAATAATGCCACCAAGAGAGAAATTTATTTCCCCTAATTAAATTGAAAGCTATAAAATATAGAAATAGTACATGTATGGCCATCTGTCAATTGTTGAGTTAAGCGCAAAAACCTGCCTGATGTAGATTCCCGTACTCAAACAAATTACAGAATCCATAAAAGAAATCTATAATACCACAGCTGACTTAAATTGCAACAACATGTAATTTCTATTTTATTCATAACCAAAAAACTGCCGTAACAAATAGTAAAACGTATTGTGAGAACTCAGTAAATATATTACATCTTATAACATATAATATATGAGTCGTATAAATGCAAAACTCACTCTATGGTAAATATGTCATTTTGAGATATTTGCAAAAAACTGCTATGAAACGTTCTAACTTTATGCCAGTGGAAAATTTTTGCCAGTAGATGACACTACATGCACTGAATCAGGTAACATTAATTTCAGAAATTATAGTTTAAGGAAAAGGTCAGAAATTATATTTTAAAAAAGTGAACAGTGAGTTTTGCACCTAATCCGTTCAAACAGCTAGTTTTGCATCCAACTATATTCAATAGTAATGTGAAATAAAATAATTAGTAGGTGTTTTATTCAATATATATTACAGTTAACACATTATAACAAATATAAAATATTTATATTTTAAATATAACCTTGGAACTTAAATTTGCAGGTCCACATATTCGGAATTTCTGCATTCCTCATCTTCCAAAATTTCATTTTGTATTGTGTTTTCTAAATTATTTTCTATTGATGGAAATAACACGTTTTTATATAATGCAAGCTCTTCTTTTTCCTGCCAGTTATCACCAAAGTGTCCAATCAACAGACGATCGATTGTCGATTTATCTCCTTTTAAAGTTCTTCCATAAGGAACAAATTTTGGTGATAACAAAGAAACGTTCTTGCCTCTCTTGCATACTCCCTTAGCTACTCCAACGTCGATACTATAGTTTGGTTCCCCACGTATAACAATATTTTCTTTACCACTTCTCGTAAATATAAACCTCTTGCTTTTGTTGAATTGAAAGTGCCAAGCTCCCGGTCGTTTAAAAACAGCATTGGTTTCACTCCTCCAGTCAAAAATACTCCATTGACTGTTTTTTCTAATAGTTGCATATTTTTCAATAACTTCGCAGTAATTACAGATAATTTCTTTAGGCACCTTTTTACTAGTCCAAAAACTCTGTCTGGGGGCTTATACGAATGTCCTAGAATGGGAAAAATAAGTTCGATAGTTTTCAGTGTTTTAGGTGCATCTTTAAGGAGCCATGATGAAAGCATCGCAACAACGATGCTATTTTTATTTTGGCCTCCGCAGCCATCTGCAAATAAGCGTATTTTTTCTGTAGTTTCACTGAAGTTAAAATTCTTTAAAAAATGATACACTGCGGAGGATATAGTATTAGAGTCCTTAGGAGCGTCACTTTCTAACCAAACGTAAGAAAAAACACGAGACGGATCTAATGATCCCTTGGAACTACCATTCACAATAGCAAAATGATAAAAGTTCAACTGTTGGCTAAAGTAACATGCCTGATCTGGCAATTTTGGTAGAGCCAAGTTCTGTTGACAGTCAAAGAAAAAATTTTCTACAGTTGGATCTTCAGTTTTAAGTAATTTATAAAATGCTTTCGCCTTCAGCCTATGAATTCTTTGTTCAATCATAACTTCCTGTTTTTCTTTTTCTACCAAAGACGTTTTTAATATCCCAGCTGATCTTAAGCATGTAGAACAAACGTCAGTCTTTGGAGTACCAAAACCTATGTTGTAGTATTTGTTCACATAATCACGAAAGTAACTCAATTTTACGTGGTAGTTTCCTTCAACCATTGTGGAATACATTGAATATGATTTTTTTAAATTTAATTCACATGGTAAATACCGCCGATCAAAGGTCTTGCTTCTGCAATAATGTGACTCGACGCATTTAAGAGATTCTATAAAGAGTTTAATTTTATTTTTCTTATTATCATTTTTGTTCCCCACCCGATCACCACCACCTCTTCTTTCTTTAGGAATTTCGTTCGTCAGTAAAAATTTTTTAACTATTCTTTCAATTCGGAACCGACTTATACCAGAAATTTCTAAAAATGCTTTTTTGCAGACACGTACAAATTTTCCGGGAATATTGTAATCAATAGAGACTTTGCTATTCCTTTTTCTATTGCTATCATTTTTTGTCGGATTTTTACCATTGCAACATTTAAGAATGAATGTATCTTGTTTAACTTTGTCTGTTGATGAGTAAAGAATATCATGAAAATGTTTTATTTGCTTCATCTTTAAAGTTGCACAAAAATAGGGAAATCCGGGTTTGCCATCATGTCCACATTTGGGAAATATAGGTAAGTGTTTTGGAACATGTCTAAGAGAAAATAAATAAGAAAATAAGATGTAGTAAAATCATTTGTTGCTTTAGCTTACCGTAATTTTTTCATTTTCTCCCTTCTAGAGTCTTGCCGAAGTCTTTTTCTACCTTTTCCGTGGCGACAGGGGCTAATATTTTGATCCGCCTCCATTTATTTTCACTCAGTATTAAACAAGAAAACTTAAACTTATTAGAAACACAAACAATACTAACTATTCCGTAAACCTTCAAAACTAAATTAATAATGTAGAGAAACAGCTGATGTCACGTGTCAAGTTCTTAGGATTCTAATAGGCTGGAAAGTAAAGAGTGACTTTTGCATCCAAATATTATAACCAACCAGTGAGTTTTGCACCCAGTTACATAATTTAACATTCGTTTTCCATGTTATATTAAGAGTCAAACGGCGTGCGCATCAAAATTTTTAAGTTTTGGGCAAAGAGTGAGTTTTGCATTTATACGACTCATATATAGTAATGAGAAAGGTAAGGAGAATAACCATATGTACTTGCATAGTAAACAAAAATATAAAAATTAAAATATAGGTATCTGATGTAAATAAATGTTTTGTAGACAATCGTTTCCTGGGATGCTATATTAGAACGGAAATACATAATAGTGTAAAAAAACATAACTGAGTTCCTAAGATATAAAAATATGTACATAAATCAATGTGAAACGACTTAGCAGTTATACAAGTAAATTCTGTTAGTTGAAAACAGTTTCTCTTACAAAAACTGAATCAAAATGTTACACAGATCGTGCTAAATATAAACAAAATATTAGTTTTTATATAGAACTGTTAAATGGACATAGGCCATGTAACATGCTCTTAGAATAAAAATAGATTGAAGTAAATTATTACGACTTATTTACATAGCCCTATGCATTTACTCTTGATTCATAATAAGGACATATGAATTATCAGTAAGTAGTTTCGGCCTTATGAGTTCTTGTCGAATGGTCTGTTTTGTCTTGCATTTAAAATAAAACAATGAGTAAAAAATAAAAAGTCTTCACACTAAATCCTTTTTATTTTTGTAAATTCGACCGGTTTCGTGAACTACAATTTTCGTCACATCATCATAAATCCATATTAAAATAATATTACATGAATCCTTATTTATAACAAGGTACAGTTAGCTTCTGTCATTTTCCATTTTTGCAGATTTAGTACGACAATATCGTTGATATATTTAATAACTAATACTCAATTCTCGTATCGTTTATAATATCAATGCAGCAGAATAGACATTTCCCTCTCATGCCGTCGAACATAGTAATAAAATTCGGATGGTATTTCTAAAGTAATTCATGCACTTGTGCATAAAGGGATTCATTTTTGATTGAAAAAAGTGGATACATAATCCGCAATTATGGATATCGCTTTGTTAAATATGATTTAGAACGTGCAACTTTCACCCTTTTATTAATATATTAGCTCCTGCCTTAATATATTAGCTCTTATTGGTCTTTTGTAGACTATTGTTGTATGAATCTAAGTATATAAATTTTTTTATTACCAATGCTCGCAATTACGAGAAACCAATTACAGAAATCAGCAGCACTAATAGATGTCTGTTTTAAATTAAGGTAGATCCAAAAAAGTCTTTGTGCAAATTTTTGCAGGTCTTAAAAATGGCAAAAGTTTTGTCCGACGCTAATAGTCATATTCTACGTCATATTTCTCGATTAGCGAATAAGAGCTTAAATTGGTGAAACACTCAATAGTCGATCGTTCCAAGATCTCAAAACTTTCAAGCAACAATTCGGGCTATACAGCATATTTGAAATACCCCGGAACATAGCCTTATTATTTTTTTATAATTATCAGATTGTATAAGGCCATTTCTACAGAATTTTAGAAGTGAGAGATTACTTTGTCATTATATGTTGTATTCGTTTTATGAAACGTTTGAATTCAATTTCTTCAAAAAAAAATTCTCTGGATGAAGGGGTTCATAATTTCCGGTAGTATATATTCCACATAAAAATCCCTTAATTTTGCAATCACGTGGTTATCCCAAAAATCTTCATCGCGATTAATTATCGATATACTGTGCCGCACTTAAGACCGTAACACCCTGCTAACTTCGTTTTAAATGTATCGTAATGTAGGCAAACATCTTTCTTTGGCATTTTAAATTTGAGATTAAATTTTGAATAAAATATGGATTTTTACTTTGATAAACTGACGGGCCTAATACTGGTACAAAATAATTCGTATAAATCATACATCTTGGCTAAATTCAGCATTAAAAAATGGCATCTGAGAAGCCACATTCCGAACCCTCATCCTCTGGTTCATCAAAACGTTTCATAAATGAGGCCAACATATTCTTTAGCTCTAAGTGACCCTCCTCCAGTAGGCGGGTAGGTATCTTAGAACTACATAGCGGGGAAATCGCAGAAACTGAAGAAGTTTTCTCTGCATCTTTGTGTTCCTGAGCTATTTGGCGTGAGGGCTCTTTTCTGGTAAGAAGTAAGGGCCTAAGATCCACAAGGGCTTCTCTGACAAGCTCATTTGGAACCGCTGTCCCACGCAGGCGAGAAGCAACGGCAGGAGGGCCCATAATCAAGCCAATACATAATGGCCATTCTAACATTTTAAGTCTCATGTCTCTGTATACTCGTTCAGGAAGAGATGTGCAAGTAGGAAAAAGAATGCCCGAGCTAGACCTGAAAGGCAAACCGAATTTTGTTCAGTACTTGTGGGTCTGAGTCTGTGCCAAGAATATCCTCCTTATTAGAGACAATAACTTTCCATTCTAGCCAGCCCTGCGGAAGGTGGGCGTTGGCAAGAATCTTAATTCTCGAGAGAATTGCATCATCAGCCTCATTATCCGTTTCCATTCTAATCACGACTTATGGGTTGCCAGTTGTAGCCGTATCGCCATCTGTAACAAAGATGCGTGCGTCAATTTATTTTTCCACATTGAGAAGCACAGCTTCACAACACAGGCTTTACAATCCTAGAACAAAGAGTACGTCACTCAAATAGAGGTGTAAGGTCGACTCGACTCGACTTCAAAAAAGAGGTGTACGGCTCCTCAGAACGATACGTACGGTCCCTCAAGACGAGGTGTACGGCTCCCCAAAATGGGGCGCAAGGCTCCCTAAACGAGGCGTGCGGCTTCTCAAATCGAGGCGTACGAATCCTCAAAACGAGGCGTACGGTTCCTCGAAATATTCCCAGATTAAAAAGAATATTACTACTCACCGTCTATAATCATCTTCACAGTATTACACTATTCACGAAATTCTAATTCAAACAAAACCGTTTCGAACGCCACACGACGTTTGTACTGGATTCTCTCTGGAAAAAGAAAGCGTACTGAAGATCTAACATGCGTCTAGCCGGACCGTTCTACTTTGGCTTCGAGACTTCCGCATGCGCGCTAACTCAACATTTTCCCCGCCTACATTCAAATGTTACATACGCACATTCAATAATGTGCGTATGTAACATTTTCAATGATCATAGGTCATGTAAAGGGGAGAAAAATAAATAAATATCTTTTGTTTTACTTATATATTTAACAGTTTAACAAGAAATATAGTTACTTAATACAATATAATAATAACGACTATTATATAAATACATGTTAAATTTTAACACTAAAATTTAATGTCTGTCAAAAATGCAAGTCTAACCTGTAACATGTTTACTTAAATTTTAACATATTAACTCAAATAAATAGTTTTAATTACACATTCTGTAACCAAATTTAATGTTGTTAATTTCGTTTCTAAATTAAAATATTGAAAGGTTACTTTTACAATATTACAAAAGTTAACAGAAAATTGCTTGAACCGAAGTAGATCTTTAGATAGAAATACTTACATAGATAAAACAAGTGAAATAAAATATCAAGCGTTTTTCCCCCGAAGGGTAAAAAACGACATATTTCAGGTCTTGCCTAGGCTTGACCCCTTTGAGATTACACTTTGCTCCGCCACTGTATAAGCAACGCTTTTACTCGCTTATCATAGATGTCGCCAGCTACCCGCGCCTCTCTGTCGAACTTTCGAGGTTCCACAGGCCTGCGCGCGGTAGAATTGCTTCAGTACCTTCTCTTGGTAAGTCGGCAAGAACTTACTGGGTCAAGCCTAGGCATGACCTGAAATATGTCGTTTTTTACCCTTCGGGGGAAAAACCCTCGATATTTCATGTCTGTGCCGTCGGCTTGACCCCTTTGAGAAGTGTTTGGATTCTGACGACATGTAGTAGCGTACTGTGACTGTAATAACAATAAGTTTATTGACATCAAAAGACGTGGTTAGAGAAACACTAAAAATATAAATGTTATAAAAGTATGTAATGTAAACCAAAAGAAATATACTAGTATATTCATAACGTACAAACGAAATAGGAGTAATCATAACTTACAAAATAACTAGATAAAGCATACTGCTAGATAGTAAAACATAAATATTTAAACTTTGGTAACTAAATTGGTAAAAGTTTTCTTTCCCTTTCCAATTACCGTTCGTTAGGATAACGTCTAATGGAATTGAATTTTTATATCTTGAAGAAGCCACAGCTGATCGGATACTTCCTGGAGGAAAACTAATACCTGCTGCCTTAAAGGCTGTCTTAACCCATCCCGCTATAACTGCACGGGAAGCAGGTCCTACTTTTCCTCTCGTGGTTATAAAAAGGAGATCTAGGTTCTGTCTAGCTTGTCTTCGATTAGCGCTAAGAGGGAGTAGACGATTTATCCAATAGAGAGGATCATAAGCTACATCCGAATTTTTTTGAAGTTTCCAGCCAGACTGTCTATGAGAACTTCTGTCCGTTTTTGATCCAAACACCGGCCATAGCGAAACCGATTCGTTGTCAAGTATCATGCTATCCTGATCAATCCTTAACAATGTCAAGTCACGGGTTCTACGACCTGAAGCTAGTAGAAAGAGGAGCGCCAGGCGACAGGACACTTGAAACAGACTGCTATCATCAACATTTTCATGTTTCATCCACACAAGAAGTTTATTCACATCCCAAATAAACCGTTTACTAGAAGGTGGTCTACCGATATCAATGGCTCGTATCATATGTTTTACTAGAGGGTGTTCTGTAATAGAACTTGTTTTGCTTGGGTTAACCATGGTAGATATTACAGACTTATGTAATTTGATAGTGCTAGGTGCATACTTTTTCACTCTGTGTAGATGTGCCAGATATTGAGCAACTTCACCTGGGAGAGGATCATGCGGTGCAATCTTCCTTTCCTTTGTCCAAGCTAGCCATCTTTTCCATGGAGCTGAATACGTTTTAACGGAAGACTTTCGCCATGAGCTTTCTAACAGGTTTATGTCTTCTGAAGACTAAGTATGGGTATACGAGGACCGCCCCGTATCTTCCAGGCCTCCAAACAAAGTTTGTGTGCTTGTGGCAGGGGCAGGCCTGATCGAGTGCTTGAGGATCCCTTGCATTCCTGGAGGCGTAAGTTGGAACCACTTTCGACAAGTCTGACGCAAAGAGGTCGGTTTGAGGTGTTCCCCATTTCCGAAAGATGTGAGACGCTGCTCTGCCTGACAGATGCCAATCCGCCAGAGCCTTGCCACGTGACAGGCTGTCCGCTATGTCGTTGCATATTCCAGGAATGTAATGAGCTGATAGAATTATTCTCCACTTGTGAGCTAGCATCAGCAGTTTGGTTGCAAGGGTCAACAAAGTCCGGGATTTTGTGCCCCCTTGGTTTCTGATGTAAGCCACTACCGTCCTGCTGTCCGACTGAATTAAAACAGTCTTGCCCTTTAAGTGACTTCCACAATATCGTATTGCCGCAAACACTGCGTACAACTCCTTCTGGTTTATATGCCAGATTCGCTGGAGGGGAGTCCACTCCCTCTCTATTGTCACATCCCCTACTTGTGCGCCCCATCCCAGGACGGACGCGTCCGTTGTTAGAAAAACACTCGGGTTTGTTGGAAACAATGGGGATGTTGCATCCAGGTGTTGAAGCCACCATCGACATTCTACGAGCGCTATCAGTGGTACTGGAAAGGCTTTTCTTGACAGCGTCTCTGGTAAAAGACGGCCGGCTCGCTGGAGCTGTCTGTAATGTAACCTTCCTAGAGGAATCACAAAACATGCAAAATTCAGTTTCCCGAGAAGTTTTTTCGAGGCGAGCCAACTCCACCGCCGATTCCTTACTATCAACACCAAGGCTGCTTTCAAGGATGTTATCTTCTTTCCCGGAAGGCTTTTGCCATTCCAGAGTTGTTCGTGGAAGAGTTACAGCTTTCTCTGTATTTATCAGCCATCCCAGGCTTGTCAAAAACTTTAAAGTTTCTGCTGTGTGACACCGAAGTTGTTCCGAGTCCTGGCTCGCTAGAAGAAAATCGTCGAGATAAACTAAAATTCTTATCCCCCTGCTTCGCAGCTGACTGGCGAGCCAATTGGAGATTCTTGCAAAAGCCAATGGGGCGCTTGAAAGTCCAAAAGGAAGGCATGTCATTTGGTATACTGTGTTTTCGTGAACTAAGGATAGAAATCTGCGATGTTGCTCCTTGACTGCTATATGGAAGTATGCCTGGGTTATATCGATCTTGACCATAAAGTCCCCGTTTTGCAAGAAGGTTGGTACCCTCAGGTGGTTCAGTAATCTGAACTTTCTTGGACGAAGAAATCTGTTTAAGCCTTTCAGATTGAAAATGGGTCTTGTGCCTCCCTCGGGCTTGGAAATCGAAAACATTTTGGACAGAAATCCCGTTGTAGAGGTCGATTTCTCCAATACTCCTTCTCTTAGCAGCTTCTTTATCTCTTGGTTCATACCGGGTGTGGCGAAGCGTATTAATTTGCTCCCTAAAAGGGGTGTTAGGGGTGGTTTTGAAACGAATGGGATTATATATTCCCTTATGTAACGAAGAATACTCTGCGGGGCGCCGCATTTTTGCCATTCCTCCACAAAGTCTCTTAACCGACCGCTTTTGAAGGGAGCTGCTAACGAGTCATTGTCGTTTTGATTTAGCTGAGGAAGGAGTCCTCTGATACTACTTGTCCCCAGACGCTGGATAGCGTCGTTTACGGTTATCTTTTGCGGAGTGTCTCCAAGTATCCCCACTCGGGGACGCTTTGGTGGAATTCCTGAATCTGGACAGTCCAGGCCTGGAAAACTTCGGAGCCGGTCGCTTGGGGTTACTTGGATTGTTGGATGTTTCAGTCTGCGTTTTAGGGTGCGAGAAGGCACGAAAAAACCTCCCATGCTGTTTGTGGAGCTCCGCAAATGGCTCCTCGTCGAAGAGATGAGTCGCTGATGGAGGAATAGTCTCCAAAGCGTGTTCGCATATTCGTTGCAAGGCTTAAAAGGTCTTCGCCGCTGCTCAATTACCTCAGCTCGACGTCCACAGCTATATTGTAGCAGATCATCTGACAGACAGCGAAATGGTGAGTCCGCACTCAGGAATTTCTCCTGAACTGCCGCCATAATAACTGGATGTTCGGTAGTAACTGCTTTAATTGCCTCCGAAAGAGCTTCCCGTTGAAGAAGCAATCCATGCAGGATTGTGCCTAGACTAGTATCCATTTTTGCCATATGTTCCTGAGCCGGAGCCATCGCAGCTAAGTGCGACAACTGCGGATTTACTCGGAGGGCAGTAAACACAGATGCTGCCTGCAGTTTTTTCTGCACATCGGCGTACCTAACCTTATTATAGGATTGTGTGCCTAATCGCTGGCATTCCATGCCTTGTGCTTGTATATGAGGTTTGGCCATTGGAACCAAGGGTTCTTGCTCCCTAGTCCTGGGCGAAAAGTCTATCCCCACCTGCTCTGGAAGAAAACTGGGAGCCTTCCAAGCCGGAGTTTCTTCTTCCTCTCTATCCCAGTCCAATTGCAAAGCGCCTGATTCAGGGTCATCATCTTGGTAATCGGAAGAAGTGTCAGAAACGCCAGGTGGATTCTCAGGCGGACATTCGGCCCTTTTCAGGAATCTCTCCAACAACTCTTTCAGTTCCGCATAGCTTTTTTCTAATTGCGCTAAACGATCTACCTCCCTGGAACTTCTAGAAGATATAGAATGACCCTCGATATCTGAGGCCTCCGAAGACAATTGCTGACAAGCGTCCTTTCGGGATAGTAATAATGGTCTAAGGTCGGTCAAACCATCGAGAATTCGTTCATTCTGAGCTGCCGAGCCTCTAATACGAGCCGCCAGTACAGGAGAGGGCTTATTATGAGACCCACACAAAAGGGCCAGCTTAACATTTTCACTTTCATGTCTCGATAGACTCTCTCTGGAAGGCTAGTAACATTAGGGTTGAAAGCCTGTGCGAGACCAACAGTTGGTAATGCAAACCTTAGCTTATTCAATATCTGGGAGTCCAGTTCAGGACCTAAAAGATCTTCCTTGCCAAGATTTAGCACCTTCCGTTGTTGCCAACCCTGGGGAAGATGCTGCACTGCCAGCTGTCTAATTCTTTCCAGAACTAAGGCGTCTTGGGGTCATCCGGTTCAATCTTGGCCAGGTCCAAAAACGTAACTTGTGTACCCATCTATAAGAAAAGATGACAATGAAGGACTGTCAAAGTAAATGTATCCACATATAAGTCGGAAGAGAGCTTAGCCCTAGCAGTACAACGCCTTTATGACCTAACTACTGAAATAACCTCTTGAATGCTCAAGGAGGCGTGTAAAGGCTCACATGAACCAATTTAAGGCTCAAGGGTCAGCTAAGACCCGAATGAGCCGTCATTAAGGCTCCCATGAGCCGTACTGCTGCTGAGAAGACAGCCGTAGGCCCGATAAGGCCGTGCGGTTACTGAAAGATCGAGCCTTATACTGCTCGATTGAGACCTCTGACTACTAAAAGTGAGCCGTAGGGCTAGTCACAAGAAGGTTCGTCAATCTCATAGAACCAGGGGGCCTAAGCTCTAAAAGTAGGTACTACCTTGAAGTAGGTATTAGGGCTCGTGCATAGCTGACCCCTGGATGGATACGGACCAGTTGCTGCCGTTATCCGCTGAATACATACTCAAATTTAAAACAAACGACTTACCTTTGAATCACAAATCACACACAGGAAATTCACTTAACAATAAATTCACTTATAGCATTCGATTTTGACAATCTCGAACGGTACACACCGTTGTTCAAAAGCGTGCATACACAGAAGGTAAAACAAGCGTACTGAAGCAATTCTACCGCGCGCAGGCCTGTGGAACCTCGAAAGTTCGACAGAGAGGTGCGGGTAGCTGGCGACATCTATGATAAGCGAGTAAAAGCGTTGCTTATACAGTGGCGGAGCAAAGTGTAATCTCAAAGGGGTCAAGCCGACGGCACAGACATGAAATATATTTTTTCTTCAGTGACACTTCGTCTGAGCGGCACTAAAAGTATTTAAAGAAAAAATAGTGTTTTATATATGAATAAATAAAGTGATTTTTTTGTGAACCGACTGTTCTTGTCAAGTACATTCTCGACACAAAAAATTTCGCTTTTACTTCATATAAAACAATATACTATATTAAAATGAATTTCCTGCACATTGCTTTCTTAAAAATTATAAAAAAAAATACAGAATTCTGAATAGGAAATAGTAGTTTGTGCAACAAGAGTGGATATGATAGCCATATCGCACGAGAAAGAAAATTGAGCACGACGCCGTAGGCGGAGTGCCTCAATCTTTCGAGTGCGATATGGATAATCCACTCGAGTTGTACAGTATACTTTTTCTACGACCGCATTAAGAAAAAACTACAAATAATAGTTTTAATTAAATTTTAATATATAAACTTAGCTACTGCTTAATCTTATGCTCTAGGTGAAAACATTTTTATAAAAGCGGCAATAGCCTAGTGGTCACATCTACGCTTCGAAAAGCAAAAGATCATAGGTTCAATCCCCCCCCCCATATAGCTACTTTTTTTTTGTCATAATATACCTCTAAAATTTTGTCTGTATATAATAATTTCAATAAAATTTTAGGTGGTATACCGTTTATCGATTCTTCACTGGAATCACTCATTTTAAATTATTTTCTAGGCCAAACTGCACGAATATACACACTGACAACTACTGACAATTACTTTGACAGCTTACGCCCCAACTTGAATTTTTTAAAACGAATAGTTGCCTATGTACTTAATAGACGAACTGTGATTGGTCGATTTCATATCCATCCTAGAACGTATATGAAATATATCCGTTCAGTTAACTGGAATGGCCCACTTATCCATTCTACAGACTGTACGGAAAACAGCAAATATATTTTTAAACATTTTAAAGGAATAATAATATCACGATTTGTCATATACAGTTCTCATGAATTAGGTAGGTACAAGAGATTCAGTGCTATATCGTTCGTTTCTTTAGCATTTGATTTGGTAAATGGTTTACCGTTCTTAATTATAGCTTTCTTTGTTTTGTACAGACGTCTCTGTTGTGTAATATTTTTGTCGTGGGGTATGCTTTTAGGCAGTTTCTCCGATATCTGAGAACTATTCTGGTCCTTTATTGCAGCTATTGTGGGCCGAGCAGGAGCCATTAATTTTTTAAATGCCTCTAATTGTTCATTGCAGGTTATACTGTAAATAATTTTATTTAAATTAGACCTCACTATTTCCTTCTTACGAGCAAGTGATTCCATTGTTTGATTTTCTTTATCCTGTGTCAGGGATTCAAATATTTTTTGTTCTTCAGAATTACTTACGTTTGCAACAACTATTAAAATATCGATGGGTTTTTGACAAAAAGCCGTAAGCGACAGATCGCAAATTTTACAGGAATAGACTTTTTTAAATATAATTGTATTTCTAAGTTGTAACTATACTAAATTTTGTGTAACGATTTTGTTCGTCATTACAAATTAATACTGAAATTAAATTAATGATAACACAAATTTTCAATTTAATTTTGCTGCTTAAGATGTCGGAAACATTTTTTTTTGAAATTTGTCGCTTAATAAATACATACGATATTTTATTCGGATCATTGGTTACTACGGCTATTGGAAACTAAAAAGAAAGTATTTTTTTCTCGTGTGAAGAAAAACAATTTTTGTTGAGTTTTCAATGGCCGAAAAACATTCTATCGAGTTTTTTTCTAAAAGGCTATTAAAAATTTTTTTGAATAGATTCAGGAATGTACGAGAAATTGTCGAATTACGTCATGTTTTTACACACGGCGCCGCCACTCTTAATTTTCTATGTCTCCTATGTCCTCTTCGTCTTCCTCATCAGTCTCTGCTAATGTATCTGGAATATCGCTGCTGCAACCTAAATTTTTGTATTCATTCACAAAACGTTGTGGTATTACATTCTTCTCACATAGTTCCATCAGATTTTTATATTTTAAAGTGGAAATTTTTAATGGTGAAGGGTATAGGGACTCGATATTTTTTGGAGCAACTCCGGCTCTTTTAGCTAAAAATAGAAACAACAGGACTACTTTTCGTTATTTAAAAAAAAACGCATAGCAACCAACCTTTATCTGATCCAATAATTGGTAAAATCAACTCTTCGGCGTCGTCGGAATAAGAATATTTCAGTTTAATATTGTCTTCGCCTTTTTTGAAATAAGCAATTCTGACCTTACTGATTTGAAATTGTTTCACATCCTTCGATGTCGCATCCGTTGATGTTGTATCTTTCGATATCGCATCCGTCGATGTTGTGTCCTTCGATGTTGCATCCTTCGATGTCACTTTCTTCGATGCCGCTTTCTTCGATGTCATTTTCTTCGAGGCCACTTTCTTCGATGTCGTCTTCTTCGATTTCATATCATTTGATTTTTTTTTGCTTTTGGATTGGCAACACATTTTGCGCGGTTGTTTTCCAACACACAAAATCGGAATGTTCCATCTTGATAACTTTTAAAAGTTGTGGGTTAACCCTAGCATTGCCAATTAATGTCGGCCGTTCTGAAGGAACCCAAATAATACGCTTACGTGTGAATCGTTCGATGGTAGCATGAACTGAATCTACCGGCATATAAGTGTGCCCGGAAAGAAGAAAAACAATTTTAATATTATGTATTTTTTTGACACTTTTAAAAAGTTGTATAACATTGTCAACATCGGTCTGTTCTTGTTCTGCTCCGAACAACTGTCACAATAAAGAGCAACCAATTTTACATCTCCTCTCTGATCCACTTCCTCTAGATATTTATTAACTACTGTACATATTTCGTTACAGCCACGCTTGCCATCCGTTTCGCCCCAAAGATAACAAAATGCTTTTCTCGTTCCACTTTCATATACAGTTTCGTTGTATACAGCATATTTTCGTGAGTAATACAGCAGCATATTATCACCATGTGGAGTGTTTAACAGTTTTTGTAGGTCATTGTTGTCATCTTTTGCAATTTTTTGATCAGAAAGAAAAAGTTTTTTGCTGTCTTCTTTATGTCTTATATGATGTTCATATAATATTGCTTCATCTTCTGAAAATATCATATCTTTGTCTTTTCTTGCTTCGCAGGCATTGCATTTGTCATTTTTGGGTACATGAAGTAGTGCTCGCAACTGCCTGTATACAAAAACCTAAAAAAAATAATAATTTGAGTTGGCAAGTAAGAGATTAACTGTACTATTAATTGCAGCCGAAAAAAAGTTATCTGTAAGTAAATATGATATCATTCAATGCATTTGTGATATTTGATTTGATTTTGTGATATTAAGTAAAAATATCCTTTTAATATTTAGTTCTACCATGCCGTTATACAATGTTTAAAGTGAACTAGAAAAAGGGTTCTTCCTATAGAAATTTATTCTCTGAGTCTTATTATAAAAAAAATTACCAATTTGTTGTTAAATATAATTAGAATGTTTGGCATAAAACCTCCCATTTATAGAAGACAATTTCTATAAATAATAGGTGGAAAAATTGAAGTATTCTGATGCTTACCTGTCTTTTTTTAGAGTTTACCTTGCATAATTTTTTTCGCCACGCACGATCCACATGCCATGTACAAAATAATATATAATAGAAAACAAACATGAACTGATGAAAGCTATGATCATGCCATTAAACATACCTAAATTCCACAGGGCACATTACTTGCACCCACGCATTATAAAATGATTGTTCCATATCAGACATGAATATTTTTGGTTTCAATTGTCTGCCTAATTTTTTTTTAATATGTAGAAAACATATTCTCATGACAATCTTATCTGTTCTATTTGAAAACATAAATATACATGGAAAACCTTCCCTCATACCATCCAGTATAAGTAGAGTTACTAATTCAAATTGATATGCATTTAGTCCGTGAGTTCCATCAATGCAAATGCAATCACTACCATACTTTTCCAGCATTTCTGTTTGTCCTGGGTTCATTATAATAATTAAAACAAAATCTTCATATTTCAGCTCTGGATATTGATCAGAGAATGTATCTTGTGGTTTAAAAAACAAACACAGTTTGTATCTTCTACTTCTCTGACCCAAGCTTCAATACTGACAGCATCCTGTACATGCCTTACTGATTCTTTATTTAGCCTGCAACACTGTTCTATATTATATAAATCCTTTTTTGTGAGGAGGTGCAGTCTGTCCAGTTTATCTCCAGATACAGATTCTCTAACTTCATCCAGAATGGCCTGAAAGGGAATTTTAAGTGAAATTTTCTCGGCCAAAGCTTCTCTTTCTATTTTGCTTAGATTTAAATGTCCTAAATCAGTATTATGACCAACATGTTGGGCTACAAATTCTACTTCACATTATCCAGTCTTTAATATTTTGACACTCATATTGGCAGGGCAAAACCCATTGATTTTATTCATGCCTTCTATTTTTAAATGTCTCATATTTCTTCCTTCCGGTTTATAAATTCCAGATCGATGGCAAATGTATTTTATCTTTGTATGTGTTTCCGTAACATATGAACCATGTTTATTAATAAAGGATGATCCTGTATATATTTGTATCTGCCTTTTCCACGAAGTGAAATCTTCTTGACTGGAGAATTTTAAAACCTCCGTATTCAACATTATATGATGGACTGTTTGAAGGTGGTTCGATATTTCAGATTTCGTAAAATTTTCAGCATTACATAAAGTGCATTTGAATTGTTTTTCTAGTTTAACATATTCACTATCATGAGTTCTTCTATGAAATTTTTTTAAATCCATAAATGTTTACTACATTCATCACATTCATATGTATACGCCTTTGGTTTTATTAGATTGTCTATATTCTCTGTAATGAAACAAAATAAAAATTAATTAAAGTAGAAATTAATAAATCAGAATGATTTTGAAACAAGCATATTAAATTATATACCAAATTTGGGGCACCGGCACAGATGTGTTTTTCTTTTATAACATGTGACTAGTTCATTATTTTGTGAGAAACAAATCATTTAAAATACCTGCAAACCTAACTATGTACCAAAATTTAAATATTCTTCCATACTATCGCAGCATTCATAACTTAAACTTACCAGAGTGAAATTTTTTCATATGTTGGGTTAGATTTGAATATTTTGAAAACGATTTGCTACAATCATTGCATTTAGCCGCAACATGATATGTTTTATTAGGGGCAATTTCATCTAATTTATCTAAAAAAGATATGACACAAATTAAATAAACCTTACCAATAATTATCAGTCTTACGATATTAATAATAACTGTTTAAACTTAAGTACTTACCTGGATGAAACTTTTTAACATGCATTCTCAAATTACAATGCATAGAGAATGATTTATTACAAATACTACACGTTGGAACCATTTTTATTTCTTCTAGGCACGATCTACGTACCAGCAACAAAACAACTGATTTTTTACAGGACCCATTACAATTTTCAATCATTATAGAAGGCATGGATACTATTTGTTATAAATGAAATTGGATTCAATATATCATCCCTCTTTTATTTTTTGGAGAAATATTTCATTTATGACAGTATCTTTTCTATTGCTAAACATGCATGAACCTGGTAACCCTTCACCATACTCATCTCACCACTAAAACTGTTGTTAACTCGAAGTCATAATTTTATTCCCATAAGTTTTAAATAAATGTTCTTGAGACTGATTCATAAAAATCTGGCAAAAATCCTTATTATCTATCATGATCTTCTCCTTGCCTCTTACAATACACAAAGCTACTTCCTTTATATTCCTCCAACCACATATTTACAATAATAGAATCATTTTTTCATAAACCAAAAAACAAATAAATATGTGTAAGTACGTAAAGTACTTGTAATACTCTGTATATCTCAGGCAAAGAAAAATTCACTATGTAACCCGTTCCGTAATAATGTCTATTTTAAAAGAATGTATGACATTGTTAATATATTAATGGATTTATCTGACCTTATTTTTACAACACTCATCGAATTGACCTTCATTCCCCCTCGTGGTATCCCAAAAGCCAGAAAATAATATTTGCATAAGATCCAGAACGACGTAATTTGTAAAATGGCGACAGCAGCAGCAGCAGTAACTGAAGGGCAACCAAAATGCATGTGATAAGCAGACAGCAGAAATAAACAGGACGGTTTATGCAACCGCTAACTAACAGTGGTCCAAAGAGCAATATGATTTCACAAAACAAACAGACAATACGGCAATCTCAGTATCAGTAACAAATTTTTCGTTAATTAAGTACGTAAGTAGATAAGTAAGTAAGGCCGGCAAATCTAAAAAAATAAAAAGATACATTTATATCTTTAATCCGCAAGAAAATTTACAAAACATAGTAAACTATCAATAACAGGATATATTGATAATAATTTAAACATACCTTCTAAAGAATGGCCTTTTTGTTAAATTTGTTACAGAAAAATTCGTTCGTATTCAGTGTCTTTACATATCATAACGTCCGATTATCTACTTTACTTCGCGTTCGAAGCCAAAATTTTTTTGAATTAAAATCTCTTAAAAACTAGCCGTAATGTTTTATACTTCGCACAGTGGTGTACCTGCCTCGCTTGGTGATAATATATGCCTGCTTACCTTTTCACAGTTATAATTATTTAATATACCCGATACTGCTGGTAAACCGCCAATAATTAATATCGACCTTCTATAAAAGACCGCCAGAAAAAGTACTATATTACCGTTACAAAGTCAATTTACTGCGAAGTCAATACGGCTTAATTTGGTGTACCCCGTACTCACGTTGAACGTGACACAAAGATGTGATGTTTGCCTCGCGGACCGACCGGCTGATATCGGTGTGAATCATTACCTTATCTACGCGCTAACATAAACAAGCCAAAATAGTATTGGTTTGCTTTTAGGTGCATGAACTAATATCCTCATATTATAACACTTCTATCTATGACTACACTAACAGATTCTTTCTGTTTCTTAAAATGATATGCATAAATACATATTTTTATTAAATTTCCTACAATAATGGACAAACTTTCCGTATATCTTTCAAATTTCTCCATCTTCCTCCTCAAGTCTTCAAGCCTTTTCTTTGCTTTTCTCTTAGAGTCTTCTTTCGATTTTCGCTTCATCTTTACACTTCTACACAAGGAAGCACAATATAACACTTGTTGTAGCTCGTCAACACAAAACATTAATGACTAATATTCCAGAGGCGGCGGGGTAGCCGGTGGTGCTAAAAGTTTAAACAGTGTTGTCATTTCGCGTACCGAAACGTTATTATGGTGTTCCGAATGGGTGTAAAGAAGTATAATTCGTTCTAGTTTGCTCATGCACAACCATCGGAGCGCTGTCGGATATTTAGCTGCTTCCGGTTTTTGGCTTTAACTGGTTAATGGCGAAGTAGAGGTCATCGTCCCAGTCTCTTGAAAATGCGTAACACGCCATCCGCTCCGGTAGTGCGGCGTGGTTTCTTATGAATGAAGGCCTCGAATGCGAGGAACTGGAGGCGGAATTTCCTGGAGACGATAACGGCGGAGGAGTGAGGGGTGGTTGGTTCGTTCGGGCTGGCGGATCGCCTGGGGTAAGGGGAATATCTGCTACGTCCAAGGGTGGTATCCTTATGGAGCACTTGTGGTCTACCGAATGCCAAATCAAAATTTTCCTGGAAAAATTTCAAGAAAAAATCATACTTGACTTTGTTCTTTAAATCCGGATTAGCGTCAATAAACATCGAGTGTATGATTTTGACATTCAATGAAGCAGACAAGTATTTCTTAGTAATTCTGTTTGAGTAATGAATTTCTTTTACATTGAAACGCTCTATAAATTCCTTTATTTTTGTACAAATCTGTCCTGAAATGAGATTATGTCTAGATCCTACTACTTCTTTTCCTCGCCTATCCTTCGGTGTGATACCAGATGCTGCTAATGAACTAAGACGTCTTACTCTTTTCAGTGTGATTCCGAGCAGATTAATGAATGCTATTTCGCAGACCTTGACACGTTTACCATATGTACATATGTGATATGAAAATGTATGAGCTTTTGGCTTAGATTTTTTAGTAGTACAGACTTTATTTTTTCTTCTTACGGCATGAACTTCAACAAGACTTTGAAGGAAGGTATCTTGTGAATTTTTATCGTCAAGGCTATTCACTTTAGCGAGAATGTTTTGCTGTCCCTCCTCTGAGAAAATATTAAAACACTTTCCTTTACATCTACAAGAAAAGAAAAGCAATAAACAAAATAATTTTCAATTCAATTTTTTTGTTTACTTGCAGTTAGGACCTGTTGCTCTGGGTAGAGTCGTTTTACCAACGTAATTCACGTGTTGCAGTTCCTTGACTTTAGCTTTTTTTATTATGATTGATTTATAAGAATCGAAATTTGAAATGCCTTTCTTACGTTTTCTCCGTGGCAAATTATATTCATTTTCACTAGTATAACTTGAATCACTCATTTTAACACAGCAAATTAGTATGAAATTAACTCAAATTAGTTTGCTCAACGATAACAGCTGGCTCACTGACAGGCGCTCTAATACTACACTAGCGCTTCACCGTGGTCATTTGGAAGAGGTCACATCTGCATCACATGTGCCTTGCTCGAAATAAACATCATGAAATGACTACTGATATAAAGCATTTGTAGCATGGTATTATGTGCCGTTTTCATACCAAACGATGCGTGCTAGATTTGAAATTAAGAAAATGACATAAAACCATATTCACCCAAATTGTGCCCTTTTCCAAATAACTGATTCAATTGTATATAGCTGGTCGAGGCTCGACCAGAACTAACAGTCGATCCGCGTCAATCGATTATAGTAACACTAGTTTTTGAAAATGTACTTTACCCCACAAATGTTGCGAAGAAACTGACGACTCCTCTTCGGCAGCGCAATGTTGCCCTCTTGTTGCGAGACGATGCGAAACGTTGCATGGCACTGTTGCACGCGGTGCGCGCCCGTTCCATCTGTTTCCAAAGCAAATTTGGAGCGTGCAACGTTGCGGAATGTTGCGAAACGTTGCGCTACATAAAGTTAAGGCCGGTGCGTTTTTACACTTATAAACCTATAAAGGCAAGCGAGTCAATTTGCGAATGAAATACTACAGAGCCATACTTAAAATTCGTATGTATCTGGTGAATTTAACAACCTTACCCTATCTTGCTCGTGTGAAGATAGAATCCCAATGAACAATTTTCATCACTTCAAGTAACTGCTAGTTTTTATAAGGGTTTTATGAAGGTTGCGAGTTTATATTACAGGTTTTTAAGGTTACTAATTGGTTACGAAGTTGTATAGTGGATATGTAAAATTACTAAAAGGTCCAAAAGAGCTTTAAGGTTTATAAAGCGGTCACAGAAATGTATCCACCACCAACTAAAATAACTCATAGTGTCGGCTGTTATAAGTTTATAATTTATATTATATTATAGTTTATATTTATAATTTTTATAATAGTTCCAGTTACCAATTTATAAATCCAGTAGTGTTCAGTTCAAATACTGGTGTTTGCTGCGATAAATATAAAAGTTGCTGCTCCCATAGTAATTGCAGTTGCCTTTATAAAATCTGGAAAGGATTTGCGTTCAAGAACTCTGCAATACATCTTCAATCTATATATGTCGTTGTATATTTTGTAACCCCAGTTCCTGGTATAATACCATTGGTAACGTTCAGAAAGACGCCCTAACCAAATTTTATTCAGTCGCACTTAGCATTTATACGTGTATGTACGTATTTGGCACAGATTTATATTATTAAATGGAAAACTGAACTGGAAAAAAGTTAAACGCAGTGGTACTTTTCGCCGAAATGTAAAACGAAATTTGTGCCAAATCTTGCATTTAGTACCACATACCGTTGTTTGCCCCGACGACAATACCATTGTTTGCCCTGATGACAATAATGTGCAAGAAATAGCAATTGTAGGTGCGTGTTCAGGTACTAAAATCCATAACGACAGTCTCCCAATAAGTAATAGTGTTGACGAAGATGACTTCGAAGAAATCAGAAATAATTGGTTAATCAAAAACCAGCATCAATGCAAATTTTGGAGTTTGAGCGTACGAAAAACGAGATGGTAAGGAACAGTCTAAAAATGTGGGCTAAGGAATTTAATATCCGGCAGCGTGCTTTGAAATCTCTGATTAAAATTTTTAATGCTCGTTTGCCAAATATATTACCTAAGGATCCGAGAACCTTATTAGAGACACCAACGTCAGTTATAATTAAGAATTTAGCTGATGGAGATCAATATTGGCATCAAGGCTTTGAATTGTGTTTGAGAAAGTGCTCCTCTATAATTGGAAATCTTCCAGCTACTAGTATCAATATAAACATTGATGGGCTACTAATATATAGGAGCTACAAAGACGAATTTTGGCCAATTCTAGTTAATATCCATGAGATAGATTGTATTCGGCCCATGGTCATAGGAATCTACAGTGGTAAAGGGAAACCCACCTGCCTCTCAAAATTTATCACCCCCTTTTTTAGAAGAAGCAAGAAATATTTTCGAAAGTGGAGTTTGTTTTGAAAATGGACATAGATTGAAGGTTAAAATAAGATGCTTTATTTGCGATTCCCCTGCAAGAGCATTTGTAAAAAGTAATATATTTTTATTGTTACATTTTATGGATTTTGTATTAAAATTTTTTCATTAGTTGCAAATTTCAATAGTCAACACGGATGTTTAAAGTGTACTGGTGAGAGAATATATTTCGCACTGCAATATTTTCCCAATAAGTGGTTGCCCAAAAAGAAGTGATGAGGGATTTCGTTCTAAGATATATGAATCACATCATAAATGTTATACAAATTTAGAGGAACTCCCTATAAATATGATTGATGATTTTGCTGTAGCAGATGAGCTTCAATTACTTCGTCTAAGAATTATGAAGCGTTGCTTGATAGGCTGGAGAGATGGAACTTTTCGTAGTTTTAGAATGAAATGGTCATCCAACGATACTCTGAGCCTCTCAAATTTCCTGCAGCCTTGTAAAATGCATACAGAAATACATCGTGCGGTGAGGGGACTTAACTGTCTCTGTCACTGGAAGGGCCTGGAATATCGCAAATTTCAGCAATACATATGCGTTGTTGCATTGAAAGCTTACCTTCCCTACGATGCATATGAACACATCCTAGTTTTATTTTTTGCTGTAACAATATGTTCTTCTACATTTTATTCGCATTATTAGGATGCGGCACGGGAAATGCTGGAATATTACGTCGAGAAATACAGAAAAATTTATGGGAAATTTTTTCACAAGATAGAAACCAGCAAGTACGCAATAAGCTCCTATGAAAAAGACAGATGGTTCTTAACAAAAAAAGACGAAATTGTGTGTATGAAGAATGCAATACTACAAGTTGGCGTGATTAAAATATATGTATCAAGTCTGAAATTGAAAGCGGATTATTTTGAGACACCAATACGATCATCACACTTGAACATTTATTCGTCAAACTGTCAAGAAAATATTACCAAAGTATATGATTTGAGTGAAGTAAAGTGTAAATTAGTGGCTGTTGTGCAAGATCTGTAGTTTTCATACCATTATTACACACTCTGTAGATTTATTATTATTGTACAACTAGGTATAAAAATGTACTCAATCAGTAACTCAAAAATAAAAATTTATTCTTTGGCACGTAGCAATTATAACAAAAATTATAACTGAAAGAAACAAAAATAATTCCAAAAAACTTGTTAGTGAACACCTAAAATCATAGTGCCAATATATCTTGGCCACAAAATTTGGTTTAATTAATCTCGAGTTAAACAAAGTATATCCCATCCTTCTTAAGGTCTAATTGTACAAACGTTAACTCTAGGTTTAGCTGTATTTGGCTAAAGTCAGTTACTAGTGCATAGCAATAAATCACACTGCTGATATTCTAGTATCTACCTTTGCTTTAACAATACACTTATCAAAATATCATCAGTCTATATAATATTACTATTACTATTACAAATTTATATTATATTAGGAACTAAAAAACAAGATATTGCATACCTACTAATAAGTTTGACAACTGAACTTGAACAACATACATTTTAAATGTAAGTAATACAAAATGTAATAAATGTTAAAAATAAAAAAAAAATAAGAAAAATAAGAACATTAATGTAATACGAAACAAACAATTTTAATGCTCTTACATAGTTCCGTTTACATCATCTGCTTCGCGATCGGCATCGGAATCTGCATTGTTGCTTTCTTGCTTACAGTCAGTGTTTGAGTTTTGAATTTCGGTATTACCATTAGGATTGTCAGTTTCCTTATTCTCATTTATATTTGTTGTATTATCATATTCGTTTCCATTCTTATCACCACCGCCTTGCCTTCTGTAGTTCAAATTTTTCGGCTCTTTTTCCAGCACAGTTTCTTTTTTTTTCTGTAGTGGAAGACAATAGTTGAGCACGTCTTTTTGCATTTTTCACGACACTCTTGAAAAACATCTGACAGTCCATTTCCGAAAACTGGGCATCTATCAGAGCGACAATCCTATAAAAGACCTTCATAACATTCCATAACCACGCCAGGAAAATTTTATTAAGAATTCTCGGTTAAAGAAACTATCTATTAAGGTATAGCAACAATTGATGCCATTCATTTTCCCCGAGGTTCCACATACTGATGACATTTCAGTGCTGTCAAATGATATTAAAAACATAAATGCGCCATACCAGTTTGTCCATCTTCTTTCAACAATAATAACACCAGTTTCCAGGTAGCAGATTGATTATATCATCTGCATCATTTCTGGACACAACGGATGGTGCTGCTTGATTTGATGTCGAATTGCAAAGTTCACAAGAAATTCTAAGGTAGTGCGCTGTTTTGCTAGTTCTTCCAGTATTTTAGTTTGCGTTTCCTTAATATCCCTTTGGTTATCTAACACCATATTCAAGGTATTGTCTTCAACAACAACTGTACTAGAAACCACTGTTTTATCGTTATGCGGTACTTCATAAAATTCAGTATAATTATTTGATTGTTTCCCATATGCTATATAAGTGTCAGGGTTATTAAGAAAAAGGCCATCAGGTTCCTAAAATTAAATATCATACATATCATAAAATAAATTTATTGTAGTCCTCCATATTACCATATTAAATGAACTGGGTAGTTTTTTATGTGGGGTTGAGGATAGCATGAGTTGTTGTTCTGCATTAACTTGCTTTGAAATGAAAGAAGACATAATTTATTTTCAATTTTCACTTACAAGTATATTATAATAAATTAACCTTACCATCAAACTAGGTTGCTTAAAGTGTAGTTTATGTTGAGACAGTATATTTGTAGATGGTTTACTTCTAGCTGCCTGTAAAAAAATATTATTTGAATTGTATTTTTTATTTGGTGATCCGCTATTTAAAGCTTACCGTATAATTCTGTGCTTCTGCAATCCAATTCATTGCATTCATATTATTGTCAGCTACTGCTGGAAATCTGCTGCCGAACTTGCGGCTCTGCTGTAAGCTGCTGCTGAACTTGCGGCTCTACCGTTAGCTGCTGCTGAACTTGCGGCACTACCGTTAGCTGCTGCTCTTCCAGACTTGACATTGAATCTTCATTTTGTAAATATTGTTTCTAGAATTTGTACGCGGCAAACATATTATCAACAATTTTTGCCTCGATATACCTATGCAAGTGCGATTAAACAAAAAAAAAGAAAAAACTAAGAGTACTCACCTTTTTTGCCGATTCCATAAGCGAATTAAACGATCTTTGAGACGAACGTCCAATTTGTTTCCTATTATTACCACTTCTGAATCTTTTCCTGAAATTTGTTTGTTGTGAATCAACCTGCTCATCTACTTCGCTATCTGACTGCAAAATTATTTCATACCTTTCCGCAGCTGCTGCAGCATACGTTAGAAAATTGTCCCTTTTATTTACACACGTAAGAGATGTCCATCCATGTTGTGGCGTGGAAAACTCATCTCGTATTAATTTATTAACGGCTGTAGTGGATGTGGATTTTGATGGCCAATGTAGAGTCCCATTATTTTCCCAGGTGGCTGGCACAACACTTAATATGGGAAGTTTGTGTCCCGTTTCTTTTGTTTGAATAATTTTGAATGGCATTTTCACTAACACGAAATATCACAAATACATATACTGTGATGGACACAGGAGGAAGCACGCGGCGACGTGACGAAATATTATTTAAGGTTATCGGGATACGAATTCGCCGACTGGCGAGATTTTACAAGTTATATAAATATCCTTGCAGTGGCGGCGCTCACTTTAGGTGATTATCATCACTCGTAATAATAAGCGTTACCATAACTTATATAATATCAATTTTGATAACTTTAAATACTGAAATAGGTTATATATAGTAACACTATTTTGTCCCCAAATGTACACAGAAGTTTCTAATGATTTATAAGAACATCGTAAGTTACATATGGATTTTATAGCGTCCTCTTGGCTCTGTTAAATAAATCAGTCATATTTTTATGCGTTCTTCGACGCCATATTGGTATTGTTGATAAAAATGTAGAATAACAGATTTAAAATACAATCGGATAGCATAGTTATACATTTTTATTAGAGAATCGACCTGCCAAATTGTTTTGCATGCCTTTTTTCATTAAGAAATAGTAATTTTCAAAAATCTTCTAAATTTATTTTTTTACTTAAAATCTAAAATATATGTTATATTGGTGGCGCTTTAATTTCTTAGAGGTATAAATACAAATTATGCGATCCAGAAAGAATGGCAGGCAAATTTTGGTAGTAGGTACCTATGTGAACTGATTGAAAAATCACTGATTATGTTTGTATTATATATGAGAAAGAAAAGACTTCATGTTGGAAGATACAGTTGTTATGCTTTAATTTACTACCATCACCTAAAGAGAAACAGAGGGTAGTACTCAAGCAAGCAAGCAGTATGTCTAATAGGTAAAGTGATTATATTGCTTAAACGTTTCAATTACCATTATAAAGAATGTTTATAAAGGTTGCATAAATATTCCCGTTACTTGATTAAAAGGCGTATAAGGCCTATAAGGAGTCTATAACAAGTTATATAAGGGTAGCAGTTAGATCTACATCACTTGTTATAAAAGTTTTATAAGGTTACCAAACTGTGGTAACGGTAACCCTTATAGAGTGCGCCATTTAAGCTCTTTGAGAGGTATATAGTGGTAACTGAAAGGTCATCATCAACAACTTATATTACCAAAAGTTTTATAGTTTAGTAATGGTAATATTTAGAGAACCTTTATAAAACAAAAAAATTGGTACTTTAAATTAAAATTAATATTCTCTTGTTGCATAGATGTCAATAATAATATAATATATACTCAAATATATTATATTGTTGTTGCCTAGCAAGGACCGCGAAGAGGTGGTACGAGCAATTCCTTATCAAAAATGTTGGTACACAGATCTCTAAAATCTTGAAATAAATAAAATGTTAAGTTTATATCGATAATCGTAACTTGATCTAATCGACCCAGGTTAACTAAATAAATTCAATTCTGAAAAACATATAAATAATTATCAAACAATGTATTCATCTTCAGGTTTAATCACATGCTGAATACATTTTTGCCAATAACCTGGTGTTATTTCTCTCATTTCAGATTTAATGAGATCGATTACTTTGGCATCAAATTTGGGAAAGGTGTTTTTTCGAATGCTTCTTTTCAGCTGACTCCATATTAGTTGGATTGGGTTGAAAATACAGAAATATGTGGGCAACCGCAATACTGTACGTCCTTGAGTTTCGACCATTTTATCAATTATATATTGTTTTGAGAAATTTTGCTTTTTAACAATAGCCCAACGATCTTTTTAAATTTTTTTAGAAATGACACATGTTTTCCAAGTCTTTTTATCTTGTTCCAGTTCTTGGTATTTTTTCGATTTGTCGCGAATGATATGTAGCATTGTCTAAAACAATTACGCTGTTTTTTTTCTATATTTGGTAGCAATGAAGTCTGAAACCATTCTTCAAAAATATCCGCAGTCATGTTTTGGTGGCAGTCAACGTTTGAATTTTCCATTTTTTTCCCGCTTAATTTGAGGCCGTTATGCACCCATCCAGTTTCTGATCCACAATGTAGAATTATTAATCTGGTTCCTTTATTTGCAGGCATATCAACTTTGCATTTCTTTAAGCCATCTGTTCAGCGTTTTCTCACTGTATCATGAGTATTAACCGAGCTCGTCTAAATAATATATTGGTCGTTGTTCATTTCGAAATTTTTTAATAGTTTCCAAATCCATACGGCACTGTACAATTCTGCTGCTTTCCATAATACTTGCTCTTTTATCAATCATTTTGAACTTAAATCATATCTTCAATAGCCATCGCTGAAGTGTTTTTTAACTAACTGACACTAGATCTTTTCTTCTCAGGTCTGTATGTAGTGATTGTAAAGTTGGTATCTCATTGTCTTTATACTTGCTATAAATTGCATCTCTTAACAATTTCACCATAGACGAATCTAATGTTTGTGATGTTCCTTTGTCCGATCTAACTTTTCGTTTCTGTATCCCTTCCTTAATTAATTTATAAACACTTCGTGTTGGAATTTCTGTTAAGTAGACCTTTTTTCCACGGCTCCTTTTTCTCCTTCACTTTCTTTTATATTTTTATACACGTTTCAAACCATTTCTTGGGTATATGGGTGTAAATATTGTGCAGAAAATTTCTTCGTAATTACCATCCATTATTATCCCCCACATCTTCCTGACATTATCTGCTGGTGCTTGGTTGTGGATCTTCCCAAGACCTAAACATTTTCACAATATTATTTTACCACATACACACTTGTAAACAAAAAATATCCGAATATTCACTATCCACCAAAATATTTATAAAAACACAACTGTATAAAATACGTTTAAACACAGTAAAATTTCACCTACCTGTAAAAGTACTGTATATAACTTCACTGAATGAAATAAAATGTAAACAGGAACACAACCCTAACGCGCTGTTAAAATTGAACGACTGAGTTGCTTATTTCAGATTTTTCAATTGCGTACCTGTGCCACCCTTAGTGCGATTACTTTTACGACTAGTTTAACGGTATTTTAATGAGGTCGTAAAGTTTAGTAAAATTATCTCAAACACAAGAACTTAATAGAAATAAACTGTCCTTACCTACCTCCTGCCCATAAGTAAAAATGCCACAAATTTCGGTCATAAACTTTAAGAATCAAAGGCACCAATGTCACCAAGTAAAGACTAGAGAGTGAGCGCGTCCAATATCACAGATCGAAGCGAAAATAAACTTGTAGCAATCATTCATTTCGTTTTAAAATCTTTAAATTTAAGAAGTGAGGTACGGTCATCGGTTTAAGCCCAGTGACCTCGATCAGCGAAGTTAAGCATTTATTAACTTTACTATCAATATTTGACCTGAGTACCTTTGTAAATGGGTCAGGACAGAATTACAATTTATGAGAGGTTGACTTTCTCTTTTCTATGAAGCATCGGGCGAGTGGCAATAAATTTAACTTGAGAAAGCAAGCTACAAAGTACAAACCAAAATAAAGCGTAAGCTAACATAATTTTTTATTTGCAGATAAGCCATTCTATGTTTTAGCTCTTCTTGGGTGGGGGTAATTACCATCTCTACTCCCCCCTTATCTATGCCCTTAACTGTGGTACGTCGCCTTCTGAAGTGTTTGACTTGATTCCAACTTGGGCCTTGGATGAGTGTTGTCGGAGTTTAAATACTGCTTTTTGAGTTTTTGAACCAGTACGAGTATTTTAAGGTAATATTTCGAAACACTGGATATTTCCATGTCTTGAGCAACCTTACAACATTGAACTGTATCGGATTCAAATAGTTCGGAATCGAGATTTTGCTACTGTCTATATAATGGAGTTTGATAGGGTTAGAGTCGATGACGTCGATAGTAAATAGTGACTGGACGTAATAAATTTCGCGGCATCTGCTACGCGTTAACTGTGACCTTAGTTCATCAGTTAAAATATCCTTTTCCAAAAGCTTGTTTACAATTACAATTAATTGTGCCCAGGGCGTTTGCGCCTTTTTCCAATTTTACTTGTATGTATTTTTCATGCAATTTTTCTTTTGTTTTTTTAGTTAGCCCTGAGGACAAATATTTCGTTTAACGTGAAGTTACGTGCAGGTGAAGAGGAGTTCCCACTGCCGGGGAGATCGATGAATCTCCCCTCAGTAAGGCTGTAGTTTTTTGTTCTAAATCGTCAGTTATATTTATAGATAGATAGATATAAACTTTATTAGCAATAGCTAAAATACAAAAACAACGAAAAAAGTTAACCACATAAATTACAAAGAAAAAATAATAACACTAGTGATAATAATAAAGAGAAACATACAGTGCTGTTAGGTACATGAAGAAATATATAACTTTTTAAGACATCACAAATTTTTAAATTTCAAAACAACAATTCATGTATACAATACATAATATGTATGTCGTTTTTTTTTTATACATTTATTTAACGTCGGCCTATTTCCGCTACTGAGGCCTAACACCGACGCCTGTAGACGAGCTACCCCCAACCAGGAATTTTGCCGAACCTCTTCCCTTAAGAAGAGTAGGGATCTTTTACTTGCCTAACATTTAATAGACAAGGGACCGACGGCTTTACATCCCCTCCGAAGGATGGTATATCTCCTATACAACCCTCGCCTAAGGTTGTATAGCTTCCGCGCATACACTGATATACAAGCCGCTGGAAGATGTGTGAGGCGAGAACATGTATGTCGTTGAAACGTATCCTTTTCCTTCAAGTCTATTCTTTTTTCTAATATTTCTCGGATATTTCTCTGGTTGCCTTTTTTTTCTTCGAGGCTTATTAGTCACTTCTGGATATTCCTCCATTCCTGATAACTGGTTTCTTCCGTTATTATTATTATTTGATGCCTCAGAGTCAGAGGAAGAATTCCTGATATATGCTTCTTCAGAATCTGAAGAACTAGTAGGAAAGCCTCTAGGTTCATCTGGAGAAAAATCACTTTGAAACTATCATCACAGACTTTTTCAAAATCTTTTTAGTGATGATTCACTTCTTGATTGGAAATGGAATCTAGAAAAAAAGATAATTTTTATACCAATACAAAACTTATAATCTATATCAATTTTTATAACCGATAAGGTTATTGTAAAACGAAGCATGAATAAATTGCTTGTAATAAAGCTAACTTAAAATTCCTTCGGTGTTTTCCTGCATAACCGCATCATGACTCAACCCAGGCATCTCCTTTTTTGGAGTCCTTTTGAATAAATACATGACTACTTGATCTGGAAATCAAATTCTTGTCCCTATTGGATTCCTCTTGGACAAACATCTCTCGAAATAAAACGCCGACATATTAGCCGTTCGAAAATCTTCGTATTTGCGGATAATGTTACAGGTAAATTTCCGACGTGTTAGACTAATACGTCAGCGAATTATCAATTCAGGTTATCTTGTGTAATAAGTGACTTAATTACTCATTAGTGTAATATATTCAGTTAATTATTAATATACCTAGGGTAAACTGTCCCACAGTGAATTGTATGCAAATTTTAATCGAATCTATGATTCACTGGTATTGTATCTCGTTGCATATTTAAGCATTAAAAAACGTTTTAATCCCTTATATTTTGATTTTTTTAAAACATGTTAATTGGTTCACTGTGTACTATGTAATGGGCACAGTGAACCACCAGCTAGTAAACAGTGAACCATATAATTAAAAATAGAAATAAAGATACTACAATTTTTATTATTTATTTAAGAAAACTGTAGATATAATGTATTATTTTTATTAATAAAAAAATAATAAAATAATTATTTCTAAATACATTAGTAGTATTCATAACTTGTAACTCAGAAACACTAAAAGTAATAAAGGTAAAAATAAAATATTACTAATTGCAATTTTAACGAATATTAAGACCCGAAAAATCTACATTAAAGGAATAAGAGTTCTGTAGCCTAGAAGTGCTTCCATGTTCCATTGGATTCGGTAAAATAACTTTTACGTCATATTTTGAAACAGTAGCCAAATCAGGAACGTCCGGCAAGGTAAACATGTACTGCATTGATAACTTTCTTCTGAAATAACTTACGTCATATTCAGAATCATGAACCTCCAAAATTTTTGCTACATAGTAAACGAAATCTTTCTTTCCTTGAAACTCAACTAAGATGAAATCACCTTCAATAGCATCTCTACGAAGTTGACCTAACTGCTGTTTAACATTCGGGACATTTTCTCCACCTGGTTCTTCATCATCAGTCACAGCGTCATCGCTTTCAAGAATCATTGAACTGTCAGATTCAGATGTAGAGCTTTCTTGCAATACTTTCCTTGCCGTTTTTTTAGTAGTTTTTTTAACTGCATTTTTCTTTAGTTCCAACCGCCGTTTTTTTTCTTCGCTTTCTCTTGCAATTTCGTCCTTCTCTGGTGTATCAGTTGCAATTAAACTTCTATTTTTTCTATTTTTTCTGCATTTTTTTCGAGGTTGTGCTTTCAAGGGTGGTCTGAAATCAAATGGGGATATAAATTGTCCTAAGTTCGTCTTTTGTAATTCATTTTGTAGAGTTTCTGTGTCTCGTGATAAATTTTGTGATGAATTTTCTGGAGGTTGGATGTTTTCTTGTTCTATGTCATTAGGCGTACCATTGGTCACATTGTCAGTATTACATTCAACAGCAGACCTAGAATTGGTGTTAATTTCTCCAAGAATTGTAGGATCTGAACGATCTGTAACAGTGCTTGGTAAGAAGTCAATTTCAGTGAACACTGATCGATTGAATGGAAATATTCCTGTTTTCTTAAATGCATTTGTAATTGATAGAGGCGTTAAAGCTTTCACATAAGCTTCGCCGATAAAAGCACCCAAGTCATAGATAGTAACAGGCTCGCCAGGATGATTCATCAACCAAGACTCCATGCTTGCATTATAGCAATCCTTAAAAGGCTTAAATATTCCTACATCAAGAGGTTGTGTTTTATGTGAACAATGTGGATATATTGTGAGAATTGTAACACCATTTGATTTTGCCATTTCTAAAGCCTCTATCGACAGGTGTGATTCATGGTTATCAAGAATCAGAAGCGATGGATTTTCTATGGTAGACGAACTATGCTTTATAAAATGTTTCATTACCTGAGGAAACAGTTCTGTGTTCATCCATCCGCTTGAAGTGGCTAATTCTAAAGTGCCTGGAGGTGTGCCTTTTACCATAAAATTTTTAAAATTCTTTCTTGGGAAAATAATAACTGGTGGAAGTGATTGCCCACTGGCGCAGATGATGGCGCATGTTGTAGTTAATGTTTCTTTCTCGCCACTACTAACTTTCGAAAGACATCTTATGCCTTTTGGAGCAATAACTTTTTGAGGTCTTTGGACTGTAGTTGTTGCTGTCTCATCCAAATTATATATTCGTGTACCATCTGCAAATCTTGGATTACGTTTTAGAACGTCAGCAAGATTGTCGAAGTATTTTTCGATTAAAAGCTGTTGCTCGTGCTAAGCTGCATTTTTCCGGGGCTCTAAGAGTTAACCGAAGATGTCGGTTCCGAAAAGATCTTAGCCACTCTATGCCAGCAATTTTATCTCGTTTCCATGAATCAGGAATATTTATGTTATTTATCTTTGCTGTCTCATATGCCAATTTTCGACAATCAACATTTGTTAGACCATAGAATGTATATGCACAATCTGTTAAGTATTTAAGTAATGTTTCTTCTTGCTCTGAACTAAAAATTTGGTTTATATTGTAATTAGGGGTTAACCGGACATGTTCATCTTCATTAATGTTTTTGGTTTTGGCATAGTATCTTCTTAAAGTTGGATATGCAATTCCTTTTAGTTTAGCGGCACTCCGAATACTTTTTCCGGACTATACAAGTTCCAGAGCAGCTTTCATTTATTCTTCTGTATGACAACCAATTTTACGTAGCTTTTTGGATCGCGCCATTCTGCAAAAGAAAATAACAATGTAACATAAATCTAATTTTTTTACATAGTACACAGTGAGCCAATGGTTCACTGTGTACCGCCATACTCTGATTCACTGTTGAACAATGTGTTACTTTCATTAATAATAATAAAATAAAATGTTATATATCATTTAATTAAAAAATATTTTATAGCTACATAATCTGCATAAAACACTTTTGAGAATAAAATATAGATATAGCCATTATATATGTTAAATCTTCTATTGGAACAAAAACAATGTAAACTGAAATGTTTTACTTACGTCTCTTAATTCGGTTACTTGACAACACAACCTACACAGACTAAAGTTCATGTTCGACTGTTTCGGCGGCCGGCGGTGAGTTGCGCAGGGTATCAAATGTCGTTGGCGTTTATTTTTAGAACCAATATCTGAGACGTAAATGTAAATGGTTCACTGTGTACCATGGCTCAGTGTTGGACGGTCTACCCTATATATTTCTTATTATAGTTTTTATACACTATCGTCCGGGCCATTCATGTATACAAGTTAAGCAAGAATAAACATTTGTTTGGTAATTTGTGTGTCACTACCATAAAACATTACAATGGCGACAAGTAAATCGGAGATTGGAAAACTTGGTGAATTTAATTATTTAAATAATGACTTTTCAGTTTTCAAAGTAAAACTCCAAGAGTGGTTCGTGGCGAATGGAATTACTGACCACGATGTAAAATGCGCCATTTTGATAAGTTCCCTAAATGATGAAACATATATATTGCTACGAAATTTGTGTGTGCCGAAAGAACCTGATACTGAGAAATTAGATGACCTATTACAGAAATTAAATATTCATTGTGCCCCAGTTCAATCGCTGTTCACCGCTCGTGAAAAACTTTATCATGCAAGTCAAGAAAGTGTAGAGAGTATTAGTGAATGGGCAGCTAAGGTACGTAGCTTGGCTAGCAAATGTTCTTTTTCCGAAGAAATGCTGGAGACCGTCATACGGGACATATTTATTGTCGGGATGTTGGATGGTAAAATCAAGGAGAGGTTAAAGGAAGAAAATGCTACGTCTAGTCAGGCAAAGTTTCCGAAATTGTTTGAACTCGCACAAAGTAAAGAAGCTGTCATTAGGGAAAACATGGATATTCCCAGTACATCCTCCGAAGTTTACCGCTTGCGTGGATAAAACGACAGACATCTTGGGAATAGTGGTGGTAAGAGCAAAAGTGCAAAATGTGTTGACGAAAAGTGCAGTGTATGTGGCAGAAACAATCACATTTGTGTTTAGCAAATATAAACAAATTAGACGATAAAGTTTTAATAAAACCAATTTTGCAAAAATATGATAAAATTTTCAAGCCGGAAATAGGAACGTTTAATAAAGGTAAAATCTCTTTAAAATTAAAGCAGGGCGTCACACCAACATTTTTTAAACCTCGTCCAGTGCCGTTTTCATTAAAATCTAAGGTAGAAAGTGAATTAGAAAGATTACTTAACTTAAAAATTTTAGAACCTATTGAATATTCATATTGGGGTACACCAATTGTGCCAATTTTAAAAACGAATGGCACAGAATTTGTGGTGATTACAGAATTTTTGTTAATCCATTATTAGAGACAACTCAATATCCTCTTCCCCGCATCAAGTATATTTTTGAAATGAATTGAATGTTTTATGGTAGTGACACACAAATTACCAAACAAACGTTTATTCTTGCTTAACTTATATATATGAATGGCCCGGGCGATAGCGAGCTGTATAAAAACTATAATAAGAAATATATAGGTATATTAATACGCCAGTTGACATAGTCGGCGGCAATAATTAACTGAATACATTACATCGCCTTCCTTTCAGAAAATTGTGAATATACAACATAATATATATATCTCTATTAAATTCAATCAGGATAATTACAAAAATAAAAATATATCAATTATAGAATTACTATGGATTATAAAGAAATATCGCCATTTAAAAAGAACACATTTCTTATCTTATCTCTAATAAGTAAGAACATCAATACCCATATTATAATTATTTTTTTACCATTCGCCCATTTAACTTAACATTTTATCAATTCTATCCCTACACTTTTAATTCTGTAAAGAATCATAAAAAGGAGAGTATGTTTTAACTTACATTTGTTATTTACATTATATACATTATTTACAATTTACCTTTAATTCAATTTAAAACTTACTAACTATACTGAAGTCTTTCAGGTGCTTTTATTTGACTACGACGGCGTAACTCATATCTCATTATCTTATTCAAGATGGCGGAAAGTGAAGACACAGAGTCAAATGCAGAGTGTGGGTTTTGTAAAAAACTCGCGATAAATAAAAAAGTAATTTGTGTAAATTGCAAAAGTATATTTCATACAAATTGTGCAAAAAATATAGTAAAAAGTGTTGCGAAAAACAAAGTTTTCTTGAGGAGGAATATGAGGTATCTGGTAAACATTCTAAATATCCCTATAAAAAGCAATTCATATAAAGTGGAAAATGAAAATTTTAAACAAATAAATAAAGAACTAAAAGAAAATATGGAATTATTAACCAAAAAAATTGAAAAATTGGAAGTTGGAAATTCAAACCTTAAATCAATGATAAATAAATTTAACCAGTCTAAGACCCAGGACCCGGGAGAAGAATCAATAAACAAAATAGTAAACCGAGTAAAAGCAACATTTGGGAATAATTTTACTGAAACTGAATAATGACAATGAAAATCAAAACCAAACAAGAAACAACCAAGCAGATCCAAAAAATGTAAACATACAAAAAACTCAAGGATTGATAGTACAAAATCCAGTGACCCCAAAACAGTATTCTCAAATATTAAAAACATCACAAGATAAGTTAAGTATTGCAGAAAATAAACAATGTAAAATAAATGATCATGACAATTTGATCACACCACAAGCAACCTCTGGAGAAATTTCAAATCAGGGAAACAAGCCAAATGACACCCGGCAATTCCCTCAGAGAAGTAAGCCATCCCGTCCGAGAAATATGGGACAATCACAAGAAAACAATGAAAAATTTAAAGGAGCCAGTCTAATAGTTTGGATGTTCATATCTAGGGTAACACGTAACGTGACCGAGGAAGACATAAAAACTTATCTGAAAGAAAGAACTGGAGACGATGAAGAAAATATTATAGCTAAAGAACTAACTTCAGAATCAAACGGTCTTAAAAGTTATATGGTAGCAGCAGATTTTAAACATAAACACCAACTTTATCAACCGTCTTTCTGGCCCAAAGGTGTCGCATACCGTAGGTTTGATTTTTATCTCTATAAAAAATACCAGAGAAGACATACTCTACAGAATGATGCTGAAATCCAGCACAACATAACACAACCGGCTTCTTTTTTAGGACCAACATAGAAAAATCAAACAAAAACATAAACGGAGATAGCATAACAGAGAATACAGACTTAAAACCAATATTAAATGTTGGTCACGTTAATGTACAATGTCTTAGAAATAAACTAAATAATCTGGAAATTTTTGCTCATCAAGAAAACTTGCATGTTTTATGTATCACTGAGCATTGGTCTAATGAAACCGAATTAAATAGTTTAAGTATCCCATATTATACACTGGTAAGTGCTTTCTGCAGGGTGAACCAGCAACACGGTGGTATAGCTATATATGCAAGGAATGACATTAAAGATACACTCAAACCAAAAAAGGTGAAGTAGCATCATTAGGCTATAAACATTTCAAAATCTATGTAATTGTAAGTTATAGGCCTCCAACAGGCAATTTTGATATATTCTTTAATAATCTGTCACATACTTTGCAAATTGCTAGTAAACAAAATCCAATAATTATACTTTGTGGAGATCTTAATATAGACTCCTTAAAAGAATCTGCAGAAAAAGATATTTTGGAAGATACCTTTGATTGTTTTAATCACACATCAACTTTAAATGTACCCACTCGCACTATAACAAATATAAATAATGTAACCTCAAATACAGATATTGACTACATAGCTACGAATCTACCAGAAGGTAGATACTTAACTTATGTATGTAGTCCGTGTATAGCATGCTGCACAAATTATTTGTTGCAGGGATTTAAAAATAACTTCAGAAAAGAATAATACATTTTATCATGTTAGACATTTTTCAGAGGAAAATATTAATAAATTTATCAATATGCTTGAAAACACTGCTTGGGATAGCATTTCCAGTGAAAACGTTGATGAAGCTTTCACATTTTATCGAGTTGTTCCTAATATGTCTTGAGGGCTCATGTCCCCTAGTTGCTCATTGTAACAAGAAATCAAATAAAGTAAGTTGCAAGAACTGGTTTAATTGTGATTTGATGAAGGAGAGCCAAGAACCAAAAAATCTCTATTGGTTGGCAAAAAAATTGAATGATTTCAATCTGACTAAATTATACAAAGACAAGAAAAAACAATTTAACATAAACATCAAAGAATCTAAAAGAGATTATTTCTCACGAAGAGTAAATAAAGCAACAAATAGTTCAAAAGAAATTTGGAGTCTGGTTAATGAACAACTTGGTAGAAGTTTTGAAAGCAATAAATTAATAATAAATATAAACAACACACCCACAACTAATCCTCAAATCATTGCGGACCATTTTGGGAATTACTTTCAAATGTTGCGTCTGAAAAAATGTCTGAACATTTCAAGGATAATATTTCCACTGAATGTACTGGTTGCTCCTATGTTGAACATACAATATTTTTAAAGCCTACAACACGTGAGGAAATCATAGACGTAATAAAAAATCTAAAAGATAAGTCTGCTATAGGTGTAGATGGAATATCTACTAAAGCCCTAAAATATATTCAATTCAATATTCAATTCAATATTCAGCTTTATTGTCTTGTTTATAAATTACAATTTTACATAGGTAAAAATACATTTAATATTTACATTAATAATAACAATAATAATATATAACCGAAGATATGTACCAGTATATATGCACATAAATACACATTTACATACGTACATTCATATTGTATTTCTACTTATGATTAAAAGAGGAATTTCACCTAAACTGTAGATCCAGTTTGTGTGTAAACATCCCCCCTTTAAAGTAAATGATGACATACTATTTTAGCTGTAAAAATAATGGATAGAAGGAACATCATAGTAAAATCACATTCATTGTGACAGTATGTTTTTATGTATGTTTGAGAACCAGTTGTGAGGGTATTAAAGAAAATAAATAAAATATGTCACTATGTATTATCATACATTTTTAATTGTTCAATACTTGTATAAATTTATCAGAGTGTGTTAGAATGTATGCTTTAGTTTCAATTTTTTTCTATTATATAATAAATATCTTATGGAGTCAGGTAATATGTTATAAAATTTTGGTGCATAATAAGTTATAAACCTTTGGGAAACGGATTTATTACAGAGTGGTATTTGTAGTAGTTCGTTTGTGATAGACCTAGTCTGATAAATGTGAGAGATGGCTGGACGTAATTCAGAAATTTTTGTTATATAATTTAGGCAACAATAGACATATAGGCTTCTAATATTTAAGACGCCGGTATCTTTATAAAGTTGAACGGTAGAGAACATAGGTTCTTTCCTAAAAATTATTTTTAAAATAGTATTTTGACAGACAGAAAGATTTCTCATGGCATTTTGGTAAAGTCCTCCCCAAGCAATTATACAGTAACGTAGAATAGATTCAACCAAAGACATATATAATATTTTTATTAATTTTCTACTCAAAATATCTCTAATTGATAAAATTTATAGAAGAGTTTTCTCATTTTAGTCGTTAAATAATTCGCATGTTCGTTCCATTTTAAATGCTGGTCAATTATTACTCCTAAGTATTTTGTTTTATGTACTTTTGCTATTTCTGGACAGATACATTTGTTATTATTGATATTGCAATCATGTGTATGTATTTTTAAAATATCCTCTTCAGGTTGATCAACACCTGAAGCAGAGAAAGTAATAAAATACGTTTTTGATGTGTGCATGTGAAATAATTGCTACACCTCTGGCACACTTAATTAACGAATGTTTCCAACAAGGCCATTTTCCAAGTATATTCAAAATTGCATCAGTTTTGCCAGTATTTAAGAAAGGTGATGAGCCTGATTTTGAAAACTATCGACCAATTTCCATCCTATGTGTACTCTCAAAAGTTATAGAAAGATTAATATTTAACAGAATATCATCGTTCTTAATTAAACACAATATTATAACAATCAGCATGGCTTCCAGCAAAATAAATCAATAGAAACTGCCACCTTCCAGCTCTTGCAGTTTGTGTACGATGAAATTGATAGGAAAAATCATGTCGTGGGGTTATTCTTTGATCTAAGCAAAGCGTTTGATACTTTGAATGTTGATTTTGTTGTGTACAAATTGCAAAGATTGGGAATTAGAGATCCAACATTAAATCTTCTTAAATCTTTTTTGACTGATAGAAAACTTCATGTGAAAATACACGGCACAACATCGGAAAATTATGATGTCACTCAAGGAGTCCCTCAGGGTTCCGCACTGGGACCATTACTATTTTTGTTATTTGTCAATGATCTCCCTACAATTATACAGGAGGGATAGGTTGTTATGTTTGCGGATGACACCTCAATGTTGCTCTCAGCACGGGACCCTGTAGTACTCCAAGATAAAATAAATAGGATTTTGCAATTATGTCAAGACTGGTGTCACAGTAACACACTAATCTTGAATATTGGCAAGACTCAGTGTGTATACTTCTCGCAAAAAAGATCACCTACAGAAGATCTTATCAAAGTCATACCTACTGAAAGCTTCTCAACAACTGTCAAGTTCCTGGGAACTATGATTGACAGTAGCCTCTGCTGGGAAGATCAAATTAAACATATTTGCCAAAAGCTAAATTATGCATACTTCGCACTAAGACAGTTGAAGGGTATCTTTAATATAAAATCACTATTAAATGTTTATTATGCACTTGCATATTCACATTTGTCATAAATCGCGTGTTTATCCTGCAGAAAAGGCTCATCAGATTATTATTTGATGTTACACCAAGAGACTCTTGTACACCTTTTTTTTTGCTTTCAGTCGAAGACCATACTGCCAGTCACGAAGTATCTAATTGAGAGTCACATAAGGTTAAATTAATTTATTAAATTACTTGATTGATAATGATACCAAACAGTATGAGAAAATATCCTATACCTAATTCTAACCTAAAAACGAAGAAGAAAAATAAAAGAAAAATAAATTGAAGACAACAAAAAGGGATACAACAGGGACACACGCTTCCCGTCCTGGGGTCTGTCAGGACATTTAAAAATAGACAATACAGGGAGGACCACGGTTGACAGAGGGAAAAACATACGGTAGCCAAACATAACCTAAAGCTTAATACATGTTTCTTTTACGAAATCAAAAATATACGTATAAACTTTACGAGATCCTAAGGACAATAAGAAGAGCATATTAAAGGGAGCCAATATATTGCAGTTTTGTGTAATATTAGTGATTAATGTATTAGAGGCATTTTGATATTTCACACATCCAAAAAATATATGGTCGAGATCTGCTATGATGTTGCATTGATCACAATTTGGTGAGGTATATATACCAATTTTGTATAGGTGTGCGGTATAACAGGCGTGGCCAAATTTTATTCTAATAAGAGACGTTACATATTTTCTCGATGCTTGAAGGTCTTCATGCCAAAGTTTGTTAGGTATACTGGAATGAATCATTGTGTACCTGGTAGGGTTGGTAAAGCAATACTCTTTCCATTGGTAATTCCATTTGACTCTCAAATTTAGTTTAAGAACACTATACATGTCTGCTAAACCGATTTTATGTTCTAGAATGTGTCCTGATGAAGCTCCTTTTTTAGCTAATGTATCTACGTGCTCGTTGTGTTTAATTCCTATATGTGCTTTGACCCAGACAAATGTAACTTTTTTCCCAGATAAGTGTATTTGATGAATGATATTTTTTATTTTGAAGATATATGGATTGACTTTGTAGCTGAAGGTGTTTGTATTACTTAATGCATTAATTACAGACAAGGAATCGGATAAAATAATTATTGCATTAAGGGGGTTGTATTGTTTAATGAATTGTAATGCCTCATATATAGCTATGGCCTCTGCCGTGAAGATAGAGCAATTAGTGTTAAGTTGGAAATAGTTCTCAATATTCAACGATGGAATGAAGTAAGCCCCACCAGTCTGAGAATTAATTTTGGATGCATCTGTGTAAATAAGCAGCGGGTCATCAAATTGATTCAGCAAAAAACCTTATTTTAAAAATAATAAAATCCTAACTATTTCCAGCATATATATATATATATATATATATATATATATATATATATATATATATATATATATATATATATATTCAACACTATTAAACTTGTCAAAAAAAAATCTAAACATGTTTGAAACCAATTTAGACAATCATTCATATAGTACTAGACATGGAAATCTACTAAAAATTAAAAAATCACAACACAACCTTGTACAAGAAATCTCCATATCATGCAGGTATTAAAATGTATAACAAGTTACCGTCAGAAATTAAATCCATAAATTCGCTAAATAAATTTAATTCTTGTTTGAAAAATTTTCTCGCTACAAACGGTTTCTACTCTGTTGAGGAGTACCTGAACCTTGAGCCACAGTGATACTGAAACGTCCATATACACTATCTGTGATGATTTAGATTAAATGTTTTAAATATTTACCTGTTACTTGTGATTATTTGATTAGTTAGTCGTAAAATGTGATGTTACATGTATTGTTAGTTATAAATTTTATTGATCCTGTACTATTTACTTGTATTACTGTTGTGACGTTCATATATATACTATGTATATCTGGCATGAGAAATAAATATACCATACTATACTACTATACTATTAGGCTCAATATTCACGAGTCAGCTATTTAATTCATTTTCAACTCAAAAGATGATGTTTGATCAGGTAGAATTTGATCTAAATGTTTTTTCCATAATAAGCCTTCGACAGTTTTTACTATATAAACTATATCTGATTTTTTCTCCTCTATAGTTGCTATAACCCATATTTTCTTTCTGTTATCCATTACTCTCACCTTATCACCTACGTGAAATATTTGAAATTTTTTTTATCTGCCTTTCTTGATTTTTATAAACGACATTATTTACTAAAGGGTTTAACAAATCAAATTTTGAGCGTAATTGCCTATCCATTAACAATTTAACCGGAGTTTCGTTAGTAGTCGAATGGGGAGTATTTCTATATTGAAAAAGTAACCGGTTTAAAATCGTTTCTATATTTTTCATATTATTTTTATTTCGTTTTAAACAATTCTTTATTAATTTCACACAGTTTTCAGCTGCACCATTACTCCGCGGATGATACGGAGGTGTAGTTACATGTTCAACTCCATTTTTTTTAAGGAAGTCTTGAAATTCCGCCGAAGTAAAAGGCGTTGCATTATCTGAAACGATTTTAAGAGGGATTCCAAAACGTGCAAATGATTCGCGTAGTTTACAAATTGTTGCAGCTGAGGTAGTGCTTGACATTTTAAAACATTCTACCCATTTACTATGGGCGTCAATTATTACTAGGAAATGAGTATTTAGAAAAGGTCCTAAAAAATCTAAATGTAACCGTGACCACGGTTTATCAGGCTAAGACCACGGGTATAAGTGACTTTGAGTTGGTAAATTTTTATATGCATTGCAAGTTACACAATTTTAATACTCTCAATATCTTATATCATTATTATAATATTAGTGTATAATAAGCTTAATACTATTTGTATGATAATTGTATCTTTTTTCTTTTCTCTGTCTTTTTCACCTATTCTGTTTTCTATAACTCTACATTCTGTTTATTGTATTATATTCTACCGATCTGTAGTATATTTGTACCTTATACATTATTATTGTAATTGTTCCCACACTGGTTACCTGTTGGGTGATTGTATCTAATAAATAAATAAATATATCGTGATCTAATTTGGGCCACCATATATATGCCCTAGCCAACGACTTTATCTTCCCAGATGATTACTATATAAATCGTTTAAAATTCGTTTTCTAAATTTTAAAGATATAATAACTTGATATCCCCACAAAAAACAGCCATTTTTAATAGTTAGTTCGTATCTCCTACTAAAATATGGTTGTAACTTTCGCTCATCTTCACTTAATTTAAGGGGCCAACTATTTAAAACATATTTAATTACTTTACTACTAATCAAATCTTTTCGATTTTCTACTTTCAGTTTATTAACATCCAAAACAAAATCATCTTGTTGGTTTATTAAATTTAAATATGGTACTTCATCGTCTTGTTTTTCAAACATGACCTTTCTTTTTTGTATTAAACGTGATAATGCATCGGTCTCATTTTTGTCCGAATTTACGCATTTAATGTCAAAATTAAAGCTAGATAAAAATAAAGCCCATCTTTGTAAACGGCTTGCTGCTATTAATGGAATGTCTTTTTTGTTGTCGAAAATGGACACAAGAGGTTTGTGGTCAGTGTGCAATGTAAAAGTATGCCCATAAAGATACTAATAAAAAAAATGTATCCCCACCACTATAGCATATGCCTCTTTATCAATCTGACTCCAATTTTTTGAACCTTTATATAGCACTTTTGAGGCAAACGCTATGGGTTTTTCGGATTTATCGGGAAAAATATGGGATAAAACGGCTGCCACTGCTACCGAGCTGGCATCAACTGTCAATTTAATAGGCAACTCGCTGTCATAACGTATCAGAACTTGTGGAGATACTAAAATATTTTTAATCTTGTTAAATGCATTTTGGCATTCTATATTAAAGTTCCAAGATACATTTCTTTTAGCAATTTATATAGAGGAAACATTAAAATTGCTGGATTTGGAATAAATCTGCAATAAAAGTTAACCATACCTAAAAATGACTTTAATTCGCTGGCATTTTGGGAAAAGGCACATTTCTAATTGCCTGTAACCTCTCTTCACTTTTGTGTAATCCTTCACCATCGATCACATGCCCTAAATAAGTTACAGATTGTTGCGTAAATTTACATTTATCTTTTTTTACTTTTAGACCACATTCCGATAATCTTCTTAGTACCTGCTCATGTCGTACTAAATGCTCCTCTTTAGTTTCCCCAGTTATCAGAATATCGTCTAAGAAACACACACCACAAATTCTGACTGTGCCATTCGGTTTTAAAATTGGCACAATTGGTGTACCCCAATATGAATATTCAATAGGTTTTCAAATTTTTAAGTTAACTAATCTTTCTAATTCACTTTCTACCTTAGATTTTAATGAAAACGGCATTGGACGAGGTTTAAAAAATTTTGGTGTGACGCCCTGCTTTAATTTTTAAGAGATTTTACCTTTATTAAACGTTCCTATTTCCGGCTTGAAAATTTTATCTTATTTTTGCAAAAGTGATTTTATTAAAACATTATCGTCTAATTTATTTATATTTGTTAAACACAAATGTAATTGTTTTAGCCCAATTCTACCTAACAAAGGTAATCCTCCATTTTGTATGACATAAACTGCATCTTTTTATTTTCATACTTAGCATTTACATAGATTTTACCTACAGGTTTGAATGTACCACCGACGTAATCTTTAAAACGTGTCATTTTTTTGCAATGGAATATGTTGAAAATGCCGTAAATATAATTTTTCAGCAATAACATTATGTTTTGCCCCTGTATCAGCCTTAAAATCTAGTGGAATATTTGCGACAATTAATTTTACAAAAATTGGCTTACAATCATTTTGAATTTCAATATTATTTATTTCTTCCATAAAGAATAAATTTTTACCATCAATGTCACTCTAAGTGCTGGAGTTTCTGAAAGAAAGTGTGAATTTTTTTATTTGGACGATAAAAATTAATTTTTTGTTTTTGTTCTGCTTCTTTGTAAACAGACCGGTGCTAAATGACCTCGAATTTTACAGATATTACATACATAATTTTTAAATCTGCATTTCGCAGAAATGTGATTGTTTTTGCCACATACACTGTAGTTTTCGTCAACACATTTTGCACTTTTGCTCTTACCACATACACCATACCGTACAAGTGTCTGCTACGATGTTGAAGAAGTTGGAAGCATTGAAAATTAATGATGACGAAGTAACTACATAAGAAACATTAAAAATATCAACTCGACCAGTCTGATGGTGATTCAAACAGTTAAATAATTTTTCATTATATTGTATTTATTATTAGATATTGTCCTACTGCATAATTATAGTATCTTTGTATTTTTTATTATGAGGTTAGAAATGAAACAAATATGAAAAATAAAGCATATATTTTATTGCCTACTCTTGATTACATAACTAAAAGATACACCTAAAAATTTAATTCCAATTTACATTAGCGATAAATATTACCTGCTGGGCTATTTTACTGAGATTTTTATCACTGAATTTATGGTATTTAGTATTGTATTATGAAAAGGAGCATTTACATCATTTATGTAGATTGTTATTTTTAGTGAAATATTGATAATAGTTTTAACTGCATTTTAGTATACTTTTTTATTTGTCTTATGACTGTAGATTATCTACTTTAAAGGTATTTTATGGTTTGATTTATATTATGAGATGCTGAAGGACATCTTGTAGTTTAAAAAAAAAGGGCAATAACTTTTTAGCTAGGAAAGATGTGGTAAATCAGTAAAAACAATTAATAATGTATATGTATATAATTTTTATTTACACGTTAATAAATCTAAATTACAGATCTAATAAATCCAAATCAATATTATCCCGTTCTGATTCTGACGCATCCAAATTAACATTATTCCACCCCGCTTCAAATCTTTTCATGTTCAAACACTAATAATCTTCATTGGCACGATGATGCCTCAAAGCCAAAGTATATACATCATCAGGTATAACATACCTCTTCATACGTCATCAGCAGACGATAGGGTTACTTCATTTTTGAGATCAAGTGTTAATAATGGTACGTAAATTAGATTTAAATATAAACATTTTATGGAATATTAAACCACCGTTTCAACAACCTGAACATAATCAGAAAAATTAATTTGATGTTTTCCTACACTTTTGGAAACACCTTTTGCCTTTTTCATAACGTCACCAGCTTTAACACGCTAAGATTTCGTACCAGTTCCATAAAAGCATTCTATTGGTCCTTCAGTATACTTATCTTTCATTTTCCCTACTACTGATATAGTCTTAGGTATGTTTTGATTGTTATTTGCACCATAATTTGAAATATCGAAGAAATAAATATTTTTATTAATATAAATGTTTTCTGTGAATATTTCTAAAATTAAAATATCAATGTCTGTGTATAGAACTGTTGCGTCATCACCATACATAAATAAATAAATAGTTTATTTCCCAGTCAGATTCTGTACAGAATTTTGGTATGTCAATGGATAATTAATGCACTGTATAAAATATTCTATAATTAAATTTAAAATTATACATTTAAAAACCATATAATATATATGCCTATACGTATACCTGTGAGGTATGCAGTTAACAGACTAGACAGACAGTCACGGACAGCACAGATAAAAAAGAGTAGATCTAAATCACATCACATTAATATAATCACAAAATGATGACAAATATATGTGTAAGAAATTATTGAAGGAATTCGGCTATACTATAATGTGGTTGGCTGAGGAAGTAATGTTTTATTTTATATTTAAAAATGGTTCTTACTTTAATATTTCTATATTCTTGTGGTAACTGATTATATAGCTTAATGCCCATGTAATACGGACCCTTCTCATACAAAGTGGAAGTATGTTTTGGGATACTTAGTAAATGTGCCTGGCGGGTATAGATATGTGAAACGTTTGTTGAGCTGTTTGTGGTATATTTGTTTAAGTTGTCATAGACAAATAATATTGTGTTATAAATATATAGAAAATATATTGTCATAATGCCATATTTCCAGAAAAGTGGAGAACAATGATCATTATAATCAGCATGATTCATTAGTCTAATAAATTTTTTTTGTAAAATAAATAGTATGTTGACTTCACTATCAGTGCCCCAAAATATGATTCCATAGGATAACTGACTTTGTATATATGCAAAATAAAATGCTTTACATGATGTAAAGCTGACAAAATTTCTAATATTTAATAAGGCGAAACTCCCACTGTTAAGTTTTGATGCTATTGAATTAATATGTTTTTTCCATCTACAGTTTTCACACCGAGAAATTTTGTGTTCAATTCTTGTATAATAGAAGTGCCATTATGTTTAACAAGGAGGCTAGAACTTATTTTATTGGTATGGTTTTTGAAATATATAAAATTAGTTTTAGAAGTATTGATCATTTGATCATTTACCTGGCACCAGTTAGACATAATTTATACAGCGGAGGTTGCTAGTGCAATCGCCTGATTGATATTTGATCCTCGGATATTTATTGACACATCATCCGCATATTGACACAACTTTATGTTAGGAGAGAGGGTAAAAGATTCTTTTAAATCATTACAATATATTAGAAAAAGTAGTAGAGCTAATATTGCCCCTTAGGAGGCGCCCCTAGTTATAGTCTTCTTCACGGATAAGTAAGAGTTATTCACAGTAGGCCCATTTATGCCTTTTATTTCGACAACCTGTGACCTGTAAGATAAAAAGGACTGTGTCCAAGATTTGGCAAGGTCTGTTATGCCATAGGATTCTAGCTTTTCAAACAATATTGAGTGGTTCAACAGGTCAAAGGCTTTTGAAAAATCGAAAAATATGGGTAGAGTGCACGAACCATTATCCAGAGAGTCTAAAATTACAGTCGAAAAATTGTATACCGCACATGTGTTTAATGTAACTATAAAAATTCATATTATAATTTTGGAAATATCCAAAATTGAAAACTTGCATAAAGTGATTTATCGTAAACAACTTCTAATTTTTCCAATTGAACCGCTACTAGAACTAGATTTTCTTCGAGTACTGAACAAGATATAAAATGCGGCATGGCTATTAACGTTCTGGCACCCAATACACTTTTTTTATTTTCCCAGCATGAACAAAGTTTATTAAATTGACGTTTTCCATCGTTTTGCCAACACTTGGATTTATCATCAACTTGATTAGACCTTTTTCTCGTTTCGTGTAGAATTACGGAGTGTTGTATTTAAGTGAATATATATGATCCAAGCCAGGCAATTCTATTATGCACTTTCTTTAATTGCAGTGAATGATACATATTTATGTTTATCTCGTAAGTTTGGAATTAATTTAGAAGTTTCACTTTTGGGACGAATCACACTCTCTGGACAAAACGGCAGTTCGTTATGGTCATCGTGCAAGTGTGGAAGATATTCCAAGTTCGACTTCTGAAACATATGCTTTCGGTGAATCTTTATTCAATTAGGGTGTAATCAAATTTTTCAATTTTTTCTTTCTGAAACCATCTGAAATCACTAGTAGGTAGCACTTCTTTCATAGCTGCTCCATACAAATTCGTAGCATCAAGGTAGACGATGTATGACGTCTCTTTGTTGGGGTCATAGTTCGATAGATATTTGTTGTTTGCTATAGATTTTCTTTTTGAACATTGGGTGACCGCCACGATTCCCTTTTGTAAAGAAGTCACATCGGTCAAAAGTTCCAATTCAATGTGTGTATATCGCAACATGGCATCCCAGCTCAAAGAAAGCGCTATTAAATAATGAGCAGGATCTAATGTGAAATGCTTCAAACATACCCTCCTAAAATTTTCAAACACATCTGTTAAAAAAATATATCTGATTTCAGATAGATATCTGCATATTCTCCCGATGTACTACATTTAAAGACATTTGACACCTTATTGGCTCGTTTATAACCCTTACAAGAGATTCGTTGGTTAAGTTGTAAAATGGATCTTTGTACGGGAACTGGGTTACTTCCAATTCTTCAAACCAGTTCACATAATTATTAGGAAAAACCCCTTCTGTCTTATTAAATTGAATTCTTCATCGTTTTGAAAATACTTTTTAATTTCAACACATTGACCTGATACTAACCTATGACTCAATTTATCGAGGGACTTATAAAAATCGAAGAGTCCAAAAATTTAAATCTCAGGTATATGTCCGGTATAAGTTTTGTAGCTTTTAATTCTGCAATTTCAATTTCCGAAGGCAATCACACTTCTTTATTAAGCTGTAGTATTTCATCTCTAGAAGATATTTCATTTTCGTGTAACGTACTAGTTGCGCGTTCCAAAATAGGTTCTGTTATTTCAATATTTTGTAGCGGGAGAAATATTCTTTCGGGTGCATTTTTCCCGGTTGCAATTTCGTACAACTTTAGTTTAGCGTTTGTGGAGAGGTTATTTATAACCATTAAAATATTATAATTTCTAACCACTAAAGCTTGATACTTGCAGTATTTGCCGTTAAATAATACAGGGCACGTACATTTCCAATATACCATATCAAGTTTATTAAATTATTTTATTGTTTTTTTTCACTCTGGACGTTAAACTCCATCTTCTCGATATTTGCTAACATGACTTTACAGTTTGTATCAGTTTTTTAGGTAAGAGTCTAGAGGTAACAACTTTTGACTCTCGACCAAAAATTAAATCTAGAAGCCTTTATTTATGATATGAAAGTTAGTAACAATAAAATCTGCTAATTGAGTTAGGTTGAAGGCTTTTGTGCGTTCGAGTGGAATATCTTTCAATAAGCGGAACATAACTTCTGTATAGTTATTTGTATCCGTGCCTCTCAATTTAAGGTCTTGACGATACCCACTCCTGCATTCTGGTTAACACGTTCTCAACATATTTTTTAAAATTTTCATGGTCACAGTCGTCAATAAAGTGCTGTTTTGAAATTTTTAGTTCTGTACTGGTTTCAGAATATAAAATATTTTTAACGAAAGCATTATTACCACCAATAACCTTGTGTGAGATAATCTTCACTGATAGAGTGTGATTTGCAGGTGAAGGCAAAGATTCAGGTGGAGTTTCCGAAACCTGAAATAAATAAAATAGTATTAGGTATAATTAAATTATTGTATAAAAGAAAAAATATGGTCAACTCTTTAAAGAAAGTGTACGCGTGTGGTTTCTAAGTAAATACGTATAACCCTTTGTTCTTGGGCTAAAGATGCTAGTAATAGAAATGAAAATTGCGTTCAAAATTTATATAACTATCAGTAATCTGTTCTTAGGCGTTCATCGCCGGTCGGTAAAATAATATTTGTACTTTAAAAGTTGTGAGGAGTTTTATGTAAAATGAAATATGATAACTCGACGCGAAGAGTAGTTAATTCTGCTATGAAGAGAGAAAGAAGACAGAGAGAAGGTTCTCATCAGTCCACAACATACACGGTTTAAACTTTTCTATCCTATCTCGGTTTTTCACAAACTCATAATTTGGTGCAAACTTGGAAGGATATATCCGATCTCATTAGGAATATATAAAGATTTATGGAATATATCTTACCGAACATGCATCTGCCAAAGTATTAAAATCTTCATCATCATAATTACGATTTCTCTTAGGGAGTAAAACTCGGAGACGCTTGCTTCGTACAGGCGGTACAGATTCTTCTTGCTGCGTGTCATCCTTTTGTAACATTCTTTCCAATTCTTCTTCAGAAATTTCATAATTAAGTAGGTGATTCCTCTTTAATTTACAGGTCATCTTTAACCATGAGTCTTCATCAGGAAGAGAGTCTGCTATTTTAATTAACTTGGCCATGCCAACTGTCCATTTGATTCCCACCCAGAGGGAACTATAATTAATATTTTAAAGCCCTTTTCAATGGTTTCCACTATTTTAAACATCCTGAAAAAATATTTATTTTTTAAACGGATATAAAATTGCACTTTTAAGTCAGAGTATAGCATATTCAAGGAATTTCTACGTAATTGTTCTGTATATAAAATACACCTTTATATACTACGTGTAATACCATATTATAGATATTATAAATTTAAACATTAAAAATTAAGAACAAGAACGGCACGGCATTCTTATCCAGCCCATCAACAGGTTTCTCACATCACAAAGTTAAAACTATAACCTATATGTAGGTACAGAATGTTACATACCTGGATTAACGATAAACACAATTATTATATTTATTTTTCACAAAAACCACAGAATAAACAAACGTTTTGCCTTCCGCCGTTGAGAAACAAGTGAATACTTGCACTGAATAAAAGATGCCTGAGATACAAATTTGTCGTTTAGTTAGCCCGGCTAAGAAGCGCTTGAGACTTGCTCTATAAGTGTTGCAAATAGAATTTTTATAAAACATTAAAACATATTGCTGCATATTTGTTTTAGAAGATGCTTTTTCGGAGCAAATATATTTTTTAAACTTCCATTAGCACTGCGTCGAAGCTATATCAGCTCCGCATATACCAAATAGATTAGTCTAGATGCATAGCCACATCATGCCAATTTTATAGGATAGGGCCGTAGCTAGACTTATTCTTAAATGTTGAAAAATTGTTGAGATAGTGAAAATGAAAATATTCTGATATTATGATTTATCAGTACTCTATTCTTCATTGATATGACACCAATATCGGCTTAGGCCGAAAAAAATCCATAAATGTTCCATTTGAATCTTACAAATCATCGTTAAATATTAGGTAAAGTATTTATGGTATAATAAAAAATACTGAACGACACACGGCCGATACGCAAATAACAGACGCAATTGATATAAAATCTCAGCTTCAATCTTGTCTGTTATTTGCTACATATGTTATAAATATTTTTAAAAATGTTGTCAAGGTCGCGTATTAAGACTGTTAAAAAAAATACATAAATACATTTTGGATAATAAAATATTAATATAACCTTACCTATAACTTTTTTCTAAAATATAGAGTTTTCGAGAAAAAAAATATTTTCTAAATTAAGAATTTAATCAATATAGAAGTGAGTGTAATGCTGTAATAGCATTAGAAATAGCAGCAGCAACTAGCGTGGCGCAGTGGTCTACAGACACGCAGTACTTAATACAACGAACACAAAACAAAATATTACTAACAAATTCCAGCAGATACATCTCGATGGCTGAATTGCATCGGAGGGCCGGGGTCCCCATGATGAAAAATTTCATTACGGAGACTTCTGAAAAATTTTTCCGGAGCAAAATTCAGCGATCGGAACTTACCAGACACATAACCGACCGACGTACGGATACATAATAATAACCCAACGAACTTGCACAGAATATATCAAAAACTTCCCATCTTCATGGAGAGAATAAGATAACGACGGACTAAGACACATATCCTTTCCCGCCAAATTCCTTCCCCTCTCCTTCTTTGCCCCCTCAGGCTTGTAACTTATAATTCAGTGCTCGGCGGGGCACATAGTTCGGAGAGTAGCTATTGGTTGCAGTCTGGTTACGTTCTGTATAATAAAATAAGGATTTTATAGAGAAGTTTGCGACTAAAAATATTATGTTTTAAGTTTATTCTTGATTTTGTTTTTACCAAACTTACTTTGGAGAATACTCGTTCACAACTGGCATTAGAATGTGGTATGGATAAAACACGAGGCCAACTATTTTCCTCAATTTGTAACAAAATTCATCACAGCTTTCACATTCTGGTAGTGGATTTTCAAAATTTTGTAATTATCTCCATTGGTCGTCAATCGTTTGTAGTTTTTCAGTATATTTGGGATCAACAATTCTTGGCAATTTTAACATTAGTGATAACATGCTGCTACAAGATTTAATATTTTATTTAATACTTTAATTCGCTTAAAATTGGATCTGAAAAGTCATATCTTTTTTTTTTATTTCATTGCAGGCAATAATTAGAAAATTTCTGGACTGCAATAAAAAAATCTTGTTTATTGTTTAACTCATTTACTTCCTGCATGACGCGAATTCCTAAATACATATTATTAATATTAATAAATTTAGCACTGCTGCTGGGATCTATTTCACTTAAGTCGGTTTGTCTTACATCATTAGGTTACATGTATGCAAATAAGAGATCTTTAAATGTGCTACACCTTTCGTCGTGAAGTTGAGCAATAACAACTCTATCATTTTGAAAAAAACTTGTTTAATTCTACAAATTTGGGTAAAACCCATTCCAAAAAGAAAAAAAATATATACTCTTAATAGTTAAGTCATTATATATTTCTTCACTGGATAGGACTTTGTGTTCGATGTGAAAAATAATCGTAAAGGTTCCCCATTGTTCCATCATTCTTTTTACAACAGATAACAAAGAGAGTCATCTGGTTTGAGCTGGGCGGAGTATCTGATGGGGATCCACTTCGCAAAAGACTTGAAACTTTTGAAACATTGCCTTTCTCTTAGCACTGTTTTTAAAGAAGTTGCAAATGTTCCTTGCCAAATTTTCATAACAACGAGGTACACATTTGTACGCTTCGTTGGCACATAAGTGCAGAGAATGACATGCATTTTTACACAGCAACGCCAGGAAGTGCGTCTATTATTCTACTGGCAACAGAATTGTGTATACCGCACATTGCGTTGCAACCATCTGAAGCAAATCCAATAATATTACCCAATGGAATATTTTTAGAGATAAAAACATTTTCTATTTCAGTAAATATTCTTCGGGCTGTAGCTCCTTCATTTGCAATGTCCGGTTTATCTCCGCTGAAAACTTGGACTACATTAATGTCGTTATTATATTGGCCGACTAAATTTTTCTAATCTTAATATCCGATTAATTTCTTCTCCATATGACCCAATAACATTTTTTACAATTACGTGCCTCTGGTCCTGTGAAGTTTAATTTCCTTTGTAACTTTAGAATCAGGAAAAAAATCTCTCAAAACAGGTGTTAAATAATCTAAGCAATTAAATTAAAGTATTGTGTTTTGTAAAATATACTAGGAGTTTAATTTCGGCATACTTTAACATGGTTTTCTCTAGGGTCCTCTGTTTTTATAAATATAACTGTAAGGGTTGTGCTTGGAATGGCTCTTTTATCATATACCTTTGTGATTTTGCATGATTTTTTAAAACTGTTATTGCTGAATTTAAAACGGTATTACGGCACCGGCAATATGTTTGTCAGTATCTATAATAAAAGAAACAGCTTACTTATGAAATATGTTTAAGGGTATCAAGTATCATGCAAGCAGTATGGTAGTAAAACTTACGGTAATATGAATATTATTCTCTGCTTACAAAAATTATTAAATAAGATTTCTATCTTATTATATTTAACTACTTTTATTTTAAACAGCATTAAAAAAATTCATTTTTAAAACATTAAAAAAAGTCGAATTTGGTAGATTTATCCACAAATTAAAATTCTGAGATGAATATTAATTATAAACAACTTTTCTTAGTAACAGTTTTTCATATCACTAAAATTGAACTTAGTTTATTCTTACATAATTTTCAAATTTTTTAATTTTCTGAACATCCTGTACATGACGTGGTAACCATAGCAATCTTATTTTTAACAAAAGCAAAACTTTTTATCAAGATTAAATTTTACGCGTAAAATGAGAAACAAAAAGTACTATATGTATTTATAATAAAAAAATGCCACCATTAAAACATACCTTTAGCTTCACACAGTCATCCTTTGAATTCTTGTAATGACTATTTGCGATATTTTTGTGCCCGATGTTTTTTGTAGTAGAGCTTTCACCTCTCTTACATCTTTTATATTCCGAAGTTGAACTCCTAGTCTTATTATCCGAATCCAAATCGGACATAATTAAAGTTAAAAGCGTTGAAATTTTAAATTTTGACAAACAAATAACGACAGAAACGCCAGTGCAATTATTGTGGTTCCATTTGATAGCGGCTATGCATTTATGCATTTTAAATAAATTTCTGTATCAATTTCTATATGAATAAAAATTTACATTCAGCAATTTACTTCTTACATTTACCGTGAGATAGACATACTTTATATGGGACATTAAGTGAAGTGTGTTTTTTTGCATACTTGGTAAACGAAAGATTTCATTTTATTTAAATCTTTTGTTTTTATTTAAAACTTGTCATAAAGGCATTATCGTACATCGTACTCAATGGAAAATTATCGTACGAAGTCGATAATTGTCGTACGTCTAGCAACGGTGGTTCGCTCTACTACGCGAGTTTTTCACGTCGCTTCCCGAGTGCATCTGTACTTTACAATCGTTAGGATTTATTCGCTGCTTCTACAAATTAACACTTTTATTAATTTTTAAACTAATTCGCTTACAGCGGAAATAATGTTTCTATACAATAATACATACAAAAAAGAACAATTCATATAAAATAATATTAATAAACATAATTATCCTGTGCACATTAGGGCGGCGAAAAACGGTTCATTACAGCAAAAATATATTTGTATTTCTTATTATGAAAATATAAAAATAAAGCGTATTTGCGTTAATAATAACATACTGAATCATAACTCATAAGGTAGTCCAGTTACTATAATTTTAATACTATAAGTTAATTTATTTCACTTGTGTCCTCATTCTCACTTTCAGCATCTGCATGTGTATCGCTTTCTGCTCCTTCGTCTTTATTATTTCTGCTGTAATGTGTTCTTGACCTTCTGCTTGAGGTTTGTAAGGTTAAATTATTAGCCTTCCTTTGGACTTTGAACATATGCATGTATATTCTGTTTGTTGAGTTTTTTAAGATATTCTTAAAGAATTGCTCATATGCATCTATTGTGAAAGTTACGTCTGCTGCGTGCACCAACTTAAAAAATATATTTAACATATAAATAAACACCACAGAAATTAGACAACCCCCAATTCCAGAAGCCAAGGCTTGTGCGGAAGGGGGTTACACTTTGAAAAAACCCGGACATACAACCATTTCCTCCGAAAGTGCCAGTACCGGAGCCAGGATTCGAACCCAGTGGTGCGATGTCCGTGTGATTAATCGCGATTGCCACCTCGCGCCTTAACCCACTCGGCTATCTACCAGACGTAGTAATATTGCTGTATGTCTTAAAGACAACTTTCTATTCCACCCTCCGCCCGGAGCCTCCAGCTCAAGAATCCTACGACATGAATTTTCTTGAAACTAAAATTGTCTATTAAGTCATAACAGATGTTAGTCCCATGTTCCCTCCCGCTGGTTCCATAGATCACAGAAAATTTGTTAAAAACCATTGGAGATATTCATCAACCAGATTTTTCTCAAATGTTTCCAATTCTTTTACAGTTCCGTTCCTATTAAATTAAAAGGGAAGTCCTGGTTTTTATTTTGATTCAAATCAGTTACAACCTTCGACGTTTGCTTAAAATGTTCAGTTGCACGGACACACAAGTCGTTTCCAAATTAATCCTTGATTTTTAAAAATTTCTTGACTTTTTATGTCATATTTTTCGACATTCATAATTGGTATAGTCAGTCCTTCAATCGTACCTTCTGGCAAGTCTCCCGATGTGAGAAATTTCTTTTCCTGAAATGGTTATAATAGTTGGCTCTAGTGGGGCTTGTCTTTGGTCAAAAGGAGCCGTACTTTTACTAGTGGTACTTGTCGAGGTTGAGGCGGATGTCATCGGAGGATCATTAAAAGTGGACACAATAGTCTGTAATTAAATAAAAAAACAAATTATCCGATTTATTCTCGTAAAATGGCTGGTGATAGTAAATTAGAGCACAGACTATTGTACAGGGCGATTCACCATATATGTCCCCCTCCCCCTGTAACTTTGTTATTTCTGGACTGATTCGAGAATTAAAAAAATCAAATGAAGTCTTCAAGATTTCATACGTTATATCGAAAAAACAATAACCTCAAAATCTAATGAGGTACAGGGTTATGCTTAATTTTTTTAAATCTAATACCTTGTGTACTACTCGAGAATGGAAATCTATATTTTTTCTGATTTCTCGTTGCATCTTATTGGCTACAATACATCGCACATCCTCTTTGGCATTTTCGTAGGCTTAGGGGACTGATTAACTTAACTTCTTAAAGTACACTTTTATAAGTCAATATAATTCCAAAAGAATAATTATATTTAAATTATACGGTGAATAAAAAACATCGAATATTGCTTAAAGGGTAAGATAATAGGATATGACATACTTGTGGGGTGGAGTATATTTGGTTTCGAAAAAAAAACCTTGATCTTCTTCAAGACCGTGCTCAATATCTCCATCGACCTCATTTTCCTTTAAAATCTTTCTACAGGCGTCTGTAACATTCGTTTTTGCTTTCTCTAACTCCTCCAAAATTTCTTTAGCGGATGGTATTGTAGTTAATTGTGCATCACAAGTATCAATCACTATCCGAAGCAAAACCTTCAACCTGAATACCAGCTGCTGCAGCCTCGTTTTTTATAATATATTTCCATAGCTTCAGAACGTCAATGTTTGTATATTATCACTGCAAAAAATCGCCAAGCAAAATATAGGTGATTGAGGTTGAGCCATAAACACGTAAGCATTGTAGGAAATAGTTTCTTCCGAATATGCTTTTAGTATAATAATAATAATAACAGTCCTTTATTTAGCATTTTGCTATACATGTTCACAATAAGAGACAAATATTTATATATATATTTACACATACATCATAAACAATACTTATTCACATATTATAAGTAAGCAGTTCCTCTCTTACCTATGCATACCTATACCTATACATACCTATACACCTATCATAATATATCAATCAATAATAAGCCAGCTCAACTATTAGCTAAATTAACATATAAGAGAAAACTCATTTGTAATTATCTCTAACTAGTCTTTTGAAAGAAGCTATGTTACGTGCCTGCTTAGCTTCCCTAGTAAGGCTATTATGTGCAATTAGATCCCTGAAGAAAATCGACCTCTGTGCAGCTGTTGTGTATACTCGTTGCAGTACAAAATTTATTCTACCTCTAGTATTATAGTTGTGAAGATCCTCAAACGTTTGTGCATTTTCTTGCAGATAGGGAGGTAACATATGCAGTTTAATTTTATGTATGAAAATCAGTACATTAAACTCGATATAATTGTACACATTCATCCATTCTAAAACTGACGTGATTACTGAACTTAAGTTTATCGTCTATGATTACACCCAGATATTTAATTTCTTTGACGACTTCAATTACTTCCTTACAAGCCTGAAATTCTAGTCGTAGCTGTTTTATTTAGTTTTTAAATTTCTGTTTTCTTATGATCATTCCTTTTGTTTTAGACACATTTAGCTTCAGTTTGTTTACTTCTAACCATTCACTCACCTCTCTCGAAACTTCTTTCATTTTATTGGCCAATAACACACTACTGTCCTCCGTTATAAAAACAACTGTATCAGCTGCAAACAAATGATAAGAGCAGTTGCTAAACAGATCTGACATGTCGTTAATGTATAAAATGAACAGTAGCGGCCCCAAAATACTTCCTTGTGGTATTCCAACATTTATATTTTTTGTAGTCGATATATAGTTTGTCCATTACTGAATTCCTTTTCCACAAGTAAGTTTCATGGAGTCGAGTTGTGAATTCGCGAACAGCACAAGTGTTTTAGTGTGTAGTAAATTCGCAATTATAACAGCTTAAATTAATCTTATAATTAATTAAACACGTTGTACACCTACCTAAGTGCATTGTAAAGTCTAACATAATAAAATTATCATGAACCGCCCTCCTGACAAGGGGGGAGGAACACAAGAAAATGATGGACAATTTGACGGCATGCACATAGATCTGACGACGAAACATACAATGTTTCCTAATGGAAACGAGTCGGACATGAACGGAGCTATTACTGGTAACGTACGCGTTGAGGAAAAGAGCATTAGCCGCTCTCAGCCGAGAGTGGCTAATAAAGGTAACACAAAAACCAAGGAGCCAAGTAAGTTTTTTAATCTTGATAAGCCAACATTCTATTCTAAATTGGTATACGTTTTTATTGAAAAAACTAACGAGGAGAATATCGGTCGATTGCACCCCATGTTTGTGGGACATATCTTGCATAAAAAGCTAAATATGCCTAACATAATTAATATAGAAAAGGTAGGCAGAAATAGAATAAATGTTGTGTTAAAAACAATTTCTGATGCTAATAAATTGATAAGTAGTCCGGCACTAAACACTGAAAAACTAAGAGCCTATATACCAAATAATCTTTTAACAAGGAAAGGTATTGTCAGGGGCGTAGACACAATATTCGATGAAGAGTATTTGATAAATAATATTATTTCTACCGTCACAGTTTCTGAAGTTAGGAGATTTAAACGAAAAATAGATATTGACGGGGAACCAGCGGAGGTCCCTAGACAAACTGTGTTGTTATCTTTTGAAGGCAATAAATTGCCATCTCATATACAAATACATAGCGTACTATGCCCTGTGGAGCCTTACATACAAAGGGTTATACAATGTTTTAAGTGTTTACAGTATGGACACGTAGCCAATCAGTGTCGTAGCACAACAAGTCTCTGTATTAATTGTAGTAAAGAAAAATTGAATGATGAACATTTGTGTAAGGATCCACAGGACTCATTCTGTATTTTTTGTAAAAATGGTAACCACAAATCCATATCTAAGTTTTGCCCTAATTTCGAAAAACAGAAGAAAATTAAAAGTCATATGGCTTCTTCCAATATGACTTTCTTAGAAGCCAAAAAAACAGTAGAAACATCTTACGCTAATGTATTAACTAGTAATAAATTTGATATACTAAATTCCATAGATGAAACACAGTTTCCTCCACTAGAAAGTAACAGGGAAAAGAGGAAACCTCCGTCATTCTATGAATCCTTCTCTCAACCCTCCACCTCTAAGTCTCAAACAAACACATTTATTCCTTCAACCCAACAAAACAAAAAAAGGAAGGTTCAATCACCTATATCTGCGTAAGTGTAAGTGTAACTGTCCCTCCTATGTTTCCATTTGTAGCAGGCCCATCAAACCCCCTTCCTCCTAATCCATACAAACCTGATATCTTTGTAAATAATAAAAATAAAATAATTGATGCCTTTTCAGGTTTAATATTGAATTTATTTAGCAATATAAGCAGTGTAGAAGAGCTAAAAAATTTAAATGAGGATGTCCTCAGAGCAAAAGTAACATCGACTTTAGACTATATTAATAACAGTAACATTCAAACCCAAAAACAAACAAGTTAAAATTATGCAGTGGAACGCTCGTTCCGCTGTAGCTAACAAAAACAGTCTAATTATGTTTTTAAAAACAAATGAAATTGACATCTGTTTACTCAGTGAAACCTGGTTTAAACCAGGTATTTCTTATAAATTTGGCGGGTACTCCCTAGTCAGAAAAGATCGTCAGGATGGCAAAACTGGCGTTGCCATTTTAATTCATGAAACATGTTCTTTTAAAGAAATCTCATTTACTAGGAATTTTAATAACGGTATCCAAATATGTGGTGCTAAGGTAACAGTCAATAAGCAGTGCTTGTCCATTATCTCATTATATAAACCCCCTAATGTGTCGACAAATATACAGGATTGGCGTAATATCTTTCAAGAAGCTTCTGGATCAGTTTTTATTGGTGGGGATTTTAATGCACACAATAGAATTTGGGGCTCCTGGAAAACTGATGCCGTAGGCGAGCAAATAATTAATGCAGCAGAGGAGGCAGATTTAATACTTTTAAATAGAGGTTCAGCTACAAGAATTACTTCCCCAAACTCCCAAAAGTCAGTTGTAGATATCTCTTTCAGTTCGGCAGATGTTGCAACAAATGTTCAATGGTCGGTTAGCTCGGATACTTTGGGTTCGGATCATTATCCGATTGTTTGTGAATTAGATTTATATTATTATCCATCTGAGGTCATCCAACCAAAAAATAAATGGAAGATTAATAAGGCTGATTGGACAAAACATATAAATCTAATCAGTGTATATTTTTCCAACTTACCCAATTTTTCTAACACAGAAGAAAAGTACACATTTTTTTCAGAATGCATCGAGCAAGCAGCCGAATTATCTATACCTAAAAATAAACCTTTCAAAACAAAAAATCGGATGCCTCCCCCTTGGTGGAATGGGGAATGTGATGACGCCGTTAAACTACGAAAATGTGCATTAGAAAACTATAAAAGATGTAGTACGATCGAAAACTATATAAAATGTCAAGAGGAAATGGCTCGAACCAAAAAACTTTTTAAAAGTAAAGCGAAATCAAATTGGATTAACTACGTTTCGGGACTTAACAAAAATATCCCATATACCGAACTATGGAACCAAGTAAGGAGAATTAAGAGATTGCCAATTACCTATAAAAAATGTGAAAATTTTGACTGGGTTGAAACCTTCTACGATAATATTACACCACCACAAGTCTCTCAAGAGCCCACATATTTCAATAATGCCGAAAATAATGATTTCTTAAGTAATCCATTTACTTTAACTGAACTAGAATATGCACTCAAGAAACCACGCAACGCCAGTCCTGGATTTGATGAGATTAGATACATTATGCTCATAAATCTTCCAATGCCTGCTAAAATATTCTTGTTAGAAATATTTAATGATATATGGGTTGGAGGAGTCGACTTGCAAACTTGGAAAAAAGTATTCATAATTCCTATACTTAAACCCGACAAAGATCCCAACAGCGCTGATTCATACCGACCTATTTCATTGCTATCATGTATTTTCAAAACCTTTGAAAGACTAATAAAATGTAGATTAGAATGGTGGTTACATAAACATCATCCACTCCCCGGTAATCAATATGGTTTCAAAGTTGACTTCGGTACCATGGATGCACTAACTCATCTGGTGACAGATATACAAATTTGTTTTTCGGATAACGATTACCTGGGATCTGTTTTCTTGGATATAAAAGGCGCCTATGACTGTCGATCTGTTCATACTTCAACAAAAATTGTGCAATTTTGGTATCCCAGGGAAAGTTGCTAAAAATATATCTAATCTCTTTTGTAATAGAGAAATATATCTTCGATATGATAACACGAAAATAGGCCCGCGATTTACCTCACTAGGTTTACCTCAAGGTTCGGTGTTAAGCCCGATCCTTTTCAATATTTATACCGCAGATTTACACAATTTGTTCAATGATATGACCATCATACAGTATGCGGACGACTTTTGTATGTATGTTCAGAAACCCTCATATGAAATGTGCTTACACTCGCTAGGTACCGCAATAACAACAATTCAGGAAAGCTTACAAACCAGAGGTTTTACTTTATGTGAACAGAAATCCGTGATCACCATTTTCACAAGACATAAAACCCCGTTACGTGATCACATCACACTTGGAAACATAACATTCCCATATCGCAATGAAGTAAAATATCTAGGATTATTTCTCGACAAAAAATTAACCTGGAAATCACACATTGATTATATGATCACCAAATGCCAGAAAGGAATTAACTTTTTAAAATTAACCTCAAAAACTTGGTGGGGAGCAGATCCACAAATTTCTATTCTCTTTTATAGGTCGTACATTCGATCAATAATTGACTATGGTTGCATACTATATGGATCCGCTAGTAAACATATGCTAAGTAAAATAGACATAATACAAAACAAAGCTCTTCGAGTATGTATAGGTGCTATGAATTCAACACCAATTGAACCTTTACGGGTTGAATCCAGAGAACCTCTTTTCCTTAGGAGGCAACTGCTCTCTGAGAAAAGTATTCTAAATCTAATCATCAAAAATTCTGCGATTATAGATAAAATACATAATCTAAATATTTTAGATCTCACGAATAATTTCTGGGAAAAGAAAAATTCCCCCCCCACTGTGTTTAGGATATCAGGAAGTATTAAAAATTTCTAAAAACATTAATCAATCTGACTTTCTCCCTGAGCCCTACTATTTTGAGTCGATAAGCCAAACAAACATCATATTCCCTAACTATACAGAAAACCCCATAATAAATGGAACGATTCTCCAGAATATGTTAGATTTGCCAATGCTACGCATATTTATACAGATGCCTCAAAATCGAACCACGGTGCAGGCTGTGCATTCCTAATACGTAATTCAAGTACCCAGTCAAAATTCAAACTTTCTCAAAAGACGTCGATTTATTCAGCAGAAGCTTATGCTATTGTTAAGTCCTTAGAATATATTACAAATAAACAAATTAAAGACTCAGTTATTCTAAGTGACTCCAAGTCGGTACTCTTGGCAATTAGTAATACGTATAATTCAATATCCAGCATGTACCACCCTTTCATTAAATTAATCAAGCATTATAATTATTCATTAAAAATATCTGGGTTTAACATCAACTATATATGGGTTAAAGCACACAATGGTATAAAACATAATGAAAAAGTCGACTTATTGGCCAAAGACAGTGTTGGGAATGGAGACCCCGTTGACAGTCTATATCTGCAAGACTGTTTAAATATCAGTAAAACAGGCTTAAATAAAGCATGGACGTCTTATTGGCACGAATACTGTTTTACCACTCCTACAAGATACACCCAAATCCAAATAGAAATTCCTGAAGAACCTTGGTACCAGTCTTTTCAAATTCCTAGGAGGTACATAACGATTCTTATTAGGCTGAGATTTGGGCATGGTTGCTATCCTCTACATTTAAATAAAATAGAAATTTTACCAACCAAGCTATGTGAAACTTGTAATGTTGTAGGCGATCTTGAACATTTATTTTTTAGCTGCGATAAATATTCATCTGGACGTAATCAACTGTATGCAGATATTCTGAACTTAAATATCCAAATGCCAATCAATGTATTGCACTTATTAGCTTTAAACAATAATAGAGTGAATGAAATTATTATACGTTTTTTGAAAACCTCTGGTCTGAAAATATAAATGTGTAAATAATAGATTCGCTCCCTACATGTCTAACCTTTGTTTAAAAGTTACCTTATCCCTATTTACCGTAGTCTATTTTTGTATGTCTAACATAATGCCCTGAAAGACTCCTGGGCGAGAAGAATATGTGCAAACGTATCTCCTTTGAGTCTTCTCTAAAAATTTCCATTTTTGGTAAGATAGGTTTAGGGTGGTGTATGTGTACTCTTTATATGTGCATGATTATGTATGTTTGAATTATGGCATATCTAATAACTTGTGCCTGGCTGCGTGGTTTTTTACCTAATGCCATTAAAAAAAAAAAAATACTGAATTGCAGGTAAATTGAACTTTTTCCGGAAATAAATTTTGGCTCGATTGAGGGTTAACCTCTGTGTTAATTGATACAAAACTAAGTTCGAATTTTTTGGACTTTTCTCAATAACCTTTTCTTCATCGGATTGCAATGGTTTTTTAAAGCGAGTTTTAAGATGTTTATTAAAGTTTAACATTACCCAATTCTTGCCATATTTCTGATCACTTGATGATATACTGGAAATGTATAAACTTTTTAAATAACAGAGTACGCTTCTCTACTAGACCTTTATTTCAAACAATGTTTTATGACATAAAATACACCACGTTTTTCCTTCACACATTTTTCTTAACCTCTAATTTTAATACACATCCTCTTCTTTTTATTGATGGAGTGAGCATTGCAAGACTCAATACTTAACAGAAATAAATTGACATAAATGGAATTTAATTTTTGCAAATGATAGAGATTTGCAAGCAGTGACCGTGAATTTGCCCAGATCGTAAATGGAATCTCAGCTAAATTGGTTCGTAATTCGGGTCTGTTTTCTCAAATTGGGTAAAATATTTTTTTATGCATTTTTAGGCCATATTTTTTAAATTTAAACCGGCTTCTCCCTAAAAGGAAATGGTTTATCTTCAGGAATATTGAATTTATTTTGCTCTACTGTTGCAAATAAATCATCGCTTTCTCTGTAGACTCCCCCCATCTGACAATCTTCCATTCATTCAAACATTTACGTAGGTAAAATTATAGTTGGCGTCTACCAATTCAAGTAAAACAATGCTGTTTTCCTTTGTAGTTAAAATTTTCAGAACCTTGATCACCGGAGCCTTAATAACCATGTGTTTTCTATCTAATGCTCCAAGGGTATTAAGCATATTCCACAATTCTTCAAGGTTTCATTATATTTCTATCTATTCACCAGTGGTGTTTCGAACCTTAAAAATTAATATTAACCAATTCTAGTCACATAGATGTCACGAATCAATTTAAAAAAAGGTTTAAATTCAAAAATTCTTTAATCGCCCCAATTCGTTGATAATTATGGTGAGCCATAATTAAATTAATTTTTACTTACATGAAGATAATCGTGTTTCAGTATTTATAAATTTCGTTGCATACAACTGAAACAAAAAACGAATATGTACTTTCCAAGATCCTGTAATTGTACATTAGGCATCCATAACTTTCTCCAGTTATGAGGTAACGCAAAGTTACAATAAGTTTGTCGTTTTTGTTTGATTTTATGTAAGAGCTTATTAAAAGGTGCTTCGTCCATTGTTATAAAGTTTTTATACACGTTCTCATCACAGCAATTCTGTAATTCTTTCGGGAAATCAATATTAAGTTTATTAAATTTATTAAGCCATGGCTTAACCCACTAGATTATTTTCTTCCTTTTATTTCCTTTTTCTTGATACATTTTCCTAGCTCATTTGTGAATTCCTCCCCTAAATTTTTCTTTCTTTTTAAAACTTGATCCCTCCAGTTTAATTCCTTACGAGTTCTCTTTCTTCATGGTTCAATTTTTTAAATATTTTCTCTTTTTATTTTTAAGATCTTTTTATTGTTCTGGTCTACGGTTTTCTTCTATACAGTTTTCAACATTTATAGGAAGGTCATTGGAGCTGGTAGCAAGTCGAGAAACTACCTTGAGAAATTCCGGCTCATTTTGATTAATACTATTTGCAGAATCAAAAGAAATTCTCCTTTCTAAAAGAAAAAATTGTATTACATTGTAAACCCGAAATAAAATGACAAGTACAACTAATGGTCACAAATGCTAGGACGTACACCGACACTTCAGGGAACATGGTTAACCAAAATAGGGTTTTGTTAACAATAAATATAAAAATAGCAAATAGATGAAATTTGAAGATAGATTTGTTGGCGAGATTGTCTAGTTGCCCAAATGGTATCCCACACTCTATTTACATATTATGATTCTAATTTTGAAAATTTAAATAATTACTAATGTCGATGTGGCCAATCCAACTAAAATAATTACAAGCAGCTGGCACGTCCGCTTATACCGGAAGTCAATACCAACTTGCTTATTTCAAATGGAACACCCTATATATTTTAGGGTTTTCGAAAAGAGCATAAAATTCTGAGTTGAAAATATGTAGCATATCCTATACCTAAACCTAGCCGTTTCAGAGATATTTGACATTTTATAGAAAATTTGACAGGTGCAACGGTTTGCAAGAACCGTTATAACTTTCTTCGTGTAAAAGATCCTCATTTGCTTCTTGTCACATAAAAAGAACACAAGGAGAACTACGTTCTACAATTGAAATAAATTCAATAATATCACACCAAGTGTTCCGTTTTTCGCGTTACATTTTGTCAACTTCAAACCGCGAAAACTTGTTTAGGTCAAATAATAATAATAATAATAAACGTCTTTATTACACTAAGATACAGGTATAACATACACAGTAACTTGAGTAAAGGGCGAAGTTTAGCTAGTATATCTAGCTATTCTTACACTTAACCCGAATCGAACATCCTTATATTTTTTTACGTCAAGTTGTGTAAAATTGAATTCCCTTTTTTCTAATATTGATTGATTGTGGGGGTTAAAGTTACAACTTTTTGAAATATTTGCGATTTTAGTAGAAATTCATGAATTGTTGTAATCATTTCATCAAAATAGCCATGATTAGAAACAATCAGTCATTATCTTATGTCAAAAAATGCCAGCACGTTTAAATTACACCAACGAAAACTTTTTAAATTTGTTTATTATTTATGGAGAATGTGATATTGTATATTAAAATATATCTACCAGTAAAAAAAATTACCATTGTCAATCAATAATCTGTCAGATCGATTTCTTTAATTTAAGTTGTTTTCACGAATTAATCTCAATGTGATTGTAATACATGCTCATTATGGTTTTGTTTAATTGGCGGGTTCAAAAGTTCACACGAGCAAGTAGTATCTTCCAAAGTAATAAGGTCGCCATTATTTATGGGATAATTTATGGGCAGCCCATATCAAAGTATTCATTTATTTTATTATATTATAAAGAATTATCATTATTATATTATTCAAAAAACCTGTCATACAAAAAATTAACTACTGCATTTTTTGAGACACCCTGCACATATAAGATGCATTGTTTCATATTTTTTGCCTGCATTTTCCAAACCACAAAAACAAAGTCGTAAGAAAGGCGACTGGATCATAGTTATTTAATTAAAAGTTGCATCACTCTAAAAACAATACCTAATTGTTGAGTCTTTTATAAATAATATTGAAGATTTTGTCGGTATTGACAGGTGATTTTAATAGTGAATGTATTAGGTTATGAACAAATAAATAACATTATTCTTACCTGTGGCGACTGATCCAGTTAAACCAACTTCCTTCAATGCTAAGTCTAATAATAGTCTTCCTCTACTCTTTTTCCAGATTTTGTTTAAAGTTTTTATCACTTAAAAAATGCTAAAATCTCAAATCTTGGCGGCGGAGAAAACAATAACACTCTCTGAAACAGCGCAGCAACTTTATGTGCGTAATTTCATCATACTGATATTGGTTTAAATATAAAGACGTAACTCAAATTACCACTGTGTTACTGTTGATTAAAATAGAATTTGATCTAATACCAACGCTAAAATGGACATGAGGAAAAAAATGGGAAGAATGGCTCCAGATGGCCCAAATACATTACTATCAATATTGTAAATTATATAACCGCCTCCCATCTAAACCAACTTATAAGGAATTTCTGTATAACAGACAGATGTTCGTAACATATGTTCGGTGCTTGGTTGATCATGGTGCCTTCAAATCTCTATTATACAAAATGAAAATTGTTGATAGCCCGCTATGTGAATGTAATGGGGAAATTGGAGATATCAATCATTGGCTATTCCAGTGTACGAATAATATTACAGCCATAAATTTTGCCGAAACTGGTGGGGAATGGCATTCCTCTACCATTAAATAGTTCGTCACTATTATATACAGTAACAAGAAATCAAACATTTAAAGAAATATTTTGGGAATACATCAGGTTGTGTCGTGTCAGAATATAGGTGTAGTCGTGTTTTCCTCTGTTTTATCCTTTGTCGTTTCACACCCCTCTTACCGTTGCCTATTCTGTGTTGAATTTTAAAGGAAGTCGTCATGAAGGGCACTTTGACGTGAAACGTGTGTCCCTGTCTACAATCCCTGAGTAGTAAATACCTAATGTATCTGTCATTGGCTTTTGTATCAGGTTAGTGATTGCAAGTAGGTTAGATTAAAAACTATATATAATAATAAATATCGTGGCTGAATGGAGACGAAAAAATAATAATAAAATTGGATTTTTTTTTAATAAGGAACGCGGAAGTAACTTGATTTGTATCAGAAGATATACAGTTTTCGTTTATGTAAAGTTACTGATATTTTACCATCGCAACCAAGCGTAACCCGCGGTTTAAACATCACAAAAAATCGAAACATAATTTCCATTGAACCGCGCACGGAAAAAATATTCAAATTAAAATGTGACCTGCGAAATACCGAGGCTATACTGGTAGCCCAAGAAAACGAAAAAGTACGTTTACCCAACGCTATCGTCAAAATAGACAACAACGGAGAATTTTTAACATCTGTAATAAACGCAAACGCTATCCCAAAAACTGTAGATTTGTCAAACCTTAAATTCGAACCAATAGAAAAATTTAGGGCAATCTTTAATTTAAATTGTCAAAACTCAGACTACCAACAACAAATAAACAAAAACGCAGACGCCTTGTCCATAATCAAAATAAACCACTTTAACGATTGTTCCAAATTCTATTCTAAAATTTTAGCAGCTAACGAAAATACAGACGATGACGAAAGCCTAAATGACGAAAACGAAATAACTAACGAATATATCGCTCAGGAATTTGACACATTCTCTAGGCTATACAAGACGAAATCCCTAATAGATTACTCAAAAATCGAAATTACAAACAAACAATTGTTAGATCGAGAAAACAAAAACATAATTACATTCTTTCAGCAAAATAACCTAACAACCTTCATCACCAAATTATAGAAGACATTTTCGAAGAAAATCCCGAATTCGACAACAGTACAATCAATATTGTCTCTAGTAAATCAACCCGACATAGAAATTATTATATTATCGCTGTACCTTTCGATCCCGAATCTGTAATAGAACACTTGTTTTTAACGTTTGTGATGCTTGTTTTGCTCGGGTAGCTGGTTTGGAGATTATTCCAGGGTTCAATGTTAATATTAATTAAAATCCAGATCCAAAATAAGACATTTATTTTCCTAATAATTATATGTACAGTGTGGCCATATCTTTTATGGCTTAGGTTGCGACAATCTTGTTATTACATAAGTACATCATAGTAATCGGAGAGAGAGAGAGAGAGAGAGAGAGTGTAACATATTTCCTCTATGTACGTCGTCGTAACCCCAATTCTCTAATCGAAGTTCCAGGACATAACAGACGCGACTAAGAAATCTGTTTCAGGAGAGATCCAGTTCAACACACTTGAATCAATCTGGCAGGAGGTTCAGTTCAACGCACTCGGATCCTCCCTAACAGATACTTGGCCAGCGGCTGCCACGACGCCGGAGAAACTTGAGCTTCCGTTATCCCAGTTCAACACACTCGAGAAAGGTGAAAGTCAAGCTCTGAATTTACTGGTTTCTGGCTAGCTATTTTATACCCAAAAATCACGGTCACGTAGTTTTGCACCCGACACGAAATGCACACAGCACGCAAGTTGCGGCCTGGTGAAGTTAGAATTAAAAGTTAACAAAAGAACTAATCAGGTATTGAACTAATCTAAAACTGAACTACTTGATCCATGATTAAAATAAGTTAAAACTGGAATGAAAGTATACAGTATTCCTGTAGTATTGTATACTTCATTACACGTTGTATAAAAATCAAAATAAACTAGATCTTTCCAAGACCTACTATGTCGAAAATAATTTGGACCTCCCAATACTCGAAATTCTCTCATTCATTTTTGCGGAAAAAGACCTAAAATTAATCATTTGTCAAAATCTAGTGCAATGCCCCGACGAAGACCAACGCCCGATAATCCCCGATCAAAATCACACTGGAAAAAATAATTTGCACCGCGGAATAAACGAGACAATACGCAGAATCAAAAACAAGTATAATTGGCAAGGGTTAACGAAAGATGTCGAAAATTTTATCAAAAACTGCGAAACATGCCAAAAAACGAAAGTTTGCCGAAAAAATTTAAGTAGTCCACTGGTAATTACAGAAACACCAAAGACACCATTCGAAAGAATTAACATTGATTTATTTGAATTCCCTACGCGCAATTATGCATTGACTATTCGCGATGAATTGACTAAATTTACACAAGCTTACGCAGTCCCCGATAAATCCGCTAAATCTGTAGTAAATTATTATTAGCCGTTACTCGAGTCCGAGTATGAAAATGTTACAGTCGATAAATTGTGTACAATAAAAAACAAGTAAAAGGTGTAGTCTATTGTAATTCCCATTCATCTACGGTGCACACGACTATGGCTATAGAGGCCAATTCGGGAGAGCACATGTCGACCGCAGTCAGGACAAACATAGACCTGGTTAGGTCTTGGATTCGGCCTTCTTGCAGCAACATTTCCTTGATAGCTGGCCACAACCCCTCGCCATTCGGTTCTGTCCGCTGCAAGTTGTTCCCATTGCTCGTCTGCAATACCGCAGGATTTTAGATTTTCATGGAAAGCGTCTTTGAATCTCTTTCGTTGACCGCCACGCCTTCTTCTACCGCTTAGCAATTCACCATAAAGTGTACATTTAGGAAGGCGGTTATCATGCATACGATGAACGTGACCTGCCCATCTTAGGCGTGCTCTTGAAATAAGCACCTCAATTGGAAGGCTGTTTGCTCTCGTGAGTACTTCCACGTTTGATATGTGATGGAACCAACGGATTTTCATCATACTTCTGAGGTGTCTTTGCTGAAAACGTTCTAATTCTTTCACATGTCGACGGTAAGTGACCCAGCTTTCACATCCATATAGCAGTGTTGGAATGACAACTGCTCTGTAGACAGCCATTTTCGTTGACAAAGCAAGGTAGTGGTTGTCAAATACTCTCTCTCTAAGTCCCCAGAGTGCTCTAGATGCAGCGTTAATTCTATTGCGAATCTCGCTGTCCATGTTTGCTTTGTCATTAACAACGTTGCCTAAGTAATTGAACTGATCCACCACTTCAAGAGAATTTCCGTTAAGTGTAATGTCTATTTGGTTCACTTGATGAGGGGTTGACATAATCTTAGTCTTTCCAATGTTGATTTTAAGTCCTAAGGAATCATAGCTCTGGGCATACACATCTAAAAGTTCTTGAAGCTCTTCCGGCGTAGAGGCTAAAAGTGCACAGTCATCCGCATACTGGAGATCACAAATAAATCGTGTGCGTGTCTTCGTGAAAGCTCTAAAGCGCCCTATGTTAAAGAGACCGCCATCAAAACGGTATCTGAGACCTATTCCTCTGACTGTCAGTTTGTTGTCAACAATAATTGTTAGAGCAGTGGTAAACAAATTAAAGAGTAGGGGTGCCAGGACACATCCCTGCCTAACTCCAGTGAGGGTTTGGAAAGGTTCGGTTGCCTCATTATTATACATAACCTGGGCGTTGTTGTTTGTATGTAGACTGCGACATACTTCGACAAATTTTCTAGGGATACCTAAGCGGAACATAATTTTCCAGAGCACTTCCCTGTCCACCGAGTCAAACGCCTTGGTTAAATCAATGAAGGCTATTTGAATTTCTCCTTGATGTTCGAGTGCTTTTTCTTGAAGCTGTTTAAGTGTGAAGATTAAATCCGATGTGCCTCGGTTTGGTCTAAAGCCACTCTGTGTTTCAGGAAGTAACTTTTCCATAACAGGTGTTAGCCTATTTGCCATCGCTTTAGTGAGTATCTTCCCTCCAACAGCCAGGAGAGCTATACCCCTGTAATTTCCACAGTCCGCAGCGCTCCCTTTGTTTTTGAAGAGGTTGATTAAAAGTGTATCACGAAACTCCTGCGGAGCTTGACCACTTTCCCACACGACATCAAACAGTTTTTTGAGGTAGGGTATGAGCTCTGACGACACAGCTTTAAAGATCTCAGCTCAAATTCTCTTGAACTTTTTGCTTTAGCTGTTCGACGGTTTGTTGGTCACGCAATTTACTAATACAGAGACGGGGTCTACGTTTTACTTGAGTTCTTCGGTGTTTGGGTCTCATAACAATTTTTATTTTAGAGACAACAGGACGATGATCGGTCCAACATTCTCTATCAATGCGCGCCTTTGTAATTTGGACGTCCTTGAGATGCTTCCTACGTACGATAACATAGTCCAGTAGATGCCAGTGACCTGATCTGGGGTGACGCCAGGTGCCTTTAAATTTATCCTTTTGTCGGAAAATGGTGTTTGTTATAACTAGATCATGTTCGGCGCATTTAGTTAGGAGTAGTTGACCGTTAGCGTTCATGTTGCCCAAACCGTTCTTGCCTATGATGCCTGGCCAGGTGTCTGCATCTCTCCCTACTCTAACGTTAAAATCGCCAAGAATAACGAGTCGTTCCGTTTTAGGTATTCTACAGAGGGTTTCTTCCAGCTGTTGATAGAAGCTTTCCTTGGTTTCGTGACTTGCATCCAGAGTGGGAGCGTAGGCGCTTATTAGATTTACCGCGTTGCCATCTGATAGCTCATAGCGTAGCAGCATTAGACGCTCGGATAGGCCTTGTGGTACTTGTGTTAAGTTGGATACAAGTTGATTCCGAACGGCAAATCCTACTCCATGTTGTCTTCTTGAATTGGTGGGAAGACCTTTCCAATAGAAGGTGTAGTACTTTTCTGTGAGAGAGCCTTCCTCCAAAAGTAAATAAATAATAAATAAAGTAAATACACTACTGCTTTATTTCCAACATTATGGTACTCCATTAAGAATACATTGCGACTATGGAGGAGAATTCGATAACAATTTATTAAGAGATTTGTGTAGATTATACGATATAAAATGAACCTTTTCGAGTGTAGGACACCCCCAGTCAAATGGTTCAATTGAACGATTTCACGCAACTTTGGCCGAAATGATAAGAGCTAACAAAACGGAAAACCCCAACGAACACCCATTCACCATTTTGCCGTATGCAGTAATCTGTTATAATAACTCTGTAAATAAAACTCACGGATTTACCCCATACGAATTAGTTTTTGGTCATACATCTGTTCGTCCACCGGAAACATTATACAACCAAAAAGAGTTAATCACTAAATATGTCCGAGATTTAAACAATCGCATTTCTCACTATTATAAAATAGCTCGAAGTCGAACTGAAACTCAAAAACAAAAAACCAAAGTTAGGTTTGATAAAAACGTCCTCGAAAATCGCCCCACATATAATGTTGGCGACAAAGTATACGTTAAGGAATCTCAAATAAAGAACAAATTACAAGATAAATTTAACGGTCCGTTCGAAATTAAAGAAATTTTTCAAAATTCCGCTACGCTACTAAATCTCGAAACGAACCAAATAACTAAAGTAAACTTTGACCGAATGAAACCATATACTGAAAATTAAATTTATTTTCAGCTTTCTGTTGCTGCTCGGATCAGCACTTGCCCAGTATAAAATAACATCGATCAATAACACGATCGGAGTGTACTACCACCGAGACACAGACATAGTAATTTCTAACGAGAAATGGACTCTACTTGTACATAAAAATATATCCACTCTTAAAACGGCGTTTGACAAAAACGACAAAATCCTACAAACCCTCTATAACACACTCGACCCATCATACCACTACATGAATGTCTTTTTCGGCGATGTAAAAACGCACCTCAGTTTATTAACTCAAATCTCTCAATCGGTACAATTAAAATTTAACGAAGTTTACCTTGACACAAAAAGATACAGGCGAGGAATACTAAACGGTATCGGAACGATTTTCAAATCGATAACTGGAAACCTAGACGCAGAAGATGGTCAGTACTATTCTGATTGCATCAACAAGCTAAATAATGACGAACACCAACTCGAAAATTTAATAAAAAATCAAATATCTGTCACGACTTCAGTCATCAAAAATTTTAATTCAACTATTCAAAAACTACAAATCGATGAAGAAACTTTTAATAAGGATATCAAAGAAATCGAAACCTCAATTCTAGATATGACTAAGGATATCGAAAATATCCACACAAAATTAAGATTTTTAGAAATTTGCGAACAACTCATGGCAAGTTATTTATTCATTGAAGACAATTTAAACGATATTTTGAATGCCATAACATTCGCTAGACTAAAAATTATACATTCGTCAATAATAACCCCTGACCATTTAGTAACAGCATTACAAGAGATTTCTCAGAGTTTACAAAGAAACAATTTGCCTATCAGCAGTCGCTCAGTATTTAGACATTATTGAGTTACAAGCTTTTCAAGTAGATCCTAACTTAGTATTCGTCTTAAAAATACCTCTTGTCGAACCTCAAAATTACAATACCTTCCGCCTATACCCGATCCCAATTCTTGATAACAGAACTGGCCTTCTGCACATTCTCTTCACAAAAGTTTATCGCGAGAGACGATGATTCTTTGATGTACATACCAATTTCAAATTTAAATGAATGCAAACCACTATACTTTGGAACGAAACTATGCTCAAACATGTTTGCATACCCTATCGATCAAAATGCCATATGTGAAGCCAGAATTCTGAAACAATTGACTAAACTCCCCGAAAATTGCCAGACATCCTTCATCATTGGTCAAGGATACAACGTTCAAGAACTTGAAGACAACACATGGTTAATAATAAACTCCGAACCACTCCACATCACCATCAATTGCCCAAAAAGAGACTCAATAACAGAATTAATTAACAAAAATTCAATCGTCAAACTACAACCCGGATGTTACGCCTTTGTAGGAATCACCAGAATACAAGCTAGTGCCAATGACTTTTCAGACATTAAAGACAATTCTCATCCCATCCAAATTCCTTACGAGTGCTGCAACCAAATGCCCGACAAAATTAAATTACCAAAATTAAAACCTCTCAAGTTAAACAACTTAAACGTAGAAGATTTGGACATTGCCAAAACCAAATTGGAACAATATTCAAAGGACCTGGATGATCTTATAAACGAACCATTTGTGAACAAACATGTATCTTGGTTCACGTATTTTACAATCACATTCGTTGTTTCCCTAATTCTACTTTACATATTCTGTAAGTGTAGAAAAAGACGACGTGGAATGCTGAAAATCCAACACTCTACAGATGACGCCCCTTCACCCTCTCCAGGACGAAGCAAACCATTTATGAAACTTCCCGGTTTCATCTCTCCAAGAAAGCGACCCGTTATCAGATCCCAAGAAGGAGATGACATCGAGTTAACATAGACTTTCACTTGTGACTTATCATTCACATTATTAACTTAACCTTTGTATATTTTTACCTCTATCTTTATTATTTTGTATTGTATTCACTCACTATTTTATTACCTTTTCAATTTCAAAAGTTCCTGTATAACAGCAACTTTTTCATTAAGGGGGAAGTTGTTATATAGTATTTGAGCCACTGTATATAAGACGATACGTAACTTTTGCTTCATTTCAGATTATCATATAATATCATATCTCAGCCACGTGCAGATAACAAACACGTGCAGATAACAAATTCCCGCTATCATTTATCGCTTACAAAGCATCCTATTATATTATATTACATTTTAACTTCTCACGATTATGCTGAATCGCTTGCTTGCTTTTTCTTTGTTCATCATTTAGATGACACTGCATCTAAATGTCATAAATAGAACCACAGGACATTTCTGTAGCCAGTTATCATACTCACTTCAAATTAAATACTTACATTTTATTACTGTATTATTTCTAAGAGTCAAGTGACTTGACTCTCTACAAATAAATAAAATTGTTTTTAAAAACTTAGCTACGAAACGCGAGCTATAACATATATATATATATATATATATATATCCGCAGGTGACGCTTAAATTTAGGAAGTTGTTTTCAAGTTTCACTAACATCAAATTAGCCTTCAAAAATAAGGTGACGATTAACAATCTTTTTGCTAAACTGAAAGACAAAGACGACTTGATGAATTATTCAAATGTGGTATATTGCATCTCTTGCAATGATTGTGAAAAAAGTATATTGGTCAAACGAGTAGAAAAATTAAAGATAGGATCACAACACACAGAAGCGACGTGAGGGTTAACAAAGAATCTTCAATGTTAGCCAAACACGCTCTATCACTCAACCATAACCTCAACTATAATGAGGTTAAGATTTTGGATTTTGAAAAGAACGTTCAAAAAAGAACTTTTCTAGAAATGTGTCATATTTTTAATGAACCGGAAGCTATGAATGCCAGAAATGACATTGAGGGCCTCAGTATATTATACACTTATTTGTTGCATTTACATGCCCATGGTAGTCACAGAAATAACACCCTGTACAATACTTTTGAAAATTAGTAAGTTTTGATCTGTTGGGTTTGGTGTTTTGTTGGCAACGGACCTGAGGCAGAGAGAGAGGGGGGGTTGACATGACCCCTCTCTCTCTGCTTCAGATTTGTTTTTGACAGTTTTTTAATCTCACATTCCGATGTTTTTCGGAGGAATAAGAAATAACGTAGTTGACTGCTTCTTGTTCAGTTTTCGAGGTGGCTGAAACTATTTTAGATTAAAGATTTTTGGTTTTAACTTAAATTAAATATAAATGTAGTCCACAAGTGTGATTTATTTTGTAATAGATGGGTTGGTTCTGTCTTGATGACTTGTCAATTTCATTTTTAACCTCAATTTAGTAAGTACCCTTCACTTGTATTAAATAATTTTGATTATAATAAGTTAAACATTTTTGTAGAATTCCTGAGGAAGAAACAATAAAGTTTCGAAAGCTTGAATTTAAAAAAGAGTTTTCTTTTTTGAGCCCGTGACTGTATCCCTGGTGGAAATTAATAATTTTTGTTTTTAACTTAGACAGTCGTCTAATATTCGTCTCTGTGTATATATATATATATATATATATATATATATATATATATATTCGTTTATCTGTGTACAAAAGATACATTCGCAGAGTACCTGCCGCATCGAATGCCTGCGAATATCGGGGCTTTTTTGATCAACCTTGCTTTTTATAATTGTTGACCACATTTTTTAGCGGTGTGTCACAGAATGCTGTTACGGTTGATCGATCAGTCTTTTAAGAATAATCAACGAGATTTTTCAGCGGTTAGCCAGGTAAGCCGTTATTGGGGTTAGCCATTGGTTTCTTGCAGAGATCGCTCTCAGCTTTCAATCTTTGGGATGGTAAGAACATACGCGATCTTTTATATTCTTGCAATAATGCGTTGTTATGTGTGTAGTAGAGTAAGAGGTATAGAACAATTGGCACGAATGGAGGGTGATGAAAATGTTAATAAGCGACCGATATTTACAAGACGAGATGAACGAAACTATCCTCATTTATTCCAAGCTGAAAACTTCAGGATATGCCTCAATCCTAATCTTTCCATAAACGACGAGATAACCGTCAGGGATCGCGATCCAGCTTGCTTGCGGCTAAATGTTCTAACTCAAACAGCATCTGAGACCTGTGTTAATTGCGGATCTCATAGTAATATCCATAGATTATCTTTGTAACGTAGAGTTGATGTGTATGTATATATATATATATAATAGCGAGTTTGCCCGGCTTCACACTCTTTTTCCCGGCTTAACTTTGTGTACAATATGGGAGGAAATGAAATCGTACGGAAATATTAACTCATACATACACACGCCAAGTTAAAGTATACTAAACTATATGGCCATCTGTCAATGGTTGAGTTAAGCGCAACAACTTGCAGGTCGCAAATTCTACAAGTTTCTTTACTCACAACTAAAATAGTGGCATATGATCGATAAAAGGAATCTATAATAAAGGTTTTTATTACTTCCATACCACAGCTGATTTGCCTTTGCCTCACAATTTGTAAATACTATACATACCCAACAATATGAACAGCTGTAACTAAATAGTAAAAACGTATTGTGACTTGTGAGAGCTCAGTAAATATATTACATCTTATAGGATATACTATATATAGAATGAGAAAAGGTAAGGAAAATAACCATATGTACTTACATAGTAAACAAAAATATAAAAATTGAAACATAGGTATCTGATGTAAATAAATGTTTTGTAGACAAATTGTTAATTGTTTCCTGGGAAACATAATAGTTTAGAAAAACATGACTGAGTTCCTAAGATATAAAAATATGTACATAAAACAGTGTGAAATGGGTTAGCAGTTATACAAGTAAAATTCTGTTAGTTGAAAACAGTTTCACTTACAAAAACTGAATCAAAATGATACACAGATCGTGCTAAATATACACAAAACACTAGTTTTTATATAAAATTTGTTAAATGGACATAGGCCATGTAACAGGACCATCTGGAGGCTAAGGCGCTGTGAAGTTTAAACCCAGATGTAGCAGTTTTTTCTGGATCGTCGCCAGGAATGTGGAGAGTTTCCTCAGCTAACGGCATACAAGTGCCCTCGTCAATCACTAACACATCCTCCAAATTATTTGAGGCTGTTGTTACTGCTCTTAAGTCCGCCCCTGTCTGCGTCCGAGATTCCGTCCCGCGCGGGGAGCTACCATCATCCGGGCGCTGCATATCGGTGGACGGCTGGAAGCGTCTTTGTCTCTCTCTGCGACGCCTCCATCCGCTCGGTGATCGACTACGACTGAGACGAGAACGTGACCTTGAATGCCTACGGGAATAAGGTGAATCGGTGCAGCGAGAGTTCGATGTGCTATGAGAACGGCCCCCTCGATAAATACTTCTAGACTGAGATCGCGAAAGAGACCCAATTTTAAGCTCTTTTAGTTCCTGGTATACAATATCCCTGATCATGTTTCTTAATGAATTGGAAGAATCGTCTTCCGAAAATCCGCTTTGAAATTTTTCCATACTTCTTGGCTAAGTAAATATATTTGGCTGCTAACAAGACAGTAAAACTAACCTATTTATTTACTTACCCAATAAAACCTTTTTGAAGCACCGAAGAACACAGTCCGTTAAAATATGCACGCACTTCCGAATTGATAATTAGGCTGGGCGACCGCGCGCGGCTAGCACCAAAAAGCGAATGATTTAATGCACAATGCGTGGGCCGGGCGCAGAGGGCAGAGTACTGTGATCTTTAACACTTGGTGCGCGGTTAGTACTCCAGTGGCGGACTACGTAGTAAATAATCAAAGTGATGTCTTCGGCCTGGACCCAAACTATAATTTGAATCCCCATGTTTCTTGTTTACCTACACTATTGTCGCTATTATATATGATATATGATTTACACTCTTATACAAACCACAATAAATAATTATAAGAATTAATGAGACAACTGCGAATAGTGAACTCTGAATTAACCTAATCCAACAAACCGCCAACCGCGCCAGCAAAATTATAATTTAGCGACACGAATATGACGTGCTAAGTATAGTGACGTTATTGACATGTCCGCAAAAGCTAAAATCAGTTAGTGCATTACACGAGGAGTTTCAGCACCCCAAATTTGACAGTTCTGCTTATTTACATACCCGTTTAGTTGAAAATGTGCCTCATCGGAGAAAATGATTTTCTTAGAGAAGTCCGCATCAATTTCATGGTACTCCAGCGCACAATCAACGAATCCATGTCGCTGCGCATGGTCCCTTGGCTTGATTTCTTGCGTCAATTGAATCTTATATGTGTGCAAATGAAGATCTTTTGTTAAAATTAGTTGTAGAGTGGGTCTGGTAATGTTCAATTCTTGACCACGATGCCGAATGAAAGTGTCTGGATTCTCGGCTACACATTCTCTCACTGCGGCTATGTTTTCGAGCGACCGACAAGAACGGCGACGAACAGTGGTCGTCTCATCCATCAACGTGAATTTTGTCTCAATTCGGCGAACTGTCGACTCATTTGGTGGTACATTGTTGCGACCGAAAACTGCACGTAATCTGCGAACTGTTTCCGCAAAACTTTCACCACTTTTGTAGTGAGTTTTCACAATAATTAAACGTTGCTCGTTTGAATAGTGCTGCATGACTTCTAATCGCGTGGTGTGTCCATGACAACTGTCAATAAATGAACACGGAACTATTACTAAAATATAGCAACAGATTGTAACATGATTATATCATCATTTTATAACAAATATCATTATGAAGTAGATTCTTCCGGATCTTGCCGTGGTCGTCGAACTTGACTTGATGTTTCGCTGATCATCCTGTCAGCTTCTTCAGAAGGATTCTAAAGACTGAATCTGTTGTGTTATACTCCTCGTTATATACCTAGGCGCCGCTTCGCTATCATTATATTAACATAACATTAATAAATACTGTTATCGTAACTTGTTACTACCAGGTTATATAATACGAATATTTCATGTTTGCTGGAGTAGTAGTATTAAAATAATGGTTCTGTAAAACTGTATTTAGTATGAAATATATTGAATCATTCTAAATTTTTCGTTTCGGCGAATATAATTGCTCTTAAATTGTTTTTCAAATTTTTTGTTTGTTTTTATATTTACACACGATAATGAACAAAATAGTCTTTTTCCTAAGTATTTTATTCTACTTAAATACGTTTTCAAAGCAATCATTATGTATATAATATTATATAAATTAATGATAACGACAAAATATATATGTAATATTTATGTAAAATATATGTAATATTTTTGTGATCAATGTACCTTTAATAAACATAAATCAAAAATACAAATGACTATGACAATTTATTATCATAACTACGACTATCTTGATGAGTCTTTGACATTTGTGTTATTGCATTGTTCTAGGGATTTAAGTATAATCGTGGATTTTTATTAAATGACTTAAAATATTGGTATAAAGTAAAAATTTGTTGGTGAATATATTACTGTATCAAGGACATAAATATTTTGATACTTGAAAATTATTAGATTACTAGAAAAATGGAGCTGGGACCTCGTGGCATCACATTTTACACGAAAAGAAAAATAATAAAATCATTTCTTATTTTTTGATTTACCATGACAGACCCCTTGGCAATGTACGTGTCCCTGTGAATCCTAATAATGTGGATGAAAAAAAAAGACAAAAAAATATATATATTAAAAAATATATAATAATAAAATAGGGTAAATGAAAAAAGAAAAAAAAAGAGCATTTTGTAAGTAATCAGATAATAACGAATATAAAATTCGATAGTAATTATAAAAACCTACCTGTAAATGATTGTTGTTGTTAATTAATTTAAAAAAAAAGGAAAAAAAAATGATTCAGCACAGAGAAAAATTTATATTGCTGGTAAATATTTTTATATGGCTCCTTAATAAAAAATTTAGCTAAATATGGGACAAGAACCAAATCTAATTGCGATTAATAAAAAGAGGTTTCTGATAGTGTATATTTGGGATAAATATACAAAGCGTAAACAAAATTTGACATTACTGGCAAATAAACTGTTTAATGAACAAAAATATTAATGAATAATGAACTAAACATTTGTCGCTAATATTTAAGTTATTAGCGATAATCCTTGTTATTACTACATTTTTTTATTTCTGCTAAATAAGTAAACCAACAACACTAAGAATACTGTGTTTTCGTAACTAATGTTATTGGACAGGAACCATTAATGCTCAGTTTATTAGCAGCAATTATATACAAATATTGGCACTACTTTTTAATGTTTACTGTTAATTATATTCCTTACTTATGACAAGTAGATTTATTATTTATTATAAACATATTGTTTATTTAGAAGAAAAATATTATTATTTCTCTCAAATATTTATTTTAGTAAAGCAGGACATATTTGTAGCAAATAAGAACAGCATTAATAATAAAAAATATTTATATTTAAAAAATAAAAATCATCGACAAACCACGGCCTCATGAAATAATATACAATTTTACCTACAAAATAGTAACAGATGGCAATAAAGTTCTAAATTGTACATTAATCTACATTTACAAAATTCCGGACCAAAATTCAGATAAAACTTTATTGCGGCGTGTATCCTGATGGTACATACCCGCATTAGATTAGAAAAAAAAAAAAAAATTCAAAAATACTCTAGAGGTAAATACACAAAGAAAAACATCACAATAACTTAAAGATTATCTTTATATAAAACTATAAATTAGTGCATGCATAAAGTACACATTACAGCAATGGCGGCTGATGGATTTTGATGAATATAAGACTTATGATGATGCTATCTAAATCGAATCATAAGAGGTTTTTGTCAAACATTAAAATTACAATATTATTTTTATTACACAAAGTAATTTTAAGTGTTAAACTGGGAGTTAAACTTGGTGTCAAAAATATCAAATATCTATATATTTTTTCAAAAATTAATATTTTCTCAATCATCAGTATAGTTTTTGGTACTTTTTGGGGTATGAGCCAGGATTTTTCAATTTTTTTGCGCAGATTCCTATCGACATTTTTTTTATCAATATTGTAATTTTAATGTTCGATGAAACCTCTTATGATTTGGTGTAGCTCTCATGTCTAACCTGAGATACAGTGTCTTCAAAATCCATCAGCCGCATGCACCACTGCGTTGCAAAATATTAAACGATTTTAAATGTGAATAAGAGATCATATAAATGCATAAATAAAAATTCACCAGGTGTATAAACACTGAGAGAAAGGATCTGGTCAATTTATATGGCCATAAATTTTCATGTGAAATAAAGAAAAGATTTCAATGTTTATCAACAAAATACAACGCATATAAACTAAACTATTCTGCATATAAAAATTATTTTAAAACTGAAATACCATCACAGATTATTAGATTATTTGGATTTAAAGAATTGTATGAATAATATATCTGCTGGCCAAAACTGAAGTTGGTATGAAAAAAGTAGGAGTTTGAAAATATTTCTATATACTAATTAAGAACTCAATTATCGAGATTACACCACAGGTAATGACGACCCCCTTTATCCCGGAAGGCTCTAGAAGAGCCTTGTGTGAGAGGGGGCTACACATTTTGAGACAAGAGACACACACCCAATATCCGTGTAGGTATAGTGGAAAAATCCCTCACAGTATTTTCCACTGCCACGACCGGAGATCGAACCCGGAACTTTTGGGTGAGAGGTAAGTGTGCTCACCTCTCGACCATTATCGAGATTATTGTCTAAAACATAAAGAGAACGTAATTAGTGAAAAATAGTTTTATCCACTTTACCATCCCTACAATTTGGATCAGTTATGTAATGACCACATGAAGACAAATTAAAAACTAAAATAAAATAACTTTAGAATTGCATGTACACTGCAGAAGACTATTTATTGCACTTAAACATAACACTACTAGGTATACACCCGAAACACCGGCACACGTCTCAACAACGAACATCGAAATGGACGAAATGAGCTTAATGCTTAATGGGCAAATCAAACGACTCGAAATGACACGAATATCAACGAAATTAAAATTCTAATAAACTAGGTAATTTGTGCTTAGTTCATGACTATTTACTTTACAAATCAATATATTAATGCCACAACTTTAATTATTAGTACTTAATAAAATGTAATAAATAGAAATACATATTTGTCAGTAATAATCATATCTTAACCATTAATACATTTTTGTTAATCATAATATCATGGTTATTTGTACTAGAAAACTTGTGTTAAAAGAAAGTTTTTATTTGGCATTATTAGTGGACTCTATTATTACTTAACAAAAAAATATTTCCTACTAATAAAAAAGTCTCAAATAAAAAGTTTATTTGGTCCATTTTTCTCTGTGAGGGTGATTTAGACAATCATAAACTACTAGGCACTGTGCTAATGGTTTTTTTCGACCACGGCCAAATTTAGAGAATAGAATAGAATATTTTTTGATTTATGTGGTTCTTTCTGTGCGTAAAATGGGATACAATGCAATACAATCTTTACATGCAACATTTCATGATACATTTCAAATTTAGAAAGTAAGTAACGACTGCTTCAGTTTTATTTGTGGACTAGGGAGTTTTGGTGCAGATCTTTTTGTTAGCTTTTGATGTTTTTTCTTTTTATTGGACATTTTAACCTCATCCTCATTGTTGTTTGATTCATTGGCCGTTTTCTGTAATCTCAGTTTCTGGGAGGAGGGTTGTCTTCTGTATCCGAATTTCCATCCTTTGACAATTCTGTAAAATATATTAAGTACTTTGATAGGTAGTGGAGTAAAACCACTTTGTGCGGGAAGTGAATGTTGATAAAAAGAAAGAAATATATATAATAATAATGCATAATAATGCCGGTATATGGGTACGTCAGTTAGTTCTTCTCTATTTAAATTATGTTGTGCAATTCAATAATTACAACTTATCAGTGACATTTAGTATTCAACTAGATACACCCACATCTATTCTATTGTCACTAATGGAATACGTGTGTAAATTAGAACGAGTACAGCACATATTAATATGATACTGATCTTGAGCGTCTCACTCTAAAATAGCTATTAAGAGCTTACTTGTGTGTGTATGCCACAAGTTTATATATATATATATATATATATATATATATATATATATATATATATTATTCTGTTTAATAGAATATATAGAATTTTTGATTTTTTTTTATAAATTTTATAGATTTAGTTTTAATTATTCTTTTATTGAAATACAAACCCAGGGCGCCAATACCTTTCGATATACCTAATTTAAAAGCATGAGCAGACTGCGCATTGCCTGCAACCAGTTCTCCTAACCTCAAAAGCAGCTTCAAGTGTGGGGTTTAAATAAATAAAGAAATGTTGAAGATAGTTTTATGATAACCATATATTTTGATATTGTGGAGAAAATTTGACGAATGAAATACCTATTTATTCTATGAATTGAAAATTTACCTATTTTTTTAGTTTTATGATTTGCTCGAGACTTATTCACTAAGTAAGCTTACTTGTATGTCCTTTTAAAAACGTGAGATATGTAATTGTACAACTTCCTTTTGTCTTCTTTCTTATTACTAAATTCTCTCTTCTATTCTCCTTCCTTTCTCTTATATCCAACTCTTACTTTTATCTTCTTTTAGTTAATACTTCTCTCTTCTATTTCTCAATCTTCGTCTGCTATCTTATATATCCTTTGATTTTATTTTAAAACTCCCTTTCTACCTTCTCATTTTCTTCTTCCCAATTATTTCTGACGTACAATCTTTTTTCAAATTATATTCTTTTCTTTTTCTCTATCTCCCTCTGCTGTCTTATATGTCCTATTTTAAAACTCCCTTACTACCTTCTCGTTTTCTTCTTCCCAATTATTTACTGACTATTTCAATCTCTTTCAAATTGTATTATTTTCTGTCATCAAAAAAAATCTTGACAAATCACCTTTCATACCGGCAATGCCTTCACTGATTTGAAATATTTTAGCGCATATGAAAATTTTCAATTCAGCAAAATTTCTTCAAATTACCTAAACTGTATAAAATTTCCTCCACCTATTCAAACAACATGCTTAATCAAATTTATAAATTATGATACCAAACTATAAACAATAAAATAAATCTAAAACAATGTAACCCATATAACATTTCTTTATTTATTGAAACGTGCAAATTGGTGATATAATGCTGGTTGTACACAAACACCAAACATTTCATGCAAAAAAAACATCTTAAAATTGAAATAACAAAAATAACAATTTAAACATTTAGGATATCATAATATTATATATATATATATATAAAGAAGAAGGGTAGTCTTGACTGACTAGTTAAGAAAACCAAAATTAAATACACGTAGTGTATCTTGAGGTTGCAGTCAGAGGTGAAAAGTTTACGGCCACAAAACAGAAATGAAAAACTCTTTTGTTACTTTGTCAAGCTTTCGGAAATTATTTATTCCCTTTATAAAGACATCTATAAATAAAATTATTATTTAATAAGAGTCATATAATATAGTTTGCTAAAATACTTACTAACTTGAGGTTAAAAGCTTGGGAGTGAGATCTTCAATAAATAGTAATGACATATATTTGAGTGGACTCGTATTGGTTATGTTATGGTTTCGCTCAGTTATATTATTATTTTCCAAGTTAGGTATCGTATTATCGATATTATTATTTATGTTAGGTGCGTTATTATTATTTAAATTTAGAGAATTATTATTACTATTTTTTGCATTATGTAAATTGTTGTTATTATTATTTGACATGGTTCTAGTAGTGAAGAGAATTTTGTTTAATAGATGTAATGGGTAGGAATTTTCCACTAGGATACCTCGTAATTCTCTCAATACAGGGACGAGTCACTGACCAGATAAATTTTGCTTAAAATCGAAGCTTATAACAGTTGCTTTATTTGTGCGAGCTTCTTCTTTCCAATGCCGATGTCACTTCAAAATATAGAAGGCCTCTATTTTTCGCAAATGGGGCTCCTTTTCAGCCGCTAGCTTGTTTCCTTCTTGCTCACCTTGGCTAGCTTCAATTTTTTGGCGTAGCATATCACACATCGTACACTTTTCAGTTCTTGGTAAGCGAAACCTAATATTGAAGTGTGTGGTGAATATTGACCAGTACATTTTGTACGAAACCCTAATCCTATATTTTTTTAGGAAAGAACGATACATTTCTTTTACGGTTAAAGTTTCATGCAAATAAAACCTCTGAGAATTCTTTCGTGTGGAATAATGTGATGTTTCCTCTTTTCAGACTTTGTTTGTTTCACAGGTGAAATTCTTAATAAACCACCTAGTGACTGTCCTGGAGGTTTTTTGTTGGAATTGCATAAAACTCCTTCAATATCTATTCCCTTTTATCTTGTGATTATACTAAAGGACTTGTACCTTTTACATCTAAAAAAATAAATATTTTATAGAATATTAGTTCTGTCATCTGTTTATAAGATTCACTTACTTTTAGTCGGTCCCACTTTCTTAGCTTCGATAACTCTACCTTTATGGTTTATATGTGCTTATACTTTCACTTTCTTCACCCTGACCAGTATTTCTTTTTTAATTTTCCTTGGGTTTTTTTTACCAGTACAACTGGATCTTCATTGTTATCCATGATCAAAAGACATATAGCAGTGACAACTACTGCTAAGAACAAAGCAACTGACAAAATAGGTTATGTTGCACTGTGATATTTCTGACAAGAACAAACTGTCATGGATATGGGCTGTTTTTGCGGAAAACGTTGATGACTTGGGCTACTTTTGCGGAATCGGAGAATAAACATTTGAAAACAATAAATAGGTGCACGGTACGCAATCTTCAAAATGTTTTGTGGGTTTTCCATGATCTTGTTTTTGGTATAATTATGCCTTCTTCTTTTATCGTAGTTCTGTTTCTAATAAATGTTCCTCTATGTTCTAATTCTTGAATAAGTATTTTTCCTTCATTAGACTTTCTAAGTCTCAATATAAGAGCAACTTATTTTTCTTGGGAATGACAATTATACATGTGTCTCGGAATTTTCGAATACAGTTTCTGTCAAAATGGACAAAGAAACTTCTTGTCCACTTTTCGTTGTGTCGTACAAGATACAACTGCAATTTGTAAACTGGGATTATCTTGTACAATTTCACAAACCTTGGATGGACCTGGAATATTTGCTAATCTCGTCATACATAGAATTTACGAAGTTTTCGATTAAATTTCTACTAATTTCAAATGAACATTGAACTTCCGTTGGATCTGTTGCTGTTTTTGTGCACTTTGATCATTAGACGTCTCAAATGATGGATTTAAATCGGATGAAAACTCATTGTTACTAAAGGCACTAGGTTTATATATGATGTATCTTCTGCATCAAATACATTTTCCTTTTTTTTTACGTAACAAATATTCCTTTTACAGTTCCTTTCCAGTTTTCTAATTTCTTTCTAGTACGTATTAGCCGAATCAGGTAATTTTGAGCAGTTCTTCACTTCTGTCGTCTGTCGAAATGGTGTTCGACATGTCACGTTCAACAATTTACTGAATACCAATGGACTTTGCTCATCTAGTTGATATTATGTTTTTTCACAATTATCTTTTGGTGATGTAATTTCTGATTCATCGGCAGTAGCCAAATCAGATGGTGTAGATTTCTCTTCTTGATCCATTGCCAACTGACTTTGCTGATCTATTGTAGGTATAATATTATTTAATTAAGTTGTTGAAGGTATTCTTGTATCTTTTGGGACGCATAGTTGTTGTGATGTAACCACTTGAATTGTTCAGTGAGACTTAACAGTGTGCTCGCTTTGACATCACTTGCTTTGGTGTCTTTCTCAGACGCTTTCATGAATATATTATAATTTTGCTTGAAGCAGCGCTAATTCTCATTTACATTATCACTAAGATCCAAACTAGTAGGTTTTCTGGCAAAGCTATCCATTATTTATATTTAGTATAATTTGTGTATGAAACCTTAACGTATTTTATCACACTTGCTTAGCGACACTTCTTGAAACAAACTGACTTGAACCCGGTAAATTTTCTATAGGTTCAAACTTGAAAATTATATTTAACCGCACGACTGCGCCATGCTGTATTCAGAGTACATTTAATTGAGATTATTAATAAGTTCACTAATAGTCCAGTGCAATTTTGACCAGGAAATTACTAGCTGATTTGCTACAAACTTCCTGCCCTAAGTAGGTTTGGGAAGATGTTACCCGGTTCTCACGTTATTAGTGGAAGCTGGGTCGTGGTTCGAAAAAATTACAAAATTTATTTAATAAAAAACAGGGCTCTAGTAACAATATGACATATATACCTATAGCTATACCTTCTCTCTAAATCAAGTGTACTAACTGTGGCTACTCAATGGCCTTTAAGAGTGCATAGGTATCACAATATATATATATATATATATATATATATATATATATATATATATATATATATATATATATATATATATATATATATACATATATATATATGAAAATAATTAATACCAACAATTTATTAAAAAACAATGTAAAACATGATACACAGTAAAATATGTGGGTTGACATTAAGTTATTTCAAAATAGCTATTTTCTTACAAGGGTTGTAAGAAATGTTTTAAAAAATTGAAACGCTGAAGGCTCTAAAAAGTAATTAGCTGAAGGCTAAGTAATACGTAGGAGCTGAATGCTCTAATAAAAGTGAAAAACTGAAGGCTAAGTAACATGTAGGAGCTGATGGCTGTAAAAAGTAAAAAGCTGAAGGCTAAATATAGAAACAACTTGAGTGTTGTGTTGATTTGATTCTCACCACCCCTGGAATCACCACACGTCTGTCTGGCACCTGGGTTCTCCAATACTGTTCATAATACGTTGTGTCCAGTCTCTAAATTCCATGAAGAACTCCTCGTAACAAAATTACTCCGGCAAAAGCTCTCCCATAAGACTCCATGAGCAAAACAACTCCGGGAAAAGCCGCTCCCCGGGTTATACAAATTCAAAAGGTTAACTTCTCCATAAAAAATCTCTCCGTGCAAAACTCCACCGAAAAAACTCCATTCACCTACAAGGACCCAATCTATTAATTCACTGCCACTATAAATTAGCAGGGGCACAGTATGGTGCGTTGATGTTTTCACACGTTTTTTTTAATTATCCAAAAAAATATGTAAAAAAAATTTCTTTTAAAGTTTAGCATTAACATCCTTACCGGTTATCCAGGTGGTTTCTATTGGGAATTGAACTGGAATTTTAATAATTTCCATCCTTACACTCAATAGGGTTTTCCCAGAAAAAAAAATTATTGTTGAAATACTTAACTCACGTAAAAAAATAATTTATGGCATATTTATTATCTTATTAATTTTACTAATAGTAACAAAAAAAAACTTGAAGTTTGAAAAATATTGGGTTCATTTTAAACAGCCATAAATTGGCGCGTTGTGACGTCAACAGCCTGAAATCCAATCACAGAGGTTGTCTCTGTTCAAGATTGTTTATTAATCTTGGTCTCCGTTAACATAACATAACCTCTATTTATTGACAGCACTCAGCACTTTTCTACTTTAGGTAAAATATCAGCGGCACTTTTAACATATCCCTCTTCCACTTGATTCCATTTTGATTGTAGAATTAATAAAACATAAACCAGAAACTGATAAAATAATATTTTCACTCCAAACAATACAAACATAAAAAATATAAATTTGACGTTTTAGGTTAGCCATCTGATGTGTAATGTCGGTGAAGGTTAAACCTAAACTACAGTACAAAATATTAACGTCCGACGCTTTCACGAATAACTTGTGCGGCATTTATCTGGATTCTGATTGGCCAATATTTACACGTCCACTGCTTTAGACCAATCACAGTACAAGCATTACAAATTGAAATTCTGAGAAGTTTTAGAGGAAAGCTTTCTTTAACACACAGTTAGAATCTATTACAAACTAATTATATCCATAATCTCATTGGTTTCCCGGCTAGATACGTAATTCTAGCGCGTAAAAAAGCCTGTTTTAAAAAGCAGTGAAATTATCAGCAAGTTGTTTTAACGATATTTTCTTAGAAATAATTCTTATTAGAAAAGTAAATTGTTGTAAATTATTAAAATGTTTTATTATATCATTTTCACGACACAAATTGTTAAAATAAAATTAGTGGGAAAACCCTATTGTATGTCGACAAAATATTTTCAAAAAAATTCGCCCTCGCCAAATGACCTTGGTCGCATTGACATGCTTCCACACCGTTAATATAAGGATTCGAATCTAATCTAATTATTTTACAACATACACAGGTTAAAATTAAACAGCAACAACTATATAATTTTATTATTGAATGAGAATGAAAGATTTTAATTAGCTATCCCAGTTTACGGAGTTTTACACAGAAAGCGGCAAGGCAACAAAAGAGCATTTGATAACGTGCAGTTTCGATTTTGTGCGGTACATCCATCCGAATATATTATAACTAATTGTCTTGCATCAAAAATTTATCCTCCAAAAAATCAACCACGAATGGCGCGTATGTAGAAGCTTGCCCATCAGCGTTGGGTTCATCATCCAGTAGCATGTAGCTTGTTTATCCCTCAAATCGTACAACGTGAAATTGTGACAGCACAATTTTGTTTTATAATAAGGGGCATGGCGGGTAACTGTGGCGCAAGTTTAACAGCCTGTACATCTATTGTTATTACATGGCATTTCTCTTCTAATGCATTTTTCCTATCCTTCTCTTTCTCATTTCTTGCCGAATATTTTCCCTTTATATGCTCCTGATACTCTGCTTCTTCTACATTTTTATTTTTGTTTGAAACTGGTATCACACTGATCCTTTCGAGGGTGAAAAATAGATAATTTCATTTCATCGCCCATTTTTGTTAAACTGTTTAAAGATAATGGTTCTTTATTATTTTCTCGACATTTCAATTGGTATACCCTGTGTAAATCCGCATATGATTGAAATGTCTGTTCCAAGTACAGACTGTTTGTTTCTTTTCTACAATAATGTGGTGAAAATTTATTTAAATTTGTTAAAACTTCGTGAAAAAAATGTCTGTCCTCTTGGAATATGTCTAGTCTTTTTTTACACAAAGTTACTTGTTTTCCATCGCAGTTGTTAATTCCATTTACCATCCACTACTAAGAACCCATGTCCTGACGGACCATTCTACTAAACATAGGATGTTCAAATTAATTGTTTTGCATACTGGTATTTCCTCACGTCCAAAAACGAGATGGTAATTTAATGTCGTAGTACGTCGCGAACCTTCAGCTATTTTGGTCTTTTCGTCAGAACTGTTTTTACAGTACCATACACCTTTCTCTACTCCTAAGTCATACTATCCCAGAATTTATCAAAATTTTTTTGTCTTGACTGACATGGAACTAAACGACATTTTTTTGCTGGATCTTTTTATACAGGTGCATCTTGGTTTCAGTCGTCTCTCTTCTATTTTAGTATCATGGAAAGTGCTTCTGATTTTTTGGTTTTCGAAACCCCAAATAATTTTTCCCACTCATTCTTAATTTTCTGTTAATTAATCTTTTATTCGTTCCTTTAATCCTCTTCTCTTTGTGTTCTAAAATATTTTCTTTATTAAGTTCATTAAGTTAATTTCTTCGGCATCAGTTTCTTCATGGTGATCCTCTTTATCATTTGTTATCAGAATATTACAACAGTTAGCGCGCTCATTAATTTTTTGTGTCGTCATTGTCTCACCATTTTTACATTTCATGGCTTGCTCAGAAAATTCAGTTTCAGTGAGATTCGTATTTACGTTTTTTTTTGCCACAGTTCACAATTTCCTGAACTATTTGCGTCCTTGACATCAACATAAGAATTCTGTAGAAAATCTAAATTTGATTCAAATCCTTCAATTGTCACCATTGATGAAGTTTCAGGTACTACATCCGTTTCAATATCGTCATTATCAATTAGAATATCTGCATTGTTAATTAGTGCAGTGAAATCTTCGGGACTTATAATTTCGGTAAAAATTAAATACGTTTCAACATCATCCAAAACACTAGTTTGGTTGTTATTTAAAACACTAACATTATTTAGTTCGTCACTAGCGGCTGCCAACCTTTTCTGCTGGGAAAAGTCAAGCCACGGAGCACTGCCGGGAGGAGAAGGAGGATTGAGGACTCCGACAGTCCAGGCACATACCCAGTTACACATACACACATACGCACATACACACACACACACCCACATTTAAACACACGTCCCTCAACTAAATGGAAGAAAAAATAAAAGATGATAAGGTAAACGTACCAACAATTACAATACAACCAGAGCTCCCTAGCTCAAAGGAGGAAGAGATGGAAACAGTACCCATCTCAGTAGAGGAGGAACTCTTGAGATCCCCTAGCAGCGCGTCTGATGAGGACTTGGAAAGGTCCACATTAGACAAAGAGGCTAGAGAGTCTCTCAAAAGAGAAAAAAGGCGAGAAAAGAGGAGGATCGCCAGAAGGAAGAAGAGGGCGGAAATGTCGGCTCGGGGGGGGCAGGTGACGCAGGGCGACTCTGATCGAAAGGTCCAGAGTCAATGGACCGAACCTGTTGCCTTAGAGCTGACAGAAACTCCAGGCGAGTCTGGGAGTCAGCCTGGTCCAAGCTCTGGGAGCTCCAATAAGGAGCGACAGGAGCCGGGGCAGGCGGACGAACAGGCTCCCGGAGGGGACCGACCCCTTAAAATGAGGGGCCCTAGAGCGAGGCATGCAAAGAGGGCGGAGAGAAGGGAGGCCAAAAGGCAATCCTTCATACTCCCCTCGGCACCTGCTTCGGTCAGGGGTGTTGAGGTGCCAAAGGGTCCACAAAGACTCTCAGGCGCCCCACCCCCGAACAAGGGCCCAAAAAGGCGAAGAAAAGAGGAGCCCGAGCGACAGAGGAAGCGGGTCAGAGGGAGTGCCAGCTCTCCGAGACGGACAGGCAAAGCAGCGAACGTGTCCCCATTACTAAGGGGAAGCACGGACGCTGCCAAAGTGTCGGATTCGGGGGCTGGACCCCAACTGTCTAGCTACAGCTCTGCCGCGAGGAGGGAAAGCCAGGTGGTCATAGTTTCCAGCCGAGAGGACGGGACTATGACACAGGAGGAAGGGGAGCGGACGAGGAATCACCTTGTGTCGGAGATGCTCCAGGCTATGACGGGCCCCGAAGGGGAACCCTATGGCCCGGAGCTTCGTTTCAGGAACTCGGGCCTGGTGGATCCGGGCTGGTTCCTGATAACGACGCAGGATGAAACCTCAAAGCGCTGGCTGCTTGAAAACTGGAGACCACTGGCCGGAGATGGTGTCACCTTCCGTGTAATGCGGGCGGTTGATGCCCCCTGGCCGGAGCAGGTCGGTTTTTGGCTAAGAAGCCAAGAAGTAGACCTCCCCAGAATAAGGGACATGCTGGCGCGTCAAAACCGCTCCCTAAACGTGGACAGGTGGAAACACCTGAAAACAACGGGAAAATCTGGAGGATGGCATCTTATCTTCCTGGTCAGCCACGAAACCATACGACGGCTGAAGGAGGCCGAGTGGGTGCTCTACTTCGAGCTGGTTACCCTTACAGTACGTAGGGTACCGGTTTGGAGCGGAGTGACTCGCCGGACTCCTGCCGCAGTCGAGGGGCCAAGGCCGGCCGAGGAGGAGAAAGAAAAATAGGCCCAATCACCCGTACCCAGACGCCCCACGGAGCTATTATTACGGGTAAGCCAAATCAACCTCCAGCACAGTCGGGATGCTACTGGAGAGCTAGTCAGCATTCTGACAGGTAAGACCGGGGGTATAATACTAATTCAGGAACCATATGTTTTCAGGAATCGAGTAAGGGGCCTAGGAAGTTCTGGCTACCAAATGGTAGTTGGAAAAGAGGGAGACGAGGAGCCACCAAGGACATGCATCCTGGCATCCAAGGACCTTCAAGTTGTGCCACTGCCTCAACTGGGAACCAGGGATGCCACAGCAGCTCTCCTCGAATACAAGGTAATTAATATTAGTCGTAAGGTAGTCATAAGCAGTATATATCTTCCATACGATAATGCGCGACTGCCACCTACTGAGGAATTAGAAAATGTAATTTTCTACGCAAGAAATTTAGGTCTTCCGCTAATAATCGGTTGCGACGCCAATGCCCACCACATAGTGTGGGGTAGCTCAAACGTTAACGTTCGAGGCGAGACTCTGTTAGAGTACTTGGCGTCCACAGACCTACAGGTGGTTAACAGGGGGAGCGAACCGACGTTTGTCAATCGCATCCGCCGGGAGGTTATTGACATAACGCTGGCCTCCCAATCTCTGATTGAGGACGTTAAGAACTGGAGGGTTACCAATGACATCTCAATGTCTGATCATAGAATGATCAGATTTGAGATGGAATATGATAGGAAAGAGGCCACCCCTCGACGAAACCCGAGGGCGACAGATTGGGGAAAATACATCTCTGCTTTAGAGAGCTCGGAACTCGACTATGAGGGCCACATAACTTCCCCAGAGCAATTAGACAATAAGATATATAGTCTCGAGAATCGTATAATTAAGGCATATGAGGAATCCTGCCTCCTCAAGGCGGCGGGGGTGCGGAGGGCTCGCTGGTGGAATAGGTCACTTGAAGACCTGAGACGGGCGGCCCGACGCACTCACAATCGAGCTGTCAAAGAGGGGGAAGGGACCACATGGGACGATTTTAAAGAGGCTAGAAGGAAATTCAAAAAGAAATTAAGACTCTCTACTGGAGTCCGCCAGATTGATGAAAATACTCAGCTGTGGAAAAAAGGAGACCATAGGGTCTTTAAAAAAGCAGGACGGGACATGGACCACCTCCAGTGAGGAGTCACTAAGACTACTCTTGGACGTTCATTTCCCCGGAGATAGCGCCGCCGCGATCATAGCCCTAGAGGAGCAGGTCCCACAAGCGGATTGGCAACTCGCAGAGGGAATGATAACGGACGGCGCGGTTTCCTGGGCGGTGAACGAGTTCGATCCCTATAAGGCAGCAGGACCAGACGGAATCTTCCCAGCTTTGCTCCAGAAAGGCCTGGGAATACTCCTACCCCATATGAGGAGAGTATTTAGGGCCAGCCTGGCACTGGGATACGTTCCACTGGCCTGGAGACACGCCAAAGTGACCTTCATCCCCAAGGTGGGAGAGAAGGACTACACGGCCGTAAAATCTTTTAGGGCAATCAGTCTCACATCCTTCCTCTTGAAAACATTGGAAAGGATAGTGGACAGGCACCTGATGGAAGGGGTGTTAACCAGATACCCAATACATCAGAATCAGCATGCATATAGGCAAGGGAGGTCCACAGAGACAGCCCTGCATGCCGTTGTGCATAAGGTAGAAAGGGCCCTCCACTACAAGGAAGTAGATATAGAAGGAGCCTTTGATAAGGCAAGTTCGAGGACTATCTGTAAGGCCCTACAGGCCAGGGGTACAACCCCTATACTGGTCAGATGGGTGCAGTCTGCGCTGGAAGAAAGAAGAGTCAGCGCAGCCCTAGGGACTGCCTGGTGGACATCGGGGTGAAGGGAGGCTGCCCTCAAGGCAGCTGCCTTTCGCCTCATCTATGGTGCCTAATAATGGATGGTTTCCTGGGGCGACTGACGTCAGAAGGCTTCTATGCGCAGGCATAAGCAGACGACGGGCTAGTTCTTGTAACTGGCCGGTTCCTAAGCGTCATCTGCGACAGAATGCAGGTAGCCTGCAGAATTATTGAAAGATGGTGTGGTGAGACGAACCTTTCAGTCAATCCATCCAAGACTGAACTGATCCTCTTCACCAAAGGAGGAAAATAGAGAATTTCAGGGCACCAATAATGTACGAAAGACCCCTAGCACTATCGCAAGAGGTCAAGTACTTAGGGGTGATCCTGGATAAAAAACTGTCATGGGGAGCACAGGTCGACAGAATCGTAGATAAGTCGACGGCAACCTTCTGGCAGTTGCGCCAGGTGGTGGGCAGGAACTGGGGATTTAGTCCACGGATCCTGCACTGGGTCTACACGGCGGTAATCAGACCTAGACTCCAATATGGGTCGGTGGTCTGGTGGCCGAGTGTGAACCGCATCACCACGTCTCGAAGACTGGCAAAAGTTCAAAGACTTGCCTGTCTTGGGATTACAGGCGCAATGAGGACGACACCTACAGCTGCCTTGGAAGTAATGCTAGGGCTGCCAACGCTTCGAGGGGTACAACATCGGTGAGTAAGGATCTCGCATAGGTTATGATTAAATGAGGGTTCCAGATGTTCTCGTACCTTGGTTCTGGGGGCTTCTTAAAAAACACATCTTTAAAAAATCGTTCAAGTCTGAAATCAGAGGCTAGATCTGGCCCAGCTAATTGGGCGAGTGCCGAACGGTAAGAATTTAAGGTGCCATATGAGGCACCATTATAAAACTGACAGGTTAAAAATTCTATCGCCTGGGGTACTGTGACAATAAAAGGATCTTGATGTTTCTTGATATAGAAACTCCACCAAAGTTTAAGCCCAATGGAATATTATTGTTTTAAGGTAGTAATAGATGACAAACAGAAATCTAGGGACTGTTCTGGTACTTCCCTTCGTAGTAATGCTTCCCGGATAGCTTCCCTACAACCAGGGAAAGGCTTTCCGACAACGGGTGAGGAATCCCGCTAAAGGAAAGAAGAGTAGTATTAGGTTCAAAAATTAAGGGTGTGGCGACTAATAGTGATTGGAAAAGTGGGAACCAAGGTTGAGAGGTCCAAAGGGGTATCACGACGATACTCTCTGCCCTATCTGTAATAATTTTTTGCATAACTCCTAAAACCATTGAGAATGGTGGGAAGGCATAAAAATAAAAAGGTTCCAGTTTTGTGTAAAAGCATCGATTTTATAGGCCTCTGGATCTCTCATCCAAGAAACAAATTTTGGACATTTTGTATTAATTCGGCTTGCAAATAGGTCTATGTCTGGGTAACCAAATGTAATTGTAATTTTTTTAAAAGCATAATTTGCGAGGCTCCACTCTGTTTTTTATGAGTTGTTCTTGAAGCCCTGTCAGCGTGAATATTTGATTTCAAAGTAATATAGGAAGCAATATGTTTCGTTTTTAACACCAAGTCCATATTTCTCTTGCCAATTTGTTTAAATTTTCATATTTAACACTCCCCATCCGATTAATTTTACAAACTGCTATTGTATTATCTATGGGACATAGAACATTATAATTTGAACAAGTGCTTACAAAACTCTTCAGGCCGAAGAATACGGCTAGAAGTTCTAACTCGTTTATATAGCGCTTTTTTTCTTCTAATGACCAAAAACCAAAGGTAGTCTGATTATTAAAGTAAGGTCCCCAAGCCGATGTAGAAGCATCTGTATAGATTTCAAATTTGTTAGTACGAATTATGTTATCTCCTTCTGGAATTGTATTTAACCACCAAGCAAAAACCAAGGCTAAAGAGGGTGGTAAATACATCCTTGCTTTATAGTTACCTTGAGATCTCAATAATGTCAAATTTTTTCACGCTCAAATAGTTTTGTATATAAAAAGGCATATTTATATACACACAACTTAGCCCAAAAGGTAAACAGTTATACTCATAAAGGCAGTTATTAAACAAAAATCGTAAATATTTTTTTGTGAGTTTTTTATTGGAACCAAATAATAGGCGTTTTTTAGGTCTATTGTTGCCTTAAAGCAGTTTTGCGTAATGAGGCGTGCAACTGTTTTATGGTCTTCAATTTTAAAATGTGATACTTTAACATATTCATTAAGTTTTTTGAGGTTAATGATCAACCGGTAGGATTTATCTGGTTTTGCAACAATTAAAAATGTTAGAAATAAATTGATCTTTACTTGGATGGGCTAAGGAAATAGTTTTATCCCTGATTGCTTCCTCGAGTAAGGTAGAGATAATTTGAATTTCTTTATTTGTACGCTTTGGCTCTTTGGGAACAACTGAACAACTGCTTGCCTTGGTTATTTGCACAAAGGGATGCTGAAACCTTTTATATAAGACAAAACTTTTCTGTGAACGGAAAGATCTCGCCATTTTTGGACAAAGTGTTTTAATCTACCACTGACCTCTACAGTGGGCGATGTCACTCTGGTAATAGGCTAACTTCTTGGGTTGGTACTGGAACCGCTGATCCGTGGCCCTTTTTTGATTGTTAAGGATGCGATATGTTTGTCCACTCTGGTGTGCCCCCTTCCTTACGAAGAGTGGACGCCTCAAGTTTCCCAAAGTAGCAGGGAATGGTAGCTCAGTGTGTTAAAGCGACTGACTAGCAAACTGAGTTGCCTAGCGAAGTGGGTTCGATTCCCGCAAGGCGAAACAATTTTTCATTAAAAAAATTGCCCCAAGAGTGGTTCGGAGTCCACATTAAACTGTAGGGCCTCGTCTCTCTTTGCCTAGCACAAGATCCTTGAGATCTTCCAGGGGGTTACTTCGGTAACTTGAGAGGCGGTTAAGAAAACATTTTTATTTAAGAAGGGACCGGACGAGTGATTTTCTTTTTGGCCCTAAGCTGTTCGCCTGATTTTTCTAAATCCTTGGCAGATTTAATTGTGGTATCCAATTCATTACCAAATAGGAAGGTGCTAATTGGAGTGGCTCTTAAAGGTTTTTGGACGTCTTTGTTCAAGTTGACCAACAAAAGTTCTCTTCTCGAAATTGATTCAGAGTGATGTGCATTACACAATATTCAGCCAATGTCGTTTAGGGTCTCGATATATTCTGTATTGCCCCCCCCCCCCCTCCTTTACCATATTGATAATTAATAAGGCAACCGCCGAAGTTGCAGCACCACAAGACACTGCAATGAGACGAAGTATACCTGCCGATGAACGCCTAATTGCCACCCTTCGTTTTCTTGCTACTGGACGTAGTTATGAAGATCTTAAATTTACTACAGGAATATCTGCTCAAGCTTTAGGACGTATAATACCCGAAACTTGCAAAACTCTGTATGAAGTATTACATAAGGATTACTTAAAGGCAAGTTTAATATCTTTTTATTTAGGTTTATATTTACATATTAAAAAAAGTTGAAAAATTTGTCAATAAATGTCCTGCGTTCTGTGGGTACTCCTCATCTTCCACATTTACAGCTGATGGTGTAGGTGAAGGTGTTGCTGATGATGATATTATTATTATTATTATTATTAGTCGTTACTCGAGTCCGAGTATAAAAATGTTACCGAGTCAAACGCCTTGGTTAAATCAATGAAGGCCATGTGAATTTCTCCTTGATGTTCGAGTGCTTTTTCTTGAAGCTGTTTAAGTGTGAAGATTAAATCCGATGTGCCTCGGTTTGGTCTAAAGCCACTCTGTGTTTCAGGAAGTAACTTTTCCATAACAGGTGTTAGCCTATTTGCCATCGCTTTAGTGAGTATCTTCCCTCCAACAGCCAGGAGAGCTATACCCCTGTAATTTCCACAGTCCGCAGCGCTCCCTTTGTTTTTGAAGAGGTTGATTAAAAGTGTATCACGAAACTCCTGCGGAGCTTGACCACTTTCCCACACGACATCAAACAGTTTTTTGAGGTAGGGTATGAGCTCTGACGACACAGCTTTAAAGATCTCAGCTGGGAGTGAGTCGGCGCCGGGAGATTTGTTATTTTTTAGCTGCCCAATGGCGGTTAAGATCTCTTCCGTTGTTAGTGGTTTATCTAAGTCTTCGAAGGTGTCATATTGAGGGATAAGGTTTATAATATCGTGATCGGCTTGACTTTGCTGGTTAAGAATGTTAGAGTAGTGTTCTTTCCATCGGGCTCTTACTTCCTGGTCTTCTTTGAGGAGATTTCCATTTAAATCTTTAATAGGGCACATATTTTTCCGACTGGGGCCGTACACTGCTTTTACTCCTTGAAAGAAATTCCTGTAGTCGTGTGAATCGGCGTACCTTTGAATTTCTCTGGCCTTGCTTGCCCACCACTCGTTCTTTATTCTTCTGATTTCGCGTTGCGTTTCATACTTAGATTGGGTAAAAGCTTCTGCTTTTGATGAGTCGTTGGGGTGGTTGATAGCGTTTTGGAAGGCAATATGTTTGCGGTCAAGAAGTTCTTGTATAAAAGCTTCATTATCATTGAACCAGTCCTCCTGTTTTTTACTTGCTGCAGTGCCAAGAATTTCCTCACTCGCACTTTTTAAACTGTCTTTAATTTGTGTCCAGGTAGTAGCGACATCTACAGAATTGGTTTCTTCTAGTGCACTCAAATTCTCTTGAACTGTTTGCTTTAGCTGTTCGACGGTTTGTTGGTCACGCAATTTACTAATACAGAGACGGGGTCTACGTTTTACTTGAATTCTTCGGTGTTTGGGTCTCATAACAATTTTCATTTTAGAGACAACAGGACGATGATCGGTCCAACATTCGCTATCAATGCGCGCCTTTGTAATTTGGACGTCCTTGAGATGCTTCCTACGTACGATAACATAGTCCAGTAGATGCCAGTGACCTGATCTGGGGTGACGCCAGGTGCCTTTAAATTTATCCTTTTGTCGGAAAATGGTGTTTGTTATAACTAGATCATGTTCGGCGCATTTAGTTAGGAGTAGTTGACCGTTAGCGTTCATGTTGCCCAAACCGTTCTTGCCTATGATGCCTGGCCAGGTGTCTGCATCTCTCCCTACTCTAGCGTTAAAATCGCCAAGAATAACGAGTCGTTCCGTTTTAGGTATTCTACAGAGGGTGTCTTCCAGCTGTTGATAGAAGCTTTCCTTGGTTTCGTGACTTGCATCCAGAGTGGGAGCGTAGGCGCTTATTAGATTTACCGCGTTGCCATCTGATAGCTCATAGCGTAGCAGCATTAGACGCTCGGATAGGCCTTGTGGTACTTGTGTTAAGTTGGATACAAGTTGATTCCGAATGGCAAATCCTACTCCATGTTGTCTTCTTGAATTGGTGGGAAGACCTTTCCAATAGAAGGTGTAGTGCTTTTCTGTGAGAGAGCCTTCCTCCAAAAATCGAGTTTCGCTGAGAGCTGCAACGTCAACATTGAGTCGGTGAAGTTCTCTATCTATTAGAGCAGTTCTTCTTTCAGGCCGATCGGTGCGAGTGCTGTCGTTCAAAGTACGAACATTCCAAGCGCCGTAGATGAAAGAATTAGTTTTGTTGGATTTAACTTGTCGGTGTTTTTTCGACATTCGATGAGGTGTCCCTGTGGGCACCCTCCCCCGGAGATCCGATCGGGAGGGTATTTTACCTCCGGATGATTTTGTCCCACTTGAACGCTCCATCATTTTTTTAAAGCCTTAATCGACTGAAAATGATTATCTGTTTAAAATACTGTAACTTGCAGAGACACATCTTGTTAACATTAACATTATACAGGCACAGTATTCAAAAAATGATCCAGTCTACTTTTAAATGAATTCAAAGACGGAGCAGTGACAACACTATCCGGCAACGCGTTCCACTTGTCAAACACTCTATTAGACAAAAATGTTTGCCTACTACGCATGTGAAAATTCTCCTTTTTTAACTTCAGGGAATAAAGGAATTTTATAATTCTTTAACTGTTAGTTCACCACAAAGTCTAGTTGAGTTGCATCTTTTGTTACGAATAAACCTTAAAAAATATGCCACTGACCTTTGCAAACGGCAAAGTGAAGATAGTTTTGAAAAGGTGCTTTCCCAAAAATTCTGTGTACCACTAATGTAACCCTTTTTCTTCTTCTAAATGTATTTCAGTATCTGATCATTATAAACACCAACAAAAATATTATGCTTGTTTACATACCTCAGGTCATCAAAACAACATTCTACACTCATATCATGTATTTTAGGCTATATACACTGACGGACACAAAGTATCGCTTACCTGACTCAAAATCCGAGTCCATGATATCGGCACAATTATTGGGGGTCCATTCACGAAGCCAAATTCGGACTTGATCTGCAGCACACTTGGTTGCAAATTTACCAAGCAGTTCCTAAATTTCCAGTCATTCATTCGGTATTAATTTAAAAGGACCTCGAACACCTCTTTGCAGCTTCCGAACTTCCATTCAAAAAAATCAAGTCATCAACAGGATAGCGGCAAATGGATTTTCTATACTTGTTAAAATAATTACCTTTTTTGAATCACATAGTTGGCCTTAATGCCTGTATCAGCAACTTCTTTTATCCTGTTTACTCATTAATGGTCTGTGGGATGTAGGAATACTTGAATTGCCATAGCATTTAGCAGGGTGCGAACTACTGGGACAGTACCCATCGTAATCAAGGAGTAATTGAAATGGTGACTTTTTTGTGGTGCATTATACAGGGAGTCTCTAAAAGGCGCGGAAAAAATGCTACCACAAATTCCTGAGGCTAAAATATGACGATCTAACCCAACTTACTTCAGCCCAAAAGTGGACGATATCGGACATAGAAGGTGTCCAAAGTTCAATTTGGTTTTAGTTTTTCATAAAAAAATTTTTAAATAACTATTAGACTGACACAATATTCGGCTAGGGGGGGGGGGGGTTTGTGGGGTGACAAATTAAAATCTGCCCTCATTTTCATTGTACAACATAGAGGGCGCCACCTGCGGTACTACTTTGCATACATTTAAAACGAAATAACTTTTTTGAGCCACGCTGAATTTAACTTTTAAATAAACATTCTTATTCTCCAACGTCTTTTATCTAATAAAGGTATACCTGGTAAGAGTTGATTTGAGCAGCCGTTTTTGAGATATCTGGATTTAAATTTTTGCTTTCAAAAATTACAAAAACAAGTAGATGTGCTATTAATTTAGTTCTAGGGTAAAAACAGTCAATAAAAGATTAATCAACAGCAAAAAGTTAATTAAAATTAAATGCTTTTAAGAAATGTTCAAAATGACCTCCATTTTCGTGTGTATAAAGAGTAATACGTCGTAAAAAAATAAATTGAACTCTCTGGAGCATTTCGTCGTCATTTCTCAAAGCATCAATTCCAGTTTGAATATGTCTCCTTAATTCATCTTCTGTATCTACTTGCCTAGAATACACAAGAGATTTCAAAGTTCCCCATAAAAGTAATCCATCCGTGTCATGTCAGAGGATCGAGCTGGCCAATGCGCGGGTGCATCATTGCCTCTACCTAACCATCTATTTCGATACCGTTCGTTTAAATAATTACATACGTTTAACGTAAAATGTAGAGTAGCACCGTCATGCATAAACCACATTCCTCTTCGAATATCCAATGGCAGGGGATCTTATAAGTCTGGTAATTCGTTTTGCAGATGTGCCAAATAATTTTCGCCATTTAGTCGAGGTGGTAAAATGACATGACCAATAATGAAAGTGTCTATGATTCCTGCCCACACATTGATCCTTAATTCATGCTGATAATGGGTTACTTTAGCCGCATGACGATCTTCATCAGCATAGACATGTTCATTGTGAAAATTAGTTATGCCACTCATCGTGAAACAAACTTTATCTGTGAATAAAATTCTTTGTAAAGTTCCTATCTAGAATTCTGTTTTCCTGGATAAACCGGCAGAAACTTAGGCGATTCAAAATCATGGGATAAAAGATCTTGCACCCGTTAAATATGAAATGGGTACAGTAGTTGTTCTCTGGTCACCCTATTAACAGTATCTTTGCTTATACCCCTAGCTCTAAGGCCAATCATCTGCTGCTGAGTTTTGGATTTTCTACAATTACTAAAAAAATTATTTATGAAAAACTAAAACAAAATTGAACTTTAGACACTCTGTATCTCTGAAATCATTCACTTTTGGACTGAAGTAAGTTAGGTTAGATCGCCATATTTTAGCCTCAGGAATTCGTGGTAGCATTTTTCCGCACCTATTAGAGACACCCTGTATAGTGGAATTTTGCACCAGTTGGATTTTCCACAGTTGCTTTATCCATTCCGACTCCATTTTTATTTCAATGCGTAACATATTAGTAATTGTACGCATATATCGCTCCACTTGCCCATTTGCTCTGTATATATATGGTGTTATAATATGTAGTTCGATCTGCCACGTTCTCAACATTTGCTTGGTTATTGCATTTATAAAGGTAGGCCCCGAACCAGCAGTGAGGCACGTTGGGGTATCGAACGATAATATGAATTTTTTTAATTTTCATGAAATTCAACACCTGACGCACCCACTAATGGGCACAGCATAGTGAATTATAGACAAGCGTCAATTATAATTAAGATATATTGTTTTTGATCTTTTTTTAACTAGTAAAGGACCCAAATAATTAACGTGCATCGTGTGATATGGCTTTAGTACTTTTGGTGGTATAGGACGTTAGGTGCAACATATGACCTTTTTTAGTGTCAAGCAACCAACACGATGTTGCAAATATTTACGCACAAATTTTTGTAGACCTTGAAACTAAAAGTATTTAATGACACTGGCAACTATTTTATCATAGCCGATGTGACACTGTTCATCATGAAAGATACGAAGGAGACCCAATCGACTTCCCTTAGGAACATAACACTGTGTTATCGGTAAGCCATCAAAATTATCTAGGAAATAAAGCATATCTTTTTCTATCGTATACTTATTTCGAACTAGAGAGCCGTTAAATTTCTTAATTAATTCAGCAATCTCGGCATTGTTGTGCTGTTGCACAGATATCCATGGATCATGATTGTAATTACATTTATTGCTCAATAATTATGACTCAAATAGTCGACATGTGAAATTAAGCATCCTTTTCGGTATTGAATATCAAATGTAAAATTCTGCATATATACTCACCAATGTGCTACTCTAGGGCCAAGATCTTTCTTTTTTCTTGGTGGCTTTAATTGATTTGCAATCGGTTACAGAAATGCAGTGAATACCTAGCAGGTATACACAAAAAACTCCAGGACCTTCACTATGATCAAGTCGAGCTCATAGGAATGATAACGAGACTTCATTACAAGCACATTTGCTAAAGTAACCTATAACACATCTCTTATTATCTTTCGTCTGAACCAATATGGCGCCATACGACTCACGGCTCGATCAGTAAGAGTGGACATGATATGCTGTATCGCAGTCTTGTTCAGAGACCCATTCCCAAAGTATTCCAATTTTAGTTACTTTAGTTATACAATCCATTTTAGAAGAAAAATTATGAATGAATTTACGAAAATGTGTAGCAAGTTCCTTGAACTATTGGACGTCAATTTTTAGGGATTGGTGGCTTAAGAAGAGCTTTTACTTTTGATTTACTAGGGCGGATACCCTCCGAAGAGATCTCACGACCGAAATATTCAACACTGTTCATGAGAAAGGTACACATTAATATTTAAAGAGAGCCCAGCAGCTTTCAAAGCCATGAGTACTTTATGAACATTTTCTAGGCCTTCTTAGACAGACACGGTTGACATTAAAACATCATCTAAGTACACCAGGGCTATACGTATGTATATAAGAAAAGTAGTTGATGAGGCTGTCTGCGACAGAAAGTGCAGTTTTATCAGGTGTTTCTATGACCTGCACTAATTTTGCGAATGTATCAATAATTGTTAGATAGATTTTACTCTCAATAGTGATGTATCGTTTAGAATGGCCTAACTGATGTGTCAGTGATCATCAATGGAATATTTGGCGGGTGACGGTTGTATTTAGTTTTTTGCATATTTCACAATTTTGAATAGGTTTGTCCAGTAAAAAGATTCTTTTAGGCGAGAGGTGGTTTCATTAACCGCTATATGATTTATTTTTGATTCGTAATATTTCTTTCTTATTTCCAATTGGTTTTTCTAATTTTTTGTTTCTGGTAATAGTTTCGTACATCTTATAATTTTCACACTTTGACTGAAGTGAGTTGTATATACATTACACAATGCTATAATATGTTGAATCCACATCAGTATACGACGCATATTTGTTTATCATAAGTGCATTCTTTCAGTAAATCTAGCAGTTCCCTTTTAATTTATTTATTATTTCCATATTGATAATAGTTCTTCCGTTTGATTTACATCTTTTGGGGATTCATAATAGCTGTATTGATGCTAATTTTACTTTCCTTGGGGTTTCTTGGAGAGCTTAAAACTGGGATGCTGGCAGTGAGATCGAACAGTTTGAATATCTTCTAGAACTTGGCTTTGATTTTCTCCGGTTGGTAGGTTTAATCATGATGGTGTTGGAATGTTTAGAGACCTGTTGTCTACAGTCTCTATTTCGTTAAGTAATGATTCGAATTCGGGGTTAATTTAAACATCATCAATGTTCACTTACATTAAGTCGGTTTCTATAGGGTGCATTTTAATTCGGGATAGAGCGTCAGCGTTTGTGTTGGATTTGCCCTTTTTATATTCCACTTTAAAGTCATATTCAGATAGTTTTATTTTCTATAGGTTGACCGTAAATTTACGTTGTCTTCTAGGTTAAACAGCCGTTTGAAGGGTTGATGATCTGTTCTAAATTTGTGTCCGTATAGGTATGGTCTAAAGTATTTAGTACTTTAAACTAAGCACAGTAATTCTTTGTTGGTCACACTGTATTTAGTTTCGGTCTCGTTTAATGTCCTACTTGCATAGGCGATAGGCAAATCTTGGCTATTATAAATTTGTGATAAAACCTCTCCAAGGGCGATATTTATGTACTCAATATAAAGGGTTTTTCGAAATTTGGATATGTAATATTGGTGGATTAATCTATAACTCTGCATTTTTCGAAAGCTTTAATGAAATCAGGTGTATATATGAATTTTGCATTCCTTTTGAGAAGTCGTGCCATTGGCTTCGTTAATTTTGTCATATTTGGTATAAACTTTCGGTAATAAATAACCTACGAGGCCTAAAATGGATTTTATTTTCTTCAGTCTTTTTGGAATTGGAAATTTTTATAGCTGTATACCCAGAGGTGTAATTACATCACTTTTTGTTTTAAAGGTTCAACTTGTCTAACTGAACTTTTAATTGTGCCTCACGTAGTCTTTCGTGTACTTGACGTAGGCAGGACATATGTTCTTGAAGACTGGTGGCAAAAATTATTATATCAAGATATACTATGCATATTTATTAGCTAATCCTCGCAGAACATTATCTATGACCCTTTGAAATGTAGAAGGTGCTCCCTTTAAGCCAAATGGCATGCTTGTGTACTCATGACGCCCTTCTGTCGAAAAATCTGTTTTTTTTTATATCTTTCTCATCCATTTGATGAAATCCTGAACAAATCCAACGTTGTAAAATATTGTGCTTTGCATATTTTGTTAAAGATGTCTTCTACACTTAATATAGGATATTTGTCGTCGATGGTTGGCTCATTTAGCTTTCGATAATTGATACCTATTCGCCATTTTCTGATCCATGAAGCAATCAGCTTTTTAGGTAAGACCCATATAGGGCTAAAATAGGGGGATATTGATGATCTGACTAAGAATTTTTTGTAATTGGTATTTAATTTATTTTGATATACTTGGGGATACCTATATGGAGTTTCGTTCTTTAGATGTATCTGATGCTTGATTTAATTTGGTAAAAGTCGGTGGTAAACTTTCATGATGAATATGTCTCTGAATTAGCAAAGTTGAGTATTGATTCATACTCCTATTGATTTGTATGACTGAGCCTTAGACTTTGAGTTTTGTTTCCTAATTTTATCTAGTATAAGTTGTGCACACTGAATGTGATTTAATTCGGTTGGAGTTAGTATTTCGATTATTGGTAATAGTTGATCAAATTTTGCAGAATGTTTTTCGCCATTATCTCGATAATTTCTTTATCGATTTTAACGCATGAAATTAAAGGTCTTTTTAATACCTACAACTTTTATTAATACAACTTTTCTTTAAAACGTAATTGGAAAATTCTACTGCCCGAAAACTGTTGTTGTTTATAAAAAATAGGGCAAATCTGACTGTACATCTTTACGTAACCCCCCCTATGACTTGCAACCTTCATATACCTGTAATAAATTAAATCCACTGTTTTTTGTACAGACGGGGGTAATTGGTTATCTTATCACTACTATAAAATTTCATTATGAAACTACAACTATCATATTTAGGAAGTTACACTTTTATTATTTACTACCTTTTTTCTCGCTCTTCTATAGATTACAGAGTTCTATAGGCAATATGAATTTCTATTTGATTTAGAGTGATCTGTCCACTACAGTGGACCCAATGCATGAGAGGGTTAAAGGAGTAGAAAATGAAAAAGAGTTTTTGCCTTAAGGTAACTTACTTTTTCAGACGCGTATTTATTTCTTAAAGCCAAATGCTCATTTTCAATACTCAAAATGAAATGGGCAGCATTATCTTCTGCACATTTTTTCTTTCGTTAAACACTTATTGATTAAATAGTGTGAAGCAATTTCTGCTGTTGAATTGTTTTTTGTTGATAAATCTGTTAAAGGAAACTTCTTATTTTGTTTAATTTATTGTATTAGATGTTCATTTTTCGCGTTCAAATTGGTTAATTTAAATGGTGTTTATAGCTGAAGGTAAATCATTTTCTTTTACATGTTCAGGTTCACGAAAAAAACGGGCTACTGCAGGTGAAATATAATTATCAGTGTTTTCTGTTTAAAAATATACTTTTAAGTTTTCTACTTCTGCCTAAATGTAAATAATAAATATGATCAATTATTGACGATTGTTGACAACAATATTTACTAAGGTCTCGTTTACATTTACAAATTGAATGGAGTATATGTAATAGATAGATAGATAATATTCGTATTATTTGGTTACTTGAAGACCTTTGTTGAGCAATACTGGAGTGTCTTGTTGGATCAAGGAATCAAGAAAGTAAGTTATTTTTTCCTCCAAATTTATAACTGGCGATATTTTTCATTTAGCTACCATAAAAGCCAACTGATAAAAAACCTCTTAGATGTTACTAACCTCTGAGATTAGCCAATACAAATTACTTTTAAGGATACTTGTCTTAATCTTCATTATTTATAAAATTCTTTGTAGTAAGTTCATCCCCCCCCGCCCCAGGTGGTCCCAATGACGGCAGTTGAAATAATAATTTTATTAGAAAGTAACAAAGTAACAGTCCTGGTATATTTTCATGTGCAGCGAAACTATTAAAATACTTTAAAAGTGCACAGAAGTTCGCAGATTTGTTGCATTGACTTATTGACTTGTTTGTAACAAAAATAAAATATACATGTCAAAGTTTAAATACGAAAATAGAAAACTATCTTGGCTTTGCGGACTTATTTCTGTGGTACATTTTCGGCATAATGTCGCGAGTTGCATGGTGGTGGTGTCAGCTGTACTGGAAGTGTATTGCCATCTGGGAGCTCTGCTTGGATATTTACGTAGTCCAAGCGGGAATTTTGATTATGAACTAGTAAATTATTATTTTTCTAAGCCACAGCATGTTTGCCGCTGAAAATTCTAGCGAGCGTATTACTTGCGCAACTCCCCCCTCTAGTGCAGCTCGCAAATAATGGAATTTTTGTGTTTCACGTATGTACGTATTTGCATTAATTAAAGAGTCAAAGGTATCCTTAAATTGGGTAGCTGAAACTGTGGCAACTTTATATTTTGAAACTACGGTGACGACTCTAAATAAATATAATTTGCTTAAGTACCAGGAGAAACATTGTAATCCTTTATTATAGCTTGTTCATAATCAGAAAGATTTTTTTTTACTTAATGAACTTACTGTAAAATATTGGTTTTCAAATGTTTCCTTTTCATTAATTATGTTTCTACTTGAAATAGAATTTCTTGCTGTTCTAGTCTTGTTCTATTTGCACAATCACAATTTCTGTAATCATTTTTTGTAACAAATCAGAAATCTAAGTAATTTTTAAACAGAGTGACACTGCGTATAATATTAAAATTTTTTGTTCATCGGCATTCATTTTGTTTTAGTTTAAAAAAAATGCCAATCAATAGATTATCTAATTAGGCGCGTGCTGGGACCCTTTAGGGGGTCTGGATATTTACGGTCTGGGGGTCCTTGAACGAATAAAATACGTCGCAAGCAAGAATTTTGAATTTTTCAATGTCAAACGCTCTGAAATCAACTGACAGAATAACTAAAATAACTTGGAAAATAAAATGTATCCAAAAATAAATAAGATTTAGATAACATAAGATAACAAACAGAAACTCATCTGTCAATTGCATCAACGCCCTTAACGGTCTCAAAATAAATAATGTTACTGAAACACAACTTACAAACAAAATATAGTACATGAACACAAAACAATAACGGGCTTTGAGCCTATCTATACTTGCAAGTATCTTTTTAACTTGTTGATTTTACCGCACAACTTGTTAATTATAGTTTCAGGTTAGATATTTTTGTAACCTCTCTCTCACAACACATCAAAAAGAAGCCTCCAAATTTTCTTGGAGAATACAGCTGCGTAAACGAGTAATCAACAATTTTAATTAAGATAATGAACGTGTAATGAGCGAATGAATTTTTTTGAAGAATGTTCACCCCCATTCACATCTGATCCTTTCAATTTTTCATTTTCAATTTTGACTCTACCATATTCATTCCAATAGGTACTTCTCATTTTTTCCTTATCGAGGAGGACAAGCGATGAAAAATTAATAGATTGATTGACTTACCTGTAAGGAAGATCAATCGGAATTTTTCGAACTTGTCCTCCAAAGATAATTACACCCTGTAGTATCGCTAGATTCATATCCATTCGGTACATGTTCAACTTAAAAACTCCTGCGTAAGCACCTCTCGTCTCAATGACGTTGTTTGTAGCAGTCAGATCGCACTAGGGTTTAGGGAGGGTGGTATGTGTAATTATCTTTGGAGGACAAGCTCGAAAAATTCCGATTGATCTTCCTTACAGGTAAGTCAATCAATCTATTAATTTTCCATCGCTTGTCCTCCTCGATAATTATACCCTGTAGATGTTTAAAGATACTGCGATCTGATAACTTGTTTATTGAAATAAACTTATTCAAAACAGTAAACAGAAAAGCCGCCTATACGACTATAAACTTAGAGTAAGAACATTTCTAAAAAGAATATTTATACTGTAAAAAAAATTTATTTGGCCCCCAAAGTACCCAACCTTAAAACACTCCTAGCAAATTCGTTTAGATTCTAAGCTAAAGGTCTATTATAAAACTTGTTGAAAACCTGGGATGACATAGTCCATCCCGCTGTATTCCTTATTGTATCTATATTCACTCCTAACCTAGCCGCTGCCGATGTTGCGGCGTGTCTTGTGGAGTGACTGGAAAATATTTTTGTATCAACGCCACTATTTTTTAAGACCGTCTTAACCCATCTAGGTTTTTTATGAGTTAGGAAAAGATAGGTTTGTTCTGGTTTTCTTATTTCTTTTGTTCTACGTAAGTAATGGATAATAGTTGAGGCTACACAAAGTTCTGGCATTTCTTGAAAATTTGGAAAAACCAAAAAGGGTTGGGTCTTGTGTAAACCCTATGTTTTTATTCTATCTGGTATTTTTATCTGCACTCCCTCCCTGTCTATGATCATATTATCTAATTTTATTTTTGAAAACGTCTGCACTCTGTGTGCAGTTGTTAGAGCCAACAAGGTGATTAGCTTATGGCTTAATTGTTGTAATGACAGAGAATCTAGTGGATATAGATTCTTGAGAAAAACGAGAACGATTTGTGGATCCCAAGTGGTCTCATACTTTGGTTTTGCCGGTTTTAAATTGTATGTACCACTGAAAAATCTAATTACAACCTCATCCCCTGGGCGTGATGGGTTGAGAAAAATAAGAGCTGCTTTATGCATGTTAATACTGCCCTGTTAAGGATAAACGTCGTATGTGCACATATATAAGTTTTGAGTAATCGAAGAAATACTGAGTACAATTGCGCCATCATAAGTATTTTTGTTTTTCATGATAAAGGTATTGATCTGCATACATTTTCGGTTTCTGAATTTCATTATGCACTTATTTTCAACATTTTCAGATTCCGAAAGGGAGTTTTGTTAGTTACGACAGATGTGCCTAACAAAGATTAGTAGAAGTATTATCTCTATTAGTGTCGTATGTCGTAAGTATTAAGTAAGAACTAAGTAATTAGTTATATAAGTAAAATAATTCTATCGTATATATTTCTAATATAGCAGAAGATGTTATATAAGTACATATATTTGTTATGTAAGTACACAAGTAAAAAAAAAATCTAACTGAGCTTTATTAGATGATTATATATACACTGTTTTTCTAAAATTTGTTACTAACAAAATAATATAAATAGTAATACAAAGTAATAACGTTGTTTTTATTGATTTTTTTTTCGTTTATTCATCATCGAACTAAATTGCTAGAATTTTATCAGGAATCATCTGTTGTTGATTATGATATAATAGCTTTAACGGAGACTTGGCTTTCGGATGACATTTCAGACAGTGAAATAGTTTATGATGATTATGTGGTGTTTAGAATGGATCGATCATCTCTAACAAGTAATAAAAATCGTGGTGGAGGTGTTTTACTGGCGATAAGGAAGAATATTTCATGTTCGCGTATAAAGATTCCTCAAAATAATGTTGAGGAACTGTTTGTGTCACTATTATACCGGTCGTCCCAATTTATAATTGGAACAGTTTACATCCCGCCTGGTTCTGGAATTCATGTATACGATAATCACTGTCGGTCAATAGAGTATATATGCGATCGTTTTCCTAATGCAACATTCTGCATTGCTGGCGATTACAATTTACCTGGAATCTCATAGGCTGTTGAGGATAATAATCATTTGGTGTCTTCTGGAAATCTCAGTGTGTGTGAAAAACTATTCTGTGATAGTTTTAGTTTTAATGGTTTATATAAAAAAAAACTCTATAAAAAATTGTAACAACAAGATTTTAGATTTAGTTTTATGCAACAACTGTAACAATGTTGATGTTGAACATGACGACATGGTAAATCCAGATCTGTATCATCCACAGCTAACAATTAAACTTAATCAAGATAATTTAGTTCCGGAACCTGTTGTCGATACGAGATGGAAATATAATTTTAGAAAAGGTGATTATAATAGGATAAATGATTATTTTGAGACTTTAAACTGGAATGTGGTATTTCAGAATAGTTCTAACATGAATTGTCTTACTGAAAAATTTGATCTTGTATTGAATTTTGCCATTGACATTTATGTTCCAAAGCATTTCATTAACAATGGGAATTATCCTTGCTGGTATTCATTCCAATCAAAAAAACTAATAAAACGTAAAAATAGGGTGTATAATAAATATAAAAATACAAATAAAAATTATTTTCTCGTTGAATATAAAAAGTTAAGATCACTAACTAAACTCAAATCAGTAAAGACTACATGAAACTTGTTCATTCATCAGAATCTCATTCTCTGTCTAATATAAAAGCCTTTTGGAAATACGTTAATAGTAAGCGTAGGAACAATATTTTACCGAAACATTTGGAGTTCAATGGCAGTAGCTCTTCTGATCCTAAAATTATCTGTGATATGTTTGCAGATTATTTCGAGTCTGTTTACGTCAGATATGATAAGGACATAGTTATCTCTAACATTCATATATATGATAATCCGGTCATACTAAATAGTATTTATATAGACTGTGATTTAGTTTTTGATAAATTATCATCTTTAAATTCCAATACTAATCCGGGTCCTGATGGTATACCGTCATATTTCTTAAAAATGTGCAGTGTCTCTTCCCATTGCTCATCTTTTAAAATTTTCTATAGAGGTAGGTGAGTGTCCTACTATTTGGAAAATATCCTATAGTACACCCATTCACAAGTCAGGTCCAAAGTCAGATATAGAAAATTATCGATGTGTTTCGTCATGTTCTGTTATACCTAAAGTATTAGAATCTATTATAGCTGATAATATTTTTAATTCGTATAAAAATGTTATCATGTCAGGTCAACACGGTTTTTTCAAAGGTCGTAGTACGCAAACAAACCTTTTCCTGTATACATCATTCATACATGAAGCATTTAGAAAAGCCTCTCAAGTTGATGCTATATATACCGATATAAAAAAGGCCTTTGATCGTGTCAATCACAGCATCCTCCTGCAAAAACTTTCATTATATGGTATAAACGGGTCATTACTGCAGTGGATAAAATCGTATCTGACAGACAGAACTCAAATTGTGCGAATAGGAGAAAATAAATCAAGAAATATTACGGTGAGTTCGGGAGTTCCACAAGGTAGTCATCTTTCTCCGATTCTATATTCACTTTTTATTAACGATGTTCAATACATTTTCGACTTTGCGGAAATCCTTCTTTTCGCAGATGATTTGAAATTGTTTGCAGTCGTTGATACTACAAAGGACGCCGAAAAACTGCAGTGTGATATTGACAGGTTTTACGAGTGGAATATAAACAATTGTCTGGAACTTAACATAAATAAATGTAAAATAATAACATTCTCTAAGAAGAAAAGTAATATATTATTTGAATATTCTATAAATACATTAAAACTTTTAAGAGTAGAGTCTATTTGCGATCTAGACATTACTTTGGATTCCGGGTTAAGATATCACCTGCATATGGAGAATATCCTAAAGCGAGCATATCGCGTATGTGATTTTATTAAAAGACAATGCAGGGATTTCACTGATATTACATGTATTTTAAATATATTTAATTCGCTGGTTAGATCAATATTGGAATATTGTTGCATTATATGGGACCCTTATTATCAGACAGACATAGACAGGCTCGAAAGAGTGCAAAAACAAAATGGTTAATTTCATTTTATTTAAATTACATATTGATAAAACCAATTATTCGCACAGGGGCGAGCGTAGGTGCGTCTTTACTATGTACATACTTCGATATGCGATGTAAAGCAACGTTAGGCGTGGTTAGTAGTTGGATTGGTGACCGTTCCAACGAAGACCACGTCCTCGCCTCACCCATCTTCCAGCGGCTTGTATATCAGTGTATGCGCGGAAGCTATACAACCTTAGGCGAGGGTTGTATAGGAGATATACCATCCTTCGGAGGGGATGTAAAGCCGTCGGTCCCTTGTCTATTAAATGTTAGGCAAGTAAAAGATCCCTACTCTTCTTAAGGGAAGAGGTTCGGCAAAATTCCTGGTTGGGGGTAGCTCGTCTACAGGCGTCGGTGTTAGGCCTCAGTAGCGGAAATAGGCCGACGTTAAATAAATGTATAAAAAAAAAATTATTCGCACGAAGAAAGACTTCAACTGCTGGGTATTACGTCCCTTAAGGAAAGACGTCTTAAAAGTATACAAAAATTTGGCTTTAATATTGTCAATAACAAAATAGATTCTACAGAAATTCTGCAATTATTCTATTTTAGAGTTCCTAGATTTAGTTCAAGAAATCACGATTTGTTCTATGATGATAATTTCCATTCCAACTATAGTAGTCACTGTCCGGTTGCAAAAGTCACCTCAGCTATTAATAATTTACCAGCAAATATTGACATCAATTTTTGTTCTTTTAGAAATTTTTTAAATTGTATCTCCGTTAGTAACAATCTGGTGTAGTCTGTTGTATTTTATTCATTTTTGTCATTAATTTATTCTTTGTTTTGTGATACTTGATACATGTTTTATTATATATATACCATATGTTCATTTTATTTTTTTCTGTTATATGTGTATGTATATACGAGGTGCTGTATTATATCATTTGGGATTTTATCCTGTAGATATTATGAAATAAATAAATAAATCTTCAACAGATTGTGTAGATACAGGTAAATTTTTCCAAAAATTTAACCTGTTAATAGGAATAATTCCACTAAGTCTTCTTAATAAAGTATCCTTTCTTTCTTGACTTACACCACGACATTCCGTTCTACAGTTTGGCTTCACATATTACCTGTCCTCATATGCTGTGCTTGCAGAAATTTAATTCCGTTACAGCCTCTTCCTGATTAAATTTGCGTTTATAGGACAAAGTATTCCTTCCACGTTCTAATATAACCTGCACCATGTCGCTTTAATATGGTCTTGGATTGATTTTCCTTAATTTATATTGCGAGGTCTTATCTTCCCACTTGAAGAATTTATTAAGTGTCATTTCTATCAATGTATCTTTAGACGAGTTCGCTCTTTGGACCGCCTCTTTGTAATCTGCAAAATCAAACACTTTCTTCATTCTCCTTAAGGACTGTTCTACCTGGTGATGAAATGCATCAGCCGACATGAAAGTATGTTCTAGTTCGAAGTATTTAAGAGTAAGAGACTTTAACGCAATTTCCTCCGTATTTACTATATATACACAAAAACTGAAAAGGGTAAAAATTTTTGTTTTGAGCAGAGCAATTGTCCAACCATAAAACAATATGTTCAGCATCTCTGTTATCTAGTAGAAATGCATAAAAGGCGCTAATAATATCTTCTTTGGATCGCTTCGCTAACGCCTCGTGCCAAACTACTGCTGTGGAATTTTTTTTTGCTTTCTTCCTATCGGTACAATACTTTCATTAAAGGCTATTATGCGCGGTACAAAAATCACCTCCTTAAACATTTCGCAACGTGGTAACATAATTACCTAAAAACAAATAAAAATTATTGATGGATAAAATGAATGATAGGGTCTGGTTTTACCTTCTGAAGATCCGCGGAAAACTTTAAAGTGTTGGAATCACTATCTTCAGCAGCTGTTTGATATTGTTGACGAGCGGAATTTGCTTTTTCAATATGTTTATTCCATAAATCACACTTCACAATTATTTTCTAGATTATTTGAATCATGGTTGGTGTATTTTTTATGGTTTTTGGACACCTCACATGCAAAACACTCCTCGTGTCCAAGGACTGCAAATGAAACATTCATTTGAATGACGACCTCTCTATATAAATAATAGGAAAATTGTATAGTTGGATTTTTCTCCTTGAAGTCGTTGTACATCATCACAATCATAATATCACTTGATAGATATCTCTTACGTGGAGAATGACAGAATGGGAAATGGTTGGATTAAATGTTTCTATATGCTGTTTTATTATAGCGCGGTCTATTTTATTTGAAGGGATACAGCTACCTTGTCGATTTTTTTTAGCTATTATTTGTGGTGTATCTGACTTTGTTAGTGCACTACGAATAATTCTATTATTGTTGGGTGGGTACCCAAGAGTAGCTAAAAAAAATATTTTACATACTTCGTGTATGTTGCCTTTGTCATCTTTCAATCTGTATTTGTTAGTCATAGATCGTCGTGAATTTAAAGCTGTCTTTCTCCTTGTGTTAGTACTCTCTGTCAGTTTAATATGAAGTTTTTCTTTTCCGAGTCCGTCATGTTCCAAAATTGCAAATTAATACCTGCTCGATGATTTTCCGAAATGATTTTGGTACATTGTTTTGTACATTTGATTCCACATGCTGTCTTAAAGGAATGTTTTACTCTTTTCTCTCCTAGTTTTTGTTTTTTTCTATCTTCCAATGAAACACTGAACCTTTTCCGTTTCCTAATTTGTCCAGTTTTTGCATATATGTTAGCCATTCTGATTTCAGATTGCTGAATTGCAGCATCGATTATGTTATCAATTAGTTCAGTTATAAAGTCAGTGTCAGTAAATGAGCTATTATTAGGGTTACAATTTACGTCGTCTGCTGGACTAATAAGTATATTTTCTAGGATATTAATGCCAGACTTCTTACATTTAATAGTATCTATTTCTGTTCCCGAACTAGATGTGTCTGACATTGACAAATTAAAATCTGGATCATTCTTTTCTAAATTTGTTGCTCGTTTCTTAGCGTGGATGACTTTAAATGAGGAAATTTTATTGGCCAACTCTTTGTTTTTTGTTGCTAGTTGCATCAATCGCGTAGTTCTACTACTACAAAACTGGCTCGGATCCATTATCTGAAATAGAGAACATATATTTATATGAAAGGTGTTCTTGCAGGATTATACTACCCCCCTTAGAGATTACCTTGGGATAATATGAAAAATTGAAAACGCAAATAATTGTGTGATACCCTGTATATTAAGGTAGAAAACTGTAAATAAAATACCCAGTCAAGAAAACGTATTTTCTCAACACATTCCAAAGATATACTCTCTCCCTTGGGGGCAATAATGTTACGTAAACACAGTGTGCAGACAAAAGTATCATTTATATATCAAAATCAGTTAAACTAAAATTTTATTTTTAAATTCAGCCAGGCTCATTCAACAGGATTCGTACTTAAAATAAATATTTTTAATAAGTTACAAACTGTTTTATTCAATAATAATAAATAACACTTGCCTACCTTAATTAAAAACACAAAACAATCACAGCGAGGAATGTTTAAACAATAACAGCACAAGGACTGACAGGCACATCAATATTTTGAGGTTAGATTATTCACTTTTATGACTCACAAGTTAAAAAGCGCGGCATAGATTTTGTTAAGTATATTTACCATAATGTTAAGCAATTATGTCGTATGTACAAAGCGTTAAAGGAATTTGTCATATCTGCAGTGTAGATACGACACAAAGGCTTAATACGTTGTAGTTTAGACATATTTTATTAACAATGCAGTTTGAATTGTACTTGCGACATTTAAGCCTAACAAACAGATACATAAGCTTATCATGAAGTGATGATAGAAAACTTTAATGTACAATTGTTCTAAATTAAATATTTTTTTACATGTATAAATATTTCTGTACTCAGGAAGTGTTGTAAAGCAACATTGTTGATACACTTCCTTTTGGAAAAATGTATGTACCTGTACTGCTTTTTTTCAATAAACGTATTGTATTGTATTGTATATATCAAAAAATCTCAAAATTGATAAAAGTTGCAGTTACGACATTTATCCTTAACAGGGCAGAATAGTGGAATATGATAAATTAGATTCCTGTAAAACCGTTAGATATTCTAAAAGAATGGATAAGTTATAGCTGTATGGGTCTACCTCTTTTTCTTTATAGAATCTCCACCAACATTGATAGCAACCCTCATAGATATAATGGTTCAGAGTTTAATAATTTGTTGAAAAGTGGAAACCAAGACTGTGATGGCCAAAATGGCACTACAAGTATACCCCTAGCCCCGTCACTTTGTATCTTTTCCAGCACACGTGAAATAAGCGGGAATGGGGGAAAAAGTATAAAAATATTCTGGTTTCCAATTTAACGTAAACGCATCAACATAGAGCGAGTCTGGGTCTGGCTTCCAGGAGACAAATCGTTCACATTTTTTATTGGCGCAGGACACAAAAAGATCTATTGTGGGTTGGCCTAGGTTTTTAGTAATCAATCTAAATATTTTTTCGTTTAGTTCATACTCGGTTTCAATCTCTGTTATTCTAGATTGTTTATCGGCTGCCTTATTTTGTTTTGTGGGAATGTAAGAAGCAAATATGAGAATTTGTTTTTCTTCACACCACTGCCAAATTTGTTTCGCAATTTTCCCTAGTTTTAAGTGTTGCACACTCCCCTTTTTATTTATACACGCAATTGCGGTTTTGTTATCTATTCTAAGCAAAATGACGTACCCACTGTAACTTTTGCAGAAAGCCTTCAGGCCATTCCAAGCTGCCAATAGTTCTAGATAATTTATATGATAACTTTTCTCTTCTAATTTCCAAAACCCCTGAGCTGTTTCATCGCCGCAAATCGCCCCCCACCCCGTTTTTGAAGCATCACTGAATATTTCTAGATTGAAACGCCTTGGCTTGATATACTGGAAAGAGCTTTGTATGTTGTCTACCCACCACCTAAATTCTGTTTGTAAATAAGCCGGTATGTGCATCATTTTATTGTAATTTTTGTCTCCTTTTAACCCTCATATTGTTTCCAGGTTCCGTCTGCTAGTGAGGCTAGCATCACTGGCAACGCCTTTGCAGGGATGTTCCGCCTTAGCATTGCCGTCCTGAGAGTCTCCCTGCCATTAATGTAAGAGTCCTGTATAGGGGGTGTAGTAACCTGAAAGGAGATAATAAAAGATTTTCGTCTGGGCCTAGATATAATGGTTCAGAGTTTAATAATTTGTTGAAAAGCGGAAACCAAGGCTGTGATGGCCAAAATGGCACTACAAGTATACCCCTAGCCCCCTCACTTTGTATCTTTTCCAGCACACGTGAAATAAGCGGGAATGGGGGAAAAGCTTAAAAATATTTTGGTTTCCAATTTAACGTAAACTTAACAACATAGAGCGAATCTGGGTCTGGCTTCCAGGAGACAAACCGTTCACATTTTTTATTGGCGCAGGATACAAAAGGATCTATTGTGGGTTGGCCTAGGTTTTTAGTAATCAATCTAAATATTTTTTCGTTTAGCTCATACTCGGTTTCAATCATCTCTGTTATTCTAGATTGTTTATCGGCTGCCTTATTTTGTTTTGTGGGAATGTAAGAAGCAAATATGTGAATTTGTTTTTCTTCACACCACTGCCAAATTTGTTTCGCAATTTTCCCCAGTTTAAAGTGTTGCACACTCCCCTTTTTGTTTATACACGCAATTGCGGTTTTGTTATCTATTCTAAGCAAAATGACGTACCCACTGTAACTTTTGCAGAAAGCCTTAAGGCCATTCCAAGCTGCCAATGGTTCTAGATAATTTATATGATAACTTTTCTCTTCTAATTTACAAAACCCCTGAGCTGTTTCAAATCCGCAAATCGCCCCCACCCCGTTTTTGAAGCATCCCTGAATATTTCTAGATTGAAACGCCTTGGCTTCATATACTGGAAAAAGCTTTGTATGTTGTCTACCCACCACCTAAATTCTATTTATATATAAGCCGGTATGCGCATAATTTTATTGTAATTTTTGTCTCCTTTTAACGCTAAAAATTTTTCTCGCTCAAAATCTTTAATATGTACCCAACTGTACTCTACCAACGACCCTGCAGAGACTAATTATCCCGATAAGTTTTGCAAATAAGCGGATTTTACAATGTGTTTTAGTTTTTAAAACTCTTAGTTCCTTGCAAATATTTTCTTTTTTGTCCTGTGGTAAATACATTGTAATTTTTGCAGTGTTATACTGAGAACCTAAGAATTTTACTTCTTGGGATGGGGTTAGAACAATTTTTTCCTCGTTAATGAGGAAACCTAGTCTCATTAACAAGAATCTAGTTTGTCAATAAGACCATAAACAATCCTGCTTTGTCCTGCCTATTATTAAAATATCGTCTAGATAAATTACCGATAAAATGCCTTTCGCTCTGACATATTTAATTATTGGTTTTAATAGTTTGGTGAATAAGTAAGGGGCTATATTTAGCCCAAATGGTAGGCAGTTGAATTGATATTTTGTATTCCGAAAAATAAATCTTAACTATTTCCGATTGTTATCCTGAATTGGTAACAAAAAATAAGCGTCTTTTAAGTCTATAGTTGCCAAGTAGCATTCTGGTGTAAGCAACTTAGTAACTGTTCTGTAATCCTCAAGCTTAAAGTGAGGGGGGGTTATAGATTCGTTCAATTTCTTTAAGTTTAATATAAATCTATAGTTCTCATTAGGTTTTTTGGCTAGAAAATACGAAGAAATAAATTCCCCTCTTTCGCGTGTACACGCTGAAATTGCCCCTATGTGCAAAAGGTCTCTAACTACACTTTCATATAATTTTTGTTGAGATGCTGGGACGTTGTTTTTGGGAATTGTGGTCTGATTTGGAGGTCGAATGAATGAAATTTTATATCCCTTAATCCAGTCCAAAATTACAGAATTCTGAGTTATTTTTTGCCATTCCTTAATATAGTGTTGCAATCGTCCTGCATATTTGCCTACCTGGCTTAACGAGAGGTGTTGGCCCTCCTTTACTGCAAGTTCTCAGTTGGCTGGGGTTCCTGTAGTTGGGTTCCCTCTTCCGTACGAACGTCATTGGGCGCCGGTAGTTTAAATAGGTTCCACTTGTACCAGGGACTGGCCGTGATGATGATGGCCTGGGCAGCGCTTTTTGCGTTTGAGCCTTTAACTCGTTTTTCGCTTTCAAAACAGCCTGGTTTGTTTTTACTTCTTCAAAGAAATTTTTACCGAATAAAAATTCATCAATTTCTCTACCTTCCATCATCTTCCTGCAGTTTTGATTGAGGAAAGGTGAAATATGAAATTATCGTGAAAACGATATCGCATGATGGACAACATTACACAGTAGCTGTGAGGCATCCGCTAGAGCGGCGATTGTGTCTTTTATATCTTCCTTATGTGGACTCTCGATAAGCTTATTCATTGGCCTTGCTAAAGCCGACAAGCTGCAACCAATTTGCTCTTGAAGACTGATGAGAAACCTGTCCTGTCTAATGGTTTTTTCATTTAGGCAGGTATTGACCTCCATATTTAAAGCAGGTGACTTCAGGGAAGAACAGTTTTCCGGTATAGGATATTTTTCCATAATATCAACCCTTTGTTCCTTGGTCAAACCCTTTCTAAGATAGGTTGACCATCTGACTACCAGCTCGCCATGAACATCCTCCAAAGGATTCGCGTGAGCAGTCGAATCCGCTCCCAGTAAATCAACGTATTCTTTTGTAGCTTCCGACATTCCTTCTGCAACTGTTTCCCTCTCTGGTTCCTCTGCAGGGAATTCTCTGTCTGACATACCTGAAAACAGGAATTAATTTCCAGTTGAATTCACTAAATTCAAAGAGAATTATGAAGTACGGCCTGTACTTTTTTTTTTTTTTTTTTTTTATACATTTATTTAACGTCGGCCTATTTCCGCTACTGAGGCCTAACACCGACGCCTGTAGACGAGCTACCCCCAACCAGGAATTTTGCCGAACCTCTTCCCTTAAGAAGAGTAGGGATCTTTTACTTGCCTAACATTTAATAGACAAGGGACCGACGGCTTTACATCCCCTCCGAAGGATGGTATATCTCCTATACAACCCTCGCCTAGGGTTGTATAGCTTCCGCGCATACACTGATATACAAGCCGCTGGAAGATGAGTGAGGCGAGAACGCGGTTTCCGTTGGAATGGTCACCAATCCAAGTACTAACCGCGCCTGTCGTTGCTTTACGTCGCATACCGAAGTATGTACATAGTAAAGACGCACCTACGCTCGCCCCCGCCTGTACTTGTTCTAGGATAAATATAATACCCTAGTCGGAATAATACATTGAAGGTCAACTTTTTATCTAGCTGCATGCTGATATTATAGGCATAAGTTTAGATCTTATAAAAAATAAACCAATAAAGAGATAAAGTGGCCAGGTTTCGGATTTTGTTTTATTTTATTTTATTATATAAGGCCGCAAAGAACTGTGGCACAAAGACATAAACAATTGCTGAACTGTTTGTTGTCTTAAACGATAAGCGATCTGTAGCGCAGGCTACAAAGATCTTATTCACTTCATTATAGACAAACCGCAGGGTAGTATATTTCTGTACTAAATCGCTTCTTGTTTCCTGGGAGAGATGGAGATATCAAGCCATTCATACGCAGGTTATGCAATATCTTTTTAAATAATCTATTGATATTAGGTTTCAAACGTGGAGAATTACTAAATTGTAACATAATTTGAGCACATATAACGCAGGTTATACAGAACTATAACTCTATTTTTGGTTGATAGCGAAAATGACGGTGGACTTACCCTCATCAGATCTTTCGCTTTCTGAATTTTTAATTTAAGATTCACTATAAACCACTGAAACACTCACTAAGGTCACTTTAAAATGTTTTACGTCTCTACCGAACGGATACAAATAACGAAGTGACTCTCATTGAGACGAGAGGTGCTTACGCAGGAGTTTTTAAGTTGCACATGTACTTCAAAGATTTTCTTTGCTTTGTTTATCTGGTATACTTGTCAATTCGTTTCTCGTTTGTTTTCTTTTTTGGCATATTCGAAAATTTCATTCTTCATTGATTCATTCTTCTATGTAGTAATTTAGCTTTATTTTCTTCCGATGTTAGATGTGATTTCCATCAGGCTGGATATTGAACATTAAAGTATAGGGTTCAGTGGTGAGTCCAAGATTTTTGCCTGTGAGTGGGGGGGGGGGGGGGTTGGAGCTGAGGGCACTCTAAATTCTGCTGGAAACGGAGATATTTTCTTGATCTTTTATTTATATATCAAGTGTTTGAATTAAGATTTTAGAGAAAAGAGAAAAATTAAGGTTAGAGACGTGACGGTGAAATAGAAAACACTATCAAATATTGTTTATTAATTATTATTAAATGCAACAAAATCCATTATTTTAGTATTAAAATTAAACAGAACAAGTTAGAGAATGATTACAATACAATATTTATATGGCGGCTCTTTTATTTATTTATTATTTTATATTTATTATACATTTATTCGATAGATGTCTGTCGTATCTACATTTAAACGAATTTACACTGGGTGCGGACACAACACAAGATGGGAGAGTGTTCCACGCGTCGAATACGCGCACTGAAAGGAAGCATTCGCGAACAGAGGTTCTGAAGGGGTCCCTGGTTCCCTGGTGATCTTAAATGGATGTCCACGTAATCTGTTCTCATTAGCCAGAGTAAATAAGTTATGAATTGGAGATAATTCATTTCGTATTCCTTTGACGGTAGTAATAAGGTCGACCCGGCGTTTTCTGGCAGCCAATGAGATAAGTTTTAACTGTGCAAGCCGATATTCGTAACATGGGCGGATGCGTCCAAACAGTATCCGGGTTACGCAGCGTTGAACGTTCTCTAAAAGGTTTAAATCGCCTATCAAGGTAGGAAGCTCGTGTATGTTCGGAAATACCTCTTTATTACATCTATTCAACATTTCAATAACCGAAAAGTTGTTGTTTGGAAAGTCACCTATTTGTTTTTCCACATAATATTCAGCACGTACTTGTTCAGTGTTGATAAAAGTACTCTTTTCAAGTAGGCCATCCTCATAAAATTTGGCGACTAGATCGAAATTGTTGATCTGTCCTGAGGTAGATACCAAACAAGAAAAGGAAGATAGAATATCTTTATGAACCATAAATCTATTCTTAATTTATGTAATCATGGCATCAAAAAATGGGAGAAAGATAGAAATACGCTAATAAGATTCAGAATCTGTGATATCTATGTTGAACCGCTTGACTTGTCGTTTGTTTGTCTTCGGAATAATGACTGGTATGTCATGTTTCTCACACATTGCTTTTGCTTTAGAAAAAAGTGTCTCAAATTGAGCATTTGCGTTTTTTCTGATGTCCAATAATTGATCTTGAAGCATCTCGGTATGTTTTACTGCGACAACCAAATCTAAATCATATTTTTGTAGGTATCTATTTAATAAAATACTGTTGCTAAATATGAATTCGCTTACAAATAGGGAAACCATAAATTTCACAGAATGGATGGAGTTGATCAAGTTACTAATTTCATCCAAAGCTTCGCATACAGCATCCAGAAGTTCAGCGAAAATCATTATAGAATAATGCCTCTTCACCCATCTTGTGGGGCACAATTTCTTCAATTGCAATTTTTTTGATTCGGAACAAAATTCATCGATCTTCTTTGATAAAAGATCCTGTCTCTTTGGGATATGAGGGAATGAATATATCTTTTCAATTATCCCAAGACAATTTCTGATATCTTGGACTTGGCAAGAATGCGAAGTTATAAGATTCAAGCAGTGTGGCATACAGTGCACATAAATGGCTTTAGGTTGATGCTCGGCAATAAGAGCTTGTGTCCCTATAAACTCTCCGCTCATAGTACGAGCGGATCATACTCTTGCCCTCTTAGACATTAGATGTGCAGACCCAGATCTTTCATAGTTTTCAAAATTGCCAGTGAAATATTTTGTGCAGTTGTAGAAGCAAGAGACACAAAACACAAAAATTTTTCGCAAATATTCATTTGCTCGTGATCCAAATACCTGAGACATTTGCTCGTTATGCAACATCAGTTGTTTCATCAACCAAGACTGAGAAATACTTCGATTTTTTAACTTGTTCTATTATTACTTTTCGTCCTTGAAATTTCCTTCATTTTTGGAGGGTAAGTTATCTAAATCAATTGGCACATGATCCCTATGCCCGTGTAATGCCAAACCTTGTTTTCCACACAATGATTCAACCGCTCTCGATTGTCTTTAGCCTCTTTGATTTTATTTTGGTCCAATAAAACATCCACAGATTTTTGTTTGTTGTTGTGTAGCTGCCTTAAGTTGGTGTAATGCAAAAAGTTTTGTGATACTCCAAATTATTTAAATATTGTAAGGCCCGTTTCAACCGCCATTCTCTGCTACCGCGGCTACATTATTTTTCGTTTTTTTTTTGTTTTGGCTTGAAAGAAATTCAGAAGAGAACCTTGCTTCCTTTTTTCCATTTTTCTTTGCGTCTGTATTCTGAAAGAAAATAAAATCCATTTTCATAAAAAAGTAAGAAAATGCAGGGTGTACAAAATTAATAGCAGTAGAGTTAAAATGAATAACCCTGTATAAACAAAACATGACAAAATAATTTTTTTTAAATCAAACTTTTTTGTGTAAAGTTTTTTCTGGGTCCTGGTTTAAAAAAAAAAAAGTCAAGGTGGGTGGGAATACGAAGTGTTTGTAATTCACATTGTACATACTCAAACTCTCTTGAAATTGGCTAAGTCATGCTCAATTACAATGTGTTATTTACTATTACATTACCAATATCTAATGTCTAATACAAATATCTATAATGGAATGGAAAATTTGGCAAAACATTAATAGCTTAAGTACTAATGTTAATGTTATTAAAAGTAAAACACTACTCACCAGTTACCATATATTAAAAATCACTAAAATCACAGGACACTACAAAACTTTCGATAGCTGCTGTAAAGATACAGGACACAATGAATATGAAATAACTATAACATAACTACAGTTAAAAAATGACTTCGACCTCATCAACACTACGATACGAGTAGAAGTAGAACTGAAATAACAAGGGGTTTACGAAAATTGACTCTGAGTGATTTGCAAATATCAATCTCTTTTTCGAAAAGTATTTGAATAACAAAGACGGAGATAGTGATCTGGACAATCGGAGTAAATTTTCGTAAACCCTGAATGTAACATTCTCCCTGATCTGTGCAACACACATCTGGGGTCAGTTCGAGAATGTCAAATAAGCAATGTTGCCAAGTTTTTCAAAAAGAAAAGAAATTAAGGAAAAACAGGTTTAATAATTTTTTAAAAGAATGTCTCAGTTTTGGGGGGCTGCATTCCCATAGCCCCCCTAGATTCTCCACTGATAGTGTTTTAACTTCAACTTTTCCTTCATAATGACTTCTTTATTTTTCAAAATAGAAGCTTCTTTATCCTTAAATAAAAATAATATTTAGTCCTGCCTCTCGCCACCGATAATTAAGTTACATCCTTTACGCAGCCAAACCTTTTCTATTAAAATTTTCTTTTCGTATTCAGACAATAATTTTAAATTTCTTTGCTTTACAGCTTTAATGCTTTCACCTTCTTTTGCTACACATACTATGTGAAATTTTTTTCACGTCAATTAAAAATCTTCCTGTATGTTGATAAGGTATTTTTTTCTGTTTTAACACACCTTAAGATTATGTTCGTAGCAATAATTTTAAGATACACTTTAATTTTCCCCTGAAAGATATGGTGTTTTCTTTTGAGTAGCCACAAGAAGACGTTTATGAAAATGTGAGTCGAACTACGATACCAGACGTGGATCTAATAAACATACTTTTTAGAAAGTTTATATGTTTTATCCAATAACCGAAAATAAGCCGTTAACCTCCAAATATTTGAAACATACCTTACTTGCCACTACCGCCACCTGGTGAGAGCTAAAATGGTAGACCTCATGGAAAACAAATATTGCGAATAAATAAATGAAATTTTTTCGCACAGGGTTGGTAGATGGCGCTGGATTACAAACAAACTATCCAATCACAAGACAAATCAGCTCTCAGCTTAAAAAATGAAAAAAAGATTGCTTAAATTCGATTTCATATTTTCTAATTTTGGAATGTCCTGTATAATTTATCTTAAGTTGGATAGCTGTTTATGACTTCATAAGCCAAGCAAAACTTTTTATAGGAAAGAATATTTTTCTTGGAAATTCAAAAATAAGAACATTTACAAGAGTGCGTATCCCATTCGGGGTCACACTGCATAAAATCACAAATTTTTTTGGACACAATTTTTTCATTTGCTTTTATTGTAGAAGAATTGAGGACTTTAAAACTTATTTAACATCACCGCATCCTGTAAAAACTTTTTAAAATTCACAACATATTAATAGTACCATCAGTATATATTTTTTCCTTATCTTATTAAAGTATATTAAATTCAATATTCAATATTTCAGAATCCAGGATTTCATAAAATTAAATCGGGAACCATTAAAGAAGTAGCACAATATATTGTTGTGCTTCTAATATATTTGGTAAACAAATCTCTTAATTCCGGTATTTTTCTAGACATTTTTAAAGTGTCTGTTGTAAATCCAATTTATAAAGCGGGAGATAAATTTAGTCCTTTAAATTGTAGGCCTATATCGCGGATAACTATAGCGAAAATTTTCGAAATGACATTAAAAATCAGAATCGTAAAATTCCTAAATAAGCGCAACATTTTATCAGCACAACAATTTGAGTTTAGGGAGGGAAAATGTCGTCCACAAATTACGTAACGCAAAACTCAACAATTATTTAATATTAATAAATTTTGCGTTAAGTAACGCAAACCTTGACCTACCTCCCTCCACGTAACAGGACCGTAACCCCAGGTTGGACCCCGCCAATTGCGTTACGTAATTTATGAACGACCCCTAAGCTTCTTTCGTTGGATTATGAAAAAAGTATACGTACCTTTTACCTCATACAGTTTCTCTCTACCGCTCTGCAAATCTAGAAATAAAAGATTACGAGTTAAATAAGTTTTCAATATCATCCCAACTACGTAATAAATGCCTAGGATTAATTATCGATTATCACCTAAGGTGGGATAGACAAATAAATCACGTCACCAAAAGACTAAAAATACGTATTCATCTCTTTAAATTTCTAAAGCAGATATTAGATATTAAGCATATAAAAATAATATATACGACCATTGTAGAGCCGCATATTAGATATGGTATAATAGGGTATGGAGAAGTAATGAATGTATTCTTAAACAAATTAAGATTAACTTAAAAAAGAATAATCAAAATTATCCACAAACAACCTACCTATCCTATTGATTCTTTATACAAAGACACATCAATTATGGATCCATGTCAGTTGTTTTTCTTTAGCCTGTCCGCTATGCGATAATCCGAAAATACGAAAAAATGAACAACATGATTATACACTAGACGTAAAAGTAATACCTGCTAAACAAATATACACAAGAATTGGGCAACGATCCCATATATTTTTGACACCTAAAGCATTTAACTTTATAAATGTAGTATTAAATGATAAATCAAACAAAAAAAATATGTAAGGAACTCTTAAAGGGAAGCTGAAATAATGTCGTACTTAGGAAATCTAGTGATATGTGCGATTAACCGTCGATGTGATTTTTTTAACTTGTAGTCATTAATAGAAAAATAAATAAAAATAAATGAACACTTGATAATTAGGTATATTATTAATAATTCGATAATAAAATTACAAAACTGTATCTATTTTTGTGGTATACCTCGTATGTTAGTATTAATTAATTTGCATATGTCTGTATTGATTTGCAAATTATTATTTTTTACCTCTTATAACAGTCACATTCAAGGTTCCACCGAACATTCTGTGATTTATTTTCAAGTTTGTTTGTAAGATATAACTTATCATAATACAGCCCTGTTTGAAAAGTTGCCTTATTACTGAGGGATTAGTTTCAATAACAAATGATTAGAAATATCGATAATTTTAACAAGTTCAAATTTAGTCTTATACAATTCTTATTTGAAAAATATTTTTACTCATACAATTAATTTTAACGTATTTTTTAAATTGGAGTTCTTAATCTGTTTGATTTGTATATAAATTAGTTTTTTATCTATTCCCTATTAATCTTCACATCTGTGTATCGAATAGCCAAAGTGATGATATAATATACTCTAGGTAAATAAGCGGAAAAGTTGAACACGTCTGAGCCAGGGCTAAAAGGCATTTCCCCCGTTTTTTTGGGGCAAGGAATCGATTGCCATAGGTCCGAGGGTAAAAAGATCTGCCTTGATCCCCTATTGACCAAAAATCACCTCAAAGCGGAGTTTCCATGGTGTAGCAATTGGAGGTGGAGTTTTGTGCAGACTTTTTTCCTGTAAAAGTGATTTTTGATACGGGGCCACCGAGAGGGTTGACAAAGGGAATGAATATCACCCCTTTGAGGTAAAAAAACGGGCGTAACTGATTTTTTCACGCTGTTCAGAAGAAATGGGACTAAAAAAGGTCGAGGAGGATGAGAGAGGTAAAATTCAACCACCCACCCCTAATTTCCAGTCAAAGGGATCAAACTACCCCCTGCAGGGATCACGGGCCCCCTCAATTTTTTCCAAAAGGAATTTGATTGGGAGGTGGTCAAAATAGATGAGGGAAGTACAATACATTCATACTATTTACTAAAAGTAGTTGTTCAATATTTTTAAGCATCATGTATGTCTACATCATCTAAGGTGTCGTTTTTTCCAAATAAATAAAATATATAATTCCTCCCTCATTTTGTTGACAGTATCTAATCAGTTATTTGTTTATAGTTAACGTCATTTGAATGCAATAACTTTAAATTGACATTCATACTATATGTAAAATTTTCAGGAGATATTATAGTTTTGGATATTTCTTCACCATCTTCAGCATCTGTTAGCTTATATTGAATATCGGTTACGAAGCTATTATCATCAGCAAGCAAACGCCCAATGGTTTTGTCTTTAATGGCCCTCACAACATTTGCCTATTCTCTATTCATTTTGCTTTCTTTTCTTGTATGTTCTCGTATGTTTGTCTAAATCACCAAATTATCAATAAGTCTGAACAACTATACAGCGCTTTCAAGTACTTATTAACTATGTTACACGATTCTTCACCTCGGCATCTACACAAGAAAATATTGCCACTGGTAAAATATTAATACTATTCAACAACGCTGGATGTTCCCGTTTTGATGAACTCGGTTGTATACAACCTTGCTCGTTTCATAATTTCCATTGCATGACTGCTCGCTGTTCATGGTTTCAGATTATTATAATAAACACTAGTTCACTAAATTATTTGTCGCACTTGCAAAATGATATTAATAACTGAAGAGAACTCGCCGGTCAAATTACATTTATAGCCCCAAGACATGCAAAATTACTCCCCTTTCCAAACTGTGTCTTGAGGCGCAACAATTTTGACTTTCTCTCCAGATCTTCAAATTTAATCCACCTGAACTTAATCCTCATTGGCTTAAATAGTCTGCAAGTAGTTCATAGAACACGACCGTAAGGAATAACGTATGTACGTAATAAACTCATTTAAAATAGGGATATTAATGGACTTCAATTTGTCTGGCCAAATATATTTGTGGGTTTCTTGAGCTGTAAATATGCAAATTATACTCGTCCAATTCTAGTTATAAGGATTGATAATTAGACGTAAACAACATTTTTCTAAAATAAAAGGAATAACTAAAGGTATATGCATGCTAAGAGAAATATAATAAATAAATGTGCAAACTGCAGTTAGACAATTAAATAATATAAGCTAAATAAAAAGTGCATATCTGGGTCCAATTAGCCTTGCTATATAGAAAACTTAAGCAGTTTGAAAAAGAGATCTGTTTATTTAGAAAGCCAATTTACAAATTTTACTATCTTATGAGGGTATTTGCTTTCTCTCAGGAGGTGAGTTGCACCCCATTTTTATGGATAGCGCATCAAGATAAACAACCATTGGGGTTTTCAAAATGTCACAATTGCTGGAGTCAAATTAGGATTTTAATGTGAATTGTCTGGTTACTCCAGAATTTCACAAGATTGTAAATTTTTAGCAACAATTACGATTTTCAACTGTGTCAATGCTAATTCTGATTTGAAATTTTAATTGAAGACTGTATTCTATGACAACTATCTTTTATCTAAGTTTTATTGAAATTTGTCAATTCTCTTAAAAAAAAATTATTTAAAAATACCTACTATTTTTTTTGTTTAATAATAATAATAATCGGAGAAAATCCTAGTCTACGTATATTTATTTTATAATAGGCATACATTTTTCATTTTTTCCATTTGTCCCACAATGCTTATAGATCTGGTATATTTAAAAAAGAACTTAAAAGTTAATAGTTACCAAGATGGCCTCGAAGTAGTTCAATATCATATTTAACTAAAATATTGTACAAATCAAGAATAATGCTTATAAAATGACAATGAATTTACTTTTGACGGTGAAGTGCAATTTTAAAATGTTAAAAGGCGGCAAACTAATGACATGATAAAGACACAAATGAATGTTAATTGTTATTCCAGGTAAGCCGAAAAGTTGAACACTTCTGGGTCAGGGCGAAAAGACATTTCTCCCTCCGTGTTTTGGGGCGGAGAATCGATTGCGATAGGTCCGAAGGTAAAAAAAACTGACTTCATCCTCTATTCGTCGAAAAACGCCCCCAAAATGGGTTTTCCGTGGTTTAGCAAGTGGAGGCGGAGTTTTTGTGTGGAATTCGACTCCGCTTTCACTTGCTAAATCACGGAAAATCCGTTCTTGGGGGTGGTTTAGGGGATGAAGGCAGGTTTTTTTTACCCTCGGACTTATCGCAATCGATTCCCCGCCCCAAAAAACGGAGAGAGAAATATCTTTTAGCCCTCGCCCAGAACCGTCCAATTTTTCCGGTTACTTACATTCATTTGTGTTATTATGGTCATTGGTTTGCCATCTGTTACTGTTTTAATATTGCAGTTTATCGTTAAAAGTAAACTCATTTTTCAATTTATAAGCATTATTTTTGATATGTTCAATTTCTTAGCTAAATATGATGTACTAGTTATTCACCAAAACGTGATTGGTGGTGGTACTTACTTTTTTAAGTAAAATTACAAATTCCAGGCCACCTATTGACTTTTAAGTTTTTTTTTAATATACCGAGATCTATAAGTAATGCGGGACAAATGGAAAAAATTAAAAATGTATGCCTATGGAATAAATTTACGTAAACTAGAATGTTCTCCGACTATTATTACTGAACAAAAAAAAACATATTACAAAAATAGGTATTTTCAAACAAATTTTTTTGGAGAAAATTGGCAAATTTCAATAAAACTTAGATAAAACATAGTTGTCATAGAATATAATCTTCAATTAAAATTTCAATTTCTAACCAGAAAATTCACATTAAAATCCGAATTTGACTCTTGCAGTTATGATATATTGTAAACTCCAATATTTGTTTTTCTTGATGCGCTAACAATAAAAAAGGGGTGCAACTCACCTCCTTATAGAAAGCAAATACCCTCATAAGATAGCAACATTTCTAAGACCCATTTACCATCGATTTATTAAAAAAAAAAACAAATCTGCTCAGTAACTTTTTTATACATTTATTGGCTCTCTAAATAGACAGATCTCTTTTTCGAACTTTTTTCATTTTTCTATAGCAAGGCTAATTCGAACCCAGATATGCGCTATTTTCATTTAGCTTATATTTTTTAGTTACATAACTGAAGTTTGCACATTTATTATATTTCTCTTTGAATGCATATAAGTACCTTTAGTTATTCCTTTTATTTTAAAAACTGTTGGTCATTTCTAATATGTCAATCCTTATACCTAGAATTAGACGAGCATAATTTGCGTATTTATAACTCAAACAAACCCACAAATGTATTTTGGCCGGACAAATTGAATTACGTTAATATCCTTATTTTAAATATGAGTTAATTACGTAAATATGTTATGCCTTAAGGGTGTGTTCTATGAACTGCAATTGTCGCTACCTACAGACCTTTTAAGCCAATGAGGATTAAGTTCAGGAGGATTTTTGAAGTATCTGGAAAGAAAGTCAAAATTTTTGCTCCCCTAGACAAAATTTTTTCATATCTTGGGGCTATAAATGTAATTTGACCGGGGAGTTCTCTTCAGTTATTAATCTCATTTTGTAAGTGCGACAAATAATTTAGCGAACAAAGAATTTATAGTGTTTATTATAATATTCTGAGATTATGAACAACAAGCGAACGTACTACAGTGTAATGAAAATTGCAAAACAATCAAGACGGAATATCCAGCGTTGCTGAATAGTAGGTATTAATATTCTACTAGTGGCAATATTTTTCGTACATAGACGCTGAGGTAAAAATCGAGCGATAGAGAATAAGTGCTTGAAAGCTTTGTATAATTCTTTAGACTTTATTGGTAATTTGGACAAGCGTATGGTAGCCAATACGAAAAAATAAAGCAAAATAAATAGAGAATAGGCAAGGATTGTGAGTGCCATTAAAGACAAAATCAATGGGCGCTGACGATGATAGTTTCCTAACCGATATTCGATATAAAATAACACGTACTAGCTTCTCAACTACGCAATTTAAATGAGGATATGCAATTAAGTTACGCTGTTAAAAAAAAAAAAGAATAATTGCTCATATAGTAACTGATTCTAAAGCGAAGAACTGAATGACGACGCATTTGGGGAAATGAGCGACATGATAGTGAAGATATATCCAAAACTTTAATATCTCTTGAAAATGTTGCATATAGCAATTCTAAATTAAGGAAAGTACTAAATGACCTATTTCGGGAAATGAGCGACTTGAATGACTCAGGTGCTGAAGACAATGAATGACAATTTATAATTGGGGTATTCAAATGGCGTCAAGTATAAAGAAATTACTGATTTAGATACTGTAAAGAAAATGAGAGGAATTATATAATTTATTTGAAAAAAAAACAACACTTTAGGTGATGTAGACATGAAGCTTAAAAATATATACAAATCTAAAAAATATATAAAACTATTTTTAGCAAATACTAACATAGATGGCAGGAACTACAGGAAATTAAGAAACACTAGAAAAATAATACCGAACAATAGAGATTGTAAGAATAAAAAAAAAATAGGAACTAAAATGAAAATGGAGAATGGCGGTAATCCTGCACAACATATAGTAGAGATATGAAATCATATATAGTCATTGGTTAAAGTTCCTAAAGAAAAGAACAAATCGAAATATCGTTACGTGAACATTTAGGATAATTTTAAAAAATACTAGAAACCCCGTATGACGAAGATAATAAGTCAAAACGTAAAGTTAACAGGAAGAGGTTTCCAGATGGCTGCCGAGAAAGATGTCATGCCAAATATTTGTTCAACAATCGTGTGTAAAAGGCGTGGTAAAAATTATTTGAAATACAGAGAAATTATGAAGTTTTCAAACCATTATCAAATTTCTTATAAAAACCGTTTCTATAACAATAAAAACTTTAAAGAACAGATACATACAAACCACAAAAAATAGTCGTGGAATAGGCCTATGGGGGAAACCACGTTAAAATAAAACACGCCGCAAACTCGACCTCAAAGGTGGGTGCTGTGGAAGCGAGTTTTCAAACGGACCTCTATATTATCGGCGAATAAAACATTAGTCGAAATTATAAAAAAAAGAACCGAATAATTGTAACAATAAAAAATCTTAACCCGCAGAGGCAGGTCGTTCATCTTATAATTTTTGGAAAGTCCATAAAATTTACTACAAAATGGCACTTTACGGTGTTCAGAAAGCATGCGCCAATTGAAAATTAAAGGAACACTCAACTCGCCCCTTTTACCGCTGGGGTCCGCACCTTTCTTAATGAAATTTTCTGACGATACCTGAGTTTTAGATTGTATGGGTCGTGCAGATAACGCCATTAAATTTCTCCCACCCCCGGGATTGTACTTCAACATAACATAGAAAAATATGATTCAGGATAAATACAGATAGGAAAATTAAAATAACTTATATTCTCGAATTTTCTGTTTTTATTATAATCATCTAAATGTATATGACGAACTGCAATAACTTAACTGTGATACAAACACAATTGACAATTTCCTGTGAATCTTATAATTTAGGCTTGACATAATTCATCTGATTCAGATGAAGAAATTTGGTTTTCGTCGATGTTTATCCTGTAATTTTTTAAATAATTTGATAATTTTATTACCCGTTTTGATTCTGTGTAGATGAGCCTACCCTCCTCTGTACACTTCTCCCTCTCTCATCCAAGCTGGGTTTGATGTTGAGTTCCTTGGTAATCGCTGTTCGTGATGTCGAGGCTTTTGTTTTATCCTGCTGTTTTGGAGTAGAGAAATACTCAAGGATTAGGCCGTCATGAAGTTTCGTTAGCACGACGTTTCTGTTCGATAAGCTTCTTCGCCTTGCATCAAACCTAATTTTTTTTCTTTATTTCGTTGGAATAAATCTTTTAGTGGAAAGGAACTTAAAGTGCCACTGAGCGGGAGGCTTTATAACTTTGTCAAATGCGGTTTTCCAGTTATATACAGGACAACCATATATGCCTAAATATGTTATAAGTGTATGCTCTTTTATAATGTCAAAATATTCTCATAGATTGGTTTTATTATTATTCCTGTTCTTTGCATTTTTTTTTTTCAGTTTGTGTGTTTTCTAAAGTAACTATATTTTACTTTTAATGATTCATCACAAAAATTGTTATACATACAGTGCATTTTCATAATATTTAAATCACATGCGAATAGTGGACTTCGAATAGCAATAATGTGATTCGATGCGATGAAATGTTTTAATGCAACTTAACTGAAAGTTTTTTATTATCATATAACTTGGTGGGACCATCACCTCCATGTGTTTCTTTTGGAAGAACGCCAGTAGTGAGAAACCTCTTGGAAATACCCTGTACGCGATGGTTTTTTATGACCTAAGACAATACCGATCAAGTTCATTTTAAAACGAAAAACAAAGAACAATAATTATAATAAGTTAAGACTGAACACATATCTGCAGTTTTTCCCGATTCCTTTTCCACAGGTTTGTATTACAAATTTTTTTTCATGCTTTGTAGGAGGTTCGTCAACCCTTTTTTTTTTACTTTTGTTACACTATTTCACAACAAACGACACCAATTATTATTAATATATCTAGTACAAGCAATTAGTTACTACCATGCGTAACTGTTGCAACAAATACGGCGAATGCAAGCGCGCGCAGATGTAAAAGCAAGCAATTTGAATGCGGCTGGTCAGTACCAAACTTGATGGATCTAGCCGCTTTTGCAAAATATCCCTATATTTAAGTGCACATTTTAGCTGAATCGGTCGCTTTCGAAATAATCTTAATTTCCCACGCGAAAGGACATATCCTGTAGTATAGTTTTCCACTGTTACAATAATTTTGAGAAAATATGGATGTAGCCGCAATTGCAAGTAGACGCCTCATATAACCTAACCTAACCTTTTTTTTTTATTAAAGAGGAGAGGAAATTTTCGAAAGACACCACGTCTGATGTTCGGCAACGTGGTAGTGTGGGATTTTTATTCACTGAAACTCCTAGTCTCATTACTCCGCTCTCGCATTACTTCGGGATGGTAGCTGTCTTGTTTTCCCATGGAAAACATCCCTCGCTTATCACTCTGGTGATTAGGAATTCGGTCTTTCCCTTGTTTTATTCCTAATTATTTTGACGATGGCATTCCACCTCTGTTTCAATCCTGAGGGAGTTGTTTAATATATTCTCTCTTATCTCACCATCTGGTAGAAAAGTGTGTGTTCCAGATTATCGGTTTTCCCGCAATAATACCATTCATCATTAATTCTCTTGCCTATTTCGAAAATGTAATTCCCGAAACATCCGTGACCGGACAGTGTCTAGGTTAAGAAATAAATTACTTCCGACTTCCCCATGTTCTCTATTTACCCACGCTTTAAGGTCAGGAATCAGCCTTCTCGTTCACTACCCCTTTCCTGGTCCCTCCAAGCCTCTTCCTCATGAGGTACGTTCTTTCCTCAGGCAGTTATGCCTGCTCCTTGTTCGCTCCACTAACCTCGTATAGTTCTTTTCGTTGCTCTGCCAGCAATTTGATCGGAGGTAGACTCGCAATCACCAGCACATCTTCCGTTGACACGGTCCAATATGCACTGCTCACTCTCAGTGCTACAGTGTGTTACGTTTCTGTCATCAGCCCCTTGTTGTCCTGCTTATATGTCGTTTCCCAGACCCGACCGGACCGGTGCACAGTGGGACAAAATCCCAAAAAGCTGGCCAAAAGTCCAAAAATAGAGTAATCGTTGTGAAATTTTGTACTCGGAGGTTTTGGGGTCGCTAATAATGAATTTGTTATCAGATTTCAAAAAACAAAATGGCGAATCCAATATGGCGACCAAGAACATATAAAAGTGCATCAATTCAAGTGGAATTTTGTACTCGGGGTTTTTGGAGCCGCTGATAACGAATTTATTATCAGTTTTTAAAAAAACAAAATGGCGGATCCAATATGGCGACCAAGAACATAAATGGGGGCGAGCGTAGGTGCGTCTTTACTATGTACATACTTCGATATGCGATGTAAAGCAACGTAAGGCGCGGTTAGTAGTTGGATGGGTGACCGTTCCAACGAAGACCGCGTCCTCGCCTCACACATCTGGCAGCGGCTTGTATATAAGTGTATGCGCGGAAGCTATACAACCTTAGGCGAGGGTTGTATAAGGGATATCCCATCCTTCGGAGGGGATGTAAAGCCGTCGGTCCCTTGTCTATTAAATGTTAGGCAAGTAAAAGATCCCTACTCTTCTTAAGGGAAGAGGTTCGGCAAAATTCCTGGTTGGGGGCAGCTCGTCTACAGGCGTCGGTGTTAGGCCTCAGTAGCGGAAATAGGCCGACGTTAAATAAATGTATAAAAAAAAGAACAAAAGTGCATCAATCAATTCAAGCAAAATTTTGTACTCGGGGATTTTCGGGGTCGCTGATAAGAATTTGATATTTTTTTTTAAACAAAATTGCGGATCAAATATAGTGACCAAGAACATATAAGGCGCATCATTTAAGCAAAATGTGGTACTCGTGGTGGGATATCTTTAGAAACTCTAATCACTACCTCATTCTGCATCAGAACTACTGACGCTATGTACATTTTCGTTTCTTTTTTTCTTCTTCGGAAGTTTGCGAGCGCTTGAAACAAATGGATCAGAGCATATCAAAAGTCGGCAAAATACATCTTCCATCATCAACGCTTTTACGCGAAAAGTCTTGCCTAAATTGTTTAATGTACTTATATGATTTCTGAGCTTCCTCAGACATCTGGCCGATGGGCAGCAAAGTTGAAGCAATGATTTGTGGGCCATGAATTAGAATTTTATGTATTGATGTTGGCATGTAGTACCATGGGTACAATTCAATAAGAGGTTCGGCAGTTTTATAAGCATACTCCTGGAATCCCCGGGCGAAATGGTTTGTAAAATATCGTGAAATCTGTTAATTAATCGAATATCTAATTGAATAATTTCGGATGAAATTGTTGCATTCTGAAAAAAGCGACGAGCAGTGTTGCCATCATTCGTGCTCCCAAACCCTTGTTTCGGCTTGTCAACAATAAGACCCAAGTTCTGTCGGAAAGATGCCTGAGTTTTTGGTTTTCGTTCGTTTACAGCAGCTTTTTCATGCGCACTTTGCCCTTACCATTTCTTAAAATCTAGTCTGCATTATAGCTGATTTAAACAGCATTCAAAACAACGAATCCACGCATGCAACGAAGAAATTCCGAAATTGAGGTCTTTTCATCAACAAATCTTTCGACGTAGCTTTACAAAGATAGCAAGCAGCGTTGCATTGTTTTGTTATCAGCCAATGCATTGCAAAGTTTTACGTCTACCATGGTCATTGCAAGATTTTGAAGTTTTTAATTTGATTTTCTACATATTCCGATTCAGCTTTCGTTGTGCCCATAGTTTTTTTAATAAATTCTATTTTGATCGGTCTGCAATATCGCAGAGAGGATTTTGCTAAACGACAGTTTTTCATTATTTTCGTAAATAAAAACAATTGTAAAGGAACTAGAGACATCAAAAAAATATTCGCATCTGTGAATGTGCCGTCATCGTCGTTGAATTTTTGCTTATATGTAGATTGACCCGAAGTTCCGTCACAACCCCATTTGCAAATTGGAGTTAATTTACCTACCTAAATCTTCAACTGACTTACTGCAAATAATATTTTCTTGAGCTAAAGCAATTCGTTTAACCGTAAGATCTAATAATGTTTGCAGATCTACAGGTCCGCATTTTTCTGTGAACATTTTTTTACCAAGCGGATAACAAAATTTTTGGCTTCTCGAATTAAGTTATGAGCAGGATAGGCTTTACAATTAACTAATTTACAGCTTGATCTTAATACCAGGTATTGAGATGTAGAAAATCTTTTTTTACTACATGCCTTCCCGCTTGCTCGAAGGCTTATCTTTGTGGCGTATGCGAGATCCTCTGCAGTATGGTCAGATCTGAGTTTTTCTGTTCTGCCCCGTTTTGTTCTGTCACTGCAGTCCGAAAAAATTTGTCGAAGGTCGACCGAACGGTTTATGTTGCTCCGAAATACTTTTATCACAATCGTCGTCAGTTAATGATAAAACAGAATCGAACCGTGTTTTATTTTCTTCCAAGAACCTGTCTTCCTTCCTATGTGTTTCTTTTCACATAGTACGTAGTTTGTAGAAAACGTTTTTGAACGATTTCTTCGTAATGACTTCACGTAATGTCTACACCACGATGTCAACTCTATCCAATGGCACCATATAATAATTTTATTTTTATTAACGTTCCTTACATTTCTATTAATATTTTTAAAAGGAGTCTAATATACAAATATTAAGGTACTTATTGCAAATATCTGATTCTAGGATGAAACTTTCAAAGTGGCGATGACAGATGATTTTAGTATTTGTAATTAAATCATCATGAGGATTGCATGAATTTCCAAAAGTATCATTTTGCGCATTTCCATAAGCTTAAGAAAAAGTAAAAAAGGAAAAGTAGTCTTAAATCTTCTCGTGCTTTTGAGTATTGAATACAAACATCACAGCTATGAAACTCTAAACCTATTTATATTCACATATATATCTAATGAAATTTTGTTTTCTAGTACATCACTTGCTTGATAATCTGTATTGATTTGTACATGTGCCTGTGACACTTCTGATACAGTACCAGATGGATTTTCAAATGAAGGTACTGTACTCAATTTTAGTAATATTGAGTCAAGATCTGCTTTGCAATTTTCAGTTCCGTAATTAAATTAAATTTTACCGTATTTTCTAGGTTACTCCAGAGATTTCAAATACTATTAATCGATATTTGTACACATTTGAAAGATTCATTCATTTTTTTTAATTCGAATATCTATTTTTTTTTGTAAATTCTAAGCAATCGTGTAAAAATTCTGTTTGCAGTTGTATTCGATAAATTAGGCAGGTCAAATAACTTACCCATTTATTGATAAATTCTGAAGTTATAACACCTAATGTATAAATTCATCCCTGTGGACACTGACACTGAACAATTGTGTAGCTAACTTCATCTTCATTTTCTCAAACTTGGATGGATTTATATATTAATTTTGGTGCTGCTCTTACAGAATACTGTTTGTCGAGATCGTAAAACATTTTTACAAATCTCCATGATACAATTTTGCCGTGAATTATAATTGAATCTAATCATATATCAAAAATCATATTTAAGGAGCATATTCCGGATGGGATTTATAATATGAGGAATATCAAAAATATAGAAAAGGTCATGATCGCCTATAGAAAAATTATAGTGTACGATATATGTTATATGAAAATATACCCTGTATCTCTGAGACATAGGCCTCACCATTCTCAGCGGTATTATATTACATAGGTATCAGATAACGACTCGTCTCAGCATCCGCTCTCCCAAGAATTAGATAAGATTGTATTCTTGCAAAACTGCACAATTGCAGTTCCTTTGTTTCAAGATGTTATAAATGGGAGTAGTATGCAGTAGTCTTAAACTCATGTTCGAATAAACAAGTCAAAATTATTATCGTTCTAATTTATAAAGAGTCAACGTTAACTCCATTAATAAATAAATAGAGTTTTTAAAAAGTGATATCTACAATCCAAAATCTAACATTGGCGCAGTCGTACGGATCTGAAAAATACCCTGTAACCCAGAGGTGGTAAATTTCAATCCTTAAATCAGAAAAGAATCTACGAGAAACAAGAAGAATACAATTTTAAGTTGACAAGCAACGTCTCACAAGCATCATATACAAGAAACGTATCGATAAACAATTAACATTCCTGGCCCCTGAAAGTCGGTGTCTTCGGCACTAGGAACACGTCGCCGTGGATAGGAACACGTAGTGATACCCCTGACGGTACATCCCAGTGTAGCAACGCTTACAAAATCGCATTCGACCTTCCAACTGGACCCAGGCATGAAGATAGTAATGTAAGTAATTAAAGAATCATCTCGATGTATTTTCTATTTCAAACTCGCACTAAACAATTTATATTTTATCATTCGTACATTGCATACGCATTTGCATTAAACCCACGACAGTTTTGCAATCTAATTTAGTTTAATGTGATATCTAAATATCGAATTACTTATCCGATATCCGATTATTTTATCTTTAACACATAAATATTTTCATTGCGACTTAATATAGGTCAAGATCTCTTCTATATCAAGTTTAATCTTTATCTTGTAACATTTTTTTTGCAATTTAATACTACAATACGTTAACTTTTATCTGCACAGTTAATGCAATATAACACTGTCTATAATACCTGAATAAGTGCAAATACCATCGCAAAAATCATTTGTTACATACTTTATAAAGAAAGGAATACACCCTCATTTCCTTTTATTCATTATTATTATCAGTGGCGTACTCTTGCACCTTTTACAATTAATTTTTTTTGGTATCAAATTAAATTTTGTTTGTTTTTCTGAAATTCATATATAAATCCTAATAATACAAAATGCCGAACCAATCAAATGATACCACTAATTCAAATAACTCTGATGAAACCCTTACCGTCGAACCCTACAGGTTAAGTGAGATTTTCTCAACAGTTCCAGAGTTCGACGGGAACACCATTTTTCTACAAACCTTTATTAGCGCATGTATCCATGCGAACGGAATGTCTATAGAAGACCAGCGTATTTTACTTTGCACATTAAAAATAAACTTCAGGGAAAAGCCGCCGAATTAATAAACTCAAGGAACCCTGCCACTTGGGCAGAAATTAAAAGCCTACTTGAGGCCTATTTCGGTGATTCAGGCGAGTTGACAGCCCTTATACAGGACTTACAACGCATTCACCAACTACCCAACGAAGTTGCTCTGACATTCGTACCTCGTTTACAAACAAATAATGCCAAAATGCACGTTGCTGTGCAAAAGCAGACCTTGACTTTGGAGGAAAAGACGGCCCAATCATTCTTAATTGAGACTATGACTTTGACGACGTTACTTACCGGACTGGAACCCAAACTAGGACAAATAATCCGTGCCGGAAATATTAGCAATATGCTAGACGCAATTAATAGAATCAAACGCGAACTCTAACTATCTTACTTCGAGTCACAAAAATTTCCAAAACAAACGATCAACAAAAACCCTATCCAGAATCAACAGAGGCGTCCAAACTCTCAACAATTCTGTAATTTTTGTAAACGGAACGGGCACAATTTTAATGCCGTACAAGATTACAATTCTCACAACAAAATTACAACATTAGACAAAACACAATTTTGCCAGTCATCTGGTACAACATTTGCAGAATCTTTGCGATGTATTAAATCGAAGGAATACTGTCGTAATCTGACAGCCCAATGAGCAAGTCTACCGGTTGGATTCTGCAAATTATTGAGCCATAGAAGACTACAATGATCCGTAATCACTGTAAAACGTGTACCCTCGACGTATGGACGAAATTTATCGACGCAAAATAATAAGCTCAATAATTCTCTTTCTGGGACTGAATAGTTTCTTTCCGATTGAGATAAAAATCTGGAAGCATATACGATTACAAGTTCGTGTCCGTCGATTGTCTGTATCAAAATTCCGCCTAACCCTCTATCGCTAGCATCGCATTGGATGGTAAAAGGTAAAGAGAAATCGGGAGACCGCAATATAGGAGCTGATATAAGGATATTTTTATATTGATAAAAGACGTTTCGGTCTCAGAAGGCCAGAAATAGGTTTTCTTTTTCTTGCCTTTTAAAAGATCGATAAAGGGAGACACTAGTGTCGAAAAATTATCAATAAATCTACGATACCATGAACATAATCCGATAAATCTTTTTATTTCTGTCGAAGTTGTTGGCCTTGGATAATTAACCATGGCAGAAACTTTGTCAGGGTCTGTGCGTAGGCCATTGTAGTCTATAACGAAACCTAAATATTTTAGGGACGACTTAAAAAATTCACATTTTTTAAGATTCATAATAAGTTTTACCTCCTTTAAACGTTCTCGTACTTTCGTCAATAACAAAACATGTTCCTCAAATTAAAACATAATATTTTTAGTCGCAAACTCCTCTATAAAATCCTTATTTTACTATAAGTTACTTTTTACTATATGTGCCCCGCCGAGCGCTGAATGACAAGTTACAAGCCTGGCGCGTTGTGTAATAATTGCATATTACCATCAAGGCTTCAATTGCAACAAACACCAGCCGAAAGACTGATCCTACTTAAAGGAACTCTCGTGCCAGTCGTCACACACCACTTGCAGACTGCAGTCTTGAGCTGTTGGCTCTCGTCAGTGCAAGGTAGGCATGTGACGACCGACACGAGGGTCACTTGACTATTTAGTACATTTCGGTATCTTTGGGATAGCTACATGTAAAACAGTCGGCAGGCGCCATCTAGCGGTCCAGTGTCTGTTTACATGTCTGATTACAAGAAAAATTAAATATATGTAACTAATATGCACCAAAATACTTCGAGCCCCACGTTGGGCGCCACTTCGTGCAGGGTCCACAGATACTAATAAATGTATATGTATTATATAATAAATGTATACATAGATTTTTTATTCTTTTGGAGAGAGATAGTAACCCTCATTTGCAGACGGCAGCTCTTCGTCGATAGGGCGTCGTAGGTTAGGAAGTATTTGATACAGATTTAAAAAAAAATAGATACTTGGGCGCCACGTGACTTAAAAAGAATTATTTTTATGTTCTGTCAAGTCAGCCACGGAATACTAAACTTCTAAATAAGGTACTTAATTATACCTCTGACTGTAAAGTTAAGAGAGAGCTAATGAGTAAAAGATCTCAACATATATTTGACAAGCAAATATTTATTTAAAAGGATAAATGTAGAATATACACTAAATTATAATAAATGAAAAAATATGTATGTAATATCACTCTGTTTTAAGATAAGTGCCTATTGTTGTTATTAAGATTAATCAAAGCGCATCTCCCTAGTATACTAGGCAGTTGCTTCACAGAGGAGGAGTGTGATAGAAGAGAGAATCTTCCTCAATAAGGTGAAGTACCTTTTAACGCATATTAATTAAGATTTAGTTATTATTGTTTTTATAAAAATAATGAAAAGAAAAATGAATTTTACGTCATAAAGAAATCCCATTACATTTTCCAGCAACCAGTAATACAAATCAGTACCATGTGTGTGGTATCGTGCCATAATTATTTGTAAGGCATTAACCCCTCTTACTCTACGATATATTTGACCGTATCGCTCTAATTTAAAAAGTAGCAAATAAAAATGCTACAACCTGGTGTATTGTATTTATTATTTTTCGGTCTGTGTCTATTTTTCTTTGTCGTTACTATGTTCTTAAGTAAAAAATAATCTTGTTCACTCTTACATTTGGAATGATAAAAGTTTTCGTGAAATTTAAGAATTTCACGCATTATTAAAGTTTTACGTTTGAGAGTACCATCTTGGTATTTGCACTTTGGTGGCTCAGACAGAGTTTCGACAGAGTTTTGACAGAGTTACGTTTACTTCCATTTGAACACTGAATGTTATACACTCGAAATAATGTAATTACACTTATTGTTTTTATTTGTTTTTATAAAAAATCAACTGGTTTAAAAAAAAATAGCAGCCACTGAGAGGTTCACATGATATCAATACATAACTGATAAAATAACTAAACCATAAACAGTTGGCAACTAATGCTGGGAATGTACATTTTGAAACTGGATGGAGAATGAGAGTTTTGCTGCATACCCTAATATTTGAATACAGATTTATATGGGATAATGTTACATTTGCTGCAATTTTATTTCATTAACATGTAGATTGCAACTTTTTCAACTAGATGGCACCAATAACTCAAATCTCATAAAATATGGAGAATGTGAGTATTGATTCTATACCCCTCACTTATTATAAAACTAAATTATTAAAAAACGAAAACGAAACAAAATATTCATTACATTAAAACATACAAATGAAGACCTCGGGGGAATATGATTACAAGCCACATTTTATAAGTTTTGAGAAAAGAGAGATTAAAGATTTTATTTAAATCTTGAAATCATATTAAGATTGCCATACACATAGACGCAACATTAAATTAAACGGTGGTATATGTATTTATGAATATTAAGGCGAAAAAAAACAATTTTTGTTAAATGTCACAAAAAAAATATATTTAAGAAAGAAAAATGCGACTTATAGCAGCCTTTTTGATAAATTTAAAAAACAACAAACTCTGAACCAAAATAAACATATACAGCATAAGTATTGCCATAAAATAATAATCAAAGGAAAATAAATATTTTCTAAATAAGTTCGTAGCCAGCAACATGAATAAAGAAAAGCCTACATGTCCAAAATATCAGTAATTTGCTCTATCACATTCTCGTTTTCGTCATTGCCTTCAACAATTTTCTTTATCCCATCCACGTTTTCAACATTATCTTCGGGAGTATCTGGTAGTTGCTCAACTCCTTCAGCGTGTTCTATTATCTCTCTGTAGAATCGCTGATTTGTTGGCGTAATAAATTTAAGCAGTTTTTTTATGTCAGTAACCTTTTTCTGGTTAAAACTATAGGGGCTTTGTACTTCTTTGGTAATGCGTGCAGAAGACTAGTATTTTGAACAAAAGGAATCCCTCTTTTTCCAACATTCACTTTTTCAGATTCAGTATTAAGTGCATATTTTACAAACATCACATTCGGATGCGCAAACTCAAACCTGAAACATAATACCTTGCTAAAGTTAAAGGGTTCTTCTCCTTTTTATTCTGTGTTTTCTGACCTTCCTTCTTTTTCTTTGTTTTAGGAGTTGGCCTGTTTACTACCGGAATTGAATTGAAGATATAGAAATCTTCTCGAGTCATGACTACTACATTGATTTTTTTTTCCTTCTTGATTTTTTAACGGCTTCATACATTGCTTGGGATCAAAGACTTGCTGCAAATGCGGTTTTCAGTTTGTGCAAAATTTCGATCCAAAGGAAGGTATGTGTGACTAGCAATCAAGAATCGGTGTTTGTTCAATAGCTTTATATTTCTTTTCGCGAACCATCTGTAACCATGTTAAAGAACGCTATAACCCCGATATACTTTTTGACGTTGTAACAAAATCCGACTTAGGAAATACTTCGTACGAAAAGCGTGCTTCACGTAAAAACGCCGTGGAAGAGGTTTTTAATACTTGTAAACATATTTTCGCTCTTCGGAACGTTTTTTATGCAAAATTTTCGCTAACTCTTCAAGAAGCGTTAATTTAGAAAGTGTAGCAAATGTCGCTGCACAGGGACGTAATGTCGCCCCGACCACCTAATTTTAGAAAGTGTACCAAAATTAGACTTTAACTTCGAAATTTCCAAGATTAAAAACCCTTTTACGAATCCACGTTGTCAAGCACTGCAACTCTTACGAGGTATTGAATATGAGGACAAGTTAGTCCAACGACTATTCAAAGTATATCGGAAGTTATAGCGAAAATAGCCCTTAGCGACATGGGACCCCCATCATTTCCTAGCAGTCGGATTTGACGGGGAAATGATGTGTTTTGACGGGGTTTGCCCTAAACCGGTTCCTCAGTGATTCGGAGTCAAAAAAGTATCTATACCATGTACTCATACGTGCATGGGATCCGCCTTGCCTGAACGTAAAAAGTTGTTATTGTAGAATACAATCGAAGTAGTAGCGCTTCAATCAATTTTAAGCTCCGAGGAGCGACCAAAATTCATGTGAATTATATAATACGTTTATAAGACAGGCAAGCAAAAGCCCACCAAAATTTCAGTTACATTGAACTTTTCTTGAATCTTTTTGTGCATCGTTAGCTTATTAAACCGCATATTGGATGGTAGTTGGCACATTATGAATCGTTCCGTTCCTCACCATGTGTTGTACACGGGCCAGACTAGTGTTTGTTAACATTTTCTCTTGAAAAAAGTTATTGTAAAAACATAATTTTTTAAAGATTTAATATATATATTTTGAACTTTATATTGTCTTTTAGTTGTGTTTTCTAACAAAATTCCTTTTCAGGTTTAATTTTAAGAGAGTGTGGTACAGACAGTGTTAGATTTATAGTGTTACGACGTCCAATTGATATCAGAGCAGCAGTTAAGCATAAACGACAGTAAGTATGATTTTTTACATTATTCTCCGTCTGAAACAGTCGTGTTGAACCCTAAAAATGTTGTGAACGCAAAATTTATTTATTTAGAGTTAAGAAAAGGTTGAGGAAAAGGAAAATTAATTTTTTCTTTTTCCTATTTTTTTTTTAATTTTTCTAAGTTTTTTAAGCAGAAAAGACGTCCTTCAGACTAAGAAAACATGGATCGTTCACATGGCGCCCGAACAGGGACCATGCCGTCCCCAAACCCAACTAATCCATTCTCCTTCATGGCGGAAGACTCCGAGGAGTCGACCCCAAGAGAATTTTACGAGCGAGCCACCGCGCCGCTCGTCGACGACGGTTCTAGAGGGATAGAACCACAACGACTGTTTCCGGAGGGAAATAATCAAAATTTATCTGCTTCACAGCCACAAACTGTTAATTCGATGGAAAGTATGTTTCTGAAAATGGCAGAGGGCTTCGTGCAGGCGATACAGAACGTGTCGACCTGTACGCCCCATGAGAGACAAAGATGTCCGAACGTGACGTTCCATGGGCTTGATCATGAAGATCCAGAAGCTTTTCTGAAAATTATGGAGGAATATTTCGACAGAGCTCGCATAAGCTACGACTATGATCGCCTCCATAACGTGACCGGCCAACTCAAGGGCGAAGCTCAACGATGGTCCGAACAATTTAGGACGTTGACAACTTCGTACGCCTTATTCAAGGAAAGATTCCTTACGAGATTTAATTCTCCCGACATACAGTCACGAGCTATTGCTCAACTGTATGCCACCAAGCAAACATCTTTAGACGACACGGCAGTGTTTATCACAAGGGAAACCTGCCTTTTTGATCGTATTGATCCCTTCAAATCCGAAGCCATCAGAGCTCGGATCATCATGGACCAACTGCGTCCAGAAATTAGGTCACGCTTGAGAAGCAACCTAATTTCATCTACAGAGATGTTAATAGCAGCAGCTACTAACGTCGAGCGGGATTCAGCTGACGAAGAGACGTCGCTAATCCAGCTTATCGATCAACGTCTGTCCCGCGCGTCTTACTATCAAGAGCCGGGACGTCCACAAAATTCAAGTATAAGGAGCAATGGAAGCCCAACTCCGACGGCACCGAGGGTGCATTTCCGAGAGGATGTCTCTCGTCAGGACGGTCCAGGTGGAGCACCTGGTCGTCCTATTTTTATGAATAATTTTTCGCGCGGTTCAGCGAATTTCGAAGTATCTGACCGACGGACAAACAATTTTAATGGCGGATCGGGGAAATTCCGAGTACCCGACCGACCGGCTACCCCGTGCCGATACTGCACAGACACAGTGCAGTGGCACTTCCATAGTCAATGTCCCAATAACCCTCATCTCAATAGGAGACCGGGAAACTTTCAAGGGGCCAGAGACCCAGGCCAGGGTCAATCTGCAAGATCCCCGACACAACGGCCGAACCAAGGCGGCAGCAATGTCCATTAAACATTTCTAATACTCATGACCACTACGACGCTCCCATGCACAAGACAAGGGAATCAATAAATTATATGAGCGAAGCGTTCCCTTTGCCTCGTATAAAAGTTCAAATTAATGAACATGCGGTCGACGCTCTGATTGATTCAGTCTCGACACGAAACGTTATCCATCCGAAGATGTTGGATAATTTTAAAAATCTCACGACACGTCGATCATTTGCTATGGCGTCCGGAGATCGAATGGTGGACTCTCTTGGCACGACAAAATTAAAAGTAAAAATTTCAGGCGCTTCTTTTGAAATTGATTTTCAAGTCATCGAAAATTTGAATGAAACTGTAATATTAGGATCACCATTCTTATACATGAACAATGTCGCATATGATTATGGCCGAAAATGCCTATATTCCGGCACGGAAGAGCGTATTACCGTCTTCTGGAATCAAGCTTCTCAGAGGGAGAGACAGCAGGCAAAGTTTCCTGAAGAGCTTGTTATTAAAGACAAATTTCTACGGCCGCTGTTCGAAGAATTTGTCGATCTGTTCACGGCGGAACCGACTCAAGCAACCACAGTGACTGTTAAACACAAAATTATCGTGAAAGATACAAAACCCTTTAATATCAGACCATATCCGATGTCTCCGAGTACGAAGAAAATTATGTACGACCAAATCGAAGAGATGTTGAAAGCTGGCGTCATCGAACCTAGCACTGCCCAATATAGTTCACCACCCGTGATAATAAAACGATCAGATAAGAAACCACGTTTTTGCATCGACTATCGCCATTTGAACGAAATGACTGAAGACGAGGCTTCCGTCTTACCAAAAATACATGAAAGTATTAAAGATTTAGGAAATTCAAAAATTTTTACTGTGTTGGACCTAAAGAGTGGATATTGGCAAATACCGCTCGATGAAGCATCAAAAGATTTCTCAACTTTTACCACTCCTGATGGGGCAGCTTACAGATTCAATGTCATGCCTTTCGGCCTCAAGACAGCTCCCTGTACTTTTCAGAAATTCATGGCAAAGGACGTTTTGACGGGTTACCTGCACCATTTCTGTAAAGTCTACTTAGATGACATAATCGTTTACAGCGTAAACGTGAAGGAGCATATGTCCCACCTGAGGTTAGTCTTTGAAAGACTACGTTTGCACAATCTAAAAGTGTCACCGGAAAAGTGTGTAATAGCGATGAATGAAATCCAATATTTAGGCCACACAATTAGAACTGATACTTCTCGACCATTGGAAAAACATGTATTACAAATTCAAAATTATCCCGTTCCAGCCACCAAAAAGCAGCTCCAAAGTTTCTTAGGACTTTGCAACTGGGTAAGAGAATATCTACCAAATGTTGCGATGATCACGAAGCCGCTAACGAAACTTCTTTCGAAGGAAAATCGTTTTCATTGGAACCATATATGCGATGAAGCTTTTAGAAAATTAAAAGATTTATTATCCGGACCGCTGGAACTCCATCGGCCGGATTTTTCACATCAGTTCATTTTACAAACCGATGCATCCTTACAAGGTCTTTCGGCCGTATTATATCAATTAGGCGACAACGGCGAAAAATATATCATTTCGTATGCAAGCAATACGTTATCTCCAGCAGAGAGACGTTACCACATTAACGAGCTAGAATGCTTGGCAGTGGTGAACTATATTAAAAAGTACAAGATGTACTTAGCAGACAAACCGTTCTTGGTGAAGACGGACAACAGGGCGTTACTTTGGTTGAACAAGCATAAGGACGACAAAACCAAATTCACACGATGGTCATTATTATTGCAAGAATATGCATTCAAAATTGAACACTGTCCAGGAAAGGAGAATTTATTAGCAGATTTTCTCAGTCGTAACCCACAAAATAAGTATGTCGAGATAGACGATGAAGAGGAAAGAATGTTCCTACCAAATTACAAGTGTCCAGAACGTATTTCTGTTTTAACACATTCAGAAATATACGAAGATATCGTACAGGCTCAATCGAGTTCGAGAGATATTCAAGACAAGATCCGCCGTTGGAATGATCTATTTCAACAGGAACAACGTTCCGATGCGGATCTTATTTTTATGAGAAATTTTCACGTCCAAGACGATGTACTTTTGAAAGACTGCGATCAAAATTTTAAATTGACAGTTCCAAAGAGGAAAATTAAGGAATTGATTTACCATTATCATGACCGAGATGAAGCATGTCATCCAGGAAGAGACGAGACTCTTAGGAAAATTGCAAAACGCTATTATTTTAATAATATGGCCAGGATCGTCGGCAAATATATAAACGACTGTCTGATATGCCAATCAGTTAAAAACACGGCAAGCTCAACCTAACGCTTCACTTAGAAGTCATGCACCGCAGAATGCATTTGAGACTTTGAGAATCGACGTAATTGGCCCACTGCAGAGGACCAAAGACGCCGAGAATCGATATATGATTATCGTTGAAGACGTATTTAGCAAGTGGGTAGAGGCAAAGGCATACATTCAGGTCGATGGCAGAACGATAGCCAAATTTATTGACGAAGAGATAGTAGCAAGATTCGGAGTCCCTCGAGTCATAATTTCAGACAATGGAGGTCATTTCAATTCCGAATGGTACATCACGTTTTGTGAAAGAAATGGTATCGAACGATACTTAATTCCGGCATATCACCAACAATCCAACCCCGTGGAACGACGGGTTCAGGAGTGCAAAAAGATATTAAATACTCTTTTATTCAAAAAGCCAAACGACACTTGGGATCGCTACGTGCATCAGATGACATACATTTTAAGAAATCGTAGGAACGCCGCTACAAATCAAACACCTAGCATGATAGTGTTAGGATATGAACCAGCCGAAAGAGGCGAATGGGATTTGTATGCCTGGAGGCATGAAAGAGCCAAGCAACAAACGCTTCCACGATACGAGCGAGTTAAGGAAGCCCGTGAGGCTCAGCAAAATTATAAGCAGAAATACGCGCCGAAAGAGGCCGTCACTCCAGTCGTGTTCAAAGTAGGAGACAAAGTCATGAGTAAGAGAAAAAGGAAGGTACATACCTTCACGCCGTCTTGGTCAGGCCCAACCAGAATTTTAAAGAAGTTTTCAGACGAAGTATATCTCGTTCAGAAGGGAAACGTAACTACTAGAGTCCATGTAAATGATTTGAGACCAGCCCCGCCAGAGGAGCACAACTTGGAAATCGAATCTTCCGATGAAGAAAATGCTAGTCCAGGGGGAACATCACTCGATGGAAATGATTCCCCGTTCTCAGACGATTCCACAGAACCTCCACCGCCGGAGCAAACGGTTGTACAAATCCATGCACCGCCACGAGATGCTTCCCTTTCTGATTCAGAATCAAGTTCTGGAGATTCTATCATATTTTTATAATATTTTTCAACCTAGGCTAAGTTTTAACTTAGTGCTAGGTTTATTTTATCTCAAAATTTCCATACCAACTTCTTGTCGTGTCTGATAAGAGTTGGTATTTTTTATACATTTTTTTTCAAGTCATTTTTATTGAGGATATTGTATCGACCATACAAATCTTCCAAATTCACTGCAGCAACTCTGACCGTGTCCGACAGAGTTGGTATTTTTTATGATTTTTTCAAAGTCCTCAAATGTTATTAAACATTCATCTGTAAGCAGAGTCCGACCCAAAGGGTCCAAACAAATGTTCCATTGGCACGGCATGGAAAGGCGACAACTCTGACGCAGAGCGCGATTCAGACGAGTCTAGCAACTCAAGGGCGAGATGCCGCCACGTCTGTTGGATGGGCAGATGCAACGATCCGACGGATGCAGATTCTGTCGCAGATTTCTCATAAGAAGAGATTTTAATAAAAACGGAAACGATTTCAATCAATATAAGTCAACAAAATTCAGTGTTCATATTCTCAAAGACGACGATGTGATATCGGTCGCAGATTTCTCCCAAGAAGAGATTTTTTAACTACACGGAAGCCATTTCAATCAATATAAGTCAACAAAATTCAGTGTTTCTATTCTCAAAGACGACGATGTGTTATCGGTCGCAGATTCCTCTTTATGCCCAGACGGGATAAAGCATGGACCCAATGAACAATGCATTTTATTAAAATTTTGTTTTATATTGTTTCATATAAATGAGCAGAGCCATTGTATAGCTGGAGCCAAGCAGTCCGAGGACCACCTAAGCTGTTCCAGAAGGCAGTTCGACACCGAAGATGATCGACGAGGCATAGACACGAGGAGGAGTAGACGCAAGCCCGCATTAGTGGAAGAACACTAAGAAAGATAAGTGCGTCGAAAGTGTTTGTGTTGTGTCATCGAAAATCTGAGGATTTTCGATTTTTTCTTTTTTTTATGCCATTTTCATATACAATGTTCAATATTCAATCGAATGCTATGCATCGATATATGTTCAATTTTAGATTTGAAAAATACGTTATGTTCAGATAGGCCGGTCTGAAATATAACCGAATACAACACATGGGAGACTCCATCCAATGATCCATTTTCTTTTCAAAAACCAATTTTACCAAACGTTGCACAAAAAGATTCACGGAAAGAAAGGGGGTGTTAAAGAACGCTATAACCCCGATATACTTTTCGTTGTAACAAAATCCGACTTAGGAAATACTTCGTACGAAAAGCGTGCTTCACGTAAAAACGCCGTGGAAGAGGTTTTTAATACTTGTAAACATATTTTCGCTCTTCGGAGCGTTTTTTTATGCAAAATTTTCGCTAACTCTTCAAGGAGCGTTAATTTAGAAAGTGTAGCAAATGTCGCTGCACAGGGACGTAATGTCGCCCCGACCACCTAATTTTAGAAAGTGTACTAAAATTCGAAAATTTCAAGATTAAAAACCCTTTTACGAATCCACGTTGCCAAGCACTGCAACTCTTACGAGGTATTGAATATGAGGACAAGTTAGTCCAACGACTATTCAAAGTATATCGGAAGTTATAGCGAAAATAGCCCTTAGCGACATGGGACCCCCATCATTTCCTAGCAGTCGGATTTGACGGGGAAATGATGTGTTTTGACGGGGTTTGCCCTAAACCGGTTCCTCAGTGATTCGGAGTCAAAAAAGTATCTATACCATGTACTCATACGTGCATGGGATCCACCTTGCCTGAACGTAAAAAGTTGTTATTGTAGAATACAATCGAAGTAGTAGCGCTTCAATCAATTTTAAGCTCCGAGGAGCGACCAAAATTGATGTGAATTATATAATACGTTTATAAGACAGGCAAGCAAAAGCCCACCAAAATTTCAGTTACATTGAACTTTTCTTGAACCTTTTTGTGCATCGTTAGCTTATTAAACCGCATATTGGATGGTAGTTGGTACATTATGAATCGTTCCGTTCCTCACCATGTGTTGTACACGGGCCAGACTAGTGTTTGTTAACATTTTCTCTTGAAAAAAGTTGTTGTAAAAACATAATTTTTTAAAGATTTAATATATATATTTTGAACTTTATATTGTCTTTTAGTTGTGTTTTCTAACAAAATTTCTTTTCAGGTTTAATTTTAAGAGAGTGTGGTACAGACAGTGTTAGATTTATAGTGTTACGACGTCCAATTGATACCATCAGAGCAGCAGTTAAGCATAAACGACAGTAAGTATGATTTTTTACATTATTCTCCGTCTCCGTCGTGTTGAACCATAAAAATTTTGTGAACGTAAAATTTATTTATTTTGAGTTAAGAAAAGGTTGAGGAAAAGGAAAATTAATTTTTTCTTTTTCCTATTTTTTTTAAAATTTTTTAAGCAGAAAAGACGTCCTTCAGACTAAGAAAACATGGATCGTTCACAACCACAAGGACATGACCGTCCAATTATTGTTCTGCCCGTCGCATTTATCGGTGAAAAACAAAGAAAAACAGATCTTCAGCTTTGTCTTGCTTTTTGTTTATGTATTTTAACAATGCTTATTTCACAGCTTCCCTCTCATTGCTGTTGCTTCTGTCCACATGAACATATGGCTATTTTCAGTGACACAGTCAAGCACACCTAAGTTAAATGTCCATACTTTTCGCAAATAAAATGCCGGCCTCACAATAAGTAGTGTTGTAGGTAATGCTTGCTGCAAATCAAATGAAATTACATTTTTATTTTTTCTGGCGTTCTCAGATTCTAATTTGAAATTTGTTTGCATGGCCTCAGCTCTTCTTTGGTGGAGATTCTGTTGTGTTTGCATTTTATTCAACTTTATTTGATTTTGTTTGCTTGATTCTATTTCCATTTTAAAAAAATCGGAAGTACCACTTTTTGGAAGCTTGAAGCCTATATTGTATTTAGTGCAAAACATTCTTCTATACCGATCTTGCTTTACTGGCTTAATATTATTTTCTTTGCACCAAATTAGATAGTGATCTTTGTATAGTATTGAGATATTTATATCGTGACCAAGGTACACTTTGTTCGGATTCTTCTTTCTGCTATAATGATTTACATACTTCCGAATCATTCTGATGTGATTATGCACAGACTGCGTCATATCATCTGGGATTCTGTTAGGACGATTATTATGCCTTCCTCGGCCATCAGACTTTGGGATAGCCGCTCCGACCGAAATTTGTTTACATATGAGTTGTGTGCATTTGGCCGAGTCCTGCAGTCCATGCACTGCTAAAAACATTTTCTTGCAAATTTGAACGTCATTTCCATGAACTTTTACAAAGTACTGAAGTGTAAATTTTCTGGTGGACTCTTGTCTCTTAGTTTTGTGCTTATAGGAACTTTTTTGGGATTGATTTAATTGCATTGAATAAGTACACATTTTGTCCATTGTAACCTCCTATATCCCAAAATGCGTTAAAAATATCGGAGTCCGTGCCACTTCATTTTTCTTTGCAGTATCTCTTGCAACCACAGGAGGTACCTGGTGTTTTTAACTCATTTTGCCTTTTTTGCTTTGGTAGGTACATCCTAAGTTTTTTCCTTTTTTCATCATTTTGCGATCCATGTTAATCAGTCGCCATCGAGAAGGACCCGGTTGTTCTGGAATGGCTATAACACCTCGAGACACTATTTTATCAGTGCTATGTTGCGATAGATCCTTGAAAAAATATTGTATAATTAAAAAAATAATGTTAAGGAAGCTAAATGTTCAGTTTATATTTTTGATCAAAAATAGTACAAGCCACACGATGAATATTATGGTGTCATAATTTTAATCAAAAAGGGTTCAAGCCACAAGAACCTCCAAATTAGGGATTTCACATTTTTCCATTCACAAAGCACCTTAGAAACACTACCTTGCAAAAATCGTGTAATAACTGTTATTTATTAACAAAAATGTTTAAAAAATGACTGAAATTTTGATTTACATAAATTATAAATAAGTCACAAAAACACTGCTAAGAAGGTTACAACCCATTCTTAAAAATCTGATAAATAGTAGGAACATAATCAGCATCTTTGACAGAATCATCTCAATCAAAGTCGTATTTTGAATCACTAGATTCACTGTCACACGCTTTCCTTCGAAACGACGAAAGTTGAGCGGCAGCCATGTTGATTATTATGAGGCTTGTAAACCTTCTTGCCATAAAGAGCAAATTTCTGTTTTAGCAATAAGAATATTCAGTGATCTTAGCTACATTTGGTATCGAGTAAATTTTATGTGGCTTATACCCGTTTTGTTAATTGTTATATTAAAATGATTTTTGGTTTCAAATTTTGGCAAACTTGTTCTAGAATCCAATTTGCTTCTGATCATACTATCCCTTCGGTCATTGTCACAAGTTGCAAGGAAAACTTCGGAAACAAGCTCGACAATCCTTTCCATGACCTGCATGTGACACGGATCTTTTTTTTATATTATAAATATATATATATATAAACAAAAATTTTTAATTTCCACCAGGGATACAGTCTCGGGTTCAAAAAAAGACAACTCTTTTTTAAATTCAAGCTTTCGAAACTTTATTGTTTCTTCCTCAGGAATTCTACAAAAATTTGAACTCATTATAATAAAAATTATTTAATACAAGTAAAAGGTACTTACTATATTGAGGTTAAAATTGAAATCATCAAGACAGAACAAACGCAACTATTACAAAATAAATCACACTTGTGGACTACATTTATATTGAATTTAAGTTAACAACAAAAATCTTTAACCTAAAATAGTTTCAGCCACCTCGAAAACTGAACAGATAACAGTCAACTACGTTATTTCTTATTAAACCGAAAAACATTGGAATGTGAATTTAAAAAACTGTCAAAACAAATCTGAAGCAGAGAGAGAGACTAGGCAATACATTCTGGTACAGGTTAGTCGGTACCGACCAATTACAGTCAAGTAGTTACGGCGGCCGATTTAAATGTAGGAACACTACTGATATTGCAAGTATATAGTTATTTTATGTAGTTATCTATCTAAAGTTCTATTAGAAAAAAGATTATATTTTTATTTTATTTTTTTTGAAAATAGATTTAGAAATTGTAATAGAGTAGCTATTATATTACTTATTGTTATTTAAACGCAGAGGCTGTAAGTCTATTAAGGTGGGAATATCCAAGAGAGATTCGATAAGAAAATATTTATTATTTTTGACCATAACTTTTTTAAAATACATATATTGATAAAAAAAAGTATAAGACTACCTAAGTAAAACTATGACAGGTGTACTGATATGAATTTCTCAATAATTTCAGTCATTTGCAAAAATAGTTAATTTAAATTAAAAACAGTGCTAATCTTCATAATTTGTAGTTTTAAATTAACTAATTTTCCACATGACTGAAATTATTGAGTGGAAATTCATATCAGTATACCTATCAGGGTCCTATTTAGGTAATCTTATACTTTTTTTTACCAATATATCTATTTAAAAAAATGTTATGGCCAAAAATAATAATTATTTCCTTATCAGAACTGTTTTTCTTGGATATTCTGACCTTAAGGTAAAGATATATTCATTATTAGAAATTATTTAATATTTATTGTATGCAGGATAGGTGTGTAGGTAATTTTCTATCATCTTTCTTTCAGTAATTAAAGGCAATTTTTTTTGCGAAGTCATTGATTTTGTACGTATTTATGTATTATTTTTATTTATAAACTATATAGATATAAAAAAACATTCAAAACTTATCATTATTATGTTTTATTTAAAAGCAACATGGCAATTTTGTCTGTTCTTCAGCTGTTGGCTTTACTACTGCTGATTGTGGCGTCCTTGTCCTTTTTATGGAAAATAGCCTCTGAGGAATTATTTTTTTGTTGTGGGGTGCTCTGTCATTAGGACATGACCCTATTAATTCAGAAAAATGATCGATCTCTTCCACTTCATCTATAGTTTCTAATTTGGCCTTAATTGATTTAAAATGATTTTTTATAGTTTGAAGGTGCTGTTTAGAAGACTTAATCATCTGGGTTATATTGTTCCATTCCAAATTTAACTCACTAATTTCTTCTTCTAACGATTTCTGAGACTTAATTTTATTTTTTGATATTTCTGCCGTTAAAAAGGTAATCTCTGAAGCTCTGCCATCTGATGTTGAAGCGATGTCCATCTTCGTGTCCCTTACATTATTTGATTCATGTTCATTTTTATTTAAATGTTGACACAGTAAATGAATGTGTTTACACATGTTCCATTTTATAGCATAATCAATGCAGTCACAAGAGAAAATATGTATGCATGTGCTGCATTCTTGGCATGTCAGCTTACAATCACATTTCTCACAAATTTTCTGAACAAAATACATATTCGATCCACTTGACGACTGTATATGCCAACCGTCGGTATCTTCAAGTATGTGTTGGTCAGAAATAGATTTACTTTTTTTGTGGCGACTCCGAAGATCGGCTACCTTTTTGGTAATTTTCCCCTTATATAGAGTTATGATTCTATCATATAGACGGTCCCGCACAAACTTCATTAAGGTGCATATCATTTTATCTAACCTCTTGGTATTTTTACCAAGAAAATACACATATTTTATCGTTTTGTGCATCCTCTCTCTAACTGCATATTGGTGTTGAGGCCACAGTTAAGTCGGTAACAAAATGCCCAGGATGAAACACACTTGACATATTCTTTTTGAAAATATAACCCAAAATCCTGAGTAACTGGATCCTCTATGAGCTGACTAGTTATAACTGTAGGCAAATTTTCAAATGCATTCTTGTCTGTCTCTTCCATCAAAGTTCTCAGCATTTTGTAACTTTCAACCTGTTTTTGTTTGTCTTTTATTTTCGACTCCAGGCTTTGTCTACATGCCACATACAAAAAAGTCTATGCACCGAGATCGACATAGTATTGATAAAGGCATTATAGAAACAATTTGCCATGTCTGACATAAAAACATTTGGTTTAATTAGTCCACTTTGTTCATTGATGCAATTTAAAAAAACTGATAAAACATCTTGGTCGCAGCGATTGGAAATTAAAAAGGCACAAGGAAAGCCCTACCGTAAATCATCTAAAACTAATAGTGTAACCAGTTCGTAATCATATTTGTTCAAACCATGTGTTCCATCTATATATACAGCGTCGTGACCATATTTTTGAAGCACTTCGATCTGAGCATTGTTCTCACCTAGTTGTAAAGCTGGGTATTTCTCACAATAGTCTGTATGTGGTTTATAAAATAAAATGCAATGTGTTTCGTAATTCGTTCACCCACGCATTTACACTGATTGCATCATTTTCATCTTTTTTGTCACAAATATCAAGTTTAAAACTTTTTTCAATATTGGCTAAATCCACTTTTGTTAGCAAATGTAAACGTTTTACTTCACCCGCCGAAACTGATTCTCTTACTTCATTTAGAATAGCATCAAATGGAACTTTTGATGCTATTTTTTTGGCAATGGCTTTTTTTCGTTCATACTAAGAGTTAAGTGTCCCGGGTCATTTTCATGACCAACATGGGTTTGCACAAATGTGACTGATATTGCACCACTTTTTTGAATTTTGACTGATAGGGATGCTAGAGAGTATCCATTAATTTTGTTTGATCCTTGATTTTTGAGGTTCCGTTTTCTCTCCTTTTTCTTAGTAAATTGTCCAGATCTGTGGCAAATATAATAAATAAATTTGGTTTTTCTTTTGGGATTCGCACCACCATTTCCACTTTTTACAAACTTTGAGTTTGTTTGCAATTGCATTTCTTCTTGCCATACCACAAAGTCCTGGAATGTTTCAAATGTATGTTGAACTATCTCTGGAATTATATTATGCTGGTTCCTGAAGTGCTCAAGTAGCTTATACTTTCGAAAATATTTATATTTGCAAAGAGGACAAACATGTGACTTGTGCAGTTGCACATATTCCACGTTATGCAATGTTCTTTCATGTTTACTTAGAGACTTCTTGTTGTTATATGGCTTTTTACAAATTTCGCAAGAAAATTCTTCAATTTCATTAGAATAACTTTGTTTAACATGCCTCCTAAAAATATAAAAAATAAACTTACGAATTCGTGGCCTATTATTAGACATCAATAAACAAAACTCTTACCTTAGTGTCTTAAGTTGGAGATATGTCTTTAAACATTTTTTGCATTTATACTCATCCATAACAAAAACGCCGTAGAATAATCTAAAAACGTTCAAAAAATAAATCTATGCTCTCACAAGACAAGGAACGAACAAACGACAAATTATATTGAGGTTAAGTTAGATGGTTGCTCACTGGACGGGGCGGGAACTGTAAATAAAGTTCTTGATTGGACGGTACCGAGTGACTTGTACCAGAATCTATTGCCTAGTGAGAGAAAGGGGTCATGTCAACCGCCCTCTCTCTCTGCCTCAGGTCCGTTGCCAACAAAACGCCAAACCCAACAGATCAAAAACCACTAATTTTCAAATGTGTTGTAGAGGGTGTTATTTCTGTGACTACCATTGGCATGAGAATGCAACAAATAAGTGTATAATATACTGAGGCCTTCAGTGTCATTTCTGGCATTCATAGCTTCAGGTTCATTAAAAATGTGACACATTTCTAGAAAAGTTCTTTTTTGAACGTTCTTTTAAAATCTAAAATCTTAACCTCGTTATAATTGAGGTTATGGTTAAGTGATAGAGCGAACAAAGAATCTTCAATGTTAGCCAAACACGCTCTATCACTTAACCATAACCTCAATTATAACGAGGTTAAGATTTTAGATTTTGAAAAGAACGTTCAAAAAAGAACTTTTTTAGAAATGTTTAATTAACCTGAAGCTATGAATGCCAGAAATGACATTGAAGGCCTCAGTATATTATACACTTATTTGTTGCATTCTCATGCCAATGGTAGTCACAGAAATAACACCCTGTACAACACATTTGAAAATTAGTGGTTTTTGATCTGTTGGGTTTGGCGTTTTGTTGGCAACGGACCTGACGCAGAGAGAGAGGGGGGTTGACATGACCCCTCTCTCTCTGCTTCAGACTTGTTTTGACATTCCGATGTTTTTCGGTTTAATAAGAATTAACGTAGTTGACTGTTATCTGTTCAGTTTTCGAGGTGGCTGAAACTATTTTAGATTAAAGATTTTTGTTGTTAACTTAAATTCAATATAAGTGTAGTCCACAAGTGTGATTTATTTTGTAATAGTTGTGTTTGTTCTGTCTTGATGATTTTTCAATTTTAACCTCAATTTAGTAAGTACCTTTCACTTGTATTAAATAATTTTTATTATAATGAGTTCAAATTTTTGTAGAATTCCTGAGGAAGAAACAATAAAGTTTCGAAAGCTTGAATTTAAAAAAGAGTTACGCTGCTTAATTACTTAGAAGAAAGATAATTATTTCCTTACCAATGATGTACTATCAACTCGTTCATTCTCATCGTAACCCTCATTTTCTTCATCTATCCATTCTTCATCAACCTACGTTTAGTTTTGAATTAATAAAGATCTTACAACATACGTAACAACATTAAATTATTACCATTGAACAAGACTGATTTTTAGAATCTCTCTGAGAACTATTCTCGTTACATAAGTTTAGATTGTTACTACTACTAGAATTAACGGGAATAACTGGAACAGAGGCTTCCACCACAATATCTGCATTGCCATCAGTTTTAGCTTTTACAGCATCACCACCACCACTAGGTAATTTTATTATCCATTTATCCATAATAAGCCACTGGCACTAAATCAAACGACTTTAGTAAATAGTAATTTTTTTGAAGAGATCTTATGTTAATCCTAACAAAAACAACGAACAACTGTCGTCTGTCATCGTTATCACACATCACATACTTAAACGATCAAAAGAACTTACCTGAAGTTCGATCGTAATTATATGAGGCATCCATTCCGAAGATATTACTTATTTATTTACCATGTAGTCCGCTTTCCGTACTACCACGCACAAGTTATAAAGACTAAACAGTTCCCTCTCCCCTCCCATATCTCAGACAGGCCTCCTCCATATCCCTGTCCTCATTTAGTTGAAAGTATCCAAAATTTTATTTTCAACTGGGGATTTGGGTGGGCGGTTGGTGATATCTTCGGAATGGATGCGTCATATAATTACGATCGAACTTCAGGTAAGGTCTTTTGATCGTTTAATTATATTTCGGCATTCATTCCGAAGATATCACTTATTTATTTACCATGTAGATGTTTAAAGATATGGTTGCAAAATAAAATTTTATTTCCTACTCTAATACAAAACTAAAATAAATCCCTGGACCCATATCTCTGGGTATAACGATTGCCAATATCAAAACCAGTGTTTTATAAAAACATATAATGGAAACTGAGTACCTAAGAACTTAACCCCAGTATTGTCCTAACGAAATGTCCTGAGCTTGCTAATGGTCTCTGATAAAATCTTGCAAAGGTTTCTGAACGTTGACTCCAACCTGCTGATCGTCTTATCACATCCAAGGAAACACCCGATCTATGTGCCGCTGACGTCGACGCGTGGCGAGTAGAATGGGGATTGAAAATTTTCACAACGATTCCTGCTAATTTATTTGTTTCCTTTACCCAACGACTAAGTGTTTGTTTAGTTGCCGTTCCATGAGGCTTATTGCAGGTTATAAATAGTAAATCACATTCCTTTTGGAGTAAAATTTTAGTTCTGTTTAGGTAAATTTTCAGGGTATTTGCCACACATAAGTTCGGGTTGTCGAGGTAAAAGGGTACATCTAAACAAGGTTGGGTTTTATTGACCCCTGAGGTTTTGAGGAAGTCCGAAACAAATATTTGGAATCCGGTGTCAGATCTTTTTATACTGGTCGTCTGAATAACCGAAATTGTCTGAAGACGTTGTCCTGTTGAAAGGACTAGAAGAGTGACCAGCTTACTAGAAATATTCTGTAGGGAATTTGTTGGAGCTTTTTCTAGGTAATCTAAAACCAAACTCGGGTCCCAGGTGAAGTCGTACCTTGATTTAGGTGGTCTAAGTCTACAGACACCTTTCATAAAACGCTTTATTAACTGATCTTCGCGTATATTACCTGGGAGAATAAGAGACAACGCTGATCGATGTGAATTAAGGGTCCCATACACGTGCTGCTTGCTATTTAAAATATTTTGCAGAAAGGATAATATAAAAGGAACTTCGGCTCTGTATGGTGATGTGCCCTGTGCCATGCAGAAGCTCCACCATAGGTTATAATTTCTGCTGCACTGTTTTATGTTTGCATCTGAGAGAGAGCTGAGGAATGTTTCCACCACGCTATCTGGGACGTTCTTTAGTCTAAAAGCTGTCCTGACAACATTGCGGCCACCAGGGAAAGGCTCTGTGCTAGGGGGTGGTGCAAAAAAACTTAAACCAAAGTAATTTGCTTGAAGTTCTAAAAAGTTGATGTGTTTATTTTTATAACGTTGGGTCCACCATCCACGCGTACGCTCCCTCTGAGCGCAGGCCCCCCATCCGGTTAACGAAGAATCGGTAGCGATTTCCAGTTCGAAGGTGTCTCTTTTGATATCGTTTTAGGCTTTATCAATATTATTTTCCCACCATAAAAGTTCTAATTGAATATCCCTGGATATTATCATTTTCGCGTTATAATTCATGTAGTTTTGTTTAAGTGCATAAAATTTTTTCCGCTCGAAAAGCTTCGTATATCGCCATCCATATTTTACGGCGGGGCACGTCGAAACCAATAAACCAATAAATTGTGCAAACTTTTGGATTTTGCAAGACTTTTGTATACTGAAAAATTTTTATCCACTTTTTGACTTTATTGCGCTTTTCTAAAGGTAGCTCTATTTTTAAGGCACTAGTGTCAAAAATAAATCCGAGAAATTTACATTTTTTACTGGGAATTAGGACACTCTTTTCGTTGTTAATGATAAACCCCAGTCCTTCTAGCAAACGAACAGTGATGTTAACACTCCTAGAACATTCTTCGGACGTCTCGCCCTTATATCAAAAACTCGTCTAAATAGTTCATACAAGTTACGCCTTTTTCCCTAAGAAACTGCATAACTGGTTTCACAATCTTAGTAAATGTATAAGGGGCGGACGCTAAGCCAAACGGCAAGCAAGTGAATTCATAAATCGTCCCATTAAAAGAGAATCTAAGATATTTTCTATGTTGTTTGTCTACCGACACTAAGAAATATGCATCCTTAAGGTCTATAGATGCTAAGTAGTTGTCTTTTTGGATAAGCCTTAGGACGGTCCTTGTGTCTTCTATTTTAAAATGTGGAACAGCAAGGAAATTGTTTAAATATTTTAGATTTAGAATAAAACGCTTCTTGCCGTTTGCCAAGAATATTTTTGACATAAACTGGCCTTTTTCAGGTCGGCATTTGACTATGGCTCCCTGATGGAGTAGAGTAGTTAAGGCTTTAGTCATATGAGTTAACTCATTTTTAGAAAAGTTTGATTCCTTCGGAGGTTTAAGTTGAAAGGGTGTTCTGGTAAATGGTAGTTTATAGCCTTTAATCCGTTTTAAGGTTACCAGGTTGGAAGATCGTAACTTCCATTTTTTTAAAGAACAAACTAGGCCTACCAGCAATGCGAGATTCACTTACCGATTCACTTCCTGTATCGCTCTTTGCCCCTCGAGGACTGCCCCTGTAGTTGTCTCGACTGCCTCCGCTGACGGACCGGCCGATGTCTGTTTAACTGTCCCTGTTGTCTTTGCTGTGTTTTAGGTTGGCCTCCCCCCATTTGCTTTGATTTGTCAGTTTTTTAAAGGAGACTGGATGCGTTATTTTCATCTGCTTTGCTGTGTTTTCTACCATTTTAGCGGTTTTAATTTTTTCCGATAGATCAAAACCAAAAAGTAGTTCTGTTGGAGGGGATTTCTCCACTATGGACTTGACATTTTTGTTCAATATGTGAGAAATTACTTCTCGACGAGTCATAGATATATTATAAGAAAGGTTCGTTAAAATTTGACCTGCATCGCCCAGGAATATTAACAGTTCATCCCTAGCTTTGTTAGGAATTAATCGAGAAATATTGTCGCCTAAAACTAAACTAATACTTTGCCCTACAGCTGACAATCCCCTACCAAGCTGAGCCTGAAATTCTGCATGTGAGGAATCTCTATTTAAATAAGCTGTAGACATTATAGAAACGAATTCCGGATTCATAGTAGGTGGACGTAACATACTGTCAGCCGGAAGTTTATATTGTTCAACGAACTGTGTATGTTTGACTTTTGGTAGACCCTTACTTACAGTATCTTTCCATATTGACTCTACCGCTCGGTGTAGTTTGACATAGTCATTATTTTCTTTATCCGGGTCTCCTCCTAAAATTTGCAAAAGGTCCTCTGATAGTTCTTCGTCGTTGTGAATGAGTATAGACTCGGTATTTGTGCGGTGTTCGTTATGTGAAGCACGCCGTCTATTTGTCAACGAGGCTACACCGCTCTGGATGTAGTCGACGTTTTTAGCATTCGCCGATGATGTCGAACCGCCCGGTGACAAGTGCTGGTCATCTGACGACCGACTAGAAGAGGATCGAGAACAACTGGAATACCTGCTATTAGAGAAAGAGCGAGACCGCGATCTGCGGACCGGTCTACTTTGCCACCCTGTTTCGGTCCTCGGGCTCGCCACTACTTTCTCGCTGGTGAGAGTGCAATTTAGGGACCGACATGTCCCTTGCAGATCGTTTTTGTTTTTTATATTTCCTCTCTAACTTCTCCAGGCGCTTCATAAGTACACTTGTAGAAATCGCCTCGATTTCTCTTTCAGAGCTCGGAGAGCGACGTCTTTTCTTTCCTTTGCCCATTGCTAAAATAATTCAGAGAAATGGTAGGTTAATATTATTACTTACTTAGGCCATTATGTTTAGCGTACCTGGACTGCATACATGTACACGCGTGGAGCACAGAAAACGAATGAGGACAGGGATATGGAGGAGGCCTGTCTGAGATATGGGAGGGGAGAGGGAACTGTTTAGTCTTTAAAACTTGTGCGTGGTAGTACGGAAAGCGGACTACATGGTAAATAAATAAGTGATATCTTCGGAATGGATGTCGAAATATAATTTCACATACGTCTATGGTTTTGTGCAGTTCCGTTCCGATCCGAGCGAGATCAGATCACTACTGAGATCAATCAGAATTCAGAGTCGGAGTGTCGAAGTTCGAAGTAGAGTAGATTCATGACTCAACCGCCAGCGCACCACTATAGTAGTATGGTAATATAATCTGAACTCTAAGATCCAAACTAGATGGCATTACTAGCTATAATTTCAAAAATATTCAATCTGTTTTCAAGATTTGAAGGGACGCCGAAACTGTGAGTTATATTATTACCTTGTTAGTCATATTACCCACATTTACCCGCACCAATTTTCTACCCGCTTCAGTAGTTCAATTACCCACAAGGGAAGGCTCTATCTCTTTCTTTCCAAGCAAACCGTACATTCGGCTGCGTTGACGTTGACGTGAAGTCATTTACAATTAAAATTGGAAGCATGGATGACTAATACTAACAACTCTTAAACACATCTAGATATATATAGATTTAAATAAAGTTAGAGGTTATAAATATTCCAATAAACACAGATTAAAACAGCGAGATAATCGTAGTACAATATAAGTTTGAGGTGAGTATTTGAATCAAATTATAATTAATTAAAATGGTATATACTTAACTTTCATCAGAAGAAGAACCAGCAATAAATGACAAAATATTCGATGCACCATCCGCCCACGCGTCCACTTACAGAAAAATGGTGCAGAAACTGTAACTGAAAGTCCAACGTCAACAGTAATAAATATCACCAGAATTTTACCAGGAAATGGCGGTGTATTTAAATATGCTATAATCATATAAGATGATGTAAACATCTATATTTGTTTAGAAATTAAAATTATGTAAAAAATATGTAAACATGAAGTTAATATTGACCTAAAAATAATATTATTTTACGTATACGTTACGTAGTAACATGGTGATTTTACGTAACAGTTTTACATAAACTTTTACAGATTCTTAATGTAAAAAATGACTTATTCCTTACATTATTTATGTATATTTCATATAAATATTTTACTTAAATATGTTCTTTCAATTTTACTTCTAAGAGAGGTAAAGTTACATCAATGTTTACTGGATTTATTTATAAAAAAACTGAAACATTATGGTAATACATTATATAACTTAAAAATATTTCCAGTTCCAGTACCAACTTAGCCTAATATATATTTCAATGTATCTTGAGGTTATTTTATGGAAATTTGTTCTCAGTACTTCAACCTGGTCACTGGTATTGTGAACGATCCATGTTTTATGGATGTCTGAAGGACGTATTTTCTGCTTCGAAAAACTTATAAAAATTTAAAAAATAGGAAAAAGAAAAAATTAATTTTCTTTTTCCTCAACCTTTTCTTAATTCTAAATAATAAATATTACGTTCACAAAATTTTTAGGGTTCAACACGACTGTTTCAGACGGAGAATAATGGAAAAAATCATACTTACTGTCGTTTATGCTTAACTGTTGCTCTGATGGTATCAATTGGACGACGTCGTAACACTATAAATCTAACACTGTTTGTATTACACTCTCTTAAAATTAAACCTGAAAAGGAATTTTGTTAGAAAACACAACTAAAAGACAATATAAAGTTCAAAATATATATATTAAATCTTTAAAAAATTATGTTTTTACAACAACTTCTTTCAAGAGAAAATGTTAACAAACAATGGTCTGACCCGTGTACAACACATGGTGAGGAACGGGACGATTCATACGGTACCAACTACCATCCAATATGCGGTTTTATAAGCTAACGATGCACAAAAAGATTCAAGAAAAGTTTCATGTAACTGAAATTTTGGTGGGCTTTTGCTTGATTGTCTTATAAACGTATTATTAAATGCACATTAATTTTGGTCGCTCCTCGGAGCTTAAAATTGCTTGAAGCGTCTCTACTTCGATTGTATTTTACAATAACAACTTTTTACGTTCAGGCAAGGCAGATCCCATGCACGTGTGAGTACATGGTAAAGATACTTTTTTGACTCCGAATCACTGAGGAACCGGTTTAGGGCAAACCTCGTCAAAGCACATCATTTCCCCGTCAAATCCGACTGCTAGGAAATAAATGATGGGGGTCCCATGTCGCTAAGGGCTATTTTCGCTATAACTTCCGATATACTTTGAATAGTCGTTGGACTAACTTGTCCTCATATTCAATACCTCGTAAGAGTTGCAGTGATTGACAACGTGGATTCGTAAAAGGGTTTTTAATCTTGAAAATTTTGGAGTTCAAGTCTAATTTTAGTGTACTTTCTAAAATTAGGTGGTCGGGGCGACATTACGTCCCTGTGCAGCGACATTTGCTACACTTTCTAAATTAACGCTCCTTGAAGAGTTAAGCGAAAATTTGGCATAAAAAATGCTCCGAAGAGCAAAAATATGTTTACAAGAATTAAAAACCTCTTCCACGGCGTTTTTACGTGAAGCACGCTTTTCGTACGAAGTATTTCCTAAGTCGGATTTTGTTACAACGTCGAAAAGTATATCGGAGTTATGGCGTGTTCTTTAACACCCCCCTTCTTTCCGTGAATCTTTTTGTGCAACGTATGGTACAATTGGTTTTTGAAAAAAAAATGGATCATTGGATGGAGTCTCCCATGTGTTGTATTCGGTTATATTTCAGACCGGCCTATCTGAACATAACATAGATGCAAATCTAAAATGGTGATAAGTTTGAACATATATCGATGCATAGCATTCGATTGAATTATTGAACATTGGCTTTCAAAATGGCATAAAAAAAGAAAAAAATCGAAAATCCTCAGATTTTCGATGACACAACACAAACACTTTCGACGCACTTATCTTTCTTAGTGTTCTTCCACTAATGCGGGCTTGCGTCTGCTCCTCCTCGTGTCTATGCCTCGTCGATCACCTTCGGTGTCGAACTGCCTTCTGGAACAGCTTAGGTGGTCCTCGGACTGCTTGGTTCCAGCTATACAATGGCTCTGCTCGTTTATATGAAACAATATAAAACAAAATTTTAGTAAAATGTATTGTTCATTTGGCCCATGCTTTATCCCGTCTGGGCATAAAGCGGAATCTGCGACTGATATCACATCGTCGTCTTTGAGAATAGGAACACTGAATTTTGTAGACTTATATTGATTGAAATGTTTTCCGTGTAGTTAAAATTCTCTTCTTGGGAGAAATCTGCGACCGATATTACATCGTCGTCTTTGAGAATAGGAACACTGAATTTTGTAGACTTATGCTGATTGAACTGGTTTTTATTAAAATCTCATCTTGGGAGAAATCTGCGACAGAATCTGCCTCCATCGCTCGTTGCATCTGCCCATCCAGCAGACGTGGCGGCATCTCACCCGCCCTTGAGTTGCTAGACTCATCTGAATCGCGCTCTTGCGTCAGAGTCGTCGTCTTTCCATGCCGTGCCAATGGAACATTTGTTTGGACCCTTTGGGTCGGACTCTGCTTACAGATGTATGTTTGTTAACATATGAGGACTTTGAAAAAATTATAAAAAATACCAACTCTGCCGGACACGGTCAGAGTTGCTGCAGTGAATTTGGAAGATTTGTATGGACGATACAATATCCTCAATAAAATTAACTTGTAAAAATTGCATAAAAAATACCAACTTTTGCCTGACGCGACAAGAAGTTGGTATGAAAATTTTGATATAAAATCAACCTAGCACTAAGTTAAAACTTAGCCTAGGTTAAAAATATAATGGAATCAGAAGTAGGAATGTTTTGGACTTTTTGAACTGCTTTCGCCTAATTGAGGCTCGTCGGCAGGTACATGAACTGCTTTCACCTTATCGTGGTCCGTCAGCAGGCCCATGAGTGGCTTTCACCTTATTGTGGTCGGTCAGCAGGCACATGAGCGGCTTTCACCTGATTGTGGTCCGTCGGCAGGCACATGTATTGTGCTCCTGTCTGCTCGGACTGCGGGACCCTCGCGAATTCTTGACCTGATTGAGAGGTAGTGTCGTCGAGGAATGTGTCGTCTGGACTGTCCTCCTCTTCCTCAGATGAATTCAATTATTGGGCTGCGGGACTCCCGCGAGTTCTTGCTCTGATGAAGAGGCAGTTTCGTCGAGGAATGTGTCGTCTGGACTATCCTCCTCTTCATTAGATGATTTGGAATTCAACGTTTAGTTGTTTGTGTAGAGCTGATCGCAAATCATTGACATGGATCTTTGTAATTATATTCTACTTCTGATCAATATACATGGCATAAAATAAAAAAATTGTTTTAAAATTATTCGTTAGGAAGATCGTCTAACGTGAGTTGCTCCTGCCTTGGTTCGGGCGTTGAGCTGGGGATCTCGCAGATGGACCCTGGCCTGGGTCTCTGGCCCCTTGAAAGTTTCCCGGTCTCCTGTTGAGATGAGGATTATTGGGACATTGACTATGGAAGTGCCACTGCACTGTGTCTGTGCAGTATCGGCACGGGGTAGCCGGTCGGTCGGGTACTCGGAATTTCCCCGATCCGCCATTAAAATTGTTCTGCCTGCGGTCAGAATTCGCTGAGCCGCCTGAAGAATTATGCATAAAAAAAGGACGACCAGGTGTTCTACCTGGACCGTCCTGTCGAGAGACATCCTCTCGGAAGTGCACCCTCGGTGCTGTCGGAGTTGGGCTTCCATTGCTCCTTATACTTGAATTTTGTTGACTAATACGTCCCGGCTTTTGATAGTAAGACGCGCGGGACAGACGTTGATCGATAAGCTGGATTAGCGACGTCTGTTCGTCAGCTGAATCCCGCTCGACGTTAGTAGCTGCTGCTATTAACATCTCTGTAGATGAAATTAGGTTGCTTCTCAAGCGTGACCTAATATCTGGACGCAGTTGGTCCATAATGATCCGAGCTCTGATGGCTTCGGATTTGAAGGGATCAATACGATCGAAAAGGCAGGTCTTCCGTGTGATAAACACTGCCGTGTCGTCTAAAGACGTTTGCTTGGTGGCATACAGTTGAGCAATAGCTCGTGACTGTATGTCGGGAGAATTAAATCTCGTAAGGAATCTTTCCTTGAATAAGGCATACGAAGTTGTCAACGTCCTAAATTGTTCGGACCATCGTTGAGCTTCGCCCTTGAGTTGGCCGGTTACGTTATGGAGGCGATCATAGTCGTGGCTTATGCGAGCTCTGTCGAAATATTCCTCCATAATTTTCAGAAAAGCTTCTGGATCTTCATGATCAAGCCCATGGAACGTCACGTTCGGACATCTTTGTCTCTCATGGGGCGTACAGGTCGACACGTTCTGTATCACCTGCACGAAGCCCTCTGCCATTTTCAGAAACATACTTTCCATCGAATTAACAGTTTGTGGCTGTGAAGCAGATAAATTTTGATTATTTCCCTCCGGAAACAGTCGTTGTGGTTCTATCCCTCTAGAACCGTCGTCGACGAGCGGCGCGGTGGCTCGCTCGTAAAATTCTCTTGGGGTCGACTCCTCGGAGTCTTCCGCCATGAAGGAGAATGGATTAGTTGGGTTTGGGGACGGCATGGTCCCTGCTCGGGCGCCATGTGAACGATCCATGTTAATGGTGTCTGAAGGACGTATTTTCTGCTTGGAAAAAATAGGAAAAAGAAAAAAATAATTTTCTTTTTCCTCAACCTTTTCTTAATTCTAAATAATAAATATTACGTTCACAAAATTTTTAGGGTTCAACACGACTGTTTCAGACGGAGAATAATGGAAAAAATCATACTTACTGTCGTTTATGCTTAACTGCTGCTCTGATGGTATCAATTGGACGACGTCGTAACACTATAAATCTAACACTGTCTGTATTACACTCTCTTAAAATTAAACCTGAAAAGGAATTTTTTTAGAAAACACAACTAAAAGACAATATAAAGTTCAAAATATATATATTAAATCTTTAAAAAATTATGTTTTTACAACAACTTCTTTCAAGAGAAAATGTTAACAAACAATGGTCTGACCCGTGTACAACACATGGTGAGGAACGGGACGATTCATACGGTACTAACTACCATCCAATATGCGGTTTTATAAGCGATGCACAAAAAGATTCAAGAAAAGTTTCATGTAACTGAAATTTTGGTGGGCTTTTGCTTGCCTCTCTTATAAACGTATTATTAAATTCACATTAATGTTGGTCGCTCCTCGGAGCTTAAAATTGCTTGAAGCGTCTCTACTTCGATTGTATTTTACAATAACAACTTTTTACGTTCAGGCAAGGCAGATCCCATGCACGTGTGAGTACATGGTAAAGATACTTTTTTGACTCCGAATCACTGAGGAACCGGTTTAGGGCAAACCCCGTCAAAACACATCATTTCCCCGTCAAATCCGACTGCTAGGAAATGATGGGGGTCCCATGTCGCTAAGGGCTATTTTCGCTATAACTTCCGATATACTTTGAATAGTCGTTGGACTAACTTGTCCTCATATTCAATACCTCGTAAGAGTTGCAGTGCTTGACAACGTGGATTCGTAAAAGGGTTTTTAATCTTGAAATTAAACCTGAAAAGGAATTTTTTTAGAAAACACAACTAAAAGACAATATAAAGTTCAAAATATATATATTAAATCTTTAAAAAATTATGTTTTTACAACAACTTCTTTCAAGAGAAAATGTTAACAAACAATGGTCTGACCCGTGTACAACACATGGTGAGGAACGGGACGATTCATACGGTACTAACTACCATCCAATATGCGGTTTTATAAGCGATGCACAAAAAGATTCAAGAAAAGTTTCATGTAACTGAAATTTTGGTGGGCTTTTGCTTGCCTCTCTTATAAACGTATTATTAAATTCACATTAATGTTGGTCGCTCCTCGGAGCTTAAAATTGCTTGAAGCGTCTCTACTTCGATTGTATTTTACAATAACAACTTTTTACGTTCAGGCAAGGCAGATCCCATGCACGTGTGAGTACATGGTAAAGATACTTTTTTGACTCCGAATCACTGAGGAACCGGTTTAGGGCAAACCCCGTCAAAACACATCATTTCCCCGTCAAATCCGACTGCTAGGAAATGATGGGGGTCCCATGTCGCTAAGGGCTATTTTCGCTATAACTTCCGATATACTTTGAATAGTCGTTGGACTAACTTGTCCTCATATTCAATACCTCGTAAGAGTTGCAGTGCTTGACAACGTGGATTCGTAAAAGGGTTTTTAATCTTGAAAATTTTGGAGTTAAGTCTAATTTTAGTATACTTTCTAAAATTAGGTGGTCGGGGCGACATTACGTCCCTGTGCAGCGACATTTGCTACACTTTCTAAATTAACGCTCCTTGAAAAGTTAGCGAAAATTTGGCATAAAAAATGCTCCGAAGAGCAAAAATATGTTTACAAGAATTAAAAACCTCTTCCACGGCGTTTTTACGTGAAGCACGCTTTTCGTACAAAGTATTGCCTAAGTCGGATTTTGTTACAACGTCGAAAAGTATATCGGGGTTATAGCGTGTTCTTTAACAGTATCACGGTTCCTAATTTTTTTATATTATCGTCCCTTCTTTCTTCTTCATTCCCACAAGGTATTTCGTGATGTGGTGGGGTCACTCAAGGTATGAGTGACCCCACCACATCTTTGTTGCACGATTTATCAAAAAATTCATTACATATTCTTTTTCTGCCTCAAATGAAGTTTTATATTTTTGAGTATTACTACCGCGTTCTGCAGTTATTTGTACAATATCACGCAAAAGGGGTTGTGGATTATTAAATCTTTTATGGGTTGTTTTAAAGGTGGAATTATAATCTTGCCATTTATAAAAGTCATTTGCCTTCATTGCCTTTACATGAATATGGTCAGAATTTGCAGTTCGAACAGCATCTATAAAGTCTTGGAAATCATAAGTTTTGCCTTGTTTTGCCAATGATTTTTCCACCTGGTGATTAAAGCTATCTGCACTCATAAATGTGTACCCAGGTTCAAAATAATATAATAGTTGCTACCTTATCGGAGTTGATGATATAAACTAAATAGGTCAGAAGAGCCCAATTTTTGTTTTGTGAGCTACAATTATCCAACCATATTACAATATGCTCAAATCCCTATTATATTAGAAATGAATAAAAGGTACTTATTTACATCCTCTTTACTGCGGCTCGAAATGAATTCATTCAGCAAAATAGCATATGGTTCATTCTTTGGCTTAGTTCCAAGAGGTGCAAATGTCTCGTGATAAGCTACTATTCTTCTAGTGAAGAGTACAGATTTAAAAGTATTAATTCTAACAAGTATTATGATCTTTTGTAGGTCTGCACTTACATACAAAATATGTGGATTCGACTCTGCGGATGATGCTTGTTCCCTATACAAATTTCTACTCTTTTTAGCACTTTTAATATGCTTGTCCCATTTTACGCAGGCATCACAGTCTTCAGGAAGGTTTTTCTGAGGTATTTTACACATGATGACAGCCCACTTCTATATATCTGCTTTTGTCCATTTTTATCAATTTTTATACACGAGTAGTTCAAATAAACGTACTTGTGAGGGCGCTCTAGTTCTTAATTTGTATTTGTTACTTTACGGACAAATGTCGCATCGTTGATTTGCAACAAAAACAGATTTAAATAATAAGGTTGACAGAGAACTAGGCTCGGTGGTCATTATTTTGGATGTATTTTGTGTACTTATTAGTTAAATTGTGCTCTAATAATTTTACTACAATATATAGGGCGTGCAGCAGAGTAAGCGGTAGTGAGTGACTTAGATGAATATGTCGCAGACATTATAAATTCCGTTTCTTCTAAAAAAAATCTAGGGCTAATCTATTGTAAAATGAAAATATAAACAATTTTACTAAGATTTTAGTGGTTTTGCAAAATCTCTGAGAGGTGTTAGTGAAATTGTATATTTAAATGTTTTTATTTAATTTTAATGATTTATTTTAATAATTTTGCAAAATCCCTAACCGACCCTACGGGTATGATGTAATTCTTCGTTTCATTTGATTATATACAAAATATATTATCATTAAATTTGGCATACTTTATGGAGCAATTTTAAAAGCTTATGTGTATATTAGCAAAATTTGTTTGAAATTATATTTTTATTCATATTTAAAAAATCTTAAAATAAATATAATTATAATTAACACATTAAAACATTAATTTCAAAAGGAAACAACACTGAATGGCAGTATTGTGTACAGGAGGGTGGTTCACTTGATGATATTAATGCAGAAATTATCGTAAATAAAAAACTGGTGGCCCATGCTTGTCCCCTGTTTTAAGCCATTACAAAGCCAGTTATAAGCCAAAATTGAAACTTGATCGTTTATGAAAAAAAAATATCTCTTTTTTCTTGAGACATTTCATAAAATTAATTAAGCGTTTTTAGAAGACAACATTTTGGCGATATTGTTATTTTTCTTTACATCAAAGTATGTAGATACAATTAAAAATTTGTTTTTAAAATCACCTTTAAATAATGCCTCATATTTCTTTCAGTTGCAAACATATATTCATATTAAACATAATATTTTTAGTCGCAAACTCCTCTATAAATCCTTATTTTACTATAAGGAATCTAACCAGACTGCAACCAACAGCTACTCTCCGGGCTATGTGCCCCGCCGAGCGCTGAATTACAAGTTGCAAGCCTGGCGCGTTAAGTGTAATAATTGCATATTACCATCAAAACGCTAATGCTTCGATTGCAACAAGCACCAGCCGAAAGACTGATCCTACTTAAAGGAGCTCCCTTGCCAGTCGTCACACACCACTTGCAGACTGCAGTTTCGAGCTGTTGGCTCTCGTCAGTGCAAGGTACGTATGCGACGACCGACATGAGAATCCTTTGACTATAGTACATCCCGGTATTTTTACAATAGCGACATGTAAAACAGCCAGCAGGCGCCATCCAGCGGTCCAGTGTCCGTTGCAATCGAAAAATAAATAGCCTGACTTGGCTTAGCATAGTTCAAATGTGCTTTTAGAGGGCGGAATATTAAACATAATATTTTTAGTCGCAAACTCCTCTATAAATCCTTATTTTACTATAAGGAACCTAACCAGACTGCAACCAACAGCTACTCTCCGGGCTATGTGCCCCGCCGAGCGCTGAATTACAAGTTACAAGCCTGGCGCGTTAAGTGTAATAATTGCATATTACCATCAAAACGCTAATGCTTCGATTGCAACAAACACCAGCCGAAAGACTGATCCTACTTAAAGGGCGACGACGGTGTGACGACTGGCAAGGGAGCTCCTTTAAGTAGGATCAGTCTTTCGGCTGGTGTTTGTTGCAATCGAAGCATTAGCGTTTTGATGGTAATATGCAATTATTACACTTAACGCGCCAGGCTTGTAACTTGTAATTCAGCGCTCGGCGGGGCACATAGCCCGGAGAGTAGCTGTTGGTTGCAGTCTGGTTAGGTTCCTTATAGTAAAATAAGGATTTATAGAGGAGTTTGCGACTAAAAATATTATGTTTAATATTCCGCCCTCTAAAAGCACATTTGAAATATATTCATATGTTTGAATTTGTGAGTCTTCTATTTTTCAATTAAAGCTGAATGATGCAACACTAGAGTTCATATAATATAAGTATGCATATCTCTGGAATTGTATCATATTTAACATCATTTTAAAGGTAATTTTAATACAAACCTTTGGCGTAGCAGAAGAGATAGTGTAGTATTTAAAATATTGTACATTTGGATCTAAAAACCTTGAGATAGTAGAAAAATAGAAATATTAACATATTTTGTATATAAAAGTTCCCTAAGAGTGTTTTAAGATATACAAAATGAGATAAAAATGCCCAAAGTGAAAATATTGGCCTATAATTCGAAAACTTCTAAGGATGTTAAGTTTGATCGTTCAATTTATCTCGGAGAAATTGATTAGGACTATGCAATATTTATTATCTTGGGTATTTTCCCCTTAATACCAGCGAAAATGAACCACTCCATACTGTACCTCTATATATTAGAATAAGAAATAAAATTATTTCAAGATTTTGTTTTTAGAAGTATTATAAATGTATAATTTGAAAAAAAAAATTTCTCTAAATAAATCTAAGTGATTTTCTCGAAACATCAGATATTCTGCTTTTTTGGGGCCAATTTGAGTTTTTAATGTGGGTTTTCAAAAACTTAAGACAATTTCTTTTCTTTATTCTACTCTGTTCTTTTTCTTTTTTATTCTACCTTATTCTTTTTCTTTTTTTGCATCACGTCTCTTTAATCAATAAGCTATTAATATCGTAATACCTTTACCCATTTCCTAAGTAAAGTTGGTTTGTAGCAAACTATTTGCAAATTTTCAAAAATACATGCAAACTTTCGTGCAAGGTATTTTCAAATCGATAGTAAGTTTGCACACAATGGCACTTTTAATTTTTAACCTATTTTGCTTCATTCTTTTTTAAATATCTCGGGTTCTATTCATCAGGCCAAAAAAGTTTTTAAGTAGATGATAAAACTTGCTAAAACTCTAATTATCGTCGTAAAGTTTGTTTAAAAACCTATAGTTTAAAAAATCTTTGTATATATGACCACATAGCAGTTTTTTATGAGGCTCCAAATTTTTTTAGAATTTCTCGTTATTTAGCCAAAAAAATAAGTATTTTTATTTCAAATATTGGACTTGTAGTCAATGAAAATAAAACTATACATATTGTAATAAAGAAATAGAATAATAAAAACGTTATTTAATAACTCCTGATAGGTTCAAAATGTTCAGATATACGGGTGCCTTACCGAATGTGTGGCAGGGCTCTCAATAAACTCGAAATTTTTTTCATCAGCTTTTACTCCTTCGCTAAAGAACACCAAGTTTCTTAATTGTTTTTTAGCTTCTCTAAAAGAGATATTGCCCCCAGTTATTCGGAAACTTCCAACCAACGTACGCATAGCCATATAACGAAATATGTTCATCCAAAGTAGGCACTTTTTAGGAGTTCGTTTCACTCCCATGGCTGTACCACGGCACCACTACTACAGAAAAATGTACATCGTTTTCAAATCCTAACCATGTTGTGGTTGTCCCTGGAACTATTTTGTTTATTCTGTGGTGGCGATAGCCTGCGTCAGAGTCAATGTTCTCTATAAAATTCGTTAGATTCGTTCGACAGTACGATACGGAATTGGTAGTAAATGAAAATAAAACTAAATGTAGTGTAATAAGGAAATAGAATATAAAAACGTTATTTAATATATCCTGATTTTGATAGGTTCAATATATTCAGATATATCGATTCCCCGGTGCCCCACTGAATGCGCAGCAGGGCCGTCAGTAAACTCGACATTTTTTTCATCACCTTTTACTCCTTCGCCAAAGAACACCAAGTTTCTTAATCGATTTTTAGCTTCTCTAAAAGAGATATTGCGCCCAGTTATTTGGAAACTTCCAACGTACGCATAGCCATATAACGAAATATGTTCATTCAAATTAGGCACTTTTTAGTAGTTCGTTTCACTCCCATGGCTGTACCACGGCACCACTACTACAGAAAAATGCATATCGTTTTCAAATCCTAACCATGTTGTGGTTGTCCCTGGAACTATTTTGTTGATTCTGTGGTGGTGATAGCCTGCGTCAGAGTCAATGTTCTCTATAAAAGTCGTTAGATTGGAGACAGCAAGATATGGGACTTGTGGGCAGTGAAAATAAAACTAAATATATTTTAATAAGGAAATAGAATAATAAAAACGTTATTTAATAACTCCTGACTTTGATTGGTTCGAAATGTTCACTAATGTCGATTTCCCGGTGCCTCACCGAAAGTGCGGCAGAGCCCTCAATAAACTCGAATTTTTTTTCATCGCCTTTTACTCCTTCGCCAAAGAACAACAAGTTTCATAATCGTTTTTTACCTTCTCTAAAAGAGATATAGTGCCCAGTTATTCTGAAACTTCCAACGTACGCTCTCTTCCCACATTGAACAAAACCTCACTGTAACTTCCTGGCACCACAAAGATTGAAATTCCACAAAAAATCCCCCTCCTAAACAATCGTTGAAATTGTATTTTTAATGCTGTTTTACTCCACTATAATCCCTATTTTACAATATGTTTTATTTGCTGGCATCCAATATTCCAAGCGTTCATTACACACGCTGTAATAGTACATGCAACTTGAAACTTAAATTCATATTTTATTTTGCCGCAAAGTGGAGAAGTTGTTAATATGCCTAGTAAAATTGGGTTCATTTTACTACAGCACAATAACAGCAAATTTTCGAAACATAGTTTGGTTCAAGTATTCATCTGAAATGTGAAAAGTATTTCAATTATAAATTAATCACAAATTTAAAAATTCAATTATGCATACCGAAACTTATAGAGGATCAAGTAGATTGATTAACATAATTGTACAAATTTATAATAAATATAAATAAATAAATAAACACCACAGAAATTAGACGACCTCCAATTCCAGAAGCCAGGGCTTGTGCGGAAGGGGGTTACACATTGAAAAAACGCGGACATACAACCATTTCTTCAGACAGTGCCAATGCCGGAGCCAGGATTCGAACCCGGTGGTGCGATGTCCGTGTGATTAATCGCGATTGCCACCATTACCATTAAAAGATTTTTATTTTTGTTAGCTAATTACATTCTATTCCATTTATGTCATTTTCCCTGTCTTTCATATTGTAACCCTGCACAACGTGCGTATAATGTTTTCCTAATCTAATTAAATGTGTTTGCATTTTTTTTTTAGAATAGGTCGGCGATGGATGCCGAAATGACACACTCCATGAAATTTACTGGATTGACCTTTTTGTAGTATTTCCTAAAAGGTTTATACTATTTATCTGTTTTTTATACTGCAGAGCAGTTTTATATAATGTTCGAGGTTTCGCTGTGTACTGTTAGTATGTGTTATTATGCAGGAAAATATTCATAAAAACCTGCTTTTGTTAATGATAATTTTGACAAAACTTAAAGTTTATTCTGGATTAAAGATTGGAAATTAAAAGCATATTCTAAAGAAAATTAAGATTTCTTCCGTAATTATATACATAATAATCAGGGTCAAACTAAATTAAAAGGGCTCTAATCTATGCTATGCTATTTACAATATTTACATATATACATTATTTCTATTCTGGGGGATTTGATATTAATGGAGGAAAAAAAAAGGAAAAATTCATTAATAACTGGGGTTGTTATTTGTGGAATTAACTTATAATTTGTTCTAAAAATTACTATATACAAACGGAAATATGAAAATAAATAGTTTTTCTAACTTTAACTTGTTTCTGTTTATGTGTACTATAAATGTTTGCTTTGAGTAGGGAATAAGGGGAGAGGGATTGTATATGTCTGTCCAGATTATGCGATTGCCACCTCGCGCCTTAACTCACTCGGCTATCGACCAGACGATTTATTTGTAAACTTTTATTTAAAATTTAAAGAAAGTTTCTACTGGATACTGATGGACGTATTGTTCTGTTAGTGTGATCAGGGCAAGGAAATAAGACCACGTTTAAACATGCATGCATAAATATGTGAATGAAAAAGTGCGCGTTACAGCAAAAAAAAATTTTTGGTCAAATGTTCATATGCAGTCAAAACTAATTCCAGATTCGTGTTCTATGACCTAAAAATAGAGTATCCTAAAAAACTAGAGGTTTACGCTAATCTACAGAATTACTTATGATTTTTCGTACAATTAAAAAATCGGACAGTTACATTCTAAACGTCAAACTTTTTAATCTCCCCTGTGTATGTACTAATGATATTTAGAGGTTATTTAATATGCATGCGAAAAGTATTTTTAAATATTTTCTCATATTTTAAAAATTTCTCTTGCACGAAATATAGAAAAGTGAAGGGTGGTGTTTTTTTTGATTTAAGTTTTTCTTAATTTCCAGGGCTAAACGTACTAGTTCTCTTCAACGTTTAGACATTTTGCAACAGGAAAAGCGTAAAGTGTCTAACAAAACAAAGGTAATGACGCGCTTTTATCCAAGAGGCTTAATGGATCTTGGACTTATTTGATTTTTATTGGGGATCTCGTTTTCTGTAAATTTTATCACCAAAAATTCAAACTTTGAAATTGTTTCGTCGTCTCTGTGGGTTTGTTAATAAAGAATTAAGTACAGTTCTGTGAAAAATATACTCAACAAAGTCTTTCTGTTGTGGTGGATCTCGGGTTGTTCTAACTTTAGTCGGATCTCCACTTGATATAAAAAGATATATATATATACGAATATTAGACGACTGTCTAAGTTAAAAACAAAAATTTTTAATTTCCACCAGGGATACAGTCACGGGCTCAAAAAGACAACTCTTTTTTAAATTCAAGCTTTCGAAGCTTTATTGTTTCTTCCTCAGGAATTCTACAAAAATTTGAACTTATTATAATAAAAATTGTTTAATACAAGTGAAGGGTACTTACTAAATTGAGGTTAAAATTGAAATTGACAAGTCATCAAGACAGAACAAACACAACTATTACAAAATAAATCACACTTGTGAACTACGTTTATAGTTAATTTAAGTTAACACCAAAAATCTTTAATCCAAAATAGTTTCAGCCACCTCGAAAACTAAACAAAAAGCAGTCAACTACGTTATTTCTTATTCCTCCGAAAAACATCGGAATGTGAAATTAAAAAACTGTCAAAACAAATCTGAAGCAGAGAGAGAGGGGTCATGTCAACCCCCCTCTCTCTCTGCCTCAGGTCCGTTGCCAACAAAACACCAAACCCAACAGATCAAAAAATTACTAATTCTCAAATATATTGTACAGGGTGTTATTTCTGTGACTACAATTGGCATGTGAATGCAACAAATAAGTGTATAATATACTGAGGCCTTCAATGTCATTTCTGGCATTCATAGCTTCAGGTTCATTAAAAATATGACACATTTCTAGAAAAGTTCTTTTTTGAACGTTGTTTTCAAAATCCAAAATCTTAACCTCGTTATAGTTGAGGTTATGGTTGAGTGATAGAGCGTGTTTGGCTAACATTGAAGATTCTTTGTTAACCCTCACGTCGCTTCTGTGTGATGTGATCCTATCTTTAATTTTTCTGCTAGTTTGACCAATATACTTTTTTTCACAATCATTACAAGAGATGCAATATACCACATTTGAATAATTCAAGTCGTCTTTGTCTTTCAGTTTAGCAAAAAGATTGTTAATCGTTACCTTATTTTTGAAAGCTAATTTGATGTTAGTAAAACTTGAAAACAACTTCCTAAATTTAAGCGACATCTGCGCTATGTTCGGTATAGAGAAATGAAAAGAGTTGTTAGGAGCCTCCTGGTTTTCACCCACCCTCGGACAACCACGTCAGGGCGTTCATTGACTACATTGCCACGTGCAACAGTTCTACTGGCTATGATTTTTTTATTAACGCTGGTGGATAACCACACTTCATAAATAAATCTGACAAAATTCTTAGGTTGCCTGTTACAACCGAGGTATGTGAGGTGTTAATAACCCTGTTTTTCATTCCCACTAATACATTAATCTTTTGTCGTTCCGAGTGAAACGATTCATAATGTAAATATCGTCCAGATGAACCTGGTTTGTGTACCATGACGTTATAACCTTATTGTCTACCCTTCTTGTTAGTTGGGTATCCAAATCCAGGGGACTCTGCCATTTTCGTCTTCTTCTTCTGTTGTAAATTTTAATCGTTGGTTGTAATTATTGAACACTTCTAGTAGGCGTTCTCGACCATTGTTGGGAATGCTAAGGATGATATCATCCACATGTTTTTTTATAAAGGGTACCCCAAACTCTAGTTGCAACAGACAATCATTAATCAAGTCGTCCATAACATACTGTGCGAGTATGGGTGAGACAGGACTTCCCATAGGCATACCTAATGTTTGTTTATAAATGACCTCATTGAAACCGAACACCGTAGTGTCAAATAAAAAGGCAATAAGTTCCAAGATTTTTTTTTTTTAAATATTACAATGTAATTGTATTGTGTCCCAGTGACGTTCAACAGAGTTTTTCGCTAAATCTACTGTGATGTTATTAAACAAAGATTTTACATCGAGAATTAATATTATATAACTGTCTGGCAATTGAAACTCCTGTATGAATGTGCTGAATTGAAAAGAGTCTTTAATAAAAAAATTATTATCAGTGTTATACGCAATGCTAAGTATATTGGTAACTAATTGGGCAATCCCCCTATTAGGGCTATTAACCCCAGAAATGATCGGTCTCAGTGATAACGTTGGCTTATGAATTTTTGGGAGGCCATAAAATTTGTTTATTACACCATTGTAGCATCTATGCTTTTTTTCCTTTCTGAGGTGAGATCATTTTACTTTTTTCCAATTGTGAGATGATATTATTGGCTTTGCTTTGTATAGCGTTACTGGGATCCCTATTGAGGACTACATAGTACTCGTCATCAGCCAAAATTTCTGTCGACAGTCTATCATATTGTTCTTTTGTCATGATCGTTGTGACTTTCATTTTATCAGATTGAATGACTTTTAATTCAGGATTTTCCTTCAGAAATCTCTGACAAGTGAAGCTACCTCACTTGTCACTTGATAAGTTTTTGTAGAATTTCTGAGGAAGAAACAATAAAGTTTCGAAAGCTTGAATTTAAAAAAGAGTTGTCTTTTTGAGCCCGTGACTGTATCCCTGGTGGAAATTAAAAATGTTTGTATATATATACATTTATTTTTACGTTTATACATGCCCGAATCGTCACATACTCCTTACGAAGACAGACCAAATCCGACCAAGACAGACCCGGCTTCGGGCTTGAAATCGTTTTGCTATGTTAAAGTGACGAGGGGGGTTAGGGAATGCAGGGGACGAAATATTGGCCGGGCATAAATTCGCGGAAATTTCGTCATTTTTATACCGATTTTGTTCCGGTCCCGACCGCATGAGGGCGCTGACTTTGGAGCTGTATATAGTATATAATTCCAGTCCTATTAGCGACGAATACAAACCTGAAAATTGGCATCCGCGCCGAATTTACATTAGCGATGTTTTAGCGGCGGGTTTGCCCCTTATTGCTAATATATTATAATTTTAAAAATATTTGGTGCACACCTGAGTTTCATCTAAGGAGTGGCACGTTATGTATAACATAATATTATGTATAACATGTTCTAACAAAATTATTCTTTTCAATTTGTAACTAAAATTTAAAATTTTTTCTTTAGAAATATTCATAGCTTCTAAAAGTTGAAATAAAACAAGATTAATACATAAATTAGTATGAAATGTTTTTATTTAAAACTAAAAATCATATTTGAATTAAACAAAATGGTAAATAGAAAAAAATGGTTTACATTGTCAAGAAAAACTGTATAACCAAGAGCTATTTAATTTTTCAATGAGTGTCTGAGAATCTCCCTAAATTTACATGGTGTGAAGTCCTGTTTAAGGAAACAATCCTACGCTGGGCCCGAGTCCCGGAGGTGGGAGTTTCGTATGATGACTATTTTACATAACTCATGTTTCTTAGTGTACCATTTAAATTTTATAAAGAATGACTCGCCAGCCAAAGGAGAGTTGCGATTGAAGGAAAATCCGTGTGGTCGGATGCAATGGGGTACCATTAAACTAAGTGCAACAAAGTGTGTTTGAGAACCGCTTAAAATTTGGTTCGTTTTCTTAATTTGAATCAAAATGATCAAGAAATCATGTCTGAAGGATTTCTTATGGGACCGAAATTATTTATAAACGACCCCGGGCATTTGTCGCAAGAAATGACTTTTCTTCAATTTTTTTCCAAACCACTGAAAGAATTGATTTTGCAACATCAAAATGTCTCAATAGATTTGCAGTATAATATGGGCAATAAATAGTGGAAAATATCTCATGTTTCTGATTATTTGACATACCCGATAATAAATTAATAACCAATAAATTATTTTAAGCCATTGAAAAAGACGATAAAATGTAATTATATCAATTTGTGAATGACATAATGAAAGTTGTTAAGAAGTATATTTGCCGTATTTCTTAACATTTAAGCTTACTTAGCAGAGCGTAAGTATTACCAAAATTTATTCAAGCGATACTTTCGAACTACTTAATGCCTATATTTTAATGTAAATTTACTTGAAGGAAGGGAAAACAATTTTTTAGCGGTTTGAAAAGAAAATTTAAAAAGGGACTTTTTGCGTTAAACGCCGATTACTAATTTCGCCCCCCTAAAAAAAACCTTCAAACATGATTTCTTGATGTTTTTGTTCCAAGTAAAGATAACGAAACCAACTTTAAGCGGGTCTCAGACACATTTTATTTGCACTTAGTTTAATGGCCAGCCGATACACCTGCCCTTTGGATTTTCCTTCAAATGTCTGCCCGAAATTCTCCATTGGCTGATCAATAATTTTTTATAAATTTTAAATAGCTCTTAGAGACTGAAAATACTGATAATGGGCGTTATACGAAAGCTCCCCCACCGCCAGGGCCGGGACTAAATGTAGGGTTGTGTCCTTAAACAGGACTACGGGCTATACAAGCTGAAAGGGGTTCCCAGATACCCATCGAAAAATTTAGTAGCTCTGAAAAACACACAAAAACTAAAATTAAGACAATTTAAAAAAGTACTTTTTTGCAGGCCTGTGAGTCTTGCATCATTAAAAACATTATTTACTTATTACGGTACGTATTGAATACTAATGTTTTAATCCGGACCCAGTCATTTTCATTAAAATCGGGATTATCTTTAATGAATGCCAGGCATTCATATTTTTTTGGTGCAGTTTTTTTTTTAATATGATTTTTAAAGCTCTCCAAGACAATTTTTTTTTTATGGGGTTCCCACTTTAATTTTAGTTTTATTTACTTCTACTTCAGTTGTGTCTATTTCTTCTTGTATACTGGTCTCTTGCTCTTCCTGTTGGATACCTTTAAAGAAACATATATATATATATATTATTAACAAATTAAGAAAATGTATTTAAGGTTTTTTAATTACAGATTAATTCAAATTCTGGAGTCGACGATTGTTCTTGACCACAGAATAAAATATGATATTGAAAAAAGGATATATTGAAGAGATGGTTATTTTAAGCTTGTAAACGTTTTTATTTCTAATTGTTCAAAAAGTTTCATAATAATTTTAGTTATTTTGAAATCTTTTAAATTACCTGAGGGACCAGATTGCTGCTCATTATCATCAATTAATTCATCACTTAGTTCTTCATTATGTAAAATATCATTTATGCTTTTACCCTTAAATTGAGCACCCTTGCCGCTTTCCAGCAGCAACAAAATTTTTGCCACTTTTGCTGTTTGGTATGTGTTATCGGTTAATCTATATAAATGAGAATAGGTTGGTTAATCAAATATTTTCTACTAATATAATTTATTAAGCTTAATATATTGTAATGTATTTACCTGTAGAATTCCATATGAGTTTTTTCCGTATGACCCATAAACTTTGCTACTTGGTGAAGTTCATCTTTTTCAAAACTCATTAATTGCAATATGGTAGCTATTTGCTTCCGAAATCGTGTGCTTGTTAGGAGCTTTGGTTGCTCTGCGCCACATTCACAGGCTAGTTTTTGAACTACAGCTGACCCAGATATCCATCGAGAAGTACCTGAAGTGGCGAAAACATATTTATTTTCCTTGGGGACAAAGTTTGTTGAAAGGCGGATTTCAATGATGAGAAAAGAATTGGGACAGGTTTTGATCCCTTCCCAAAAACAACAACCCGCTTGAACATATCACACAAAGACTTTTCAAAATCTGTAAGACATGATAACATCTCTTCTTGGCTAATGACCTCAGGTGGCCTTTTATAGCTCTCAATATCTAAATATTGGATTGGAAATAATAAAAGGAGGGCCATTGTACATTTGACTAATATATTATAATTCGGTTCAATGTCTTCATTCTTCATTATTTTGTCATAAGCTTCATTAGCTAAGGAGGAAGTGTATTTATTAAATATGGAAACGTCCTCTGCTGTAGGCAGTAATTTTGGATTTTCTACTTTTTTTTCATTCAAAACTTTATTTGCAAGACTTCCGATATCGTTGCACCAATGTGATGATATCATTTCATATAGTTCGGAAATCTCTCTTCTCTTTTCATCTTTGTTATTAATTTGTCCTATCAATGTATGTTTTATTGTAATAGCCTTTTTCGCCACTTGGCACATAAATTTGAGGTCTGTACCCAGCTGAAGTGCTAAGGAAGGGCTTTTAAATGAAAGAGTATGTCCGTCGTATCCGGAAATTACTTTAGTGGCAGCTAAAATATAACTATAGATTTCTGGCTTTAAAACATCAAAAAAATTTGAAAGTGTAGTTGATTTTTTCAAGGAAATAAGAAACTTAGCCATATTACGCATTTTTTGCGATACTACGTTAAGCATTTGTCTCCTTTTGTGTTTACCCAAAAGTGATTCCCCATAAAGACAAATTAAAGGATCTCCCTTAGCCGTTAATCCAATGTCATCTGCTCTGATAATGTTGAAAACTTCCAAAAGACGATTTTTGTTTAAGAAATCTCCTAGTAAACCTGTACTCACTAAAAATGTTTGAGCCTCAGAGCGATATCCAAAATGTTTAGGAAAGTTTTCGGCGTTTGCTTTGCACTGCTTTCTATGCCTCCATAAATAGGTGCTTTTAATAATTCCGAAACAACTAACACAAGTAGAATAATTAATGTTGTCTATACTTTTTTCACCAGTGGTTCCTACAGGTTTTCTAATAGGTTTCATTATATTTTTTTCTTTTTGTAAAACAAAATTCCCTTTCCTTCTTAAAAGAATTATAGCGTTCCTCCTATTTGTGCTTTTTGTTGGCATTTCCATAATCTTTTTTACGGCTTCTTCATCGGAATGATTTCTCTTTAGATGTCTTGAAAAGTGGCCTACTTCTTCAAAACAATAGGGGCATAAATTTTTCTCTGGATTGTTAAACAACGAAGCAGAGAATGCATTTTTTATCTGAAAAGATGAATACGTGTCACAATAGAACAATTATAAATGATCATCATCATCACTAGCTATGAACTATCATTATTGGTATAAATATTTGTGCATTCTTTCCATATTTATTTTCGTTTTTAATGTATCAAAATCTGTCAAATATTTGTATGATGGTCACAATTTTTACAAAATGTATTTTTTTTTTAAACTCACAATTTTTAAAACACACAGTTTATACGGTTTTTCGTTGTCAGGTTTTTTACACTCATAATATATTCATTTATGTACATAGAGAAAGATGGGAAGAGATATGACTATTGGAAATTTAGCACTAAGAAATCTCTCTATTTTTAAATTTGTAAACACCTGCTATGCTATTATAGCTCTGCATCAAATATGAAGTATGAATTTGAATTATGATCTGAAATTAAAATCTAAAACTAGGCCCAATCTAGGTCCTGCGAATCGCATTCGTCTTTCGGGCTCAATTTCCATTGGGGTGGCTCATATTTGTGGGAACTTTCTTTGAAAATGTAAAAATGCTTCGGCAAATTAGTTTTATTAAGTTACTTGAAAAATCGACGTTTTCTTGAAGTTTCGAAAATCTAGAGACATTCGAAGTTTTTTTGGAAAATCGAAAATTTGAGAAAATTTGTAATTTTTGAAAATTCCTAATTTTGTGAAAATTTCAAATTTTTTGAAAATTCGAGATTTTTGAAAATTTCAAATTTTTTTATCTAAAATTTAAATCTAAAATGTAGCAGTAACACTATTTGCATGAGACTGCTTATTGCTAAACAACACATTCATAAAATCTACAATAAATGAAGAGTTTAACTAATTATTAAAAATTATAATTACCACAGAGCTGTTCTTTATATTAGCTTCAATCTTTTCTGGCATTAACGGAACATCACAATCTTGACTAGATTCACTTTCCGAATGGTCATTACTCGAAGGAGTTGAAGGTAGATATTCACTCTCTGAACTTTGAACTTCATCCTGAAAAGACAAACAGAAATAACACAAAATTATATAAAAATGTAAGGATCGTGTTCGTGACTCCTAAAATACTTGCGGATTTACCAAAATATTATGAATTCTGTAGTTTAATATGTTATTAAAATTCTGTGAGACACTAGAATAGCAAAATCTTTTAAAATAATTTAATAATTAGAAATTACCCTAACTTGAAAGTATTTGTCAACTATATACGAGTACTTCAAAGTTAGAACATGTGTTAATGAAAAATATTCTGCCTATGAAACATTAAGTTGAAGTTCTTAATGCATTGATGTATCCAAAATTGTACATAAATAAATATTGTTTCAATCCGTTACTAGAAATAGGGTTTGAGCTTTTAAAATATATTAAATCATTTATGAATTACAAAAATTAATATATTTCTTTTATACCTGAATATCTTCACTCAGCGCATCATCCTGCTGATCTGCAATCTCACTAAAATTGTATTGAGGTGGTAAATTTTCCAGATAGTAGTAAATTTTTTCCTCTACGGGTATTTGAGGTGATACTTCATTCTTCTATCAAATCAAATTCATACATAATAAGTATTATATTGTTAAATAAAATGTTAGAATATTAGAAATGAAAGATAATTATTTGTAAACAAAATGTTTGGCATTGTCATTATTTTATTTTTTTCCGTATTTGAAATATTTTTCTAACATGCTTAATAGAGCAAAATATAGATTTTTTGAATGAGACATTATAGATTTTTACATAGTTTGTATAGAATATGTTGCAAACAATGTCTAGAATTTTGAGCACAATTCAAAAATACAAAAAACTATGAGTATTTTCGAGGGTATTTTATTTTTTTAAATCAGCACGACTGTTTTTTCCGAATTAATGTTGGACTGAAATTGACGGCTTAAATGGCATGAAAATAAGTTATTTTGGAAAAAATGGAGTTCGATGTTGGAAGTATCAAGGAAGTTTGCATCACGTAAATTATGATGTAATTAATAATGGCTTTATTAGTTGTCCGTTATTTAATTTTGAGTAGAATTTTAAAATGCGCTAAAAACTGTCATAGTTTTTTGAGCCACCGTGTATAAAATATTATTCAAGTATCGCAAATATTGAACTAAAACGGACAGATGGGATAAACTGTTTTGAAGAAAAATAAGGGGTTCAAGTTTTTGGCGAGCCACCATATATTTTAGGTATCAATACGCTGCACATCACGTATATCTTGCACATGTTAGTAATGCCTACTCTTCAATGAATAATTTTAAGATTGAGAATTTAAAAATGCAAAGAATATATGGTGGTTTGTGCAGAAATATTCTATATAACTACGATGTGTTATACATCGTGGTTATATCGAATATTTTCAAGCACAACAAAAATTAAACTAAAATTTATGGGTTAGTATTTTGTAAGAAAATAAACTGTTTTGCCTTTGATTATCCGATAGATAGTTTCTTTTTTTAATATAATTTCAAAATGGTTTCAATAAGTATTTTATTTCTTCCATTCATTCGAAAATTATATATTTATTGTTTAAATTAATTATTAGGAACATTTTTGCATTTACAGCATTCACATTATTAGGCATTTAGCTTTAAAATGACAAAATTGACGAAATACTATATATAACTTTACAGTTTGTCATACTCACCTCTAAATTTACTATATGAAGTGGACTACTTGGCACATATGTCTTATCCAGTTTATATTTTTTGAACTCCTCTGTAGTACGCTTATCGTTTTCGAAATTTCTAGAACCGCATTCTGAACTTCTCGTAGGGCTGACATACTCAGTTTTAGAAGCATTGCTCTCTTCAAACTCATAAGGATCTTCATATTCTTTTTCAATGATTTCTTCTGCACACATAGAATATGCATAAATTTAATTACACAACGAAGAAGTAAAGAAATAGCGGTAGGAAAAAGTCGGTTGCGGGTAGATGCACCTCGACAGTAGTTTTCCCATTATCCCATATCATAAATATATTTTAGCTTTCTAAAACAATTTAGTATAACATAAAATTAACCTTAACGCAATTTCTCTTGTCAACATTTAATCTGATGAGAAATTTGCAAAGGGGGATTTCGATACAATTTCTCATATTATAAAAATTTATATTTGAAAAAGTTACCTATTTTAATTATGCAACTTTTTCGGTGGAGCAGTGAGTTCGACAAAAAATAATTTAGCCCTCCTGGAGCCGCCCCTGGCAAAAATATTCAAAAATAAGTTCTTGAAGCAATTTTTCATCATGATCAGTTTACTTGACACAATTTCAATTTGACAAGGACCCTTCACAAAGTCGTCATTGGGTGCTCCGATAAGCAATTTGTAGTTTTCTTTAATATTTTCACTCTAAACGATTCATTTTTGTACTGTACCCTTAATGGAGCCGTCCCTGGTACTTTTTCCATTCTGATACAATTCTCCATGCTGAACGATTTGTATTAATTATTTAAAATATTTTTTTAATCCGACGATAAATTTGTCTTACTGTCCTAGATATTTTGACGAGAAATTTGAAAAACACTTTTTTAATAAGTACAATTTCTCACTCTACTCTAGATTTTATTTTTAAAGGAACCTTGATTAAAAGAAAATTTATTTTCGAGAAATATGAAAGAAGACTTTTCGAAACAGTTTTCCATTCTGAACAATTTTTATTTCAATTTTTTTTATTCGACGTAAACTTTTTATTACGCCCTCCATGTTCTCCTGGCGCGAAATTTGCAAAGGATCACACTTCGATACAATTTTTCATCATAAACGATTTTAATTTGAAACATTTTTTGGTTCAACTAAAAATTATTTTTGGCCCTGCTTAAAGCCGTCCCTGGGACATTGATTTCATCATATTCAAAACCGTTTTTCCTTCAACTTTCTACGTTGAAGTATTGCTCGACAAAAACGTATCACATACAGATAGACACACAGACGGCATACTGACTTTAATAAATTGGCTGCTTCTGTGTCAATTAAAAGGATCATTTTCATCACTATCTGAAATTTTAATTTTTTCGCGACTCTGTAGTTGTTGACAAACTAAGAGAACTCCAAATAAACAATATTTTTAAACAAAAAGCATCATTTAGGAATATATTGATATTGAAAAAGAAAGTTGTATTTCTCTTGCATTTGCATAAATTATAACCTAAACAGTGAAACCCAAGTATAAGTCATAGGTATTTATTTTATTATTTTACTTACCTTTCTTAGATGCAATATTTGCCAGCTCTAATATTTTGGCAGTGCGACTTAACATGTTTGGAACGAAAACAATGCACAAATATCTGAATCACATTAGACACTGAACTCAACTGGTACAAGAAACAAGAACCGTTATTTTGTGCGGGAAACTCTGAAATCCTCCATTTTCGGGCAGATTTTTACCCGAATTTCGGGCAAAAAGTCGTATTTCGCATCTGAACTAACATAAGTCCAACGGCGCCGACGCGACGCTACGTACACAGACCCACTGTCATTCTAGAACATTTCCCGCACGAAACAACAGTTGTTAGATTTAAAAATATTCGTGGAGGGAAATCTTATAACTTTATTTGTGTATCTTAAAACGGGTACAAAAAGGGGTTTTGACGTTATACTTGTTAATGTTATTTTGATAGATATTCAGATTTATTGCGTGTTGTAAAATATCCGCAGAAGTAGGTAAGTCCAGATTCATAAATAAGGTTAGAGATTTCCCGCCTCGAAGGCTTTTAAATCTAATTTACCGAAATTTCGCACGAAAATATCGGAATTTTTGGGTTTGTCTGAAAGAGACCTTTTAGAATGAAGAAATTTTTGTCATGGCCAGACAATTAAAAGCTAATTCTGTTGTCAGGGTTTGAAAATGCATATGGTTGACACAGGAAATATATCTACCTATACCTACCTTAATAATCATTTATATTTATTTTTACTATTCAAATAATGTAACCATGAATCATAGTAAATAAGAACCGTCAAATCTAAAAATGTGATAATACTATAAGTATTTTCACGTAAAGTAGACAAGGAAAAGTACATGAGCGATGGTACATAATGAATTGCAAAAGTTAACATTAAAATGTACAGTTAAAAATTAGATTTCGTTTCATTTAATTTTGTAAACAGAACTCCTCGCCCTTAGGGCAATAAAGTTTTCAATTCCCTAAGACGGTAAAATATTACATAATTGTCAAAGAAGAAATCTGGTATATTTTTAATGAAAAATGAAGAGAGAAGTTATATTTAAAAAATAATGAAAGAACGACGGAAGAAAATAATATTTGGAATGTAGATTGCCAAGAAAAAAATTTATGGCATATTTCCTGGAAAACATTTATAAAGTGGTTACTAACAAGAAAAAATAACAAATAAAAGGTCCTAAATAGAAAGGGATGTTTAGTGTCAGTACTTTTGCAGATTTCTTGGTGTGAAAGCATATTACAGGGAATAAAAAAATATAAGTAAGTATTCATTTTTGGTATAGCAAATTATGAAATTTTATCTGGTGTCGGATATAATACTATAGGTGTGACAGCTTTATTGATACCAGAAAATATATGCCTTTTACGGAATCAAAATATCTATTTTTAGTTTTCGAGTAATTGGCATTTGAGAGTTTCACGTCAAATACTATCGAAAGTAAAATGAAAATTGAGGAGACATAAAATAGTTTTATGACTAGCTTTGTTATTATGCATGAGGTATTCTTTGATAACATATGTATATTGCTAAAAGTAGGCGTCTATCGGAAAAATACATAACAAAGTTAACTATATAAATAAATACCTAATATGCGCTTCTACGCCTCTTTTAAGAATATAAATTTTATAAATCAATTTTAGGCTTATTTAATGTTATGTATTATAAACCAAATTTCAGATGTGCTCAATATTATACTCCAATAATGCTCTTTTTGCTTCTAAATTGACCTAAACATTTATAGTTCAAACTTAAAACTTACTTTATAAAAATAAGGATAAAAAAGTAGAGCTCAAAACATGCCACATTTTAAAAATTGCGAATTGCAGAAACACACAAGCAATTTTTTATTACCTCAAACTTGTTGTTTAATGTCACAAGACAAGTTGACAAATATAACAATTTTTTTAAATTTTTCTGTCGATTTAGCGTTAGCGTTCATAATGTGGAAGTTTACTATTCCACTTGCAAACTAATCGTAATATCGTGCAAGAACTATGGCAACATTGGCGGGTCTGTAGTAGTTGGTAGAATGGCGGAAATTGTATATGTTGGCTTGAGTACGTAATAATAATGAAATGGCTTGTAAACGTCGGTTAAATGACGTGAAAATTTTTTATTCGGATTTCTTTTACCCCTCTCGATTCTAGTTGTTTTGTCAGGTTAAAATAAATATATAACACATAAATTTTTGTTAATATCATCAGTATTTCTAGTGGGTCTGAGGTGGCCTGAAGAATCTCATGGGTCTGACTATGTCGATCATATCAATATATATATATGGCTACCATTCATGATTCAAGGTATAATTCAATGCAGGTCGGGGTATTTGCCCGCTGAGTAGTTGTTTCCTGCAAATCATATGTAATATCAGTATGGGTTAAGTCCACCATGGGCTGAAGGTCGCCGCTCTCGGTACTTGCAAAATAGCAAGTTGCTATACACCATGGAGACATCTATGATGTCTGGTGTATAGTAGCATTTGACCGCAGGAGAGGATTCACTTACCTCTCACCGGTACACCATTTACATCAGTTTGCATAAAACTAGCAGGTTGGCCACTGTCATTTGTCTGTTCCACGACCTATGGCATACTGATGAGAACTAATAAGTTCGAAACCGGTCTATGTCTGGTCGGGGAATTGACAAATGACATTGGCTACCATTCATGATTTGTAAGGTATAATTCAATGCAGGTCGGGGTATTTGCCCGCTGAGTAGTTGTTTCCTGCAAATCATATGTAATATCATATATATATATATATATATATGATATATATCATATATATACATATATATATATATATATGATATATATATATATATATGATATATATCATATATATATATATATATGATATATATCATATATATATATGATTTGCGGGAAACAACTACTCAGCGGGCAAATACTCCGACCTGCATTGAATTATACCTTACAAGTTATGAAAGATATATATGTTGTTTTTTAGGTTTTCGCGGGTGTTAAATGAAGTGTTATTGTACTTCCAGGTGCTCTCCCGCATCGATGGTCGACTCCTCCAGGAGTCACGGTTGTCTAAATGACGTTTCGGCAGAATCTTATCTGTCATCTTCAGGCTCCCACTGAAAGCTGCCTACTACTGCTCCTCGTTGCTCGAATTGAACTGTCCAGTGGGAGAGCACCCGGAAGTACAATCATTTAATACTCGCGAAAACCTAAAAAACAACATATATATATATATATATATAATAGGGGAAACTGGGGACACTTGATTACCTCTTTTGTTTTTGAGACATATTGGTCTTATTTTAGATTTTTTCTTTAAACTGATTAGACGTATTTTTCAGAAATATAATTGGCTTTATACATGTATAACGATATTTATTTAAATTTATAATTGGAAAAGTTATTATATCCAAACCAATTTTAAGTAAATAGTACTATGTGTCCCCTACTAAGGGTGACTTGATCCCCCTTGCTGTTTGACTTGTTTCGAGGAGATCAACTATTCCATCATAAGATTTTATATAATGAAACTCAATAAAGTATAACTTAACTTTTATTTTTTACTTCCCTATACACGTAATTAAAACAAAATGAAATTTGTCTTTTTATATAGAACTAAACTACTAACATTAATAGCAAACATATTTTCCAATAACAAAACCAATGTGTTTATAAAGCAGCATTTAAGAAGAAGCATTTTTTAAAAATAAAATTAATATAACTAGTTCAACAATCCTGTCAGTAGTTTTTTTAATAATAAAAAAATCTTAATATTTTTTAATGTAATAAATAAATTAATGTTAATTATTCAATTTGAAATGTTGTAGCGATTTCCGGAAATCAAATGCCCCTACACGCTTTGAAGAAGAATTAAAAATAGGAGGAGAAAGTTTCTTGATAACTTGATTTTTGCAATTTCACTTGTCATCTTTCTCGGGCATTTGAAACGTTTATCGTCAATTTTTTTTGCAAAACGTATTTCATATCTGGTTATCGAGATAGTTTTAATTTGTCCAACATAGCGGTGGAGGATATTTTTTCTGAAACGAATTTTACAATTACCCAGTCTCCAATAGTTACATTTTCACAGAGTCGTCAGTTTCGGATTCACTAGACCAGGTATCACTTTTACTATCATATATTACAAAATCTGATTCCGGGGATGGCGGCAGCTCTTCATTTTCAGATGTTGATATGTCGTCTTCCAATGGCTTTATTTTTCGGTTCACGGTTTTTGCTTTGGCTTTGCGTAACATCTTTTTTTCTTCTCTTGCGGTAATTTCCTCTTCAATTGCTAGTTTTTCGGGAGTATCCGTCAATATCTTAGTACTGCCCTTCTTTCGTCCTTTTCTCGTGTTTTTCCTTGGTTCAGCCTTCGGATATCGTCCTATCATTTCAGGACTAGTAAAAGATACAGTAGGTTGATCATTTTTTGATTGAGGATTAGCCTTAGACGTTAAGGGTTTTATGTCAGTTTGAGCAATGGACTGTGCAGTTTGAGCAATGGGCTGTGCAGTTTGAGCAACAGACTGTGCTGTTTGAGCAACGGACTGTGCAGTTTGAGTAACGGAATTTGCAGTTTGACAGTAAGGTTTTCTGCACATGCCGGAGATACAGTTTTAGTGTTTTGTCGATCAGTAACATATGACGATAAAAACTCATCGTCAGTGAATATATTGGAATTAAATGGTGATATTCCAGTAACACGAAACCCACTTTGAATATTTCTTGGTATCATTGCGCTAGGGTAGGCTTGTCCCAAACACCCAGCTATATCGTAGATTGTTAATGGCCTTCCAGGATTATTAGTCATCCAATTATCGCATGCAACGTTGTAATACGATTTTAAAGGTCCAAATATTGTTCTCTCGAGGGGTCGAATTTTGTAGGATGTGTGAGGGGGGATAGAGTAAATGGATTCCGTTATCCTTAACATAGCTCAGTGATTCTATGCTAATATGGCTCTCATGATTATCAAATATTATAAGGGACGGATTATCTTTAGAACATTGCGAATACATCTTAAAATGTTTCAGTACAAGTACAAAAATGGGTGCAGTCGTCCATCCACTTGGATTTGGTGAACCGTCTGTGCCAGGAGGTACATTATCTGTCATTCTTTTTTCTTTTTTCGTGGAAATACCATATATGGCGGTAGATGAGTTCTAATTGCATTTATAGCGGCACATACTGTAACCAACTCGCCACGTTATCAAGAAGTTACCTTCGCAATTTGCTTCACACCTCGACAAGCGACGATTTTTTTCGGTTTATGGACGGTGCTAATTCCTGTTTCATCAACGTTCCATATATGTTCCGGACCAAACTTAAAACGTTCCAGTAAACTACGTAAGAAGAACTTCGACACGTTGTGCTCATTAAAACTTGTAGCACGCCCAAGGCTTGTCGCGTCTGGTACGCGCAATGAAAGTGTTTTATGACGTCTCATAAAACCATGAAACCAACCATAGGTGCCTTCTCCCTTCTCTTGCCATTTTGCAGTAAGCGATTTATTATTTCAAAGAGCATATTCATATGCAAATTGACGTACAATTTTCGGAGTTAACTCATATCCGAATTTACTGGTCTTTTGTAAATAATTAACCAATTCAGTTTCCTCTTTTTCTGTAAAAACTTGGGACTGTCTATAATTTGGAGCGTAATTTATTTCTTCTACCTGCGCTTCCTGCTTCTGAACATACCTTTTAAGGGTCATTATTGGCACATTGAAAGTTTTGGCGGCGCCGCGCTTCGATTGTCCCCCTAATACGGCTTGAACGGCCCTTTTCAATTTTTCTGGATCTATAGGTTTTTTTTTGTAGATCCTTCTTTTGTTTTGTACGTACGTGGTATATTATAAACTGTAAAAAAGGTAAAACCATATCAATAAAATATAAGGAGTCCTTGACCCAAAAATAAGGGGAGACTTGATCCGGGGATAGAATACATCACATGAGTTATATTCGTGCCACATTATAAGACTGTAATAATCTATTGTATTCAATTATGTATGGTATAATATAGCTTTACGGAGAATTCAGATAATAGTTAAAGATATTGTAACCTATATACGCTTTCCTTATTTTATTTCATGTGTAATATATTCAATCTTGACATAAATCTGTAGCAAGTCACTTGCACTACATATGTAGCAGAACAGCTATATAGCCGAGCGATATAGCTGAGTTGTATAGCTCAGCTATATAGCTGGGCTAAATAGCTGAGCTATATAACTGTGATTAAAACCCGTCAAATTTTGATAGCAGCTCTATGTAGCAATAATTTCAGTAGTTTGCTTCAAGATTGTAAATATGAAACACGTAGTTCTTGCTGCGGCTGCAACGGTAATATGGGTAACTTAAAGAAAGAAACGGAGGAGGTTTTGGGTGAGACCATCTCTTAACGCAAGAAATACATACAGCGGTAGTGACCTCTTAAACGATTTAAATCTAGACGATAGAGCAGAAAGCCCATTGTATTACGAAATTTGCTGTGATGGGAGTTTTAAAATTTTTTTACGGATGTCCAGTGCTGAGTTCGAATACTTACTTGGAAGGATTGGACATAAAATTGGAAAAAAAGACACAACATTCAGATACGCTATATCTGCTCGAGAAAAATTAGCTGTTACCTTCAGATTTTTGGCTAGTGGCGATTCTTACCAGAGCTTAAGCTATTTGTTTAAAATTTCTAAATCTGCTGTTTCACTGTTGATTCCAACTGTTTGTGAATCCCTGATTGAGACATTAAATGAATACATGAAGGTGAGTGTAACAAGTTTATTATTTCAATATTGATTTATAAAGTTGCGAAAACTAAACTACTGTAATCATTATCCTGGTTACTGTATTCGCTGTCTTCAGTGGAATGTACAGGAGTCTGTGATGTACAACAAGTAGACGGTATACTTGGCCGAGAGTCTGAGGAAACAGAGGTCTGTTGCAACTAGTTTATTTCAAGCTCATGTAAAATTTGATTTATTCTGTATTTGGCAGTTACTCGGTCAAATTTTGATGTTAAGTTTCGTATCTGACAAGCCACATGTACACCAAACGCGTCAAATTCATCTTGTTGCTTGTCGTCCAAATTGCCTGATAGTTTTTTCATAACATTATACGCTTCTTCAGCCATCTGCACATTTTTTCTTTTTTTATTGGGTTTTTTTGATAATGTCGATTTAGCATCTGGTACTGGTTCTGCTTGAACAGATTCTTCAGTCACATCCGCTGACACGTCTGCCGGTATTTCTGCATTCTGATGGTTTCCATCCTGAACATATGCACAACTTAACAACATAACAAATATTACTTTATTTCAGATGCCTACATCTGAAGAAGAGTGGATGAGGGTGGCGAGCGAGTACAACCGTATATGGAATTTCCCACATTGTGTGGGCAGTATGGACGGAAAACGTGATGATTCAGGCTCCTATCAATAGTGGAAGTGACTTCTTTAACTACAAAGGTTTTTATGGCATTGTGCTTTTTGCTATCGTGGATGCGCATTACTGTTTTACGTATGTTACGGTAGGTTGCCAAGGAAGAATATCGGATGGAGGCGTATTTCAACATACAACGTTAAAAAAGATGATGGAGGAATCAAGACTAAGCACACCAAAGCCACGGACATTGCCTGGCGGAACGTACCCTGTTCCATTTGTTATGATTGCAGATGACGCGTTCCCCTTGAAACCGTGGATCATGAAACCTTACCCTGGCATGCACGATAAGGGGACTGGCAAACGGGTATTCAACTATCGCTTGTCAAGAGGAAGGAGAGTGGTAGATGGTAGATAATGCATTTGGGATTCTGTCAGTGGTTTTCAGGATTTTGCGAAAACCCATGTTATTGGAGCCTAAAAAAGCAGAAACAATTGTATTGACGTGCACATATCTACACAATTTTCTCAGAAGAAGTCACACATCCAATGTAACGTACACACCACATGGCACTTTCGATGCAGAACATCCCATCACACATGACCTCGTACCTGGACAATGGAGAATCGATGGAATGCCTGAAGGAACATTACTTCGTTTGAAACGTGTCCCAAAGAAAGCGTCAGTGCTGGCTCAAGAGATAAGAGATGAACTTAGACGATACTTTACAAGTAATGAAGGATCTGTGTCTTTGCAAAATGACATTGCTTAAGCAATGTGCAAAACTGTATTCACATAAAAATATACTACTAAATTATAGTACAGTAGGTTATATTTAATTTACCTGGTTATTTTGAGACTCTTCCAAACCTGCCTCGATCCAGTTTCGAGGTTTCGTTTTGTCGCTCAGAAACTGCAACATGTTAAAATAAATCCATTTTGGTACATCTTCGTCAGCTCCAGAACCACTTTTACGTTTCTTTACGTTTCTCTGGTATTGCCCAATCAAACACCGCATTTTCTTCTCTACTTCAGTTCGCTCTACTTGCATTTCACGTGCAATTTCATTCCATGTGTCTTGCTTTCGGTTTCGCATTTTATATTGAAAGTGGGTTGCATCCCACAAAACAGGATGCTCTCGAAAGAGCTCTATAAGTTTTGTAACAGCATCTCTGTTCCACTCATATTCACTGACCATTTCTTCCATTTTAAAAACTCAGACCGCTACAATAAACAGCAACCCCGCACTAATAAAAAGCACGACTGAACAAAAACAAACTCAAACCGACCGACCGTTGCTATATATAGCTCTGCTACAAACAGAAATGCACATCTAGCCCGGCTATATAGTAGAGCCATACAATTTTCTTTGATGTTTACCGACAACCGATGGATACTCTATTTCAGCTATATAGCTGCTGAATTCAACTATATTGTCAGGCTATATAGCTGTTTTCGGGTAGCGCTTTCTAGAATTTGTAGCAGAGCTATATATCTCGGCTATATAGCTGTGCTGCTACATATGTAAAGGCGCCTTTAAACATTAAATTCATTTGTGAAAATGATTGTTTTTTAAAAACTGCTTTTCGGGCCCGAGGTGTATTTTATATGTGAGTAAAAACCTTATAAATATGAATTTATATGAAATATGCGATGACTTGACTTTAATAATGGTCCTTATATGTAGTGCACATAAAGTTCACAATAATACATGATAAATTTTTCATTGAAGCACTGTGACTCGATGTACTAAAAGATTGCATACTTTTAGGGGCTTTATATGTCCACTAAACCGATCCATTGGATACGAAAAGATTCTTTTATTATTAATTGCCCTCATCTGTATCGGAGCCGTGCCACGCCTCTGATATCCTTTTCTAATAAAAAGAAATAATCTTAAGTTTTTCATCAGATTTCAAATTTTATGTTTCCTAAGTTTTTTATATATTTTTGTTTTTTATGTTTAATTTTTACATTTATTTTTTTTATTTGTAGATTTGCGACATACAGATTCGGCAAAAGCAATTTTATATATCTTAAATGAAACGAACCCGAGAAAGAAAACAAAAATGTGAAAACGCCGCATTCTACTATATCGATATTCTGCGTTGATACACGACAAGACGATAAAAATAATATTTTATGAAGTGTGCAGCTTGCTAGGAGTATTATATCCGACTTTCTGTTCCTAATTTTTGTTGTTTTTTTTTCATATACTCGTTCACTTCAGGATATATAAAACTACTTTTACCGAATCTGTACATATATTATAAACCATGTAAGAGGGATGAGCCTTAAATTTAAAAAAAAAGGGTTGAGGGGCGCAAAATTGTTAGCCCGCACCGGGCGTAATATGGGTTAGTTTGGCACTGATTTTTGGTACCAATTTAGTATGAAAAAATATAATACATTACATCAACTTAAATACACGATATGAAACAATTAACAACTGGGACTTACAACAAACTTAATAGTCAATAATTTAATGCCGTTTTTGCTTAATTTTCAAATATATAAAATCTAAGAAAACGACTTCATAGAAAGTTGTTATCAATTAGTATGAAATCAGAATTTTCTATTTACAAAATGGGTCTGTATGTTCCTAACATGTATACATAACTACTTAATATCTACAGATAACATAACTCATCCCTTCTTAGATTTTGACGTCCTCGTCAAGGGTTGCCTGGGCACCTCTAGCGTCAGATATCGGCGTCGTTTTTAGGTTCTGTAGTTCGATTGCATCTATTTGCATAATATGTCTTTTTATATAAATTGAGTGGAGAGTTCCAAGCGAACAACGGTGCGCGAAACATCGAGTGTTGTGCCTGGTGCTAATAATCGAGTAAAACACAGTCCTATTCCTCTTAAAAACGTGATTATAGTCAATAATTCCTAATATCATTTATTTTAAAGTTACCAATAAATATAAAATACGTAACCTAGTTAAATTAAATAGTGCAGTTCATAAGGTAAGATAGGCTAATGATGAACGACACGGAGCCGCCTGATAAACCTCCTGATATCCAACCGCTGCAAAAAAGTATTGATAACTCTACAAAAACAAATGCAAATAATATAGACTTTGAAAATATATACAGACCATGTGATAGTTCTCCGTACTTCGTATATGTGGAGCATAAGGATAAAAACTTGGGTAGATTATTTCCAATTAGAGTTGGTCACTATTTATTTACAGAAGATCTATTTAAAAATTCCATTCTAGACATTAAGTCAGTTGGACTTAACAGGGTAAAAGTTATTTTTAATTGTTACAGTGCAGCAAATGCACTTATAAATCATGAGATTATTATTTCTAATAATCTTATCGCATACATACCTAAATTTTTTACTCAAAAAAAAGGTGTTATTCGTATGGTTGATACGTTTTTCACTGAGGAATATTTATTAGATAATATAGAATCTGATATTCCTGTTGTAGAAGTAAAAAGAATGATGAAAAAAATTATTGAACAAGACGGTAATTCGAAATTAGTCAGGAGGCAGGTAGTTATTGTTACGTTTTTGGGAAATGCAATTCCTAAAAATGTTAAAATTAATTTGGTAAATTTTCCAGTTGAAGCTTATGTATATCCTGTAGTCCAGTGCTTTAAATGTCTTAGGTATGGACATACCCTGAATCTATGTAAAAGTAACAAACGCGGTAAATTCTGTAGTGGCGAACATGATGAAAATAATTGCGATGTAGATACCGTATACTGTGTCTTTTGTGATTCTGGTGAACACTCCTCAGTCGATAAAAAATGTCCCGCTTATATTAAACAACAAAACATAAAACGTACTATGGCATCTCACAATATATCGTTTAAAGAAGCAGAAACAATAGTAAATAATCCTTCGTACGCAAAAATCACTACAAATAACAGATTCTCTCTTTTAGCAGATCAAAACAATTTTCCCAGTTTACCAAATACATCGCAATCGACCTCTGGTACACATTCATATGTACCACGTCGTCCTATAAGGAACAGTCAGCAAATACCAGTAAAACGAAAGGCAGGTAGGCCACTTGAAAGAAACAACGTGGCTCCTCCTATGAGAGGAATTAGTAGTAGAAGTAACAATAGCCAAAGTATCCTTCCAAACCCGTACCGCGAGGAATTCCTTGCTTATAAAGAATCTCTTGTAGAAGAAATTTCAGGTTTTATTAATAATTTAATAGTAAGCTTAGTACCTGGTGGTGCTAGTACAATTGTAGCAGAATTAAATGTTAAGGAGTCTCTTTCAAATTTATTTAGTCAACCGAATTTAACCTAACCTTCCATAATGAACAACACAAACAATCAAAAAAATAATAAACTAGTAATTTTACAATGGAATGCCCGATCTATAAAATCAAATAAACACAACTTGGAAAATTTTTTGAACAAAAACATTGTCGACATTTTAATAATTTGTGAAACTTGGTTAAAGCCAAGCTCTACTATTAACTTCAATGGCTATACATTTGTTCGTAAAGATAGAGAAACTGGAAAAGGAGGTGTTGGAATTCTGATATCAAAAAACTAGCTTTTAACGAGATAAAACTTGTCAAAAATTTTAATAACAATATTGAAATATGTGCCATCAAGCTAATAACTAACAATTTGAATATTGTATCTGTCTATAAACCCCCACATATTGTTGCCACTCGTAATGATTGGACAAAAATATTTTCTCAATTTCGAACCTCGACCGTAATTGGTGGTGATTTTAACTCTCAACACGGTATTTGGGGATCTCCAACAAGTAACAATCAAGGTATCAGACTGGCAGATGCTTTGGACAGCACAGATCTTGTTGTTCTAAATGACGGTAGCTCTACAAAAGTCAATAGGCCTAATCAAAATAAATCTGTAGTAGATCTAACATTAGCCTCTCCTTCTCTGTCTATCATGAGCAACTGGAAAGTATTGGAAGACCCTCTAGGCTCCGACCACCTCCCTATTCTAATAATATTAGGCCTAGATATTGAATATACTAAGTATAATCCATCCTCGAAATGGAATGACTCAGCTGCTGACTGGAATTCTTTCCAAACAGTTCTAGATAACTTCCTTACCAATTTTCAGTCGTCCGTCCATTCTGATAAGTTTTCCTTTTTGACTGATGCAATTTCATCTGCTGCTGATGTCTCGATGCCAATACGGAAACCCCATTCCTATAATCGCACAGGACCCATATGGTGGGACAATGAATGCTTTATCAAAGCGAAAGAAAGATCCGAGGCCTTTAAAAAATATAAGCAATTATCTAATCTAAAGAACTACCTGAAATTTCAGAAGTTAGATGCAGAAGCCAAACGACTCTTCCATATCAAGCGAAGGAATAATTGGAAAGAATTTATTTCCCAACTAAATAAAGATACTCCCATCACTGATATATGGAAACGAGTTAAAAAAATTGCTAACAAAACAACTCTCCCCACAAAAACATTTTTATCAAACCCTCTAGTAGAATCGGCCTTGGATACTATTGCTCCACCCTTCACACAAAATCTGGTTTATATTAAAAACAAATGTCGTAAAACCGTGCTAGACGAACCATTTAATATGGCAGAACTTGAATCTGCACTAAGTATTACAAAGAATTCCGCTCCTGGAAAAGATGATATATCTTTTCTAATATTATACAATTTAACCTATAATGGGAAAAAAATGCTTCTTGACATATTTAATGACTGGTGGTGTAATAATAAATTCCCTGAACAAATCAAAACTGTTTCTGTCTGCCTTATCCTAAAACCTAACAAGGATAGCAACAATCCAACATCATATCGTCCTATATCTCTGTTGTCCTGTATAACAAAGATCTTCGAACGTATGCTTAAATATCGCTTAGAATGGTACTTTGAACATAATTCACTTATCCCCCGAAATCAGTTTGGCTTTCGTAAGGGTAATGGAACAATTGATGCAGTCTCTACATTAGTTACAGATATACAACACTGTTTTACGGAAAATTCTTATCTTGCAGCTTTATTTGTTGACATAAAAGGGGCTTATGACTCGGTCGATTTACCTTTGCTTCAAAATACGCTCATTCATTATGGTCTCTCCTCCAACACCTCAACAAATATTGTTGAACTTTATAATAATAGAATAGTATATGTAAAGGATTCTATAAATAATTACCATGGACCTCGAATTTCGTGTCAAGGACTTCCACAGGGTTCGGTCCTAAGCCCGCTGCTTTTTAATATTTACACCGCGAGCATACATGAAGTATATGATGAAACGATAAACTGCATACAGTACGCTGACGATTTGATTATTTACTCCACTCAAAAAACATATAGAGACTGTGTTACTGTTCTGAAACATATCACCTATTGCCTCAAATCCTGGCTTAATGACCACAATTTTGATTTATCTGAAAACAAGTCAGCCGTCATGATATTTAGTCGCCATAGAATCGATCCTGGTATTAGAACTTTCAATTTAAACACATATTCTATTCCTCTTGTCAATGAATATAAATACCTTGGCATTATTTTGGATAAAAAATTACTCTGGACTAAACACATAAATTACATTAAAACAAGATGTGAAAAAGGTATAAATGTTCTAAAATCTGTCACCAAAGTCAAATGGGGCTCCGACCCCAGGACCGCACTCATGTTCTATAAGTCGTACATCCTATCAATACTAGATTATGGTAGTACCTTATATGGTTCAGCCTCCGACTCTAACCTAAAAACTATAGACAGAATCCAGTATAAGGCTTTACGTATTTGTATCGGGGCTATGCAATCTTCGCCATCCGAAGCTGTCTTGGCTGAATCACAAGAACCGCCTCTGCACTTACGAAGGCAATATCAGGCCAACAAATTCTTTGCCAAAATACAAATCTGTAACAGAAGGTTGTACAATAAAGTCTGTACTGTAGAGGTTTTAACGAATGGATTTTGGGCACATCGTAACAGCCCACCTTTAACCGAATCGTTTCTTGTGTATCATCGTTATACAAACCAAGTCATTCCACAAAATAACTACTCAATTTTTCAATATGAGTATGGTTTTGTACATCTAAAATCAACAGTATTATTCCCACAATACTCAGATTATGAGGTCCTAAATTCGAAAATTCTGAGTAATATCTTGAACAATAGTCCTACTTGCAAGATTTTCACCGACGGGTCCAAAACCGCAGACGGTACAGGTTGTGCCTTTTTCATTCCTAGTTTGAGCATATCCGCTACATTTAAATTATTTAAAGAATGTACTATATATAGCGCTGAAGCATTCGCAATATACCAGGCCCTATCTTGGATCACAGACTTTTACATAAAGCTACCTAATCCTGATTTTAAAATTTTCACAGTACTAAGTGACTCTAAATCTGTTCTGTTATCGATAAGTAATTTTGGATATGAGCAATATAAGAACGACATAATTTGTAAAATTAAATGTCAAGAATCATTAGTTATCGCAGCTGGCTTTGAAGTTAAATATGTTTGGGTTAAAGGTCACTCAGATATCAGAGGAAATTGTATTGCTGATCGCCTTGCCAAACAATCAATTAAAGAACAAAGTATCACTCACCCATTCTTCCCTATGACAGATTTCTTTCATATTTATAAGCAAGAACTAAAACAGAAATGGCAAGCTAGTTGGGAGCAGTATGTGGCCAACTCAAAAAACCGCTACACAAAAATTCATCCCATGCTACCAACTTCTTTACCCCATATAAGTAGCCATAAGGTTTCTAGATATTTTTCTACTACTGTCACTAGATTGAAATTAAACCACGGACGTTTCCCACAACACCTTAATCGAATTGGACTTCTTGATAGTCCTTTGTGTAACTGTGATAATGAATCTACCGCAGATATGAACCACATTATTTTTAATTGCAATCGAAACACTCAGGCTACAACCAAACTCATTAAAAATCTTTCACTACAGAACGTTCAACTTCCTACTAATATTACTACATTATTACACTACAATGACTTACAAATTTTCAACACAATTTTAACTTTCCTGAAAGAAATAAAATTAGACTTGTGATTCAATTTCAAAAGGCTAGCATCATAGTGAAATAGGTTTAGCTTTGTTCCACCTCTGTTTCTATCCCTATAATATTTTTCCTCTTTTCCCTCCAACCGTGGTCCATCTCTCTGTGGAAAAAATGCCCTGATAGACCCCTGGGCGAGAATAGTGTCTCATACCTTTTCCAGTTCCTGATGTTTATTTCTATAGTTTTCGGGTTAGGTTAGAATTATCATTGTCTCTGCTGGGTTAATCCACGTTAAACAATTCTGCTACTTTTGATACTATCAACAGTTTGTGGTGTGTGAGCTTTCCATAAGCTCGAAGCCAAAAATTTTCAAAAAAAAAAAAATAAATAAATTGAGTGGTGTATCCTCTGCCTAAAAATACATAGGCGAAGGAGCATGATTGGTAATTATGACAAAAACTGTAGTAGTAAATAATATTTCTATTTAATTTATTTGCCAATTATCATTTAGGTACATTGTTTGCAATAAGTGCAACACACAGATATACACATTTGAATTCTCTTTTGTTTACATATTTTATCTTATTTCTTTACTATTCTATACTTTACGAATTAATTGGTTATTATAATTATTTTTTCTTTTTGTTGACATTTGTAATAATATACTAATATGAAAATTGGGCACTTGAATATACGTTCGATATTTACAGGATTTAATGAATTTAGACTGATGATGGAAGAAAATGAATTCGATGTTATGGTGTTAACTGAAACTTGGCTGTCAAATGATATTGACTTTGATGTTTTTAATATTCCGGGGTACATGATATATCGTAAAGATAGGTTGAGAGGCAGAGGTGGAGGTATAGTTGCTTATGTGAGATCAACAATTTCATGTGAGGCTATAAATTTTGATTTTAGGGTAAGTGAGGAACTTGAATATCTATTTATTAAAATATTAAAATTAAAATCAGAGCATATAATTTTGCGATAGGTGCATTTTACAGACCTCCAAACACAAATATTAATAATTATATTAATGATTTTGATCAGCTTCTCTCTTATTTATGTCCATTATTTGATGAGGTGATATGCATTGGTGATTTAAATATAAATTTTTTTAACTATGAAAATCCTGTTAATTTGTGCTTTCAGTCATTCAATTTAACACAAATCTTAAATGAGCCTACGAGAATTACCCGTTCCACCAGCACGCTTATAGATCCAGTTTTTGTCTCAAATACTGATATAGTTAAATCAATTGGGACGTTATCAACAGATAATATTTCTGACCATAGGTTAGTTTTCTGTGAACTTGTAGTACCAAACTTTAAAATGCAACCTAAACTTATTAAAATTCGTTCGTTTCGGAACTTTAATATGCATTTATTTTTAGAGGATATATATAATTTACCTTGGTACCAACTTATTCGGGAAAATAATATTGATAATAAAATAAGTTTATTAAATCAGTTCATATTATCTACATTTGATAAACACGCCCCGATAAAAGAAGTTAGAGTCACAAAACCTTATGCTCCTTGGCTTACTCCTAATTTAAGATTACTTATGAAAGAAAGGAATCTTGCTTTACAAAGGTTTAAACAAACTCGCACAGTAGTTGATCATACTCATTATAAAGAACTCAGAAATTTCACGCTTTCTATGGTGAGGAGGGAGAAAAAAAAGCTTATTTAGACTCAGTCTGTGCTGATAAAAATTCTCGAAAAACGTGGTCGGCTCTAAAGAACTTAAACGTACGCTCTAACAAAACATATGTCTTACCTGAACACTTGGCTGATCCTAACGAGATCAGCAATTACTTTTCTCCCTTTTTACAAAATACTACTAATAGTTGTGATGAAAAAATTAATCATTATAACAACAGCAATTATGATGATAATAACCAGTTCTCATTTGGCTTAACCACTATCGAATGCGTGAACAAAATGATAAGTAGTCTTAAGTCAAATGCCCTTGGTGTGGACAATATTTCAGCTGTAATGCTTAAGTATTGCAGTCCATTTATTGATAAATATATAACCCATATCATCAATTGCTGCATTGAAACTAATTACTTTCCTAATTCTTGGAAAATTTCCATAGGTAAACCGTTACCAAAAATATCTAATCCAGCTAATTTTTCAGATCTACGTATTATAAGTATTCTTCCTGCGGTTGAAAAAATTTTATATGAACAAATTTATAATTACGTAACATCTAATAATATTTTACCTGATAGCCAGTGTGGGTTTAGGAAGGGATTGAGTACAGCAACAGCTCTAGTTAATGTTACCAATTACATTTTACAAGCATATGATAATGAACTGGATAGTGCGCTGGTGCTACTTGATTTCTCGAAGGCGTTTGATGCCATTAACCATCAGCTTATTTGTGCTAAATTGAAATATTATGGTTTTACCGCTTATTAACTCATACTTACTTAGAAGATCGCAAAAAATTTATTATAATAATATATATTCACCAAATATTCAAATTTATTCAGGTGCTCCTCAGGGTTCGGTCCTTGGACCTTTGTTATTTCTGATTTATACTTCTGATATATTAACATTCTTAAGAACATGTAAAGTACAAGCCTATGCGGATGATAGGCAAACATACCTACATTTTGATCATAATGACTATCCTCATGCCTCTACCCTTATCAATAATGATCTAAATTTAATTAATCAGCTTGCCTTTGAGCATAATTTGAAACTGAACCCCTCTAAATCTGGTGTTATGTTGTTTGGAAATAAAAATCATATTCACACCCTTAAGGAAAACTTAAAGATAACTATCGAGAACCGATTATTAACTCAATAAAAAACTTAGGCATCATTTTGGATAGCGACTTCAGATTTAAAAATCATATTAAAAGACTTCTTCAAAAATCTTGTGCATCTTTAAAATTATTATACGCTAATCGCAATTTTTTGAATGTACAACTTAAAAAAACATTGTGTTATTCTCTTGTGTTGTCTAATTTTAACTACTGCGATTTTCTCTATGGGCCTTGCCTAGATTCTTTTGACAAAAATAGAATTCAAAAAGTTCAAAATTCTTGTATTCATTATATATACGGTATAAGAAAGTTTGACCATGTTTCACATAAATTGAGCGAATTGAACTGGTTAAATATGGAGGAGCGTAGGGTGCATCATCTTGGTAACTTTTTAGTGAATATTATGCATAACGCCTCTTCAATGAAGATGCTAGGATTTTTAACTAACAGGGAATGAAAAAATAGGGTACAACTGTTGAGTTGGCCACTGAGATACCACTACAATACCAGTGGCCTTATCATTTATTATTTTCTGCAGTGTTTGAAGCACCATAGAAAAGGAGGGAAGGCATACAAGTATAACCCGTTTTAGTTTAAGGTAAATGCATTGACAAATAGAGCTTCCGAATCCCTATGCCAAGAAACAAATTTCTTACACTTGCAATTAATTCTGATGAGCTCTAAGAAATTTATGTTGGAACCGATAGTCATGCGATGATACGCCTACACTGTGCATACCTTGAACACGAACAGGACGTCGGTGATTGAAAAAATTATATTTTTTCGGCTGGAGAGCTTTAGGTGAGACCCTGGAGGCCTGTTGTGCACTTTATTTTTATAAAATTCCAAGTTGGGGTGGTTTGTCCTTAAACGGCTGGAATGGGCCAATAGCTTCGCCTTGTATCTATTTCAGAGCTTAAGTTAACTTTTTGTTGACTTTTCTAAGTCGTTAGGGTATAATGCTACAACACCCTGTATGTTCTTTTCACTGAATTTAATTTTTTATTTTAGCAGGCAGGTCAAGAATCACACCCTATAGATCATTTTCTTGAAATAACAACACTACATTTAAAACGAAAAATGAACAAGTATTTATTTAAGCGAAAAAACACAGAGTTCATTATTTATGTTGTTAAAACTAAAAATATTTACACGATTTTATTTATAAAAAATAACTTATTGACACTTGAAATTTTGCCCAAGTCAAGTTGGATCGTTTTTAATTAAAATTAAGTTGAGAAATCTGAGAAAATTCACTTTAAAAACTGGGGCCGCGAAGGCGATTTGAATTGGAGCACTGGGGCTGAATACTAATAACTAAATTTTACTAGGGTTTGCCTAGAAAGATGACACGGGCACTAGTTTTACTTGTCACTGAATACGCCGAAAACACAACTTCCCGGGGGCTTAGCTTATACTCATGATGGGGCACGACGCTCGCTGAGAGCTGGACTGGAGAAACTGGAAAGGGCGCCAAATCATCATATGAGGCTCAAATGATGAAATATTGTGCAATACTTGCTGAAATTTTTGAATTTTGGGTTGAAAATTATATCACTAAATCGGCTGTGAAAAATGTAACAATCTGATATGAAAATGTCAGTGGAATCTAATTTGGTTTTAGAAATATGAACGATAACTGTCTGAATAATATGGCAAATTGAATGGTTAAATTTGAATTGGAAGTAGCGTTGTGAGTCGTACTTTAATCCATATTTGATGTTATATTAAGTAGTCATATTGAGGGTATGTAATTTATCTGCGTCGAGCAGAGCGGGATCCTGCTTTAGGGTAATATGAAATGAGGTTGCCAGCAACTCGTGCGGAATATGTAAACTGGACTTATTTTGGGACGAATGTTTTATGGGCTGGCTGGAAAGGTAAATGAAGGGTGTTTTGATATATTAATAGAAATTTGAGTCGAGAGTTGAAAATAGCGGCGAGTTGCCAGCAACTCGTGCGGAATATGTAAACTGGTCTTATTTTGGGACGAATATTTTATGGGCTGGCTGGAAAGGTAAGTGAAGGGTGTTTTGATATATTAATAGAAATTTGAGACGAGAGTTGAAACAAAGGGAAATGGGCTTCTAGAAAATTTTGGAAAGTGAAACGAAATATTTTTACTTGATGTTTGGAGAATAAATCGGAAGTGATTCGAGATGATGGGGGGGGGGGCTGGGGTGGCTGGGGAGGCTGGGGGGGCTGGATTTTTGAGGGCGATCTTTTGTAAATTTTTGACTGTATATTATCAATGCTATTTTTTATGGGGTTTGCCAAGTTGACCTTGACAATTGGATTATTTGACAAATTTTAGTAAATTTTCCGTCGGCCATCTTGTTTAAATGGGAAATATACGAACAACCTCAACCGGTTAAGGATGAGTCTGAAAATATCTCTATTTTAAATATGGCGGACTTTATGGTGTTAACGGCTAACGCAATTTTTACTAGCCATCAATTTAACTCCTTCAAAACGCTTGTGGGAACTTTCATAGTTTTATTGTATTTTAAATTTTTGACTTATCTAAAAGCCGTCAGGCTTTGGAACAGCAAAAACGTTGGAAACGAATTGTCCTTTGTAAGGTTTGACAATGATTATAGCACCAAAACTTAGTAACTTTGACATACAGTGAGCTAGTATGTTATTCTCCTTCGACCATGTTGGTTCTCTTTTTGTACTCTCTTTTGTACTGCTGAAGATGATAAGGGAATTTTAAGGTGAAATATCTTATCATTTGTAAGTTTGGTCCAATTTTCATAACTTTTCAGGCGACCGGCAATAGGAAGGGAGCCTACCTGTTTTTTGTTAATAGTGTCTCTGTCTGGGATTCCTGCTTCAATGCATTTCCTTCCTTGTTCTCTCCCTTTCTTGACTTTGTTGATAGGGTTTCGGGCATCGAATTGGGTTGGCGTTCTGATTTTGAAGCTTTCGTCCACCTTGGTACTTCCACTGAGAACGGGGTGGACGTCTGAAGTTTAAATTCAGGTTAGCACTTGAGGCCGCAGAACTTTTCTTAGAAATACTGGGTTTCGTAGTCTTAAGCTCTAGACCAGATCGTTGCATTTTCTTGGAAGCTTTTATACAATCAGCTAGTTTTTCACTGGAGAGCCAACCGTCCACATGGCATTAGATAAAGTCTCTCTGACCTCCTTTTTTGGATCTAAACTTATTAATTCTCGCCGAGATTGTTCCTGGTGGAAGTCTAGTAAGAGCCGACTGGCATCGCTAACAAGCTGAACAAGAGAAATATTATTTTTGTTATCAACATCCTTAAGGGGGCTAGTTATTGCGAGGGCCGCCCCAATTTGGTTTTGTAAGTCACTGATTTTTCTGTCCCTACGAGCTACTACCTCCCTGGTAAGAGACAATTTTCGGGTGGCGGGTATTTGTTTATAAGCGATAATCGCTCATTTTCGATTATCCCTTTCTGCAAAACGCTAGTCCAACTTACGGCAACCTCTTTTTGGAAAGGAGGTGATAATTCATAACCCAATATTGATAAGACAGCCAGGTTTAATTCCGTATCAGGTGGTTGAGCTGTACAGTTTTCATTAATTATATTGTCCTCCGGAAGGTCGACTTGATTATCTAAGGAAAAAACAGCCGTATTACCTGTTTTAGGTGACAATACTGTCAGGACCAATATTTAATAAGTTAAAATTGTTTTACCACAACGTACGAGGCCCTATTTTTGTCACTAAATAATAAATAAATACACCACAGGTAATAACGACTCCCTTTATCCCGGAAGGCTCTAGAAGAGCCTTGTGTGGGAGGGGGCTACACATTTAGAGACAAGGGACACACACCCAATATCCGTGTATAGTGGAAAAATCCCTCTCAGTATTTTCCACTGCCCGGAACTTTTGGGTGAGAGGTAAGTGCACTCACCTCTCGACCGTCAGTCATACATAAATTGATATTTGTAATTATTTTTAGACGGTTTTGAATAAGCTAACCTTCCTTTTTTCCTTAATTAAAAAGACAAATAAAAAGATTATCGGTGTTTGGTCATACTATTTACAATTTTACAATTTATACTATTCTACTCACTTTATTCTGTGTATGTATTTGTAATATTGTTTTTGTATTCTAACTGATTTGAAGTAATATTGAACGATTGGATTTATACGGGGTGTAGTAGGTACAAATTGTTGAATTCATCTTAGAGATTTACTGTTCTTATTTTATTCTGCCTAAGTTTAAATAAATTAAAACCTTTTCTGGTGCGAAGTTTTAATTTCATTATACAACCGGCTCATACTTTTTTTTAGATTTTGGGATATAGACTTAATTAAGTTACTTTAAGAAGTACTGTTTTTGTTACTGTATTGAAACTTCAATTTCTTAATGCATCCTTTTCGCGAATTTGGAATGCACTTTGGGTGTCGCTAGCATTGCTAACATTATATTTAAGGGTCTTTTTTCCCGGAGTCGTTTTTATAGCCGCGAGTTACGTTGATGGCCGTAACAACCTTGTTTTTAAAAACAATTTACAATTTGTAGGGCTAAGTTTAGCCGACAAAGAATGATGCAAGTTGAATTTAAATTGACTTAATGAAGTTACAATAGAAAGTGAATCTTATTCTAGTCTGACATACATTTATAACATTATATAATCTGTGCTGAATAAGGCGTTTCTTATCCTCTTCGGAACTAGGTCGCTGCTAACTCCTCCGGCGCCAAACTTGAGCATAACTTCCTTCATGCTATGCGAAAGGGTACATCTCTTGTTGGGGTAGTTTCTTGGTGTATTTCCTGTTGGTTCTTACTTGAAGTCATTTTCAAATACAATAATTTCAGTCTAGGGAATATAACATAAATTATTTATTTATTTACATACACTGCTCAACAGGTAAACCCATTTAGAGAGCAGGACAAATACACAAATTAGCAATACATAGCAGTATGGTACAGGTACAAAACTGACAAAAAAATACATATAGAAAAATAATACGAAAAATGCACAATACAAAATACAAAAAAGTACAAGATGAAATTACCAACCAAGGAATACCAAAGGTTCACATAGGGTTACGGAGTTTTTTAATGTCATTGATTGAGCTGCGAAAAATGTCAAACAGTCAACAATATTTGTTGTAATTGTTGCACATAGTATGGAGAGGAGAGAATGTTAAAACATTAGAATGTGGGATGCCGAGGTAAATGGTTTGTGAACTTCTGGAATTCAAATTCGGAACGCGGAAATTTAATTGACTTAAAATGTCTTGACAGTGTATATTGCTGTGAACAATATTGTATAAAAATACGAGAGAAAAGTATTCGCGTCTGGTAGCCAAAGAATTTATAGAAAATCTAGCTAGGAGTTCTTGCTGCGGGAAGCCAACCTCCGGGTATACTCCATCCGACTTAAACCAGAGCAATTTTACAAATCGTCTCTGCACACTCTCCAAGGCGTCGATGTGAACATTGTAATGGGGATTCCAGACGAGAGATGCATAATCTAGTTTAGACCGGACAAAAGCAAAATAGAGGATCTTTAGTGTACAAATGTTTGAGAAATCTCTGCTCATTCTGATTATAAAACCCAGAGTTTTAAAAGATTTGGCTACAACATTGTTTACATGCGGTACAAATGTAAGCTCTTTATCAAAGATTACGCCAAGGTCTACAAGGGTATCAGGTCTCTGAAGCACTGCGCCATCTACATTATAGTCGAAAATAACCGGCCTTGCACTAGTTGTGTAGGTCATGACATTACATTTTGATACGTTTAGATATAATTTGTTTCGAGTACACCAGTTGCATATGCGTGCTAGACTATCCTGCAGTGTGACGCAGTCCTCCAGAGATGAGACTGTATTAAATATTTTAAGATCGTCAGTATACAGCAAACAGGATACTTGAATACAACTCACGATATCATTTACGAAGATGTTGAATAACAGGGGTCCAAGAATTGATCCCTGCGGAATACCAGATGTTGCACCGTATTCGACAGACCGAAACCCACCATAAGCAACATATTGCTTCCTATTTGACAGGTAGGAGTGAAAAAATTAAATTAGTTGAAAAGAGAAACCAAAATCAGACAATTTATTTAGCAATATAGTGTGACCAAGTCTGTCGAATGCCTTAGAGAAGTCAGTATATATTACGTCCGTTTGCTTACGCTGGTCAATGGCTTCCGAGATATACTGGGTGATACAAATTAAATTAGAGGTGGTGGAGCGCCCTTTCATAAAGCCATGCTGATACACCAATAATTGGGCACTAACACTAAAGTAAATAGTATCATATAGTAAGATTTCAAGAGATTTACTAAAATTGCACAGAATGGATATAGGTCTAAAATTGGAGATGTCATTTATATCGCCTTTTTTAAAAACTGGGCACACTTTTGAACGTTTCCAAATATCTGGGAGACGGCAGTTTTTCATACACAGATTGAAAAGTACCGATAGTGGAGCTGCAAAGATACAAGCACAGTCTCTAATAAAAAAAGCGGGAACGCCATCCGGACTTGTAGTTAACTTAGGTTTAAGTTGTTTCAGCGCATTAAGTATAGCAGCCTTACTAAAAGAGGTAACATTGAATGCAAGGTTATTCGACGCCTGAATATATGTAGAGTGAATATTATCAGAGGGCGGTAGGAAAGAATTACTGAAGAAATCCGCAAACGCATTCAATATGTCGACGGGGTTATCAAAATGTTGTTCGTTGTAAGACATTTGAGTGGAAATATTTGTACCCTTCCTTTTCTTATTCACAAATGACCAAAACTTACCAGGCTCCAAAGTAATATGATTCTCAACCTCCCGTACGTTAATTGCATAAGCAATGTCTATATCAACCTTAATCTTAGATCTTAAACGCTTGAACTCATTATGAGCCAAAACATCAACATTCCGTTTGTGCATGCGCCAGTATTTCGCTTTCAATTTAATATTATTTATTATACTACCATTAAACCACGGAGGATACATTCTATTATGCGTAAAATTGAATTTAGGGACGCACATATCAAAAATCGCATATAATCTATCATAAAACGCCTGACAAGCAGAGACAATATGAGAATATGAATTAAGAAACGACCAGTCAGTATTGAGAAGTAAGTTGTATAGCAATGGAAAATTAGCTTTCCGAAAATTATAACCATTGTTTGCAGTTACCGGGAAGTTATTCCTAGCATTAGAGCTGAGAACATTGTCCAGCAAGATGTTTAAGGCAGGGTGATAGTTATCCTCCCGAGTTAGAATATCATCTGACTTCACTACTGTACATTTCATATTGCATATTACTAAGTCAAGAAGTTTGTTGTCCATATTATACACAAAGTTTTGTTGCAAGATGTTAGTCATATTTAGGAAGTTATTTAGAGACAGTGTCTTACCATCGGGCTGGAAACCGGCTAAATAAGACGCATATTTTAAGATGTTAAAGTCACCCAGTAGCAGAACGTTACTATCTTGAAAATAAGGTAAATTAGAAAAAAATCAAATAATTTATCATACTCATCAGCCCCTATAGCTAGAGGGATATTAATGACAAATATATATATAACGCAGTGATGAGAAAAAATTTTCACACCCAGTATATCGATCAAAGGAGATATTTGAGCTTCAGCTAAATTTAAATGTAAAGGTGATGACTTCAATATTGCATTAACCGCTAGGAGTACCCCTCCACCTCTTGTAAGACCCGTGGCAGTAAAATTCCTATCAGTACGCATGATATGATATTTATTGTTGGACAGTTCATTGTCTAGCCAAGTTTCAGAGAGAGCAATAATATCAATATGCGAGCTTGCGAGAGAATTGTAAATATCGGAAGCTATGTTTTTAATACTACGAGCATTTTGATAGTAAATTGACAATTGCTTAGTACCATGTACACTATTATACAGGTTGTCCCACGACGAACTGCGGCGATTGATATCTCGAAAAGTAGACATCGGAAAATTTTGAAAATTTGGTAGTAAACTAATGTCGATGAAGGCAACTCGGCTAAAATATTTTCAAGATGGTGGCACTTCCGGTTATACCGGAAGTCGATACCAACTTATTTGTTTTAAATGGGACACCCTATATATTATTACATTTTTGGATTGCAAGCAAAATTCTAGGCCAATTTTATGTATCATGTCCTATACCTAGGTCTCTCCGTTTTTGAGATATTTCAATTTTTATGTCAAAAATGACGTTTGCGGGCCCTAAAAGAATTATCAATTTTTCCTACAAGGAAGCCTTTATTATCTAATTTGGGTTCGATTCTTTATCGAAAAAGACCTACTTTAATAGAGTTTTTATAATATTTTGATAAGTATTAATACAGAGTGTTCAAAAAATAAGAATAAAGATGAAATTGAGAAAACTGTCAAAAATCAATTTTTTCAAATGGAAACCCCCAATTTTTATAGTCTTATCTTATTCGCGATTAGAAATAAGAGTAAGTTTGTATATGGATGTCTATTCCGAAAATTTTTAATTTTCGAGATATTCCCAATTCAATATTTCTATATGGGTATTTTGTTATGGATATTAAGTTAAATTACTCTTAGTTGGCTATGACGGCGTTGAGTGCTAAACAAATGTATGTAGCTGTCACTTACCATTTGACAAATATCAATTATCATGCCGGGGCGCTTAAATTATACGCACGAGGATTACTTAAATTTGTTTATAATCTATGGAGATTGTAACAAAGTTTTATCAAGACCATGTGAAATATTTGCTAATAGATATCCAGATAAACAAAAACCGTCTCCGAACAGTATTAAACGAATAATGGAGAATTTCAAAATTTTTGGCACCGTTAAGGCAACAATTCATAAAATAAAACCAATTGTCGATGAAAATATCGAAATTGCTATTTTGGGATATTTTGCGGCATATCCTATGACATCCTTAGGACAAGTGGCCTTACAAACAGGAATCTCCAAGAACTCTATTCATAGAATTCTTTTGAAACGCAAATTCCATCCCTATTCCATTTCTATGTTTCAACACCTAAAGGACACCGATTTGACCAGAAGAGTTCAATTTTGCGAATTTATTTTAACAATGTTACAAGGCGACTTTCGATTTTTGGACAACATAATTTGGACTGACGAGGCAAAATTTACGAAAAATGGACTTTTCAACAGACATAATTCCCACTTTCGGTGTGATTCAAATCCCCATACCGTGAGATTGCGAAATTATCAAGAAACCTGGCAATTTAATGTGTACTGTGCTGTGAGGAATGATGGAGTCGTAAAACTTAATTTTTATGAAGAAAACTTAAATGGTAATGAATTAATACTTAAATAGTTTCTGTTTTTCAAATTACGTATCAATTTTTTTTTAGTTGAAAGATATTTGAATATATTACAAGATTTAGATAATGAATATTTGAACAATTTACCGCTAGCTGAACATAGGCAAATATTTTACCAACACGATGGCGCGCCACCACACAGCAGCTTCATAGTTAACAACTTCTTGGAAGAAACTTTTTACGATAAGTGGATTGCTAACCATGGACCTTTTCTGTGGCCTCCCCGTTCTCCTGATCTGTCTGTCTTAGACTATTTTATATGGGGAACAATAAAAGATATGGTTTATTTTAATCCAGTCACAACAATGGAAGATCGTCAGGCAAAAGTAAGGAATGCTTTTGAAAGATTATCTCCAGGTTCTATTAGAGCGGCCACCCATGACGAACTAACACTTTGAATACTTATTAACATAAAATATTTTCCTGAGTATAAGTAGTTATACTGTTAGTATTTTATGTAAGAACCTTTTGTATCTAAGTTACATTTGTTTAATTATTTTATGAACTGTTGCAGTGTCAAATTTTTTGAAATTCTTCCTTATTCATTAAATACTGTTCGGAGACGGTTTTTGTTTCTCTGGATATCTATTAGCAAATATTTCACATGTTTTTGATAAAACTTTGTAACATTCTCCATAGATTATAAACAAATTTAAGTAATCCTCGTGTGCATAATTTAAGCGCCCCAGCATGATAATTAATACTTGTCAAATGGTAAGTGACAGCTACATACATTTGTTTAGCACTCAACGCCGTCATAGCCAACTAAGAGTAATTTAACTTAATATCCATAACAAAATCCCCATATAGAAATATTGAATTGGGAATATCTCGAAAACTAAAAATTTTCGGAATAGACATCCATATACAAACTTACCCTTATTTTTAATGGCGAATAAGATAAGATTATAAAAATTGGGGGTTTCCATTTGAAAAAATTGATTTTTGACAGTTTTCTCAATTTCATCTTTATTCTTATTTTTTGAACACTCTGTATTAATACTTATCAAAATATTATAAAAACTCTATTAAAGTAGATCTTTTTCAACAAAGAATCGAACCCAAATTAGATAATAAAGGCTTCCTTGTAGGAAAAATTGATAATTCTTTTAGGGCCCGCAAACGTCATTTTTGACATAAAAATTGAAATATCTCAAAAACGGAGAGACCTAGGTATAGGACACAATACACAAAATCGGCCTAGAATTTTGCTTACAATCCAAAAATGTAATAATATATAGGGTGTCCCGTTTAAAATAAGCAAGTTGGTATCGACTTCCGGTATAACCGGAAGTGCCACCATCTTGAAAACATTTTAGTCGAGTTGCCCCCATCGACATTAGTTCACTACCAAATTTTCAAAATTTTCCGATGCCTACTTTTCGAGATATCGATCGCCGCAGTTCGTCGTGGGACACCCTGTAGATAAAGTCACACGACGTCCCAGAGGTAACAAGAGGGGGAGAACGGTGCGCGGTTAGTTGCTATTGACCGGATAAGATATCGTTTCTAACTCTCTCGCAGGCTTGCTTATACACAGTACACAATTTGACATCCCAGGCCGCATGATCAACGCCCACTTTATTTTTATGTTTTTCGTTGAACTTAACACAGTTAGAGCAAGTAAGGGTTTTAGACTTACATGACTTAATTTCATGGTTTTGTCCACATCTAGGACACGAAAGATGGTTATTACAGGTTTTGGATGAATGGTGCAACTCATTACAATTATAACAGCGAACAACCTGGATGGCATCAAACACAACACAACTGTCGTAATTAACAAATAAGTTACCAGTTTGGGAAATCTTCTCGTAGGTAGTTCTATCAAGTTGGAGAATTGCTTGAAAAATTTCTTTATTTTTCCTTGTTGGGCCTAACTTAATCAATTTACATTCAGAATTTTCAGAAATAAGATTGCTATTACACTTAATTATACATTCAAGCAGCTCTTCTTCATTATATTTCTCCGTAATTCCGACAATACGCACTCTGGGGTTCACTCCATGGACTTCTCTGATTATATAAGATTCAGATAAACTGTTCTCGACCATCCTCTTAAATTTCTTGTTCTCAGTGATGTTTGCTCAGCTAACTAATATCCCGCCATTTTTAACATTAACTACTTTCGACAACTGAATATTAGAGTTTACAGGGTTAATTTTCTACAGTAGCTCCGATTTGGTTTTAGAATATTCTTGCCCTTGGCTTTAAGGTTGTATAATGACTGCAGGATTAGTTTTGTTTTTCACTATTATTATCAAAACAATCACAAGATAAATAATGAGGGTTTTAAAATCAAAGCTTGACATCTCTTCAGTTTCTATGTTTTTTACAAGTTGTTTGTTTAAATTTAATTAATCGTTTAGCCTGTTTGTATCATCTCAGTTAATATGTGAGATTTCTAATGCTTTATTGTCGAAAAATAACTTGTCAACATTGTTTTGTATATATGGCAGAAAGCTGCCAATTTGATTAATTTTTAAATCAGTTTTGTATATTTTTATTCTATGATTATCAAATTGAATGAAGCAATCTGGTGAAAGCGAGATAATATAAGTTCCAAGAACGTCTTTAGTTACCAAGCGATTGTTACAGTTTATCTTTAACACATTTTTCGTAGGAGAAATAATTATGTACTGGTCTTTGTCAATTTCTTGCACTTTAGACTCGATAAGTTTTATTTTATTTTGACTACAATTTAAATTTTGTTCTTTGGGTATAATTTGAATTTAAGAAATTTTGTTATTTACGTTATGTAATGTTTGATAGTTTACAAAAATAATTTTCGCTACTTATTTCTATACAGGGTTCAATAATGTGTATGATTGCTCGGATAGAACTAGGAATTTGGATTTCGGGATTATGAGATTGAAGTTGTTGTCAGACGTTAACGTGGGTAAAGCCTATAAATGAAAAATATTGCATATTGTATATCTCGTTCTGAGTGATAGGAATCTCAATGATAAATTTTATTTTTCGATTTTTAGTTCTCCGATTTCTCCGCTGATGACTCATCCGATTCCGTATCTGGAATAAGATAGGAATGTTTTAGTTTGTCCATATGAATTTTTCTGGTATGTTTTGTTTGATTGTTTAATAAAATACAAGTTTTGTCTGGGTTAATTTCTTCAATTATATAGGGGGCCTATGAATGGGTTTGTCGTTTTAGATCTCCCTCGGGGGTTTCGCATATAAACTTTATCTCCCACTTTATATTGACTTGTTGAATCCTGATTTCTTCTTAGATTAATTTGATATGCTGCCTGTTTTGTTTTTATTAAATTTTGTTTTACTAGTTCGTACTGAGCTTGGGTGGTCTTTTTCAATCCGTCGACGAAAACTTGATAGTTCCTATGCTGAACATTTATAGAATAAGAGTTGGCTGCGTTAGTTTGTCCTAATAGTAATTCTTGTGATGTAAAATTCATTGCGGAATGTATGGTGTTATTGTAGGCGATTATACATTGTTTTATTCTGACGATGGGTCTCATGTTTGGGCTTATTAATTTGGCTACCCTGTAATGCTCGATTAGGGTTGAGTGAAGTCTTTCTATGGCTCCGTTTGATCTGGGATTCTAAGGTGTAGTTAAATGATGGTCTATTTCGTATAGTGTGATTAGATCTTTAACTAGACCGTTTTCAAATTCGGTTCCGCTATCTGTGGTTATTTTCCTTGGTATTCCATAGTGTATAAAATAGTCTAACAGAACGTCGCAGACTTCCGTTGCGTTCTTGATCTCTATTTCATAAGCAACAGCATATTTCATAAAGGAGTCTAATAAAGTTACAAATTTGAGTTTTTTAATTACAAAAGTGTCTATAAACACATGATCTAATGGACTGCTCGCTGTAGACGTCAAATTGGTATTTGCTGTAGGGGGTATTCGGTCATATTTGGTCATATTACAAATCTCACAATTTTTTATATAGTCTGAAATTGTTTTGTTCATCAATGGCCAGTAGTAGCTTCTTTTAATTTGTAGTAAAGTAGGTAGGATTCCACGATGGTTTAGATTTTCATGTATTCTTTTTGTAATGTTTAATTTTTTATTGTCTTGTAGTATATATGTTTTGTGACCCATACATCTAATTAATTTCAGTTTATAACTCATAAAAATACTTAAATAGGCTTGGCATAATGTGGGATAGAACTCGTCTGTACAATTAACATAATACGTTTCTTTTGGTACTAGATATTCTTTTAACCAGCTTTGTATTTGTAACTGATCGTTTGCAATGAAGGTCAGTTAGACCTTTTTCTTGTCAAATTGCACAATTTTTGCTCTTTGCTCAATTGAGTCTTGGGTTGTGTTAAACCATATTTGTTTGTGTTTTGTTTCTATGGCGTCCTCTGCTAGGGGTATACTAGGCATATTATCTTCCTGGGAATGTATAGTTACATTTTCTTCTACTTGAGCGGGAATTTGAAGTTCGATATTGGGTAGTTCTAGGTCAATCCCGGGTATTTCTAAATCGACGTGTACTCGATTTGGTTGGTCGTTTCCACTTGTAGAATATCACTTATTTCACTGGTGTATTTAGGCCTCTTGAGGTTCTAACAGTGGCTGCGATTGAATGTTCTAGGAGGTAGATTTTTATCCTTGATAGGGCGTCAGCGTTTAAGGTGTTTTTCTTTCTTATGTACAATTTCGTAATCAAATTCCTCTAATAGTAATTTCCAGCGTGTTAGTCGAGAATTACATTCTTTAAGGTTCATCAGCCACTGTAAGGGTTTGTGGTCTGTTACTATCTTTGTCTTCCTGCCGAATATGTATGATCTAAAAATTTTCGTTGCGAAAATAACGCTCATCAGCTCTCTTTCGCTCGTACTGTATTTTGTCTCGGTCTCATTTAAAGTTTTTGAAGCGTAGCATACAGGTAAATCGTTTCCTGACTTCATTTGCGAGAGCACCGCACCGAGTGCAATATCTGATGCATCCGTAGTTATTATGAATGTCTTATTAAAGTCCGTGTATTGTAGTATGGGTGCATTACTCAAAATTTCTTTGCATTTTTCAAAAGCTTCAACAAATTTTTTATCATGAATTATTTTTGAATTTTTCTTTAAGCATTTCGTCAATGGTTTGGTTAAATGTGCAAAATCTTTAATAAATTTCCTGTAGTAACCCACGAGGCCAAGGAACTGCTTTATTTCTTTCCTAGTGGTTGGTATTGGAAATTTCGTAATCGCTCGTACCTTGTCGGGATTGGGATGTACTCCGTCTGGTGTGATAACGTGACCTAAGTATTCGGCTTCGTGTCTCATAAATTCAGATTTAGGTTCGCATCCGTAAGTCTTTCAAATATTTTGTCTAAACGTGAAATATGTTCGTCCAAAGATGAAGAAAAGACGACAATGTTATCCATGTAGACTAAGTATATCTCATTCTGCAATACTCGAAGTATGTGGTCCATTACAGATTGGAAAGTCGCTGGGGCATTCTTTAGTCCAAAGGGCATCCTTTTAAACGCATAGTGTCCATTCTCAGTTGAAAAGGCAGTTTTTTCTATGTCATCTGGAGCCATTTATATTTAATAAAACCCGTTGGCCAAGTCTAAAGTTGTAAAATATGTGGTGTTCCCTAGTTTACTTAATAAGTCGTCTATATTTGGAATAGGATATTTGTTATCAATAGTTTTTTCATTGAGCCGTCGGTAGTCTATAATTATCCTCCATTTTGCTTTTCCACTTGCATCTTGTTTCTTAGGGACAACCCATATAGACGATGACCAGGGTGATATACTATGTTGTATGATGTCATCTTTCAGCATCTTGTCCATTTGTTTTCTAATTTCTTCTCTGTGTACTTGGGGGTAGCGATAGCTTTTTGTGTAAATCGGGTCGTTGTCTTTTGTTTTAATATGATGTTTAATTTTGCTTGTGAATGTAAGTGGCATATCTTCGTGGTAAAATATGTCTATATTTCAGACACAGTTGTTGCATTTTTTCTTTTTCCTCTGTATTCATTCTTAAGTTTTTCTCTAAGTTTTCTGCCAGTTTCATATCTATTTGTGAGTTATCGTGTGTTTCAGGAGTATCCATGTCGAAGTTGTTTATTTCCATAAAATCTTGTACCTCAATTGGTTTGTCCAGTTTAAAATTTTGTGGTTTGTCTGAATTATTTTTTATTGTTGTAATAATATAATTATTTTCTATGGTGACTATTGATGGTGGAATTTCTAAATCCTTTTTGAATTTATGTTGGGAAACTAGTCCCTGTTTTAATTTTGTTTCCTCTACCAGTAATTTGACTGTTATCTTTGTTCTATGTGGAATTACTTTTGCACTTTCCCTTGTTCAGTTTCACTGTACAATACAGGAATACACTGCCGTCATAAGGAGAACAGCCGTATCCGTAAATTGTCGGTTGTCGAGGAAAGTAACAAACGCGTTTGTACTTTTACCAACTAGTAAATATTTATTCAGAAAATCTGTTTCAATGGATCCTAGGTGCTTTAAATATTCAAATTCTATTGCTCCTTACATTTTTGTGAAACATAAATTACTTTTGAAAATACAGCACTTGCGTTTGTTTACTATACGTAACACAATTAAATCAAATTACTCATAAGAAAGAATGGCCGCAAGTGCATTTGCGGTTGTTCTCTATAAAAATACATCAACTAGAAACGTTTTAAATTGAAAATTGTCATTTTAATCTACGACTAGTTAGGTAAGTAAATGAATATTTCGCTATAAATAATAGTCGATTAAAATTTCGTAAAAAAAAACTTTTTGCAACTTGTCGGTGAGCATGAATATGAAATTTGCAAGATGTTCTGAAGAGTAATTAACCAATCAATTCAATAAGAAGAAAACAGAAAACTAATGCAAGCAGGTACTTATTAAAGCCTGTTCTTTAAGATGTGGGTCAAATATGGGAAAATAAGTAAAATATGAAAAACTTTTCATTCTTTTATTTAGAAGTCGGTTTATACAGAATAATTATTTTTATGAAAATCTTGGATTTAATCTAATCTTCAACATTACTTAATAAATCAGTTGCAGCGTTATTTACTGTAATATTTTCCCACAATGTTATTCTGTTTGTAGGCATTAGCTTGCAAAAATTGCTTATTGTCTTTACTTGCCTGCTCTCTGTAATACCTCTTTCTTCATATCTACTGCATACGGAGGCGAACTCTCGTTCCTATATTGTTTTAGCATTTAAAAAATTTAGTTCTATTGGTTCTTTGTTGAATTCCTTAAAATAGTACAAATTAAATGAAACTAGGCTATTCCACTCTTTAAAATCTGTAATAGCCATAGACTTTACACTGACTTTTTCCAAATTCGAAAGTTTCACAGCAGATTCGTAATCTGAAAAATCGTAAATTTTTCCTCTTTTCATCAGCAACATTTCCATCTGATGGTGGCAATCATTTAAGCGAATGAACGCCATCAGCATAAACGAATCAACATTGGGTAAATTGTTACTTTGTGCTTTCAAAAATCGCTTTCTGTCGTTATAATGTATAAATGGATAAAGGACACTTCCATATTAATGGTAATTTTATTTAATGTATACATTCATTGAAATTGCTAATTAAATCTATAAAAAAATATATTTTTAAATGCATATTCTGTATTTGCAAGGGCCTATTATAATTTAATAATTTTTAAGGCGTAATTGAAACACCAACTAATCTGCAAAAGTGTATTAAGGTGGGCATATCCAAAAAAGAGAGATCCGATAAGCAAATATTTATTATTTTTGGCTATAACTTTTTTTAAATACATATGTTGGTAAAAAAAAGTATAAGACTACCTAAGTAGAACTATGGCAGGTGTAGTGATATGACTCTTCGCTCAATAATTTCAGTAGTTCGCAAAATTAGTTAATTTGAAACTACAAGATATGAATGGCACTATTTTTAAATTTAAATTAAGTAATTTTTTATACAACTGAAATTATTGAGTGAAAATTCATGTCGGTACGCCTGTCATAAAAATAAAGTTATGGCCAAAAGTAATGACTTACCTTAAGAAAGTTTAGCCATATTATATGAGTATTACCGTTCGAAAAATTACAATAACTACTTGTAGTTGCGATTTTTTCAATCTACTTATTCCTACCCCATCCTTGTCTCAGTCTCCCACTCCGTCCACCCTCGCTGACTCCCGCTATTATTTCGCACTGCAATTGTGGCAGTGGAATTTAGATCGGCATAACATGTTGGGCCAATGGGTGAGTTTGTAATTCTTCGAACGGCAATACTCATATAATATGGTTCAAACGTCCTTAAGGTAAAGTCATTTGACCATTTAATTATATGTCGTATTGCCGGTCTCGAATTACAATAACTACTTGTAGATGTTTAAAGTCAAACCATCTAGGATTCCAAAAACTAAATTTATTCTACAGATGAAAGATAATAACAATGGTTGTAAGATATGTATCTGATCAGGTTTGATTAGGAATAGAACAGAAGATCCCTTTAGCAAATGTGGTGGGATCTTCACAAAGAGGTCGATTATAAAATCTAGCAAACATATTTGACTTTTGGGTCCAGACTGCCGTTAACTCCTCCTACTCATCTCAGTTGAGAGGCCGGCTCTATGAGCTGCCGAGGTCGCAGCATGCCAAGTACTATAACTTGAAAAAATAACGGTATCAATTCCACTCGCTGTGAGTGTCATCTTGATCCATTTACTTAATCTCTCTGTAGATACTGGGCGAATTGGCTTTCTAACTCTTAAAATTAATAGGTCCGTGTCAGAGGGGCGTGTATCTTTAGTGCTAAGCTCATAAAAGTTAATAACCGAGGCTAAGCAAAGTTTCAGATTTTCTCAAAAATAAGATATTAGTAAAAATGGTTGAAAATTTTTGGACGATGACTTTGACTTTATCTGAAATTCTGATTTCCAACCAATCTGGAAAATGAGCGATGTTTTGTATCCGTATATGTGCCAATATCTGCATTCTATGGCGTGTAATCAATGCTAATAATGTGACCAGTTTCATAGTTAGTTGTAACCGAGAAATGTCAGACAAAGGATGTAATTTTGATAAGTATACCAACACAGGCTGCGGATCCCAAGTGACTTAATACCTTTATTTTGATTGTTATTGATGGTAAATACCTTTCAAAAACCGTTTCAAGATCGGTTTGTCGGAATTATTGACAGCAAAAATTAATACTATAGCTGCATGTTGAGAATTAAGAGTTGTAGGAGTCGCCAGATTAAAATCGAGCACTTAAAAAGGTTATAATCATATCTAAAAAATATAGAAGAGGATTATACCCCTTAATATTACAAAAATACCACCATTTCTTTAAATATGTGGTATATTGTTTTAAAGTATGCTGTAGCGTACGAACGCTCAAAATATGGTTTAAGATGAATGGACTGTATATCTATATATATATAATTGCGAAGTAAATAAAATTGTATGTTTAACTTGTAAATCTCTATAACAAATAAATGAAAAAGGAAGGCACACTAGACGACTTACCCTTGTGATGTTTTGGTGGTCTTCTTAAGGGTTGATCGTTGGTGAAAAGGCCTTTCTGTTGAAAAACCCTTATTGCCTTCTTTTCTCTCAAATATTTATCATGATCCACAACACCAGTGACAATGTTCAAATAACTTACAACTTGTGAAAACGACCCAAATTAAAAATTCCAATTTCGAATTTTAACAACTAGCGAAAATGTCTCAATTAATGCGATGCCAAATTACACTGCCTGGTTAACAACACCATAAAATTATATCTCAGTATATCTCAAGAGTAAAAAAAGAAGTGTTCTTTTTGCTTGAAATAATAAAAAAGGCTTGTAAAAGCCGTCTAGTGCCAGCATTTAAATATATTTAACCAGCAATACACGACATATGCGGACTAATTAAGGCTTTAATGGCTTGAAGTTCTACTGTTGGAACTCCCCGTCTGAGAAAAGCTTCCCGGATAAAATCCCAACCTCCAGGGAAAGCCTTCGCCAGAGTGGGTGACATTTCCTGAAAGGTGAAGAAAGGAGAGTTTTAGTACGGAAACACTAGGGGTTTTGTTGTTAGCAGTTTTCCAAAAACAGAGTACCATGGTTGGGTGCTCCAACTAGGAACTATTAATATTCCTTGGGTCTTTTTAGAAATAATTTTCTGTAAACATTTTAAAACCGTCAAGTACTTCAAACAAATGTTGAGAGGTTGCGCTCCGAATATCTACTAAAGTGTACATAGGAACTTGGTTTTTACTGAATTACTCGTGTCGGAGTGAAATTTAATGGCTAAAGTACTTGAGTTGTAATTACATCCACATACTTTCGTCAATAATAATGGAGAAAGCCGACAATTCCGATTTAAGTTCTGTTAACATCTTTTTTCAATGTTTTGCCCTAATATGCCGTTGCGCGAGATTTTGTTCTCTTGCAGGAAATTTTTTTAGCAATTTTTGAATCGTAAAATATGTCATTTATCACTCTACTTAGGTGATCCATTACTCGAAATGGCACGTTATGTTCCACGAGAACTGATACTATTTTACTTTCCGCTTTTTTAAATTTCGTTGGAAATTAACAATTTTTTATAGTAACTTATCTAAAAAACAAAATATAAAGTCAACGTAATTATTAATAAATATTAAAAAATAAAGGCAAATCTGAGAAGATCCAGAAAACCCGACCATATTTTGCTTATGCTTTAAGAAAATCGCATGTTCTTTTAGCGAAGCATGTCTAGATAATAACTTCGAATTACATGTCTTGCAATGGGCACTGAAACCATCATTCGATTTACACAGCCACGCCGAAAACGATTGGTCTTGTTGCCATTCAGAACGATAATTTCCGTTTTATTTCGTTTGAACACTTTGAACTTATAAAAATAATGTACAACAATAATACAACGGGGATGTCGAACGGACTGTCGGGCGCAACGGCCGACGATCGACGGGGAAACCCGGAACGGAACCTGTACAAGGCTGGAGTGCGGTCAGAGACAGTTGCAACGCACAGAACAAGAATTTAGTCGGCAATGTTCCAGTTTGTCTTTCAAGAAATTATTTGAATGTTTAACCGCACTTTCCTCGAAAACGGTTGGAGTTATCAAGTTCTACCAAGTGTACCTTTTATACGAAATGACGCCTTCATCAGATTTTCTGGTCAGAAGTAGCACAACGTATATTAAAAAAAATATATGAAAAAAATTCATCATCAGATACAGATCCTGCGGCGCCCTCTATGATCTAACGTAATATAATACATACATTATTGTTTCTTAGAATAAAACAAGTTCCTCTAACAAATTTGGCGAAGACCAGTCAAGAGGCTGTTGCGTTATTGCAAAAAACGAAAAAATAATTTGAACTTTGACACCCTGTATCTTTTTCCACAGCAACATATTACTAAAGCATATTTAGTTATATCCTCATATTTTGGTCCAAAGAATCTATCCCTGAACTATGACCTATTATTAATGGTCCACCATGTTGAGTTAAATTGTGAACATTTTTGGATATTTTATATAACATTGGATAATTTTAAACGGATATCTAAAATTGTAAAAAAAATTTGATTTAAAGTTACTTACTTTTTATTGCAGCTATAAAGGTTATTTTTTGTCGTACGTACGAGGTTCTGTCAGTAAATTTCCTTCGATTAATTACTTTAATTTAACGCCGATAATGGACATAGAATAGAATTAAATTATAGGACTTTCGGATACTAGCATTAAAGCAGTTCTATAATAAGGAATAATCAAAATTGTAATATTCTTTTGGTATTAAAGTTAGTTACTTGGTATTACACTTATGAATATTATTTTTATGCGCACATACGAGGTTCTGTCACTAAATAACTTTATTATTTAGGTGTACTTACAATTAAGTAGAATAGTAAAAATTTTGGGGCTTTTCCGCTTCCTTCTTCATTGTTTTTTTAAACTTTCTTTTTTCCCGCTTCCGTCTCCGTTTATTTTTCACGTCCTTTCCTTTTTTTATTTCTTTCGTTATTTTCTTTTCAATTTCTTTCTTGTCCTTTATTGCTTTCTTATCATTCTTGGAATTTTTGATACGTTATTATCCAATCCTGTGGTGATTTCAATTAAATCGTTGTATTTTTCTAAAGATACTTTTGGTGGATTTGCATACAGTTTGGGATAGTTAATTATTTCTTTATCAGTAGATACATGTTTAGTTTTTCGAATTGACTCATATTTCAAATCAAAAACGGTTTTGTAATGTATATTTCCATCAAGGCAGTACTTTAAACACAATATCCCACTAACATACGGGTCTGAAGGTCGGTTTTCTTGTCTTGTAGTTTTCTTCGATTTCTTTAAAAACGTATGTTAAATACTTTATATTTGAAGGGAAAGGGTTATTCCGCGCTTGCCTTATAATTCCAACATAGTCAGAGGGTAAGTATACATCTCTACGATCTCGTCTTCTTTCAATTAAACTATGAACGGAATCACATTCCATTTAGCTGTGACCCTTTATTAAAAACTTTTGCTCTATCACGCGCGTTGGATAAAGTACAGTTTTTGTTTTGATATCCACAGTTGTCTGAATATAGAATTATTTTCTTTTTTAACTCTTTGAAATGTATATCTAGGTAATCAATTATGCAGTTTATGAAATCTGATGCATCAACGTCACCATTTCCCTCATGCCATAAGAAGTTTGTGCTTTGATGGGAGGCTAAATTATACATTGTAAAATTGTACACTCCTAGCTTTGTTTTGTAATACAATTTGCTAGCATGGAGTTTGGGAGAAAGCTGGACTGCTTGTAAGTCCATGGCTAAGTGTGACAGTTCCCAGTATCGCGCCTTCTTTATCATATTCTTTTTCAATTCGTGCTCTATATGATTTTCAAATTGTAGCTTAGAAACAACATCAGAAGGAGTGCATGTATCGCACTGGTCCTTACGGGGTTTAAACAACCCTATATTTTTAGAATCAATAACTTCATTGAAGACGTAAGCACTTAATTACTTCACATTGTCAGTGGTACACTGCTCAATGTATAGTTTATGTAATCGGTTCTTATTTTTTATGGAACCGTCCTCTAAATATTGTTTTTATGTATCAGTACGGGAATAATGGCTTGGTAATTTTGGAGATTTATCAAGCCAACTTTCAAGGTGATTGCTTCTGTTGCCATCTTTTGGAGTGGAATTTCCTAGGAGCCGTTCAGATGCTCCTTGTGCATTCTTTGATTCGTTGGATGTAATTAGTTCCATTCTTACTTTGTTTGCACCATTCTCGATCTGACCATTCCCCAATCGACAGGGTATTTAGAAACATTGTTTTGCAAACACGACATGATGTTTCACCAAATTTGAAATAATACTGGAAAATTATTGATTTTTTCTCAGGATTTATAGCATTCCTGCGTAGTTGTTGAGGCTCGACCTTCACTACATTATTTGCTATTATCCCACGTTAGAACTTTCCAAAAATTGCGAAATATTTCTTCCCTGTCCTCATCAGAAATTTTCGTACTCATAAATTTTCGACTTTTTACACAACTTTCTAGTACATTTTTCACTCATTCTTCTTGCAGATCTCTGTACATCGTTCTTCCGTTCTGCTTGTGCAGATCTACTAAACCCCAAAGAGTCTTCACACCTCTCATTGTTTTGCCACGGTTAGAATTTCTCTTACATGTTGATCTAGTTACTGCATATCTTTTTTCTCATCCTTTGGTCTTCAACAGTATTTTTCATATCATTATCCATTTTAAGATGCATGTTCCTTTAGTATGTCGCCAGTGTTTTCATTATTTTTATTGTCTAATGTCTTCATAATTCAGGCGTGTCTAAATTGATACTGTTAATTATTGGAACAGGCAAGATGCCATCCTTCTCTCGTTCAAATTCTACAGCAAGATTTCGATGGAAAAATTTTTCGGTTCCAAGTTTCCCTGCTGTTGAATGTGTTCATAATTATGAGGAGAAAAACCTTCTTGATCAGAGAAAATAGGCTCATCCTGGAAAAATCTTGATTACTTTCTGTTTTCTCTAAATTAATATTGTCAACTGGCACAAGCAAATTCACATCCTTCTCTAGGCCTATTGGCTTTAATGTTTGGTTTTCCTTAGATGTGAAGTTATTATTTTGCTTTTGTGCCCCTAATACAATACCCCTGTTCATTCTGTAAAAAACAATACACATTTTATGGAATTTATATAGATTCATACCATGCAATTTTAGAGTTTTAATGAATTTTATTATTATTATTGTTTATAATTATTTATTTGTGGCATATTCATAACTGTTTACTTTTTATTGGGTACAAAATATTTAAAAATTTGTATCTTGATCCTTTTGGCGCAGTGGTTTCTTTCATAAATTGTTTTATATATTTTTACAGGTGACATCTAATAAAAAGTATGAAATTTTGTTTTCAGAAATGAAAATTGCATTTGATAATAATGCAATACCTTGTAAGTTATAAAAAAATGTTTTGAACGTAGGCAAAGGCGGATCCGAGGGCTCTCTAAGGGGGGGTACTTGCACAAATGGACAAATATTGAAAAGTACCCGGTAAAAAAAATGGTTTAAAAAAACACATTAAAATATTAACATTATTATTTATTTATATATAAATATTTCACACTACAGGTTAAACGTTAAATTCTAACCTACGTTTTGAATACGCAAAACGATTTATTACATTTGCAATATCAACGTTTAAGTTTAAATGAATATATAGTAACGTTAAACCCAGAAGCCTTTCTTGCGTCATTCGATTTCCCAGCCAACTTTTGAGGGGCCTTAGGGCTGAAAAGCTACGCTCAGCTGAGGCTGTACTAACAGGTAATGTAAGTAATATCTGTAGCACAATATTGCAGTTTGGGTAGAGATCTTTGTCAAATATTTTATATTTCCATAACACTTTGTGCCTTGTTTTCCTCTCCATCTTTTGCTTTGAATTCTCGCATCAGTTTTGCTTTCCATGATATAACCTCAGCTTTGAAAACAGTTTTAGAATTAGAAACATTGAGTGCTGACAATATTTGATCATATTTCTGCCACAAGCCACTGCTACAATTATCAATTGTTTCGTCGTTAGATTTTCTTAAGCTTTCAGGTAACAATATTGACAGATTAAAAGCACTTATTGTCTCATCGCTGAAACGAAAATTCCAATCGGAAATGATGTCATCCAACTGTGGAATAAATAAACTTATCCTGTAATAATCTTCAACTGTTTCTACATTATAATTGGCTCTCTTTGTTTGCCGAGAAACAATTCTTGGTTTTTGCAAGATTATATCAAGTTTCTGAGCCTCATCCGATATGTCTTGCCAAATTTTGCTAAACTCGGTATTAGCGTGAAATAATCTACTAAGCATGTTGATGCAAAAACGCTATTAATACATTTTAGCGCAATTATAAATGGACCTGTTAGCATAGCGTTTAATAATATATTAGCTTTTGGGCTTGAAACATTTTCTTTCCAGTTTCTAATATCGTCCAGTACATCTACAATTGTCATGAGATTCTTTTCAAAATATAGGGAAGTATCATGTCTTTCTACCCAAGAAAGGCTACTCAATTTGGTATTCAGTTTAACAGAAAGCCCCGTTTTGCGCAGGCATGAAATAAGGTAATCACTTCTCTCATAATACCAAAACAATCTCTAATACCTTCGACTTGTACACATTTTGAAATTGATAAATTTAGCGAATGGCTGTAGCAGGGAATTCTGACCGAAAGTGGATCAATTGTTTTTATTTCATTAACTGCCCCTTTTAATTCAGATGTCATTACACTGCAGGTATCTGTGCAGGTTCCAACACAGTTCATTAGTTCAAAATTGTTTCTTTCCAGTATATTTATAACAGATCGGCCTAATTTTACACCAGCAATTTTCGGTTCAGTTTGCATATCGAATTCGATTCCATAATATAATTCGTGTATGTCAGTGAATCCAATGAAATCTTCTCTTATTTCAGAGTTTAAAACATATCTTAACATTATGCTCATTTGAGACGTTGCGGAGATATCGGTTGTTTCGTCGAACAGTATAGAAAATAATTTAGACTCACTAACATAGCTCCTAATTATGCTCAATATTTCTTCACCACAACACTCAATGATAGAATTTTGGGTAGTTTTTGATATATATGTTGCGCGTGGACTTGCAGTTTTTAAATGTTCTTCAAGAGCATTATCCCCAGCGCGAACTCTCAATTTTAAAATTACTCTAAAATTTCTTTCATTCGTTATCGATTGTTCCTGCTGTTCTGAAGAAAGTGAGGGCGTGTTTAAAAACCCATCGTCTCTATGTCCTCTGAACGCAATATTTTGCTTGCCCATTGTTATTATTGTGTCAATTATCGGTATTAATCTGCTGCGGTTTTCTTGAATCTGTTTTAACCTTGCTGTTGAAAGTTGGTTTCGAATTTCTGATTCCGGTTTATCGAAATTTTTTAAAAATTGTTTAGCACTTATTATCGCATCCTTGTGATACTGATTATTTTGATGCTTTTCTAAATGACCATCTTTTCCAAGAAGTTTATTAAATATTTTCAGAGGTTTCAGATGACTTTGGTTTAAATATCTCTTTATGACTTTATCATGTAATTTGTGTTCCGAGAATGGAAAATTGTAGTTTTTTTGGTGGTTTATAAGGGTCTTCTAAGAGCTCCTTTTTCTTTAAATCACTAATACTTGGAATTTTATTAATATAAAATCCAACATTAGCACAACTTTCTCCAACCGGAGCCGGAGCGTCAGCACTGTCAACAGTCATTCCAATTTCAATGAAATTAGTTGAAGAATCCTGAGGTGTCGAAGGGGTGCATAATATTGTTTCTGCTTCTGGCTGTGTTTTCTAAGGAGGAGTTGAGTCCTTCTGTTTAACCAAAAAGAAATCGATGGTTTTTTGTTTTTTCTTACTAGGTAGAGTGGGAGGTTATGCCATTTCAAAAAAAAGCGCGTGAAAAATTCGCCTCATTTTACGAAATAGAAATACCTACTTGTATCTTACACAAGAGTACAACACACGGAAAATCAAGTTAATACTTTATGCCACAGACCTCATGCACGTCTTACACGCTTGTGATTGCACTGCATTTCGGTGGCGGGCGGGTGGTGTATTTATGTCGTACGGTACTGTGCCGGGCACTGACAATTTAAAGAGTGAAAAAACAACCTATTGCTAAATCGCTAATATTCAGTCTGTTCAGCAGTTACGAGACACGAGTAAAATGTGCGGTTTCTTTATTTGTCCGAATTGTTTGGTTATTGGTTTTTATATCTTTATTATTAATATATTTAATTTATGTTCCTATTTTGTTTTTGTATGGCTAAACATCTGATGGCAGTCGGGCGTTATCATCGATCGCAAGGCCGCTAACGTTTTTCAAGTGACGCTTTCCAGGAAGTAAAAATTATATTTGCGGACAGCTTCAAGTAATATATATATACATGTGATTTCGGGACCTATTTGGAGTATGGGCGGAATGGATCGGCAGGTTATTGTTTTCGTTTTCTATGCCAAAATCTTCCCTTTTGCGGGTACATATTTTTACGTTGTTTTAAATCTATACTTCCACTTTCTCACAGTAGACGTTTATTTGGCATGCCTATACATATTTGAGGACAAATTGACTAAATTGGAATTTATTCTGACTATTATGACTACAGTAAACAGCAACAATGTTGTAGATTCGGTTATGTTTGCGCCGTTTGCGGATACATAAGCTGGGTGACTTGACAAAGCGGCGCCGCCGGACCGGACGTTTCAGATTTTCGTACAGCACAAGGGTAGCTCAAGGGGGAGGGGGGGGGGCAATTTGACCCATTGTCCCCTCCCCTTGGATCCGCGCCTGCATGTAGGCATAAGTATCAATTTTAGTGGTTAACTATTTCACTAATACTAAATAAATTGAAAGGCAATAGGATTCACTTACCTCAGTCCGTCTTTACAAATTATATAATTATAATATTAGATAAATCGCAATTCTATTACAATAATGATTATCATATTAGATAAACAAGTTTATTGAAACCATAACCTCACAACTATCTCATAAAATATTCTTACGGGGTATTGCTTCTAAGCCACAATGGTTAATGCTTTATTTATTTATTTTTATAAATTTTTTATTTCTAAATAGCACAGAATCATTATTCAATCCTACTCTAATATCTTCTATCACTAATTTTATCTAAACTCTATCCCAGTTAAGAATGCAGTTGTTTACGTTGAGAACGGAGCACGATTTACACAGGCACACAGGAATTCCCAACACAACGGAATCCCCCCCAGGGGGACATAAGCCCATTGGTCCACAAAATAAAAAGTAACGGACAATTTGGAGACGTTTCACTTTTTTACGACTTCTCATTTAATATAAATTGCAACACAATGTTCTTATTTTCTCGTATTAAAATTATATTTATAAGACTTATATTGTAACTTTTTAAGAAATATTATTGAAGCAGACTGAAAGATTGTAATGTGTTTTGCGCTACATTTTTTTTGTATTTTAATTAAAGTTACCAATATAGAATATATATATATATATATATATATATATATATATATATATTAACACAAATTAATTATAATATTAAATAATTTCACAAAAAGGTAAACTATTAACTTATGGAAGACTGTCATATTCATCTAAATCGGAAAATTCAGGATCTTCATCAGATGATCCTGTATTTACAGTAAATGTCAATTCTATCTGTTCCACTATGTTGTCTAGTCTATACATATTTTCTTCTTCCTTTATTACATGTTCCATGCATTTTGCCCATTTTTGCGGTGTGACATTTTCCAAACCCTCTTGAAACAGAGTTTTTACATCAGCCAATTTAAAAGTTGTATTTTTGGCTGCAACATACCCTTTTACTTGTGCCCATACCAATTCAATTGGGTTAAAATTGCAATGGTATGGGGGTAGTCGCAACACTTCTCGGCCGGTTTCTTTTACTATTTCATCTACTACATATGGAACGGGATGAGCAGAAACGTATTTTTTTGCCAAATCCAGTAATTCAACTTTTAATAGTTTTTCGTTTACCTCAATTCCCTTTTCGCGTAAATAATTCGCAATATCACCCTTTTTCCAGCAAGTTGTTGGTGTTTTCTCTCTCTTTACAGAATGATAGGGAGCATTGTCCATTACAATGACACTATTTGGTTGTAAGAGAGGTAGAACTTGCTTAATCCAGCTTTCGAATACTGTGGAATTCATGTCTTCGTGGTAGTCGCCTGTTTTTTTGGACTCAAACATTAGTAATCCATTTTCAACGAATCCATTTTCGTTTCCAATATGAGTGATAATGAAGCGTTTACCTCTGCCCGAGGGATTCTTCAAACCTACCGATAAACCCTCATTAAACGTGCACTTTTTATGGTTGGATCTTTCCAAATTTTTGCTTCGATGTGTCCAGCATTAACCACGTTTCATCAAGATAATAAATAGCACGGTGTTCCTTGCGAAACTTTTGTATTTTGTTCAGGTAGCCTCGCCGCCATAAAATAATTCTGGTTTTTCCACTAGCATACTATTTCTACCACGTGTTTCCCAAACAAATCCTAATTTTTTCATGACACGATGTAAGGTTGTACGGGACATAAGTGGCAGGGTATCATTTGCTTGAATTGCCTATAAAAACAAAAAAAAAAAAAAGAATATGAGAATATGAAAATCAAGAACTTTTAGACACACTTCTGAAAAGTTAGGCAATGACCAAACTTGTTTCAAATCAGTTCTTAAACATTCTCTTCTTATACATTATCTCTTATACTTTATCATGAAAATAATGTCGGACTTTCAACATGCTTACTAACCTTTAAAACTTTATCTAATGTTGGTATTTCATTTTTGAGGAAAAATGAATGTATTGTCGCTCTTATCGTTTTTCGGTGAAACTCATCTAATTTGGAGAAAGTATCTTTCCGACATCTTTTTTTTTGGTGGACATTGTAATTTTCCACTTGAATCGACTTCAGACACAATTTGCCAAAGTAACCGCTCTGACAATCCAACTTCCAGTGCTGTTAATTTAATGCTAGCACTTTTTGATTTCCCTTCCTGAGTATGCCGCGAATAAATATTAAAAGCCAATAGTCTTTGTCCGCTTTTAACATGTTTTCCACTTACATTTTTCACAACTTCAATATGTTCTTTTGAAGAACCAGCTTGGTGGTCACCCATGTTGTTTATACACCCTGTTTTATTTAACTATATATAACTGCCACTTTTTGTTATTAACAAAGTAAATATTGTCTATGAAAATATTCGACACTAGACTTAGGTCTTCACGAAAATAATGTTCACAGGTGAATCACTAATACAATGTAACAGCCACTCGCTATACACCGACAACAACAACTTATTTTTTTATTACTTAAACCAAAGGGCGGGAAACATTTAATTATAATAAATCATATAAGGACATCTGTTTTGTCTTGTGATTTTATTTAGACCAGTCAATAAGGATTTGTGCTGAGACAATATTTGATTAATGATAGTTTATTTTTCGATTTTCCAATGTAAAAAAATGACTGGAGAAATGACTACTCTCAATACGGCAGAATTTTTAAATTATGTTGATTAATTTCATTACCATTTTTTTAAATCAAATATTCATCTCATTATGTACTGTGTTAGTTATAAACCTGGGCTAACCCTCTGTTTTCTATATACTTTTGCACTTTTTATGACTAGTTACAATAATACAATATACCTATTTCATATTCCAAAATTGAAAGAAAATAAAGATTATAAATAATAAACACAATTCTATTTAATTTAATTCCAATATTGTTCTGGAACAAACACTTTCAGTGTTATTTTATAGAGAAAGTGACTATAGAAACATTTTTTAATTATTAATTTTATTTAATGCATTATAAATTAGTTATAATCAATCAGACAAAAACGTTTTTTTTTTACATAGTATTCCATTATTTCATCGTTTTTATATTATTTGGAAATAGTTCCTTACATTTTATCATTATATTTGTACTTAAAACTCTTCTGTGGATTTTATCGGCATTTATATATAAACTTATAATACATTGTCCGGATCTGGTAAAAATCTATTGAGATTTACTAATTTCTTCCTGCGTAAACTTGGCTTGCAAATGTACCAATCAGAGGCAAGGACATTCATTCCCTATGTTTAATAACACTGCACTCTTAACTAAGATAGAGTATAGTACTACCCCTGGCACATCCATTCTGACTGGGGTATTTTTTTAACATAAACATTGCTTCCTGGTGCAATAGAGGACAATTTTATAATGCCTTTTCTCTCACTCATATCATTGGAATGTGCGTATCGGGGTTAAGAAAAAATATGTTTTGTACACCCTACATATATTACTTACAATACTTTTACTTGCGAGGTACTATAATTTCCTTCTTCCCCTAAAAACACGAAAATGTATAATCAGAGTGTATATATTGGTATAATTTCATTTAATTATATGTGAAGCAATCTCACCAGTAAATATATGTCATTATCATTTGCACACTAGAGCTACATGAATGTATTGAAAATAAAATACTTGAGAATACACAGTCAGACGGAAATACTTAAATTACGTACCAGAACCATCTCATTTACATAGTCCTGCTTTTTGCCTGCAGGTTTATTTTTTATTATCTGAGTATTCTCTTTATTTTTCAAAAAAATATGGAATTTATATTGTGTGTCCATGGATTGATGCAACAATAGGTAACATTTACAGGAAAGAAATCCGCTTTAATAAAAATTTAATTGAGATATCGAGGGACAGACATCTGGTTAGAAAATTGTTTGCAAATTGTGAATGTGACATTTGTAAATAATTTTATTTAGGTATAGTTTTTTTACACTGGTAACATGAGAAAATAATCAATTAATATATTTTCAAGATAGTACATATATTCAATGAAGGCACGAATTGAAAAGTGAAGTTAAATAAGAGCTTGTGACACTAAGCGAGCTCCTTTGGAATTCTAATATACGCAATTAATTAGGTTAGGATTAAATAGATATAGGAAAAATGACTTAGCTCGAGATAGCCTTATTAGATATTTTGCGCTGCCCACTTGAATGTTACTGCGTTTTGTATACATAACGCAAATACTTTTTTAAAAAATGCGAAGTTGTGAGTTAAATAAAAAAATTAGAAATCAATGGCTAATATATGAATAATAATCTAATAATTATTTTTCACAGTTTTAAAAAATTGTAGGTCCTATTTTAATTTGATACAAGTGTATTTTTTTATAGGAACAAGGTACAAGATACAACAGTACCTACACTGCAGTGGGCTGTTAAAGATGCAATTGACTTGTTAAATTTAATTTGTTTTCCTTTTTCTTTGAGGTTCTTTTCCATTATTTCCTTTAGGTCTGATTTTTGTGAAATATCACGTTTCTAAAAATGTATTTGTTAACAATTTTTTAAAGTTGTTACCTAAAAATAGTATTATTATCTTTAATAATCTAGCTCCTCAGTTGTGCTCTCATCTGTCTCATTTTAACTAGAGTATAATAATTTACTATTAGTCATTGTTTGACTTTTTTCAGTGATAAAATGTTTCAGTTTCTTTTCAGTGTCTAGAATAAGAGACACATTAAGTTTTTTAAAAATTACAGGAATCAAGACAACCAATATGAGAATTACATAACTACAACTCACCGATGAGTAGTTCACTCATTAATTCAGAAGGGGTTATCACTTCAAATTTATTGCATGTCCCAAATGCCACATCATACTGATACATGTACGAAATCGAAGACTAAAATGGAAATATGGTTACCTGCCATATTTATGATAATTCCTGGGTAATATTCACAATCTTCAATTCATTTATCCTTGTACTTTTTTAAAATCAAATCCAAATTCGTTATATCAGATTCGTGTACAGTCACCTTTTTATTTTTCAAAAATTGAATATAAAAGTACATTTTGTGCCCGTTTAGAACAATTAAAATATAGGGAGCACATCAGCCAAATATGAAATGATGAATGTATGAATAAATGAATGAATGACGCTGTGAAAATTCAAGAGTTGAAACCAAAATGCGCAATAATATGAGTATGAAATTCATTTTAATATAATATTTAAATTAAATCTTTGTTAGGTTATACGATGTAAGTTTCACGATAGGATTAAATAATAAAGAAATTATGTTTCACAGTAACGGCATTTTATTGAATGTCACATTTTAACGGGATCCAAAATTCACCTCCAGCCACCCCATTATAATTTCACATGGCACCCCTAATTTTTTCATCGATTTCTAATAGCAGATATTTTTTGGAATGCAATCGTAAAAAATAGTGTGACCTTGAATAGGAAAAGTTTTAGGTAAATGCAAAAAACTGAATGATTGTAAAAAAAGTTATATAAGCCATAAAAATCTAGGTAATGTGATATTACATTTGGAAGGCGCACACTGGCAATTGCCGGCATGTTAAAGAAATCCCCATTACCCTAAACTACCCCCACTTCAAAATTATTTAATGTGATACCAACTTATTATTGAACTTTTAGGTAATTATTTTTGTAAACATGAAACGTAACATAATTTTCAAACTCAGAAGCTATTTTATTAACCTCATAATAAGTGTTCTAAATGTTCGCCATTTCTGTCCATACAGTGATAGAGCCGGCTTTCGAATTCTTCTCGCACTTTCTGAGAAATACGGGACTCGGAATTGGCCTACATTCCTGCGTAATTCGTTACAGCAAATCTGCAACGTTTTTGAGCGGGGTTTTGTATACAACTGACTTAAGGTGACATCATAGAAAGAAATCTGAGCTGGTCAAGTCAGAGGATCTGGCTGGCCACTCAATAGGTCCTCTTTGTCCGATCCATCTATTTGGGAACCTGTCATTGAGCCATTGACGAACCGTTATGCGATAATGAGGTGGAGCCCCATCTTGCTGAAAGTAGAGCAGTTCTTCACTTAAAATCAAATTCCCCCTTCGTCACGCTGATTTTCCAACGCATCTACTATTAAAGGGTCAATAATGTTTTCCAATAAACCGAGGTAAATATTGCGATTTAAATTTCCGTCAATGAAGACGGCTAATAAAGGTATCCCCTAGTATACCCGCCCATACATTCAGCTTTTCGGGTGTTTGACCATGATCTTCTCTGAAAATGTGGGGTTTTCGTGTAGAAAAAATGTACACTCATCACTGAAACAAATATTTTTGACTAAGTTTCTATTATTGTTAATCATATGTCATCACTTCACAAAACTCAACTCTGCGGTCGTAATCGTCTTCACCAGGCTCTTGATGGATTTGAAGTTTGTAGGGATGGAATTTGTGTAGTTTCGCTACCTTCCGAACTGAACTATACGAAAGTCCAGTTAAAGCGAAACTTTCCGGAGTGAGCTGGTAGGATCCATATTAAAGTGCCCTAACACTTCAATTTCAGCTGCCTCATCCAAAACATTGCGATTTGATCTCTTTCTGTTTGCCACAGAGCGAGTTTCCTTGAATTTTGATTTTTAGCTGCATTCCGACGATTGAAAGTATCGGCCATTTTTCGAGCGGACTCTTTTCAGCAGCAGAAGTTAAAATCATTTGTATTCTTTCAGCGAGAGTGTAAACCCTTATGAAAATTATCTTAAACTTTTAAAACTACAGAGCGTTACGATGCACATTGAAACTTAATAAATAAATAAATGAAAATAAATGAGTGCGTGTGCGATTCAGTGCAACAAAAGCAAAACAAAATATGCCTGCTACACGTGATATTAGTCTAATCAATGTAAAAAAAAGGTAGCTAGGACCGACTGGGGAAACGATTACAGAATTTTCTTACTTGAGAAATTAAAAACAAGTAATTGGCATCGATTATGTATGCATTCATGTTCTACGTACCTATTTATTAAAATAATTATTCCCACTTATATTCAGGAAGATTTAAACAAACAATAATCAATGTGATAAAAATAATTCAAAGAAATATTTGCCCCATATACCTTCAACGTGCATTTGTTTACTGTCCAGCTAGTATTGTCGATAAAGTACCTTATCAAGAGACACCCTTTTTTTGTCAAATTGTTTAGGTCTGCTACTTCGTTTTACACAAATAACAAATGACGCTTTTAATGGTTGTAATAAATCCTACGTAGTCTAATAAGTTGGTATCACATTAAATAATTTTGAGGTGGGGGTAGTTTAGGGCGATGGGGATTTTTTTAACATGCCGGCAATTGCCAGTGTGCGCCTTCCAAATGTAATATAACATTACCTAGATTTTTGTGGCTTTTATCACTTTTTCGTAATAATTCAATTTTTTGCATTTCGCTGCTATAGTTCTTATTTGGTACAAAGACCATAAAGAACAAATGGAGAAAATAGACATCAAAGTTTGTAGTTCTGATTAAGCCAGTTACAGTAATTTTATCATAATCATTTTTGGACAACAAGTAAATAGGGAACAACTATAGTTTATAATTAGGTGCATATTTTGATGTATCTAAACCGTTTTTTTTTTAATTCTGATTATTTATATTTACATGTACCAAATTTCTAAACAGTCAGTACCAAACTTCTTAATTTTGTGAGTTCTTATTTGATACATATTCCTCTAATCTCAACAAGATAAATTCTTATTTGATACATATCCCTTTAATTCCAACCAGATAAGTTTTTATTTGATACTTGTGACTTGATAGATCAGGGTTTTAAAGGACTTAAAAAAGCACATAATTTTTTACTGGGATTTATTATTATAAAACAACATACAAAAAACTATATGAAACAATAATATTATAATCATGACACTACCTACTAAATTATTAGACTTTTTGAAAAACAGTTTCATAAAACACCTTATCAACTTCGGGCATAAGCGAAGTCATGCTAAGAATATGATCTTTTTTATCGTTTAGGTTTTTTGGATTGGGTTTATCCTTTATGATTGAAATTTTTGCAAAACTTTCTGGTACAGAAGATGATGGTCTCGTTTTTTTTCTTTCTGGAGTCTGCCGAAAAAGATTAATGGTGGTATAATTTTCTTGTTGAAATGTTAATTTATATTTAATGCATTCGCTGCCTTCATATTGTATTAATTTAATTTTCGAATACGGTATTTGGGAAAAATAATAGTTGTTAGCTGCAACTCCAAAGTTGAAAAAATCATGTTCTTTTAGTTGGATAATTTTAAGAGGTGCTTTTCTTTTTGGAATATCTTTTAAGATTCTTATTAAAGAGATGGGACTGTAAATTTCTATATTTTTAAAATGTCTTTCAATTTTGCTGTGAACCCAATCTACATCTTGTATCATACTATGACCGGGTTCGGAAAATTTTTGAACAATAGTTTTAATATTATTAGTCTCCTTGTGCATAAAGTTTAGTAAGGCTAAACTCATCATTTTGTTCCTATTTTGGGGAACACAAGCATCTGACCACATGATAAGCTGAGTTATATCTGGGTTATCAGTTACAATTTCCTTCAAAATTCTGTTAATGGCACTGCTCAAATGATTTGCGGCTCTGTCAGTTAGAGCCTCGTGCCAAATGGCACAATATGTTATTCCATTTAAAGAGCAATGTGCTGTCATATTAAAGACCTGAAATTTTTTTTTGTTAAAAAATTTCTTAACATTGGCAGTCGGAAGGCAAAGTACATTTTGCATATCGAAACAAATTACAGCACTTATTTCAGTACCATTATTTTCTATATTCCGATCTTTGTCTCGTTCGACTTTTGTTTCCTGTTTTATTTTAATATGTTGGTCAAACAGTTCCTTATTATGTTCTTCTGCTAAATTAAATTTTTGTTTTTCGCAAATATCACATCGGTCTTTACGCGGAACATAAAAACCTAAGTTGAACTCCTTGTTAAATATTTCACGGTATTTGTGTAATTTAACAGGATTTTCACAAGTAAACTCACTTTCTAAATATAGGTCATACATTATTGACAAATTCAATTTGGATTCCAAATATTTCTTGGTAGTATCACTTCTACAATAGTGTGATTCTATTGTAGGGAATAACATAATGTGATTTTTAACACCTTCCACTATATTTACTGGAATAGCTTTCTTGACATGCTTACCCTTTATTGGAGTTTCAGCTATACCAGTTTTGTAGTTAAAACGATTCTCAAAAAATAATAAATTCTGTGCTTGTCAATGTCCAACGTAGTTAAAAAAAAATTCGACATACTTGTATGATTTTCTTATTAACCTCAAAAAAGTAAGTCATGGATTTAGTTTTAGTGTTCGTATTCTTTGTGTTATTTCTTCTTCTCTTAGGAGAAGTTACTTTGACAAATTTTCCATAAAAATGATTCTTTTTCTCATCATTTAGGTGCCAGAAATTATCAAAGATAGCCTTTTTGTCCGTTTCGGTAACTCTATCCGAGCAGTTTAAATAACATTTAGATCCAAGACACTTCCCCTTACTCTCCCTTTGTCTGTGTACTTTTTTATTTTTGTCAACATACTCTTTTCCATTATCTCGTTTTCTTTTTAAAATGTTTTTCTTCCAACCATCTTCATTCCTAGCTTTTTTTCTGGTTTGTTTTTTACCCTTCGGACTTATTTCGTGTTCTATTGTACTTCGGCCATCTACGTTCTCCAGCATGGTATTATCTTTGGTATTATCAATAATCACATCGTTATCGTTTGTTAATGGAGTATTTGGGGTGCAATTTTCTAAAAAAGAAAAACAAATATTTACATTATGAACTAAATACAGTTTGATATCCCTTCATAAAATAGTCAAGAAATATGGAACTGAATAAATTTTTTTACATTAAATATTTTACTAAATTAATCCAGGCATACAGCATACTATGATGAGTTAATTATGACATACCTACCTATATTGTTTTCCACTGCAGGCCCTGGACTAAAAACATCAATTGTATCCAACAAAGCTGACGTTTCAGGTGACATTTCAGGAATAGGTGACTCCCTCCCGTCATCTTCGTAATAATAACTACGGACAAGATGCCCGTTTATTCCAACATCATAAATGCCTGTCAGTTTATCACTAAAAAGACGGCGACAGCCTTTCTGGTTCACATTATTTGTCATTTCTAAAATTAAAAGAAATAATAATAATTTCCCTTTAGCATCAACTGCAAATAAAAAATTTTACATGCACTGATCTATCACCATTTATTTATAATCTAAAAGATTGTTCAACCCCCCTGTACAAAACATAGTTTACCTGAAACATGAATATTTGCACTAAGACCCTTAATGATTATTTAATTTGAACAGCTCTAGTGGACCCAAAATAGAAAAAATCAAAGCACACAGATAAACTAAAACCAAATTCATTCACTAAAGTCTGCAGCCAAACATGAATACGGAAATAAATTATTGAAAATAGGCGCAGAAAATAAAACTGAAATCATTTAGAGAATTCCTGTATAGAAATATAACTTTATTACTAACCTACTGACTTAATTTAAGTATAATTCGTTAGCACAGGTAACACACTACTTACAAGTACACACTGACAATAACAGAACTATTAACCTAACCTCACTTAAATAATGCTTTCGATTGGACGAATAATGCACAAGTACCACTTAAAAACTTAAACTCTCACGAAAAGCCAGCCTTCTCATCGGTCAACATTCACATGTACCATTTAAGAACAAAAGTCCTGTACGTGTACCAAACAAATTCTAAGTGAAATACTAAACGAGATTTGTATCAAATAAGAACTAAATTTTAATTTTCAAAATGCACATGTCTCAAACAAGAATTCGAAAATAAATATAAAGAAACCAAACAATATAAGAAAAATACTTAGAACGGCTTTGAATCACCACATATTGACATAATATGCAAAAAAAGTATTTTTCGAAAAAATGGTCTTTGTACCAAATAAGAACTATAGCAGCGATTTATCTCAAAAATTTTCCCCTTCAAGGTCACACTATTTTTTTCGATTGCATTTCAATAAAATTCTGCTATTAGAAATCGATGAAAAAAATAGGAGTGCCATTTGAAACTATGTGTCCCCCTTGACATTCAATAAAATGCCGTTTACTGCAAAAAAAATATTTAACGGTTCTCGAGTTTATTAAGGGTGGCTCGTTTTAAAAAAATCACCAGGTATATGGCAGTCACGTCGAGCAGCCAAAGCTGCAATAAGAAATGTTACTGCTAGCCTAGACAAATTGCCAACGTAAGGAAACATAAATTTCTGATATATGACGTCACGTAGAGAAGACATTTGATTTATATGTTCATTTATTTGTGTTGATTATGGCATCTTCGAGCGGTTTTATTCCTCTTCCACTCACAGCAAATTTACAATACATGTTCCTACCTTATGAATACGAGTACGAATGCAAAAATGCGACAGTTATGAGTAGTGGGGGTGCCGCTCGGGAAATTAATCTGTCGTATTGGATCTTAGAGTACATTAACTATACGGAATTATTCCTGTTCAAAATTTCTTTTAGTAACTGAGCACTAAAAATGCATTCGGTCGTACAGCTTGATAATGTAATGTACTTAGCTTCTGCACTTGATAGTGACACCGTTACTTGTTTCTTGATTTTCCAAAATACAAAATCGTAAATTTTTATTCCAAAACCTGAAATACTCTTTCTATCGTTAACATTATTTGCAAAATCTGCATCTACATATGCCGAGATAATATTGCCACTTTTCTGAATCAAGTTTTGAGTTTTTACTGATTTTCCGTACTTTCAGTCCAAAGCTTTCAGTTCACTTAAATATTTCAAAATATTATTTTTCCATCGGTTTGTTTCTCACGAAACACCCACTTTAAGTCAATTACATTTTCATTTTACTATTTCCCACGTATCATTTTCTTTCAACGCACCTAGCTTTTATTCGATTGCTTCTTTCCTGGTACTTACAAACAAACACTTTTGTGGTACTTCATCATACGTATAAGTTTCCAGCGGATAGTGCAGTCATCAAGTTTTCCTCATAGTCTATGTCATAATCTTCAAGCCTTTTAGGCAGTTATATTTATATTTTATAATTTTTCTCCTTTTCAGTCTCTCTTTCGATTTCGGTAACTTCTAGGTCATTATTTGGGTTATTTTTTTGTGTTTTGCCGTCAACATTGTCAAGGTCACTATTTTCATTATTGTTTTCTTCATCCAATACTACCATTTCCTTTTCGTTTAGTTGATGACTGTTATCTGAATTTTTATTTTCATCAAAAATCACATTTTTGGCTGTTATTATTTTCCCTTGTTCAGGATCCCAAAATACGATCACCATTTTCTTCCTTGTACTCAAGTTTATTTCTTCATTGCACATTGCCCTGCTAAGCAAAACCCCCGTAAAATGATTTTTTATTAAAAATTAGTTAGAAACGATTTCATATAAATTATTTCAAGATATACCTTCTTACTAAGCAAAAAAACCTTGTAAACTGTTTCTAGATATGTGAAAATGATAAATTTTAAACCCCGTATTTTAAAAACTGTATGATGGTACTGAAATAATACCATTCTGCTAAAGGTTATTGAGGAATTGTGTATTGGATACTGACGCCCTTCTTTTCGCAGAATGACTTGAATTCCTTAGATACATATTCTGCCGTCAATATCAAGAAGGCCGTATCATTGTCGGCCATGCTTTCGAGCAAATGGCAATAATCTATTTAGTAATGGGCCAGAATGAAAAATAAAAATTATAAGGCTGATATTAATATGAGAAATTGTAGAAAGAATTGAACTTTTTAAAAAATTGTGTTTTGTACCGATCATTTCAAATATATATTTTTTATGACGTATAATGTGCTTTGCCTACGTATAACACTGAAAATGTCTACAAAGATAGGTAGTAAAAAGACCGTAATGTGGTAAACTTTATATCTTTACTTCCCTTTTACCTAGATGCAGGCAATATTTGTCACTCTTATGGGACTTAATAATGGAAACGTGTAAAGTTTTAATTATTTATTAACAGAACTATTCAAACGATATATTTAAATCAGATGCACTGTCATCCACCTGAAGATTTTCCCAAAATGTCCTTCTGTTTTCAGGCATTAGTGGACAGATTTTTTGTATTATATTATCTTTTTTTTGTAATAATATTCCATGACAATTTTTTCTGTGCGTTGGTTTTTCCTTAATACCTGATTTCATTGCCTTGGCTAACAAAAAGTTTAATTCATTAGGAGACGCGTCAAAATCATCGAAATATTCTAATGTATTTTTTTCTCTAGGCGCACAAACCATTACAAAATTGCTTACATACGGCCGAGGCTCCGTTTTCTTAAGCTTAGCTTGGGAAAAATAATCCATTCAATCTGTGAAATTGCGACGCGATTTTTCTCGTACGGTGCGAGAACTAAGGCTGTCACTTTGACACTCGAGCTTTATTCAGTACTCGGGCTCCTTCAAGTTTAAAGTGGTTGAACAACACTACGCACAAGTCGAATGAGCGGGACTAAGCAGCTCAGTGAAGAATCGGTTAATTCCAGTGGGTCAATAAGGGAAAATAGACTTTCACAAACACAACAGTAAAACGCAGAAGTTCAATAATATTTAAGTATATTACAGAAAACCTGTGGTTACAGTCCTAAATAAACAGAAAAATAACAATTAACACAAATTTATGTACAGATATATATGTATATATATATATATATATATATATATATGGTTATTATACATGATTTGCAGGAAACAACTACTCAGCGGGCAAATACCCCGACCTGCATTGAATTATACCTTACAAATCATGAAAAATTGGTAGCCAATGTCATTTGTCAACTCCCTGACCAGACATAGACCGGTTTCGAACTTATTAGTTCTCATCAGTATGCCATAGGTCATGGAGCAGACAAATGACAGTGGCCAACCCGCTAGTCTTATACAGACTAATGTAAATGGTGTAGTGGTGAGAGGTAAGTGAATCCTCTCATGTGGTCTAATGCTACTATACACCAGACATCATGGATGTCTCCATGGTGCATAGCGACTTGCCATTTTGCAAGTACCGAGAGCGGTGACCTTCAGCCCTTGGTGGACTTAACCCATATACTGTTATTATACATGATTTGCAGGAAACAACTACTTAGCGGGCAAATACCCCGACCTGCATTGAATTATACCTTACAAATCATGAAAAATTGGTAGCCAATGTCATTTGTCAACTCCCTGACCAGACATAGACCGGTTTCGAACTTATTAGTTCTCATCAGTATGCCATAGGTCATGGAGCAGACAAATGACAGTGGCCAACCCGCTAGTCTTATACAGACTAATGTAAATGGTGTAGTGGTGAGAGGTAAGTGAATCCTCTCATGTGGTCTAATGCTACTATACACCAGACATCATGGATGTCTCCATGGTGCATAGCGACTTGCCATTTTGCAAGTACCGAGAGCGGTGACCTTCAGCCCTTGGTGGACTTAACCCATATACTGTTATTATACATGATTTGCAGGAAACAACTACTCAGCGGGCAAATACCCCGACCTGCATTGAATTATACCTTACAAATCATGAAAAATTGGTAGCCAATGTCATTTGTCAACTCCCTGACCAGACATAGACCGGTTTCGAACTTATTAGTTCTCATCAGTATGCCATAGGTCATGGAGCAGACAAATGACAGTGGCCAACCCGCTAGTCTTATACAGACTAATGTAAATGGTGTAGTGGTGAGAGGTAAGTGAATCCTCTCATGTGGTCTAATGCTACTATACACCAGACATCATGGATGTCTCCATGGTGCATAGCGACTTGCCATTTTGCAAGTACCGAGAGCGGTGACCTTCAGCCCTTGGTGGACTTAACCCATATACTGTTATTATACTGTTATTATATATATATATATATATATATATATATATATATATATATATATATATATATATATATATATATATATATAAAAGTAATAATTGTAGAGGGAGAGTGGCAAGCAATGTGGTAATGTTAGCGGTAAAAGCGTAGAAGCGGTTAATCGAGCGGTGAAAGCGTGCAAGCGAGGGAATTAGCGAGTTTATGATAAAACGGTTGTTAAGCAGGCCGTGTAAGAATACCAGAAAATGCGAAGCAGACAGAATTATTTACAGTAATAAAAACAGTTTACAAAACAGACCGAAAATTTGGCTAGTGCTTATCAATATTAATAGTACCGGAGATCAAGTATCGGCAGAGTGAGCAAATTTTTCTGTCATGAACTCAATACACTGTGCAAACAAAAGCTTAATTAAAACTATCCTTTTACTAAGGTTCAGTTCGGAGCAAACAATAATGTGACTAAAAAAAAAAAAGGGTGAGAGAACCCTGTAGGGACACAGGTCCTAATGTAGGCAAATAGGAACTTGTAGGGACGCAGGTCCTGAATACAAGTTAGGGTAAGAAGGTGAAAATATTAAAATAAAATATTCAAATAATTAAATATGAATTGAAACCGAATTATATGTAACAGACTTCTGGATGCACAGTCTAAAATTTTCAATCAGAAAATAAACGGTGAAATTTAATAAGCTAAGTGTCAAAACGGCAATCAATAAATATGAAATAAATAGTAGATTGTTTAAGCAGCGTAAAAATTTCAATCAGAATATAGGCAATAAAATCCCGGTGATTAAGTTAAAAATTATCAGTCAGTGAATATGAAATAAATACCACGAATATTCAAACAGGATAAAATTTTCAATCAGAATAAATACGGAATAATAAATGCACTAGCCAAATATGTATTAAAGTTTTCTTACTCTTTACAGTATCAGCGGTGGACCCTGGGCACTGGTAGACGTCTGGTTATTTCGAGAATTGGAACACATTATGATTCTACAGGTCTTTTCAGTCAGTTTTATAGCCAGATTCCCACTCGGGGTATCGCGAGGAGTCCCACGTGCTTTTTTTTTTTTTTTTTTTTAATGGCATTTGGACATAGTCCATACAGCCAGATACACTGTCCTATTATTTGAAAACGCTAAATCTAATTCTATCAAGAGAAGGTTTTTAGAAGAACACAATGGGAACTAAACAAGGGCACACGCTTCTCGCCTAGGGGCCCGTCAAGGCATTTTGATTTTACACAACACAGGTAAAGGCCTCGGATTATTTCCCACGTGCTCTAGTATCGCGCATGGCCCACTGTATTGAATACAAGCCAGCGAGGACCGCTATATTAAGTTATTAAACTACTGGTAAATTATTATTACATGCGTTGGTTAGTATAAATAAAGTATTCTGACTTTTGTAATGTATGAAATCGGTTTCAAATATTTATTCTAACCAACTACGAAAAAGAAACGGATTTAATCGGCCACAGATAACTAATTATTGAATTAATTACTTCAAGCAACAAACAATAATTCCGTTTACAAATATTTGCTGCTTTAAATAAATACTCAGGTATTCAAATAGTGAATATTTTCGGATAATATACAGTAAGTAGATTAAGGCAGTACAGAAAACAAGAAACATAATTATATAGAGTATAATTAAATATAAATTTTATGCAGATTTCCGTAACGAAAAATGTTTCGTTACAAAGTCAGACGACTGCATGCTTTTTATTTCCACCTTTCCCGAATTAACATTTTGAATGGCAGTTTCAAAGTCTTTAAAATCACACATGTCACCAGAATTCCTCATGATCTGTTCCACTTGGTGGTGAAAACTGTCTGCGCTCATAAATGTATGACCGCTTTGAAAATATTTAATACATATTTTGTCAGCTTTAATGTCTGAAGAATTGACTATATAAATTAAAAACTATACATGCACCAATTTTTGTTTTGTGCCGAACAATTATCCAGCCAGAAAGTAATGATTTCGGCATCTCTATTTCTTAAGAAGAATGCATAAAAGCTGCTTATGATGTCTTCCTTCTTCCTACCAGCAATAGCTTCATGCCAAATGACTGCGAGCGGTTTCAAATGTGCTTGCTTTTCTGATAAAGTTCTCTAGTCTTTTTGGCAAGAACTTCATGTATATCCTGCTCTTTGCAAACATTGCAATTTAACTGCCGGCTTTGATAATGTTCGTGAAATTTGAATGTTCCGCAAATTTCGCATTACTCATTGCCGAGTTTTGTGAATGATACCATTCATGCCTTTTAGGACATTTCTATAAACATCATATGAACATGGTTGAGTTTTACGATTTTTTTTATTAAAGTTATCACACATATTTAATATTTATGTCATTCGGTAAATATCTTCTATTTGAGGCATGTTCTCTTCTGTAGTGGGAAATCGATGGATGAAATGATTCAATATGAAGTCTGATTTGAACTTTATCGAATTTTTTTGAGGATGGTTTCTTTCCTGAAATATAATGTATGTTTATTAAATTAAATTAAAAAAATATATTTTTAGTCAAATATAGACTATTAAATATGCAGATAAACTGACAAAGTTGAATGAAATTAAAATTAAAAAGTTATATATGCTCTGAAACGTGAAAATCTCTTGTTCAAATGTGCTTTTAGAGGGCGGAATATTAAACATAATATTTTTAGTCGCAAACTCCTCTATAAATCGTTATTTTACTATAAGGAACCTAATCAGAACTGCAACCAACAACTACTCTCCGGGCTATGTGCCCCGCCGAGCGCTGAATTACAAGTTACAAGCCTGGCGCGTTAAGTGTAATAATTGCATATTACCATCAAAACGCTAATGCTTCGATTGCAACAAACACCAGCCGAAAGATTGATCCTACTTAAAGGAGCTCCCTTGCCAGTCGTCACACACCACTTGCAGACTGCAGTTTCGAGCTGTTGGCTCTCGTCAGTGCAAGGTAGGTATGCGACGACCGACATGAGAATCCTTTGACTATAGTACATCCCGGTATTTTTACAATAGCGACATGTAAAACAGCCAGCAGGCGCCATCCAGCGGCCCAGTGTCTGTTGCAATCGAAAAATAAATAGCCTGACTTGGCTTAGCATAGTTCAAATGTGCTTTTAGAGGGCGGAATATTAAACATAATATTTTTAGTCGCAAACTCCTCTATAAATCCTTATTTTACTATAAGGAACCTAACCAGACTGCTACCAACAGCTACTCTCCGGGCTATGTGCCCCGCCGAGCGCTGAATTACAAGTTACAAACCTGGCACGTTAAGTGTAATAATTGCATATTACCATCAAAACGCTAATGCTTCGATTGCAACAAACACCAGCCGAAAGATTGATCCTACTTAAAGGAGCTCCCTTGTAATTCAGCGCTCGGCGGGGCACATAGCCCGGAGAGTAGCTGTTGGTTGCAGTCTGGTTAGGTTCCTTATAGTAAAATAAGGATTTATAGAAGAGTTTGCGACTAAAAATATTATGTTTAATATTCCGCCCTCTAAAAGCACATTTGAACTATGCTAAGCCAAGTCAGGCTATTTATTTTTCGATTGCAACAGACACTGGACCGCTGGATGGCGCCTGCTGGCTGTTTTACATGTCGCTATTGTAAAAATACCGGGATGTACTATAGTCAAAGGATTCTCATGTCGGTCGTCGCTTACCTACTTTGCACTGACGAGAGCCAACAGCTCGAAACTGCAGTCTGCAAGTGGTTGTGACGACTGGCAAGGGAGCTCCTTTAAGTAGGATCAATCTTTCGGCTGGTGTTTGTTGCAATCGAAGCATTAGCGTTTTGATGGTAATATGCAATTATTACACTTAACGCGCCAGGCTTGTAACTTGTAATTCAGCACTCGGCGGGGCACATAGCCCGGAGAGTAGCTGTTGGTTGCAGTCTGGTTAGGTTCCTTATAGTAAAATAAGGATTTATAGAGGAGTTTGCGACTAAAAATATTATGTGAAAATCTCTTGCATGATTATAATAGTAGATCCCGTGAAAGAAAGAATATACCAAATTGATATTAATTAAACTAATATTTACCTCTCATGTCAGGTTTTACAGAAATGTGATTTTCTGAATTTCTCAATACATTTTGCACGACTTTATCGTTATTAGATTTGAATCCTAATGTTGTCAGGAAAAATGGCTTGCAAATTTGGAAAGCTGTCTCCTCTTGATTTTTCAGAAAATACATATAAGTATTTTTCCATGGTGTATTTATTTTATTTGTAATTTTGGAACTTTACGCTGCGTGCCGTTAAGTATAAACTGTCTCTGCTCCAACCAGTTCATGTGCCAAAATTCGGTGTTTAAATAAATTCTTCTATTTTCAGATATATTTTTACACTGCCTTATACATTTATCTGAGCAAGGAGATTTGACACCATATTTTTTCTTCTTTAAATCAATTTTCAGTTTCTTTCTATAACTTCTAGAAGTGTCGAAAGTTTTACGTTTCCACTCTTTGCCATTCTTTGTCAAAAGAGTCGAATTGTTTTCCAAATTTTCTGAGACATCTACAGCCGGTTCTATAACATCAACATTTCTATCAAGCAAATCGTGATCCACATTTTTAGATGAAACTGAATTTACATGATCTCCTTGAGGTTGAGGCTGAGTTTCAGGTATTCCAATAACCACATTTTGAATAATGTGCACTTTATTTGTTTTAGTAGAGACTTCTGTATTTTGAATTGGATCGGGAATATAGATAAATTCATTTATAGATTCAATATCTACCAATTTTTCATTCATATGCAGCTCTTCCATTGCCTCATTGTTTCCCTCTACAAAAATCGAAAAAATTACTTAAATAACCAGATACAGAAAAATGTGTTTGTCTGTTGTAAAATATTTTAAACCTACAATCAGTTATCCTACTTCTTAATTAAGCGCCTTAGCTAGTTCTACAAATCGTTTTTAGTTACTTTTAGGTTAAACTAACAAATTTCCTCTAAAGTTATTATAAAATACAATAGCGTGTGTGTGTGTGCATGATGTACAGAAATTATGTACTTATCACCTGAATTATTTTGCAAAATATTCAATATAGTATGTTCATTGGAACTATTTAAATCAATTTCATTCAAAGCTCTTCTAGTAGTGTCTGATAAACATGAAGAATTAAAACTGCTGTCTTTTCTAATTCAGATTTATTTGGTGAGAGGTAAGTAGGAAAGTTTTCGTCACTTTTTTTATGAATTTGTTCCGACAACATTATTATTAAGTGCCATGTTCACAAGAAGTCGTCCCCGGCTTGCTGAGGTAGCTGTTGGTATTGGGACATTATTTATTTGTTATTTTATATTTACGAGCCAATATAAAATAATTTATTTTTATTTAAGAGACACCACAGGGTTGGGTTATTAACGTCAGTTTCCTCAATTATATTCTATTATACCATTGCTTTCAGTTCCTGTTCAACTTTTTCTAGAAGGGGGATTGGTACTCATCTTGGTGCTGTTATGGAACCTTTAAACAATTTTTGATATTCTTGTGCCATTAAATTCAAAGTCATACCTGTACTCATTTAATCTATAGAAAGTGTAAGTAAGTTAATTGTTCGATAGCTGGTCTGCCTAATAAGTTGTCTTTATTTTTAAATAAGGACCATTTTTAACATTTTTCTTCCTCCTTTCCACTCAATATCAGTTTTTCCGTAAACTGTTATTGACTGATTACTTGGACCTTTTAATTTCGTGTTCGTTTTTTTAATCGTTCTTTAGTTTTTAATAACTTTTTAGACTTAAAATTGAAACGTCTGCATCTGTGTCTATTTTGAAATCAATGTTTTCTTTTTTTGTGCGCAATTTTACAATCTAAGGGAGAATTCTGACTTCTTTATTTCTGAGACTATTCCCCTGTTTCGTCTTCCTCTGAGCTTGTGTTTTCTGATGAGTCTTGTATCTCTCTAGCATATTCCTTTGACTTAAGTATCTTTTGCATTTCCTGTTCTACACATTTGATATAACTGCAGAGTAATTTCTTAGCTCGTGACTTGGCTTTCTACCACATTTCCCACATTGTGGATATTTACTTGCTACCTTTTTATTTTTGTTCTTGGGTTTTGTCAATCTGTTCACCTCCTCAGTTGGTTATTCTCGTAAGTTTATGTTTTCCTGTTTTACTCTTTCATTTTGTAGAATGTTAACTTTAGTTCTTTTAATGTAAGGTTACTGTCCATTTGTAGACATTCAGACAACTTTAGATCTAATTCTAACAACTAGTAGATCCCTTATTAACTCATCGGTCATTGTGCTATAATTACATGTTTTTTATCTAATTACAATATACTGGTAATGAACTCTTGTGCTGTTTCCACTTCTTTCTGTATTCTCTGATTAAATTTGTCCTTCTCATAAATAATATTTACTTTTTTTACAAAGTGATCATTGAAAAAGTCAATCATGGTTTTGTAAGTCGATATTTGTGCCTCATAATAGTTCTTTTGGTGCTGTAGGAGCAGAGATAAGTTTTTTTTTGTTAAAGTGCGTCAGAAAGATTATTACACCCTGTAATAACATCGTCTACGTAGGCATCAGAAAGTAACACTTGAGCAGCTAGAGGAAAGTTATTTTTCTCGTCATTTGCTAACTGCTTAAGAGTGCATAGGGCAAAATATGGAGCAGAGGAGACACCGTAATAAGTTACGGTCTTGAGAATATATTCTTGTATAAGCCCAGCAAAATTAAACCGCCAGAAGATTCTTTGATAATTGTGCTGAGACGGGTCAATTAAAATTTGTCGATACATCTGTTTAATGTCCGCATTAAAGACTACAGGATGCAGTCGAAAATATAGTAGAATATCTTTTTGTAATTTGGGTCCTACTAAAAGTAAATTATTAAGAGAAGTTTCATCTGTAGTCTTAGCTGACGCGTCAAATACAACCCATAACTTGGTTGTACTGCTGTCGGTCTTCAAAAAACAGTGATGTGGTATGAAATAAAAATAAATTAGAGAGGAATTACATATGTCTACAACCTAAATAATCTTTCATGAAAGCCTTATTAAGCATTTTTTAAACTTATGTCATCTCATTTTTGGAGTTTTATTAAGAAATAGAGGACATTTATTAAAAGAATGTTGTGCTTTACATAACACACATTGAGTAGGATCAGTATTTATTAGAAGCGAATTGACTTTAGATTAACTGGAAGGCAACTGCATTTTGTGAGGACTTGGCCTTTCTAATGTTAAACCAGAGATTGATGTTAAAGCATAATTGTAAAAATGTAATTAATTCATCGTATGATGGAATTTCTACTGAACTATGTTCTAGTTCGAAACGTTTTCTCGAGTTAGAGTCTAATTTATTTAGTAACAAGTTGAAAAGTGTAAAATCTCATTTATCTGTAGGGAAACCTAAAGTTGATAAATTTTCGGAAAATATGTTAAATGTCTGAGAGACTGAGGTGATTCAGATGATAATTTTGGAGCACTATTAATCTAATTCCAACATGAAGCAGCCAGTAAGCGTTTGTTTTGATATGCCTTTACCAGGTATCATAAGCAACAGTATAATTATCTTCTGCTAATGGAACACCTTTAATTAACTGTAGAGGCTCATTGGACAAAGAAGCAAATATTGAAATTTTTCAATACTGGTAAGGGTGCTATTGTTATGAACAATAGTATTAAATAAATCAATGAAACCCGGCCAGGTTTTATAATTTCCATCAAAGGTTGGTAGGGATATTTTTGGAAGCTTTACATTAGAATGTGATTGTTCGGGTTCATTATTAATTTGGAAATTTTTAGCAACATCTGAAAATAATGTGATTGTATGGAGTAGCGAACACTATCAAAATGACGACGTATTTCATCTTGAATATCAAGTTCTGTCTGATTATCAGAATAAGCTGTAACTACTTGTGTATGATGAATTTCAAAATTTTTATAGCAATTTGAGCAAGAAACTCATGCATGACCTTAAGTAATTGAATCCTCTATTTTTCTTTCATAGTTGTGTTTGCACATTCTCCGTTTGATGCAAATCTGGCGATTTGCTTTATGTTGATTAAGTTTACTCGTAGTTAAAGAACTGATAGCTATTAAAGGGAAATTGAAAAGAAGTTTGGAAACGCTTTTTTATGGAATGTCAACTTTAAGTATAAGTGATAAATATCAAATTAAGCACTTGAATATATATATATATATATATATATATATATATATATATATATATATATATATATATATATATATATATTTGTGTGTGTATGTGAATAAGAGAAAGAAATTTAAATAAATTTAGCTCTAAATGAATAAATTATTAATAATATGAAGTTAAATGCGTGACCAGCTAGCACTTTGATAATTAGAAATTTATGGAATAATTATGCGTAATAAATAGACTAAATGCCCGTACGCGAAAAACTAAAAAGTATAAAATATGAATAGTTGCCTTTCGGTTTAGAAATTTAAAGCATCCGGCTCGAAGGACCAAATAAAAATGAATTTAGAAGATAAGAAATTGAAATAAAATGAAATATTTAGTTATTTTCAGTTAACTGTATTAAGTAAAAAAGAAATTTTCTTTTCTTACCCCAAATAATGAGTGAACTCTCATAGGTACAAAGCTGGTTTTCCTTTTCTCTTTCAAAAGGCAGATTATGCAGCTATTCGTTATTTTCCAGCGTCGGGTTTGATATGGTTTGATGAAAAATTAAAGAAGTTAATAATTTGCGTGCAGTTCGAGATACTTTCACTGGCACACACAGAAATCGAATCTTCTCTCAAAAAACGCCTGGCGTCGGGAATCCTTTTTCTTTGCGCGCATGCGCACTCATATTGAGGTAAGAAAGAGGGGGATTTGAATTTAAAATATACGCGCGCGAAAGGCAACTAATTGAATAAAAAATTCACAGATTTCACAATCCTTGCAACCATCGGAGTGCATTGAAAATGAACTAAGGAAATTTGCATATAGAAAGCTTGTAAATATACAACTTTTTAAAAACTTTTTTCTAACCTTTAAAAACTCTAATTTGATTTTATAGGAACTTAAAATTGTAAGCTGATATTTATTTTCCATCTTGTTTTATTAATCTTAATTACCTGAAATGTTAACTGAAAACTTTTTTCTAACCTTTAAAAACTCTAATTTGGTTTTATAGGAACTTAAAATTGTAAGCTGATATTTATTTTCCATCATGTTTTATTAATCTTAATTACCTGAAATGTTAACAAGTCAATAAAAAAGAAATATACGTTCTTTTGCGATATATTTATTGAATACATTAAGTTAAAAGGGAATACAAAGCAATAAAATAAAGCATATACCTATACATATTAAACGTAAACTAAGTACCTAATGTAATGCAAAGAAATAAAAATGAAATAAGGTATACATAATAGAAGAAGGTAATATAAAATAATGGGAGAATACATATATTTCTTTAGCTACCAATTAGCTGTATCAAATTTTGAAGTAGATGTTGTTATATTATCACTATCATCTGAAGAAGAAGAATCCTGTTTCTCTGCTTTATCTTTAATAAATTTCGAAACCCATGATTTTGGACTAGAACTTGGAGTTGTAGGTGCTGACAATTTTATCTTATCAAAAAGCATAGAGTCCAAAACCATGTCTAATGAGAATCCACTTTTTGTGATTTTGAACCCTTTAATAGAAACCAAAAGCATCGTATGTAAATGAGAAGGATTTATTAATTCTTTCCACTTTGCTTTCACGGCAGCAGTTGTGGACTCTACTTTAGCCAATGATGCATTAATTTTTCTCGCTTGAGTTGGAGTGTTAATTATGCGAAAACCAAAGAGGGATGGTACTGTTCTGCCATCAAGAATTTTTAGTATGTCGAATTTTTGTCAATTTGCAGTTTTCATTAAGTATAACAAAGTAGTTGAATGTAGTTAACAATAATTTTCTTTTTACATTAACTCAAAACAAAGGCAATGGTTACATACAATAGTATAACTCCAAAATGACCACAATTATGTACACAGGAATTAACTTACATTCTTTTTATATTTCCACTTCCAATGTCACTTTGTCACTGCCTGTCTCGATCGTGGTATCGTTGTTGTTCTGCCAACTTCTCACCTTGAACTAAGCAGACAGCCTGTAAATCATCGTCATGTACAATAGCTAACAGAGGGCGATGTGTACTCAAGTACGATACATACGGAATTACTTCGATGGAACTATTTTTATAAAATATAGCATCTATTCGTGTTTTGCTTCTTGTTGTAATGAGATTTTTTGTTGCTATTTTAATTTCATATGTTTGTTTGAAATATTCTGTTAGTGTTTCATTGGCACTCAAATCGTAATTTAAATCTCCACAAATAATTAGTGGTAAATGGTTCAAATCATTTCGTCTACTACAATCATATATGGTTGATGTCCTATTAAACTTTCATAATGCCTTATCCATTAGTACCATTAATTGATGTTGTTTAATATGGGGCATAGCATATAATACTATTAAACAAAATTTTTTCGTGTTTTCAAATTTATCTTTATACTCTACAAAAGCACGACAAACATCACCATACGGCGCTTCAGTTGTGTTAATTTTTATCGCTTTACAACAAGCAAAGTTAGATTTCAAAGATTTATATATCGCAGATCCTCCGGCTCGATTTCTGGAACTATTGGCCTGTGCAATACAGTTAAGTCCTTGAACAGGAACTGGTGGTTGATTATCGTGCATCCAAGTTCCAGATAACGCTAAGAGTTGTGGCTTTTTCATAACCGGATCTTGAACAATATCATTAGCACGTGCAAGTAAACTTTGGCAATTTAAATAATACTATTGAATAATTAAATAAACATTCTGCTCTTTTCTCCCAACATGTTTCGACGACGGATTTCTTTTTTTTTACCAAGTCTAGTAAATTCGGTTTTCAGAAGTTCCCGATCATTATTTTTCCGACAATGGTGAAATTTATGATCACCTTTTTGATTTGTCAAAAACAAACCGTCTAAAGTTTTTGCTCGGAACATAGTAACATATACCAGTGAAATATTATGTGACTTGAAATACTCATAAACAATCTTATCATAGTTCCTCCTTGCGATTTATGAATAGTCATCGCATTTCCAGCAACAATAGGAAATTGACGACGTCGGGCCTTAATTAATTTCGAACCCATATTTATAATAACTTCTCTTCTAACCAACGGTGTATAAGTTCTATCAATTGACAACACATCAGCATGATGTCCATACTTTAATCGTAATTGTTTGCCAGCAGCCTTATCCGTAAATTCGAACCACAATCGTTCAATTTCCTGACCCTCAAATTTAATGTATCTTAAATATCCCAAAGTACCGTTCACCAATCTGTCCATCTTATCGATATTTTGTGTAATAATATACGGTTTTCCAATAACACGTTGTAATTCTCGTGGCATATTGCCCGTAGATACAATATCCATTCTTCGTAATTTTTGAAGGACTCAATCTGTGCATTCGTTTTGCAACCTCGAAGCTCATCTTCAGCCACACATACATGCGTACCAGGCTTATTTAAAATTTTATAATTGTAATTTTCGGCATTAGCATTACGATGAAACAAACAAACAGCACTCTGTAGGTCATACTCTTCTTGCTCTAAAACGTCAGGATAAAAAAATCGACCTTCAATTAATGCATCATCATCCAACATATCTCTATTCCCAATTTTTGTCAATATATGAGAAAATGTTTTATCTGACTGTCTGACAACTGCGGTCAGGGCATAATATTCTACGCCTTGCTACAACATTCGATCTTGTAGCATATTTGACGGTCTAGTGTACACAGGTTTAGCATTGACAGATGATAATTGTTTTAGATCTCCACAAAAGATGACGTGAAAACCATCAAAAACTTGAGTTACATCTGACCCAATACATCATAAACGTTCAGCAACTCGATTTAACATGTCGGCACTCATCATACTAAATTCTGTGACTCGTAAACTGGAAACTGCATAATATGATTTCTTACACTTTCACGGACCTCAGCTGGAGTCTTGTTAGCGGGCACATGCCTCCCTCTTTTATCAGGAGATAGCAGTAGCAACCATTTGTTGCGATATAGATAGAGTGTTGAGGAAAATTTTTTTGCAAATGGTAAACTGCTTTCCATTGACTTCGAAGGTGTACCTGTTAGTGTGTTGCCTTCTACCTTCTCGCTGACTATTTCTTTCTCGCTGACTATTTCTTTCTCGCTTTCGTTTAATGTTTATTTGTAGTACGTGGGACGCAATGTATTGCCTCTTCATATCAACAGATTTCTGATCTGTCCAAAATTGTTTATGTATCTTCTCCCGTATTGCTTCTGATATATCTGTACATCTGAGCTTACAGGTATTTCCACATGCAGGTTTCAAATTTTTTTCTCTTACTGTCTTTTTACTCTAAGCCAGAATTTCTTTTGCTTTTCTCTATATATCTTTTCCATTTCTATGGGTCCGACGTTAAATAAATGTATAAAAATAATATTTCAGGAGAAAAGGGGCATAGATCTCCTAATATTACGTATCATGTTAGAGATTTTTAAAACTGATACTTCAGTTATGGAGACCTAGAGTACACCCCCGAAAATACATATTGCCTGGCAGAACAGTTATGTACCCACCTTTTACGAAAATTCATTACTCTGGATGTGTTTTTAAAATACCTAAAAATTAGTCTTTTCCAAATCCCCCTGTATATTTTTTCGAAATCACCCTGTATACGTTCACTATTGCCTTTTTAAAAAATCAGATACATTATTTGAATTTACGCATTGAATTCATTTTCGTATTAAAACATAAGAAGATTATGTTCGTGCAAAATTAATAATAACATGGAAAAATTATATGAAATTCTCTGGACTTGGAATTAGAAAAAGGCATACAAATTTTGGAAACTTCATTCATTAAACCATCATGGATATTTCTGAATAAAGTTGTCCTAGCTAAAATGATGATTTATAACAGAAAGAGGCCAAGCGATGTGGAAAAGTCACGAATAGTAGAGTTTAACAACCTAGAAGCAATAGATACGGATACGATGGGCACACTAAATACAGAAGAAAGAAGTATTGGGACAAAATATAAACGATATATAACAAGGAGTAAACTTAATTGCCCTGCACCTATTCTAGTGATGGGATATGGAAATATATGCTATACGATTATTGGATAAGTACAGGACCCATGGAGGCTGATAGCCCATATATATATTTGGTACTCCTGCGGGTACTTCCAATCAGTTCTTTAGTGTTGTCTTAGCTCTAAAGGAATTTTGTATGTACTGTGACCGTAACTGCTACCTTTGTCTGCTACAAAACGTAGGAAGCACTTGACCACGGAAACATGTAACTTGCAACAGGACCAACACCAGTGGTGAAACCTCTGATGTACAAAAAGTTACACCGGCTTCCACTGTTACACTCATGATGAAATGGTAACCCCAACTATTTGCACCAAACATTCTGATGATGACGATTTTGATAATTTGTCTACTATTTCTGAAAATGTCATGAATGAGGAACCACCATCTAAATGACAGAAAAGAATATTAAAAGGAAGACGTATGATAAAAAAATGTCTGAGAGAATCACAGACAGAGATAACATTTTGCAAATATCGAAACAATTGACTTATGATACTGATGAACACCTTATATCTAGAAAAATCAACACCAACTTTTACTTAATCCTTTACTTCAAGTTCTCATCCAACAACCAGTCGACAAACGCGCATTTCTAGTAGACATAAATCAACGATGCCTTTTAGTGTTAGTTACCAAGAAACTATGACCCCTAGCAGAGCGGAAAGTTTATTTGATTCTGATAGTAAACATGAAATGAAAATGATTTGTCCACAGTAAGGACATGATTTGTAAAAAGTACGGACCCCAGAAAGACTTACAGCTCGAGATATGTTTAGAAACTATTTGAAAGAAAAAATAAAGATGAGTAAATAAGCTATGGGCGTTCTGTGGCAAAATCCCATGTTATTTCTTATGGAGGTTCATTCTGGTTTTCAAGGTCATTCATGTAAAGAGCCAGCTGCGCGCTCAGGTCACGAATTGACGTGAGATTCAAATATTGCGCCCCCAATGATGGTCCACATAGCAACCAATCGCGTCGCACCACCTGTTCAATTGGCGGGAAAATCAACATGGGAAATTCATCGTCGCGCCATCTAGGGACCAATCCGGAAACTCTTAATACTTACAATTTCCTATAGATGTCGTCACGTGTTATTTTTTTTTCGCGGTCTAGGGGATTCGATCCTGCGATCTTGCGTTTACAGGCAGAGCGCTCTAACATGTAACTCTCGGAATAACCAAGTCCAAGTAGCATAATATCAGGAGACATGCCGGTAGAGGGTTTCGGTGCGAGAAAAAATCGTGTGAAAAAGTCTCAAGTCCAACATAAAAAGTTTGTACGTCAGAAAAAAGCTAAAAGTCCTTATAATTCGTGAACGGAGCAAGATATCGAAAAAATAAATGCAAAAATCTCCCCTTCAACCCACCGCCCTGATTGGCGAATGTGGGAAAAAGTTCCAAATCCATATGACAAAAAACAGAAAAGTTCGTACGTCACAAATGCTAAAAGTATGTGTATGTATCCGCGTTTTTTCAATATGTAACCCCCTTCGTCATAAGCCTCTGGCTTCTGGAATTGGGGGTTGTCTAATTACTGTGGTGTTTATTATTATTAAACCACGCCCATCGATTCAAAATATAAAAAAATCTGTAAAGTAATTTGATATTTTCCTGCACGTTTTTCCGTATACCCCTAAAACGGTTAAAAATATTAAAAATCTACAAAACGGTTCAATGTGTCTAGTATCCTTCCTGCTAACTTGTCTTTGTCGGTACTTAAAACTCGTGGAGCAAGATATCGAATAAATAGACATAAAAATTTCCCTCGAACCACCCGGTCTTGATACGGCAATCTGTACCCGCGGTAAAAAGTTGTAAGTCCATATGACAAAAAAAAAACAAAGTTAGTACTGCATAAAGGCTATAAGTCCTTATAATTCGTGGACAGCGTTAAGATATCGAAAAAAATAGACGTAAAAATCTAATTAGCGAATCTCTACCTACGGAAAAAAGTCCCAAGTCCATATGAAAAAATAAAAAAGTCCCAACAGACAAAAAGGCGTCTAATAGGTTTAGAAAAGCATGTGCAGAAAGAAGTAAAGTTTTTCCCAGAATGGCATGATATATTGTTATACGGAACTTAAAATATTCTTCATCGTGGTCACCAAGATTTAGCAAAGTTTCCAAAATTGTTGCAGTAGGGTAGAAAATACGGGTCTGGTAGGGACTTATTTACTTCAACGAGGGTTTCGTATAATTATGATCGAACTTCATTACAGGTAAGTTCGCTTGATCTAGTAACTATATTCCAGCCTCGTCTCGTAAATAAGAACATATGTAGACTAACATAAGTAAATGTATGTAATCCACTATTTATTATTGTAACTCAAATAGCACAGATAAAATAAATATGTGTAATCCATTATCTCATTATTATACACAGCAAAATATATTATAAAACTTCTAACATAGAACTCTAATAATGACTAAAATAAATAGAATCTCACAATGACCTATTATAAAAAACAGCAAATGTTTTTCAATTGCCGTCCAGCCTGCTGCCGACATAATTTGGTCTCGCAGTCGATGTTGATGCATGCCGGGTACTATGTGGAGCGAAGTGTGAAGTATACATCCCACAATTATCCATAACCTTCTTAATCCATCTGGATGTAGATTGCGAAAATGCATTATATTTTAAACGAAATGAATTTCTGAAACAACTTGTTTTTTTCTATATAAATAGTGCTGGATACACAATACACATATACTAAAATCGTCTGGATAAAATGGTATGAATAAAACTGGTTGAAATCTACCTTTTCCCGTAGTTTCAATATTTCTTGATATAAAAATCTCAGTGGACTAATGTTTGTCAACTCAATAAGAGACAGAGTTTGTACCCTCTGGGCCAAAGATAAAGCCTATAACATTGCTAACTTATACGAAAGGAGCTCCAAAGAAATGTCTTAGGAGATAATTTTTTTAAATGGCTGGGTCCCACGTATTTTCGTATTTGAGTTTGCTAGGTCTAAGCTGATAAACCTACCTAAAGAACCTATTCATTCTAAAATTTTGAACAATGGAGCCGTAGGGTCCGTCTGTGCAATAACAGATTGGTGTGAATTTAGTGATCCATATGAAGCTCCTTTGTCGTAAAGTTGAGTCAGAAATTTTAATACGGTCGGTACACCGGCAGAAAACACACTTACACTCTCTTCATCACAAAATTTCCACCAGTTTCAAACGACAATCATATTGTTCCAAATCTTACGGTACAAAGTATTCAACTTTATGTACTGTATTCCACTTACTCTATTAATTTACGCAATGGCTGTTGTATTATGTATGCGCAGCCAAACGTTGCAATTGCGTAAATCCTTAGTGAAACACTTAAGTCCAAGAAAGGCAACCTGTAGCTCTAAAAAATTTATATGATCATCTTTATCCTGTGCTGACCAATAGTCATGCGATTTGACATTCTGACAACAAATTCCCCAACCCGATAAGGATGCATCCGAAAAAAATTGATAGATTTACCTAGTTGGGTACCCTTCCGGTTCGCTGCCGTCAATTTCTGATGGCGCAATTATAGATAAGGATCTCTCCGAGGATGAGGGGCGTTTAATCTTTTCTGTAATTTCCTTATCTTCCTTCGTAAGTCATCTTCATCCTCTGATGACATATATCGCATTTTACGGTGTTTAGGCATTATAAACAAATTCCTTGAATCCTTGAAAAACAACTCACACAAACACGGCTGATTGAATAAGTAAGCGACGTGTACACATCGGCACGAAAATGAGCCTTTAGTATAGCGGGGCGCGTGGGGGCTGTTTATGTTACTTTGACATTCGTGACTATCGGCGCGGGGTGGAGGAACTACGTATGTTCTTATTTACGAGACGAGGCTGGAATATAATTACAGAGTTCGCCTTCTTATAATTACACTACTATTGATAAAATTGCTTTAACTATGGAATTTCAATCTGATATAACCCTTAATAAACTAATACTTATTATATATTAAATATAAGATTAATAAAATTACTATCTTAAATTATTGCTTCCTTTTCCTCAATATTTCTTATCTTATAGCAACCCGCAATTGTAAATACTGGTTTTTCTAAAATAAACTCTTAATTGGTTAAAGTCATCGATTTGTTGAATAAATTTAAGTTTTTCTACTATATGCTGTATATATTCCATGCATGGTACACCATTATTAAGTCCATTGGGTAATACTTTATAAAAGCAATTTGAAAGAAATGTGGCCCTGGCCCACCATGAACTAAACCTAGTGAAATTACTCTCCCTGCTTCAAAATATTCACTTTTCTCCAGTACTTCTCTATTCAACGTTAAAAATTTCTTTTCTCTGTCTACAATCTGGAATTTTTATATACTTTAAAACGAGCCTAAATATTTCTCGTGTTTGGTCCCCAACATCTCTGATATCTCCTCGAATGTCACTAAATTTTATCGATATTTTATTGAAAGGGTGTAATATTTTTCTTCTCATAACTTTATACAACAATTAACTTCTCTGTATATATTCAAACAGGAAATTTCATCCTTTAATTTAATCTGAAAATTTCTTAATATGTCTTTTAAAAATAATGAAGTTTCTGACATGTCATCCTTCTTTATAAAGCATTCTGTACCTTCTAAAACATTCTCTTGGATAAGGGATTCTGCATTATTCGCAGCATCATTATTTTGGGTGATTGTATTTGCAGTATTTTCTAAATTGGGGTGGTTATCGCAAATACACACTATATTCTGATCTGGAGGTATGTACATAATTTTTTGACAAAATATTCTTTATAACGTAGAGCCATTAAGCTCTGTGCCATCTGTCAAATTCGATTTTGGTAAACGTCCTCCAATTGGATTAAGAATACTAAAATAAATATTTTCTAACTGGAAAAGCGAATTTCTTATATGGGTGCAGATTTGATCGTATGACCAACTGCTCTCAAAGTTGACATCAGATCTTGCAAAACCTACAAAAAAATAAATTTGATCACATAATCATAATACGCATCGAATAATTGTAGATTTACCGTTGTGATTCAATCATACAGAATTAAATCTGAAGTAAAAAAAAACATTTATTTAAAGTAAGAAAGTAAATTATAACTCATTCAAATGATTATCATAGCGTATTTCATTCAAGATCATCATGACAGTCGTATATGACTAGTATTAATGGAAAAGTAATATTTACTACTTAATGCCATTGAAACGTAAAACTGATTTTACTTTATTTTATTGTTTACTAATAGTTATCATTTATACTTATACTTATCATAAAACCAAGTGATGTAACTAATGGTGCCATTCAGTATCATTCATGGAAACAAAATTCAGATATTTCACACCCTACCAGAGTTGTCAGATCAGTGTTTCCAAAATTTCGCACAATCAGAGATTCGGCTGAGAGACGTAGATTTTTCAAATGAAAAACTAAATATCCTATTTTCTCTTTTATATTTTTTATAAGCGAAAAATCTAATGCAAATATTTTTTTTTCTTTTACCGTTACTTATGAACATTCTTATCGAGGATACAATCAATTACAGAATAAAAGAATGAAGTATTAAGTTGAAAATAAGATTTTCGTATAAAAATTAGGAAAATTTTGTTTTTTGAAGGGAAAAAAGATCAGATCTCACAAAATTCTTTATTATGTGACCGGTTTCGTGAACAAGCTTTGTTTAGCATTATCAGACATAAGACCAAAAGGAAAAAATATAAAAGGAAGATTAGTAACTGCATTTGATCAATATGCTTAAAAATAAGTTAACAGAAACTTAAGAAAAATTATGATAGATTTACTAAATTTTAATAGTAAAAATAAATTTATCTAAATGGCATATGACAAAGAACTATTTATAAATAGAGAATAAAAACTGTTGACGTTGGAAATTTTTTGAAAAAAATGTGTATAATAATCTAACAGACTAATATTGAAATAATAGTAAAGAACGAAAAATAAGACTCGATATAGTCTAAAAAGAATATAATAAAATAAAATCGGTTAATTATATTACTACGAAGGCGTAGAAGGGTCACATTTACTTTTTTTTTATTTACTATCATGAAGTAAAATATAACTTCGAGATACTATCACGAAGTAAATTATAGTTTCGTGTTAGTGTCACGAAATTTAATAATATCGAGGTGTAACATGAAATTATTTATGCAGTCCGTCAATCGACTAAGAAGTAGATGGTCATAGATTTTATCGGCTATCATTTTCAGTGTTGTTCCTATTAGTTGTGCTTACAAATTTGCCTTATTAAAAAGTAAGTATCTGCGTATAATAATGTACTTCGCCTACTTTCAGAGTTTGCTACAATATGGAATTCCATGAATTTTGGGGTGGGGCTAGTAACTCCGAGCAGCTATTTTTGGTACAAAAAAAAGCAATTAGAGTATTATGTGATTTATCCCCTAGAGAGTCTTGTAGAAATTATTTTAAAAAGATTAAAATATTTACCTTAAATTATTTATACTCTGTATTTTAATTCACAAAAATAAAGATTCTCTAAATACACCAAGTAACATTCATATTTACCCGACAGGACATCAAGATTACTTGCTACCAAAATATCATACCGGAACTAGAAAAGGTCCCTTTATTCCGGAATAAAAATTTACAATAAACTCCTTGCAAACCTAAAATCATTGAAACGCAAAATGAAAATAATTTTGCATAAGCATGTGTTCTACAATTTAAATGAATATTTTACAGTTCCACTTTAAAATTGGAAGAGATTACCATGGATTTTTAAAATTTATTGTATTCTAATCAATATGTAAAAAGTGCTTTAAACATGTATCATGCGTGTTTATGTTTGTGTATGTATGCATAGAGGAGTGTGTGTTTGTGTGGAGATGTGTATGTGTACATATGTGTATATATCAATATATATGTGTGCATGTCTAAACATATTATATAGCTATAACTAAATATTATTAAGGATTATTCTCTTTAGCGTATTAAATATATGTAATTATTGATTGATACCAAAATTATGTCTTTCCCTACACCTTTAGGTAGGTTTATTTATTAGTACATTATAAATTAACTTTATTTTATAATTGATTGTTTTGTACTTATTGTAATAGTGGCGGGAAATATATGTTTACTTACTTACTTATCTAATGTGTGTCTAAATAAGTACGACCTAAGTGCGCTAGTCTCCTACATAAGAAAATAATTCAAGGCAGTATTTTCATTTAGCTTTTTAGGCGAAAAGGTGGCTATGCGAAATACTGTGTCCTGCAGGTGTGCTCCATTCTTCGATTTATGATTTCCTATTACAGTAGTAGTAGCAATGTTATCTAATGTTATGTTTTAAAATGGGGGATATATGAAAAGTATTTTTAAGTATACAACAGGATGTTCCAAAACAATTCCGGGTGGTTAGGGACATTTTCTATAATGAAACACTCCGTACATTTTTGCATTTTGTGTTTTAATGGTGCCTATCCACACGTAGATTTTTTTAAAGTTGATTTACCGGTTCAGAAGTGAAGAATATTTTGTAAAAAAATTGATTTCACCAACTACCAATAAATAATAAATCGCTACAGCAGCAAAATAAATGTGAAATTTTAGAAAGGATAGTCAAGTTTTCTGCTACAGAAGGTTGTGTGTGTGTATGTTTTGAGAGGCTTTGGTGGTACTAATTAGCCAGACGAATTTTAGACAAATAAGGATATTTCCTATATACATGTATAGTTTTTCCCCCCTATGTGTACAATTTACAATACATTAATATTACAATACAAACTACAATATTTTGGTCGCTTTCCATGCATTTTGTTTTAAACTTTTACTGTTAGTGAATATAATGAATTGAGAGCTATTAAGATGGCATACATATTCCATAGCTTTTCCTATAGCTATAAGCTATATAAGTTCAGCCGTATAAAGTCGAGGCAAGAATTCAAGCGATGCACGTCACGAGTGATCTCATTACAGAAATGTTAATACTAACATAGTTTTTAATCATTAATTACGTTAAAAAGAGTAATTCTTGACATCCAGTTATTAAGCTCTTTACAGACATAGGTACAATTTAATGGGACTTCATGACTTAGCAGTATTGTTTTATTTATAGAATCGATCTGTGACGTGCATCGCTTGAATTCTTGCCTCGACTATAGATTGATGTTTCACTAGGTAGTTTATATTTTTTTACTTAAGTTCTCATTATGATGATAAAATGCACATCCCACATCGTTGTTTATTTTCGAACCGTCGGTATATATATATTGATAACCATTCTATTTTGTTTCTAATTCATATTTGAAGAAGTTTATTTATTTGGTTTTACGGCATGTTGGCGATATGAAAATAGTGAGTGGTAATTTTTTTTAATTAGAACTTTATTTATACTGCACATCATACAGAATACAATATTCCACTTACATGGTGTACAGGGTTTTAGTAGCGTGTATACTACAGGCTAAAACTAAGAAACAGTAGTATGGAGGAAAAATATACATTTGACATGTAAAGCTAATATTACATATAATTATATACAAAGCTAATATAATATATAATTTATCATATTATGCTAATATTACATACAATTTAACAGTTTACTTCTACTTATGTTAAAAAAGTCAATGTCATGATTTTTTATAAATTCATTTGTAGTAATCAAACATTGGCTAACGGGCGAAATTGTGTTTGTTATTTTAAAAGTATTATCTCTCCTTCTTAATCTAATATCAGTAACATTAATAGCAATTTCTGCTAAGATATCAGGATCATTAATCTTATTAAAAACGTTAAATATAAACAATATCTCAGAGTTATTTCTTCTATTCTGAAGTGAGTTAATATTGAAATCTAGTAGTTGCGTTGTGTAAGATATAAATAATGGCCATGAATTATGTTTTCTAAAGAATAGGGTTCTCAGTAGTCTTTTTTGGATTTTTTCTAGTATATCAGAATATAAAATAGTTTTTGGATTCCATATTATAGCCCCATACTCTAGTTTAGAACGGACATATGAATTGAATAATAATATACAGGTATCATAGTTAAACTCTTTACTAGATCTAGTAATAAAACTAAGCTTTCTGTAACCCTCGAATATTAATTCTAATACATGACTGTTGAAGCTAAAGTTACTAGTAAACTTGACACCTAGATCTTTTATCTCACAGACACGATCTAACGTCGTGTTATTGATCTTGTAGTCATTTATAATAGGATTTTTTTTTTCTTGTGAAACTGACTGTTTTACATTTGGACTCATTGAGAGTAAGGTCACTTTTGCTGCAGTAGACAACAAGAGCATCTAGGTCATTCTGTAATAAATTACAGTCTTCCAAAGTATCTACTCTAAGGAACAATTTTAGATCATCTGCATACAGTAAAAATTTAGAGTGTTTAATATAAAGGTTTATGTCATTAACAAATAATACAAAAAGCAAAGGTCCCAGAATGGACCCCTGTGGGACTCCTGATGTGGGATTAAAGTTATATGATTTATCACTATTAAATTTTACAAACTGTGTCCTTCCTGTTAGGTATGAGTAAAGAAAGTCCAAAGTGTTTCTACTAAATGAAAATGATTCTAATTTTAGGATAAGTACTTGGTGATTGACCCTATCAAATGCCTTCGCCAAGTCTGTATAAATGACATCAAGTTGTGATTCATATTTAATCTCGTTGGCAACTGAGTCACTAAATATACACAAATTGGTAACTGTTGATTTACTATGTACAAAGCCGTGCTGTTGGTTGATTATGACTGGGCTAACATGCAGGTACATTCTGTTATATATTACCCTTTCAAATATTTTTGATGGGCATGGTAGAACTGTTATGGGTCAATAATTGTTTATAAAGCTAGTGTTTCCGCTCTTGTGAATAGGAGTTATACGTCCTATTTTAAATTTATTGGAAAATACTTTTTCTTTAAGACACAAATTAAATAGCATGGCAAGTGGTTTCGCGATCAGTTCACCATATGCTTTGAAAAAATAAGCAGGTATGCCATCTACACCAATGGCTGCCTTAGGCTTTAGTGATTTAATTGCTATTAATATTTCATTTTCAGTTATATTGTTTATGTCACAGTTATTTAGATTATAGCTAGGAAAATTCGAGTCAAATTACTTGGACTGTGCACAGATTTGAAAAAGTCTGCATAGCCATTTTGTGTTCGTATGTTTGGTAATCCACATGAAACAAGGTATTTTGTTGTCTTTATGTATGACGTTCTTATATTGTGAAATGCTAAAGTAAATATCTGTTATTATTGGGATAGATTTTCTTTCCCAGTATGGTGAGATTAGCGTCAAAGTAGCTAGACTGTGTAGGTTATTTATTACCGTACCGTGGAATACAACTTGGTGATAAATACATCGCTTAAATAGCGTCTTCGTACTTCTAAAGGAGGTTCAACCGATTCCGTCTCAATAACATTTATAGGAGTACTCTTTAATAGTCCAAGACATATTCGTAAACTTATTTTTTATTATTTCAACTTTTTGGAGTGTGCTAGAAGAGACATTGGCATATAGTAAACATCCGTAGTGTAGAATTGACCTTATCAGAGATCTATAGAAGATTAATGCGGCCTCCCACTTTGCATTTTCTTATTTTTTGGTAATATGCTTGATGTGGTCTTTCCAAGATAATTTTTTGTCAAAGATTATGCCTAGATGTTTTATTGAATTTTTATATGACAAGTTAAACGATCCTAATATGATTTCGTTTGGGGGTTGAAATCTACTTCGACTGAATGTATATACTGCAGATTTTATAATTTGTTTAAATAAATTGTCTAAAGAAGAAACATCAGTAAATATGTTGCTGTATTATCTAAAATGAAAATAAAGTCTTTCTTGACCCGTACCGTGATTAATTAAATTTTTATCATCATCCTCCTTTTAGCGCTAGCAACAATAACAGTTAGAAATAACACGAAGGCAGTGTAAGATAATGCTAAAATAACAAAATATTTTCTGTCAATAAAAATTGAGAAATTCAAAAATAATTGTTTTAAACTTCTTCAATCTGTCACAAACAGTTATTTCTTAAAATTGCTCACTCAATGCCAAAAGATTCAAATAGATATATTTTATAAAATTTGATATACATAAGCGATTTGTAGATATAAAAATTTATTATATTAATAACAGAAAAATATTTCAAATAATATAGTTCAGGAAATATACTTAAAAATGTAATTTGTATTTTGAGTAGAGCAAATTCTTAAAATAACATTTTTCGATATCTCAAAAAATATAGGTACTTACTTTATTCCTAAGCCAATTTCAAATAATTTCATTAGCCGACCTAAGCGCCCGGACTAACACAAATTTGTGCAGCCGCTTTTTCGTTTCAAACCATATACTAATTTTAATCAAGAATTCAATTTTTCAGAAAGTCAAAATAACAAACTTTCCCATATGGTGCAGACTTTTTGGCGAACACTGTATACGGGCTGCTGCAATGGTATGGATCAATTAATTATTTCGTGAACAAACTTTCTTTGATACAAATTCTCAGACAGGTCGAATTTTATTTCGGAATGCGCTTCTTTTGACATAATGAAGCGTCAAGTTTATGATACCATCTGTGGTAAAGTTGAGACGTCATCGATGTTGTTTTTTAATGCCAATTATGTCTCTTTGGGAAAGTCTTTTAATTCTCTATCCAATCCAACCATATCAATTTTCGATTATTTCAAATTGTCTGGCTAAAAAAAATAAATATTATACTTGTATGATCCTATTATGCATTAGAAGAACCAAAATTAAGTTAGAAATTTTTTTAAAAATCAACAATAAAATATTCAGGCTTGTTAATTTGCTTTTTTTCTTGTTTTTTTTTAATGTATAATACGACCATATTATATATTTTTGATATTATCTAACCTGTACGTTTGAAATAATTAATAAAAATTGTATGGTTAGGTAGAGATTAAGGCCTTTCAAAAGGGGTATTACATGATCCATGTTGCAATTTAAAAAAACATTTATGACCTCACAACGTTGACGTAGATGACGTCATGAATTTGACAGGCATGTTAAATGTGCATCTATATAATAAAAAAAAATCGACCTATCTAAGGGTTCTAAAACCAGCCCGTTCACGAAATAATTAATTGATAGGTAGGTACTTTTGGAGCATACTGTATACAGGGTGATTTACCTAAACATGCGGAAAATTATTCAGTGAGTTGTCCCCACCAAAAGGAGTTAAAACAATAAAGAAATAAAAAAAAAAATTGGAAAAAAAATTACCTTATTTTTTTCGTTGTTGCGGACCTCTAGCATATGCGACCAACCATACGCTTTAGCGTTTTGTGGGCCGCATAATAACAACTGCTACGTCCGTAACATTTCGCTATTCTCCACGGGAGGGCGATATATGTGCGGCACGTGATCAGCAGAGAGCGGAAGACCGGTAGGCAACCATTTTTGTTGGCGTAGGTAGTTGATAATTCTACCAACCTCGGTTAATCCAAGACATCCTGGTGGATTTTGGAATTATCAACACAAAAAAATTTCCTCAATCTGTTGTTGTTCCGTTAAGCGGAATATTTTGTGGTTGTGAGTAAATTTTAACTGCGGAAGCAGGATATTTAATTACACAAGGTAAGCTAACCTCTTCACGCCGTTCTCTACCCACGTGTTTCGCAAATTTGCAGGCTCTCCTTTGGAAATACCGTGTCAACTTGAAAGGCGGACTCGACCCCATTCATCCGACTGTGGCTTTCGAGGAGTATTGGTGGATTGTTCCCTCATCAGTGAGGGTTCCACGGACGGGGCTTTGTTACAGTTCAATTTAACATTTATATGTTATTAAAAAAAAATCTCTAAATCATTACTTTATCTCTTACATTTAATGTCTAACGAATTCGTGTTATCCGTTGTCACGCATAATATTTATTATTTAGTTGTCTATATGAACCCGCAATTGTAAGGAATCTGTTGCACTTAGGTGTAGGCATGGCATTATACATTTTATTGTGTAGCGTGTTGCATATAATTAGGCTCTCTATTTCTGTAATTCTTAAGCTAGGCAACCAATAACTTTCAATTAGTTTATTGATAGATTCCTATAACCGTACTGACGATCGGTAACACAGATTTATTTCTTCACAATAGTTTTTGGCTTAGGTTTTGTCTTCCGGTATTCTGTCACTTTTCACGTGTAGTTCGCTTGAACGCTTGGCAAATTTTTACGTGCGATTTTTGAAACAAGTAATTTCACCATTTTGGGATATATTCGCAACGTTACATTTTTCGAGTATCCATTTATGTTTGGATGAGTGCATTTTTATGATATTGGAAATCGATTGTCTTCATTGGAAGGATCTATACGTAAAAGCCATTTTTGCCAAATTTACACGAGGCCAAGGACATCCAAGGTCAACAACATTTTTCTAAGAAAACCCTCCGAAACGAGGTAATTACTTTATTTTTATATTCAAACTAGCAAAATGTCACTTGTAGTAAATTGTTCAATGGTAAAAATTTATTTTTAGGGTTTTTTTTTTCACCTACGGTTTCGCCTAGTATTTCGTAGTTTTTCCTACATTTTTTTGTCTCCCCTGATACGAATAACTTTTTTCCACTGGTCTACACGTACTTATGTTACTTCTCCTTGCTGGACCGGAATTTCTTTTTTGTGGAGGAGCCATCCATTTTCTGGGTTAATTGATAGGCTGGAAGTTGCCCATTCCTGAAGTTTCAGCCGACGCTGAAGCCCTGCTGCCTGCAGTTTGTATCCTTCTTGCGCCATATATATATATTGATTTTTTTTAAATATATTGTAAATTTTACTTAAAAAAATTTCACCACTGTACCTATATATATATATATATATATATATATTAAATTTTGCTAAACATCATATGAAAATATTCTGTTAACGAATTAAAACATCTATGATATTTGTTGGGGGTTAAGCACTTACGTAAGACGCGTATACCCAGTTATTCTGAGCGTATTGCATATGTATATAAGTATATAGAATTTCCCTATACGCCTAATCGCGATCCCCGTACTTTATATACAGTGCGGTCCATATGTATGAAATAAATTAATTTTAAGCGTAATTATGAACTAGGAAAAGTCCAGAAACAGGTCAATTTTATATTTAAAATTGCCATTTTTTAGTTTAAAAATATTACCCTCTGAATTATGACTACCCCTCAGGAAATTTTAAATTAGGAAAGAAGTCGTGCGGGCATATCGTTCAAAACGGATTTTGATTCTCTATTCAGCAGTATAGTTTTTTAAATTTATAAAATTAGTTACTGAGAAAATTGATTCCGTAATTAATGCCTCAAATTTAAAAAACTTTATACTGCTGAATAGAGAATGTAAATCCCTTTCGATCGAGATGCCGCACGAACCCCTTCCTAATTTAAAATTTTCTAGAGGCTAGCCATAATTCAGAGGGGGTGAACGCGGGGGTATAATTTTTATGCCAAAAATGGCAGTTTCAAGTTAATAATCGATTTGTTTCAGGACTTTTCCTAGAAGTTCATAATTACGCTTAAAATTAATTTATTTCAAACATATGGGCCTATTTCCAGCGAACATTTTTCGGTAATGACTCCATTCACTATATGAACAAATTAAATAGATTATTTTTTTATCATTCTCTTGTTCTCCTGACTTATATTTTTTACGCAGTATTTTATATTTCTCCACGGTCTAGATGAAAGGTGAGGATACTTTTCAATGCAATCATCGCAGTCTTTTTTTGTTGGTATAATGTTGTTTTTTATATGAATTTTAAAAAAATTCACAACTGCTTCCTTTTCTTCATTTGTCCAGGCTTTAGGTTTTCTTTCTACTCGTTTACCTACAAAATATACGTGCGTTAGAATACTTCTGGGAGGAATTTTCAACACTACGAAATAACTTTCTACTTAAAATTGTGGAGTGGATTTTTATATGTATTACTAGATTTCAAGATCAATTAGTTTCCATAGACATCAAAACTCTTGAACACTACAGTCGAATACGTGTGTTTCACCAACTACTTTAACATCATCAAGAGATGATTAAAACTAACTTAACATAGCACCGTATTCTGTATGTTAAGTTTAAGTTAGTTTTAATCATGTCTAGATGATGGTTGGTAAAACGCACGTGGAGTGATAGTATTCGCGTGTAGTGTCTTGGTATTTGTGGAAAATACTTAATTTTCAGTTTTATATCAAAGATATCGTCTAATTAATTATTTGTGGCATATTCATAACCTCTTACTCTTCATTGGGTATTGTGCCATTTCTGTAAAAACATTAAAAAATTGGTTTCGGTTTTCAATTTCTGTTAGCTGCAAAATGCCTAACATAAATATTAAATAAATTATTCTATCATTAAAAAGTGTATATGTTTTTTAAAACGTCTAGAAAATTGAAAAAGAACTTGATGCTGGACTATTTTTATCAGAAGGTAAGATACTTGATACTAGCAAAGGTTTTTTCTTATACAAATTTGTTGTTACATGTTTTAGGGAAAAGTCATTAAGGCATCCATCTATCTTGAAAACCACGATACAATGCAATTGACATTACAAATACAAATTTAATATAATATAATAGTAAGTTCAGAGTTGTAACCTATTATAATTAAAATAACTGTATTTTAAACATATATAAATATAGTGATAAGTATAAGTAAATAATATTTTAATTCAAATTGTGTTTTGACGATAGTGGCATTATTATTATTTTTTTTTATGGCATTGTGGATCTAGTCCAATCAGCGATGCAGCAATGATTGCTATGCTGTAAATTGACTCATTACTATACGATTTTGATGGTATTAATAAAGTACATTACTGTTTCAAATAAGAATATAGTTATTTGTGTATTAAGAGCGCAAAGTAGGTTTTGCCGATTGAGAAAGACTACTACGGCGCGCGGCGCGTAACCTAGAGCTGCACGTTATCAAATCGACAATGATCCTTTCCCTTCGAATACACACAATTTTTCTACAACATCAGATAAATCATAACATTTTAAAGTTGCTGAAAACGGAAAAAATGACATGTTATACAGAGCAAGATCATTACTAACCTTTTTTGTACGTTTCAGTTACCTTATTATTTGATGTATCTACACTAGTTTCATCATTGTTTGGGCGCACTTCTTTTTCTAAATCATCTTCGTTACTCTCTACTTCATCTTTACCTTCATTTTCGATTTTTTCTTCCTCATCTAAGTTCGGCAAATCTAAAAATAGAATAACATAGTAAACTCACTTTATATTGTATTGTTTGTAAATACCAACCTTCAGTTCACCTTGGTCAACCGCCATCAAAATTCGACTTATTTTAGTCAATTCTATAGCACTTTCGTGCATTCGGTAGAACTCTCTTTGCACAGTTATGTCGTGTCCCAAGTGCTTGGCAAGCCAGTCATACTCGTTCTCTGACATATTGAATAATTGGCAAACTGTAGCTACATACTTCCTTAATTTGGTTCCAGTTATGGCATCTGGATTTTCTAATTGTATTTCTTCACATATTTTTTTCAGGCAATCATGTCCCCGCAAAAATGTTTGGAACCATGTGCTCTGGCAAATACATATTTATTATGCATAGAAATTTTACATTCATCCCTGTGTCTCATTAATATATGAATGCATTCTTTAATGAGCAGTGGAAGTATTATTGGGACTTTTCTCCCACGCTTTCCGTCAACTTCCACTATCGTCATAGTTTCTGCCAATTTCCTTTCAACAGGTGTTAGTGATTCTCTTATCTCTGCTGTATTTTGTTATTCCCAGGATGGTCTTGAAATATAATCGCTCATTTTCATTTTGGAGACCTCCCCTGAACGCCTCTTGTTAAAAAGTATTATTCGCGCCAGTTTTGGTCGTTGGACCGAAAAACAAATTTTTAAAAAGGAATCGAAACTTTATTACACCAGAAAATAACAGTAATTACAATTAGCGGTAATCTTATGAAGTGAGTCAATCTTACATGTTAACAAGCATTTATAACCTCGGTCTTATCGTAAACCTGATGTATGCATTTATCATAACAAAGGAGACATATGATATACGCTCACGTAACTTCTCCCGGCTTAAGTGAAAAATTAATAGTTTGATTGATTTTTCATACAATTATATCATTATTTGAATTTACTGTATCATTATTTTTAAATTTAAATTTTGAAAAGTATTTAGTATATATCAGGTAAACGATAAATATTATAAATATAATATACAATAATATTGTAAAAATAGATGGTTTAGAAATATAAACAGAGTTATTTATATTACTTAATTCTTGTTTTTGGGATTCTAAGTCCCTCTGAGTCTTTAATAGTTGATGGGTATTAATTAAATTAAGATCAAATGTTCCGGGATTATAGTTTGTTAATTTATCACTTGTTTTTGTTTCTAAATTAAGTTTTGGAAGATCGATGTTTTTAAAATTGACTTTAGGATTTGAGTATGTTTTTAAAATATGGTTTTCTATGTTAATAGTACACGTCGTGTCTAAGTCTATAACATAACTACCAAAAAGTGGTATATTGTCTTTGATATTTTTGCATTGTTGAACAGCAACTAAAGGTTGCGGTACAATAACAATCGATTTTTCATTAATTATCTTTTGAATTTGGAGTTCATTAATATTGACAGGTATTGGGTAACAATTATCTACATTTTTTGAGAATTTTAATAAACTAACTTCGCAAGGTGCGTTGTGATTAATTTTAGTTGGGTTCATATTATTACAAAGATATTCCTCTGCTGATATTTCTTTACATTTATCATTAGAAAGTATAAAATTATTATCACTTAAAGCTAAATAAGTATTCTTAGGTAAAATCATTTGGTAAGACTTATCATATTGCATCGGTAAAGGATATAATTGATAATATTGATAACTATTAGGTTCAACTAGTGGAATTTCGAGTATGAAAATTATTTCATAATTTTTGGAATAACTTTTAATATTTACAATATTTTCGAATCCTAAAATATTATCTAAAGTGGGTTCCAATGGTAATTTAACGTCTGTTAGGTATTTTCCTGTTAATTGTATTTCAGAAAATAAGTCAATAGGCCTAACAATAGAATTATGCAAAGTGTTTAATTTTGCAAAGGATATAGCTATCTCTACTTTATCGAGAATACTATAAATCGTTTGATAAATAACTGTAATTTGGTTTAAGACCATTTGCGCCATGAAATAGTGATAGTTAGCAGTTATTATATTAATAGACATGTTTTTTATTGCATATTCGATTTGCCGAATTCGAGATTGTAACATTGACTGATTATGTGACAGGTTTCGAGCTAGATTATTAAAATTAGTTATTGATGAATTTAGCAAAGAAATTTGGTTTTCTAAAATAACTTTGAATTTATTTTGATTAGTTTGAAGTTGATTATTTTAAAATTGAATTTTTCGGCATCTTCATTATCTAGGTTGCCCGTTAAGCATTTAATGATAGATCCTAGGCCATTTATTATTCCTCTTTTTTGTCTTATTGATTTTGGGTTTAATTGATTGATTTGTTCCAGAATTTTCGATTCTAAATTTTGAATTATATTATATGAATTAAAGTATTCCCTATAATATGTTTGATTAGACTTTATTGATGATTTTAAGGTATTAAATTTCGATTTTATGTCTTGAAATTCATTAACAATTGGTTGTAAGTCGAATATTTGTATAAAAGACCAGTATGTGTTAGTTATTTGTGTACTCCCTAGTCATATTGGTAATAGTCCGGGGTTGTCTTCTATTTTGTGATAGGTCGGTTGGGTTATTCCTGGTTCGAGGAAGAAGAACCTGAAATATTATGGGGTTTCTTTAATTCTTTTAGGTGTATAATTAGAGTTTTATTGTTTTTTAAGTTTTTTACTTTGGCTCGGTTATGTGTGAGTAATTCGATTAATTTATAGGGTCCGACAAATTTATTTTTACTTTTCGACCTTTCACTCAACTTTTTATAAACTATTTGATTAATTTTAAAATGTTGTTGACTATCGCCTTTTTCGTTACGTTTATCGATTATTTTCTGTTTATTAATTTCTTGATTTTTCGATATCTCTTGGTATAATGTCGTTAGTTTGTCTTTGTGGTTTGAAATATAGTCTGAATAGAAAGTTGTAGATATTAAATCGAATGGGTCTCTGAGATTGGTATGTCCGAAAGTAAGTTCAAAAGATGTATATTTGGTAGAAGAGTGGGTTGTATTATTATAAGCTATAAGTGCGTAGGGCATTAATTGTGTCGGAGTAAAGTCTTTATGTGTTTGTTTTAAAATTCGTAAAATGTTCGATTAGTGTCGAGTGGAACCTTTCTACTGGTGATTTAGATTCCTGATGTTTTGGGGTAGTGAAATGTACTTTAATTTTTTGTAGTTTTAAAAGTTCTGTAATTGTTTCATTTTTGAATTCAGTGCCGCTGTCCACGACTATTGTCTCTGGGATACCGTAGATTGAAAAATAGTGGATTAATTTTTCTTGTACCGATATGGCGTCTCTATTACATGGAAATGCTTGGCCTAATTTTGTAAATTTGTCTATGATAGTTAAAAATGATTGTTTATCGAAAAAGAAAAGGTCCATATGTAAGACTTGGAACGGTTTGCTAGGTGTTTCGGTTAGAACTAAAGGTACATAGGGGTTTTGTCGAGAGTATTTGGCTGTTTGGCAAATTTCACATTGATTAATATAGTCTGTTATGTCATTTTTCATATTTTTCCAATAGTAATTAATTTTTAGTCTGTCATATGTGTCGTTAATACCTCGGTGGTTCGTTTTGCCTTCATGTTGGTGTTTGATTAGAATAATTTGTTCATCTTTTTCGGTAATGTTATTAACTAATTTAGTGCATTGAAATAATTTTAGTGGTTTAAAATTAAGCATGTATGTTTGGGTAAATAATGGTATTAGTTGTTTGCATCTAAAATAAATGTACGTCCGTCTGTTTGGGTCGACGTAATTTTTTAAGGTGTCAATTACAGATCGCGGGTCGTTTAATGGAATTTTTATTGTTTTAATAGTTCTGTCGTCGATATTCGTTTGAACCATTTCGATACCTGGGTGAGGATTTTTGTCAATTATGATTTGAATTGGTTTATTATTAATAATTTCATCTAGTATAGGTATTCCGTTGTTTTCGGTGTCGTTACTACTTGTATGGGCTGTTTCGTCTTGGTCATTAATTCTTATGTCCTGAAGTACGGTAATTTTTTGTTGGTTGTTTATAGTCTGGTTTTCGGTAGGGGCTTCTAAGTTTGCGTTTTCATTTTGAGTATCGTTAGGAGTGTTTGATGTTTGAATTGGGTTTTCAGCTAGTTCTCTCAGAAAATCTAATATATTTTGGTCTGTATCGCCAGGGTTATTTATTATAGACTCGGTTTCATTCATGTTTAATTGAATGCGCGATAGGGCATCCGCGTTGGTGTTTTGTTTGCCATTTTTGTAGACGATTTCGAAGTCATACTCTTCGAGTTTCAATCGCCACCTGATTAATTTTGAGTTAGGTTCTTTTAGGTTGAAAAGCCAAACGAGTGGGCGGTGATCTGTGTATATTTTAAACTTATTCCCGAATAGATAACATCGATGGATTTTGCAAGCCCATAAAATCAATAATAGCTCGCGTTCAATAACGGAATATCGTTGTTCGGTTTCATTAAGGGTTCGGGATGCATAACATATTGGTCTATCGTTAGGAGGGGTTCCTTGGGACAGAACATTTCCCAAAGCTATATTAGACGCATCCGTAGTTAAAACAAAAGGCTTGGTAAAATCGGGGTACTGCAAAATCGGAGCATTCATTAATAAATTTTTTAGGTGGTTAAATGAATTTATGAATTCTGTGGAATGAACAGCTTTAGAATCCTTTTTTAGGCACAATGTCATAGGCTTGGAAATTTTCGCGAAATCTTTAATAAATTTGCGGTAATAACCGGCAAGTCCCAGGAAAGATTTTATTTCCTTTTGGGTTTTTGGAATGGGGTAATTTTTGATAGCTGAAATTTTATCAGGATTGGGTTTTACTCCTGTAGGTGTGATTAGGTGTCCTAAATATGCTACTTCCCGCTTGACGAATTCGGATTTGTCGAGCTGAATTTTAAAATTAGACTCGCGTATTCTTTGGAAAACCGATTTTAATCTTTGAACGTGTTCCTGAAGTGACGTGGAGAATATGATAATATCGTCTAGATATACTGCGCAGATTTCATTTTGTAGACCACGGAGAATATTATTCATAACCCTTTGAAAGGTTGACGGCGCGTTCTTTAACCCAAAAGACATGCGCTTAAATTCATAATGTCCAGTGTCAGTCGAAAAAGCTGTTTTTGGAACGTCATCGGGGTTCATCTCTATCTGATGAAATCCGTTAGCCAAGTCGAGAGTCGAAAAATAGTTACATTTACCTAGTTTGTCTAATATGTCTGAAATGTTAGGTAGTGGGAATTTGTCGTCAATTGTTTGTTCGTTTAATTTCCGGTAATCGATAACTACTCGCCATTTTCTTTTGTTCGACGCATCTAATTTTTTTGGCACTATCCAAATTGGAGAGGACCATGGAGAATTTGAAGGTTGGATTATCTTAGAGTCTAGCATTTTTTGTATTTGTGAATTGACTTCTGCTTTATGTATATACGGGTATCTGTAAGATTTAGTAAAAATTGGAGAATCATTTTTAAGTTTAATTTCGTGTTTAATTTGGTTGGTAAATGACAAAGGGACGTCTTCATGGTGAAATATATCTCGATATTCAAAACAGAGATTACGAATGGCTTCGTATTCCTCTTTGTTACAGTGGCTTAGTCTTAGGTTTTTAAGATTTTGTTTCAGTAAATTGTCATAGTTTTGAGGGCATTTAATATTTTCGTAAGGTGGTGGTTCTTCAAAAAAATTTACTTCGGCTTCATTAATTAATTCAATATTGAAAGGTTTCGAAATTGTTAAACTAACGTCTTTCTCGCTTAAATTCAGTATGGTTGTTATGGTTTCATTATTTTTAATCTTAACCAATGATTGGGGAATTTCCGTATTTAGGGTTTTCGTATAATGTAATATTCCTATGCCTCTATCCTGTATTGTTGGAATTTTTATTACTTGTTGTGTTCTTCCAGGGATTGTTATGTGATAAGGTTCAAATTTTTTTTCTTGGTTTGTATTGGAAAAATTTTGAAAAGTTGAGTACATTGGTAATATGGCATTGGGCGTAATTAGTCTATAATTTTCTAAATCTATTTTTGCTCTAATTTGTGACAGAAGGTCTAACCCTATTAGTCCATTAAATTTTTCAGAAAAATCGAACAGGTAAAATTTATGATTTCCGGTTGTATTAAAGCTGGGAAATAGAGGTATATTAATAATTTCATTATGAAAAGATGTTGCGTGGGCGGTTGACACTTGAAATAGTTCATTCCTTATACAATTTGGAAAAAATGTATATGCTAATTTTGGGTTTATAAAACTTCGAGTACTACCTGTATCTATTAAAATTTTTGCATCAATTTCGGGGATAATTATAAATGTAAGTTCGGGAGAGTAATTGTTTAAATGTATTACGTCGAATTTTGTGTTTTGATAGTCTGGTGAAAATCTTGATGTTGTGATTGTTGTTCATTATTGTCTGTCTGGTTCGAGTCATAAAGTTCGTTTTGGTTAATATTATATTGATTAGCAGTATAATCAATATGTGGATATAATTGGTTGTCATTGTTATAGGTAGAATGTAATGAGTAAAAATCATCCTGATTATAGTCGCATTCCAAATGATTAGTAGTATAATCATTATGTTGATTATCACAATTATTTTGGGTTATTTGTTGTTCGAATGGATTCTCGAAAATTAAATTCTCCGAAACCTCCTGATTAAATAATTGATTCGGTTTACGATTATTTTGAAAATTATTAGTGTTTCTAGTATTAACACTCATAGGAGTGGGTCTATAATTAGGGTGGACATATCCGGGTTTCCAAACATTTTGGGGCTTCCCAAATACTTCTCTATTAGTGGGAAAATGTTGATTGAAATTTGGCTTGGGTGTAATTGCTATTGGACCTCTAGGAAAATGTTGAGAATTATTACTAGTGAAATTGGGCATATTGAAATTTTGATGTGGATTCTGATTTATAGGGAAGTTTTGAAAATTGTTAGCGAAATTCGGTTGATTAAATCTGTAAGATGGGTTCTGATAATTTTGATTATGTGGATACGTTTGAAAACTTGTAGATGGATGATTTATCGATGGATAATTCATTGGAGAATTACTTGAAGTTGGTTTGTGTACAGGCTTTGGCATGAAATCAGAGTTTGACCTATGCTTAAATTGTTCAAAATTTTCTTCCTCTTGTACAAAGCTCATGGCTTGTTCGAGGGAATTGGGGTTCCTCAATCTGACCACTAACTGAATATTAGAAGATAAATTCTTTAAATAAGTTTTTAAAGCAAATGAATCATAGTGATTTATTTTCATAAGTTTCATTTCTTTAGTTTCGTTTGTTGCATTTAACTTTGAAAACAAGAGACTACAAGTGTCTTGAATTCTCATCCCAAAATTTAGTGGATGCTCATTTTTATTTATTTTTAGTGATAACAAGTCCTGGATTAAACAGTCTATATTTCTTTGATCCGAAAATGTGATTATTAGAAGATCTTTAATTAATTGCCAGTTATTTATTTCCGATCGCGAACATATTAAATCTGCGGCCCGTCCTTTTAATTTGGAATATATGGTGTCTAACAAACAAATGTTAATAGCTGCAGCAGGGTTTTGATTATTTTGAAAAGCTTTTAGTAAATTTTCAGAGGATGTAATAAATCTTTGCAATAACTTAGGGTTACCATCAAATGCTGGAATGTTATCAGCTTGGTACCGTAATAAAGCGTAATTAATTTCGGTCATATTTGAATTATTTTCTGAATTTGAATTATTTGAACTTAAATTATTTGAATTTAGATTATTTTCTGAATTTGAATTATCTGAAATAGCTAGATTTCCGAGGTTATTTAAAAGGTCTTCCAGTTTGATATATCACAATAAATTTATAATCAATAATAATATAAAATGTTCAATAATAATAAAATGGTTAGTTGTTTATGATTGGTTGTTAGTTAGAAAAATAAAATATTCTTACAATATAACTATAGATGGTTTCATTGATGGCTAAAAATGTTTTCTAGCTTGGGCCAAACTTTTCTATACAAGAATTACGGTCACTTGTAGTCTTTGAAAGGTGAGTGCTCTGTCTTGGTTCTTCGAGGGTTTGTGTAAACAAGTTACACGTGCAAAGCCTCACGATGTCTTCTTTGCTTCGGATAGGGTGGAAAATATATAATATCTCCACAGCCTAATCACTGATGGCTTCTTTCTTGATATCCTGGACCTGGGGCCTCCTGGATACGACGTTTCTTACGGCTACGTTAAAATGTACCTACTTCTATCTTGAAAATCGGCTCCTTGTCCTGGTTTTCTTCTTAAGTCTAACTTACTCCTAAGATGTCGACGAAGAGTCTAGACGATACTAGATATCCTGGACAAATTTCCCTCTTCTTTGACTTGATCACGATGATCGATTTTGTATAATTACCTGGCTTGATTGCCCAATAATTACAGCGATAGTAATTGGTAATTATATGTGACTTGCATAGACTTCCTTCTTGTGTTCCTGTCTTCTCATTCGGCTACTCGATCCACCGAATTGGTTAGTTTTTTCTCCCCTCGTAGATTCGTTTAGTAATTTAAGGATTGAAATCCAAAAAGAATCAGCGATTGATCTTTTATTACTAATCCGTTCCGACTGCGCCAGTTTTGGTCGTTGGACCGAAAAACAAATTTTTAAAAAGGAATCGAAACTTTATTACACCAGAAAATAACAGTAATTACAATTAGCGGTAATCTTATGAAGTGAGTCAATCTTACATGTTAACAAGCATTTATAACCTCGGTCTTATCGTAAACCTGATGTATGCATTTATCATAACAAAGGAGACATATGATATACGCTCACGTAACTCGCCAAACATAACGTCGCCAACCTAGTCCATTGTTGGTTATCACGGTTATCGCTTTCAACATACGATTTAGCTTTTACAATGTCATCGTCTATGTATTTACTTAGCTTTACTAAGTCACCTGTAATTGGTAGCAACTGTGTAGCATTAAATTTTCTTCTATAAAGCGTTGACAAGGCATTTGACGATATTCTAATATTCCATTCCATTTCTAGAAGTTCTTTAAATAATAGTAACGATCCATTTTTCTTCATGTTGCCTGCTCTAAGTGCACTGCCTCTTTGAATTGCAATGTATTTTTTAAGAGCATATCCAATTTTTAATGCTAAGCTTGGCGTATGAAATTCTGGTCTTGTGATACTCTCTATACTTATTTCCTTTGTAGCTTGTATGACAAGGTCAAATTTATCAGGGATCAAAAAATCTGCCAATGTTTTAGAACAACTACTGTCTAGCTTATTTAATGCCAAGGTTAATCGTGCTAACTGCCTCATTGTTTGGCGTATGAACTCTGATTGGCTGTCTGCGTATTTTTCGTACTGCATAGCTCCAAATTTTAAAATTAGAACGTCGTTTCTACACATATTGCCAATATCATCTGATCTAAATGCTGAAATTATAGACTTTTGATATTCTTTTGTAAAACCCAATCCAAAGATATCAGATATAAGAGCATTGCTTTCGGACATAACATGTTTTGCATTTGTGTTTTCTTTGTCAAAAACTTTCCCTTTGCAACTAAGTTTCATATGGTGCCAAATATGTTTTTTTAACATAAATCCAAGGCAGTTTGGACAAGGGCCGTAATCGGAGTCCTTCACAAATTTCAATTCATTTTCAGTTGGTCTTCTAACAAGTATTATTTCTCCAGATTTAGATGCTAAAACATTGCAGTTATAATAAAAATCACCAATCCTTATTATCTCTTTAAAACCCTCTTTACGTTCACTTGATTTTTTTGGATAAGATAAACATTTTGCTACTTCGGCCTCTTTGAAATGAACTGATTCAAAATGCCTAGCCATACTTATAATTTTTTTGTTACAATAGTAACAAGCGTGAGTTTTATTTCTTATTCTTTTTCCGTGCTTTGTAGATGCTGCAACTATTTCAATATTGTTGTTGGGATTTGTTTTTCGAAATACTTTCAGTGACGATTCGTTTGTGCTAGTAGTCTCATTACTTATACGTTTTAGTGTATCCTCTGGCGATGAAATCGAAGGATTAATCGCAGTATTTTGGTCTGGCGTTTTCATTTTTTGATAGTTGCCTAATGTAGTTTCATCACTCTGATTAACAAAAAGATTTTATTCATTTGCAACATTTTCACTTGCTGTACTTTCTAAGAATTTATTGATAATGAACTCTTTGGTCAACCTGGAACTACCATTAAATTCGTTTTTCATTTCAACTTCGAGATTAGTTTTTGATAAGTTACTAGATTTCGTAATGTCCATTTGGTAATTTTCTTTTAAATTTATATTCTGCAAAACAACAATTTTTTCTTTTTTAACTACATTTTTTGTGCATTTTCTTTTTTTTGCTAGCTTGTTTCTGTAATATTGGCTTATTTCTTTCACTAACATATGACTCAAAGGTACCTGACACGAGATATTCACTTGGAGAATTATAATTTTCGATTCCAGAAAATTCCTCATTGTAATGTGCTATAAAAAAAATTCCAAATTAAAATCCTACCTCTTGAAATTTTAGGTACAGGGTTATTCATTATATTTTGACCCTCCTATTAACTGCTTTGTTTTGAAAAGACAAACATTGTAGGGCTTCATTAATATTTTATAAATACAATTAAAAAACAGCCTGCATATGCATAGGCCACATGATATAATAATTAAGGTGATTTATCTAAAATTGAATACACTATACAGGGTGATTCACATACAGACTGCCCAAGCAGTTTTCGTAATAACGAAAAGAGGTATTCAATTTCCGCAAAAGCCAGTCATTACATATTTTTGGTGGCTTTATTTTGTTGTTCAAATGTCGTCAATGACAGTGGCGTCCGCGACGTCGCGACGCCGGAAAGAAAGTTTTCGATGACTGGAGCTTTGAAAGTATAATATTATTAAAGTTTGTTTAATACTAAGTACTTTTTGCAGTATACACTTTTCTATTAAAACCAGTCATTTTGGAGATAAATCGAAATAATATAAAGTCAAATAAGTTTTTTTAATAATTCGTTATGATTTTTAAAAAAAATATGTACATATGTATGTATTTATTTTTAAAGCAAATGTTCAAAATTGTTTCCTCCTTCATGGATACTGTTGTCGAGGCCAAAAAAGGCCCTTTAAAATTGTTAAAATTAATCAAAAAGTCACAATTTGTAGCTTAGCATCATTATCCATTCATATCTCAGCTCTAATAAAATACAACGCAATAAACGTGCTTAGGGTATATCGACGTTTAGATTCCCGTCCGCCTCGGCATGACTGGGCGGGTCCGACACGACGCAGCAGGCGGCCCCAGCCGCTCATCCGGCACAAAGCGTTCCAAACGCCAGCCAACCTGACGTTCAGAGCTCCGTCCGCCCCGAAAGTTACAGTATCGCGGCGGGGTTTCGACAACAGCAGTCATCACGACAACAGTACGAACCAGACAGTGGCAATAAACGTTTGGCAAGTCTACCGTGGCAGTGAACTAGCACTACAGCATACGAACTACAGAGCGAAGCTCATTACACACAAACACAACACTACATAACACCCTATTACTATAACAATGAAGAAGAAAAAAAAAGAGCAAAAAACCTCTATAGAAAAAAACCTAAACACACATGAAAAACAGCACGATAAGCATGAAAACACACCTGACACTCACATTAAAACCTCAGAAAGCGAATCTGAAGCTACTATGCATGAACAACCGCATGAGAAAGGCACGTTGCATGATCAAACACAGGACACACAGGTACAGCCAGTTAATATCACTCAGGTTGAGTTAACCCACTTTAATAACAGAGTACATAGATGCATAAATACCAATACTAATACTAACAAAACTAACCCTAACAACAATTTAAACACTTCCACACATTCTTTTTATGACTCACCCCCTGAGACACCTTACCTCACTGCGATAGACGTAAGCTCGATGCATGTCAGTTCATACCCGTCATTTTTAAATTTAAATTACCCCACTTCAACATGTACAACCACCACTTACACCACGACAAACACAGTAACGGACACGGCCATTGTCCACTCTACCCCTAGAACTACCCCTACCACTTTAATGACATCTTCAAACATATCTCTTAATAATCCCGAGATTATCAGAAACCATGACGATGAGGATGACAGTGACGTCAGCGACACTAACTCCGCCATTGCCGCCAAAACCAGAGACAGATCTATCCCGCTAGAAGAGTTTCAAAGGCAATCTAAACGACGTAAAAGACGGAAAAAGACAAGCCCCCCTGATTTAGAGACCGCCACTTCTCCTGAACTATCTGACAACCAAGTCACCCCGATGCCCATGCTAATATCTCCTAAATCGGAAATCAGTCAAACACCCCTATTTAGCCACTCTTCCGCCAGGAGCGGAATTGCGGAACATAACAGACGTGCCACCCCCACTGACGTTCAACAAACCCCCCCGAGAGCCTCTGAACACAACACTCCCCCACAACCGACCAACACGAACACACAGACTGCGACTACACAACAACCACCGCCAATACACATATATACCAACAACCACAAGGGCACAGTACAGATAATTAATCGTGAGGCCACCACTACACCTCAATTTAAATGCAATAATAATTCTCTGATTTGTTACCCTAAGATACAACGCGATCACCACAGAATTACCAAGCTATTAACACAACAAAAAATAGAGTATTACACTTACGACTTCGACGCCCAAAGACCTGTTAAAATTGTAGCCAAATACGTACCTTTAGACACAACCTCTCAAGACATAGCAGAGGACCTAAGAATGAAAAATCTACCTTTCATTAACGTAGCCCGAGTGATGGTACCCCAAGGTGGTAGAAAGGTTGCATCCAATATAGTCCTACTAACCATCCCACGGCAAAGCGCCGACGATTATTATAAATTGACCAACCTCTGCCACTATAAGGTAAACATCACCGACTACGTCAGACAGGACCTACCCCAATGTCACCGCTGCCAACACTTCGGGCATTCCTCGGCAGTGTGCAGTCGCATCCCACGGTGCGTGAGATGCGGCGGCACGCACGAGGGGCGGCCCTGCGAAGCAGTGGCATGCAAATGTGCCAACTGCGGCGCAGAGCACCCTTCGAATTACAGGGGATGCCCGGCGTACGCGGCAGCGAGGGCAAGACTTGCACCTAGACCGACGGATGGACCCAGACAAGGACCCACTAACCCGACGCAACAAACACAGCCTACAGCTGCACAAAGACCCCCCGACAACAATAACAGACAACAACGACCTAACGCTGAAACAAACATGCCTCCACTCTCGCAAGAGACAGCCAATCTAATCAGCACGCAAAACATACGCGCTTGGCAGCAGTTCAGGCAGAGGGGTGCGAGTACACAACCAAACCCCACACCTGAACAGGACAGCCCCATAAGGGAAATTATTAACTGTCTCAAACAATTTAACTTGAAAAAAGTGTGGGAAACAATCAAAAAAATAATTAATGCCCTGAAAAACACTAGCGACCCACTAGAAAAAATATTTATAATCCTTGAGCATGTCAGCGCTCTCTTGTAATGGCGCAGGGGGGTAAAATTAACCTCTTGCAATTTAATGCTGGAGGAATTGCTAGGCAAAAGACCGAGCTAGAGCTCCTATTAAATAACAGCAAAATTGACATATGCACTTTGTGCGAAACAAACTTGAAACCGCAGCATTCATTCAGCGTTCCTGGCTATGCGGTGTACCGCTCCGACAGGCTACACGCCAGGGGGGGAGGTACTGCTGTCATGGTTAGGAGCGCAATATCACACTCTCAAGTGTTGTTACCACCCCTCAAATCATTAGAGGCATGTGCTGTGACCCTACACCTTCGTCACAATATTAATATAATGGTTATCTCTGCCTACTGCCAACCTAAGACTACTCTAGACACCGCCGACTTTGACACACTTAAAACCTTACACTCACGCTACATACTGCTGGGCGACCTCAACGCCAAACACCCCTCCTGGAACCTCCACCATCCTACCCCCAATGTCGCTGGCAGACGGCTACACCGTTATGTCAGTGACAATCCCGAAATCAACCTCCTAGCACCTACCCAACCCACCCGCCCAATTCCTGCTCTGTCAATTATAGACATCGCGGTTACCTGTAATGTAAATTTTCAGCATGACATAAACACAGTACAAGCGTTAAACAGCGATCACCTCCCGGTAATAACAGTTTTAAACCTGCAACACGATGTAATTCAACCTACAAGAAAACCTAATGAAAATGACTATAATTGGCAGAGCTTCTCCGAATACCTAACACACCACATTCCTATGAACCCCCCGTGCAATTCCCTGGTGGAGATCGACCTGGCAGTGGACAACTTAACCCGACACATAACTGACGCGCTGGCCTTGAGCCAGAAAAAAATCCCGCCCCGATCCTACCAACTCCAACTACCCCGGCAATTAGTAGACTTAATTCGTGAAAAGAATAAACTTAGGAAAAGGTACAACCACACAAGAAATCCTATTCTTAAAACTCAAATTAACTCTATAAAAAAAATCATAGACGATAAAATCAAAGATTTTAGACATGAATCATTTAAAAAACTAATTGCTTCCCAACCTGATAATCCATATTTTGTCCCTAACATATTTCTGAGAAAGCCAGTCAAAATCCCTCCCCTCCACACCCCCTCCGGTGGTGTTGCGCAAACCGACGAAGAGAAGGCTGCCTCCTTTGCCGATTACCTCTCCTCTGTTTTCCAACCCAATATTATACCCCAAATCACCCTAGACCTCGTTCAACCCTTCAGAGACACCCTTAACCAAACTACCCTCCCGACTGAAAGGAATCCCATATTTTTTAGCCCCTCGGAAACCCGAGCGGCAATAAATAAATTACACCCTAGGAAAGCGCCTGGGATAGACGATATCCCCTCCTTCGCCCTGAGACACCTTCCCTTATCCACCATACTATACCTCACAAAAATTTGCAATTCCTGTCTCAGGTTAACTTACTATCCTAACAATTGGAGAACCGCTAAGATAATCAATATACCTAAGCCTAATAAGTCCCATAATTTACCCTGCAACTATCGACCTATTAGTCTTATTTCATGCTTGGCGAAAATCCTAGATACATTACTACTTACCCGAGTCCAGGCTCATCTAGTCAGCAACGACATCCTAAATAAATTTCAATTCGGATTCCGAGTAAGTCACTCCACATCCCAGCAGCTTTTTCGAGTTGGTGAGATCATTACCACCAATATGAATCGAGGTCAGTACACAGGGTTGGTCACCCTTGACCTCGAGAAAGCTTTTGACAAGGTCTGGCACCCTGGACTGTTATACAAACTCCACGTCGCGGGACTATCCCTACGCCTTATCAAGATGATACAGGTGTATACTTCTAACCGCAAATTTCGAGTTGCAGTCAACAAGGCGTGCTCTCCAGTTACCCCTATTTTTTCTGGCATCCCTCAAGGCTCAGCCCTTGGACCTGTACTTTTTACCCTGTACACTAATGACATCCCACCCCCTGACGACCACCGGACGACAATATGCCTGTACGCCGACGATACGACAATACTGACCACATCTAGCAACCCTGACGTCATGACGGACATAATACAAGGACAGACAGACATTACTATACAGTATTATAAAGACTGGGGACTAACCACTAACGTGAATAAAACCCAAGCATGCTACTACACCAAAAAAAAGAAAAGAATTTCCCCTCGTCTTTATATACACAATCACTTAACCGACTGGAAAGACAACATAGACTATCTGGGACTTACACTCGACAGACGATTAAACTTTAAGACGCATGTTGACAACCTTTCACTTAAATTTGGACGCAGACTACACGCGCTATACTATGTACTTAAGACCTCTCCTGCAAAAATGGCAATATTGCAGTATAAAACTTACTTACGACCCCTACTGATTTACGCTGCCCCGGTTTGGTATCCAATCACTGAAAAAACCCAACAGAAACGGCTGCAGGTGCTCCAAAACAAAGCCCTTAAGATAGCAGGCAAACTTTGTCGAGGAACACCCCTACAACAACTACATAATCAGACAGGTACACCGATATTAGACGATTACATTCTTACTAAACTTCTCCCCAATTTTGCTGAAACCTTGTTAACTTCAACTAATCCTACTTTGACTGATCCCCTCACCCCTAAATTCTTAACAGCCCCTACCTACCCCTCCATAAATTATATATACACCCCAACCCCAGATTGAATATGTAGTACACTAACTTGTATTTGGAAAAAATGCAATTAGCACAATCAAAAAAAAAAAAAAACCCAAAAAAAAAAAAAAATAACTAAAACACAAAAAAAAAAACATTAAAATATAATAAAATCACCCAAAAAAATATAGATTCTCACTTCTCACTTCAAACTAATTATAATAGAATCAAGAATAGCGACACGCTTCGTTGACCAAAAGAGCCATTTAGAGGTCACTAACCCCACCATGCTAAAAGAGGCCACCACTCATTAAATGAAATTGTAGCATTAATCACTAAATACTAAAACCGTTAATAATTTACTAACCTAAACACAACAATATACCACGTTACAACACAACCCAACAACACAACCCTATAAAATTCCCACCTGGAAACACGCCAGCTCACCTGAGAGCAAGTTTATGTCATAGACAATGCAACCTGCGGTAAGCACCACAAGGTGGAAGCCGTATGTACCCCGTAGAAGGGGACAACTACTACATCTCGACAACAGCAGTTCACTCCCAGCAGTCAACATCTACAGTTCACTCCGAGCCTTAGCACGCGCTACAACTACCAGTTCACTCCGAGCAGCCAACGAGTCAACATCAGTAAGCAGTCCAGTCCACTACATCTACAAGCTTCCAGAACTTCAGCATACCTGACGAACCAAAACCAGTACGGCGTCGTAGTTGCCAGTGCATCTACACCCTACAGCGTGGAGGAGAAAGGCCAGCCTACAACAACAGCAACCTACAATCGTGCCGCGACTTTTAACTCGCTTCGAAATAACCAGTGTTAGCTCAGTATTGTTAGGGATTAAATTCATTAAAACAAATTGTGCATCGACCAGCGCAAGAGTTCTGCTTAGAGTTACATATTTTGGTATCTCTGACTTTTATTTCTTATCGACGACTCTTACCAGGCAACAGCGTCTGTCTACATACTCAAAAGTTGGGGTACCTGGCACCAAAAGCGGTGCTTGTGTATGTCAGCCGGCGAGACAGTAAAGGGGGTAGTAGCTGTACCCACCGATACTTTAAAAAATCGTTAACCAGTCTACACATTCCAAAAATTGGCCCTGAGAGCTCGTTCAACCACCAGAGCTACGAGAACACCACCATCGAGGCTGCTGGCGCCCATCAACTTCAAAAATTTGCAGTCTCCGAATAAAAACATTTTTATTTTTCACAAAACCACCCTTGTTTTCGTAGACAATACACATGTTAAACCGTTTAATTATTTCTTCCCCAGTTACTTTCAATAAGGTATCTCTATTTACTGTGGCAACACTGGCATATATTTTGTTGTATTGGTCTGCCATTTAATCGATTGGTTCAGTGTAAACTAAATTTTTTAGATGTCTCCTTAAGAAGAAATCTAATGGAGTTAAGGTGATCGTGCTGACCACCTGATTACTCCATTAGTTCCTATCCTTTTGACCACTAGTTTATATAATAAACAAAACAATACATTATTGAAAATTATACTTTAACACATTTAAAAATAGGAAATATTAGATAAGTTGAACGACATTGGCCTTTTTAAAAATGTGTCATTACAAAATTATATGTATATTATTTGGTTCCTTATCGTGTATGCTGTTTCAATGTTCTAGCTATCTAAAAATAATTTTGCACTTCAACGCCATCTTTGTACAATCATTTGAAAGATTGCGAATCACTTTAAATTAAGTACCTATTGTATGTAGTGACTACCTTTGAGCGAATTTTATTTTTTTTGCTAGTTACCAAATATTTTACTGAAGTATTTTTTTTCGATATATCTCGAAAACCACTGTATTGTTTTAATAGAATAATGTATACTGCAAAAAGTACTTATAATTAAAGAAACTTTAATAATATTATACTTTCAAAGTTCCAGTCATCGAAAATTTTCTTTCCGGCGTCGCGATGTCGCGGACGCCACTGTCATTGACAACATTTGAATGACAAAATAAAGCCACCAAAAATATGTAACGACTGGCCTTTACAGAAATTGAATACCTCTTTTCGTTATTACGGAAACTGCCCGGGGAGTTTTATGTGAATCATCCAGTATATGTTTATATTTGCTTTTAATCATTTCTCCCAGATTTCAAATAAATAGGGTTTGATTGGTCTAACTATAATATTTTTTGACATACCTATTGGACTTTAAATTATACTGCAGTAATATGTATATTTGTAACATATTTAATGCCCGATGCCCCATATTACAACTACACCTATGAAACATTATATATTTAAAGTCAGGGAAAAACAACGTACAAATTTACATGGTGTTCTATTTTTTAAAAATTGCCTTCATTTTCATAGTGACCAACCATTGTTTTTAGTTGTATTTTTAAAAAATATAAATAAAACCGTACAACTTTTGTATTTTAAATTTTTTTAAACTCAAAGTAGTTATGGGGTAGGCCAAAATATAATAAATAAGTCTAAATATTCGATTTTAATTTTCAGGTATACAACACGCATTTAATTTTGAGAAAATAGAAATTTTCGTAAAAATGTGAAATACCTATGTGATTCATGAATGAGTTTGATGTTTTACAGAACAAGTGTTAGCTATTTTTAGGAGTTTCTGTAAATTACACGGAATGGAGGAGACACTTTTCTTAATAGCATCATTGACAACATTTTTCCTACAAGCGCGAGCGATAACAAAATTGAAATTTATAAATGGAAATGGATTTTTACTATTCATTTGTAGTACAGTCAGTAGATGTTTTAATTTAGAAATAAAATGTCATATTTATTAAACTTCTTTTTTTTGTAATTTAATAGGAAATTCATCAAAAACATTTTAATATTATGCGGGGGCTTGCTATTTTATAGAGGGTGGATTTTTAATTGTTTGTCAAAGAATTCGTAATTCACAATCCCGAATACCTCAAAACACCGATTCTAAGTAATCGGATCATACACTGCAATATCATCCATCTTGATTTTTAAATGTTTGACAAAAAATTCGTAATTCGCAATCTCTAAAACCTTCAAATACCTATTTCAAGTCATATAGGATCATACACGGCAAAATCGTTCGCCATCTTGAATTTTAAATGTTTAACAAAGAATTCGTAATTCGCAGTCCCGAAAACCCCCAAATACCGATTTTGAGTCATATCGGATCATAAACGACCAAATCGCACGTCATCTTGAATTTTTTTGATATAAAAGTGTTAAAGTGTATTGTCATGTGAACCATCTACGCGTGTCAAATTTCAAGTTAATCGAATATGTGGAAGTAGGTGAAATTAGTGTCTCAGGAATTGCTCTTTACTGACAAACAAACAAGCAAACATAAAGTGAAGTTAAATGAAAGCTTTTAAAAATTCGGATTATTATTCAGGCTAACACTATAAAATTATCCTCCCTTTTAATTTGGTTGGACTTTTCGCTATTAAATTCGTGCTTACAAAAATACAATACAGTTTCACTTTTCTATTTCTAAAAAGCATAATAATATTTTTAACAGTCTAAAGTTCCGAGAAGTATTTTAAGTCGAAAAATTATATTATTATATATAGAATAATTATAAATATTCAAAAGAATAGTTATAATACGCACTTGGTTTACTGTTTCATTAGTTTTTCCAGAATTTCTCTGACATATGTTTCGGTCTTGCGACCATTATCAAAGAGTCTTAAAAACTGACCTGAAAGTGGTGGTTCACAGTATATATCTTAAAAATCCTCACCCACCTAGAGGGGGATAATAACTTGATTTGCTATTTCTTAAAATTTAACAATACAGGCCGGAACTACGAACTTAATTTTATTACTGTGTCTAGTACAGGATTGTTTATAAATTCTGTTTGTGTATTTGTCACGTTTTTATGGTTTCTTAGGGCCTTCTTAATTTCTAAAATTTCAAGCACGTCTAGGATTTTCGGCGAAACCAGTTGATTTTTTATTATATAAAATAGACTGTTTGTGTTCTCTTAACCTCACATCTATGCTACGGCCACTCTGACCTATATATATGGCATCACAGTCATCACACTTTATTTCATATACCCCCGATTTTTTAATGTCTTCTGTCTTTTCTTTATTATTAACCAACAAGCGACCTAAATTCTTTCTATTCGTTGATATTGTATTAATACCTAATTTATTTAATCTATTACATACTGAGTTGCTAACCTTATTTACATAATTTATATTATGCCACTTTTTGTTTTCTCTATTTGGTACATTATAAAAATGTTTTTGTAATAATTTTCTCTGTTTATTTTTTATTAATTTGTCCATAAGTGACTCATTATAGCCATTGTTTTTTACTAGTGTTTTAAGAATTCTAACTTCTTTTTCAAAGTTAACCCTATTTAAGTTTAAATATAATAGTCTGTGTACATAGCTATGAAACGGCGACATTTTTATCTTCCAAGATTGATTACAATTTGCATGTGTAAGAGTGTCAGTAAAAGTTGGTTTTCTGTAAATATCAAATTCTAGCCCATGTTCTTTACGTGTCAGCGTAATATCTAAAAAGTTTATTGACCGTTCTTTTTCCATTTCAACTGTAAACTGAATTTTGTTGTTTAGGGAGTTAATAAAATGGATGAAATATGACAATTGTCTCTCAGTACCGATCCATATGCAAAACACATCGTCAACATATCTTACCCAAAAATGTATGTATTTAAGAAGATTATTGTTGGTGGTAAAAAGATTATTTTCAAAATTTGCCATGAATATTTCAGCTAATAATGGGCTTAACGGACTACCCATAGGTAAGCCGTTTACTTGTGTATACATTTTATTATCGAATTTAAAATAATTTTGTTTGATATACATATTAATTAATGTTTGTAAATGTTTTTGTTCATTTTGATTCAATTCACTATTAGAGATAAGATGTTGCAATATATCATTAAGCTCTTGAATAGGTATAGAGGTAAATAAACTTTTAACATCAAAGGAAACTAATTTGGCATTTTCGGGTAAGGTTATGTTTTCCAATTTGGTCACAAGTTCTAAAGAATTTTTTATACTGTAAGGGGATTGAAACTTGATCAACTGTGGTAAAGCTGAATTAAGTTTATTACATAGTCTATAAGCCAGTGCATTGATATAAGACACTACCGGTCTCATAGGAAAACCCTCCTTATGAATTTTTGGTAAACCATAAAGTATGGGGGCTGTAGCATTCATTAACAGAAGGTTGCTTGTTTGAAAATTTGTTATATTGGGTGTATTTTTCTTTAGTAGTACCTGGATTTCTGACTGAAATTTTTTCGTAGGGTCATGTTTTAGTTCCTTAAAATCATCAATATTGAATAATTCGTTCATTTTATTATTATAATCAAATCTAGATAAAATTGTCACAGTATTATTTTTATCTGCTTTACATAAAATTAACTCGTTAGATGACAATTTACTACGGATATCCTTTACTGTTTTTTGTTCTAATTTGTTAGAGGTTATATTCTTTTGTGAATTTTTTATAACCTTTGACACAAGGTATTTTTCGCCATTGTTATCTAACGGGTTAAGTGCCAATTCAGTGTTTACAGCTACTAATTTTAAGTCTTTCTTGTTGGTTATTTTAGGACAATATTTTAGGCCTTTTTCGAGCAACTTGGTTTCATTAGCGTTAAATTGTACATCGGTTAAATTAATTAATCTAGGATAAAACTTATCTGAATCCCCAGCTGGCAGGTTCAAATTCGAGCAGTTTTTCGGTGGTGAATTTCTACGGAAGGTGAATTTCTACGAAGAATTTCTACGCTGAATAAACTTGAAAAGTTTCAAGTTTATTCAGCGTAGAAAATTCAAATGGGCGCTTGAGTGTCAAGAAGCGTTCGAAAAACTCAAGACCATAATATTAAGAGAACCACTAGTATTACATCGCCCAGACTTCGCGGAACACTTCTATCTGCAGACCGATGCCTCACTCTGTGGGCTCGGCGCCACATTATACCAAAAAGACGAGCAAGGAAACAAACTTGTGGTATCTTACGCCAGTGCGACGCTCACGAAAACGGAGCAGAAATATCACGTTAATGAATTAGAGGTTTTAGCTACACTATGGGCTATTAAAAAATACAAAATATATCTCGAAGATAAACCTTTTACTCTGTTAACAGATAGTAAGGCACTCACATGGCTACAGAAAAACAAAGACAGCAAGACGAAGCTGATGCGCTGGTCCCTGCTGTTACAAGAGTATCAGTTCGAAGTCGTCCACTGTCCAGGGAAGGACAACGAGTTGGCGGACTTCTTAAGCAGAAACCCCAGTCCTAACGATGAACATGAGCCGATCGAAGAGCGGAAGCTGCTGCCTCCTCCATTCACCCACCAGGCCGACGAAGCGTCGTCAGCAGAGCCAATGCGCGTGATGGATCACCTGCAGCTGTAAGGAGAAGTAGTCCAAGCTCAAAATCACCCCAGGAACATTCAAGACAACATAACTTTGTGGAACGCCATCGATTACCACGGGCCACAAAATAACAAGGAAGCCACGTTTCAACGGACACACAGGGTAGCGGGCAACCTTCTCTGGCGAAGATATCAGGGACGCGAGCTACTCATCCTTCCCCGAAGTATGGCCACGAAAACCATACGCCAGTTTCATGATGCCACCGACGCAGCACATCCCGGCAGGGATGAAACATTAAGAGCAATCACACAACGTTACCACTGCAAGAATCTACATAAGCACGTCTCACAATATGTCCAAAATTGTATCATCTGTTCCTCAGTTAAGTCCCGGCAGAAGCAGAGGAACGCCCCGCAGCAGGCACACAGTCCAAGCTGTCCCTTTGAGACCATCAGCATCGATGTACTGGGACCCTTCCCGGAGACGAGGAACAAGAACAGGTATGCCCTCATCATTACCGACGTGTTTACTAAGTGGGTCGAAGCCAAGGCCTACCCAGAAGTAACGGGGAAAACAGTAACGAAGTACCTTGAAGAGGAGATCGTAACCAGGTACGGCTTACCAAAAACATTAATTTCAGACAATGGTCCCATCTTCCACGGGGCTACGCTTACACGATGGTGCGAACGACAGCATGTGAGCCAGATGTTCTCACCCATCTATCATCAGCAGGCAAACCCGACAGAAAGGCGCGTTCAAGAACTGAAAAAGATTCTGCGAGTCATGCTCCAAGGGAAACAGCAGTCCAGTTGGGATGGATATCTCCATAAGGCGCTCCAGGTATTGCGGACGCGATACAACGCCGCGACCGGTATGACACCAGCAAAAGCAGTCTTAGGTTATGAATTGCCCAGGCAAGGAGAGTGGGACATCCCACAATATAGCACGTTGCGACGTGAACCTGCTTCTTCACGCCGTCAGCGAAACCGCCAAATCTACGCGCGGCAGCTTAATTCTCAAACTAAATATGCTAACCCAGGGGTCGAACCCCCAATCACTTTTCAGATAGGCGACACCGTCATGACCAAGGTGCACGTCAAGACCAAGAAGGCGTTTGGACCACTGTGGGCAGGACCCCACACCATCGCCAAGAAGCTAAGCGACGAGGTGTACGAGGTGGACCGAGACGGCCACATCTCTATCATTCATGTGGACCACCTGCGACCAGCTCCCAGGGGGAACGAGGAAGCCGACTTCGCTAGCGAGACCGAATCAGACTACAACGATGCCACGGACGTGGAATCCAACAACTCCGACCCAGACGACGACGATGACCAACCAGGCCCTCAAGCGCGGGAGCCCCAGGAAGGCGTCCAACCACCCAACCATGACGATGCTCCCAGAGATGCGATGCCCGAGCCGCAGCCATCGACGAGCTCCAATGTTGCCAGCCGGCAACCCTTTGAATTGACTGTTTCAGATTTATCATCAACAGGTCAGCGAGCTGCCCAACCATCAACAAGTCAGCCAGCTGCCCAACCATCAACAGGTCAGCAAGCTGCCCAGCCATCATTCCCCAGACGACGACGCCGAACCAGACTTATCGTCATTGACTAATCCAGCCCCGGGCACCTCAACGAAGTGTCATAAGTGCCCAACGAACTATAGTGAGGACGCTCTGTTAGTGCCCACGACAGAAGAACCATCGTTTTATTTTCATTCTTTTCCTTTTTTGCATTGTATAACTTTTGTTTCGGGATTTTTACTTTTATTTATTGTTAATAGTTTTACGAATTGAAATTGTTCACTAACCATTTTTTAAAACTTGTTAATAAAAGCAAGTAACAAGGGCAAGCAGAACTCTAACGCCGTCCTTTTCCAAAGTAAGGGGGGTGTTGTCGAAGCCAAAAAAGGCCATCAAAAATAATTTTAAAGTAAATTTTAAAAGTCACAATTTATATATTTTAACATGTTCATACATTAGCATCACAGCGCGGAATAAATCCGACGCAATAAACGCTCCTAGACTATATCAACGCTTGGGATCCCGTCCGCCTCGGCATGACTGGGCGGGGACGACACGACGCAGCAGGCGGTCCCAGCCGCTCATTCGGCGCGCGACGTTCAGAACGCCAGCCGACCTAACGCTCAGAGCTCCGTCCGCCCCGATGTCTACAGGATCGCGGCGAGGTTCCAGCAGCAGTCAGTTCACTCCGAGCATTCATCGAGTCAACATCAACAAGTAACTTCGAACAATCTACAAGAACTTCAGCCACACTTCAACAATTCTTCAAGAATTTCATCCGACGAACCGATACACAGTACGGCGTCTCAGACACTAGTCCCTGCACTTTATCTGAACCCTGCTGGCGTTAGGAGAAGGACCATATCCGTCAACGCGACGCGACTTTCAACCGTTCAACGATATTATTTATTTGTGTTAGCTAGTAAAGTTAGGGATAAATACCAAACTAAATTAAATTGTGCAACGACGTCGACAGAGTTCTGCTTAACGTTGCTATTAATTGGAACACAGACTTTTTATTTCTTCGCATCGATATTTACCAGGCAAAAGCGCCTGTTCATTTGCACAAAGTGGGGTACCTTGCACCAAAAGCGGTGCATGTGTATGACAGCTTACAAAGTTGCAACAAGGGAGTAGCAGCAATACCCACCGAAATCCAAAAATTGTCAAGCCACTACAGAACTTCAGAAATCGGCCCTGAGAACTCGTCCAACATCCAGATCTACGAGAACACCACTATCGAGGCTGCTGACGCCCATAAACTTCAAAATTCGCAGTCTCCGATAAAAAACATTTTTATTTTTTCACAACCACACCCATCATTTCATAGACATGGCGCCCAACGTGGGGCCTACAGTTTACAACAACTCAAAATCGTAGACATCCACCTTCGTTTTCGTAGACAATACTTAGCTACTACAATTTAGAGATTATTAATTCTAAATGTTTATTAAAAGTTAAAAAGTAATTATAAACATTTTCTATGGGACGACGTACGACGTCGAAACTGTAAGTACGAAAAAGATACAAGAATGTTACGGACAAGGCATTAAATAGGCCAATCTGCCTTTTTGGCAGGAGCCAACGACAGGCAAGGTGGGAGAAAAAGGAAGAAAAAATAATGCATTATTTTATACAGTACTTTATTCATATTTATGCAACTGTTAAGTTTAAATTGTATTTAGTTTAGTTCTTAGAGTTAAATATACTTATAATTTTCTATTTACCTATATCATACCTATATACAGTGTGTCCCACTATTCACGGCAATACCATCGTAGCTCAGTTATTAATAAATCGATTTATTTTAAACTTGGGTAAGTTGTATATAGACCTCTTCGAAGTAACTAAAACTGCATATACCTATTTAATTTATTCTATAGACGTGCAGAATGGGGACTGAAAATCTGGACAATTTTCAGGTAAATCATATTATGAATTTTTTTATAAAAAAATATTACCACCATCTTATAAGGAATCTTTTAAAACCCCTTTATGCCAAGCTTTGTTAAAATATCTCAGGTAGTTTTGGCAGTTAACTCGGAGCGAGGTGAAGTTCGAAATAAAGTTATTTCATGTTTTATACTACAAATTTGTAATAATAATAATAATAAAAGATATCGTCGTACTCACCAAAAACGGTCAAAAAATTAGTAAACAGCAAATTGAACACGGCCTGTGTAAACGGACAGAATTTCTTTAGAGTTTTTGGAAAGTAGGATGATATTTTTGGTTATTATTTTAAATTTGCAGCAAAAAATACAAAATAACTTTGTTTCTAACTTCACCTCGTTCAGAGTCAATGGCTATTAGTTCTTGACAAAACGTGTCATATTTACTTGTTAATAACTCTAAAATTACTAGAGATATTATAACAAAATTTGGTACAAAGGTGTTTTAAGGGATGCCTTATGAGATGATGGTAATGTCTATGGAAAAAAATAATATATATATATATATAAATCGATTTTCTAACAACTGAGCTACGAACGTGGTTACCGTGAAAAGTGGAACACACAGTATATATTTTTTGTTTTGAAAAGCATTTTCTTTTTATTATTCTTAGCAGTCTCACAAATCATTATTTTCTTTATTAACACATAAAATAATAACTGAGAAGTAGACATGGACATTTTGTGTGCTTAGCAGGGAAGTTTGAAAGTAAGTATTTTATTATGATATATGTGATCTCTTTTATCTTTTCACCTGTATTAGCTATGTCTGAATGTATAATATCTGGCATATATTTCAGTGCTTATATCGATTTAAATACATACCTACATAACATGGTAAAAAGTTCTTATATTGACTCCACATTATACTGACAGTTTCATACTATTGATCAACACGATATAATTAGTTCATTGATACAAAATTATTTATTTGACCACAGTTTTAAAAATGTAAGTATATGGAAATAGTTACACAGCCTTAATGGACCATTCGGCCAGGTTTCTTTACTGGTCATTGATTTTCAACTATTTGTGTATTTTTTCGTATTTTTACAACACAAACTATTTTTTTTAAATTTCGTCAACCATTAGCGTATTTCCAGTAAAACAAACAATACATACAGATAATATATTTGTACTACTGGGATAGTATACTGGACCATTTGATTTGCTGGCTTTATTTGCAAGATGAAAAAAACATTTTTCGAATTACCTTTGTAGTTTTTTTTCTTCAATGAATATAAATCAGAAAACCGAAAACCAATTGAAAATCATAACAAATAAGCATAGTAGGATCAAAAATATGAAGTATCTAAAATTTTAATCATGCATTTATTATTATATATCACGATATAGCTTACACCACAAATTAATGACATGTTTATCTATTTCTCACTCTGTAGTTTCACAACTCTGAAATATATGGTATTTTTACATAGTCATAAATCTTTTGGAATCATAAAACTAGAGAATGAGAAATAAGTACACCACAAGTAGATCATTTTGGATAAACCGGACGTAATATTTTTTGTGCTTTAAGAGCTTTTAAATGTCGATTTAAAATATAGAATAATAAAGTCGAGGCAAGAATTCAAGCGATGCACGTCACGAGTGATCTCATTAAAGAAATTTTAATACTAACATAATCATTAATTACATTAAAAAGAGTAATTCTTGACACCCAGTTATTAAGTTTTTTTCAGAAATAAGTATAGTTTAATAGAGCTTCATGATTATTAGTAGTATTGTCTTATTTATCGAATCGATCTGTGACGTGCATCGCTTGAATTCTTGCCTCGACTTTATAAAGATAACGTATTTGTTGGTCATTTGCAGCTAAACCAGACACGATTTATGTAGTCAAGAAATATAGATTTACGGCAGGTGTGTGTATTACAACGTGTTTTGTGAAAAATGCATGTTTAAAAAATATTTGAAATTTGATGTTTTTGGTCTAGCAATGTTCATTTGATCTTCAATTATTTTTCTATTTTAGATTTACATTCCTCGAACAAAATGTAGTTTTAAAATTTCTATTGTATCTTGAAAATAAAACCAGGAAATGAAAAGGGTCCGCTTAGAGTTTACACCCGTTGTAGGTAATAAGATTTTACTCTTTGTGCTTTTTTATCCTGGAAATTTGATTTTTAACACATTTGACGTCCGTCCAGCTTCTCTTTAGCGAATATTTCTCAATGCACTTCACACATGATTCCTTGCCGGGAACAATACCATTTTTCAAGGTTGTTTAAAAAATAATCAAATACACAGGATTTTTCGTGTGATGACCATGGCCGCCTATTGCCCACTGCAATTAAAAATAAAGATATAAAAATAATATAATATATACCTAGGTGAATATTATTATATAACTGATGTTCTACTATAATTATATTAGATTTCAAGTTTTGAGGGTTTTCTTACTTTAAATTTCAGACAATTGAATTTTTATAATGTACTTTCAGGAACCTTTTATATCGATCAAGTTTTAGGTACATGTACAGACATAGTATTATTACGCTGCGGACTGTGGAAATTACAGGGGTATAGCTCTCCTGGCTGTTGGAGGGAAGATACTCACTAAAGCGATGGCAAATAGGCTAACACCTGTTATGGAAAAGTTACTTCCTGAAACACAGAGTGGCTTTAGACCAAACCGAGGCACATCGGATTTAATCTTCACACTTAAACAGGTTCAAGAAAAAGCACTCGAACATCAAGGAGAAATTCACATGGCCTTCATTGATTTAACCAAGGCGTTTGACTCAGTGGACAGGGAAGTGCTCTAGAAAATTATGTTCCGCTTAGGTATCCCTAGAAAATTTGTGGAAGTATGTCGCAGTTTACATACAAACAACAACGCCCAGGTTATGTATAATAATGAGGCAACCGAACCTTTCCAAACCCTCACTGGAGTTAGGCAGGGATGTGTCCTGGCACCCCTACTCTTTAATTTGTTTACCACTGCTCTAACAATTATTGTTGACAACAAACTGACAGTCAGAGGAATAGGTCTCAGATACCGTTTTGATGGCGGTCTCTTTAACATAGGGCGCTTTAGAGCTTTCACGAAGACACGCACACGATTCATTTGTGATCTCCAGTATGCAGATGACTGTGCACTTTTAGCCTCTACGCCGGAAGAGCTTCAATAACTTTTAGATGTGTATGCCCAGAGCTATGATTCCTTAGGACTTAAAATCAACATTGGAAAGACTAAGATTATGTCAACTCCTCATCAAGTGAACCAAATAGACATTACACTTAACGGAAATTCTCTTGAAGTGGTGGATCAGTTCAATTACTTAGGCAACGTTGTTAATGACAAAGCAAACATGGACAGCGAGATTTGCAATAGAATTAACGCTGCATCTAGAGCACTCTGGGGACTTAGAGAGAGAGTATTTGACAACCACGACCTTGCTTTGTCAACGAAAATGGCTGTCTACAGAGCAGTTATCATTCCAACACTGCTATATGGATGTGAAAGCTGGGTCACTTACCGTCGTCATGTGAAAGAATTAGAACGTTTTCAGCAAAGACACCTCAGAAGTATGATGAAAATCCGTTGGTTCCACCACATATCAAACGTGGATGTACTCAGGAGAGCGAACAGCCTTCCAATTGAGGTGCTTATTTCAAGAGCACGCCTAAGATGGGCAGGTCACGTTCATCGTATGCATGATAACCGTCTTCCTAAATGTACACTTTATGGTGAATTGCTAAGCGGTAGAAGAAGGCGTGGTGGTCAACGAAAGAGGTTCAAAGACGCTCTCCATGAAAATCTAAAATCCTGCGGTATTGCAGACGAGCAATGGGAACAACTTGCAGCGGACAGAACCGAATGGCGAGGGGTTGTGGCCAGCTATCAAGGAAATGTTGCTGCAAGAAGGCCGAATCCAAGACCTAACCAGGTCTATGTTTGTCCTAACTGCGGTCGACATGTGCTCTCCCGAATTGGCCTCTATAGCCACAGTCGTGTGCACCGTAGATGAATGGGAACTACAATAGACTACACCTTTTACTTGTTTTTTATTGTACACAATTTATCGACTGTAACATTTTTATACTCGGACTCGAGTAACGGCTAATAATAATAAGCATTATTACTTACATTTCCTTTTTTCAGGGCCCTTATTTTTTTCCTTATTCTTAAACCTATTAGCAACTTTCTGATTTTCTTTATTAAATTCTTCGTTCTTACTTGTTCCTGGTTCTGTTTCTTTATTTATATCTTCAGTATCGTATTGTAAAGTTTCCTGGTTTTCTTCATCATCGTCTTCTTCGTCTAATGGGGTAAGTCTAAAAGTAATATTTGATATTGATATTTTTTAGTTTTACCTTCTTTTCAAAAATTTTTTTTTATGAAAAAAGAAGTTGAAAAGAAGGACGGAAAAACTAAAAAACACGCACTAAAATCAGTTTATATAGCCATAGACAGCAAATAAATACTACTTTTGTGATATTTTCATTATGAATAATTATTATTAGGGGGCGAGCGTAGGTGCGTCTTTACTATGTACATACTTCGGTATGCGATGTAAAGCAACGACAGGCGCAGTTAGTACTTGGATTGGTGACCATTCCAACGGAAACCGCGTTCTCGCCTCACACATCTTCCAGCGGCTTGTATATCAGTGTATGCGCGGAAGCTATACAACCTTAGGCGAGGGTTGTATAGGAGATATACCATCCTTCGGAGGGGATGTAAAGCCGTCGGTCCCTTGTCTATTAAATGTTAGGCAAGTAAAAGATCCCTACTCTTCTTAAGGGAAGAGGTTCGGCAAAATTCCTGGTTGGGGGTAGCTCGTCTACAGGCGTCGGTGTTAGGCCTCAGTAGCGGAAATAGGCCGACGTTAAATAAATGTATAAAAAAAAAAAATAATTATTATCTGGCCATTTTATAAAGTTACTGTTAGAAAACCAAACACAATATTTATCATGTCTCTTATTTTTGTTTAGTTTCAGCCTTACATTTATATATTGGTTGGACATGATAAATGTTGAGTGTAGTTATATGGGGCAATAGTACGTCGGAACTCGATATCTCGAGTTCTACGATAGCTAGAAATTTTTTAAAAAATTGCAAGTAAACTACATAAAAAGGTCTATAACAGGAAATTATTTTCAACGTGCTGGGCGAGCCAAAACGAAATTACAGGACCAAGTGCCTTTTTCTTAAATGGAATACTATGTATATCAGTATATTCTTTGAAGCCTCTTTCTAGGCTCTATTCACCCCTATATTAGCACTGAATATCTCCCAACCACTTGGATGTAATTAATTTTTTTGTTGAAATAATGCAAACTGCAATTTAAAATGTTCTTAATTGAAAAATAATGTTTGGCCACACTGTATATTTTTAGGAAATGAAAATGATTCAAAAACAATAATTAGATGTCTCGTAACTGGTTTTTCTTAAAACCCATAATTGTGACTGTGGTGATTTTTTTAATATCCATCTGCAGGTTGCATTATTTCAACAAAAAAATTCATTACATCCAAGTGGTTGGGAGATATTCAATGCTAATATAGAAATGAATAATGCCTAGAAGGAGGTTTCAAAAGATGTACTGATATAGTATTCCATTTAAAAAAGGCACCTGGTCCTGTAATTTCCTCTTGGCTAGCCCTGTATGTTCGAAAATAATTTCCAGTTATAGACATTTTTATCTAGTTTACTTGCAATTATTTTAAAAAATTTTAGGTATCGTAGAACTCGAGATATCGAGGTCCGACGCACTATTTCCCCACCCTGTATATTAGCGACCCATTTAAAAGCCGGCCACCTTTCTAAAATTTTTATTTGTTGGTCGATTTAAACGATTTTTTTTAAATGATCGAGCTTCAATAACTCTACTGTGGTGCAAACTTTCGGAGAGAATTTTAAAATTTCAGGGCTTATTTTGATTTTTTCTTCAAGACCAAAAATCCAGAAAAGTGTTAGCCATTTTAATATCTCAAATCTGACCACGCCACTGGATTTAGGATACCTTCAAATGGGTGTGACTGAAATTCAAGAAAAAAACATTGGTTTCTAACGGAAATATAACTTAATTCAAATTTATTATGTTATCACAATATTTGGAGTATTCATCATGTAAGTCACAATTTTTAAAGTAATATTTGCAAATTCCTAACAAAATATTTTTTTGTTAAATTTCGGTCACACCCATTTGAAGGTATCTTAAACTCAGCGGTATGGTCAGATTTCAGATTTAAAAAATGCTAAAATTTTTTTTCGATTCTTGGTCTTGAAAAAAAAATCGAAATAGGCCTTGAAATTTTGAAATTCGCTCTGAAATTTTGCAAAACAGTAGTGTTATTGAAGGTCTGTCATTAAGAAAAATATATTTAAATCGGCCAACAAATAAAAATTTTAGAGAGGTGCCCCGCTTTTAAATGGGTCACTCTATGTATATATAGGTATGTGCTATTTTATCATTGGAAAAAAATTTCTCCTTTTATTGTCATATAGTATTTTGTTATTTTTACATATATATTATTTATGTTTTGAAATTTATATGATTTTTACAATGATATATTAAACCTTCAGCTATTGGTTGTTTTGCTGTTTTAAAAATATATTTTTTGTAGTCTATTATTCAAATGATGATAATAAACATTATCGAAACGGCAATTTAAGAAGGTTTTTTCTTTTAAAATTTAGAACCATAAACTTAGGTACTATTTTGGAGTAGAAATTGTACAAATTTTACTATTAGAAAACAACATGAAAGTAATGTAATTTACCTGATATTTGTATGTCCCTTAATTCTTTTCCAGCAAATTTTTTGACTTCTCCTTTTTCCACTGCCAATAATAGTCTGTTAACTTTTGTTAACTCGACGGCACTTTCATGGAGCCTATAAAATTCTCTATGTACCTTTATGTCATGACCAAGATGACGAGCCAACCAATCACTTTCGTTTTCTGTCAAATTAAATAATTGGCAAACTGTTGCCACGTATTTTCTCAGTCGGGTACCAGTAATGTAAGATGGATTTTCCAAAGATATTTCAGCACAAACTTTTTTACGCATTCATGTCCTCGTAGATAATTTAAGGAATTATTAGATCTTGAAAATATATATATTTGTTTTCTTTGGAAACGCCACATTTTTCTCTATGACTTATTAGTAGGTCAATAGCATCTTTTGTTTGTGTTGTCAATATAACTGGCACCTTTCTCCCCCTCTTTCCATCTATTTCAACAATGACTAAAGTTTCAGCCAATTTTTTCTCGATTGGTGTTAACGACTCTTTTGTTTCTTGTGTATTTTGCTCGGTCCATGAGGGCCTTGAAAGATATTGATGCAGTGTCATTTTGGAAGCTTCTCCGGATCGTCTTTTATTAAATAAAATTATTCTGGATCATGTTAACGTAGCCAATTGTGTCCAGTTTGAATTATTGCACAGATAATGTTTATATTTTGCTATTTGTTGATCTATGTAGTTACTTAACTGTACTAAATCGCTGGTTAAGGGCAATAGTTGTGTCGCATTTATTTTCCTGTTATATAATGTGGATAGAGCATTAGAAGAAATTCGAATATTCCACTCTATGGCCATTAAATGTAAAAATGACATTAACAACTCATTTTTTTTAATGTTACCTACCGTAAGAGCTGATCCTCTCTCAATGGGTATACATTTTCTTATAGCATGTCCAAGCTTTAAGGCTAAGCTAGGTATTTGAATTTCTGGTCTTTTAGTTTGATCAGATTTATGATTCACACATAAAAGTTTAATCCCTTGAATAACTATATCAAATTTTTCAGGAACAAGAAATCCAGATAAAATTTTGGTGGTATTATTTAGTTCTATTAATTGTATAGTCAATCTACCCAGTTGCCTCATTGACTGACGAATTAAATCATTCTGTGTGTTGCCATATTTTTCAAATTGCATCGCTCCATATTTTAAAATTAATATATCATTTTTACAAGCATCACTAACATCATCTACCTTAAAACCACAAACTATATTTTCGTTAAAATCTTTGGGAAATCCATTTCCAAAAATATTCGATATAATTGCATTACTTTCGACTAGTATATATCTTGATTTGGTGTCTTTTTCAATGTGCCTTTTTTCAGTGCAATTATTTTTTACATGATGCCACAAATGTTTTTTCAACATAAAGCCTAAGCAATTTGGACATGGTCCATAATCGGTGTAATTTACCAACTTTATTTCATTTTCAGTTGGACGAAGAACTAAAATTAATTCTCCTTCTTGAATAGAAAGGACATTACAATTATGATGAAAGTCTCCAACTTTTATAATTTCAGAGAAACCCTGTCGCCGTTCCTTAGAATTTTTGGGATGGGCAAGAAATTTACAAACCTCTGTTTCATTGCTGTGCATACTTTCAAAATGACGCGCCATATTTAATATCTTTTTATCACAAAAATAGCAGATATGACCCTTATTTCTAATTCTTTTGCCATTTATTTTTGATGCAGCTACTATATCTATGTTTTTATTTTGATGTTTTTCAATAATAGGCGAGTCGTATTGTTTACTTTTCTCTGCTCCTTCCTTTGATTCAATTGGTTTACTAATTATCTCGAAAGAATTTTGTAATTTTCGTGTACTTTATTGCTATTTTCATTATAATTCAAATCTCCAAGTGTATTATACTCACTCTGTAAATCTCTGGTTATATTTTCTGAATGAACTTTAGATTTATACTCTTCAGAGTAATCACAACCTTTTATCAAAACATTTTGCAGTACTAAAACTCGACTACTTTCGTTATTATTTAAAACCGATTTTTCTGTCACATTAGATGTTTCTGGGGACTTTTTTTTTGTTTTTTATTACCTTACTTGAATTTATTTCAGCGGTAGAATCATCAGATGTATTTTCATTATCCGTTGAGGGAATATATTTACTTTCTGAAGATTTATCTTCAGATTCTAAGTCCACATCCGTATTCATATCCAAGTCTGGTTCCTCTGTTTCACGAAATCCTAAAAACAAGTGGTTTATAAATAAATATAGATAAACGCAAACAATTATTTATATTGTTACGACGTTGTTGCCTTTTAATAACCAAGGAGGAATACCCCAGTTTTAACTATTTATAAGCATGGTTTGGATGCAATGAAATATTCAGAATAATTTTTGTACCATTTCATATTGGCTGACAAAAATAATAATAAAGCTTAATTCTAAATGAAAGACATTTTATTCCTCGATTTAATGGGCAATTATTAAATATCATTATATGAAAAACATGTCTAAATTTAAGAAAATCTAAATAAATTTTTGAAGTTGTAGGAAGAAAATACACGTTTTTTTTTCAATAACTTTTTTTAGCATCTTAAATGACACACAATGATATTAACAAATGTCATTATCAAACGCTTTCTATGTAAAATGGTAGAAAAATATTGAATATTTTGTTGCATCTAAAACTTGAAAACAGTTAACTTTAGGCGCATTTGCAAGATATTGAATTTGTATTTAGAAAATCCAAGGGAATTGTTTTTTTTTTATATTAAAAATTCCATAAACCGTAAACTTAGATACAAAAAAGATTGTGGCTCTTATAGTACATGAAGGGTAGCACAGGTGGCGCCCTCTAGAAAATATACTAAAGTTGACATCTGATTTAAATTCCCCATCCCAAAAAACTCCTAGCTATCAATTTTCATATCAATATTTCAAAAATGTCAAAAGTTATATGAGATAAATTAAGAATGGAATATTGGCTTTACCACCCTGTATCTCTGTTAATATCAACTTTTGGGTTAAGGTAAGTTTAGCCAAATCGCAATATTCTGATGTCAGGAATCCACTGTTGCTCTATAGCCCATTACTTATGGACCATCCTGTATAATTTATATTTTCCAAAGCATGAAAACCACCACCGTATATTTTCTCACTAAAAGTTTATCCGATTTTTACTAAAAGTATATTCCATCAGTTATTCAGAATTCAAACTTTGCACCAACCAACGTAAAGAAAAACAGATGGACGGATAGAAAGGGAGAACAACAGAATTGAAGAAATTAAGTTTTGTAATCTACAGGTGTCTCGAAATTAGTGGTAAACCTGTTAACTGCGCAGTCCTCAACCCTGCATAATTTTTAATATTATTTATCCGATATTTTTCATTAGTAATAAGTTAAAGTCAACCAAAATTATGGTTCGTAGGTACCTACAAAACTGACTCCCTTTAAGAATATTTTAAACAATAATAGTTAATTATTTTATAAAAGCAAGTAAAAATAGGACCTATATTGATTGACAATTAGATATTTATTTAAAATGAGTATTTACATTAAATTTGTTAATATTCATCAGCATAGGGTTGAAGTTGAAATAAAACTAGTTTTATCTAAAAGAAAATACATATTTTTGAGTAATACGGTATCCCAATACAAAAAGGTTTCGCGTTAGAAATCCAAAAGCGTTGAAATTGTACATACTACCTAGTTCTATCAAAAATTAAAAATACCTCTTAAATAGGTTTTCAGAATGGAACAAAAAAATTTATCGCTGCCATTTCTCTGTATATGTTTTTTCTCCAAATATATGGGTATATATAATTTGGCATTTAATATTAAGTTAAAGTACTTAGGTATACTTACTTTCAATGCTAATATTCATTTGTTCCGCTGACAGTCCTTTTGTGGATTCATATTTCTGTAAGAACAAATTGCTGTGTTCTTGGGCTAATGCTAATATTCTCCTTGATCTGCTAGACATATTTAGCCCTTTACACAAGATATTCTAAAACAAAGATACAAATTAAAAACAATCCGAAATATATCATTTATTGTATAATAAATGTAATACGCATTTATTAAAAAGTAATAACGTATTTATAGCAATTTTTTAAAATTATTTCTACTTACCAATCCTCAATGCCAAATTATTTTAAACACTACGCCACAAAAATGTACTGGTCGATATACGTTACACGTAGAATAATTTCAATTTCTAAAATAACTGAAGTAGACAACATCGTAATTTAGTTGTAGAGGGCGCCATCCGACGACCATGCCTCCAGTTGCCAAAATAATAGGTGTGTGTACCACAGACTTAAGGCTGACGCAACTTACACGAATATTTGAAAATGGACCACATTTTATTTTCTAAGCGTATTAATTCACAGCAAAGACAGACAATGATGATGCTAAGTAAGTTAAATTTGAAATATTTGAAAAGACTCGCTATTGGTCAAATACGTCATCCTTAATAGCCATTTTAATTTGTGGCAACGCGTGTTGCCATTATCCTCAATTGTGGCATAACTAGTAAAACTCCCTAATTTAATGGCTGCTTTTCTAATAAGTGTGTGAATATAGAAAGTATTGGTTTACACACGCTAGAACTTAAGTTATTTAAAAAGATGTTTATGGCATCGGAAGCCATAATTATATATTCTCCTGAAGTGTGTGAAAATGTTGCCATATATATGGCTGTACAGTATGACACGTTGGGTGCCAAAAATATATAACGAGCCTATTTAGTCACTAAACAAAAAGTAATATTGATATGACAAAAAGAAATGAAGTGAATATAAACAGTAGCGTTCGAGTCGCAGAGGCTCGCAACAGATGTGCCGAGGGCTAGCTCAGCTCTAGTCGGTGAGGTAGGTTAAGGTTCATACACAAAAAAATAATAATAAAGCATATACACATTAGTTACTCATGTATATATATAAAGGGGCGCCACTAGCTAATAAAATGACTGCAACCTAACTAGAAGGCTCCCAACATTTACAAGGGTACCCAAACGCTACACTACATTTCTTCGAGGTATGAATTTAAAGGAAAACCAGTATGTAAAGATAGAATTTGGATATCAAATTTATTCAATAAAAGGGTATTCACCTGGAGTAGATATGTATATTTACAAACAATAAATATATTTGAACCGGTCCTTGGTTATATAATTTAATCTTACCGTGCGTGATATCACGAAGGGTTCACATTAGGTTCACACGAGATAATAAAAGTCGTGCATATGAACTTATTTATACTTATATATCATAACTTATATAATATACCTCCCCAAATGATAATAGGTTTGAATTGAATTACCCGACATTACTTATTTACATTTAACATAAAAAAAAAGAAATCATATCCAAATACTTAAAATTTTGAATCTCCAAAAAAATTAATTATTTACCAAAATACAGGCATAATATATTTACAAATCATACACTACATATAAAGAAAACTGTGCTCAAATACTTAAAATTTTCAAATAGTCAAAAGTGAAATCACAAATTATGTATCCCGAACTCATACGCTAAGTATAAAAACCTGTATGGCGAGCTGAGTAGCTGCCTCCCAAGAAGTACCACGAATCATTGTCCAAATTGGTCGCATAAGTTGTCGTTGTTAATTCCCATCCATCAAAATGATCCAGACCACGAATCGTTGTCCTATGTCGAAGCCTGCAGTTGCCAATTCAGTTCCATACCTGTTTTCCATAACCCCGAATCTTTGTCCAAAGTGAAAGCAAAAGGTTGTCAATAAAGTTCCAATTAGGGGTCCACAAGTGGTGAACAAGAGTAGGTGACCGAAACCCAGGCCTCTCTTGCTCAGGAGATGGGTAACGCCAGGCTCAATAATTATGTGGGGGGAATTCGTAAAATTCGGGATTGAACATTACGAAAACAACAAAAAGTAACAAAAAGTTGAATAAAGCAGAAAAGAAGAAGAAAAAGAACAAGAAGCCCTAAAAAAAATAATTTCATAAGTATACTAAAAAAAAATTAAAAAGATCTTTATTCCTTACTCAAAGGTGTAGAGCGGCTTAAAATCGGCGATCCAAGAGATCAAACTTGGAAGTAATTCCTCGTGGGACGGCTTTCTACAATTACCACAGAAAATGCGTTAGGGAGACATGTGCTTGCTTCACAAAAAAAATATAATCTACTTACAATTCAAAATCCGAACTAGTCGAGTAAGGTGTGTCGTTCTAAACAACCAAAACGTACACACCAACCATGAATTTCCAATATCCCATGAAAACATCAAATGGAAAGCCCCATTAACGGCATTTAAAAGGAAAAATTCACAAAGAACGCCCAGCGCACTGCACCTAATGGCTACCGTCTCCAAACTCAACTTTTCACCTTCATCTCGTGACCTTACAAGCCGACAAAAGACGCAACCCCTAATACACCTGCGAGATGCCTACTGTATAGCTAAAGGATTCTAGTCTCAGCTACAACCCTGGATACACCTCTCAATAATTACCTACTGTCTACCTAAAAGGCATAAATCCGCATTTAGCACGTAACAACAGGAAAATCTGTGTCAGTGGTTGCCATAATTACCCTTTGACAAGAAATGTGTAAAATGTGGTGTTGTCAATTTGTTATGCGTTATGAACAGAAAATTGAATGGAGACGGTGTATAGTAGCAATTGATCATATGAGAGGATTCACTTACCTCTCACCACTACTCAACTAACTATAGTTTGTATAAAACTAGCAGGTTGGCCACTATCATTTGTCTGTTCCATGACCTATGGCATACTGATGAGAACTAATAAGTTCGAAATCGGTCTAGTCTTGTCAGGGAATTGACGAATGATATTGGCTACCATTTTCTCATGATTTGTAAGGTGTAATTCAATGCAGGTCGGGGTATTTGCCCGGTGAGTAGTTGTTTCCTGCAAATCATATATTATAACAGTAGGTTAAGTCCACCTAGGACTGAAAGGTTGCCACTCTCAGGTACTTGCAGAATCGCAAGTCGCTCACTCATGGAGACATCTATGCTGTATGGTAGCAATTGACCATATGAGAGGATTCACTTATCTCCCACCACTACTCAATTAATTATAGTTTGTATAAAACTAACAGGTTGGCCACTATCATTTGTCTGTTCCATGGTCTATGGCATACTGATGAGAACTAATAAGTTCGAAACCGGTCTATGTCTGGTCAGGGAATTAACAAATGATATTGGCTACCATTCTTTCATGATTTGTAAGGTGTAATTCAATGCAGGTCGGGGTATTTGTCCGCTGAGTAGTTGTTTCCTGCAAATCATATATTATAACAGTAGATTAAGTCCACCTAGGACTGAAAGGTCGGCGCTCTCAGGTACTTGCAGAATCGCAAGTCGCTATACGCTCATGGAGACATCTATGGTGTATAGTAGCAATTGACCATATGAGAGGATTCACTTATACTCTGTTACAGTTCAATTTAACAATTATACGTTAAAAAAAAATCTCTAAATCATTGCTTTATCTCTTACATTTAATGTCTAACGAATTCGTGTTATCCGTCGTCACGCGTAATATTTATTATTTAGTTGTCTATATGAATCCGCATTTGTAAGGAATCTGTAGCAGTTAAGTATAGGCATGGCGTTATACATTTTGTTGTGTAGCGTGTTGCATATATTAAGCTCTCTATTTCTGTAATTCTTAAGCTAGGCAACCAATAACTTTTAATTAGTTTATAGGTAGATTCCTATAATCTACTAACGATCGGTAACACAGATTTATTTCTTCACAATAGTTTTTGGCTTAGGTTTTGTCTTCCGGTAGTCTGTCACTTTTCACGTGTAATTTGCTCGAACGCTTGGCAATTTATTAAGTGGTATTTTTACGTGCTCGTTGCGATTTTTGAAACAAGTAATTTCACCATTTTGGGATATATTCGCAACGTTATATTTTTCGGTTATCCATTTATGTTTGGACGAGTGCATATTTTTATGGTATTGGAAATCGATTGTCTTCATTGGAAGGATCTATACGTAATATGAATAAACTAATTAGCAATACCTTTGCAATGGCCAACTATCAAATTGAATCAATTATCAAACCTGGAGCTACGTACAAGCAAGTAATTGAAAACATGGACAAGTTGACTAGGAACTACTCCAACAAAGATCACATCCTTATACTAGCAGGGTCAAATGATTTTTTGCTGAGGAATAGATATCCCCTTTTCAGGGTTACCTCTGATCAAATTAAGAAATGTTCTTCATTAAATATAACCATAGCAACGGTGCCTTTGTGTAAAAATAGTGATCTGAATAGATTTATTACTAAATTCAATAATAAGCTAAGTCACTTTGTAACTAAATTGAATAATTATGTTCCCGGTATAATCAGATTGTTAGATTTGAGTAAAACCCAAACTTCTAATTTAAACAAAAAGGAAATATGCAGCAACATGATAAAAATGATTAACAAAAACCCTATAGTTAAAAATTTAATATTTATTGACACACTTAAAAACTATAGTGACAAACTAAAAAATATAAATAATGACACAGGAATTCAGGTCAGTGACATACCTGAAAATGTTACGGAAAGTGTAACTCCTATTGATAGTTTGATTTATAATAATGACAGGAATTTTTTATACCCGAATCTGTCTCAGATGTCACTAATATAAATGTAATAAATACTGCTCATGTAAATATACAGAGTCTAATCAATAAAATAGATAGTGTTGACATGTTTGCTACCGACAATAGTCTAGATATATTATGTATATCAGAGCACTGGATATCTAGTTCTAATATAAATTATGTTGTAGTACCAAATTTTAAGTTTGCTGCCCATTTTGCGCGCAGCAATCATATACATGGTGGCTCTTTAATATGTGTTAGATCAAAATCTAAGTTAGATTATTTTGAAATGTGTATTTTTAGGGAATTATCGGTGGAATGTCACATTGAAATGTGTGGCATCTCTGTAAATTTGGAACAAAATGTTAAAGTTGTTATATGTTGCGTGTACAGACCACCTACTGGTGATCTAAATATTTTCTTTAATAAATTGACATTGGCCTTAAATTTTGTTACAAAAAGTATTTACAATTATACAATTCTGTGTGGTGATCTCAATATAAATTTCTTAGATAGAGGCCTAGCGACTAAGTTGTTGTGTGACACATTTGAATCTTTCCAACTGGATATCACTACTAAGGAGCCAACAAGAATATTCTGTAATGTAAATGGGCACATTAGTTCCTCTGCATTAGACTACTTAGTAACCAATATGCCTTTGCAAAACTACAAAGTGCAAGTCTATGATGCAATATTGGCAGATCACTTTGCTCATCTTTTCTCATTCAGTATTAGCAAAACAAAAAAATGTGAACAGACCTACAGGTTTAAAAGAATTCTTAGAGAGGAAAATATTCGGGAACTTAATGTGCGATTAGCGAATATTAACTGGGATTATATCTTAGCATTAGATACATCAGATGGTTTTCACACTCAGAAATTTACATAATGAGCTAAAAAACAACCCCAATGAGAATAGCCTTACTATATATAAGAATATGAAAAGACAACATATGATAAATATTAAGAATACAAAACAAACATTTTATAATAACAAAATAAAAAACGCTGAAAATAGCTCTAGGGAAACATGGAGAATCGTTAATAATAGACTTGGCAAAAAAGACAATTTAAGAAAACCGATCAAATTAACGATCAATAACGAATTGATCTCTGACCATAATATAATTGCCAACTGTTTTGCGGCCCACTTTTCTACTATTGCCCAGAGTAATGTAAATAAACACTTTGGCTATAATCTTTCATTACCACCTACAGTATCTGAAAGCAATCAAAATTCTGTGTTCTATGATGAAGTTACTAAATCAGAACTCATTGAAATTGTCGGTGAACTAAAAAACAAAAGATCATCTGGACCAGATGGACTAACTGCTCAAACAATAAAAAAAATTATATTACATATAGCTGATCCATTATTATATCTTATTAATAAATCCATTTCGAATGGATCTTTCCCGGATGCACTTAAAATCTCGTCTGTAATTCCAGTATTTAAAAGTGGTTGTGAAAATGACATTGATAATTATCGACAAATATCTCTATTAAGCGTTGTATCTAAAATTATGGAATATATTATAAGTAATCGTTTAGTTATATTTTTAGAAAAATACAATATGCTGACAATTCTCAGCACGGTTTTAGGAAAGGTAGATCGACTGAGAGTGCATCTGCTAAGTTGTTTGATTTTATTTATACGGAACTAGACAGAGGAAAGTATGTTGTAACAATTCTTTTTGACTTATCAAAAGCGTTTGACTCTGTTGATAAAGATATTTTGATTAATAAGTTAGAAGCAATTGGTATTAGGGGAATTTTGCTTGACTGCTTAACCACGTATATGCAAAACAGAAGTCTTAGTGTAAAATGCAATGAGGTTCAGTCAGACACTTTTGATGTAGTTTTAGGGGTTCCCCAAGGCTCCGTCTTAGGTCCGCTATTGTTCTTAATATATATAAATGATCTTCCGAAATTCATTAACAACGGATATACCATTATGTACGCGGATGACACCACAGTAACGGTAGCTGCAAATAACCCTGATGAACTTTATAATAAAGTTCATAGTGCTGTTGAGGAAATGATCACTTGGTGTGATCGGAATAAACTAATACTGAATGAGAACAAGACTGTGTTTATAAATTTTAACTTAAGACGCCCTGTTGTTTTGCCCGGCATTAAGTTATGTGATTCTGCAAAGTTCTTGGGCTTATTTGTTGATAGTACGTTGTCATGGGATAAGCATATTGATCACGTATGTAGTAAGTTAAATCAAGCTTATTTTGCCCTGTTACAACTCAAACAAAGCTTAAATGTAGAGGGACTTATGAATGTCTACTATGCACTGGCCTATTCACATGTGTCACTAAACATTTTTAATTGGGGTCGATCCTCCTATATTAACAGGGTATTTGTTCTGCAAAAGAGGCTACTGAGATTAATATTTAATTTGGATTTTAGACAAAGCTGTAAAACCACATTCATAAATAATAAAATCCTTACAGTGCCTAGTATTTATATCTATAAATGTCTGATATATATCAAAAATAACTTAGAATTATTTGAAGGCCTCTCGGATCATCACCTATACAATACTCGGAACAAAAATACCTTATCCATTCCCTTACACAAAACCTCAACATATAAAGAGTCACTTCATTATAATTGCATATTATTTTATAATAAGTTGCCAAGTAATATAAAGAATATGACTACACTGAGATTCAGAAATGCTATAAAAAATATACTTTTGGAAAAAGGGTACTACAGTATAAATGAATACCTCGATCAAGAATTTATAGGGTAAATTACTTTATATTTATATTACTTAAGTGTTGTTTGTCTAAATACTTGTTTTGTGTTTTATTTGTTATCTACATCTACCTGTATAAGTTTATTATTCTTTACATTTCTAATGACTTACCATATATACTGAATTGTATCATTTTAATGGTGAATAAATTTTATTATTATTATTTATTATTATTATAAAGCCATTTTTGCCAAATTTACACGAGGCCAAGGACATCCAAGGTCAACAACATTTTTCTAAGAAAACCCTCCGAAACGAGGTAATTATTTTATTTTTATATTCAAACTAGCAAAATATCACTTGTAGTACATTGTTCAATGGTAAAAATTTATTTTTAGGGTCTTTTTTTTCACCTACGGTTTCGCCTAGGATTTCGTAGTTTTTCTACGTTTTTTTGTCTCCCCTGAAACAAACAACTTTTTTTTTCCACTGGTCTACACGTACTTATGTTACTTCTCCTTGCTGGACTGGAATTTCTTTTTTGTGGAGGAGCTATCCATTTTCTGGGTTAATTGATAGGCTGGAAGTTGCCATTCCTGAAATTTGAGCCGAAGCTGAAGCCCTGCTGCCTGCAGTTTGTATCCTTCTTGCGCCATATATACATTGAATTTTTTTTAAATATATTATAAATTTTACTAAAAAAAAAAAAATTTCACCACTGTACCTATATATGTTATATTAGAAATATACTATGATATATAATATTATCGAGACAGGCTTAACCTTCTCAAACATATCGTATTACATACTGCGTAACAGCTCTTCTCAATAACCGCTCACGCTGCATGAGCATTGTATTTCAATTCTAAGTAATCCTGATTGTGCTGAATCAGCAACACTGTTTCCTTTGTTCTCAAAACATTATAAATATTACCAACAACCTTTTTGTAATCAGTCTTATACTCACTTTCGAATAAACCTCATCTAAATTATTATTGTATTTTCTTAACGGGTCAACGTTGACTCCAGTGTAACAAATAAAGTTTCTTTTTAAAAAGTTATTCAAACAATCCACTATCTAACATTGGCGCAGTCGTGGCGGATTTGAAAAACACACAGTTCGGGAGCCTAACCAGTAGCAAACATATCCGAGGGAACAAGGAGTCCATCTGAAAAAGGTGCCTAACCGGACGAAAAGAGCTTCTGGAACAAGGAGAACTTCTTAGCTGTAGTGGTGGATCCCAATCCTTTGTTCAGAAGAACCTACATTATTCTCAAACGCACAGAAGCGAAACAATAATAATTATCAAGAAATACAAGCAAAGCAACATTTCAAATCAACACGATTCAACAATTAGCAAGTAAGAATTTCATCCCGTCCCATCGTTGGCATCAAAGGCAACCCTGTGGAAGGAACACCCAGTGACACCCCTGGCAGAGAGAGACCTTTGGTGAAGCTAAGCTCACGAAGTCGCATTCAACTGGACCACGAGGAATGAAAAATTTAGGGTAAGTCATTTTTGAATCGTCTCGCAATTATTGATTTTCAACGACATAATTTTACATTATATTTTATTAAAATACATTGCATTGCTACATACAGTTCTAATATCTAAAATAGTAATTTTATTTAAACTTGAAACAAAATATCTTGATTATAATTTGTGTGACCTATATAAATAACCGTAATCATACACTGTTCCTATCGTAACATTATTTTTATGGTAATATCATATACTCCTCAAGTGCGAATTTATCTAATTAACTACAATCACATACCATTTTTATCTTAACATTATTTTTATCATAATATCATATATCATATAAAGGTTAAGTTTACGCCTTACTTGACTGTGAAATAAAATAAAACCCACATGTTCTATACTGTTTAAATGCACATTAGTATATAAAATTTCAGTGACATTATTCCCAACTAAAAACACTTTTTAAATTAATCCAATTATCCTTGTAATTAAATTTTGAAATATTATAAAATAAACAGCACATTGTTTTACATATAATAAAAAATTGCCAATTATCAGTAGCGTACTAGCTCAAATTGAAAAGGTGTTTTAAGTTATTCGATTATCTAAATAATATAAATAAAATGGCTACAAACGTAAGCAATTCCAATGCAAACAATTCAATCACGGCGAACGAAACAATAAATATTGAACCTTATAGGTTAAGCGAAATATTTTCCATAGTGCCCGAATTTGACGGCAACCCCATATTCTTGCAAACATTTATTTCAGCTTGCATAACCGCTCAGGGTATCGCTGTTGATGATCAGCGCGTCTTATTAACGCTTCACATAAAAAATAAATTACGCGGAAAAGCCGCAGAATTAATAAATTCCCGAAACCCTACTAAAAAATAAAAAATAACAAATCTCCCGGCGCCGACTCACTCCCAGCTGAGATCTTTAAAGCTGTGTCGTCAGAGCTCATACCCTACCTCAAAAAACTGTTTGATATCGTGTGGGAAAGTGGTCAAGCTCCGCAGGAGTTTCGTGATACACTTTTAATCAACCTCTTCAAAAACAAAGGGAGCGCTGCGGACTGTGGAAATTACAGGGGTATAGCTCTCCTGGCTGTTGGAGGGAAGATACTCACTAAAGCGATGGCAAATAGGCTAACACCTGTTATGGAAAAGTTACTTCCTGAAACACAGAGTGGCTTTAGACCAAACCGAGGCACATCGGATTTAATCTTCACACTTAAACAGCTTCAAGAAAAAGCACTCGAACATCAAGGAGAAATTCACATGGCCTTCATTGATTTAACCAAGGCATTTGACTCGGTGGACAGGGAAGTGCTCTGGAAAATTATGTTCCGCTTAGGTATCCCTAGAAAATTTGTGGAAGTATGTCGCAGTCTACATACAAACAACAACGCCCAGGTTATGTATAATAATGAGGCAACCGAACCTTTCCAAACCCTCACTGGAGTTAGGCAGGGATGTGTCCTGGCACCCTTACTCTTTAATTTGTTTACCACTGCTCTAACAATTATTGTTGACAACAAACTGACAGTCAGAGGAATAGGTCTCAGATACCGTTTTGATGGCGGTCTCTTTAACATAGGGCGCTTTAGAGCTTTCACGAAGACACGCACACGATTCATTTGTGATCTCCAGTCTGCGGATGACTGTGCACTTTTAGCCTCTACGCCGGAAGAGCTTCAAGAACTTTTAGATGTGTATGCCCAGAGCTATGATTCCTTGGGACTTAAAATCAACATTGGAAAGACTAAGATTATGTCAACTCCTCATCAAGTGAACCAAATAGACATTACACTTAACGGAAATTCTCTTGAAGTGGTGGATCAGTTCAATTACTTAGGCAACGTTGTTAATGACAAAGCAAACATGGACAGCGAGATTCGCAATAGAATTAACGCTGCATCTAGAGCACTCTGGGGACTTAGAGAGAGAGAGTATTTGACAACCACGACCTTGTTTTATCAACGAAAATGGCTGTCTACAGAGCAGTTGTCATTCCAACACTGCTATATGGATGTGAAAGCTGGGTCACTTACCGTCGTCATGTGAAAGAATTAGAACGTTTTCAGCAAAGACACCTCAGAAGTATGATGAAAATCCGTTGGTTCCATCACATATCAAACGTGGAAGTACTCAGGAGAGCAAACAGCCTTCCAATTGAGGTGCTTATTTCAAGAGCACGCCTAAGATGGGCAGGTCACGTTCATCGTATGCATGATAACCGCCTTCCTAAATGTACACTTTATGGTGAATTGCTAAGCGGTAGAAGAAGGCGTGGCGGTCAACGAAAGAGGTTCAAGGACGCTCTCCATGAAAATCTAAAATCCTGCGGTATTGCAGACGAGCAATGGGAACAACTTGCAGCGGACAGAACCGAATGGCGAGGGGTTGTGGCCAGCTATCAAGGAAATGTTGCTGCAAGAAGGCCGAATCCAAGACCTAACCAGGTCTATGTTTGTCCTGACTGCGATCGACATGTGCTCTCCCGAATTGGCCTCTATAGCCATAGTCGTGTGCACCGTAGATGAATGGGAATTACAATAGACTACACCTTTTACTTGTTTTTTATTGTACACAATTTATCGACTGTAACATTTTTATACTCGGACTCGAGTAACGGCTAATAATAATAACTACATGGGCAGAAATCAAAAGCTTACTTGAAGCTCATTTTGGTGATTCTCGTGACCTGACAGCACTAATTCAGGATCTACAGAGGATTCGCCAATCATCTAACGAAACTGCATTGGTATTTCTATCTAGGTTGCAGACACACAACGCGAAAATGCACGCCGCTATACAAAAACAAACTCTAACCCTTGAAGAAAAAACGGCTCAATCAAATTTGATTGAAAACATGACATTGACCACTCTATTGACCGGGTTAGAACCCAAATTAGGCCAAATCATTAGGGCTGGTAATCCTAGCAACATGCTAGATGCCATAAACAGGATCAAACGAGAACTACAGTTGTCATATTTCGAATCACAAAAATTTTCCATTAAGGCCCCAATCAAAAACCCTGTCCAAAATGTTCAAAGACGCCCAAATTCTCATCAATTCTGCACATTCTGCAGAAGAAATGGGCACCATGTTAACGAATGCCGCACAAGGCAAAATTATCAGTCCCCATCTCCCAATTTCACAACAAATGCTTATTCTAATCAAGCACAGCCTCCAAGGCCACATTTCCAAAGTACATATAATCATAGACCACAAAACTTCTCTAACCAGCAACAAAATTATTCTCAACAGAACAGGCCCTCAGCTATCAGGCCAAATCCAAACTTCAACCAGCAGAGACCTTCTGCCATTCAGCCAAACCCAAATTTCAACAGGTTCAATCAACAAAAAACGCATCATTTGAACCAAGAATTTTACGATAGCTCAAATCAATATGAAGACTATTCCGCAAGTTATTCTCCCAATTACCAATACCAAAATAATTTCGAAATTAATGAAAACAATTATGATTACGATTTTGGAACCCAACAATGTGAGAATTATACTGCTAATTCTCAACCCCAACAGTACGAGAATTATACTGCTAATTCTCAACCTCAACAGCACGAGGATTATACTGCTAATCCTCCGGATTTTTGCATAGGCCCGGAGTATTCCACGAGTACTCCAACACAACAAACGGACGAGCTAGATCAAATTTCTCATCAAGTCCAAGCGATAAACCTCCAAGACAGTTTCGACCCAAACCTGAACTTCCCGGAAAACCAATTCATGTAAAAACACCCCGCTACAAACTAAATGTCGTAAATTCTAAAAATCTATTTTACATAAAAGACTTCACAAATCGTTTCAAAATTCTTGTCGACTCAGGTGCAGGCATTTCTGTATTTAAAACCAAAACAGCGGAAAGGTACAAACAAAGATATCCTGAAAACGTAATTATACAGGGTATAACAGATGAAAAAATTAATGTCACCGAATCTGTACTAATACCATTCAATATAAATGACCCATACAAGGTTTATGTTCACGACCTAGATATAGAATTCAATGGACTATTAGGTGCAGACTTTTTAAAATATTATAAGTGTCATGTGGACTTTGAAAATAATCAACTTATTACCAATTTTAAAACCGTACCACTATTTGAGGTGACTGAAGTAACATCAATCAGGAACCACAATAATTGTAACGAAAACAATAATCCAGGTATTAGAATTTCAAACCCAAATTTAAATGTTAAAAACCAAAATGTAATTTCTATCGAACCACGCACAGAAAAGATTTTTAAACTTAAATGCAATTTACAAAATACTGAAGCTATACTAATAGCCCAGGAAAATGAAAAGGTACGTTTACCGAATGCCATTGTCAAAATAGACAACAATGGTGAATTTTTGACAACGATAATAAACGCAAACGCGATTCCAAAAACAATACATTTCTCGGATCTTAAACTCGAACCCGTTCAAAAATTTAGATCAATATTTAACGTAAATCTTCAAAATCCGGATTCCCAATACATAGACCGAAACTACGAAATAAAAAATCAATTACGCTTAGACCACTTGAACGACGAGGAGAGTGAATTAATTACTCAACTCTGTTTAGACTTTTCAGACATATTCTATTTAGAAGGTGACAACTTGACATTTACCAATGAAATCAAACATTCAATAGACACTAATGATTCCAAACCAATTTTCACTAAATCTTATCGTTACCCCCAAATTCATAAACAAGAGGTAAAATCACAAGTTTCAAAAATGCTCGACCAAGGCATTATCCAGCCTTCAATTTCTCCCTGGTCCTCCCCAGTTTGGGTAGTCCCCAAAAAACTAGACGCTTCTGGTAAACAGAAATGGCGCGTCGTAGTTGACTATCGAAAATTAAACGAAGTAACAATAGGTGATAAATATCCTCTACCTAACATTTCCGACCTTTTAGATCAATTAGGCAAATGCCAATATTTCACAACGTTAGACTTGGCCTCTGGCTTCCACCAAATTGAAATCGATCCTAAGGACATCCAAAAAACAGCTTTCACGGTAGAGAATGGCCACTACGAATTTGTACGTATGCCATTCGGTCTAAAAAATGCTCCATCCACTTTCCAGAGGGTCATGGACAATATTCTATTAGGCATCCAAAATGAACGCTGTCTCGTCTACATGGACGATATTATTATTTATTCCCCTACTATCCATGAACATATTTCTCGACTAACAGAAGTCTTCAAACGTTTACAAAAAGCCAATCTCAAAATTCAGCCAGACAAATGCGAATTCCTTCGCAAAGAAGTCGCCTATTTAGGACATCTTATTACAAAGGATGGTGTAAAACCGAACCCTGCCAAAGTCGAAGCAATTCTAAATTTTCCTCAACCCAAAAATCAGAAAGAAATTAAATCTTTTCTAGGTCTAGCAGGCTACTATAGACGCTTCATTCCTAATTTTTCCAAAATTTCAAAACCCTTGACTAAATTGCTACAAAAAGATACACCTTTTAATTTCGACAATGACTGTACAAACTCATTCGAAACCCTAAAACAAACTTTGACAACTACCCCGATATTGATCTACCCTAACTTTGATGAACCTTTTGTCCTAACTACAGACGCTAGTGCATTTGCAATAGGTTCTGTACTTTCACAAGGAAGTATAGGAAAAGATTTGCCGATCGCGTACGCATCTCGAACTTTATGCGGCGCGGAAACCAAGTATTCAACCATTGAGCGTGAACTTTTATCTTTGGTCTGGAGTGTAAAGCATTTTAGGCCATATCTATTCGGAAGGAAGTTCAAACTCGTCACCGACCACCGACCACTCACTTGGTTATTTTCCATAAAAGACCCAGGTAGTAGACTAGCGCGTTGGCGCTTAAAACTAGAAGAATACGACTACGAGATAATATACAAACCCGGAAAGATCAATAAAAACGCGGACGCGTTGTCCAGAATAAAAATTAATCACTTTTCAGAATGTTCCAAATTTTATTCAAAAATTCTAGCCGCAAACGAAGATTCAGATGAAGACGAAATTTCAGACAACGACGACGAGATCACTGACGAACAAATTGCCCGAGAATTTGACACATTCTCCCGTCTTTACAAAACCAAATCTTTAATAGACTATTCCAAAATTCAAATCACAAATAAACAACTATTAGATCGAGAAAATAAAAACATCATAACGTTTTTCCAACAAAACAACTTGACAGACCTTCACCATCAAATTATCGAGGATATTTTCGAAGAAAACCCCGAATTCTATAACAATACAATCAATATCGTTTCCAGTAAATCGACCCGACAAAGAAATTATTACATTATCGCTCTACCCTTCGACCCAGAGTCTGTGGTAGAACACTTATTTTTAACATTATATAAACACCGGAACAAATTAGACCTTTCCAAAACTTACCATGTTGAAAACAATCTAGACTTCCCAATTCTCGAAATCCTATCATTTATTTTTGCTGAAAAAGACTTGAAACTAATCATATGTCAAAATTTAATACGAACTCCCGACGAGGACCAACGTCCGATCATTCTCGACCAGCATCACATCGGAAAAAATAATTTACATCGTGGAATAAACGAAACGATACGTAGAATCAAAAATAAATATAATTGGCAAGGCTTAACAAAAGACGTCGAAAATTTTATAAAAAATTGTGAAACATGTCAAAGAACAAAAGTCTGTCGTAAGAACCTCAACAATCCCTTAGTGATTACCGAAACCCCTAAAACTCCATTTGAGAGAGTTAATATTGATCTATTCGAATTTCCCACGCGAAACTATGCATTAACTATCCGCGACGAGTTAACCAAATTTACTCAAGCCTACGCAGTCCCAGACAAGAGCGCAAAATCAGTCGTAAATACCCTGTTGCTTTATTTTCAGCATTATGGTACCCCACTAAGAATTCATTGCGATTATGGCGGTGAATTTGATAATAATTTATTAAAAGACCTTTGCACCCTTTACGACATAAAACTAACATACTCAAGCGTAGGACATCCTCAATCCAACGGATCTATCGAACGATTCCATGCCACCCTAGCAGAAATGATAAGAATACACAAAACCGAAAATCCCAACGAACATCCCTTTGCTATATTACCCTATGCGGTGATATGTTACAATAACTCGGTAAACAAAACTCATGGCTTTACCCCATACGAGCTTATTTTCGGACATACAGCTAACCGACCACCTGAAACTCTTTACAACCAAAAAGACCTGATCACCAAATACGTTAGAGACCTAAATAATCGAATATCCCATTATTACAAAATTGCGCGAAGTCGAACAGAAGCACAAAAACAAAAAGCCAAAGTTCGATTCGACAAAAACATTCCCGAAAATAGACACACATATAATATTGGCGACAAAGTATACGTCAAAGAATCACAAATAAAAAATAAACTGCAAAATAAATTCAACGGTCCCTTTGAAATTACAGAAATCTTTCAAAATTCCGCTACATTACTAAATCTCGAAACAAACCAAACAACCAAAGTAAATTTTGATCGAATGAAACCATATACTGAAGATTAAATTTATTTTCAGGTTTCTCCTGCTGATCGGATCAGCACTTGCTCAATTTAAAATAACACCTATTAACAATACGATCGGAGTATATTATCACCAAGACACGGACATTGTGATTTCTCACAAGAAATGGACTTTACTGGTACACAAAAACATATCTACCTTTAAGACAGCTTTCGACAAAAACGACAAGATCTTACAGACACTATACAACACACTCGACCCAGCATATCATTACATGAACGTCTTTTCAGGAGATGTAAAAACTCACCTTAGCTTATTGACGCAAATTTCCCAATCAATACAAAATCAAAATTTGACGAAATTTACCTTGACACGAAACGATACAAACGAGGAATACTAAATGGCATCGGAACGATTTTCAAATCAATAACCGGAAATTTAGACGCAGAAGACGGTCAGTATTATTCTGATTGTATCAACAAATTGAATAATGACGAACACCAACTCGAAAACCTAATTAAAAACCAAATATCCGTTACAACTTCAGTAATCAAAAATTTCAACGCAACTATTCAAAAATTGCAAGTTGACGAAGAAACTTTCAATAAGGATATTAAAGAAATCGAAACCTCAATTTTAGACATGACTAAAGACATAGAAAACGTCCATGCAAAACTGAAATTTATCGAAATCTGCGAACAACTTATGGCAAGTTATTTATTTATCGAGGATAACCTAAATGACATCCTAAATTCCATCACTTTCGCGAGGCTTAAAATAATTCACACGTCAATTATAAATCCAAAAGACTTAGTAAATTCTCTACAGGAAATTTCGCAAAACCTACAAAGGAACAATTTACCGCTTCCAATCAAACTATCAAAGGTTGCACAGTACTTAGACATTATAGAACTAAAAGCTTTTCAAACAAATTCGGATCTAATATTTGTGTTAGACATACCTTTAATAGACCCTCAAACATATTCAGTATTTCAATTATACCCTATTCCTATTTTGGATAATAGAACTGGTTTATATCATGTATTATCAACTTCTCAAAAATATATCGCGAGAGATGATGATTCATTAATGTACATACCTATCTCGAACCTTGAAGAATGCAAACCACTTTATTTCAACACCAAATTATGTCCAAATTTATTTGCATATCCTATTGACAACAATGCCATATGCGAAGCCCGTCTCTTCAAGAACCTCAAAACTCTGCCAGAAAACTGCCAGACGTCATTTATCATCAGCCAAGGCTACAACGTCCAAAAAATAGACGAAAACACATGGTTAGTTATTAACGCAGAACCTCTACAAACAACCATCAACTGTCCAGAAAGAAATTCAAAAACTGAAGTCATCTACAAAAATTCAATAGTAAAATTACAACCAAATTGTTACGCCTTCATAGGCATCACAAAAATTCAAGCTAGTACCAATGAAGTAACCGATGTAAAAGACGACACTCATCCAATCCAAATTCCATTTGAATGTTGTAAACATATTCCAGACAAAATCCGAGCTCCAAATCTTAAACCACTAAAATTAAACAATCTCAATACGGAAGACCTCGAAGTTGCCAAACACAAGTTGGACCAATACTCCAGAGATTTAGATGATTTGATCAACGAACCCTTTATAACAAAACACATATCCTGGTTCACCTATTTTATCATTGTGCTAATAATTGGACTGTTATTTCTGTACCTATTTTGTAAGTGCAGAACAAAAAGACGAAGACTAGCCATCGATGTTTCTGCATCACCCCCATCTCCACCGAGGCCTAGCAAACCCTACAGGACATTTGCTAACCTATTTCCTTCACGAAGACGACCTACCTTAAGAAGAGAAGACAACGAAGCCGAAGACATAGAACTTACATAAAGACAAACTGTTTTGTGCCTTTTTACTGACTTTCAGTGCTGGACTCTTCAGTGAATTTTATTTCATTTGTTTAATCATTATATTTCATTATTTTTCTATCATTTGTTAATTTCAATTTTATTAACATTTTTACGTCATTTTCATTCAAACCCATCATGCTTATATTTTATGCTTTCACAGTAAAGCTATATTTTAACCTTAGGAATATTTTATCCTATTTTACAATTCAAACCTAGTATGTTTGTATTTTACGCTTTCTTGCCAAAGCTATATTTTAACTCTAACATTTTTATGTTATTTTATTTTATGAATCAAGCTTATTGTGCTTGCATCTCATATTCTAGACGCTAAGGTTATATTCTGTGTTTTAAACCTTACGATTTAACATTTTTGTATCTTTTATATTTTTCCAAATTGTACCATTACCTTTTATATACATTTTATATTCATTTCAAAAGTTGCTGCATAAAACACCAACTTTGTTTATAAGGGGGAAGCTGTTATATTAGAAATATACTATGATATATAATATTATCGAGACAGGCTTAACCTTCTCAAACATATCGTATTACATACTGCGTAACAGCTCTTCTCAATAACCGCTCACGCTGCATGAGCATTGTATTTCAATTCTAAGTAATCCTGATTGTGCTGAATCAGCAACACTGTTTCCTTTGTTCTCAAAACATTATAAATATTACCAACAACCTTTTTGTAATCAGTCTTATACTCACTTTCGAATAAACCTCATCTAAATTATTATTGTATTTTCTTAACGAGTCAACGTTGACTCCAGTGTAACAAATAAAGTTTCTTTTTAAAAAGTTATTCAAACAGTCCACTATCTAACATATATATATATGTATATATATTTTTTAAAATTTTGCTAAACATTTTATGAAAATATTCTGTCAACTAATTATAACATCTATGATATTTGTTGGGGGTTTAAGCACTTACGTAAGACGCGTATACCCAGTTAGATATATTTTTTTTAGTGTTGAATTTGTCTGCCATACCATACTCTACGTTATTGTACTGTTGAATGTTTTAAAGTTAACCTACTTCGTTTATTGTTATTAAAAGATAAAACTGAATTTGAATTTTTCATTATCGTCTCGCTAAGTAATTTATTTAGTAAATTTAAGGTTACATTGTACTTGAGCTGGTATTTGGAGTGAAAAAAATATTTACTTGGCGCCCTGATACATCAAAGTAATTTAGAACCCCGACCATCTCCACTGTCAGTCGGCCGGCAAATACCGTTAGTCAACAGACGACGACCAACTAGTTACGTCAGATTGTAGTTTTAAAATTTGACGTAGCAACTCAATTAACTATAGTTTGTATAAAACTAGCAGGTTGGCCACTATCGTTTGTCTGTTCCATGACCTATGGCATACTGATGAGAACTAATAAGTTCGAAACCTGTCTATGTCTGGTCAGGGAATTGGCAAATGATATTGGCTACCATACTTTCATGATTTGTAAGGTGTAAAATTCAATGCAGGTCGGGGTATTTGCCCGCTGAGTAGTTGTTTCCTGCAAATCATATATTATAATGGTTATTTAGAGTTTATTACTGGTTGGACAAATATATTATAAGTATGACATATATTAGAACTTTTATTAAAAAGAATTATTTAGAAGAAATATTTATAAACAAGTACTTAATATATTAAACATTGCTGCATTAACATAATGATAAATTAACATACGTTACATTTGCAAAGAAAAGATAGAATTACTAAAATTTTAACAATAACTTATTAACCAATTTGATTCATTTTGAACATTAACGTTTATTGTTCATGAAATTATACTGCAATTTATAGTAAAGTTATATACAACTTAGTCCAAAATTGTCTCATGATATTTCTGCGGCTGATAGTACATCAAAAATTTTTATGTAAACTTATTTCCGAAAATGACTACTCCCTTATTACCCTTTAAAATGGAGATAATAAATTTCAGTTTTTCTGTAATATTTTCCGGCTCCATTAAAATATCAAATTCATATTTTAAACTCAATCATAGGACATCTGGACACCAGTTAACATGGTATCAGTCAAACTCTCTCTTCTGCTTAAGGAGTAGTTTTATGAGGTGACTGTCAGTATTTTAAATTTTTTTCGTATTTCTAAAAATTATTGCATTACGATACACCAAGCCGTTCTCGAATAATTTATGTTTAAGATACAACATGCATTTACAACATTTTATTAATAAACATTCTAAGCATTCTAAACGCTTGTTCGTTTTTTATCTTTCAACTATGCAATCGTGTAGGTAGGGGTAGGTAGGTTTGAGTAGGTATTATAAACTCGTGATTTTATATAACTTCGCACAGTGAAATCAAGAGGAGTTAAGTCATGAGACCGAGCAGGCACTTGATCTGTGCATTTGCACCTCGGTCAATCCATCTATTAGGATAGTGGTTGTGTAACCATGTTCTATATGTTCTGGCATAATGTGGTGTTGCGCCGTCATGCATACAAAATGTATTTCTCCTCCATCGCTCTGAAATATTACCTAATATTTCATACAAGTCGTTTTCTAAAAAATTATAATACATATCGCTATTAAATTTCCAGGAAATATGTGGTATCCAACTAACTGATTCCCTAGTGTTGCTGCCCATACATTTTATATATATTATGTAATAATAAATCTGTTATACATATATTGTGCTGTTCTACTTTTTATTGTACTTAATAATTTGCAGTACTAATCAAACCTTAACTTGCTTATTTCCAATAGATAAAATAAACTTTAAAACCAAAAGATCAAATTAAAATCTCTTACCTTTTGATCCGAAAGTATGTCAAAATATTTAATGGGCCGGCTAGCTTATCTTTCCCTTCAGGAGCAGGTTCAAATTCAGTTCCTATTTAAAATGAAATTTTTATTAAAGTAAAATTTTTAATCTGATATAAATAATTTATTTTCTTTGATATTTAGATAATTTAGCTTTATAACAGGTTCGAAAGTCTAATAAGTACTCTATTTAAATTTTAATATACGACCTTGTCCAAAAATAAACACACAAAAACCTTCCTTCTTCGTAGCTACACACTTCTCTTTCCAAATCCAACAATTCTCCTTTCATTAATTCTTCACCTTATCTCGTCCTTATCTCCGCTGCAACTCCAAATCACAATAACACCTCTACCTTCTTATTTACAGTCTATTTTTCTCTTCTTCGCTGATCTCCGCAATTTCTGACTTTCAATTCAATTTCAAAATTCTTAATATCCTTGTTTATTATTTTTCTTCTTCACTCCCTAATTTTCACTTGTTCTTTTTTTTCTTAAATTTGTTTTTCCAATTTTACAACCTCTCTTTTATCTGTTGTTTATTGTTCTATCTCACTAAATATCAAAGTATCCAAAATAAACAAAACAAAACACCATATGAATTTTGATTAATTTCATGCCAAACATAACCTAACTTAAACCTCCTTGTCTTTCTCCAGGAAAAGATTTACCAACTATAAAATAAAATTTCTTACTTAAAAGAAATGTCATAATGACTTAAATGTCAGAAATTATTTCAACAACAACTTAATAACTCAGGAAAACATTTACCAACTGTAAAAATAAAATTTCCTACTTAAAAGAAATGTCATAATGACTTAAATGTCAGAAATTATTTCAACAATAACTTAATAACCACTAACATAGATGTCAGTATCAAACTTACTGTTGACATCAAATAAAAACTTTAAAACTATTAAAACAACTATAAACAAATATTAACATTCTAAAACACATACCTTTCGGATCTTTAGCTAATTTAAATAAATTTTGAAAACTATCTAAAGGAAATAAACAAATTCAAACCTTGATTCAGCAAATAACACAAACATGCAATCTTCGTAATCGTCCGATATGCAAATACATCGCAATATATATATATAGAATCATTTTTCCTGTACCCTTTATAGAAGTTTTTAAGGTGTACCGTATTTTCACTTTGGATAATAAAAGCCAAATCAAATTCGAGACGAAATATATTTTACTAACCTCTATTTTAAACCTGCAAAGTATTTTTTCCTAAGTGGCGAGTAAAATTATCTGTAATATTTATTAAAAAGTCCCTATTACTGCGTGGCCTTTTTCAATATTTTACAATGAAAATTTACATTGGCTCTCATTTTCGAAAAATTAAAATATAGGATACTTTAAAATCTTGCATCAACAGCTCGATTTTAGGCCAATTGCGCATACCCAGCACTATGCCGCAATAATGATACCATAATGCGAGATGTCATTGAAGTCTCGGCAAATTGTTTTAAATAGAGGCTCATTCACCAAGGCAACATGTTGCTTTGGTAAGCTAGCCTCCATTTAAAACCATTTGCTGGGGCTCTAAAGATAACTCGCGTAATGGTATCACTATGTGGCGTAATGCTGATGAGCAATCGGGTTTAGTGTAGTGCATCACTTACACCAAATGACTGAATTACCTATTCTAGGTAGTTTTTCACTAATCACAAGTGAATTAGTTCAATAAAGGTAAGTCAACTGTATCTTTATCAATTAGAATACTCTAATACTCGCAAGTGAATACTTAAATTAAGACAGATGTAGAGTGTATATTTCATAATGATATGCAAGCAGATTAATAACGGTAAGTCAACAGTTTAATAATAGCAACTGGATTGCCTACTTATTTCTACTGACCTCGGAAAATGTTTACTTACACTAGCTGAAAAGTTTAATATCGCCAAAACATAGCTTAGTGACTCCAACAATATACTTCATTTATCACTATTAAAATATTCGAATTATTTCTAATTAAAGTTGTTCATCTGTGGCAAGTCATTAGTTTTAGAAATCTTCATTTACCTACCACAATTAACTCGTTTACTTGTCCCAAATAGTACACAACTTTTTAACTGCTATAATTAAATTTTCACTTGCCAATACTAATTTTTTTCTCAGTGTATTGATGAGGGTAGGTATTATTCAAGTGGTCTCTAACTGCATTTAAATAATGTGGGGTGGAGCACCATCTTGCTGCAACCACATCCTATTTCGAATTCCTCCAGGGAGATTTACCAATAATTGTAGCAGATAATTTTCCAAAAAATGAAGATAAATAGCTCCAATCAATATACCATCAAATAAATGTGGCCCTATTACATGTTCTCCAATAATTCCTCCCCAAACGTTTATAGACCATCTGCGTTGGTTATCAACTTGCATAAAAAAGGGAGGATTTTCCGAAGCATACTAATGGAAATTGTGCCTATTAACAAATCCATTTTTATGAAAAGTTGCCTCATCAGTAAATAAAACATTATTGAAGAAGTTGACATCACAGTACATTTTACCTCTGGCCCAATTACAAAATTGTAGGCGCTTTTGAAAATCGTTATCAGATAATTCCTCGTGCATTTGAATATAATATACATGCAACTTATTTGTTTTTAAGATTCGACCCACAGCCGGCTACTTATACCTACTAATGAGCTCATTTCTCTTTGACTAACATAGGGATTCTCAACCATTGCCAGCAACACAGAAAACTAATTTTCTTCTTTCACAACACGTTTTATTCTTTCACTTTTTTTATATTGGAAATCTATAGAGAAGGTTTTGGAAGCTGCTAACAACAGTAATCCTTCTTTCAGAATATCGTTGGTGATAAATTCTATTGGCAAGTAAACAATTTCTGTCTGACTCGCCCAAAACAATAGTCATGTCTACAAGTTCCGCTTTATTAAAATTCAAATTGTAAAATTCCAAATATTTTAAATTCAATACAAATTGTAAGTAACGACCGATAAGTGTGATAAATGCTTCTTTGTACACTACAATTTATACCAAAGTGAGGTTTTATGCTTGTCGAATAACGAAAACGGCAAAAAAAATTTACAAAAAAACATTACAGTAAAGAACCGGTTAAATACTATTTACTCATTTTAATGGATTGGAAGAAATGGTCCCACTAAATGGCGTCATTTCAAAATTACATAAAGACGTGTGTCAATCAAAATGGGCAACACGTCGAACACTTATTATAAATTTTCCAAATGAATTATTTGAGGGAACCTCTTTTTTAAAGTTTATTCTTGAATTTGACATTTATTTATAAAACGAAAATGGTTGCAATTAGCCATAGGGAAGTACTTAAAAAAAATTTTCGTTAACCATTTCTACATCACATCGTCGAAAAATATACAGCGTGTTCGATTTGAAAAATTGAGTTACGTCCTCCTCAGTTAACATATCTTCAGTTGTTACATCCCTATCAGTTAAATTGTCTCTCTCTCTCGTTCGAGTATGTTCTCAGTATCGTCTATTCCATCTAAGTCTGTAAATAAAATAAGTAAAAATTATTTGTATATAGGCATACATTTCTGAACTTAACTTATCCTCAATATGTATATCTTTTAATTCCTTTCCTGAGAATTTATGGGCTTCACCTTGATCCACCGCCAGAAGAAGTCGACTCACTTTTGTGAGTTCAACAGTATTTTTTTGAAGTCGATAAAATTCTCTGTGGTCTCGGGTATCGTGTCCTAAATGCCGTGCCAGCCAGTCATATTCGTTTTCTGTTAAATTAAAAATTTGACAAACAGTTGCAACATATTTTCTCAGCTTTGTACTTGTAATCAAGTCTGGAGATTGCAATTGAGCTTCGATACACCATTTTTTTAAACAGTCGTGACCCCCTTATATGGCCGGCTGTTGTCTTCGGACTGGCAAATATTTTCTTCAGAAATTCCGTATTTTACGCGATTTAAGACAAGTTGATCAACTGAATGTTTCATGTCTCTTGTTAGTAAAATTGGCACTATATTCCCACGTTTGCCAGGAATTTTTACTATAGTAAGTGTGGATGCTAATTGCTTTTCCAATGGAGCTAAGGCATCTTTCATTTCTTGGGTACCAGTATCTTCCAATTTGGTCTAGACGAGTACTGCTGCATCGTCATTTTTGCAGTTTCTCCGGAGCGGCGTTTATTAAAGAGAATTATTCTTGTCAACGTAAGTGATGCCAATTTTGAATAATTTTCTGGTGACAAATTTTCTTTTGCTTTGTTTATTTCAGAATCCAAGAAATGAATTAATTTCACTAAGTCGCTAGTAATAAGTACACGACTATGGCCATAGTCGTGTGCACCGTAGATGAATGGGAATTACAATAGACTACACCTTTTACTTGTTTTTTATTGTACACAATTTATCGACTGTAACATTTTATACTCGGACTCGAGTAACGGCTAATAATAATAAAAGTAATAAGTAGTAAATCTGCGGCATTTTTTCCTTATGTAGAGTGCAGATAAGGTATTAGATGATATTTTGACAGTCCATTCCAAATTTAGTAAGTGTAGAAATGCCAAACACTTTATTTTTGGTTAAATTGCCACTTCTCAAAGCTTGGCCTCTTTCGATCGATGCGCATTTTTTAATTCCATAACCAATTTTAAGAGCTAAGGATGGAATTGCAAATTCTGGTCTTTTTGTGGGATCTTCTCTCGTAGATACACAAATTGCCTGAAAATGAAAAGATAGATGCTATAAAAACAAATCAGGCCTTAATATGCAATCAAGTTACTGTTTATTCATTTTTTAATTAAATAAATGGCCGCTCTGATTTTTCGTGATGTTTCACTCCGTAACTGATTGATAACTCTTTGACAGCATCAAATATAGTAGGTTAGTTAATTATATCAAATTCTGTAAACTTTGTTACTCATACAATATTTTAAAGATGTCATTATATCAATATATCAGACAGTATTTCTAATGTGATATCGATTACACACATAATCAAAAGTTAAATATTAATTAAAATATTTCACTTAATAAATAATTTCCATACCTAACCTTACAATATTTGATGTCAGTGAGTTATCACTAGGTTTGTTTAGTTGTTTAGTTCAGAACCTTTTAACTGGGTTAGAGAAGAGCAAACTGGATCTTTTGTAGGAAATGCGTTTTCGAAGTATTCAGTTTGGGCATTTTTATTCCTTATTAGTATGTTCCGAACTGGTCTACTAAAAAGATTTCATTATCGGTACTAGTTATCGTAACTTCTGGAGACTCATTGTTATGTATGTTTTCGTTTTCAGGAGTGAGAGAATTTGCCTCAGCATCAGGATTTATTATTCTATTGCCTTCAGTGACATCATTATGTGTCAAAAATTCTGGTGTAATATTTAGATTGATATTGGTGTTTTCACTTTCAGAAGTTCCAGATTTTCTCTTGATAGGACTTATTACTGCAACAGGTTTAGGTGACAAGGGATCATCCACATCTAAGAGAAAGAAACAAATTAGGAACTAAAAAAAATATGACAAGATTTGTTCATCATAAGGGGCTAATCTACGGATAAAAACATGGTAGACCATCGATTGAAGTCTGCACTCAAATAGTATCTCTATTTTTTGAATAAACACATGCAGGTAAATGTACTCGGTTCAGAACTTATACTACACCTTTTATAGTGAGTTCTGAGTCAAATACATTTATATGAATGTTCATTTGGAGAATGGGTTACTACTTGAGCTGCTGCCATAGTCGAGTCTTGAGATGATGATGAGACCATGTTTTTATTTTTGTGTAGGAAACCATAGACATATCGATTTTGTGTGGTTTTTCATTTTGTCAAATTCCTACATATACATTTAATACTGTGGTTATAGTTTAACACCCCTGTTGACAATATTTCTATTTCAAGTAATAGGTTTGTTATTATCGGCTACTAAATTATGACATTTTTGCATTGCAAAAAGTAATATAAATTTGTACAATCAATAGAAAATTATTTTTAACAAAAATAAAAACTTGAGACCCGTGAGAATATTATTTGAACATTTGTGATTTTTTATAGAGTGTATAATTTTATCTTTACGCTTAAAACATTTAATTTTTTAGCAACTTAGATTAAGAAAATATAAACCCGGCATTTTTGTATTTTTTAGGACATTAAAATTATACAACTGTACCAAATTACAGATTTTGTGTCAATGATAATAGGATATGTTAATAGAAAGCTATTGAAACGAGGGAATAGACAGTTATGCTATACAATATTTTGGAAAGTTATTGATTAATGTAAGTCTTTCTCCCCGTTAAATCAGTAAGCTATAATATTATTTTCTCCTTAACATTTCTTCGTAACATTCACAAAAAAAAGTATTTTCTTACTCGTCTGATTTTAAGAATTGAAAATAGTTAAATAATGAGGCATTACTAAAATCCGAAAGGTTAATTATCACAACCCAAATATCTGTCTTATACTCATAAGTCTCATATAGGGTCACATTAAATATACTTTTTCATCATAAATTCTTACCTAGAATTGCAGCTCTCAAAGTACTTATTTCAATATTTCTCAGGTCCGTAGATTTTGTAGACTCAAAAGCAGGTCGAGTTAACTCTTGTAATGTTTTCCGGTCATTTTCTGTAACCATACGCTTAGATTATCTACAAATAAAAGCAGATACCTAGAGTATACATTTTACAATTACCTATTTCATAATTGTTCAGATGATATGGCCGTTAAAAAATTATAACGAGAACGTTTGTTAAGTTAATATTTAATACTTATAAAGTAACGTAATAATTGCCGAAAATACTGCATAATTTGATAAAATTTACAATTAGTAGGTTGGTACATACACACTTAATCTAACAATCATTCATCAAAAAAAAATTGATATTAACTGATGTAATTGAAAAAATTATAACCATACATGAAGTTTGGATGCGTTATAAGTGCCACGTGCACTCTCTTATTCAGTATAAGCAACATTTTAATATACTTAATTTTTGGGTCACATATACACAAATTATTGAAATTCCAACGTAATGGTATTTATGAAATTACAAAAAACGCATTATTGTAGAGCGAGGTCTAACAGATAAAGTACCCCGTGAAATTTAAATTCGAATAAAACAGTTTTGACCGTCACCCTTCATAGATTTCTTTTAGGTGAATAGTTAGCTTGATGTTGAAGGCATTTTTCTAGTCATAAAAGTTTAGCATTTATTTAGTTCTTTTCCACCAAGATAAAACTTTCGATTCAACTTTATAACTAGCAGTTATTCCTACTGTTATACTTACAACTATATCTCACATGTCCGAAGTTATAGTATTCATTACTAATTATGGCTAGCAAGCCAAAAGAAAGTTTATATTCAGTAAATGAAATGTACACAAAATAACGTTTTTCTTAACCTTTTACTTAGTCGAGGAAATAAAGCACTGAACCTCCGAAATTTCCGCAGCAAGACGGATACAATTAAACTATTATATAACTCATTTGTTAGATCCCGACTGGAATATAACTCTATCATCTGGTGTCCAAGTTATGTAAAATATATCGAGGTATTAGATTTTTAAAAAACTCTATTGGGGGTTCGTCTCTGCATGCCTGACAATAAAAACATACACTTTGACGGGAATGTAAAAAATAGTTGACGGTGGTACCGAAAAATGGGTCAAATCGACAAGGTAGCGAAAAATTTTATTAAGAAAAAGTTCTTAAAATTCAACGGATACCTCATATATCAATTTTGAAGTAGATCTGAGAAAAAATAAAAAATACAAAATTTTCCCTGACTGAAAAATCAAAAATGATTTTTTTCACTTGGAAACAGCTTTATTTAACTAAATTGCATAAGTTTGTGTCAAAAATAATCAAATATGTGTATTAGATACTTTGCTGGAAATAAATTTAAAAAAAACGGTCCAAATGTTACTATGCAAAAACCTATTAGAGTATCCAAAATACTTATAATGTTGCTAGTGAACTTTTTGCTAAAGTTTCGATTGAGTTTTCAAAATTATATGTATGTACCCAAGGTGAGGGAAACAACAATAACAAAAATAAAGTGAAGTGCGCGCAAACGGCGAAAGCCAAAGTTTTAGTGTTCTTGTTCTTGTTAATGTTAAGCTTTCTTTTTTAAGCATTTCTGTATCAAATCACCTATTTTTATTTACAATGTTAAAAGGAGTTTAGGTTTAGTTTTTTGTTCGTTTTTATACAATTGTTGCTTATACATGTTATATACTCATTAATTTTAATAAAGTTGTGTTGAATTGAATTGGTAACAGTTCCACTGCATTAACTTTTTTTATATGCAGTGTATTTAGTGCATTGGATGACACCCTAATGTTCCATTCTAGATCCATTAATGTCAAAAAGGAGGTTAATCTTTGAAGACCCGCCACATCACCTTTTTTTATACAAAATCTCTTTTCTATCGAGATGCACTTTCTTAGAGCATGTCCTAGCTTTAGCGCTAATGATGGTATGCTGAATTCAGGTCGACTTGTACCAGATGGATTAAATTTGCATAAACTTTTGATACTAGTGTCAATATCATCGAAATATTCAGGTTTCAACCAACTAGCTAACCATATGTTAATAGGGTTCACTTTTCTAAGCTCAATAAGTGATCTTGCCAATTGTCGCATAGTCTGACGAATAAGAGCACTTTGTGTTTTATGATATTTTTCAAATTGTAATCTTCCAAATCGATTAATTAGCGAATCTTGTTTGCACAACAGAGATATAGTATCGTTGTTAAATTTCGCAATTATATGTTTATAAAATTCTGGATTATCTTTTCCTATTGTTGACGCCATTAATGCATTCCTTTGAGATAAAGCATTGTTATTTCTATCGTTTGTATTGTTACGTGCTTACAATTTTCACTAAACACTCCGTGGATTCGAATAACTTGCAACAAGAATTTTCACAAACCACTGATTTATTTAATCACAAAAATTACACTAGTAAATACTTAAAAATCACACAACTAATAATAACTCAATCTAATATGAATTCACTACTTTTAAAACACTATGTACTTTTCTTCCTAAACTTGACAACTCTTATCTAACCTAAAAACTCTGTATTGCCTACTTCACTCAACTGAACTCTTCTTCTACAAACTGTCTCTGTAACCAGAACCACAGATTACCCAGAACTGTACTGGATACTAAACTGAACTGTTCTTTATACTTCACTAACTGTCCTGTTCTGTTCTCCCATCTGCTGGCTTCACCTCTTTATATACCCACTTGGAATGTCCAGAATATCATTGTAGAACTTTCCAGAAGATACTGGAATTCTCTATAATTTTCTTAGGCACTACTAAATGGTGGTTCGCCAGTTGGCCCACAGATGACGCCACCCTTCTGGCCAGGGAGTAATTACAACTCTCCTCTCTGTTAGAGGGCAGCACATAACACTGCCCCCTCCTTAAGCCTGAACGTCCCGGTCAGGCATTTCAGATACCCCAGTATACTTTGCCAACCTGTCCAGGTGCACGATCTTCATCTTGGACTTCTTTCTACGTTGAATCCTATAAACAACGTCGTTGATCCGAGTGATGACAGAATACGGTCCTTCCCAAGGTGAGCGAGGCTTCGAGAATCCTTCTTCACTCCGCTGTGGGTTATACAGCCAAACCGAGTCCCCCACCTTGAATCCTGCTGAACTGGCATTGCGGTCATATCTAGCCTTCATTCAATCACCACTCCCTGTAGGTGACCTCTTGGCAGCCACATTCGCACAAACCTTGCAACTGCGACACCAAGCCTCCACATCCTGACAGCTATTTACCCAGTAAAATCGCTCCCGTACTCTAGCCAAAGTCTTATTTCTGCTAAAGTGCTCTCTGGATATTCACTCGTGCACTTCCCGAAGTACTTTTGGTACTCGGCACCTGGGTATCAGCAACCGCATGGTAACTTCTTTCCCATCTGAGCTCTCCCATGCTCTCCGTAATAGTCCATCTATAACCCTAAGGGAATCCCATTGCGCCCATAAAGCCTTCAGTCCAACACTTTTATTGGAAACGTCCTTCCATTCAGGGCGGATTCCTTTTTCTTTCGCCTTCAACATTGGTCCAATTTCATCGTCCTTCAGTTGTTCCTCTCTTAGAACTTCCTTTGTCCAGTCTTTTGGAACCTCTATCTTAACTGCCTTCACTTCTGCTATATCCTGCTGCGTTTTTACATTCTCGGCATTCACTTCCTTAGGGCTCCTCTGGCGACAGTACCTCTTGACATGCCCCAATTTGCCGCAATTATAACAGCGGATTACTTTTGTCGGACCTCCAGCACTTTGCTGCTGCTTCGGCTCCTGTTTCGGCGGTTGCGGTTCCTGTTTCAGCTCCGGTCGCGAACTTAATTCGTTTAGTACTTGTACGACCATTTTCTGTATGTCTGTTAACATTACAATCAATCTCATCTTATCAGAGCGGACTTCCTCTTTCTTTGCAGTGTTTACTTCCCCAGGATTCCGTTCTCGACACTGCCGCAACATATGTCCTGGTTTGCTGCACTGATAACACCGAATCACCTTCCTTGGCTGTCCATCGCTCTGTTCCCTTTCCTGCTTCCTTGGAGCATCTGGTTTGGTCATCAACTGGCTTATCATTTTGTGTATGTCGGCCATCAAAGATTCCATATTTGATTTTTCTAAATGGCCCTCTTCTTCTACTTTCATGGCTCGTACTCTCGGATGTAGAGTCTCTTCATAAGCGGCTTCAACTTCGAGGGCATGGATCAAGGCTTCGCTACCAGTCTTAGCTCGAGATAATCTAAGGACTCGCCTGATCTCCTCGTCTCTTATGCCATCAATGAAAGTATCAACTGTTAACTGTTCCTGGAATTCTTTGGGTGCATCCGGGTAAGCCAGGTATGTCAGTCGCTCAACAGCTGCTTCAAAATCTTGTAAACTTTCCCCAGCCTTTTGTGTGCGTGATTTGAGCTGAGTCCGGTATACTTGGGCGAGATGTTGGTCGCCATATCTTAGATCTAGTGCAGCCTCCAAAACTTTAAAATCCCGTTGCTGCGTCACTGGGATAGTCTGAAGCAATTCTGAGGCTTGACCTCTTAATGCTAGCACCAATGCCATAGCTTTGTCTTCGTTACTCCAATTGTTTGCATATGCCGCTGCCTCAAGTTGTCTTTTGTAGGTTGACCAAGAAGTTTGATCATCAAAGGAAGGCGGTTGTAATCGAGGACCTGACGATAATACTAGCTGGCCCCCTTGCACTCTTAACTGTCGCTTAAGTTGTTCTACCTCTCCCGTAACTACCTGAATTTTCCTTCTATATCGGTAACTTTCCCTTCGACGCCCGTAACTTTTTGTTCGACACCTGTAACTTTTTCTTCAACGCCAGTAACTTTTTCTTCGACGCCAGTAACTTTTTCTTCGACTGTAGTCACTTTTCCTTCTACGTCGGTAACTTTTCCCTTAATGTCACTAATTTCTCCTTCAACGTTACCAACTTTTTGTTCAACTTTATCTACTTTTTCCTTGACCTCATTAGTGGCTGACAGGATAGCATCTTGTTGCACCTGTATAATTTTTCTCAATTCTTCCTTTTCTTCTTGACGTTTTCTTTCTTTTTCTTCTTCACGTCTCTCTTGTTCTTCTTTTTCTTTCTGACGTCGTCTTTCTTTTTCTTCTTGACGTCTCTCTTGTTCTTCTTTTTCTTCTTGGCGTCGTTTCTCTTGCTCTTCCTTTTCTTCTTGACGTCGTTTCTCTTATTCTTCTTTTTCCTCTAGCATCATTTTTCTAAATGCGGCGAACATGTCTTGCATTTGTTTTTCAGCGGCCATGCTTCTTGTTTCCATTCAAAAATTAACAAACAACACTGACAGACAACACTAACAAGTCTTATTTATTTAAAGTCTATATCGCTTCTCAGTTGAAAGCACTTAAAAACTACACTAATTTCTAAACAGAATGTCCCAGAAATTTCCTCACACTAGCACAAATAAATCTTGTGTAATGTCTATATCACTTTCCAGTTCAACTCACTTCACTATCTCCAGTGGTTTCCAAATAGAACACTATGGAACTTCGTCGAATTCTTCAGAAATTCTGTTGCAATTCCGCTTCCGACACCAATTGTTACGTGCTTACAATTTACAGTAAACACTCCGTGGATTCGAATAACTTGCAACAAGAATTTTCACAAACCACTGATTTATTTAATCACAAAAATTACACTAGTAAATACTTAAAAATCACACAACTAATAATAACTCAATCTAATATGAATTCACTACTTTTAAAACACTATGTACTTTTCTTCCTAAACTTGACAACTCTTGTCTAACCTAAAAACTCTGTATTGCCTACTTCACTCAACTGAACTCATCTTCTACAAACTGTCTCTGTAACCAGAACCACAGATTACCCAGAACTGTACTGGATACTAAACTGAACTGTTCTTTATACTTCACTAACTGTCCTGTTCTGTTCTCCCATCTGCTGGCTTCACCTCTTTATATACCCACTTGGAATGTCCAGAATATCATTGTAGAACTTTCCAGAAGATACTGGAATTCTCTATAATTTTCTTAGGCACTACTAAATGGTGGTTCGCCAGTTGGCCCACAGATGGCGCCACCCTTCTGGCCAGGGAGTAATTACAACTCTCCTCTCTGTTAGAGGGCAGCACATAACAGTATTATTTTCAGAGTTTTTACAACTATATCTCATGTGATGCCACAACAATTCTTTCAAAAAAAATCCCAGACATCTTGGACATGGCCCGTACTGAGTATAATCTTTTATTGACTTTTGATTGGGTTTTCGGACTAAAATAATTTCCCCTTCCTTTTTTTCAATAACCTCACAGTTATGGTGAAAATTACCAATCCTCATTAGAACTCCAAATCCACCCCTTCGAGATTTACTTTTCTTTGGCATTGCCAGTAGTCGGGCTACCTCCAGTTCATTACTGTGTTTTATTTCAAAATGAATAGCCATTTGCTGTATAAATTTATCACAGAAATAGCAACAATGTACTTTGTCCTTTACTCTTATACCCTTAGCGTTTGTAGTTATAGGTTTAACAGTTATTTCATTGGTTTTTGCTGATGCAGCTGCCTTTTGTACATCACTTTCCATATTATTTAACATAGTCAGAATATTTTTTGATATAGTAATGGATGAAGTTACCGGCAATTCTTTGTATCTGTCACGTGCCTTTGGATCCTCTATTGGCATACATTCCTCTGGTGAAGTTGTAATATTAGAAGGCACGTATTCTGAGCCAGAAGATTCTAATATAGAATTTTCTGAATTAGATATACTTGTCTCGATTGTAGTATCGCCTTTCTTGTTTTCTTTTGAGCTGCCTGGAGGTGGGAAAAACATGTCACCGTCGGTATTCACACCATCGGTATTCAAATCAACGATTTGCATATCCTCCATCATAACTATAGGTACGTTGTTCAGATCTAAAATCAGAAATGTCGTAATTCTGTAAAATTGTGTAGTTATTTCCCATAGTTTCTTGATTTTCCCTCGGGAGTTCAATTTTGCTCGGTACTTCGAGTAGTTGCGCAGCATCTAGAAATCCCAAATTATTTTAATTCAAACTAGAAGAAAGACGTTAAAACTAATTATGAGAATTTGCGTTTTTAATTTTAATACCTATTTAACTTTAATTTTCTGATAAAACAATAAATTAAGTAAAGAATGTATTTTTTAAAAATATTGCTGTCTTCATAATAAAAATTAATATTTTTTGTGAGAAATTTGAAATTGCCAAAAGTTTATTTTTGTTAAAACTTTTATTTTTCTAAAATGCTTTGTTGAAAATTAATACTTTCTTTAATTGAAATTTGAAAAATGATGTTCTTTTTCTCGGATATTTGACTTTTAAACTGAAGAATGAACCGGGACCAATGTATAAGAGAATTCTTAATAACAAAGATCAAAAAAAGTATAAAATCTTTTTCAAATTAATGCGATAAGACATCATTATCACTTTTCTTACGTACTTTCCATATAAAGCGTCCTCTCCATTTGACATGTACCTTTTGAACTTTCATATTGCGGTAGTTCTAATCTCCGTACTATATCGTCGTCTTTTGCTCCCCGAGCCATAGCTACAGCTCTATTGCTCATTTCAGCTCAACGTACCTTGCATAAGCCTAGAAAGTAAAATTTTAATGAACAAGTAAAGTAATATGAAATTGCTTTCCAACAACTCCAAACTTGTTTTAGAAATTTTTAAAATATTTAAATTTAAAATAAAACAAATTGGAATTCAAGAAACTCTATTACTAAAATAGTTAAAAGTAGGGATATTATATGTTGTAATCATTTGATTAGTAGTATCGGTTGAAAGAGAGGGAAGGGAGTTAATAGTTGCGCAAGGAAGACATTGAACGAATACTATTAAATATCGGCAAAGTTAGTTGCCCGTGACTTCCCTCGCTGCCCTTGTCACACTAATAAAAAAATATATATATTGGCTATTGTCACATTAACGAAAAATTTGGTTAGGAACTGTTCAGCCGTTTCGAATATTTTTCTAAAAAACTGAAAACATTGAAAACAATTTTTTGGGGTTTCATCTTTTATTTGAGTAATTTGTAATAAGGATGCCTGAATAGACCTCCTGACTGAGAAAAAAAAAGTGAAAAAAGTTGTTTTTGGTGTTTGTTTTTGTAGGGTGGGAACCCTTATCGATATTTGAAAAATAAAAAGCCTTAGCCCGAACGTATTACGTATGCCAGACTTGGTTGGAATCTGTTCAGCCGTTTCGAAGATTTTTCAAAAAAACTGAAAGCATTGAAAACAATTTTTTGGAGTTGCATCCCTTATTTGGATAATTTGTAATAAGGGTGGCTGAATAGACCTCCAGATCTTTCATCTGACTGAGAAAAAAATACTGGAAAAAAGTTGTTTTTGGTGGAATTCTTTTTTGTAGGGTGGCAACCCTTATCAATATTTGAAAAATAAAAAGCCTTGGTACCACTATAGCACGAACGTATTACGTGTGCCAAATTTGGTAGGAATCTGTTCAGTCGTTTCGAACATTATTCAAAAAAACTGAAAACATTAAAAACAATTTTTTGGGGTTGCATCCCTTATTTAAGTAATTTGTAATAAGGGTGCCTGAATAGACCTCCTGAGCGTGCATCTGACTGAGAAAAGAAAACTGAAAAAAAGTTGTTTTTGGTGTTTTTTTTTGTAGGGTGGCAACCCTTATCGATATTTAAAAAATAAAAAGCGGCGGCACATCCTTGGCAGTAACGGATTGTGTGTTCCAAATTTGGTTGAAATCCGTTCAGCCGTTTAGAAGATTACTTGGCTACATGGATTCGGCGACAACGACAGACGGACAGACCGATGGCATTTTTTTCAATTTTCAGAATCTATGCATTCTGAAACGTAGAGAAATGTAAAAAAAAACAGGGAGTCAAAAAATTTTTTGCCCAGCACGAATACAATACTTACCTCGCGGTTGCGAGGGAAGTAAAAAGGAATATTATTGCTCCAAAGGTAAAAAAACCTCTGTCCAAGGAATCACTACTTCCAAATCAAGATTTTGTATCCAAGTCTTATACACACTAAATCCCAATGTAATATTTTACTCCCTTTAATAATAGGGTGGGGGGGCAATAGGGGTGGTAGAGGGGGTGGCTAATGCCAAAAAATTTTTAGAGCCTTTTTTCTCGTATACATATTAAATCCAATTTAATTTTTTACTCCCTTTAATAATAGGGTGGGGGGGCAATAGGGGTGGTAGAGGGGGTAGCTAATGCCAAACAATTTTTTTGAGGCGTTTCGTTCTTGTATACACACTAAATCGCATTTTTATTTTTTTTACTCCCTTTCATAATAGTGTGGCGGTGGTAATGGGGGTGGTAGAGGGGGTGACTGATGCCAAAAAAAATTTTGAGATCTTGACTTTTCGTACATGCCCTAAATTGCAATTTTATGGACTCTTACTTGCTTGCTATGCCTATTTACCCTTATTTACCCCATTTACCCCGAACCCCTCAACGGAATTTGATCAAAATATAATCTAGTTCCAGATCTCGTTCTAATACATAAGTGTACCAAATTTCAAGTCAATATCGTAAACAGTTTCAGAGTAAACGTGCGCACAAAAAAAAGTTAGAGAGACCGACCGACAGACAGAATTTTTTTTCCCTCAAATTTAAAATCTCGACGTTTTATGACATTTTAAGCCTATTCAACAAAATAAATTATTTTTTTGCGTTACTATACTTCCACGACGTGGAAGTAATTAAGAAATAGGTATTGTATCTGATCACATGTAGCTGAAACTTATTGGGTTTTACAAAACTTTTCTGCAGAAATAAAATTGAAAAATGTTTTTCCCTTTTTCCTCTTCTTCTGAAACTTTTCTGTACTATTATACTTAATGGATTTTCGTCTAGAAATATATAATTATTACTTACCTAAATCTAACATGTACATACAAACACTGGACAACTATAATAATTTAGCTAAACTTTTGGCGCTTTAAAGCTTAACGAAACCTTGGACCGTGCATTTCTTTCAACGTACAAACTGGATATGACACACCAATTATGAAGATAGTGGCATAGTCTACATGTAAATAAAATAGTGGCCTAAAACACACCTAAATTGTGATCTAATACACCCGAAAATTCTGACCTATATGCTCGCCATCAGCAATTTTTTGTAGGATATTTAATTTTCCGCATTCTTACAAAAGTGTCAATGTTCATTTATTCTATGCCGGCACGTCTCGAGGTAAACATGCCGGGGTCCTATTTCTTTATTGTTTTTAATTATTTTGAACATTGCCCGACATTTTAAAAATATTAAAAAAAATTCTCTCGATAATCGTCAATTATCTGCTTTTACTAAAATTTGGACTGGTACGTCCTCAGTAAAGGGATTATTACAATGATAACTTACATTGACATAAAAACAAAGATATTTATTTTCTTTATTTTGCATAGACAATATTAATTATTTGTTAATAACAAATTACAAAAATAGGCAAGACAAAAACCTTGCCTATATAATATATTATATCTTGCATATAATCTGAAATATTCACAAAATTCAATCGTTTAGGCAATCCTAAAAATTTATATCACACTATTTACGAATACGAAAATCAAACTTATTCATAACAAAGGTACTCTTCATTAGATAAAATCTGATCTAATTGGAAAACACTTAATTTAGTTTTTTGCATGCAGAACATCACGATATAATCTGGTGCACGTAATATAGGAACTTCATATAATATATTTTATATCAATTTTATATAAAGAATTTTTCACCTTCGTATATTTTGACTAATCAATATTTTAATAGACCAGGAGCTACTGAATTTTCCAATGATCGTCTGAGAACCTTCACCATAGTCCATAGTCCTATTTAAATAATAACCGTACATCGGGTACGGGTCCTGGCAGCGGGAATGTTTTTATTAGACACAACAACATTTGAAAGCTACACAGGAATACACTATTAGACACGCATTTCGCTAACCATGTCAAGATCATCGAGAGACGAATAAGACTGGATTTCAGTTTTAATCATCTCCTGATGATGCTAACATGGTTAGTAAGTCGCGCGTCGAGTAGTGTATTCGAGTGTACTGTTCAAATGTTTTGGTGTTTCGAAAAAGCGGTTTTCAGATACCAAAGTTATTGGTTTGTGAAAAATAGCTCTTGTACAAATACGCCTCCATCGCCAGGACCCCAACCCAGCATAGGGTTGTCTATTTAAACAGGACTGTAGACCATGATAGGAATGAGGTTCTCGGACTCTCACTGAAAAATACAGCAGCGCTTGGTCTATAATGTCCTTTTATAATCATTAATCATATATCATTGCATGTAAAATTGAAGATTATAATTTTTGAATTCTATGATATAAGGAATAGAAAACTTGATACAGTACGTTGATGGGGTCATAATTGAAATAATTAATCAATAACTGGTAGTAAACATGTTTATTTTTGATAAATACAAAGAAACATCCTCTACAGAGTGGAAAAAGGTATAACGCTCTGTTTTTAATGCAAGCTGTCGGAAATGGACGCAGGCGCGAGCATGAGCGGATTGAAATGACCAACTCAAACACACATAATTAAATATAAACGTTTTTATAGACCTAGAGCTACTCAATTTTTCAATGTGCATCTGCGAACTCCTTCAACTTGTATGGCGCGTAGTTCTGTTTAAGGGGACAACTAACTCTACGTTGATTCCTGGTCTTGGTGGTGGAGGCGTTTTCATATAACGCCCATTATCGTAAAAATTTTTATTTTTAGTGTCTGAGAACTACTTAAAATTTGTAAAGAATTATTGATTAGTTAGTCGAGGTTAGTAATCTGAACAAAAATCCGAGGGGTCGGGCGCAGTGGGGACCATTAATAACCAAGCGCAAAAAAATGTGTCTGAGAACCACTTAAATTTTGTTTCATTATCTTTATATGAATCTCAAAGGCCAAGAAATTACCTTTGAAGGATTTTTTAGGTGACCGAAATTAGTTGTTGGCTGCGCCAGCGCGGCTTTTGACGCAAAAATGACCTTATTTCAATTTTTTCTTGAGCCGCTGAAAAAAATAGTTGTGTAGCGTCGAAATTCTTTCAAATATGTTCATAATAAAATATGGACATTAAATAGTGAAAAATCCTGTTTGAAGGAATTTTGGCCATACTTATTACCCTCTAGACCAGCTTAAATAGGTTAAGAAGAAATACTATGAATATGTATTTCTTAACAGCTTTCATTGTACCATTAAAAATTAATATATTTAAATTTTCTCATGCTTTCGATTACTTGGCATATCCTATTACACAGTAATAACCAACAAATGGTTATTTTATGCCACCCTCCCTCTTATCAAAAGGTTAAAATTTCGTAAAATTGTAATACAATTATGTTAAACGTGTTCTTTGGCATTCGATACATTATTTAAAGTTGTAGTAACATAAAAAATTTCCCTGAGAAGATCATGGTTAGGAAATGAATTTATAGAGGCTGATAAATAAAAAAAGTAGTACTATTACTTAACAAAACGTCTTAAAAAATGTTCGTATTTTTGAGCATTTATCGATAAATATTTGCTCAAAAATACAATTTACGTACATAAAGATTTTTCAAAGAATTCACAAATTTACTACGCAATATTTTTTAAACCCCTTGTCAATCCCTCCAAATTAGTTTCTCAAAGGTGATCCTCAGAGCAATTTACTATGTAACTACAACTCTAAATAATATATCGAATGCCGAGAACACTTTAAAAAAGAATTAATTGTATTAAAATATTACGAAATTCTCTGAAAAAGAGGTGGATGGTGTAAAATAATGACTTGGTTGATACTTTATTATAGAATATGCCGGGTAATCTAAAACATGAAAAAATTTAAATATATCAATTTTTAATGATATAATGAAGGGGGTGTTAAGAAGTATATATTTGTCGTATTTCTTAACCCAAAATTTTGTATCCATGACTTGTATAAAAACTACATTAAAACAAAGACGGCTGAAAGCAGCTTATGTAAGTGAATACGCTACATATTGCAAAAATAAAATCAAACCACGCTACATTGTCCCCTTAAACAGGACTGCGTATCATAGAAGTTGAAGGAGGTTCTCAGACGCCCATTGGAAAATTCAGTAGCGCTAGGTCTATACTACAGTAAACTAAGCTCAAAATGTTAGCCAAATGAGAAAATTTTGAATAGTTTGGGATATTTGGACCCTTTATATAAAAACATGCTCTGATCACGGGAAAAATACTAAAAAAAATTTAAACGTGCCGCAACATATTCTTATATGCATATATATTTAGAAAAAAATGCAAATATCTCTTAAACTAAGCATTTTTTTGAAAAAAATACAAGAATAAAAAGTATTTAAAATCGCATTTTCCATATGACCATTGTCTTAGATTTGTAATTTCCTTTTAGTTCTCCGGAAAAACGGAGAAACATATATTTATAGTTTTCTTTGATTATCTTGCTATCTATGCGTTTTTTCAAAAAATTTATGAGAACAAAAAACATTCAATATTGCATTTTCTATACAGTGACGCTGTTTAGAATATATATATTTTTAAATTTTTTGAGAAAACGGAGAATTAACATACTATGTTAGTTTTCCGTTTTTCCGGAAAACTAAAGGGAAAATGGCAAATTTAATACCATGGTCTTATAGAAAATGCGATTTTAAACACTTTTTATTCTTGTGCTTTTTCAAGCAAATGCTTCTTATTTTACTAGATATTTGCATTTTTTCTGAAAATATACATATATATGTCTATAAGAACATGTTGCGAAATCTCGTGAAATGTTTGGAATTTTTTAAGTATTTTTCCCATGATCAGAGCATGTTTTTAAATAAGGGGTCCAAATATCCCAAACTACTCAAAATTTTCTATGCCATTTTCTTCGTTTACTGTACTACTATTAGAGGAGCGGAAAATTGTGAGCGAGCGTGAGCGGACGCGCGCGAAATTTGAGATTTTCAGATATTTGAGACTTTGCATGCGACTGAACGCGTTTAGTAACGTTTCTGACTGGTGTCTTTTGCAATTTTGTAAATGGTACACGTATATTTCTTTGCTACATAAATATGTTCATGGCAGATCTAGACGCTGAGAAGTTAATTACTGAAGTTTCTGACGCAAATTTTCGAACCAGTCATGCAAATTTCATTAACTACTAACTGCTCACAGTGGAACAGTTAATATTATATGGAAGAATTTTCCAATACCATTCACTTTTTTCATCTGTTTAATAATCTCATAATGGGCCGATTAGTATTTAACAAACATTATTTATATATCACACTGCTCAAACTCGCTTTTACTGTCCGCAGTGTGGCAACGACCGAAGCGGACGCGAGCGATTGCAGGCAGAAACGAGCGACTGATACAAGTAAGGTATCATAGTAAAAGCGAGATCCAGCGGTGCGATATTATATAAATACTGTTTGTTAAATACTCATTGGTTCAGCATGAAGTTCAGAAATAGACGGAAAAGTGTATATTTTTGGAAAATTTTTTCCTTAAAATATTAGTTGTTGCACCGTGAGCGATTAGCAGTTAATCTAATTTACATGGAAAATTTGCGTCGCCAACTTCAGAAACTAACTGCTATGAACCTACTTATGTAGAAAATAACGTGTACCAGTTCCAAAATTACATAAGACACTAGTCATAAACTCTACAAAACGCATGCAAAATTTCAATCGCACGTGTCCGCTCGTACTCGCCCGCAATATTCCGCTCCCACTGAAGACACCTGTATTTAATTGTGTGTGCTTGAGTTTAGAGTTGGGCGATCCCGTGAATTCTCATTCACAGCGTTCACTGTGAACGTGAATTTCTGTTAACAATGATTTTTACTTGTGAACGTGAATGCGATATTTAGCTTCGATGATATCATATAGTGCTACCTGATAAGTCTGCTTGCTCATTTCACGTTTCAATATTATCAGAGCGTTCGCGGTTAGGATTCCACAAACGCGTATCACATTCACGGACTGGCATTGTAAACAAGCATAATTGGTTTCAACTATTTATTAGGTGATGGTAGATGGATGGTGTATAAAAACAGAGCATATATGAACGATTTTGATTTTATTAAAACTGAACAAACGGGAAACGGGTACATAAATATTTATAAGTACCAAATGGAAAATTTAAAAATAATTTAAATCCAAAAATAATAACAATAATAACAAAAAATATATAATATATGTAATAAAATATGAACGTAATAATTATTGTAAGTATATAAGTAAATAGATGAAATCTATTAATCTATAGCAAAAAATAATACTTTTTTCGGTGAATCTTTGAAACAAAATACAATTCTTTGGTAAAAAAATTAATAAATACTAAACATTATTTACTGTAGTAACTTGGAATTGCAATTTAAAAACAATAACATTTTCGTTTTTTTGCTATTTAGCCGGCTTCTTCTATCTGTCAGTATTAAGCCGGCCTTCGAAAACAGCCTCTCGCAAGGCACAGATGTGGCAATAGCGCTAAGGCGTTCTTGCGCAACTAAAGCAAGGTGAGGAAAAATTTGTTTATTTCTCTCCACCACTTTAATGGGTCTTCTTTGCGTCGTATTTTTTCACAATCCACAAATCTCTGTACTTTGACAACAGCTTTGCTTGTAGCTGTTCCTCGTGGTTGATATTCAGCAGCTATTTTATCGAAATCAGCCCACACCGATGGAATGTCTTCATCATCAGAGGCGTTATCATTATTTTTATTGTCTGTTACCTCTTTTGATGTTGATGGAATATTGGTGTCTCTATCCAAGTTTAAGGGTTGTTGTTCTGCAAACTTCTGTGCAACTAAAGCGGTAATATTCTTTATTGCAACTTCTGCGTTTCTAGCATCTAAAAACGCAATTTGTTTGAACCTTGGATCCAGGAATGTACACAAGGAAAGTGTATTGCCACTCTAACAAATCTTTCTCTCAGTAAACCCTGAAATTGCGCAACAATCTTTTTTACACATTTTGTAAATGATTTGGTTGCGAAATTCTTAAAAACAGAATTCAACCCATTTACTAATGGTATTACAAGTGAGGCTGTTAAATAATGCTCTCCTGAAATTTGTTTCGTTACCGACTCGAACGGTTTTAAAACCTTACAAAGTTCTCGAATAACGTGTCATTCATATTTTGTTAAATTGTTGCTTACGTCTACATTGGTTAAAGCCATTGTTGCTTTTATTGCCCCCTCCAGTGTAAGAAACCTTTCTAACATATAAAATGTGAAGTTCCACCGTGTAGCTACGTCCTGTAGTAATTTTAATGGATTGCCAGGTCCTTGATTGGTCTGATGCCGTTGGTAAGCAAGGAGTTTCTCGGTAGATATAGCACTTCTCTTAAAGTGACTTACAGTATTTTTTACTTTAGTAATGATTCGACTAATTTCGTCATTGTCGCCATCTTTTAGACCGTCGTTTACTACCAAATTTATTGTATGCGCGAAACATCCAAAATGTTTCCATTTTAATTCATTTTGGACAGCAGCTTTAATATTGGATGCATTATCAGATACCACCATAAGGTGTCTTTTTTCTAGATTCCACATTGAAAGAACCCTTTTTAATTCGTTGGCAAGATTAACAGCTGTGTGATGTACAGGCAAAGTGGAACAATCCAAAAGTAGAGAGTTTAAATTGAAGTTTTCATCTAAAAAATGTACTGTGATACCCATATAACTCTCAGTGTTTACACTTGTCCAACGGTCTGTTGTAACACACACTTTTCTTACATTTTTTAAAGCATTGTGCGTTTCATGAACACACTGTTCGTACATTGCTGGCATTAGCGTTTTTGATATCGTATATCTTGTTGGTAGTTCATAATTCGGGTTCAACCCCGCAACGAAATTACAAAATGCTTCTTCTTCTACTATTCGAAATGGTTGAAATGTGTCCGTGAATAGATGCAGTAATTTTTTGTCAATATTTTGCTTAATTTTTGGAGTAACTTTTTTTGGAACATATACAGATATTTGTGTCTGGCGGATATGGCGTACTGGTGCAGGTGGAATTACAGCCGAAGATATAATCGCCTGCTCCTTCTGAATATGTTCACCATGGTGTTCACTTGTTGATGTTGACGGTGTATCAACAACAGTAGCGGCCGTCGATACTCTTGACTGTGAAACAAAAATACATCTATATATAGCATTCAGTGAAAAATAAAATAATTAAGTTTATTACCTCCTCGAATAACACAGTAGGATGTTTAATCTTCATATTATGTTTTTTTTAAATTAGAAGTGCTAGTTCTATATGATAATTTAGAACTACATAAATTGCATTTTGCATAATATTCTTCACCAGATTCTGTAAAATAATTCCACAATGTACTGGTTTACCTATTCTTGGCGGGTTGCATTTTAAAATAATTAATTGGAGGAATTTACGATGGTTTAGCTCAGAGCAAGTCGATCACAATTATTATTATTAATACACAAAATTTTACTAAACACTAAATAACACGCGGTACGCACAGCATGAACAGTGGACACCAAATGCCTCTTTTGCCTCGTAAGAGTCGTATGGGACTATGGAAATAAAATAATATTTATTTACATAACTGATGTGGTGTAATATTTATGTGAAGAGACGGAAAACGCAGGCGAAGGGTTTAAGATATTGTTGCAGTAAGAGTATACATATAAATATTACCATATATGATACATATAATATAGTTATATAAAGTTAAAATATGCGTTTATTTGTCTCTTTGTCCCCCAATCGGAAAATGCAACGTTATAGACATATTTCCCTATTTACTTCTATTATATGATGCAATAACAATACATAAAGAAAATAATATTTTTCTATTAACACTAATTAAATCGAAAAATATTTGTTAGCAAAATTACGAAACCAAGGTGATTAAATTGAATTTCCCTGTATAATCTTGTTTAAGTAGCTACATACCTACTAGCTAATAAAATAAACTGAAGCAAATAGGTACCAATAGTAACATATTACAATTTGTATTCAAATATAGAATACAAATACCTACTATATATAGTTATTTATTATTAAACAGCAAAATATCCAGAGAATATCTATTTGCTGCTGTATATCCGTGAGCGTGAATTTGTATTAAATATTAAATGTGAATCGTCATCGTGAATGTAAATAAGCTAGGAATAAAACTCAGCGCTGCGTGCTTGCCGTACTTGTCGTTCTTTCAGTTGTGAACTAGTGAGGTGATATTTGGACATGCGCCTGACTAAAAATCACGTTCACAGTTTATTTCGTTAATCATTCACAGGTCGTGAACGTGAATTGTTATTATCAGTGAATAATTCACAGTCCGTGAAATATCGCCCAACTCTACTTGAGTTGCACGCCTGTCTGCGTCCGTTTTCGAGCTTTTAGCTTGCACTGAAGACAGAGCCTGATATAGTCCAGTTCATTTATTATCAGCACTCAAAAATTGCAACAAAACCTTTATGACATAATTATTATCACCGTGGGCCAAGCAGCTTGCCTTCATCAAACATGCCGACGCACATTAAAAACCTATAAAGGCAAGCGAGTCAATTTGCTGTCGATATAGCACAAAGAGTAATGGTATTATAATGAGGTCGTGAAGTTTTTGTTGAGTTTTTTGAGTGCTGATAATAGATAAACTCGACTTTACCTACATTACTTTTAAAGGAAGTAGTTTATTCGATAATACATCACAATCGCTTCAGGAGTGCACGGGTTTTTTATTTTTTGCGATATGGTTGTACACGCGATATTTTATATCCTTCCAACTTGAGGACGTCTTCGTTTTCTCTCTTGCACTGCTCGGCCAAATCTTTTGTAGGAACTTTCTTGGACTTGATTTGTGATCTGAAGAAAGACAATACTACCGTTTTTTCTGCTGAAGACCACGGAAAACGTAACTTTTTTTGGATCAATACTGGCAGAATACCTCGTTTCTATTAATTTATCAATAGCAACTTTCATTTCAGGGGTAAGCAATATGGGAACTTTAAAATTTTTTCTTAATTTACCAGGAACCTCAACAACTATAATGCGATTCGCTAGTGTATTTTCTAACGGACTTAGTGATTCTTTCAGCTCCGATGTACACTGATCTTTCCAATTTGGTCTGCAAGCGTAATGGTTTAATGTCATTCTTGATGCCTCACGTGACCGTCGCTTATTAAATAATATTATTCTTGATAGAGTTGCTGCAGCTAATTTTGACCATTTTCTGGATTCTTATCTAAGTCTAAACTATTCACCAATTCCTGAATAGTGTCGTCTAAATAGTTATTAAGTTTTATAATATCTTCTGTGGTCGGCAGAAGCTGGGAAGAATTCATTTTGTTTTCTCGTAAAGTTCTCAAAGCTATTGCTGATATTCTGTTTGACCACTCAAGGTTCATCAAATCGAGAAAACCCTGCATTTGTTTATCTACAATCAAGTTCCCTTTGCGTAAAGCATTTCCTCTTGCTATGTGTGCGCATTTTCTTAAGCTGTGCCCAAGTTTTACTGCAAGAGAAGGTATTTCGTAATGCTGAGATTTATTCTCATTCGGTGTGGACATACATAAGTTTTTTATGGCATAAATTAGCGTATCAAAAGATTTTGGCTGTAAAAGGTTAAAAATAGTCTTTAGTTTTTGATTCAATGATCTTGATTCAAATAACAATCGCCCAAGTTGTCGCATTGTTTGCCGTATAAAATCGTGTTGTTGGGCACTATATTTTTTAAATATAGAGATCCTAATTTGAGAATTAATTCATCTTTCTTGCAAATTTCGGAAATATAGTCATGTCTTAAAGTTTCTATAATACATTTCCCAACAAATTGATAAAACTTTAAGGCATCACCATCAAATAATTGAGAAGCATTATAATATAATTGTTGCTTATAGGCTTTACTACTATCATCAACACGCTGTAAAAATGCATTAAAACTAAGAAGTCCTTGATCTCCGGAGAATTTTAGACCCCATTTGTGCACAGGTACAGTGTTAAAGTAATTTGGAATTTGTGAAACTCCCGAATTGATATCCAAATTATTCGAATTCAAATTAGGAGGCGGTATGTTTTCTTCAACTGCATTGCTACCCGTTGCACTATTATTGGCAAGCGTAACATCTTCCGGTTTAGGATCAGATTCAAAACCTTTTGATTTTGCGGTATAATTTGAAAACTAGTTCAGTCACATAAGTGAGTGCTCTACAACATCTTGCAGTTAATGCTTCATCTTTACTCGATATGCGTTCAACTCTTTTTAAGACATGCGTTAATTTGGATTCGATTTTTTAAATTTGAGTAGATGAACCAGAAAATGAATTAACATCTTCCTCAATATCAAGCAATTTTTTCTCACAATCACTCAACTCTTTCTCAGCATCTAACTTTACTGGACTATGTATGACCGTCCCAGCTTTTTCTAAAATCAAAGCACCACGCAAACATTTTCTTAACGTCTCGACATTACCTATTTCAGAAAGTCCTCTTATACGTAACTCATACTCTAATTCATCTTTCACTAGTCTATCTACGTCAAGCTTAAATCTACCTGCCATTTTAATTTTTTTTTTAAACAAAATCAAATTTATACCAATATATGTCTATGTAAAAGAATATTTTGCTTGTTAGCTATGTTAATACTATTTTTCTCTCTGCCAACTCAACCCTACGTCATGTATTCTTGGATTTCAAAACAAATAAATTGAAAAAAAAATGTAATATAACTAAACCATGTTGGGCGCCAAAACTGCTACGTCAAATTTTAAAACTGCAATCTGACATACCTAGTTGGTCGTCGTCTATTGACTAACAGTATTTGCCGGCCGACTGACAGTGGAGATGGTGGGGGTTCTAAACTTCTTTGATGTATCAGGGCGCCAAGTAATTTTTTTTCTATCTAAATACCAGCTCAAGTACAATGTAACCTTAAATTTACTAAATAAATTACTGCAAGACGATAATGAAAAATTCAAATTCAGTTTTATCTTTTAATGACAATAAACGAAGTAGGTTAACTTATATAACATTCAACAGTACAATAACGTAGGGTATGGTATAGCAGACAAATTCAACACTAAAAAAATGTATCTAACTGGGTATACGCGTCTTACGTAAGTGCTTAAACCCCCAAAAAATATCATAGATGTTTTAATTAATTAACAGAATATTTCATAGAACGTTTAGCAAAATTTAAAAAATATATATATACATTCAGTGGTGAAATTTTTTAAGCAATATATACAATATATTTAAAAAAAATCAATATATAGATAGCGCAAGAAGGATACAAACTTGCAGGCAGCAGGGCTTCAGCTTCTGCTCAAACTTCAGGAATGGGCAACTTCCAGCCTATCAATTAACCCAGAAAATGGATGGCTCCTCCACAAAAAAAGAAATTCCAGTCCAGCAAGGAGAAATAACATAAGCACGTGTAGACCAGTGGAAAAAAAAGTTATTCGTATCAGGGGAGACAAAAAACGTAGGCAAAAACTACAAAATCCTAGGCGAAACCGTAGGTGAAAAAAACACTCGTTTCGGAGGGTTTTCTTAGAAAAATTTTGTTGACCTTGGATGTCCTTGGCCTCGTGTAAATTTGGCAAAAATGGCCTTTACGGATAGATCCTTCCAATGAAGACAATCGATTTCCAATACCATAAAAATATGCACTCGTCCAAACATAAATGGATAATCGAAAAATGTAACGTTGCGAATATATCCCAGAATGATGAAATTACTCGTTTCAAAAATCACAAAGAGCACGTAAAATACCAGTTAATAATTGCCAAGCGTTCAAGTGAACTTACACCTGAAAAAGTGACAGAATACCGGAAGACGAAACCTAAGCCAAAATGTGAAGAAATAAATCTGTGTTACCGATCGTCAGTACGGATATAGGAATCTACCTATAAACTAATTAAAAGTTATTGGTTACCTAGCTTATAAGAATTACAGAAATAGAAAGCCTAAGTATATGCAACACGCTACACAACAAAATGTATAATGCCATGCCTACACCTAAATGCAACACATTCCTTACAATTGCGGGTTCATATAGACAACTAAATAATAAATATTACGCGTGACGACGGATAACACGAATTCGTTAGACATTAAATGTAAGAGATAAAGTAATGATTTAGAGATTTTTTTATAATGACGTATAAATGTTAAATTGAACTGTAACAACGGCTCTTGATAACCATGATATAATCCAATAAGTGAAATATTATTTACAGAACAAATAGACTTGTTTATACACAAAATAGGAACTGACTTGAAGTACTTTTTGCCAGGGGGAGTCCATCAATGTTTATTGCTACTTCTATTTTGCCAAATGATGTAAGGTTCAATGTTTTATATTGAAATTCTAGAGCATTTTTAATACCTATATGATAATAGCGACCTGGATTAACCATACGAGTAATAATACCGCGTGGAGTTTGCTCTCGGATCTTTTGGTAACTTTTGAAATGATGGACTATCAGAGTCTAACAGAATTCCTAATAATGATTCCAGTGCTATATGAGTAATTTTGTTCTCCACAGCCCACTTTTTTAATGAAGCGATTGAATTATTTTTCAGAGGCGACAGGCTCGATACTGGAATAACAATACTTTCAGAATTATCATCTACCACAGGGATTATGGGGCATGGTTCAACAGTAAAATTACTATTTACATGATCTAATATGAAATCGGTAGATGTTCCTGGACTGACCGCGGAATTATTGTTTTATAGGAAAATTAACGTTACTGGTAGTAACTGAAATTAATTCTGCACATTCATTATTATTAACATTAATTTTCAGTAAAACATCACGTACTTCCCTGTTTAGATGTCTGTACCAGGTTGAAGTTTTAACTTTTGTTTAGGTATGTTAAAGAAATACTTATCTCGATATATATGAACTGTCAGTGTGATGTATCAGTTGATTGATATAAAATGATGATTATTAATCTGATTTGGTAGGTACATATTACCTAAAAATTCAATTAAAACAGTCAAACAATATACATTATATACAAATATACCTACCTTACAAATGGCCACCCAATGGTCGAAGTTAACAGGTTTACGAAAAACGTTGGGGTTGGAAGCACAGACTAACACTGTTGCAAACAAAACAATAGCGATCTGCATTCGGCAAAAACGTTTAATTATAAGTGTTATGACACATAAAATTAAAATGCTCATAAAGTTCAGCACTATGAGTAATTAATTACAGGAAATTCACTGAATCACTGCAAATGTTTGAGCGAAAAGATTTGCACAAGAATAATAATGGTGGAATGGCGCTGGCCGCAGTGGCCGCTAGTTAATGCGATTTGCGAATGCGCACTAAAGCAAATTAGCACAGAACAATACCAAATTAGTGGCCGACGGTGCAGGTTCAGAATATATAGTTCCTATTTTATTAGCATTATAAAAGCCCTGTTTTGGTTGTGACAAGGATGATTTAACGAAAGTTCCCATCATATGCAATAAATAATGCCTAAATAATGTATTAAAATTGATAAGACATTAAACAGCTCAAGACGAGAACAGTTCTGAAAATATAAACAACAAATCTTTTTAAATAGTATCGGAGAAAGATGCGCGTTATTTTACGCGCATAAATTAAAAATACAGTAAATGACAAATTTTTAATTCGGTGCTTTATTATGTTAGACCTCACATGTAGCACTTTGGCACTTCCAGTTTTAATTATTCTGGATATAAGTTATTGCGTATAATAATTTTTGAAAATATTTTATAAATCTATTTTTTCTTTTAATTTCTTTCAATGATTATATTATAGGAATAAGTAATTGATATACGCCAGGAATATTTTTGGAAATATTTTTAGAATAATTTTCTAAAATTTATTTTATTGTTATTTTATAAATATATCATTGGTATATTCTAGGGGTAAGTTTTATGAATATTTTTAAGAAATAATATTTGTGGTATTATTTTTTCAAAATTATTCTAAGAATAAGAATAAAATATTGTAATTGGTTAACACATTATATAGGACACACAGTTTTTTCACTACAAAAATGTATTATTTGTTAAAGCAAAGTATATACTTTTTTATTATTTTTGGAATACTTGTTCGAAGATTATTATTAAAAAAATAATCCATGCATAATTTAATTTGGGATATTACTAGAGTATTTTCAGAAAATATCTTTAGAATATTTTTTCCTGGATATATTTATGAAAATCATTATTAGGATAATTTATTGATATTATTTCAAAATTATTCCCAACAAATAAGTTAAAAATATTTTTATATATTATTCCAGAAATATTCTTTGAAAAATATTCAGTTGCTAATTTTAAAATAAATGGATATATCTAAAATGATTTTAAAATATTTTCAATTTTTATTCAAGAGACATTTTCTAAGGAGAATTTGGTATTATTCTATAAATATCTTGTGTTATCTGGGTTGATATATTTATTATTTGTAATTAATACATAATTATGAATTAAAAATAAGAAGTCATAGAAAAAATTATGCGAATACCTTCGGAGTAAAATGTCTTTCCTCCCTTGTGAGTAATTTCACCCGCAGGAGGGGTGGATAGGTATACAAGTAAATATATGAATCAATTAGACAGTTATAATACCATAATAAAGTTTATTCGCAGAAAGAAAATACATCAGATACATATAAAATATATTGTATCTCGGCCATAATATAAACATTACTTCATATACAATTATACACACAATATTTCACATCAGTGAAATAATAATTTTATGTAACATTTTTTTTCATTTGTAGCAATATACATATGATCATTATTTTGATCTTTACTTATGTATATTTTATTGTTTAAAATACCATTAATAATTTCACTTTCCTCTGTATTGGTTTTTTTTATTAAGGCTTTATTACTTGTTCATTTCCTTTTGGTTGAATAAAACTGAAACTGTTTGTCAATTTTTGCATTAGCAGGTTTTTGATTTTTAGTAGCTTCTAGAAACGATTCATTGGTTGTTCGAAGTCGGACAATCAAGGATGCCTTTTTAAAATAATTATAACATTCAATCAATGCCGGAGCTCTTTAAGCCTGTTCTATAATATCGCTGCATTTATTTTTAATTGTTTCATTTATATCCGCAATGTTATCGGTTGTTGTTTATGTTTGTTATAGTAGACAAATACACATTAACTTCCTCAGTTTTAATATTTTTTTGAACCTGTGCTATTCTAGATGAATTACAATAATTTATTACAATATAGTGAATATGCTTACAAATAGTATTATGTAAAAAATAGTCGGAGCATGTACACTGAAATGAATGAACACATATGCTACAAAATTTGCATAATAATTGATTGAATTAATTATTTCTGAATGTTTCGTTACTACATAGCAGTTATTTTCATTATTTATTAGAGTAAATTGATTTTCTGACAAACAATCTACTTTAAAAGAGCCTTGTCAGGGGGCTGCGATGACGACCTACAATTTTATTGTGGTGTGTGGTATATTTGCCTTTGGTTTTCTTTATCATTCTTCCCACAATTTTGTCTTTATAATATATTTTACCACAGCATGTAACCCTTTATCTAATCTTTTCACAATTAGGCCTCCTAAATAGAAGTATTTAATAGTTTTGTGCATACTATCCAGGTGCATGTTCGTATTGATGCCACATTCTCATTTAAAGCAGGCAGCCCAAAGTTTCACATTTTTACTGTAAGTATTCTTGAAATAGTTTCCAAATTCCAGGGTTTCTGAATCTTCACAAAACAACTCTATGCTTTTAATCAAGTTATTTTCAAATTCCTTTACATCGCTCAGATTTTGTAAATAACTTTTATAAACCCATTTCTTCTTATCCGAATTGGATATTTTATTTAAATTCTGTTGCCATGCACGGTCTATGTGCCATGCATAGGTACAACTGGTATGTTGCGGTGCCCATTACTTCTTGCCAAGCATTGAAGTTATATCAGACATAAATGTTTTGGGTCTTATTTCACATCCTAATCTATCATTAATTTTGAAAAAAAATACTTTATATATCATAGTCTCTTTTCGAGTCGTGAATATACATGCTGACGGAAACCCTTCACCATACTCATCTACGATCATAAAGGTTGTGAGATCAAAGTTGAGTGGAATCGGTAGCAACCACATTATGCTCCAATTTTTTCAACATATATTCCTGTGACTTATTTATGATGATTAAACAGAAGTCCTGTTTAAATAAGTCATCAACTTCAGTACCTTGTTTTTTATAATAACCGAATGTTCATCTTTATTAATTTATTCTTGTACCCAGATGTCGACACTAACTGCATCATTTTTATTTTTTTTCCCATCGTCCAAAATGTCAATCCCATAAGAACATTTTATGTTATTAATATCTTTATGATTTAACAAGTGAATTCTCTGAATATCATTTTCTACTCTATTTTGTTCGAGTATCCTGTAAATAACAATAATTATTATTACATATTAAAACATTTTAAATAAATTTACTTACAGCAATCTGCTGTTTATCGTTCTGCAGAATACGTAAATGTTCTACATCTTTGTCATGATTATAAAGACTTTCATAATAAATTACATTAAATTTATTGTTATTTACTTATTTAAGATTGATTTGACTTGTACAAGCAAAATCGACAGGTAATTACGACCCTCTTTATTGCTAAAGAAACCTACACATTCGGAGACAAGGGACAGACACACACACACACACCCAAAATCTCAATAGGTTTACTGAGTAATTTTTTTTTTTCGAAAAAACCTCAGGACCACGAATGAGAGTCAACCCCAGAATTCACAACGAGATCCAAGTGTGTGCCTTTTGCTCAAGCAAATAACGAAATAGGGCATACATACCACATTTCCTAATACTTCGATTGCAATTATAATATGAAACAACACCGGCCTCTCCATTTTCCAACTTGATAATTTTGCTTTCTCGTGTTAAGACATACTCCACTTTCTCATTTTTACTAGTCTCTTGGAGCCAGGAGTCAAAATCTGTATAAAATATTATCATGTCATTTGTCAATTTCCTGACCAGACATAGACCGGTTTCGAACTTATTAGTTCTCATCAGTATGCCATAGGTCATGGAACAGACAAATGACAGTGGCCAACCTGCTAGTCTTATACAGACTAATGTAAATGGTGTAGTGGTGAGAGGTAAGTGAATCCTCTCATGTAGTCTAATGCTACTATGCACCCGACATCATAGATGTCCCCATGGTATATAGCGACTTGCCATTTTGCAAGTACCGAGAGCGGTGGCCTTCAGCTCTTGGTGGACTTAACCTATATACTGTTATTATACATGATTTGCAGGAAACAACTACTCAGCGGGCAAATACCCTGACCTGCATTGAATTATACCTTACAAATCATGAAAGATTGATAGCCAATGTCATTTGTCAATTCCCTGACTAGACATAGACCGGTTTCGAACTTATTAGTTCTCATCAGTATGCCATAGGTCATGGAACAGACAAATGACAGTGGCCAACCTGCTAGTCTTATACAGACTAATGTAAATGGTGTAGTGGTGAGAAGTAAGTGAATCCTCTCATGTGGTCTAATGCTACTATACACCCGACATCATGGATGTCTCCATGGTATATAGCGCCGTGCCATTTTGCAAGTACCGAGAGCGGTGACGCGGAGCGCGGAACTGTTTGGCCTCTGCTGCAAATAGTTCCAAACGAAAGGCCGCGAAAAAATCCAGCGGAAACTTATTGGCATGCAGTTACCGCGTGCACAACAAATTTTGGTGCGCACATTTAATCGTAAAATTTTTTGTTTTCTCCGAACGAAGTTAAAATGCATGCCAATATATTTTATGATAAATTTGCACTGCCAAACAACGATTTACCGATTGGCATGCAGTTTTATAATGCAGAACATTATTAAAAGTTATCCCTAAAAATGCAAAAAAATCAAGTATTTTGCACGGTTTGCAATAACTGTTGATAACGTTCTGCATTACAAAAGTGCATGCCAATCGGTAAATCGTCCTTTGGTAGTGTAAATTTACCACAAATTATATTGGCATGCATTTTAAAATCGTTCAGAGATACCTGGAATTATTTATTGTGTATTTGGATGCCGGAAAATATTTTAAGCACCCCAAAACTGCATGGAAATCGTTAATATCATCTTTTTTTTTTCCATTACCAATAAGATACCTCAATGGTATGCATTTTAAAATCGTTAAGTGTGATAAGTCCTTGAAATCAACTCTTAACGAACAAATATACAGGGTGGTCCATCGAAACAAAATGGCAATGACGTCATATCCTGAACAGCGATGACGCCACAAACACAAATATGACAAATTAAGCAGAAGATGCGCAAATCAACATCGACGGTTATGAGAATTTTTGCAAACACTGTCAGTTTTAATTAATTGAATCCGTACTTTTGAGCCTCACTGTATTTCTAAATTGAGTATCCGTGAATGCCCGAAACAACTATTTTTTGTCTATAATAATTATTTAAAAAGCACAGTAGTAATCAGACAAACGTTTAAGATCTTAAGAACTTTATGGTCTAAAAATAAATTGCGACTAAGTTATTTTGGATTTTGACATTTTTTTTAGAATTTTTGACTGAAATACTACAAAAAAGATACATCTGTTTAATTACGAGATATTTGGAGTTTCATGTCTGGGTATTAGTAGTATTAGTCATTAAATATTTTTAATTTAAAACAAATGTGGCCCTTCTACGCCTTCGTACATTACAGACTTAGACTTTTTTAATATCATCATCAGTTACGATGTTGGTCCTTTTTCTGCAGCTGCAACACAATTAATGACATGGGATATATTTCTTACAAGCAAAACTGATGGTTCTTTTTTGCAGGCAATTTTTTGCGTAGAAAACAGTTAAACATGCATTATCAAATGTGGACATTCTTGAACTGATAAAGTGACTTGCCATAACATTAAAAGTTACAATTATTTTAACTTTTTAAAATACGTTACGCTAAATTTTGAATTTGAACAGCACGTACAGCAAAATTTTGTATTTTAATTTTTATGTTCTATGATAATGCAGATGGCAATTCTTAATTGATGATAATCGAGCTCTAAATAGTGTTAGTTGAGCAATTTAATGTAATGGGAAGTTAAAAAACATTACCTAAACACGAACTCTTGGAAAAATGTTGCTTTTTTCTAACCTAAATCGTGAACTTTTGCCTGCATGAACGGTTTTTGTAAAACATCTTACGCTACATCTAAATTAAATTTAAATTACATCTGTATAAACCAGTCATCGGGTACTGTAGAAGAATGTAACTAACCTACAACTGCATCGTATAATTTTAAGGTTAATGTGCAAGTTTTTTCTTCTTCCCATGTCCAGAATATCTTATTGCAACCATTAGTAAGAATTTTGGCCATCTGGCAGTATATCATTTTGTGTGCTGTATCACCACCAACTAAATATAATAATTGTACCTACATTATGAAATTTTTTTAAAATACAATATCTTAAGAAACAAAATAACTTTATACATACCAATCCTATGCACTTTCTCTTGTCTCTATTTGTAGCTTTATTAAAACCATTAACCGTATTTACAGTATTTAGTGGCGGTTGGCTCAAAAATTTATCAGCATTGTTACCGGGTTTTTCATTTATTTTTGAAGGTACAAAATTTTGCAAGAGTTTTTCTAGTTTATCACATTTCTGCGACAGTAACCTAATTTCATATTTTAATTCTGCGAGTCTTCTAGAAACTATAAAATCAATATAAATAAGCAGTCAAGGAAAGTAATAGTATATTTCCTGCATCTACAATATTTTTAATTAAAACTATCAAATACATAAATAGGTAGAACTTGCTCATGTTATAATCACAATAAATAATAAAATATATTTCCACACTATACATCGCAAATTAAAATAAGTTTAAAACGATTACATCACAATTAAAATGCATACATATTTCGCAATTTAGTACCTAAGTTTACTATCCACAAAATGTATGTTAGGTAGGCACCCCGTCGGCAATTGGCCCAAATTAAAGGCGCAAATTCACATCCTCTCCAAAGTCGACGCCTCGACAAACCTTACTGCCCTCCTCAGGACCAATGAGGCGATAGACCATCAGTCATTAAAATGAGAAATAATATCTTCGTCAAAAGTTTAACAACAAAAAACATATATGTGCATCCAACAGCAAAACCCAGCATATGAAACCTTCAACATGCTGCAAGTCTTTACAACACATTGGAAAAATCATATTACATTCATTATAATTTTCATAATTTTGTACAGCAAATTGTTCTCTATCCAAGCCTAAAAATAAAATTAGATATATATATATTTTTAAAATTACCCCAAATTGTTTAATAATAAACTAAATTCCTAATATTAAATGAAGAACTGGAATATACAAAATTCTTTATTTTGCTACCAGTGGTTATATTGTTAAAGAACACGCCAAAACCCTCGATGAACTTTTCGAAACTGTAACAAAATCCACAAACATTTCGCATGAATAGCGTGCTTCACGTAAAAATGCCGTTGGAAGAGGTTTTTATACATTCAATCACATTTTCGCTCTACGGAGCATTTTTTATGCAAAAATATCCGAAACTCATCAACTAGTGTAATTTTAGAAAGTATACTAAATGTCGCTGCACGGGGACGTAATGTCGCCCCGACTACAAAATTTAGAGAGTATAACGAAAACCGAAATAATAACCTTTTTACGAATCCACGTTGTTAAGCACTGCACCTCATGCGTTGTGTTAAATATGAGGACAAGTTATCCAGCCACTAGTCCAAGTTTTCGAGAGTTTTAACGTCGAGGATGCCCTATCATTTTCTAGCAGTCGATTTTGACGGGAAAATGATGAGTTTTAACGGTATTGGCCCTAAACTGGTTCAGAACGTGCATGGGACCGCCTTGCCTGAACGTATGAATTTATAATTGCAGAATATAAAGTCGTTGTGATTCAAGCATTTTTAAGTTCCGATGAGCGATCAAAATTGATATTGAACTGAAAATACGTCAATAGACAGGCAAGCAAAGGCCCACCAATATTATAAACATTGAACTTTTTACTGAATCATTTTGTGTAATCGTTAGCTATAAACCACACATTGGACGGTAGTTGGTTACATTAAGAGTCGTTCCGTTCCTCACTATGTGTTGTACATGGGCCAGACTATAGTTTGTCAATATATTTTTCTTGTATGTTTTTTCCTCAATATGAATGAAATTTTAGTAAACGTTAAACAAAAATTTATAATTCCATTTGCAAAATAAAAAAAATAATGTGTATTATATGGGTGAGAAATAGATAATGAAAAATAGTTTTCGACGCTACAACAAAGATTTATTCAAGTATTAAAAACATGTGTCAGTACTGCGGTACAATTTATTACATTAATTAATTATTTACAATTTCATTTTATTATACATTTTTTATATAATTTTAATTACTTTTTTATAAGTTTTTCATTGTATTGATAATTACTACAGATATAACTTTTAGAACAACCATTATTTCTATTGCTGATTGCAATAACCAGTTAATTCAACTTGTATTGTTTTCGAATAAGAGATTTTACGTTTGAAATCCACGCTATTTATAATGTACAATGTAAATAAACCTTCCTGATTACGCAACATTGTGATTGCATATTAAACTGTCATTGTAATCGTATCAAAGTACATTTATTAAAGTGTCAAAATCTGTTAGAAACTATTTTTAAAAATGGTCTTAACTAATTTTGCCAGTCGTCCCCATATTTGAGAGTTTTTTTAAAGATTTAATTTAATTTGTACGACCCTCAACAGAATTTCATATTAAAAATTCATTAGAAACATTGCATAAAAATATTTTAAAATATCTTTGATCAAAACCTTTTGACGACGAATCCATTGGTCTAATAAGCACGTAGGACCTATAAAGTTAAAATCTATGTTTTACGTATTTCTGCAATATTGCAGCTAATAATTATTGCTATAAAATATTTTCCAAATAAAATAATTCACAGTCTAAATCTAAAAGTCCTCAAGAGTAAAAGTCATTAAATAAAAATAAATTATTCTGTAGTCATTAAATTTAAAAAAATTCCTGTCGCATATTGATTTTGCAAATTCCAGAAATACCATCTTCATGTAACTGTCTACAAATTTTGCCAGACTATTTGGCGTGTCATGTTATGGCAATTTTTAGTTCCAACTGTTTGTTTAGTTATATGTTTCGATCTCGAATAAATTCGCAACTGAATGTATGATGAACACACTGATTTTATCAACAGAAATGTATGATTGTAGTCTTCTTTCCGTTATATTAAAAATCGTCTGACATTAAAGTATTTAGTTCTGTTGTAAATTCCCCAACAAAGTCTGAAAAAGGCACTGGTTTCCTATTACCATAATAAATTGCTACTGGGAAAGGATATAACCTATATTTCTCGAAATAAACCTTACATAATATTGGCCAAAACTGCTTAGTCGAGCTTTTGACCAGTGAGATTCCATCAACACTAAAAAACTCTCTAAAAATCACTCTAAACAAAGGCGTCTTCAAAATTTCGTTTTCATGTATTAATTTTAAGATTATTGAATAAATTGGTCCAGCCCTGGGGCACAGTAATCACCCTCTGGGTAACTGTGTATCATAAAGATATCATTCCATCCTGTAGCAAACAACAGCTTTCATTATTGCATTTTAATGAAATAGAAAAAATGCTTAGTTCACCTTTATGAATTATGGTTCTTTTAAGGACAATACCAGGATATATTTTCCGTCTAAATTTGTTATCAATGCTCAATTCCTCTATTATTTATTGGATATTTGCTGAAGAGGATTGAGTGCTTAAGTCTTTGTTTTATTTGTTCATATAATTCTCATATTTAAAAGCACTGTAGGAATCCAATGCTCCAATGTTTTCCAACTTCATCTGCTAAGTGAATTTAATTGTGCATATTACATTATGTAATATATTTTCTACCCAAAAAATAACCAAACTTTTGTACAAAATATATCAGAAATTCACTTGCATAGTTTTTTTTCTGAGCTCTAGCATTTTTGAGAGAGCAACCTAATTGCGACAACTAATGTTAAAAAATGACTAACATATCGGGCTTAAGAAACTGTTTCAAAATGACTGGGTCAATGTATAACAGAAATAAATTCTGTTGCCTTCCACCTATCAATATCATAAATATTCTGTGGTTTTCTTGCAAAATCATCTGAAATAAATCTACTCACTGCCATATATACGGTGTGTCTGATTCTTCAATTTAATTTTTTTTAAACGTACGCTCATATTACCTTTTGTTCACAATAAAAGCATACGTTTAGTAACACCTAAAAATACAAGGTGCATATAGTCAAGTGGTACTTGTGCAACCATGCTTATATTTAAATTTTCTAAAATAGTAGCACCCTTATGATGTTCTGGTTGGGTTCACTTTCTAAATGATTAATTTGTTCTTAGATTAGACTTGCGGAGAGAAGAACTACTTTATCCATAAGTGTCCCCTTAGAAATACATTTGTGACATCCATAGTAGGCATTGTGATGCTTAATATGTCAAATAAATGCTCGTGCAGGAGCATCACATATTATTGAACCTAGATTTATATTAAAATTAATACTATTGACAGTAAATCGGGTAGCCGTTAGCTTATTATGTTCTTCAATAAAATATTTTAAATACTGATTGTGATCCTGTGGCTTTTGGAAACCATGAAAAACTTCCATTATAAAAGGATCTGTATAAAAGTTATCATTTTCCATTATAATATCTCCTAAAATGGGCTAAAACTGGCTAACTGTGAAGATTTCAACAATGGTAAACCATCAATATTAATATTCAGTTTTAAATCAGATCTAGTGAATTTATACGTTAATATAATACGTTTAATATTTTCAATTAGACCAAAATGAATGTATTTTCCCCCATCAATCTCCTGATTTGTATTACTTCTAGGAGTGTGCGTCAAGGTCGTTGCATCTTTTGGTAAATCAAAATGTCCATGCTTACGCAATACACACAACAAATCATTAATACATATTTGTGACAATTGTGTTTTTGAAAACAACCCCTCAAATCATCTGAGCTATCATCAGTACTGCAGTTATCTACAATAAATTCAGCATCACCATGACCCCGTTCATACTAATCACCGATCACAATCTCATCAGCGAGCTCATCACTTATTATGTTATTGTCAGTAGAAAGTTGCTTATTATCATAAAAAATTTCTGGTAGTTGCTCATCCGGCAGAAAGTCATCAACAGAAATTGCAGATTTAGAAGTACTTGGCCGAGAGCATAGTAGTAACGCAGAATTGTTATTATTATTAGAATAATCGTTTTCCTCAATTATAATTTTTTTAAAAGATTGTTTGTCATTAACTCTTTAATAGTACATTCAAAACGCGGGAGGTGGGGGGTGAGTCGGAACAGAAGTATTGGGTCGCTGATTATGAAAATCTGGTTCCCGCAGTCCTAAAATGGTTGCGTCATTCTTAAATATGCAAAAAACACCCCTTTTTAAGGTTTTTCGCGATAACGGTAATATTAATAAAAAATAATCCAATAAAATTCGCTTTTTTAAATATTTTTTTTGTACAGGTGATTGATTTATATTAAATCAAGCCAAATTTGATGATAAGGGATAATCCTGGAAAGAATATTGACTGGCATCGGTGGTTAGGATAAAAGGGTGATTGAAATCGGGATAGATGAGAATAGGATAATTTGTGAGTTTTTCCTTAAGATTTTCGAAAGCTTCGTCGCATAAACTCGACCATTTGAATTCGACATTCTTTTTCAAAAGGTTATTTAAAGGATACGTGACTTCTTTTCGGAGAAATTGACATTTGTTAGGTTGTAATTTTCTCATAGCCTAGTAAATACTTCCATTAATTTTGAATTGTGATCTCGACTACTGCCATAGACGACAATATCATCTAAATAAAAAAAAAACATTTTAAACCTTCTAGTCCAGTAAGTACGTTATCCATTGAACGCAAAAGTAGCAGGGGAGCCTTTGAGGCCCATTGGTAACCTTTTGTATTGATAATGACCGTTAAAAGAAAACTCTGTTAAATGCTTTGAATTTTCATCTAATAAGATTTGATGGAAACCTTGTGCACAGTCGACAATTGAAAAATATCGGGATTTACCAAGTTGGTCTGTTTGATAATGAAGGTATTGTATGACGAATGATATCCGTATGTGTTAATTTATCGCCTTCTAAATAGAAAATATCGTTAAATTCGCGGCAAATATCTAAAATTGATTGACGTTCTTCCAAATTTAAATGATCGGTTTAAATTTCTGATTCTAATAATTTTAATCTCTTTGCACCTGTGGTTTTAACAAAATTAATTATATTATAGTTTTCAAGATCATCGTATTCAATGCCATTATGATTAAATGAAATGGAATGTTCATTCTAATTTAAAATGCTTATGAATGGTTTTTTATTATACACAATACTATTAGCGACATACAGACCTGGTTTTATTTCCATTAGTAAACAAACTTTAGGAGAATCAGCGTTTAAATGAATTCTAGCTACCATCTCGGTTCTAGCGGGAACTGTTATAGTACGGGGACAGGTTAAAATAAATGAATGTTGCGTGTTTCGAACTAGAAAAGAAATTTTAGAAACCATCAGTTGTGCTTAATTTTAAAATACAGACCTCCACTACCCGTGTCAACAAGTAAATTAGCTGATAATAAAAGAGGTAATGTTACAGCGGAAGAATCGGATTTAGTTTCAATAGTAAATATTTGTGTTTTTTCAGATTGAGTAGAGAGTTCGTTAGACTGTTTAATGTTTCTGATATGAGTTTGACTTGGCATAATAATATTTCTGGATCAGGGGACTTGTATAAATGATTAAAATTATGATTTTCGTTATACAATATTGATTCAGTGATTTCAGGAATTTCATGTATTTCAGCGGATTCAGAGATTTCAGCGGGATAATTGTAATAATTGTTATTAAAAAAATTCATTATTTGGCAAATACGAGTTGAAGGATTCAGCGGGTTCAGTGGATTCACTGACATAATTGTAATAACTATTATTATGAAAATTCGTATCTGACAAATATAAATTATCGGTTGCAGTGGATTCAGTAGGTTAATTGTGATAATTATTGTTAGAAAAATTTGTGTTTGATAAATATGAGTTAGCAGATTCAATGGATTCAGCAGATTCAGTGGATTCAGTGGCATTATTACAATAACTATCATTAAAATTATTAATACTCCGATAATTTGAATATCGCGGACCCGAGGCGCACTGCCGGACGTACTGGGTCCTTGCCCATTTCCCGAAGGCGTTGCGGGATAACGGAGCTGAAAATAATTTCGGGCATTTGGTTGCCTTTGGACTTGATTGAAATTTGAATTTTGCCGAGGATTAGGCCTGAAATTCGAATTTGTGTTTGCATTATGATTACGATTTTGAGTCTCATTATACCCATAACTATTCTGATTTGGGAAATTTGAAATGGGCACGATTTAGATTTTGACTTGGAAAGTTGGCCTGTTTTAAATTACTGAAAGCTCGTTTACGGCATGCCTCTATAGTATGACCTACATTTTTGCAGTAACGGCAAGCTTCCTGAATTGTGAGAACATTTTCGGTTTTGATTCTAGTTTGACTAGGGTAGCTTGGAAAATTCATTTGTGTGTAACATTGATTAGCAATGTGATACATTTTTCCGCATTTAAAACATTTCAGAGGAGATTTTGAGGATTAGAAAAGTTTGATTTTTTTATGGCTATTCATGGAATGTTCTTCCTCGCATGCAGCTTCTACTGTGTCGTGAAATTCGGCTAATCGACTTTTATAATTAACTTTATAGAACTCTCTAAACCATCTACGAAAGCTTTCAAGGCTGATTTAAGTTCTGAATGACATCGGAGGCATCGTCGCCTTCGCTAGCGATACATGCACCATTTAAGTCTAGCGTCAGCTTTTCTACGCGGTTAGCAAAAGATCTAACATTTTCGCCTTGTCTTTGTCGCGAGTTTAGTAATTCTGTTTGGATCTGTGCACTAGTTCTTTTCTCTAAGCATTGGTCTTCTAAAATGACCTTTAATTCTCCCCACGTAGCGAATTCTTTGTACTTTATTAAATTATATGCGGAACCTGACAGTTTTGTTTTGATGACATTTAAAAATTGTTGAATATCCGCTCGGGTGGTAGCAGGCGGCTGGACGATGTCACAACAGACAATAAATTTGTGTAAATTTTCTCGATTCCCATCGAATTCAGGGATCATTTTAAGAGCTAAATTGATAGAAAAAACTATTGTGATTTCGTTCACCCGCTGTTCTGGCACAGGCTTGGTCATTAATAAATAAATTTGACAGTATAAACGTACTACTTGAGAAAATTGGAAAAAAAAATTACAGCACAATTATTAAAAATAATACTGCACTGGTAATCCTATCGGCGATCCTGTAGATGATCCTGGACCTGGGGCTGCAGGACTTCTAGGGATGGAACGTCTACGGCCGGAACAAGGGCTGGAACTTACGTTATCGGACAAACAGGACCCTCACGGAATTATCCTTGGACAGGGTTGAAAAACAGGAACCTCACGGGGCGGCTGGGTTGAAATTTGTAACTTTTGTAAATTTTCTTCGGAATCACCCTCCAAATTGGAATTGTTTTTTTTCTTCGTTTGATATTTGGATATTCAGAAGTTAGTTTTGCTGGGTTGATTCTATTTTGAGTAGGGAAAAATCTTCCATAGGGCCACGAAAAATTGTGGACGAACTTCTTCAGTGAAATTTTGGTGTGTCGAAAGTTTCTATGCGGCACTTGCTCACCAGGGTTAAGAAAAAAATTTTCTTACCGACTTCTTCACTTTTATTGATTTATTGGGTGTCCTCCTGGAAGCTCGACGCCTATTCACCAGTCTTTGAGAAACCACTCGACACCTAACACCAAAATTTATGTAGTGTGCAGAATCCTGGCAAGGGTTTGCCTAATAATGACACCAGTAGTTTAAGTTTTCACTCAGGTTTATTCAAAATGTTGGGAAAAATTGCAATTACACAGTTACACCGAAATAGTAAATTAGAGTTTAACAGGCCGAAATATAATATAATTTAGAAAACGAGTAGCATCAGTATACTAATGAGACTACCTTTAAAATTGGCAAACCTTGAGTTTAATGAAATCAGTCCCTGACGTCACCGGGAGGGATGCATTAAAGCAACGGACCAATTGCAGTTTAACGTGACACAATTTCTGTCCAATCACAATAAATTACTTTATTTGCACTTTTGAGTCCAAGCGATAGAGGAAACAAAGAAAGTTCGTTCCAAAACTGAAAGCTCAGTAATTTGACGGTGTATGTAATACTAGGAATTTAAAACAATAGAACAAAGGAAATTTGCGAAACTATATCGCATGACGCAATGATGTCATATTAATATGTGAAATTAAATTAATTAATATGAAATGTAGGGTGTAAAGCTGATGGCTTTACAACAGTATTTCATGGGATTATTTTTTATTATTAAAATTATCACGAAAAACCCTCAAAAAGGGGTGTTTTTGCATTTTTAAGGGAGACGCAACCATTTTAGGACTGCGGGAACCCGATTCTCGTAATCAGCGACCCAAAGAACATAAAATAAAAGTAGTCTGGAACCGCTGTTCTGTTCCAACACCCTAACGCGCGTTTTGAATGGACCATAATGAGTATACGTCTTTTCTGCCTTTCCGAAAGGCACCGTAGAACGGGGCTATTTGGGAATTTATTTCACGTTTTTTGTTTATTAATAAAGCATTTTGAATACATATGAACTTTCCACTTTGTAAGTTGTAGCGTATATATTTTTTTAAACCATTTTCCCAAATATTGTCATAAGGTGGGGCTATTTGGGAAACATGGTAATATGCTAATAGTATCGAGTAACTCCTCTTATGGGGCTATTAGGGAGTAATAAACTTTTATTTCATCCAAAAAAAATGCGCACAAGTGGTGCACAAGTACTTGGAAGCTATTTGGGAAATAATATTAAGTTTTCAAATAGAAGAAGTAAAAATAAATCATTTTATTAAGTAATTTTTATTAGTATTGCAGTATTGGTAAACTGTACAGGTATCTACTGAAAGTTGTAACAAGCAAAATCTACATCAAAAGTATAAAATTTCATTCTGTTAGTTCCTTCTACTACAGGATCTGTTAATTTTTTGACAATTAGGTCCAAGCTAATGTCATCAGATTCATCACTTGTAGGAATTGTAAATTTCTCTGTTTTATTAGATTTCTTTAAGAAATTTACATGAAATATCATATCAGGGAGGGTTACACTTTTTATCTGGCCAACAAAATGTCTCGGATTGTTTTTATTCTTATACTCAACAATAACCTAGTTGCCTACCGTGGGTGCTTCCTAAACTTCGCTATTAACAATTTTTATAAGTGGAAGTTCATCACTATCATCAGAAGGCATGTAATCTAAGTCTTCACTTTCGGGTTCAATATCAGTAACCTCTTCATTTTCGGAAGGAATTTCGAAATCATTGTTATTATCGCCTGAAATATTTTCATTCAAGGGTTTTAAAATTCTCTTAGTCTTCTTCTTGGTCGAAGTGGAAGGTTTGGCCGAAGTAGGTGTAAATAAATCCTCTGCACTTATACTTTTGCCAGGTTCCACCTGAAGCCTTTTACGTCGCATTGGATTTTCTTTACCTAAATCACTTGAATGCATTTCACTCAGGATGTCTATAATTACGTCCGACACTAGTTTTGGTGTATCTTCATGCACTTCTCTCTGCGGTAATCTTCCCTTCGGTTTTGCAGGGTTTACAGGGTATAATTCTGTTTTTGAAAAGCCTGAGATTATATTTTGAGAGCCTTTCCTATTTTCATCTAATTTATTTTGCAATTCTGCCAACAAACTGGGGAAAACATCTTTGGTCAACGATGATTGTCGGGGCCCTTTTGTTTTCTTCCATTTGGATAGAATTTCCCTCCAATACTTCTTGAATGGGGCATAGAATGCTACGTCCAAAGGTTACATCACATGGGTTGCATTGCTAGGAAGACATATAAAGGCAATATTCATTTCACGACATTTTTTTAACACTTATTCCGAAAAATGTAAAGATAGGTTGTCTCCAATCAACACCTGTGAATGTAAACAAACATTATATTAGATAGACAAGTCGATAATATTTTTGAATGATAACTTACTTTCTGTCCTTCTTTGTTCCGAAGGAATGGAACTACTATGGTGTGGAACTAATCTTCGAAACAAGTAGAGTCGAACCATCCACTTCGAGATCGGTTAAACCGTGTACCAGGTGGACCTCCTACGGTCCACGCATCCCATAAGTGCTCCGCCTTATAAACCACATGACCAGTTGCTCCAGCATACATGAGACTTATGGCTGTTTTGGTGGAGTTTATAACTCTTTCAGGATATTTTGTCCAGGGTTATCTGTTAAATTGGTTTCATCAAAATTTATAAGTAGTGATGGGTCAGTTCTGGATAAAACTTCTCTTGCGTTTTCAAAAAAATTATCGATAATAACTTCTGTAAGGGAAGCTCTCTTTGTAGATATATTAGCCGAAAGACGATTTGAAATTTCATGCTTATGACGTTTTATAAAATTAATGGCCCAATCTTTTTCTGGTAAATTGTCCTTCAAACGTACCTCTCGTACACCTTTTTTCTCAAGGTAGGCTTTTGCCATTAGGCGGAGATCTAATATATCGAACGGATAGGATAACCCCACATTGAAACCATATTTAAATTTTTAATAATATGTTCTTCTCTGTAAATAAGAATGGTCGACCAGCTTGATGATGTGTTGTATTTTGATTTAATAATTCTCTGCCATTGTAGATTTTGGCACAGAATATTTCTCAGCTGCTTCCATTATGGTAAGCTTTTTTTTACATACATCGTCTAGTGCTTTTTCTAAATTTTCTTGTGGATATGAATAGTATGGTTTGTAATTTTTATCTTTTCTACAATTACTGAGAGCCCTCTTATATGTTCGAACCATTTTCAGATTCTAAAAACAAAACATATTATTTTTATATATTTTTTTATATGTTCCCAATTAACCCCACTCTTGCATTCCAAATAGCCTCACTTTGAAATACACATAAAATAATTACATAACCTTTACCGAAAGTATTTGGAAAAATGTTCAATCATAGATACACCACGAACATCAAACGGATACTAATCGAGTTTTGACATTTAAGGTTAAGTTATGCAGTGTCACTAGCGGCGTTCCCGCCAATTCAATATTGCGATCGCAGTGTTACCAAATTTATTTTATATCAGATTTTGCCAAATAATCCTAACATTCCCAAATAGCTCCGTTCTACGGCTTGTAAATTCTCGGTGTTCTCAAGGCATTCTAAGAAGTTAGAGGTTACAAATATTCCAATAAACACAGATTAAAACGGGGAGATAAGCATGTAGTACAATATAAGCATGTAGTACAATATAAGCATGTAGTACAATATAAGCTTGAGGTGAGATTCTGGATCAAATTATGATTAATTAAAATGATATATACCTAATTTTCTAACATTCGATGCACAATAAATCCACCCACACCACGAGTCCACATGAAATGGCGCGATACAAATTGTCGTTTGTCAAACTGAAACGGTAACCCAAGTTACCAGAGTTTTTACCAGGAAATGGCGGTAGATTTAAATATGCTATATATCATCATAAACATCTATACGTATTTAATAAGTAAAATTATGTTAAAAAATATGTAAACATGAAGTTAATATTGACCTAAAAATATTAGTTTACGTATACTTACATTATGTAACATGATGTATTATTTATGCAACAGTTTTACATAAAATTTTACAGATTGCTAATGTAAAAAATATGTAAATTTATGTAATATATACAATTATACATTAACAAATTTTTCCAAAATGACATTCCTTGCATATTATTTATGTATATTTTATATAAATATTTTACGTAAATATGTTCTTTTAATCTTACTTCTCAGATAGGTAAAGTTATATGAATGTTTACTGGGGCAAGACTAATTTTTCTAAAAAATGTTAATACAATTTTCATGTTCTGAATAAATATTCAGAAACACTTTGTATTCTAATTTTGTGGGTAGTATACTGAGTTTCCAGAGGCCCAGTCCGACGTGAGTTTTTCACCCCTTGCCCAGGATCTCCTATCCATACTCCTGTACCACCCCTTGACTAAGATCGCCTGCTCTTACTACTCCCAGATCATCGACCCATCCCATTTTAGGATCTTTCATATTTTGTCCATTTTATGCATGTGTGAGTGCTCTACTTTTACAGTTCCGTGCAACTAATTCAATACCCAAGGCATCAATAATTCAATAGTGACAAGTAGCAATACAATATTATGGTGGATCAAGTTGCAAACCGTGACGCGAACCATAACTCTGATCATCAAAATTACGCGGCGTCAGTGAAGTTTCCTCCTTTTTGGACCTCAAAACCAAACGTTTGGTTGAGGCGCAATTTAACGTCGTTTCTGTGCCGCATACAAGGTTTAAGACTGCTGCAGAAATTAAAAAAAACTGTAAATCCCAGTATATAAAGCAAATAAAATACAATTATACAGGATGTATAAATTTCAACTACCTACCCATTACAATAAGAAAAAAATCACATAAACATAGGTCCAATGATGGTTTTTAAGGGAGTTGGGCTGGAGGCCTCTGCAAATAGTTTGTGAAAACTTGTGTTTTTTCTCTGGTCATCGGTGCACATTAGAATTGAAATTAGACATTTTGACATCAGCAACCTCCACTGTTCCCCCAGCTTCCATAAGAAGTGTATTTTGATCTATATTTATATGAACTAAAACTCTGTAAAAATGACGTTTCATTTATTTGAAATTTGAACTAAATTTGTTTACGTCTATTTTAATTATTTGCAAATCTCGTAGTACACGTTCCAAGATATCTAAAAAAATGTGTATTACTAGTGTTATAGTAATTTAATTTTGATGAAAAACTAACAGTATATTATAAAGGAATTCCAAGATTATTAAGAATTGTTTGAAGTTGTAATTAATAAAGTTTCAGCGATATGAGTTTTAGACTCACAGAACTATAATTGACAATAAATGTCAAAATTACAAGATAGATGATAATTGTATAACTTTCCATCTTTTACATTTTGTACTTACGTATGCTTTTTTACACTTATTTGTGTATGGGTACTGAATTAGAATGTGATGTCAAAATTACGTCTTGATTTGGTTGGACTTGAGTCTGCCTCTCTGCTTCCTTTCTGGCACTGAAGACTTAGAAAAGGGCTGCTGTGTAATACCCTGCTAATTGTGCCCTTTAATTGGTTGGTTCAAAGAACACAAGTTAACAAAAGTTTTTTCTTTTCACCAGAGAATTTTGGTGGCCAGGGAAAGTCATCGTCACTTTTTTCGTTAAAATACACAAAATCCTAATATCTGTGATAATTCTTGTTTAATGTTTCAGATGATTTTGCGTCAGTATTTGATGAACTGTTCAGACTCTTCTTCCAATTTTTTTTAGTTTAGCAAATGATCTAGCATAATTACATTAAAAAAGTGTTTTATTTACGTTATCCAGATGCTAGCCATGTTTGGCATCCATATGTGAATATCGTTGATGAAATTTTCATAGATAGTATAGGAAGGATGCCTAATTTCGGATAGCTTTTGAAATGAGACCATATTTTCGGGAAAAATGATGTTCATGCATTCTACTTTGGCTCATTATTAACACTGTAGTCTTGGGTAATCGAATGTATCGAAAAATAATTTCTATTCTGCAAAGTTTCAAAATAAAATAGAAAATAGCAAAAGTATGCAATATTCTCTTATTTAAAAGTGTACTCCTAATTTTGGATATCCGAAATTAGGACACATCTTGAGTATCTAAAATTAGGATACCATTTTTTTCTTAAGGAATAGCTAGTTATATAAGAAAATGTAGATATATATAAAGAAACAAATATACGAGATTCGAAATTTCGAAAAAAATATATACAAAAAAACAAATATATGTGATTCACCCTACTTGGTAAAAGTCGTACACATAAGATTTTGCTTATGGCAACCAGTATACCCCCATATGAAACATTTCACACATCTGGTCCAATCTACCCCTGGAACATCTTCCGAAAAGAGTTTGTTACAAAACATACATTCTGCGTCCTCAGTGCCCTCTTCACATTTCATATCAGAATCATCATCTTCGCCATCCTCTGATAAAGAATCATTATCCATCTCACCTTTTTTTTTTTTTCGTCTGCCTCTTTTTGTTACCTTGTCTTTCTTCTGGTTAGCTAATTCGGCATTTAGTTTGGGCTTTTCCCCTTTTTTCAATATCTTTTTCCTTTTCTTTCTTCCATACTTTGTTTTAGTGAATTTTTATACGGGGCACTGGTTATCACCCAACTAGAGCCCTGGCGAGATTTTCTTTCTTTGCCTCCTTTGGTTTTCAATACACCACTGCAAGAAGGCAACGGACTAATGTGCTTTGATAATTCTCTTCTCGGCTATTTTTAGGTCGACTACTACACTCTCTTTGAGTGGAACATGTCTTGGAGGTGTTCTTTCCTGAACATTCTGTGCTGCCACTGTTAATACAGCTTTTTTTGGAGGGATGCCTTCATGTACATTCACATTGTCATGTATTTGCACCGCATTTGACGACAGAGGCCTTTTTCTTTGGGGATCAGCAATAAAGTAGTTAATGTCGGTAAAAATATCTTTATTAAACGGAAATATTCCCGCTTTTCGAAAGCCATTCTGCATTCTGTACAGTTACACTTTTTAAATTGATGTAACTCGAAAACATAGTCTAGTCTAGTGTAATCTACATAAAAAACATAGTTGAGTTCTAAATTTTAAAAATATGGATGTTACACGATGCGTTTACACGATGCGAAACAAAGCCAGCGAAACGCTTTGATGCGCTTTCAAAAACCGACTAACGGTCCGCTCGCATCGTAACAAAATTTCTGGTGCGAAACAGGTATCCACAACGCGAATCTAATTTCGTGAAACATTTGCGCAATGGAACCCCAGCTTAATTTTTTTATTATGTTGTCGTTTAGAGGAATACTAGGAAATAGATTTTACTTTTATAGATTAATGAGGAAAGTTTCTTTTTTTTATATATATTTTTTGTTTATTATACCGTTAACTTTGAATCGAATGTCGTCTCTATTTAATTTATCAAAATCTGAATTTTTAGGTCTATAAGCTAACTCTGCGTGTGTTACCTTCATGTGAATCTCAATAATATAGGGTGGGTTTTCATATAGCATTCATTATAAAGCGACATTGTTACAGCATATTTAAGTAACGTAAATAGCAGCTCCAAAAACGTGTGATTGCAACTAATCACCAAGAAGGGGCGTTAGGTACAATAAAAATTGACGATATTCGATTACCTTCCAATGTTCTAATTCATTAAGGGACCTAGGTTTTCGGTTAAATTCAACGGGCAACAGTTACTACACCTAATGGTATTAGTTTAAAACCTTTATGTGTTTCTAGTACAATTTTAGATTTTTGTAAAAGTCTACTAATTTTAGTTTTTTCCAAAACACTTTTTGGCACTATATCCGCCCGTGACCCAGTGTCTACCTTAAAGGTAATATTTTCATTACCTTTGACATTGTTTCTATTGTAATGGGGTAGTGAAGCGCAAGTTATAGCCTCTCCTACTCAATTGTTAACCTCACCTTCGCGATGAGTTCAATTTGAACTTGGTGCACCCTGTTTTCACTAACGAGGTTCTAACGACCGAGTAAGGGCGGAATAACCCTTACCTTTTGCCGTGAGCACATCCACCTTCTCACGAAGAGTGCGGTAAAAATAACCCACTGCACACAAAGGTTGCTTTTGGAATCGTTTGGTTACCCCATCGTCGCAGTCTCCTTCTGTGCCATGGGACCACACCACTCGCCTTCCGCAACCGAGCTGGTCAGTTGCATACCTGCTCCAGCTAAAACTTCAAATGCAGCTTCGTTTTCAGTCGATTAAGGCTTTAAAAAAATGATGGAGCGTTCAAGTGGGACAAAATCATCCGGAGGTAAAATACCCTCCCGATCGGATCTCCGGGGGAGGGTGCCCACAGGGACACCTCATCGAATGTCGAAAAAACACCGACAAGTTAAATCCAAGAAAACTAATTCTTTCATCTACGGCGCTTGGAATGTTCGTACTTTGAACGACAGCACTCGCACCGATCGGCCTGAAAGAAGAACTGCTCTAATAGATAGAGAACTTCACCGACTCAATGTTGACGTTGCAGCTCTCAGCGAAACTCGATTTTTGGAGGAAGGCTCTCTCACAGAAAAGTACTACACCTTCTATTGGAAAGGTCTTCCCACCAATTCAAGAAGACAACATGGAGTAGGATTTGCCGTTCGGAATCAACTTGTATCCAACTTAACACAAGTACCACGAGGCCTATCCGAGCGTCTAATGCTGCTACGCTATGAGCTATCAGATGGCAACGCGGTAAATCTAATAAGCGCCTACGCTCCCACTCTGGATGCAAGTCACGAAACCAAGGAAAGCTTCTATCAACAGCTGGAAGAAACCATCTGTAGAATACCTAAAACGGAACGACTTGTTATTCTTGGCGATTTTAACGCTAGAGTAGGGAGAGATGCAGACACCTGGCCAGGCATCATAGGCAAGAACGGTTTGGGCAACATGAACGCTAACGGCCAACTACTGCTAACTAAATGCGCCGAACATGATCTAGTTATAACAAACACCATTTTCCGACAAAAGGATAAATTTAAAGGCACCTGGCGTCACCCCAGATCAGGTCACTGGCATCTACTGGACTATGTTATCGTACGTAGGAAGCATCTCAAGGACGTCCAAATTACAAAGGCGCGCATTGATAGCGAATGTTGGACCGATCATCGTCCTGCTGTCTCTAAAATGAAAATTGTTATGATACCCAAACTCCGAAGAACTCAAGTAAAACGTAGACTCCGTCTCTGTATTAGTAAATTGCGTGACCAACAAACCGTCGAACAGTTAAAGCAAAAAGTTCAAGAGAATTTGAGTGCACTAGAAGAAACCAATTCTGTGGATGTCGCTGCTACCTGGACACAAATTAAAGACAGTTTAAAAAGTGCGAGTGAGGAAATTCTTGGCACTGCAGCAAGTAAAAGACAAGAGGACTGGTTCAATGATAATGAAGCTTTTATACAAGAACTTCTTGACCGCAAACATATTGCCTTCCAAAACGCTATCAACCACCCCAACGACTCATCAAAAGCAGAAGCTTTTACCCAATCTAAGTATGAAACGCAACGCGAAATCAGAAGAATAAAGAACGAGTGGTGGGCAAGCAAGGCCAGAGAAATTCAAAGGTACGCCGAGTAAAAGCAGTGTACGGCCCCAGTCGGAAAAATATGTGCCCTATTAAAGATTTAAATGGAAATCTCCTCAAAGAAGACCAGGAAATAAGAGCCCGATGGAAAGTACACTACTCTAACATTCTTAACCAGCCAAGTCACGCCGATCACGATATTATAAATCTTATCCCTCAATCCCTCAACATGACACCTTCGAAGACTTAGATAAACCACTAACAACGGAAGAGATCTTAACCGCCATTGGGGAGCTAAAAAATAACAAATCTCCCGGCGCCGACTCACTCCCAGCTGAGATCTTTAAAGCTGTGTCGTCAGAGCTCATACCCTACCTCAAAAAACTGTTTTATGTCGTGTGGGAAAGTGGTCAAGCTCCGCAGGAGTTTCGTGATACACTTTTAATCAACCTCTTCAAAAACAAAGGGAGCGCTGCGGACTCTCCTGGCTGTTGGAGGGAAGATACTCACTAAAGCGATGGCAAATAGGCTAACACCTGTTATGGAAAAGTTACTTCCTGAAACACAGAGTGGCTTTAGACCAAACCGAGGCACATCGGATTTAATCTTCACACTTAAACAGCTTCAAGAAAAAGCACTCGAACATCAAAGAGAAATTCACATCGCCTTCATTGATTTAACCAAGGCGTTTGACTTGGTGGACAGGGAAGTGCTCTGGAAAATTATGTTCTGCTTAGGTATCCCTAGGAAATTTGTGGAAGTATGTCGCAGTCTACATACAAACAACAACTCCCAGGTTATGTATAATAATGAGGCAACCGAACCTTTCCAAACCCTCACTGGAGTTAGGCAGGGATGTGTCCTGGCACCCCTACTTTTTAATTTGTTTACCACTGCTCTAACAATTATTGTTGACAACAAACTGACAGTCAGAGGAATAGGTCTCAGATACCGTTTTGATGACGGTCTCTTTAACATAGGGCGCTTTAGAGCTTTCACAAAGACACGCACACGATTCATTTGTGATCTCCAGTATGCGGATGACTGCGCACTTTTAGTCTCTACGCCGGAAGAGCTTCAAGAACTTTTAGATGTGTATGCCCAGAGCTATGATTCCTTGGGACTTAAAATCAACATTGGAAAGACTAAGATTATGTCAATTCCTCATCAAATGGACCAAATAGACATTACACTTAACGGAAACTCTCTTGAAGTGGTGGATTAGTTCAATTACTTAGGCAACGTTGTTAATGACAAAGCAAACATGGACAGCGAGATTCGCAATAGAATTAACGCTGCATCTAGAGCACTCTGGGGACTTAGAGAGAGAGTATTTGACAACCACGACCTTGCTTTGTCAACGAAAATGGCTATCTACAGAGCAGTTGTCATTCCAACACTGCTATATGGATGTGAAAGCTGGGTCACTTACCGTCGTCATGTGAAATAATTAGAACCTTTTCAGCAAAGACACCTCAGAAGTATGATGAAAGTCCGTTGGTTCCATCACATATCAAACGTGGAAGTACTCAGGAGAGCAAACAGCCTTCCAACTGAGGTGCTTATTTCAAGAGCACGCCTAAGATGGGCAGGTCACGTTCATCGTATGCATGATAACCGCCTTCCTAAATGTACACTTTATGGTGAATTGCTAAGCGGTAAAAGAAGGCGTGGCGGTCAACGAAAGAGGTTCAAAGACGTTCTCCATGAAAATCTAAAATCCTGCGGTATTCCAGACAAGCAATGGGAACAACTTGCAGCGGGCAGAACCGAATGGCGAGGGGTTGTGGCCAGCTATCAAGAAAATGTTGCCGAATCCAAGTCCTAACCAGGTCTATGTTTGTCCTGACTGCGGTCGACATGTGCTCTCCCGAATTGGCCTCTATAGCCATAGTCGTGTGCACCGTAGATGAATGGGAATTACAATAGACTACACCTTTTACTTGTTTTTGATTACACAGAATCTATCGACTGTAACATTTTTATACTCGGACTCGAGTAACGGCTAATAATAATCCATACTTCACCATTTTTGTTTCATTAATACTTATTGTAGAAACCATGAATTCTTCTTCTGAGCCTTCACCATCATCATACTCTAATTGAATTTCTTTTACGTACTTACTTTGACCTACACTTCGACAGACTTTCTCAAAATGCCCATATTTTGAACACTTACGGCATTTTTTACCATATATTGGACACTGCTGAGGCCCATGATGTCTACCAAAACTTTTATAATCAAAACCTTCTTTTTGTTCAAATTTTTCTTAGTATAACACTTGTTACCGGCTGACATACCCCGACCCTACTGCTTTTTGACAACTGCTTCTACTGTGGCTTCCTGACCTGCCTGGACATTCCTTATCTGTTCCCTTGCAATTTCATTTGCCCTACACACTTCAATAGCTTTGCTTACATTCAGTTAGTCCATATGTAACATTTCTTCTTGCATGTCTTTGCTTCTTATACCAAGGACTATTCTATCTCTTATCACCGACTCTGTTTGATCAACAAATTCACAATTTTTACACAGTCTACAAAATTAAACAAAAATAATAATAACAATAAGTGAGTCAAAATAAGTAAATAAATATCAATAATAATAATAATAAATTCTAAATTACAATATTCTTTGTAGTTCTTATAGTTTCAATGTTTGTCGTATTTTCTCCTGCGTCCTTATTAGCATTTTACTTGCACATGAGATTCCAACAATTTTATTCCGATAAGCTGTAAAGAACGAAGTTTATTACTTAAATCCATATGAAAAACATTTAATTCTCTATGAAATAATATTTTTTTAAAGTGCTGTGACAATTACTAAATTTAAAAAATTTAAAACAAAATTGTACTTACATCGAGAACCTGTTGTGCGAAATTTGTGACGATACAGTACATGTCTTGACAGGAGCATTTTAATGTAGGTGTCAATTTGCCTATTCTCTCCTCTTGACTCATTTTGCTGAATATATTCACTTTCTTACGTAAAATTCGATTTACTCCTTCACTACTGATACTATATTCAAATCTGTCGGTTTTTTTCGCGGCTTTTGGTACTTATTGTTATATTACTATAAAAAGGCTCTTTCAGATATGCATTGACATTTTTAATAATTCATAATCAGTCAATAATACAAATCATAAAATAACAACATTCAATTGTTTTTAAGCAACTCAAATATATATATAGCATTACTAGATTAACACAACATCTCCTTCTTTAAGACACAAAAATATAAATAATAATTTAAGTAACATAGTCATTAAACCAACAAGGTTTCTTAGTTTCTCTTCGTATCCTACCCGGACTTACTACTACTTTAGAGTTATCCATATTATTGATATCATTATTTCCTTCCAAATTTCCATTTATACTTGAAGTCCCTACTAAGTCATCATCTTCCGGTACAGCTTGATTCTGAGCATGAGTCTGAGAAGAAGCATTTATTCTGGTATCCAAGATATAAGTATCATTTCTATCATTGTTTTTAGTGAGTAAATCTTGTTTTGGACTCGGAATGCGCCTGCTGGCTATTTTACATGTCGCTATTGTAGAAATAGCGGGATGTACTAAGTAGCCAAAGGATTCTCGTGCCGGTCGTCGCATGCCTACCTTGTACTGACGAGAGCCAACAGCTCGAAACTGCAGTCTGCAAGTGGTGTGTGACGACTGGCAAGAGAGCTCCTTTAAGTAGGGTCAGTCTTTCGGCTGGTGTTTGTTGCAATCGAAGCATTAGCGTTTTGATGGTAATATGCAATTATTACACTTAACGCGCCAGACTTGTAACTTTGGTTGCAGTCTGGTTATTTTCCTTGTAGTAAAATAAGGATTTATAGAGGAGTTTGCGACTAAAAATATTGTTTAATATTCCGCCCTCTAAAAGCACATTTGAACAATGTATGATCTTGGTTCTTTGGCTTTACATAGTATTTCTCCATACTCATTCAAATCTTTTACAAACACTTGATCTAGTTCATTTAATTCCACTAAATCTTTGGTTCTGTGCTTTTTATTATAATATATCTCTTGTTTACGGTTTTGAATGGTACTTTTGTCAAAAATCAAATTCTTACTAGGATTAACAAATTCATTTAATTTACTTGGCAACATTGGAACATTAGTTTTTAATTTCCGTCCCATAAATAACTCTGATGGGCTATATCCACATAACAATGGAGTGGTTCTATACGCTAATAACGCATCAAAAATTTTATCTTTTGGATTTTTTTTTTAATAAATTTTTAGCAATTTTTACGACAGATTCAATAGCACCATTTGACTGAGGATAGTATGGACTGCTTGTAATATGTACAAAATTAAACTCTTGTGCAAATTTTTTAAACTCGAACAAAAATTGAGGTCCATTATCAGTTCTGACAATTTCAGGTATACCAAATCTTGCAAATATCTCTTTGATTTTAGAGATTATTAACTGAGATGATAAGTTATTGTTTAATGGAACTATCTCAAAATAATGAGAATAGTAATCTGTAATGATTAAGTGCCAATTTGAGTATTTAAATAAATCTATAAATGGCGGCGTATAATGGTATTTGTCCTCCTGAGAAGTTTGATTTTCGAAATCCTTCTAGTTGGATTTCATGGAAAAAAAGATTTGAGAGATCGGCTGACCTCCTCTTCCAGTAACAGTGAATTCGTTAAATGTTCTATTTGGTCAAGTCTCTTGTAAATATCAAAAGCAGGTAGTCTGTAAGGAAACGATCGAAGGGTTCATCGTCTTCTTGGTTACTATTATAAAAAAAGAATCTCTCATAAACAATATTTTTCTTTGACGTAACATATTTTTCTATTTCACTTAACACAACATCAAAGTTATTCCTTTGCTCATTAGTCAGCCTAAATGTATTAAATATTTCAATGGCCTTCCTCCCCTATCAGGTTTAAAAGAATGGCCACTTTCTTTTTCATCTTTGCCACTTGTTACGAGGTAAATCTCCAAGTTTTGCTTGAATCCCTTAAAGTTTTCAGTTACATTATCATCAAAAGACATTGGCGGTGGTAACCGAACTTCTGCTATTTTTAAATTTTACTTTAATATTGAGAGGAGACACAGGCTTGGGTTGACGAGTGTCCCTCTTAAATTTACCAAGTTAGTCACCAAAAAAATCTCATCACATCACTTTACAATTTTGTGGTTCCACTAGACTGCGCCATGTAATATTACTAACCATAATAATTATACGAAGTTTATTTGAGTCACTACTTTATTAACATTTTATTTTATCAAGTACCGACATCTGACATTTTATATAAATGAACAACATAATGAATCTAATAACTAAGTATTGCCAACTTACGTGTATTTTACTATGATCCAAAACAGTACCAGCAGTACTCAACCATATTATATGACACTTCCTATACTTTTATTACTTTATATACTTACAGGAGCTGCATCCACCTGGAATAATATGATAAGGAGGTCTGTACACGCAGTCAATTTTCTGTTAATTAAAAGGTGAACATGGGAATCGAAGTGTTAATTTTTACAATTTTAACACTTTTTATAATTATGATATACCTGTATTATTATATTAAGAAAGAAAAGAAAACCATACATTGTTGGATATCTTTTTTAATAACTTTATAATTTTTTTCTATGTAAACAAATGAAATGAGAGTATTTTTTTTGAGGGATAGCAGATCTGGCAAAACCAAGGAGGACTTGGGATTCGGTAACATTTTCGGATAGCTGGAAATAATATATTTCGTTACTAGGAAGAAAGAACATAATTTAATGAGGCACTTGTAAGGGCCTAATAAGGCAGTCGCAAGGGCCACATAAAGCAGTCGCAATAAAGGCCTAATGAGGCACTTGTAAGGGTCTAACAAGGCAAAGATCATTTTTACGACAGTAGAATCCCAGTTTGAAAATATACAGAATTCCAAGTCGCAAATAAGTACATTACGAATATGAGGCAAGTATAAATTCATTTTTGATGCTTGTTTGTATACCTAAACGTGCTGAGCACAGGGCTCGTCTTCTTTGTTTTCCTGTGAGTCATTTTGATCTGAGGCGAGCTACAAGCAAATTATATATACATTTTCTATTTAAAATACCGAGTATGCATTTGCAAAAGGATAATAATAATATTATTTTGGTAGAGGTATTTAAAATACTAATTGGTATACTCTGATTACAGAACAAATATGGTGATTACGTGCAAATCACGCAATAGAGGGAGTGTTCTACACGTTTACGATTTTCGGCTACCAATAAGGCACAACCCCTATTGATCACATTCCTATCACGCATTTCCCTTACTATATTTGTTGGCCAATCGGAGTATATTAATAAGGCAGGTTCCTTCAACTACTGTCCTTTAACCAAAATCAATTTTTTATAATAATTTCTGATGCTCTTCTTCACACTTAATTGTTTACATACATAATGTAATCGTACATTTAAATAAGTTATTGTTTTAATCAATAATACCGTATGATTCATCAAAAAATTTATGACTTTTATTTATTTCTGCAAATATATTACTAATACTAAAATGTGTTAAATTTTCCATTTGAATTTTACTTTTTCTATTTCGCTGCATAATTTAATAATACTTTCACTAGGAAGGATATGTTAGAGAACCTCTATTTTTAAAATCCAAGACAGAATTTAGTAAGTTTTCTTTGACGCCAGTTAATTGAGATAAAAACTCTTCACACTTAATTTTACTTGATATCTTTGTGACCATAAACCCTGCAATATAGATAACAATATGCTCACTCAAATTAGTATTGAAAATGTAACATGATCTACTAAAGCTTCATTAAATGCTGGTGCCTGTTCTATTCTTCATTTATCAGTTCCTCTGTTGTGTTTTCTCTTTTGGAAGAACTGCATTGTAATATACTAATTTGATCTAATGGTACACAATTTCCCATTTATGTGTCCCTTACCTCTACATGAATTAGAATTTTCTTATAGGCAGCAGTAAATTGTCTACATGTAGGGTTATCATTATACACTCCGTGCGATCTAATTGTCCCAGAAATAACCCTATGATAATATTTATACACATGAATAAATTTTAAAAATTGTTTTTCTATTATAAATCATTCATATATGTTTTGTACTGATTGTAGTCCCATTAAGAGGCCTAAAAATCCCGTTTTTCACTTAGACTTGATAACTAAAGCCTCATTTGCCAGTTTTAATGAAATTACATGACTATGAAACGCTAGATAAGAATCCTTTATTTTAGATATGTTTGCCGCACATACTACATACATACAAAACAACAGCGCGTCTGCCACTGACCTACTCATCAGTTTGCGTGGCGAGTTTTGTTTTCATTTTTTGTTTAAAAGAACAGAACCTGTTCTTGCCTTAAGCTTATCAGCTAAATGTAATCCCTCACTTTTTTGGAGTTCATTTAACTTTTCCATAATAAGCAAAATCGATTATTTTCTGCTCCTTATTGAATAATATTTTTAAATCACCGAACGGACTGATTTAATCATGTGTGACGACTTTGGTAGCACATATAGTGAATTATTGTCGATAATAATTTCTGTATTTAAATCATCGATGTCTAAGTTACAATCCAGCTGTTTTGACATCGTAAAATTAGCGGACACGCCATCAAATGATAAGTCAATAATAATAACATTACAGTCTGCTAATACATGTTACCGAATTAATGAAATAGTAGCCAACAGGCACTTTCCAAGCTTCATTTATGGATAGTATCATAAAAACAAGTGCTTCAGTTGCTTGTCCCACAGCTGGATCTTCTAAATTCGATCTCAAAATGATAATTCCAAGAAATTTTTCTCCATCCCACTCAAGTTGTTTCCGTATTGTCATCTCATATGTTACCATGGAACATATGACTCGTTTCTGTGAATAGTGTGATTTTAATCTTAATTACTTCTACCACTTCCTCTTCTAATAAGTTCCTATTTTTGAGCTCTTATTATAATAAGGAATTAATTGTAGTTGTTAATAATAATCTGTTTCTGTGTTTTGATTTTATATGTTTAAGAACAATAAATGGACCCCCTTTTGCAATAAGGAACCAAGTAGCAAAAATGAATTAAGGAGAAAATATAATTTAAAAGAAATTGATTTTGAAAAAATTGGGCGTGTTAAGTAAAAACTATATGTAATTTTTTAAATAATATTTATATTTAAACATAAAGCAAATAATGATTAATGTACAAACTATTACATTTTTTGTATTAACATAAGAATAAAACCACTTGGTCATTTTTTGCGAAAATAAATTTTACAAAATTAAAAAAGTTAAAAAGGAATCAAATAATAAAAACTGTTTAAAATATTATATTAAACTCTGTTACTTATGAAATTAACGACTAATCTTGCACAGGGTCCTCTAATACAAAGTCCAATTCTCCATTATAACCGTCAATATCTTCTTCTATAGACATATCACCGACAAGATTAGTATAAAATGGTTGATCGGCAACAAGAATGAGATCCATGTAAGATTGTATATCTTCCAATTTCGCTGTTGCTACAGCTTTTCCTTGGGGTCAAAGAGCTTCCAGGCTTTGACAAAAAAAATTGCCTGATGCTGATTTCCTTCCCTTACCTTTTTTGTTGATATTTATTTCTCTATAAGGTTCACCCTGATCATATTTTGTCTTCACAAAGATGCTGAATGGTTTTTCTTTTAAAATTTTTATTTTTCTTATGTGCAACCCATTTATTTTTTCGGCCAAAACATCCTTTTTTCTATTCGTAATTTCTTTCTCAATTTTTCTTGTTGATACAAAGTCATCTTTTTCCATAACAGTTACAACAAAAGGATTTTTTCTTCTACAGTTTTTCATTATCTGAACATAATCATCAGGTGAATAAAGCTTTTGCTGCCTTTTGAGGGCACACTCAACATCTCCAAAGTCGCTATCATTGGGGAGGAAGCTATACCCCGAAACTAAAAAATTTAAACGTATTTCCTGCAAAAAATCATTTTCTTCTAAAATGCATTTTAACAGTAACACTATTTTAATGTTTCTATTTTGCCCCCCACATGAATCACTCCATAAATTCAAAAATTGCATAGAATGGTCAACCCGAGTCATAATATATTTTCTTAGGCATGAGCCGACCTCTTGGGCACCTCGGCCTGCCTGACCTTCTGTCCAAAGATGAAAAGTGGACTTTTTTTCTTTTTCGGCATAGACCCCAAAATTATACAACCAAAGTTGTAAAATATAATGTTGGTGGAAAGGCGAGGAAGAGAAAGCGTTTTCTCCAGATCAAATGTCAGCGTTTCTGTGTCCTCATTGTATTTAGCATAAACTAAATCTGCATTCATTGTGTCTCTAGCTAATTCAGCGTCTCTCAAATGTTGATCATGTTCAGTAGTTAGCGTTTGCTTTTCCTGTTCATCCGTGCTTTTAATTTTGACTTCATATAAATCGCATTTATTACAAGTATCCTTTTTGGGCATTTTGGTTTTAAGATTAAATTCAGTCAAAAAAATTTTTGCGATACGCTGTTAAGCTTACACAATTTTGATTTTCTTCTCGATATAACTTATACATGAGTGTTACTGTAACCCCTATTGGCAAAAATTCTTGGTTGCTTTTCTTTACTCTGCAATAGTGTGATTTATAACGAGGAAATTTGTTTATATGAGCTATAACAGCGTTTCTTTGTTCCAGAGACATCTTGTTATGGCCACCGGCTATTCCTCTCTTATCGGGTATTGAAAGTTTTCTTACTTTACTAAGAGAGGTATTTACTCGCTTTGTAGAAATTCCTAATGTATGTATGAATATCTCTCTACAAATAACAATTTTATTGAGTTCGTAAACTCTAGAGAATTTACGTTTCTCAGAATTATTTGCTGTGTTCTTTTTTTTGCCACTTCTCTCACACACGTCGTAATAGATGCTGTCTGTGTGTTGTAATCTCCAAGTCTCCAGTAATGCGTAAAGATTGCTCTTCGTTGCTCAACAGAAATTCTTGTGTACCATTTGCTTAAACATGAACAATTAAAATCTACAAATGGTTTTGGAGCTACTAGTTTTCCTTTTGCTGAATGATACATGTCATTGCTGTTCGTCTTTCTTTTCCTTATACTTCTGTCCTGATCTTCAAATTTTCTCTTTCTTCCTTTTTTTGGCCTTCCTTTGCTGGTTTCTTCGATTGAATTGTTATTAGTAATACCATTCTCGGATCCAGTCTCGTTTGCAGAGGAACCCTCATCTGATTCTGAGTCATACACAAAATCTTTATCCTTAACGGAATCATCTGAACATTCGCCAAACTCATCTGCGTGCATTGGAGAGCTTTGATCCGTTTAACGCTGAAATAAAAATAAAAATATATGACTGACGATAAGATGGAAGTGGGTCAAAATTAAATGACAAATTTGGCCCTAACTATCCAATAGTGAAGTTAAATAATAGCTTGTAAAATAGGCACGTGAGAGGAAATAATATAAATTAAAAGCAGGTTTTGCAAAAAAACAACTTACTAAATTTTCTAAAAAATCGACTTACCAACGCATTATTGTCTTCTTTGTCTGAAACATATCTGTCTATGTTTGTGCCCTTTTCACTGAATGCACTTTCGTCTTCATATGGACTAACCTTAATAAAAAAGAAAATATTGAAAACTATCTCCTAAGTTGATGCGAATTAAAAATGTATTTTGCAAAAAGGAACCAATTTAGTAATTTATTTTAAAAAATCTACTTACAACGCATTACCATTTTCCTGTTTGCTTGAAACACAACTATTTAAGTCTTTTTTACCGGATTCTCTTTTGACTTCATCTTCACTAACCTTAATTAAAAAAAAAAGAGTATTAAAGAGTCGTCCCTTAAGTTGATAAAAATGTGTTTTGCAATAAGGAACCAACTTAATTTATTTAAAAAAATCTACTTACCAACGAATTTTTGCGTAAAACACTCGCCTTCCAAACAGCTTCTCACTTATTGTACTCGCTTCTCTTTTCATCTGGAGTAACCTTAATAAAACAAAGAGTAAGTAAGAGTAGCTGTTTTTAGGTTAGGTTTTTAAAATGTTATCTGTTTTAAATTTCTTGTTATTACATACCTGTATTTTGTCAGTTTGTTCCTTTTCTAACACCAAAGACACTAAAAACTTTCCTCTAGTTGCCATTTTCAAATAATTTAAAACAAACACTTAGGAAAACTGCACACGCGGTATTTCGTAAAGACACTTAAGTTAAGCAATATAGAACCAACTCCAGTGGTTCTTTATTGCAAAAAGTAAAAGATAGGTTCCTGCATTTTCAGTTGAGTCATCTGGTCAATAGATGTCGCACCTATTCATTATATGTTGGTTCTTTATTGCGAATAGATAAAACACAAGTGTTAGATTCTAGCTAACTAAATATCTCAATTTAGCAAAAAATGTCAGTTGGTTCCTTATTGCAAAAGGGGGTCCAAATATTCTTTCAGCAGAAACGTTGCAGAACAATTTAATAACAATAGAATAATTCATCGTCATTTTTTAGCACAAATACTTATTTCCAAAATTCTTCAACATCATCCGCGATTAAGTATGATCTAGTAGTACAAGTTCTTCACACTCGTTATCCAGTGATTACAAATCAATGTAATTGTCTAATACTGGAAACCTCTCTACGATAGGGATTAGAGAGTTAATTAAGAGTAAATCATAGCTTTTGTCAGATAAATCAAATCTGTTTTTAATTTCACTAACTAATTTTAAATAAAAGTTTAAATAACTTTTAAGTAAAATATTAGCGTTACCATCGTCTGTTTAAAAACAATTTAAAGTATGTATTGCACTAATTCCCAAATATATTTTCTCTAAAGACAAAATATTTAGAATTTTTGTGGTCAATTTTTAAAATATCTTTATCTTTTGTGTAACTTAAGTCCATATAGTTTGAACACCAATGCTTTAACAATTTTTCTGCCTCAAATTTTAGCCGGTGTAAGAACGGTTTATTACTTTGAAAAAGTAAGTTAAATATATTTGTCAGTTCCAGTACATATGACAAAAATGTCAAATATGCAAGTATATTTCTTCAAATAATAATTCACTGAAATATGCATTCAGATGTTCATATTGTTCTAACACTCGGTCAAAATACTGTTTTACAGAAATCCACCTGGTATTGGATGGTTGTAATACTTTATAGTGGGGTAAAAGTAGCCCAAAATAAGGCGATAGAGAAAATTTTACATGGAGCAACGCGACATAAAAAAATAAATTTGTTTTGGTGAAACTAAGAATACCCTGAGTTTTCCGGTTCGAGTAGGTGGGGGAACCCTTTCTTTTCACGAAAAAGGTGTTAGTTGGTCATTTATAAGGGTGGGTTTTCAGTTTTAATTTATTTTGTACCATTTAAAATGCTAGTTAAGAAACGAGAATGATGCCCTTTTATTGTCGCTGGCCAAGGAATCTTCAGTTCAAATTTCGTGAAAATCGGTTCATCGCCACCCACGATGTGTGTATAAATATACTGAAAAAACATCAAAAATTGAATTACGGCTAACTTGGCCAAAATTAAACAGTAACCTATGTAACCAAGAAATAGCCTACCAAATTTTAGCGAAAAATATCCAACAGTTTGGCCACAATGCCATAAAATTTTCAAAACTTTCCCCAATTTACCCAAATGATCGAACGAAATTATTTTTTTATATTAAAATGAAGGTATTGTTATGTACTTTCACGTGATGTAACTGAAAAATAACTTTTTTTTAATTTAGCCGATTTTTTTGTCATTTTTGGTATATGCATGCGCGCGGCGATTTTCCGTAATTTTCGGTATTATACGTATGCGCGCACAAGTATACGTGTAATTATTCATTATAAAAATTTCAATATTAATAATATCGTCATCGTGAGCAGGTTTTAAATATTTAGACAAAAGAAAAAACTCTCGAAGGTAAGATATATCTTTTTTTTTAATTCACTTGATTTTTATTAAACCTTTTACATATATTGATTATCTTATTTTATTCATGTTTTTTTTTCTAGTAGTCGTACTAGATGTGCTACTACAAGAAGTGTCTACTTCCGAATCGGTAACTGGAGTTTGGAATATTTCTTCACCCCCGTCGTCGCTAAAATCATATGCATCTGAGATATAATCTGAAGTACAAGCATCTTCTTCATAACGATCATCTTCGAATTTTTCAATATCATAAATATCAGAACTGATTTCTAATTGCTCAGGCTCTTCATCAACCACAGCCGCCTGCATTTTGGCACAAAGTATTCCTTCCATTGTGGCATAAATTGTTGCATGTGACGCCAATGGTTTTGCATGAGCAACGTTTAGTTTTGCATCTGATCTTACAATCACAAGCAATTATATTGAATAATTCATTAGGAAGAGGAGCTTTATCAGTTCTTATCGGCATCAGTTCATTATTTGTTGTTTACTGCCATCCAAAATCCTGTCAATTTTTGGTACTTCAGAGAATATCTCAGATATATACGATTTTAGCGACGACGGGAGTAAAGAAATATTCCAAATTCCAGCTATTGATTTGGAAATAGACACTTGTTGTTATAGCACATCTAGTACGACTACTAGAAAAAGAAAACATGAATAAAATGAAATAATAATCAATATATGTAAAAAGTTTAATAAAAATCAAGTGAATTTTTGAAAAAAAAGTTATATCTTACCTTCGGGAGTTTTTTCTTTTGTCTAAATATTTAAAACCTGCTCACAATCACTTTTTATTATTAATATTGAAATTTTATAATGAATAATTACACGTATATTTGTGCGCGCATACGTATAATACCGAAAATGACGGAAAATCGCTGCGCCTGCATATCGACTAAATTAAAAAAAAGTTATTTTTTAGTTATATCACGTGAAAGTACATAAGAATACCTTCATTTTGGTAAAAGAAAAATTTCGTTCGACCATTTGGGAAAATTGGGGAAAGTTTTGAAAATTTTATGTAATTTGGACTAAAAATGGAATTGTGGCCAAACTGTTGAATATTTTTTGCTAAAATTTGGTAGGCTATTTCTTGGTTATATATAGGTTACTTTAATCTAAAACTTCATCAAATTCGGTTTGATTTTGGCCAAGTTAGCCGTAATTCAATTTTTGACGATTTTTCAGTATATTTATATACACATCGTGGGTGGCAGTGAACCGATTTTCACGAAATTTGAACTGAAGGTTCCTTGACCATCAACAATAAAAGGATACCCTTCTCGTTTCTTAGCTAGCATTTTAAAGGGACCAAAATAAATTAAAATTGAAAGACCACCCTTAAAAATGACCAATTATCGCAAAAAAAATGGGTTGCCCCACCTACTCGAACCGGAAAACTCAGGGTATTCTTAGTTTCACCAAAAAAACTTATTTTTTTATGTCGCGGTGCTCTATGTAAAATTTTCTCTGAAAATCTAATTTTACTCCATTATTATGGCATTTTCTGTTCTAAAGAATACTTGGAATTTTTTAAATTTATTCTGATGATAGGCACTTCTGCTAAAATAGCCTCGATATTCCGTAAAAGATATTCTGAAGATCTGGGTAACTCCAAACAAGCTTTAGAACTTGCTAGGTGTATTAAATGACAACTACATGTAGTACAAATAATGCAAGGATTATCTTTTTTAGGTAGGTTTTGGTCTTCTTCTATTTATACCCTTTAAGGTATAATATAATCTAAGTCTTATATAAAATCGTAAGACAAACGTTTTTGGAAATACTACACAAAGATGTCTAAAAGTAAGTGTATTTGTGGTTTGAAAAAAATTATCGCAAATTATTGGTTGAGAAATAAAACTTCTAAAATTTTGTTCGATTTTAGTTATAATTTAGGAGCCTTTCGGCTGGTGATAGTATCTTGCCCAAAATGTGAAGTCCCACTTAGGCCAGCTAGCTCTGTCGAAAGAAATGGAGAGCAAGGGGTAGTTGGTTCAAAAGAGGGCGCCAGACCATAGACGGTCAGAAAAATTAGAAGTTCAAAGTATACTAATATATTACAAAAGAAATAGAAATATATACAAAAATTACTTACTATATTACAGCCTATAGAGATATGTACAAAAAATTTATATATTACAAATATTTGAAATACGAAAAAATATATTACAATCTATAGAAGTTTACTATGCTTAACCCCATATAGCAACCATACGATATTTAGCAATGAGTTAGAAAATGTTGCTATTCAGCTAGATACTTTACGTAATCCCTTATCGACTATTAAGAAATTTAAATTAATTAGTACTATACTAATTAAAAATTTATTCAAGCTACAATTTTGAATCTGAATTTAGCAGAACTATTAAATTTTTTCTTTGATAATCTATCAAACCACTATACCGCTCCCATGTAGTGTACTAAAATACTTAGCTTTATGGTAAAAACTTCAAGTGCGATTAGCCTCAGATTGTCCTCTCAGTCAGAGATAGTAGATTACTTCATCATCGATCTCCATTTTATAACCATACCATGTGGTAAAAATTAATAGCCCACGTCCAACACTTCAACCCAAATCTTCGCCTGGTTGATTCCAGTAATACAGTTGCGAATTAAATTTTTTACATTTCCAACAATTTAAAGGTTTGTCGACTTCATTGAATGTTTCATTCCAATAAATTTTAAAATTTCAAAAAAACATCCAAGTCATCAGGACTTATTTTCCGAAATGAACACAGTTGCAAGGATAATTTACCAAAAAATAAAACAAAATAAAATAAAATAAAAGCCTTATTTCCTAAGGTTTTTTTTTTAATCCTCTTACAGAGTTTACGAAATTTTATGTCTAGCTTCAATCAGATGTCAACGTAAAAAAGGCCGTGTTTGTACCATGCGGTTCCCTTCTACGAATTCTTTAAAGAAACCGACGAGAACCGAATGGACACGAACGCCTTACATATGATTTTATAAATCTTAACTACAATCTAGGCTCATAAATCTGATTTGGGCTACTAATTTTTCCTCTATCCCTTATATTAAACTACGTTATGCAAAGTTTTGGTTGCTATATTTTAAATTAACCGTAAAAATATCTATAAAATTCGGGCAAATATACGTTCGGCCTTGACCAGCAGCGTGAATGCTTAGTACGGAGACTTTGATTATAATTTAAAATACTCTATTTATTTCCTAATAGTACGGGAGCTAATATGAGATTTAATTATTAATAATTTAACTTGTATAATAACTTATTCTACACGTGTAACGGAGGTGTTTCCAACATCGCACGTTACAAAATTAAATTAACAAAATTGTCGTGTGTATTATTCAAGTTGCCAAATACACTTGCTTCAGCATTGTTATGGATTTGGAAGAAAATAAAAAGCGAAGAATCGTCCAACTCCTTACTGCTTGGAATATTTTATGCAAAAATTACAGCTATGAACAGTAAGTACTTTTCTCAATAAATATCCACAGATATATATCACAAAGTTTTCTTGGTTACATGTTTTCTGTTCCAAAATCTGTATCTATTTTTTGAGTGTTGACCTTCTTCTGGAAATGGGCTGTTGAGGTTTCTGTTGGTACGTCATTTAATTTCAATAGTATAAAATCAAGATCTGCCTCGCAATCCTCTGTGCCTGAATGAAATAATTTTAAACACAGTAATATTAACCTGAATCGCTGTGGGATTTTTACAATCACCATTTTGCTGCCCTACGGTTCCACAGACATTTTCTAAACAGTCTTGATTTAATTTGCTAGTCAAAATATATGTATACTGTGATTCTTTGAGATTATTCCAAAGGTTTTTTATGGCTATTTATTGTTATTTGTATGCATTTGAAACTTTAAATTTTATTAGTCACATCCTCATTTTGCTCATTATTTACTTTGACTTTACTGAAGAGGTCTAAATATTCATTAAGAAGGTCAACTTGATAAGGTAGGTTCTTGAAAGCTCTTCATAATTTTTTGATGCAATTGTACTTGACAAATTAAGAAGATCAAATATATGTTGTCCATTTTTGCTATAAATTCTGCAGTTCTATATATGCTTCAGCGGGCAGATATCTAAACTTTATATAAATATTCATGCCATTAGATACAATTGCGCCGAACAACTGGATAGCATATTTGACTTTCATTTTTTCAAATGAGTTTAGAGAAATATGAGAGAGAAGTGGTCAATTTTGTGCTGCTCTTACAGCATATGTTTTATCATGTTCATAAAAACTTTTAATAAATTTCCTTGAAATTCTATAGTTGTTGAATTAGAAGATCATATTTCATAAGCATATTTTTAATCGCTTTTAAAATATGTAGCACATCAAAAATGTAAGACATAGACATAGACATATTTATTTGTGTTAAACATACAAAGTATATATACACACGTCCAATAGAAAATACAATAGAAAAAACATTGTATAATAATGGTACATACATTATATAGTATATAGTAGTAAGATACTGTGAAATAAAACAAATATTGTATAATTACATTCACAATTCATATTACATCTGCAGGTAGGTAGATACATTACAATCCATGAATTCCTGGGTGCTATAGAGTGCCTTTTCTATTAAAAACGTTTTTATAACACATTTAAATTTATTCAGAGGAAGAGCAGTGATGTTTGTGGGTAGTTTATTATAAAATAATGGTCCAAAATAGTTGGTTCCATTTCTACTACTTGTAAGTTTTAAACACTTTATTCTTATTTTGTGTCCCTCTCTTGTATTGTGTTCATGTATTCTATTAAGACACTCGTATTTTGTTAAATTTTCCTTAACATACGTAATGCACAGGTAGCACAGAAGGCAGCGTGAGTAGTTTGAGTTCTGTGAATTTTTATTTTACATCGTCCTGATATCCCAGATTGGTCATAATTCTTATTACCTTTCTCTGTAAGCTGAATATTCTTTTAGCATGTGGTGAATGACCCCATCCAAGAAGAGCATACGAACACTGAGACATAAAAAGTGAATGCAGTAATAATACCCCTTTTTGGCATGATATTTATTAAACATCTGATGGCAAATATGCTTTTACCAAGTTTACCAGCTAATTTGTCCACATGTATATCCCATGACAGAGTTGGGTCTAAATACATCCCTAAAAATTTTACCTCTTCATCATTTTTTATATCGATAGATTGTGAGTAAACATAATTTGCTTGGTTTTTTTGTCATTGTCAATAAGTTGTTTGCCCGTCTACAAAAATGTAGGAATGATCAGCCGTGACATTTAATAAATTAGCTAGAGACACATAATCTGTAGTTATAAAGCACACATGTTTAAACCAACAAGTTTTTATTTTTTAATGTCTCAATAATTTATTTTTAAGGATTCGGATGGGTACGAAGAATTACAAAAATTGAATACTAAAGGTTGTTTCCACTTGTTAAATATGCCTATTATTACCGACATATGTAAAGCGGGTTGAGAAATATTTACGCTATCTTTATTTTCTGCTAGGCCAACTATGCCATCAATTTAGTGATTATAAAATAAATTAGCTTTAATTGACATTTCCTCAATACATATAATACACTATTTATTTGGTTTATCGAAGCAATCCACTTTCATTTTCAACATTGCAAATAATTGGGAATTATTTAGACTTGGATTTATTCTAATGCCTTTGACAAGATTTAAAAGTGTTCGGGGTGTTGAAAGGTAGTATTTCTCTACCAAGATTTGCTTATATGATTTTGGTCCAGTAAAATGTATTGCCAAACATTCCATTTTAAATTCTGCTAAATATCTTCGATCCTCTGGCTTTTTTTTATTGACTAACTTGAGAGTTAACAGAACGAGCAAGATCATTGCCACCGCAAAATTTATATGTAAGTGCATAATATTGCTCCAAATTATATTTTCTTCGATATTTTCAAATTTTTTTTCTTGTTCGAGAACTCTCTATTTAAAAAAAAAATTTCATTTTTTGAACTTTTGATGCTGTCTCGATAGGGAGTATTAAGACATTGATTGTCATCTATTACTTTTCCTACATGTAATTGAAGTAGCCATTACATAAAAAATTAACTGGAACTATAAGAACATCTTATCTTGTAGAATATTTATCTTAGTAATCTCCTTCCGATTGCATCAATTTGGGAGAACTGTATGATCTAATTCATAGGATCTTCAGGAAGTTCCCTTTTGTAATGTTGGGTCTTTTTGGACAAGATATTATATTTTTATTATTTCTCTATCTTTTTTAAAGTATTCACCTTCTATGATGCCCACTGAAAACCTCTTTGACACACATTGACTATAGGAAAACTGTATTGCCCCTTCAATTAGGTTATGTATTTCTATCACTTTCTAATCATTTGTAGAATATTCCCAACGCTTTCAATTTCTTGGACAGTGTTATATTAAACTTTCCTGTTTCAGGTATTTCTGTTACTACCTTCAGTCCATGTGAATTTCCTTTGGTTTTATTGCCAACTTTGACATTCCTGGATATAAATCTTCTAATATTCCTAAAATTACTTCATATGATCTACTTATTGCTTGTAAACATCTTGTTATAGAATTTTTTTAAGAAAAGGGCATTTTCTACTTCTTCTAATCGAGTTTTTAATGTCTGGCATATCTTTTTACTTGACGTGAAGAACACATAAATCTCCAAACTATTCGCACAACAGATAGAATATCTTTATTTGAACAATCAGGTGTACGATCAGCCATAATGGTGAAGAAATTTGATTGCTTAACTTCCCTGGCAATTTCTGCATGAACTTAGTTACCTAAAAGTTCAATAAATTCGTTTTGCGATCTGGAACTTGTATACATAGTGTGGTAAGGAGGAAGACGTTGATTATCTATTTTTCAGTACTTCATTATGTCGTGCAAGCAGACATACAAATTGGTAGAAGCTGTCGTCCGGCTGTTTCATTTCCTCTAAACGCGATTCCCTACGTTTTGAGAGTTCTGGATATGGCAAATAAAATTTTAATTATTATAGTATTATGTGACAGTACACGACTTTCTTCTACAAATACATCTCTTTTACTTCTATCCATTAGTACATCAATGTATCTAGATTTTACTAAAACGTTGCTTTAATCGTATAGCGTATTTTTATGGGAAGCAGAATTAAAACTCCGAGACTGTTTGCCATCTTTTACTGAACCTGCACTTTTCATCTTGCCCCAGTTTTTAACGTCCTATGCTGATTCAGGCTATATCCGATTTCTTACTTCCCAGGCCTTTTGAAAAAAGACAGTAAACAAAACAAAATGCTACATCTTTTAATGTGCTGTATTCTAATAACGGAAACTATTTGTACCATTGCGAGTTAAACCGATTCTTTCCATCACTAGGAAATTTTGATATCAAAGACTGATGTGGGCCCAATTCCATTAAATATGCTCTCTGCGCATCGGTTATATTCGAGTCTCGTATTCGGGATCATGTGGGACCATTAATGGTCGATGAAAATACCAGTTTATTTCTATTGGCAATATCTAAAAATTATACATTTTCTCATGGATGGCAATTCTGAAGACACAACCAAAACATTACAAATGATCAATCAAAATGGATTGATAGAAATTGATAAACTAAATTCAGAGAATAAATATTCTATACATAAAAACAAATTTACAAGAAAAAAGAACGTATTATCTAGTTCACTGAAATGTTAATGTTACAAATTCCAGTCAGTTTTAATGAATTCAAGAACAGTAAACGTCCAAATCACGTACTAGACAGATGATTGATTACGTACTGATTGAACAGCAATTTCAAATAAAATCGGATATGTCGGTTTATGTTCCAACCAAAACTAGATAGGATTTACATTTCTATCCACTTTACAGTACCACAGAAAGTTTTTAATTTCCGTCCTAGGGCCAATTGGCTGAACACTCCAAAATCTGCGATTTTAATGTTTGCGATACTATCAAGCAAAATCTGAGTTAAAGTGGTCCAATTCATTGATTTATTTCCTCTTCCGTTTTTCTACTTCTCGTCTATTTATTATTATAAGAGGAAAGTTGTGCGTGGTGATGCCAAATGCTATCGATATTATCATTTTTAGTAGTTTTTTCCATGATCTTCTTGTATAGTATTTCTTTCTGTGATTCTTCAATAAGTCTCTGGCTTAATTTCAATAAAAATGAAATGATTTTTTTTTTTAAATCTGGGATCAAGTAATGTAGCAATAGTTAACAAGCTAACTCCTATTTCCTCAAATGTTCTTGTAGTTTCTAATAATATAATGTTTTAATTGCTTACCAACATCTGTGACGGGACTTAAATTTGAAATTTGATTTATCATACAGTTCTGTACTAGGATCACCATGCTTGCTGTCACATAAGAATCCCCACTAATTTCTTTTGAAACTTGCTTTATTGATTTTAAGCTAGAAACGAATCTCCTTCACGATTTGTAGTTCTCCCACAGTTAATATTCGTAGAGAATCCGGAAATTTCAATAATATGGTACCTACATCATCAGAAATTTGTATAAATCTTTCCAACATGTTGAGTTCCACCTTGTCTGGACGGATTGTATCAACTTTAAATGATTTTTCTTTCGTAATTCATCGGACCCTGCCACGCTGTTTGATGTTTGATGTTTAATGCATCATCTGCACGTACTTTTTGGGGCTACAAGATTAAGCGTATGTGCGAAACACGGCAAATGTTTGTCTGTGTCTGTGATTTACCCAATAAAATCGAGATAGCTTTAACAATATTCGAATCATTATTTGTCACAGCTGCCCTAAAATTTTCTAAAGGAATTTTCCAGTGTCCAAAAATATTACTTAACTTATCAACCAAATACTCTCCAGTATAGTGCTCAGAGAGTTATTCAAGAGCAATTGTTAAATTTAATAACTTATTTTTGCATACCATATAAACAAAGGTCAAACAAGGTGCTAAAATAAAAAAAAAATAGTAACGCCTATGAGCTTCGAGAATTTAGAGTGTCAGTCCATACATCAGAGTGAATCAAAAATATTTAATGATATTTTGTTTTTCATTAATTTAAATAATACCGCATGTTTTTCGTCCATTAAATTGCTAATAGTTTTTCTTCCAGGGATGAAATATAATGGAATAACTGTCCTCATTAAATATTGAAAACCTACCTTTTCTATGATATTTAATGGGCGATTGTCTTTTGCAATCATGAAAATTATGACATTCGTTATTTTACTTGCCTTATTACCTCCTTCACTAAAAGAAGATTTTCCGAAAATGACTGGTCTATTCTTTGTTATCTCTTTCTACCTTTATGTGGAACAAAAGACTGTGAGTCGGCTGGTATACTTATGACGTTTACATCATTATTTTCGGTGACGTGACGGTAGGTGTTGGTGATCTACGTTTTATATCTGAATATTCTTATTATATTATATTCAGAATCAAATTTATGGGCCTTAGATTTTGACGTTGACGCTCTGCTTCTAAATTAAAAATACTTACATTTAAACCGTGCATTTTCCTTTCCAATTTTCAATTGTTTTTCATTTAGGTAAACTTTCTTGTGATTTCGCTTTAAATGGTTCATCAAGTTGGTAGTATTTCCCGATGATTTAACAAATTTTTGACACGGTTCATATTTTCCTCCATTATCACTTTTTACAAAATATCTCCAAAGTTTGTTAGGTTTGGAAATGGATTATTTGGACCGCATGGTAACTATAAGAAATAAGGAAAAAAAAAAAAACTATATTAGTCGCACCACAAGTCGCACACTATGAAATTGTATAAGTACAATAAAATATACATTACTTATTTATTCTCTTCTGATGAAATATCACCGATTTCCTTATGTTGACAATGTGAGTAAACACTGGATCGTTATATTAACATTTAATCCAACTAATTTATAATTTTTTACCATTTTGCTTACATAAGGATGATTCTACTTGAATTTAAATGTGTAACAAGTGAGTTAACAAAAAACTGACGGCTTATACTGGTTTGTACATTGAGTTTTTCTGATCAAATAAATATGTAGGTACAGTGGCTTACGTAACTTAGTGTCGTGTCGTCTTGGTGGGTGACAACAGCTGAGCGCTCAGACAGAATTGAGGGACATATATTTTGAGCTACTAAAACCGGAATCAAGTTAAAATAGCAAATTGAAAAGAAAAAGCTTTGACCAAAATGACAAAAAGAAGAATTTTGAACTGACTAGATAAAATGAATTTATAAAAAATATGAATGTTTTACTACTGAGAAAAAAATTGTCACTGAAAATTTATTAACAAAAAAAAATTGAGATAATTTGACCAAAAAAATTCGATATAAGAAAAAGCTAGTTCTGACTGACACAAAATGGTGGCTGGTAAACCCTGAAACACCAGGTGCACACACAAAAAAAAACTTAATCAGAGATTTTTCAATAAGAAAACGAGTTAAGATTACAGATTACACTGCAGTTTTATACGAGTTGAGCAGTTTTAAATCATAAGGTGCGTATAAGCTTAGCGAACCGAATATGTAATGTAACGTGCAATGCAATGCGCGTTGAAATTTAGCTTCCGCGATTATGCTACGAATAGCCTACGAACCGTGCATCATATTTGTTGGAATGGTGAATTTTTTGAATAAAAGTGGACTGTATTTCAAACTTCTATATTTGCTGTTTACAACAATTTTGCTATATCAGTACGGCAATTACGTAACACACTCTCAGATTGCTTATTACTAATTAGATAGTCCCTGATGGTTAGGTTACAACTTCTCTGGTTGGCTCATGCGCGATACACCACCTAGCAGGACCGTCTTAGAAACACATTTACATGTGCACAAGATATACAAAAATACATAAAAATAAAAAAATGAAACAGAACATGCCGCCGACCTTGAAATGACCGATTTCAAAGTAACATAAAAACGTAAATATTAGTTACAAATAAAACTTATGCTATTTATTGGATTTATCTTGTCTTTATCAAGGTCAATAGTCGTTAATAAGTAAAGGACAAATCTTGGTAATTGAACGTTTAATGACGCTACTACTAGTCAGAACGAACACTACCCGCACTAGATTGTCTGAACCTGGGTGAACTGACACTACACGACCCATCCGCCACTGCATCGGTGGAGCGTTGTTTTCCTTTAGTAATACCAAGCTATCCATCTTAATATTGGTGCTGCCTTCACACCACTTGGCTCTCTGTTGCAAAGTGTGTAAGTAATCTCGACTCCATCTCTTCCAAAAACCTTGAACTAACTGCTGCAGTTGCTTGAAATAATTCAAACGATTAAAATGATGCTTTCGTTAAATCCTCCTGTGGTACTGCTACCAAGCTGCTTCCGTTTAAAAAAAAATGTCCTGGTGTCAGAGCAAGTAGATCGGTAGGATCATTTGACAGAGGTAAAATAGGTCGGGAATTGAGGATGGCTTCGATTTGCGTTAATACTGTGATAAATTGTTCGTAAGTTAAATGCTGATCTCCGATGACGCGCTTTATGTGATATTTAAAAGATTTAACCGAGGCCTCCCAAATGCCACCAAAGTGCGGAGACAGCTCCGGGATAAAGCTTCATTCAACATGATTTTCAAGAAAATAGTTATGACATTTCTGATCTTCGGAAATATTTTTAATAATTTCGTACACCTGTTTCAGGTAATTATCTGCCCCGACAAAATTTTTGCCGTTATCTGAGCAAATACGCTAGCACCATACACGTATTGCGATGAATCCATACACATATTGCGTTGAATCGCAAAATCCATGAATTTGGTACGCTTTTGCCTTGGATGTGACAATGCAACGAGGATTTTTTAGTAAATTAAGACAATCGATATTTAAAATTAAATGTAACCACTCTGTTTTGATAGACTCAGGAACTGGTTGATCCCAATCGATTTGAGATTGCCACAATTGCTGCAGAATAATTTTCAATTTTACTATGCACGGTGAAATAAGACCTAAAGAATCGAATAATTGCGCTACGCTAGATAAAATAGACCGCTTCGTAATTTCTTCTGATTTTATTGGAATGTTAAGCGTGTAGTGTAATAAATCATTTTTAGAGTCCCAATTAATACCTAATGTTTCAGTTTCTTGATTAATTTGATATTCAGATTCCCTTGAATTTAAGTTGACGCCTTCGAATACCCGTAAATCGTTGGATATCCATTTTCGAAGTATAAACGATGCCCCTTTCAAAATATGATAAACGTCATTTTTTTTTAACTGCGTTTTCCAGAGAATTTGCTCCAGAAATTAAATCGTCCATGTAAAAATCGTTCATGATAACTTCGCTAGCTTGGGGATTACTGTCTTTACATTTAAGACCGATTTCATTTAACGTGCGTGTAGCCAAAAATGAAGCGCTCGCCGTACCGTAAGTTATTGTGTTTAAAGTATAGTGGGATATTTCTTTATTAGGTTCATCTCGCCAAATTATTCTCTGCAAATTTCTATGTGTCATGTATGTTTATCATACGATACATTTTTCTACGTCAGCTACAATTACTATTTCATGTTTACGCATGCGCACTAGGATGTCGAATAAATCGTTTTGTACCTTGGGTCCTACCTTTAATACATCGTTCAAACTAAGACTTGAAGATGTCTTACTGGATGCATCAAATACGACGCGGACTTTTGTAGTTGTAGTCGTGTCCTTCACAACCGCGTGCTGCGGTAAATAGTTGTGAATGTCAGTTGGATCATCTAAGTTCACATCTATTTTGAACATGTGGTCCAAATTTTCATATTCTTTTAAAAATTCCACATAATGCTTATAAAGTTCTGAATTTTTTGTTAACCGCTTTTCTAAAGATCGCAATATTTAATGACTCGCCTAATTCTACGTAATTATCTTTTAACGGTAGTTTTACTGTATATTTCCCCAATATATTTTGCTCTACGTTTTTTCGAAAATCCATTTCACATTCTAATTCTTCATTGGATAGTTTTATATGAGAATGGTCAATATTTTCAATTTCCCAGAATTTCTGTAGTTGTTCGTTTAAGGATGACGTGGATACAAAACATTTCAATGAAACTACTTCATTTTTGTAGGCCATTATTTCAACTGGACCCGCTAATATCCAGCCAAGCTTCGTACTTTGCAGAATAGGTTTGTTGTGGCCTAATTTTATTTGACTGTTATTTAAAAGTTCGACAAATATTTCTGCGCCTAACAAAAGATCAATTTTTTGAGAAAGATGAAACTCTGGGTCTGCTAAAATGATACCACTTGGAATATTTAAATGCGATATATTGAAAGAAATTTGAGGTAAGTTGCTCGTTATATTGCTGATTACTAAAAACTGAGCGTTTGTTTTATATGACCCGTCGACGACTTGAATTTGACGTCTCGTCTTGTACGTGATATTACAAGCTGTTTGGCTAATGCCTGAAATTGGTATATTTATACGAGAACCCTTTAAATTTAAACGTTCAAATAATTCGTTGGTACAAAAATTTGATTGGCTTGCCAAATCTAATAATGCACGACATTTTATTATTTTATTGTTTTGATCAATTAAATGAACTATAGCTGTAGCTAATAATATCTGAATGTTCTTCGAATCATTCTTATTTAAATTATGGGCCGCTAAAGTGACCTGAGAATTTGCTTGTGAATTTAATGCATTATTGCTTTCGGCATCGCCCGCTGTGACGCCACTGCTTTCTTGCACCTGATTAATCGCACTAACGCTGTTTTGCGTATTACGCTGTTGAAAATTATTGTCATGTAATATTGAATTATGGCGTTTATGGCAAATTTGACACGTTCTGCCATTGCAGTATTCTATGGTATATAGCCTGCTGTTCTTTAATTTACCATTAATTTAGTGTTAATAATAAAGTAAAGCCCACCAGCAAGTGCTAACGGCTAGCTGATCTGGTGCGGGGCGTTGGCGTGAGTTCTTTTAATTTTAATTAAATAGAGGCCAGAGTTTGGTGCATCGACATACACTTGACAACACCAGCATAACTGGTCTGTTCTGTTCTCAAGTGGGTTATACAAATAAAATTGATACTATTAAGGGCGCCACCCGCAAGAAAAATTAGTTAATAATTAACCCACTTGAAGACAGAACAAGTTTATGCGGGAAAACCTGAAAAAACTTTATTATTTGGATGGAGATTAATAAAAAAAATATAGTTTATTAACAAAATATTTTCAATTTATTTTCTTATGAATTTAGACACAATAAAATAAGGAAAGCTTAAAAGATAGATAGATAGATACTCTCACCACTCATCAGTCACCCAAATAAATTTTGAAGCGAAATTTACAAACAGTCCTACTGTAGCTCCACAAGATGTCTTCCACATGTACACCATGGACCACACCCGCTGCCAAGGAACCCCTATAATTTGCGGTGTAGTTCTGACGTTGAAATATACTTTGTCTCGGAGACAAATATTGAAAGATAGTCACCCAATCCAAAAGTGATAATGATTGACTACGTAGAGTGTAAATCAAATATTTATTATGGTCATCCAGGGTGAAAATTACATTAACTTGACGACAATCACAAAATACCATATACAACGTATTTTGTATTTTACTTACAATAAATCTGAAGAAATATGTATTGCAATTAAAAAATATTGCACGGGAAACAGAACTGATTAAATTAAATTTAATCCTATGCTAGACTAAATCAATTAGCCAGATAAATCCTGGATATAAAATATTCGTAAATATTAAATATTTGTCAATATAAAAAATTAATTAAAAAAATTAATATATTCGTCGACAGAACTACAGGGCAAGGGAAATAAAGAGAAAAAAAATATTAACATATGCTAATTACAGAATAAAGTTGAAATATAAAAATTTAGATTATTAACAGTTAATTAAAATAAATGGATAATAAAGTCTAATTACCTCTCAAATAGATGATTGCACTGATAATTGCGGATATTCAAAGTTGTAAATTATTTTACTAATGTATCTCACGAGAGTGTACTGATTTTGTCGATAAAGAGCAGGAAAATGATCTGAGATTTTGAAATTAGTTATAAGGTAAACTTTTATCATTATTAGTATTGCCAACATAAATCCTAAAACTATCTTGAGATAACAGAAATACCTAAAAATTAATAATAGTAAAGTTAACAATTGATAGTGATTGTATATTACACCAAAACTGATTTTCCTAACATGTGACGATAAAAAGAAAAGCCTGTAAAAGTAAGTAAACAAACGTTATTTATAAATCGTTCAGTGATTCGGTTTATCTCTAGATGGCGATACTGCGGTTAGACTGCATGTACTACATTTCTATAGCTCTGTGATGAAGTTAGTTGGCAAATGCCAAATAACAGCTGATTGTGAGAACGACAAAAGCATTGTGCATTGTGCATACAATAATGATTAACAAATGCATACGATTATATAATAATATGTATCTCATATAAAATGAGATTTAATTAAAGGTAAGTTAAAGAAAGTTAATCATATACACTGTTAAGTCAATTAAAGAATAAGAAAATAATGTAGGCTCATCACTAGTTTAGTTTATAAAACAATGTATATTGATTCTTAATATTAATAAAATACAATAAAAAATATAAAACTACTTTAGGGTTTCAGGCAGGAGTCCATGGAGACATGTGTGGAACACCGTTGAGAGCTATAACATAACAAATAACTATCAATAACTAATAATAACAAAATGACAAAGTTCTAAGTGTTTAAATTATAAGAACAATACTCTGAATCATTAAAGGATGAACGGTTATATTATATCTACAAAACTGTCATACGCGTATACAGTGTGAGAAGAAAGTGGAATTTTATAAATTTTTTTAAAAATTCGTAGCAGGAACGCTACAGGTATGCCCTGTTCTTAGACAGTTTGTGCAAATTCCCGCCTTTTTATTTCGAAGTATCGTGATTTATAAGGCAATGCTAACAATTTTTTACATTTATATGCACCATGGCCCTTTTGTTTACAAAATGCTCAGTTAAAATTACTGTTATTCTTGCCTGTGTGATCGTCTGTCGAGACATGAACTAAAGACTTATTACTACTGCCTTTTGAATTAATTTTATTAAAACTTTTGTTGCCCAATGATTCGAGAAGCTGACATTTATTTTTTTTAAATGTTAATAGATCGTCTAATTCAGGAACGTCTTTTTTGATTGAACCTTTCCAATCCCGGTTGCTTTGTAGGTCTAATTTTGTAGAAATTATATGAATAAGTAATGCATCCCACTTTTCCACTGGCTGGCCTAAACCTTTCAGTGCTCTGAAATTTCGTGAAAAATTGTCTAATAAATTTCTTAACGCTACGTGAGATTCTTTTGCAAGTACTGGCATGTCATAAATAGCCTTAACGTGACTACGTATTAAGACCCTCTTGTTTTCATAACGCTCTTTTAATAGTTCTAGTGCTGTGTCGTAATTTGATTCGCTAATTTCCGCTGCATCACCCTGTACACACGACTGCAGATAATAAAATTTTTGAATTTTACTTAGCTTTTCATTCGTTTTCGTTATTTTATAGAAGGCAAACTAGATGAAAAGGTATTTGATAAATTCGTTTGAGGAACCGCAACAGCTGATGCAATAGTCGATATATTATTACTTCTAGTCACCGTTTCAATGATTGCTTGAGCTTTTGAACTTGTCTTCAAATGCTCCTCGTTCCAGCTCGTGCTGCGTAATTGTGTCTAGAAATTCAATAGCTGACTGGATTTTTTCGAACTCATTCATCTTCAAACTTTTTTACGCGTGTTTTTAATTCTGTAACGTTATTACTATGATGAGTATTGTCGATAAATGTGGTAAATCGTGTGACTTGGCCTTTTAATTGACCTCTGCGAAAGATCAGACCTTTCAGCTTTTTTTTCGCGTCCTCGTTAGACATTTTGTTTATCTCTTGTAATTACTTTTTTCAAGAGACTTGTGTGTACTGTAATGTGATAAAATGACAGAACTAACGCAAATCAAGAAGAAAAATGTAGGACATGGAAAGTGAAATGTAATGGACCTACTTGTTTATTGTTTGCTCCGCCCTGTGTTGTATAATTACCACGCTGCTTCGTTGTTGCTCAATCGCCGTCTCGATGCGGTGACCTGCTGTCAAACTTTCAAACAGCTGTTCTGCTGTCGCACACGACGCTTGATTCTCTCTCTCCTTCTCTACTTCGAGTTGGTTGAGTCGCCTTGGATTTCGCGCCCCCTGTTGCTAGATGAACTGTATAGCTTAGGACGTTCGCCGATGTCCTCTAATTGACCTCCGGGAAATGGAATCAACACGCTTGTATGCCAACCACTGCCTTTTGTTGCTGCAAATGCTGTATTTTGCTTGCTTAACACTTGCACTTTCGATTTAATTTTGATTTTAACTCCTTTCTTTCTCACTGCTAGGTTGTTTTTTGCTTGTTTGAATTTGTATCTTCACTGGAAATTTCACGCTACGTACTTTTACTGTTTTAATTTTTTAAGTAATTTCGCTCTAAGGACCAATTTTGTTGGAATGGTGAATTTTTTGAATAAAATTGGACTGTATTTAAAACTTGTATATTTGCTGTTTACAACAATTTTGCTATATCAGTACGGTAAGTACGTAACACACTCTCATATTGCTTATTACTAACTAGATGTCTCTGACGGCTAGGTTGCAACTTCTCTCTTGGCTCATGCGTCTTAGAAACACATTTGCATGTGCACAAGATATATAAAAATACATAAAAATAAAAAATGAAACAGAACAATATTCCTAGAAAATGCGTGGTCGGTTAAGATTATAAAAAGCACGCTTACACATATTATATTATTAATCTTTGCTTGCACGTTGCTTTGTTACCATCATTTTTTGTAGAAAATATAAATATATTAACTTTGATTAAATTAGAAAGTTTCGTTTGTTTTTAAAAACCAACTTCTCGAATTGTCAAAAGATAATTGGCGCAGTCGGTAGGATTCCAAGAGCAATCAATATATTGATCAGTGTTCGTCTCAACGATTTACTTGGTGTCCAGAATCTACAATCTAACATCCTTGAGTGACGTCAGGCAAATTTTCCATTGGGGATCACGACATCAAGTTCCACCGTGAGAGTAAGATTTTTGGAATTCATCTTTTATTTCCGTAATCATTTTCACAACACCCCAGGAGCAAGGGTAGCTTAAGTTCAGGAGTAGGCAGATTGAGAATTTGTTAGAAATTTTTATCTCAGCTTGCGATGGCTTTCATGCTTTCAAGTATTATTCAAAAACTGACACAGAAATAAATAAATTTATTTATCAGGCAATTTTAGGTAAGCTAAAAGGTAACGCTTTATTGATTATTGGTTCTCGTTCTGAATTAAATACGTGGCCTTTAATTAAAGAAGTATTGCGCAACACGTACGGCGAGCGTTTAAATCTTGACAACTTAGAGCAAACCCTTATGACATGTTCTATACAGAAAAACGAGACGTATCACAATTTTGCGAAAAGATTACAATTAATCCGGTCCAAATTAGCATTAAAATTAAAAACAATACCTATAACAGTCATGCATATTCCTACAAAAGAGATTCATCTCAAACAATACAGTAATATGGCACTAAAAATATTTGTTAGGAACCTAGACAGACGTTTACGTGACAAAATAATTGGGCAAACGCCGACGGACACGCAATGGCATTAGTTCAAGGGGACGAAAATTTCGAACTTTTCCTTCAACCACAATATTATAAACAAGTACCTAAAAATAATTTGCTATCAAGGCCTTACTACCCTGTTGCTGGTCAAAGACCTGTCCAAAATCATCCTCAAAAACAATACTCATTTCCGATGAGACAATTTGACCAAATAAATAATCAAATACCTCCAAATCAATTCATTAATTGCCATCAATACCTGGCTAATTCACAAATACCTCCAAATCAATTTATTAATCGAAATCAATACTCAACTAATTCACAAATACCTCCAAATCAATTCATTAATCGAAATCAATACCCGACTAACTTACAAGTATTTGGTAGGCCGCTAAATGTTTGGCAACCCGGGTCGATTTTCGCTGGTTTAGGCAACAGATGTTCAATTTTAATTTATTGGGGTCATTCATCGTGAATGATTATTGATATATAATAGCAATTTTCCTTTTGTTCGGCAGTTTTAATATTTGTGTGGATATATTTTTAGAATAATCTAATAGATTATTGAGTTTTAGATTCACCGAGTACTTTGGGTCGATAAACGCGTGGCACGTGGCCGCAGGCAACAAGAGGCCAAGGAGGACAAAATTGGATGAAGTTAACATTTGAGAACTAGTTTCTGGCCACATTAAAGTCCAATAACCCTGGAAGGAGTTATTTCTGCGGAGGATTATTCTTCAAATATATACGAGGTGAGTAGTTTTATTTCTCTGATTTTTTTCAGATCATAAAATTTGTATGATTTAAAACTGATCAACTCGCATAAAACTGCAGAATTTCCTATTGGAAAATTCTGTAATCTTAACTCGTTATCTTATAGAAAAATCTCTGATTAAGCTAGCTTAATCACAGATTTTTATATCTTTTACCGTTGAATTTCGTATCCAAATAATTTTATTGAGAGAATCCACATAAATATTACTGCATATTTCGTTGTATTATATATTTTATATCACTGATAACTATTTTCACTTTTTAAAAACATTTATTATTAACTTTTACAATTGTTTTATATATATGGTTAAATACACTTGGTACAATAAAAATATATGTCTATATGTGAGACGTGAGTATCATAACTGATTCTGCTGCCAGTCTTGGCTGTATTTATAACATTGGTTGTAGACGCTGACATAGGCATTCCAGGAATTAACGCTATGCCAGCGTTTCACATGTGCACATGTTGTTCGAAGAAGTTGTTATCTCGATAAGGGTATCATATTACTTGATAATTTAGTCCGAATGGTTACTATAATGTTTTAATATTAATTTAGAATATGACAAATATATAAAGTATATTAATTTAGCATATAACAACTCCCTCTTTTTTTGAAAAGTCAGTGTTATTCACTGACTTTGTAGGAAGTGAGGAGACAAATTGCGATGCCAATAGTTATATACACACTCACGGAAAAATGTTTGGTTATAAAGGGCTCATTAATTAGTTTGTCCAAGTCTCTCTAGTATTGTTCGAGTTTGTGGTTGGCTATGTCTAAATTCTCTACATTTAGATGAACGAACTGCAGGGGTTCTAACTTGGGTAGTTGGAATTTTTCAGGGATGTCACTACAACAGTCATAGGGTATAAGCACTGGATGTGAATTGTCTGTAATGTTAATAGTGTTGCGCCCTTCTGCTTGCACTTTTGTTATACCGACAAACGCGTAACAGGCCGGGTGGAGTTTTAATATTGCGTTCCTATTAACACTAGTAATTTTTGTATCCATTTGATTACAGTTTATAGTGATATGGATAGGTTCAGACACAATAATTAGCCACACATTGTCTTGTAGTTTCTGAACGTTATATCCTTGTCCGTAGACGAGGGAACTTTCACAATTTTCAGGAATTTTCCTGAAGTTCTTGAGTAGCTGGGCTTCGCATGCTGCACTACTGTCGATCGGGTAGGCGTAGAGGTCTGAACATAATTTCTTGCGAGCATCTAGTTGTTTGCATGTGCTCAGATCTTTGACAGGGATGTACATTAACGAATCATCGTTTCGCGCAATGAATTTTTGAGAAAATGACAAAACGTGGTGTAGGCCAGTTCTATTGTCTAGAATCGGAATAGGGTATAAATGATACAAAGTATAGAGCTGTTGTTCTACTAATGGTATTCTTAAAATGAAGACAAGATCTGATTTTGACTGAAAGGCTTCTAATTCAATAATTTCTAAATATTGGGGAATTTTTGAGTATTTGACTGGGAGGGGTAAATTATTTTTAACTAGATTTTGAGAGATTTTCTGTAGTGCGGTAATCAAATTTTCAGGTGTAATAATTGAAGAGTGTATTATTTTCAACCGGGCAAAGGTGATTGAATTTAAAATGTCATCTAGGTTACTCTGAAGGTACAGGTAACTTTCAGTTAGTTTTTCACATGTTTCTACAAATTTTAGTTCGGCTTGAACCAGTGCGACTCTATCATTTACTTTGTGGAATGCGGTTTGAATCTTTTTCATGTCCTCGTTAAAAGTTTTTATGTTAATTTGTATGTCCTGAACTGTTTCGTTAAAGGTTTTTATGACGGTAGAAGTAACAGATATTTGGTTTTGATTTGATACTGTCTGTGAAGAATTGCCCGTCTTCAGCATCTAGATTGCCGGTAATCGCTTTGAATATGCTACCTGCTCCATTTATTAAACCACGTTTGAACCGTTTAGTGTTAATGAACACTTCTTCAAACTTTACCTTAAGGGAATTTGAAATTTGGTTAAGAAGCGTTATATGCGTTTTAACTTTCACCAGAAATTCTTTAGTTTCACGTGAGTCGCGGTTGAATATATTAACGATTGATTCTAAAATTTTGTTATTGTTGGTGAAGGCTTCTTCGAGGCTTGGTAGATTTTTGTGGACTAATAGAGTCCATCTGTCGTTGGAAATTACTATTCTTGTTTCATCGTGGTAGTAGACTCCGACGGTGTTATTAATGGGTGTTATTTGGTACTGGGACATGGCTGTTCCGATCAGCAGGGTGAAACTGTAATGGTAATTTAGGCTTCAAAATATGGTTTTAGCCTGTCAAAGTTAGCTTTAGTTTTTTATTTGTTTTTGTGTTAAGGAGGGTGACTGAGTTTTTGTGGAGTTCAAGGATTTCAAATGGCCCGTTAAATTTATTGCGTAACTTATCGGTGATCTGGGACTCTTTCAGATATACCTTTTGACCAATTTGATATTCGGGGGTTTCCTTTGAAACATGGGCATCAAATCGAACCTTCACTTTTTGTTTCTGTGTTTCGGTTCTCGCGCGTGCGACTGTATAATAATAAGAGAGACGATTATTTAAATCTCTGATATATTTCGTGACAAGTTCCTCTTGATTATATAATGTCTCGGGTGGTCTGCTAGACGTGTGTCCGAAGACTAACATGAGTTTTATTTGTGGAGTTATTGTAACTAACATATTACCGCGTAAGGTAGTATGTTGAAGGGGTGTTCGTCGGGGTGTTCTGTCATGTGTATTCTGATCATCTCTAACAAGGTAGAGTGAAACCTTTCTAAGGAACCGTTTGACTGGGGGTGTCCCACGCTCGATTGTGTTATTTTTATGTCATAAAGGAGGCATAAATCTCGTAAAGTGGCGTTATCGAATTCACGGCCGTAATCGCAATGGATTCATAAAGGCGTTCCAAAGTGTTGGAAGTAAATGAGTAGAGTGTTTGCGATGGATTTCGCCGATTTATCTTTGATGGGGTACGCTTGGCTAAATTTTGTGAGTTCGTCGCGTATTGTAAGCGCGTAATTTTTTGTGGGAACTTCCAGAACGTCAATGTTTATGCGTTCGAAAGGGGACTTGGGTGTTTCCGTGATTACTAGAGGAGTTTCTAGGTTTTGCGACAGACTTTCATCTCTTGGCAAATTTTTACGAAATTTTCGACGTCCTCTGTCAATCCTGGCCAATTGTATTTTTCTCGAATGCGCCGAATGGTCTCATTTATTCCGCGGTGGAGATGGGCTTTCCCGGTATGGTATTGATCGATAATAATGGGAATTTGATCATCGTTAGGTGTTTTAGTAACGTTTTGGCATATTTTAAGTTTTACGTCTTTTTCCGCTAAAAGGAATGACAAAATTTCGAGGATAGGGAGCTCGATATTGTTTTCAATATGGTATGTCTTAGAGTCCTCGAATGCTTCGCGACTATTGTACAATGAGATAAACAGATGTTGAATTACTGTTTCGGGGTCATATGGTAGAGCTACGATAAAATAATTTCTATGCCGCACCGACTTACTGGATAATTTATTTAATTCTAAATTCCGAAAGTCTGTTTTCTTCGTACAAATCTTCAAGGATTTTGTAATGCAAATCTTCGAGATTGTTTTGTTGGAAAAAGGTCGCTATATTTTTGTTGGTTTTGTCTAGGAGTTGTCCATTCGAAAATTCGATCTTAGAGTAATCGATAAGCGATTTTGTTTTATACAACCTTGTAAAGGTTTCGAATTCTTTTAGGGCGTTCTTTTGTTCGTTTGTGTCTGTCGTGTCACTTTGAGTGTCAGAGTCGGGTCCTCCTGATGTCGAGGGTCCTTGAATGGGGAACGTTAACAGTTTGGATTCTGCTTGGAAGTTAGAATAGTCTAGAATGTGGTTTATCTTTATGCGAGACAGGGCGTCTGCGTTTTTGTTAATGCGACCGGGTTTATACTCGATTTCGTACTCGTATTCCTCGAGCTTTAGTCGCCAGCGTGCTAGACGGCTTCCGGGGTCTTTTATAGAGAAGAGCCATGTTAAGGGTCTATGGTCTGTTATGAGTTTGAATTTTCGACCAAATATGTATGGACGGAAGCGTTTCACTGCCCATACGATGGCTAAAAGTTCACACTCGATGGTGGAATATTTACTTTCAGCTTTGCAAAGCGTCCTTGAAGCGAAAGCAATCGGTAAATCTTTGCCAATAGGGCCTTGTGAGAGTATAGCGCCGATGGCAAAGGCACTTGCATCTGTGGTGAGTAGGAATGTTTCGTCAAAGTTCGGGTAGATAAGAACTGGGGTTGAAGTGAGAGTTTGCTTTAATTCCTCGAAAGATTTTTTGCATTCTGAGTCGAAAACGAAAGGAACATCCTTTTGTAACAATTTGGTGAGGGGTTTGGATAGTTTCGCGAAGTTACTTATAAATCTGCGATAATAGCCTGCCAGCCCATGGAAGGATTTGATCTCCTTTTGATTAGTAGGCTGGGGAAAATTTTGGATGCACCGTATCTTATCGGGGTTTGGTTTTACTCCTTCATTGGTAACGAGATGGCGTAGATATGCGACCTCCTTACGAAGGAACTCGCACTTATCAGGTTGGATTTTTAGATTGGCATTTCGGAGGCGTTTGAACACTTCGTTGAGACGGGAAATATGTTCATGGACTGTCGGAGAATATACGATGATATCATCCATGTATACGAGACATCTCTCGTTCTGGATACCTACGAGGATATTATCCATAACCCTTTGGAAGGTGGAAGGGGCATTTTTAAGTCCGAAGGGCATACGGACAAATTCATAATGGCCATTGTCTACGCTGAAGGCGCTTTTCGGGATATCTTTTGGATCTATCTCAATCTGGTGAAACCCAGATGCAAGGTCCAATGTGGTAAAGTATTGACATTTACCCAATTGATCTAGGAGGTTCGAAATGTTTGGTAAGGGGTATTTATCTCCTACAGTTAACTCATTGAGTTTCCTGTAGTCCACGACTACGACCCACACTGGGGACGACCAGGGGGAGCTAGAGTGACGAATAATATTTTGGTCTAACATTTTGGATACCTGCGTTTTGACCTCTTCTTTGTGTATCTGGGGGTATCGATACGATTTCATAAAAATTGGTTTCGCGTCATTAGTATCTATTACGTGTTTAATTTCATTAGTGAAGGTTAATTGGTCGCCTTCAAGATAAAAAATGTCCGCGTATTCTAAACAAAGTTGGGTTATTAGTTCATCTTCTTCGTTTAAGTGGTCCAGGCGTAGTTGGTTTTTTATTTCGTATTGTCTGTCCACATAAATTTGAGAGTTTTCTTCGCCTATTTTGTTTATCGAGAAATTCTGGATTGGTTCTAATTTTATCTCTGAAAGATTGATGGTTTTGGGTATTGCATTTGCATTTAATATAGAGGTAAAAAATTCACCTTTGTCGTTTACTCGTACTATTGCGTTAGGGAGTCTTACTTTGTCTATTTCGGTAGCTAGCAATATAGCTTCCGTGTTAGTTAGATGGCATTTAAGTTTGGTAATTTGTTCAGTTCGTGGTTCGACAGAAATTATATTTGAAATGTCACGAGTAACATCTTGAGTGTCTGGGTTTGGGTAAGTTTGTATGTCTGGTAGATCTTGGTCTGTGACTTTATGAATCGGAATTGTTTTGAAATTTGTTATAAGATTTTTGTTTTTTATATCCACTATGCAATCATAGTGTTCCAAGAAATCGGCACCTAGCAGTCCATCGAACTCTATGTCGAGATCGCATATGTAAATTTTGAATGGTTCATTGTCATCAAACGGGATAAAGACGGCTTCATTAATAACTACTTTTTGATTGGTTATGCCCTGGATCGTAACATTTTCCGGGCATCGCCTACTATAATTTTTACAAATTCTAGGTTTGAATATGGATAATCCGGCGCCTGAGTCGATTAATATTTTATGCGTGTTAGTAGCGTCATAAATATAATATAAATTTTTAGATCTAACAGACAACAAGGGACTTACAGGAACTGTTGTTCTGGAAAGTTGAGATTTGGGTTGAAATCGTCCAGGTTCATTTGGCCAAATTGGGTTTGTAATACTGTCATGTTGGAGTCTCTGGTTTTGTGATCTGGTGGCTCCGACTGGGCATGTGGGCCTGGTCGAAAATCCCGATTGTACACAGGGGTTGTATCGAAAGTCGGTTCCTCTGTATAATAATTTTCGGAGGGGCTATTAGCAGTATAATAGTCCTCACTAGTATTGTCATGTTCCGAAGTATTAGCTGTATAATAATTCGGACTCGCGTAAGGGTCGTTATCAGTATAGTATCCTTCGTTGATATTTTCGTGGGGGTTGTCAGAAGCGTAATAATTTTGATTTTGTTCTAGATTTTCAGGTTCGACATTTGGGTACAAATGAAGCGTCCTTCTATTTACATTTGGTTTATAATAGTTAGGATTTGGTTGAATCGTGGGGGGTCTTACATTGTTAAAATTTCTGTTTGGTGTAATAACTGGTGGTCTTTGCTGTTGGAAGTTTTCTGAATGTCCGGGGTTTTGGTTGTAATAGTTGGGTCTTTGTTGCTGGAAATTTTGCAAATTTCCAGGATTTTGGTTATAGTAGTTAGGTCTAGGATAATTTTGGGGGGTACCAAAATTTGGAGGTCGAAGATTTTGTTGCTTTTGACGGCATTCACTAGCAATATGTCCTGTGCGTTTGCAGAATGAACATTGTTTTACATTTGAGAATAAATTTGGGTTGCGCATAGTAGTAGTAGCACTATTGCCGCGATTAACCTTTTGTGTTTCGAAATAGTTTAATTGGAGCTCTCTGCGAACTCTTGTTATTGCCGTTAGCATATCTGGAGGATCACTTGCCCTAACAACCTGCGCGATTTTAGGTTCTAGTCCTGTAAGTAAAGTGTTCAGGACCATACCTTCCGTTAATTGTGTCTGAGCCTGTTTTTGCGGTACTGTTAATCGTTGTTTATTTACAGAAGCATGCATTTTCGCTTCATGTGTTTGTAAGCGCGCAATAAACGTGAGCGGAGATTCATTAGGAAGCTGTCGCATCCTTTGTAAATCTTGTATTAATGAGGTTAGGTCTCTACTATCTCCAAAATGATTTTCTAAAAGAGTTTTAATTTCTTCCCATGAAGTGGGATTTCTAGAGTTCACTAGTTCAGCTGCACGACCTTTTAATTTGTTTTTGATGTGAACGGTTAAGAGTACTGTTTGATTACCAATTGACATTTCATAAGCAGTTTTGCATGAATTTAAAAATGTGTTTAAATTTATTTGATTTCCGTCGTAATCAGGAACGATTGAAAATATTTCACTCAGTTTGTATGGTTCAAATACTTCTGGTTCTGGTTGATGTTGCTTTTGTTATTGTTGAGCCATATTTCTAGTAGTTACTGGCATAAACTAATTTAAATTTGAAAACTTAGGTTTGCTTTACTTTAAGCGTATAGACAACAGAACTGTTCTTTCCACAATACGTGCAAAATACGGCACGATTATTAATTCAATTTAATTTTCACTTAAATAACGAGATGATTCTATAAGTACTTACATATAAATCTTCATTAGTAGACGTTGGTCCTTTTTCTGATTAAGGGATTTGAATCCGCCACCTGTTGTCAAAGTTCTCCTTGTTCCGGCGATCCTTCTCCTGAAGTTAGGCCCTTTTTGGGGGTGCACCTTGTTCTTCGGGGGGTTTTTCGTCAGTTAGGCTTTTCTTCCAGGTGTTTTCCAGATCCTACAGCGACTGCGCCAATTTTATATCACTGATAACTATTTTCACTTTTTAAAAACATTTATTATTAACTTTTACAATTGTTTTATATATATGGTTAAATACACTTGGTACAATAAAAATATATGTCTATATGTGAGACGTGAGTATCATAACTGATTCTGCTGCCAGTCTTGGCTGTATTTATAACATTGGTTGTAGACGCTGACATAGGCATTCCAGGAATTAACGCTATGCCAGCGTTTCACATGTGCACATGTTGTTCGAAGAAGTTGTTATCTCGATAAGGGTATCATATTACTTGATAATTTAGTCCGAATGGTTACTATAATGTTTTAATATTAATTTAGAATATGACAAATATATGAGGGGTCTAGGTGCAAAATCCTCCAAGTCACATCTATTCAATTTTACAGTAGAGACCAAAGCTATTACAGATAACTGCAGCCATATTGTTATGTAGTTGTTGGTTTTAGATACTTTCTATTCCAGTCCTTGACCAACAGAGGGCATCAGAAAATATATGAAGTAGTGGATTTGACATAAAATCGCTTTTAATTATGGACTTGGCGGGATTTGTAACCAAATTCGGCAAATTTGGTTGCAAATCTCGCCAAGTCTTGTTCGATCTGACTTTTTTGTATTATATTCGTTAATTTTTCACAAAGAACCAATCCATTGCAAAACGAAGTATATTTTATTCATTATAAAATCAAAATATAAGAAAAAATATATCAAAAACTAAAAATAAGTTTCATTTTCCTATTTATTCATGAGACTAGAAAGAAAGAACATTTTATATGATAAAGAAAAGTAGTTTCACATCCCAGTGTCTTCTTCCGGGGGAAATTCGTCACATAACTCATTTGTGAGTAGTTGTGGATCGCTTTCGTCATTGTTCAGGGAAAAATTTATAGCATTCTTATAAAAAGTCAGATCAGGATCATTTTGCCAGTCCATTCCATAGTGTGATTCTAACAATTTGGATACGCTGTGAGCCTTCTTTTTGTCACTCAATCTACCAGGTTGTATCACATCTGGGTTAATTGAATACATTTTTTTACCTTTTTTGCAAATACCCTTTGGAACTCCACAATCTGTATTATAGTTAATTTCGCCTTGCACTTCAACTGTACCGTTTCTCTTCGAAATCTTAAAACGTTTACACTGCTGAAATTTAAAATGCCATACTCCTGGGGCCTTGATAACTTCTGACACTGCTGTCTTCCAATCGAATGCATCCCAATCTTTTGCCAATTTAAAAACTGTTGCGTTTTGTGCTATTATAGTGGTGTACTGCTCTGGATCTGTGATCACTTCTGTTTTTTTAATTTTTCTTTCAGAAATACCAAAAGCTCGATCTGGGGGCATAAAACTATGTCCTACAACCGGAAATATAAGTTCAATATGCTGAATGTTATCAGGGGCCTGTCTCTGAAGAAAACTTGCAAGCATACCTATCATAGTTACATTTTTGTTTTGTCCTGGACAACCGTCAGCAAAGATGAAAATTTCTTTGATATTTTTGGAGAATTTATGTTTTGTTAATCTGTCAAATAAAGCTGAAGCTATAACACTTGCATTTTTTGGTAATTCGAGGTCGGTCCATACATAAGCAGCCACTGTGTCACTGTTAAGTTTAGCACTTGAGGTACCATTTACAATAGTGAAGTTGTAAAAATTGTATTGCGAAGAAAAATAAGCTTTCTGATCTGGTAGTTTCGGTAGAGCTAAGTTTTTTTGGCAGTCCATTGAAAAAACTTCTCTGCCAATTTTGTCAGTTTTAAGAATGTTGTAGAATGATTTTGCTTTAAGCTTGTGTATTTTTTGTTAAACCTTTAGTTCTTCTGCTTTCTTTACATCTGTTTCCTTTTTAAGATTTTCCTGGTATCTTAAGCAAGTAGAGCATGCATCCGTAATAGGAGTTCCAAATCCTATATTATAATGTCTTGCAAAATAAGAACGAAAATAATGTTCTTTAACTTTAAGGGATACTGCTACACAATCATTATAGAGCCTGAAGAGTTTTCTAATACTAAGCTCACATGGTAGGTACGTTCTTTTGTTTATTTGGCTTCTACAATAGTGGGACTCCATGCATTTAAACCTCTCAATAAAGTTACTCATAGCTACTTTTTTTGGATTATTCTTCTTTAGAATGCGATCTCCTCCTCTGTTTTCTACTGGTGTCCTGCCATCAAAGAAAAATCGCTTAACCACCCCCTGAATTCTATCCTTCTTTAAGCCTATAATTTGCATAAAGGCATTTCTACATACCCGAACTCATTCGCCGCCTTTTTTTGGTATTTTATAAGTAATTGATACTTGTTTTTGGGAAACCATACTCCCTTCTTCTCTTTGTGCCCTCAATCGTTTTCTTTTTGGAGAATTAGCCTCACAACATTTTAAAATGAAAGCATCTTGTTTCAGTTTCGATGGAATCTCATAAAATCTTTGGTGAACAAACTGCAATTCACTCATTGTTAACAAGTTACACTGTAGTAAATTAGTTTTATGAACACATCTTGGTTTTTCAGGCAAAGCTTTAGCAGAATACCTTGAGGAAAAAAGAATAACTTACTATTGTTTACAACTTTTTGCTTAATATCTTACCTCTTTCTCATTGCAACAACTCTTTTATGTTTGTCACGCTGCACAATTCTTTTGCGACTACATTCTGGAGCCGTCTTTTCTATGGAGACACCAATGTTATTCATTACACTATTATTATTACAACTATAAGAAATTCACGTAACCTTACTTTAATTACTGTCCAAAACAAACTAAAGCACAAATACTGATTCTGTTATTTAAATGACAGTCATGGCCTCCTAAATCACGTGCTCATCCAACTCTATCATGATTGGTCAGATTGGACTTGGCTGATTTTGCAAATGAATTTCATTGGACATGGCGGGTTTTGCACTTGTAAGTGGGTTTCTTACCTCATTTTATTATGGTTCTGAGTGGAATTTGCACCTAAATGAAATACGACTTTATGCTCCTTGCTATAAAGAACAACATGCCATGCCTAACTCATTTTTCACAAAAATGTGACTTGGCGGGTTTTGCATCTAGACCCCTCATATAAAGTATATTAATTTAGCATATAACATATATAAAGTTTTTTTTTGTGTGCACCTGGTGTTTCAGGGTTTACCAGCCACCATTTTGTGTCAGACCTTCTGTCTGAATAACTAACTAGTTTTTTCTTATATCGAATTTTTGTGGTCAAATTATCTCAATTTTTTTTTTGTTAATAAATTTTCAGTGACAATTTTTTCTCAGTAGTAAAATATTCATTTTTTTAAATGCATTTTATCTAGTCAGTTCAAAATTCTTCTTATTGTCATTTTGATCAAAGTTTTTTCTTTTCAATTTACTATTTTAACTTTTAACTTGATTCCGGTTTTAGTAAGACATTAATTACAATTTCTTAAATTTCTCTTTTGCTTCTCTTCTGTTTGAAATTTATGTTATAAATTATACTGGTTTTCACACATTTTCTCCCTTTTTATGTAAATTCTGAACCAAGAAGAGGATTCATCAGTACTAGTAGCTCAGTGATTTGATTAGGTGGTTTGGACATCATCGTTGAGAGTGGATGAGCACATAACTCCAAATATTCATCAGGAGAGGATCTGAGTTCAAAATATATGTCTCTCAATTTGTCTGAGCGCTCAGCTGTTGTCAACCATCAAGACGACATGACACTAAGTTACGTAAGCCACTGTACCTACATATTTATTTAGTCAGAAAAACTCAATGTACAAACCAGTATAAGTTGTCAGTTTTTTATTAACTCACTTGTTACAAATTTAAATTCAAGTAGAATCATCCTGTGTATGGAAATTGTAAATAGTCAATATTATTCATTATACTGTTATTTTGTTTAAATATTTGTTTAATTCTTTTCACATGTGTTGTATGTTCAAGAATACTAATCTATCTGTTTCTTATCTTGAGTATAAATAAAAATACGCTGGCGCCCTTGCTCTCAGCAAGAGTCTGAAAATAAAACCTCACGATCCACACCCACCGCAGAGCTAGCTGGAGCTATGTAAGCGTAACACCTTCGTGGGGTGAGCCAAACATTTCACAAGGTAGCGTGTTAAAAATTGGCTTGAAAAAAAATTAATCCAACTAATTACACTTACAGTACATACATATAAAAGTTGATTTGCACACAATACATGTGCTTGGAATAGCCGTTATGAATAATTGTAACGTATTATGTCTTATGTGGAGTACACACACGCCAATAAGGCTTAAGTGACTAGTAAAGGGGGTACTGCCCACACACTGCGTGAGTTGCCAGCGTCCTTCAAATTATTACAAGGCGGCGTTGCCACATTTAAAATAAAAAGCTTAATCTACGAAATAACATTTAAAGAAAATAAAATTTATAATAGTTCTTCCGAGGTGGGCCTCAACAACGACTACAATCTAAAAAAATGTAATTTTAACTATAATTCTGGGGTGTAATAAGAATAATTTTGTGCCACAATCCACAACGTAAATATTATAAAAACTGGGAGTATGGAAAATCCACCATTTTAATTAAACATAAGTGTGGTATGGTTTGCCACATTGAAAACCACTGTTATACACTATACGATAAGTTTCGGCATTCCAAGTCTAGCGAACACTTCACGCAATACAGTCACATTCCCATATGCGGTAACATTATTGCTCATGGGAATAACTTCTAACCACATTTTTCTTTCAAAGGTATTCTCAAAGTCTATATGCTTGACCACGGTTCGAGTGGCGCATTCCACGGATACAAAGGAAGTTTAGTGTCATTCTCTTTCGATTCTTAACATGAGGTACATGATTTAATATGATTCACTATATCTGAGACAATATTTGGCCAATAGGTATGAAGTCTCACCATAGATTGTATGGCACCGGTGCCTGGATGACTATCATGCAAGAAAATCTGGAGAATTCTCCTTACCAGGTTGGTATGCAATGTCGTAATCATAGCTGTTTAATATCATCAACCATCTTAAAAATGTGTTTCTTGCAATTTTATGTGTTTCTCGGTGTTCTGACTACCATCTCTAAAGGTTTATGTTCTGTCAATAATGTGAAATGACGTCCGTACATAAATTGGTGAAATTTCTTCATTGCAAACACAATTTCCAGTGCTTCTTTATCGATTGCCGAATAACGTGTTTCGGTCTCATGTAGACTTCTGGAAGCATAAGCAATAATCTGCGTAAGATTTGCTACGGTTTGTTTATCTTCATCTACAGACAACGAATCCTGATGAACATTTCTGTATTTTGATGGAAGTGTGTTCAGGATTTTGATTGAAATTGCCGCGTCACTGATCGTATCTCCTGTTTCTTTGATCTAATATCTCCTTAGATGTATCGCAATTTTCAACTAGAGTTATCTGGGTGAGTTCCATCGCAGAAGTAAGAACGAACATAGCTAAGGAATTTTTCTTATTCTACATTTCCAATTCCTGTGACAGAGCTATTGAGGATTTTGGAATGGTTCCATCTGTCATTCCAAACACGCCTTTCGCATTCAGAGTACATTTGACTTGGAATTTCCATGGTCTGTAATTGGTACCATCAAATTTGAAAATATTACCGAATTTTACTGTGTCCTACATTTTGTTCGAGTCGCACCACGATACTAAAGTTTTAAACGAAAATTGTTAAATTTCACGATTTTGCATACAAATTTTCGCGTAAACTGGACCATACCTGTTAACAATCTCGTGGAAGTTGTAATGGGCACAACGGTGAAGAACAAACTCATTAATTATGATAGAGAAATTATATTATATCGAATATATCATATTATAATAATAATAATAATAGCGAATAACAACATAAAATTCGTACAGGCACAATTTGCATATGTAAATCCTGTGATATTGATAACAAAAAAAACAACTAAAATTACTGATTCTTAAAATCCCTATTAATTTATTATTTACAAACAGAAAGAACATTATTGTATGAACACAATACTTGCATTTATGTAACAAAAAATTATTTAGGATAATTATGCAAATTTCCATACTAATGACAACAAAAACATTTCCAGTGTTTTAAATAACTACTCTTAAATTTGATAACACTCTCTTATAAAGGTAAATTCATACAATACTATTTTAGAATCTATTACAGCAGTTCCCTCTAAATTTTACGGAATTAAAGTGTACTTATGTAATTCAGTGATATTCTGAAAATTATCAATATTATTCTTTTGAAGTTCAGTTCTAGAAGGGCCAGACGAAATATTCTTACCAAGTGCAAGTTTGACCATTTTTTCAATTCTTGAAAGCTTCTTTATCATATTTAAACGCGAAGAGAACATTTCACACACAAATAATAAGTTTAAGAGGTTATGAATACTGTTAAATTCTATAATTTTAAAACCACGTATGTCTGAACTTAGACGTTTTTAAAATAGTACAAGGAGTCTTTTACTTTATTAAAACATTCTAAGTCTGACTCAGAAGCTTTTGATAGTTATGTGTACTATCCATTAACATACAAAGTTTTAAAATTTCTTAATAGCAAGAGTTTTAACCAGAAAACTATTTAAAGGTTTTGTTGAACATGCGCAAAATAAAAAATCGTAAAAGTGTAATATGTATTTGCCTAAAATTCGGACTTTTAACGACGGTTTTAAGAGCAGGTCGATAATATGTGCCTTGCTGTAGTTTAAACTTTTCATCAGATCTGTTACTGTTTGAGTATTTTATCTCTTTCAAAATATGTCTCATTCTCCAATGTGACGTTATGTAATATAGTGAAGTTTTTACTACTTTTGCCTAAGCTCTCATTACAAGTTATTTTGCCTGCCTTATTAATTTTATTGATGTTTTCCATCACTGTATCACCATTTTTCTTTCCACAAGGTTTTAGATGTATTTTCTCATTCTGGTGATCATGTACGTTTATTTTGAGACTATTGCTTTCTATGAGTAATTGCTTACTATTACATAATAGACCGGGCGCTGGATGGAGTTGAGTGTGCAAAATGTGAGGACCGCATTCGGTGTATGGTTTTGATATCAGAGAAGCATGCAAATTATGATTTTGAATGTTGCCAGGAGGTGTATTGGTCCAATTTTTTTTACACCCCACCCCCTTAGACATCAAGTAAATGGACTGAACACATGCTTTGCTATCATTATAATAATTGTTTTAGTGGCAATATCAATTTTTTTTTATGATTAAAGATACTTATAGCTAGTCAAGTGGAAAAAGAACAGAAAAATTAACAATGAAAACAAAATAGCATATTTACAACTATTTACTAAACTAATATAAGACAAAAAATATATTTAAACATCTACAATTACTGGGTAGGCAATGGACACATTTTGACTACAGGGCGCTTAAAAATTTCATTTTTTGTTTTCACAGAGACGACTCTAACCACACCATTTCGTCCAGGAAATAATTCTACAATGCGCCCTAATGGCCACTGTAGCGGTGGGGTATTAGGTTGTTGTACCAAAACAATTGTACCAATTTTAACTGGATTAGAAGGAGTATTCCAGCGCTCGCGTACCTGTAATGTGTGCAAATATTCTAAATGCCATCGCTTCCAGTAATCCTGAACTATACGGTCTATCATTTGATATCTATCTAAACGATTTAATTTTTCATTAGTAAGATCACATGCCGGTAATCTATCAAGAGGGGTAAGTGTTAAAAAATGCGCGGGTGTGAGTGCCAGAGGTTTAGCTGGATCTGAACTTAAGACACACAACGGACGTGAATTAAGTAAAGCTTCTATTTGTATTAGCAATGTGTTCATTTCTTCATATGACAGCAACTGATTACCTACTACCTTGTATAAATATGTTTTAACAGATTTTACATTACTTTCCCATAAGGATCCAAAATGTGGCGCAGCCGGGGGGTTAAATTTCCATTCAATTCCTCTATTAGTTAATTCAGTTGAAATAGTTTCTACAAATTCCTTTGACTCAACCAAACGATAAATTTCATGAAGCACAGTTTTAGCACCAATAAAATTAGTTCCACAGTCAGAATACATTACAGAACAGAGGCCTCTACGCGATAGGAAGCGTTTGAATGCTTGCAAAAAATTCGCAGTTGTCAAATCGGAGACTAACTCTAAATGTATTGCTTTAGTAGCAAGACAAACAAATAGACAAATATATGCCTTTTGTGAATGTGCACCTCTTCTGCGGTTAAGTATTATATAAATCGGACCGGCGAAATCAACACCGGTGTGCAAAAAAACTTTAGCTTGTTGAACTCGACAAGGAGGAAGATTTCCCATTAACGGAAATCGCGGTTGAGGTCGGGCCTTAAAACAAATATTACATTTATGTATTCTATTTCGTACTACTCCACGCGCTGCTAAAATCCAAAACCGTTGTCTCAATAATGATAAAACTAAATTAGGGCCTGTATGAAGGTTGTGACAATGATAATGATCTATCAATAAATCTACTAAATTATCCTTTTTAGGGAGTAAAATCGGATGTTGGCTATCAAAATCTAAATGTGAATTTACTAAGCGTCCGCCTACTCTGAGAATGCCATCCTTTAAAAATGGCCTAAGTTTACGTAAAGATGAGGCTAGTATTTCTTTATTTTCTAACAGTGAAATTTCCCGAGCAAAATGAATATTTTGAACAATTTTTATCAAAGTCTATTCTGCTGTCTGTAAATCTGAAGCAGAAATATATTTTCGACGTGGCAATTTTTGAATAAAACGTAAAAAGTAAACGCTACAACGGAGTAATTTTAACCAAGATGAGCAACGTTCCATTAGAGTAATTAAAGGGTGAACAAAATCATTAGTAATCACCAATGTTACTAATTTTTCTTCCAATGGAGTATAATTCTCCTCGGTAAATGATCTAATGGGCCAATAAGACTCGTCAGACCTCAGCCAACTAGGTCCAATAGTCCATTCCCTAGTGGCCATAAAGCGGGAGGGTATTAACCCTCTCGAAAGACAATCCGAAATATTAAATTTTCCACTTATGTGGAACCAGTTTATTGAGGGAACTAATTCTTGTATCTTTGATACACGATTGGCCACAAACGTTTTCCATCTATGAGGAGATGAATTTATCCAAGTAAGGACTACAGTTGAATCAGATAATGCTAAAATTCTATCGATTTCTAAACGCGACTTAAAAGTTTCCACTACAAAATTTATAAGTTTAGACAACAAATGTGCAGCAAAAAGTTCTAGTCTGGGTATCGAAAGAGTTTTTAAAGGTGAGACTTTAGTTTTTGCACATATTAAGCTAGTTTGAACTCGACCATCAGTCACTGTTCGCAAATAAACAACTGATCCAAATGAAGTTTCACAAGCATCGGCAAATCCAATTAATATAGCACTAGAATTCTCAAAAACTCCTAGATGACGCGGAATTTGAAATTTACTTAAAAGTGGCAATTCATTTTCAAATTCTATCCACTGTTTTACAAAACTATCAGGGGGGATTTCATCCCAGCCTACGTGATATGTCCATAATTGCTTAATAAATAATTTAACTACTAAAACAACTGGGGCTATTAAACCTAATGGATAAAAAAAGCGGGCTACTACAGAGAAAATATTTCTCTTTGTACATTCACGAGGCTCAGAACGTATTTTAAAAGTAAAAATGTCTAAATTAGGTTGCCATTGTAGGCCTAAAACCTTTAAATAATCAGTTTCAAAATTAACTACATCAACTGCACGATTTTCTATTGGTATCTGTGCTAAAAGTTCTTTAAAATTAACCGATCACTTTACCAAATCAAATCCACCAGATTTAAATAAATGTACTAATTGTTTATACAATAATTTTGCTTGACTAATGTTTGAAATACTAGAAACAAGATCATCCATATACATATCTCTACAAACTATCTTTGAGGCCAATGGATAAGAGTTTGCTTCATCTACAGCTAACTGATGCACAGTTCTCAAAGCTAAAAAGGGTGAAGATTTTACTCCGAATGAAACGGTGTTTAATTCATAAGTACAAATCGGTTCATTAGGCGAAAATCTCCATAACAAACGTTGAAAACATCTATGTTCTGGACATAAAGCTATCTGCCTATACATTTGACGTATATCTGCGGTAAATGCTATTTCACACAACCGAAAATTAAGAAACATATTCAAAACATCGGATTGTAATTTAGGTCCAGTGTACAATAAATCATTTAGAGAAAATGAACTATCTGTTTTGGCACTAGCGTCGAACACTACTCTTAAAGGTGTACTTGAACTTTCTAATTTAAGAACACCATGATGTGGTATATAATAAGAAGGTGATACAAAATTTTCATCATAAATTTTCGACATATGCCCTTGCATTATGTAATCATTTATTACGTCCGAATATTGATTTTTATAATCTTCAAAAAGTTGAAATTTCTTTTCTAATGACATAAATCTTCTAAATGCAACTGAATATGAATCACCAAGATTAGATGAACTAGTTTTAAAAGGCAAAGCTACACTATACCGTCCAGATGAATCTCGTTTATAAGTCGATTTAAAAATATTTTCACATTCTACATCTTCAGGATTTTGAAAAGTTTGCACTGGGATTTCCTCAATTTCCCAAAATTTACTAACTAAATTTTCAAGTGGAGGATCTATAATTGTACAAAAATTTTGTTGAATTTCATTATTTGAAATAACTGGTACTGTACCCATTAAAACAAACCCTAAACTTGTTTCGAGAGCTACAGGTGAATTTGGAGGTCCAACTATACGCGTTTTTCCTAGTAAATGTGGGTATAACTCCGCACCTATTATTCCATCAATCTCCCCTGGGAGATGAAAAGTTCTATCAGCTAATGGTAAATTATTAATATAATGAAGTGAATCAGTTTGGACTACAGAAAATGGTAATTTCTCCACTATATTATCTACGACTAATGCATCTAATGGATATCGTTTAGTTGGGTCCAAACAGGAAGAAATAACTATATTAACATGACCCCTAGTTGAGCACGATGCTACGCCAATGCCTCGCACTGTGGAATGCGTTTTCAATATGGGTAATTTCAACCGCCGACAACATTTAACTGTAATGAAATGCGATTGACTAGCAGAATCTAACAAAAATCTAACCTTCTGCATTTCACCGGTTTGATCTAAAATATTGACAATAGCGGTGGATAATAATACAGTTTTATTAAAATTAAACATTGGTTTAATAGCGGCAGAACAAACACTCATTAGTGATGTAGAATTTAAATTAGAATGATTATTAAAGTAATCGTTAGAAGTCGATGTTGCGGCTGCGGTTGCCTGGGTGTTAGAATTATTAGGATTTACGGTGACCCCACTACTCGATGGCACCTCCACACTATTTACTACAGTTTCACACACCGGCTGTCTATCATAGTTTCCGCGAATCGATTTACCAAAATGCAACAATGAATGATGTCTAAGTTGACAAAATTTGCAATTAATCTTACTTTTACATACCAAAATTTTATGAGAACCTAGACAATTTAAACACAAATTTTTATTTTTCACTACCTTATAACGTTCATTAGGGGAAAGTTCTAAAAATGTGAAACAATTGGAAATTAGATGTGTATTAGCACTACACATCGGACATTTTGTCGGATTGTTATTAGTGTTATTAATAACAAAACTATGGCTAAATTTCGTTTTATTGTTACCACTATTTAAAGGTGTCTTACTGGAAGGATAAGTGCGCGAATAAATTTTTGTTTGTGCTTTGACAAAAGTAATAATTTCCTGGTAAGAAGGTATGGCAGAATCTTTATGGGAATTTTCAAATAAACGATGAGTTTCTGGATCAAGTTTTTTCAAGGCTAAATATGACAAAGTGTAGTCAAACAAATCTTTAATATCTAATTTTTTTAAGAGCCCTAGTGGCAGTATCAAATTTTTCTAAAAAGTTATTTAAATTATTAGCAGAAGCTGTTTGTGCTGGTTTCAATTCAAATATTTGTTCTAAATAAGTGTTGGCTAATAAACGTTTATCCTGAAATTTATCAACTAAGGCCTGCCAGATAATATTAAAATTATCAGCTACAGGTGGAACTCCAGAACAAACAGTTAGAGCTTTTCCATTTAATTTCCCAATCAAGTAATGTACCTTATCCACGTCATTCAAATCTTTATTATCATGGATAAGATTTTTAAAGCATTCATAAAATGTTGGCCACTCCTTAGGGTTTCCTGAAAACCCAGGTAATTCTATTTGTGGCAACTTAGGAATATTTTTAGGTGTACTAGAAGTCTCACTATTACTAGCGGCACGTTTTGCAAGAGCCTTATCTTCTATAGCTAAAATGTTACAATACAATTCATCAAATGTGTCCAATACCTGGTAATTTGGTGCATAATTATCATCTATTTCGAAACTAAGTGCATTTATATCATCTACTATTTGCAAAAACGACACTTTGGTGTCCTCTAAAGATTTAAATCTGATCCTAAAATTATTCAAATTTGTCTCATCATCAAGTTTTTTACCCAAGTCAAATAATGATTGTATTCTACGAAAATATTGTTCCTTTTTCGACACAAGTATACTAAGCTCCTTTTCCTTTTTTGTTGGTGCCATTTTCAGCTTAATAATAAGGGATTTATTATTAAGTTATTAATTAACAAACAAAAAAAATTATTTTCTTTGCAACAATGTTGTAAAATTGCTACTACCAGTACTAAACTATTACTAAATTAAATTAACTAAAAGGTATTTATTACCAACAACTTGTGTAATATATGAACTACAAATTTTTAGAGAGAGAAAAAAAACCAGATGCACAGAAAAAACTACCATATAAAAAAACGCGATAAAAACTATAAAGATGATAAACTCGAGGATAAACTAGAAGGCTATAAACTAAGTGAAATTATTTTACTAAAAATACTTTGACTATATTTAAGAATGAAAAAAATAACAACTAAAAAATCTAATTAACTATCCGTGCTCGAACGGAACCAAAAAAATGTTTGTTATTTTTCTCAGCAAAACTAAAGAAATGAATCAAGTGTACTGTATCTAATAATTCAAAAAAGGGGAATTCAAAATTGACTTACCATCAGTATCGATGCACTGTTTTTCCACTGTTTATTATAGGGCTAACGGGATGGACAATAAGGAGGTAGGATATAATAAACAGAAACTCAATTTTGAACACAGCCATAAGCAGTAATACTATTAATAACTAATATGCGGTGTAACTAAGGTATATAACTATCTCTCAACAACACTGTATGTAACTGACTATGTATTTCATCTATATGTTTTTTCTCTCTATAAAAAAGGTCAACAAAAAACGAAAGACGAACATTCGAACTAATAAACAGGACAAGTAGGGCCATCTGATGATGGGAACATTAATTCAAACAATTAATGGGAAAGGAGTTCTAACCAGCTGTTGTAAAAAAATCTTGAGAATAATTCATGCATTCTATAAATTCGGCAATTTGTATGCTTCTTAAGGCTTCGTACAAGAGCTTATGTGCTCTAATACCTCTGTTATAATGAGTACCTTTCAGAATTGACGCCAAAGTATTCACACCATAAATATCGGCTTCAATAAGAATACCGTCGAGTCCACTCTCTTCTACATATTGGCCCAAGCACCGCAAAAATTTTTTTTGTAAATGAAACGATCCAATTCTCAATACCAAATTGTCAAATTCTTTATTTGTTAGTTGAATACTTTTAGCGATAAGATATATAGCCATGTCGCACGAGAGTACTGCTATTTTTTTTACCGAGTGCAAGACTTACGTTGACATAATTTTTCATAGCGGTATACACAACGTCTTTGGAAGTCGGTGGCTGAGGTATGACCGGACTAAATCCAACAGTAGAAACAGGTGCGGTTTCAGACGATAGTATTTGTTGAAATGGAGTCCATCCTGGTACCGAATTTGTAGATGATCGGCAGAAATTACTTTTTGATAGACTATATTGCAGTCTACACAAGACCCAGAGCAAATTATCAAATTGTAAATTGTTTTGACTATTATTTAATAAGCAGCTACTGTCCTTATAATCCGGTATTGACGGCTGCATATTTTCTTGAAAATGAAGAATTTCTTGACAGTTTAAAAATTTTAAATCCAACTCGTTCAGCTCTGCTGTAGGTTTCATTTTAATTAAATTAACTTCATTGTCAGTGGGTCTTTTTTCTTGATATATCACCATAGCTGTAACATGGGTCGAGCCTTTCCCACTTAATGTTTCTTCGTTGAAATCATTGTTATCAATAGCTCCATGAAGAAATAACGATGAATCTCGAACTATATTTTTAGGAATAAGCAATTTCTTGTCCATATCTTCACACACAATTGACGTTGTTACTTCGTTATCGAGGTTTTTTAATGCTTTGTAACTAATGCAATGTCCACATTTATTCAATATAACGATTAATTGTTTCGATCGAGTCAAATGATGTATAGATTGAGCTAAAGCTATATGCTTTGGAGTCTGTTTCTCAGTAATCGTGAAATATATATCATAAAACACTGATAACGCTCGTCGAATATAATTCTCACTTAATTTGTTATTCTTTGAACTGAACAATGCTTGCATCAACATTTGCCAATTATTCGGTAATTGACCTTTTTGTAAAAACTGTTCAATTAAAATTTCATCACATAAATACCCATCTGGTATTACTTTGGTATTTAATATTTCTTTTCGAAGTTGTTTAGCTACTTGAACAGTGTAGTTTGTTGAATTTACGGTACGAATATGTTCAATGACTTCATCCAGTGGTATATTGCCCATAAACACCAATGATGATTTTGATCTATCACTCGGATATGAAAATAAAACATTTTCACCATACTTATCAATGAGCAATGATTTCATAACGCGTTTTTCTACAATTGCATCTTCTATTTCAGTGAGTTCAGCTAGTCGCTTGGCCAAGAATGACACTTCAAAAGAGTGAGATGTTAATTGATCTTTCATTTCATCGATTAGCTTTTCAAATGCCTCCATAAGTATGTCATGTGGTATTTTACTTGAAGGTCTGCCTGCTGGATTTTCAGAATTTCTTGATTGCCGCAGATAATCACGATAACAATGTTTATGATACCTCACTTCCATTGCAAATAAATCAGCTGGATGTTCGCAAATGCCAATTTTAGTGAAAACATCATCTTGTTTTTTTCGAGCAGTATTTAACATTTGTTCCGCTGCTGAAATTTCAGAACATAAAAGAAGAGTTTTGTTCTTATTTCTTGTTTGTTTACCACAAATTAAACATTTCTGATTTGTATCAAGTTTTAATTCACTTCTTGATGAGCGACGAACACGTTGGCTACCTGAAACATTTGCTTCTGTAGAGGAAGTGGAAATAGAGGCATTCTCCTGCTTTAGTAATGTTAATTCTCGACGCCTTATTTTCTCTTTACTAATATAAGTTGCAATACAAGCTCGATGCCAGGAACAATCGTGTGCAATAAAGTCTGTATCACTTTCTATTTTCTTACTAATGTCATCTTTTCTGCGATCTGCGGCTCTTTGAATACTAATAAACGTTTGTGATTTTGGATTTTTCACTAAATCACCCGTTTTATCACAAAACAAACACGACAATTCGTTTAGTTTTCGCTTTTTTACATTTATCACTTGTACTGACATTGTCCGCCCTTTTATTTAAATAAAACACACTAATAAAACACTCAACTGCAAAAAAACTTAAATAATATTACTTAGATACGTAAAAATAAACCGTTATGGGCTACGAATTCTTTTTTACTGACTATTCCAAGTGCTATGACTCAGCAACGTGCCGAGCGGAGAGAAGAGTGGGGGAAAGGGAAAGGGACCAGTACAGCTGCCGGCAACATGTGACTTTCTATTGTTTAGGGTCTCAGGTAAAAGAATTTGAATATAGTTGCCGGTCCTCACATTTTGCATACTCAACTACCTTTGGCGCCTGGACTATAATGAAGCTTCATTATTTTTCAAATTAATTTCTGTTTTCCTACCGACTGGGCTAAGGCGTAAGGTTAGTGACCAAGAGAGATTTCTCTAATAATTTACTAGACCTAAAAATCTTTGTAATTCATTCTTATTACTCTGTTTATCATAATCTAGGATAGCTTTTACTCGATTTTCATCCGGTTTTATTGTACCATCACAAATAGGTACACTATAATATTCTTTTACAATTGATTCACTTTTAAATTTCTGTAAATGATAGCTTTCTCGGGGGTTTGCCATTACACCATAAAACAAAAATTAATTTTTTACATATACCAATATAAAGTAAATGCATTGGCTCATTCACCATATCAATCCTTGAAATAGATTCTAAAATTGATATACCTGTATGATGGCCTTGAAACAAGACCACGATTATGTGAATAAATATAAAACTACTACAGTACAACAATATAGAAAAATATAGAATACTTGGCTAGTGTGTGCAGAGATAATTCAATAGTATCAGCTGAAAACATACAAAATGATTAGCTCCCTGTAAAGTTAAGGTATGATTAATACACAGCGGTGCAAATTTTCAGTTGCCTAGAGCCCCTACAGTTCACACGAAACACCTACGAGTTGCATAAAAAATTTACAGGAACGGCCACACTCGAGATGAGATACTGAAAAGTACGGTTAATAAAACAGTTCTGTTACTCTTCAGTGTTCCTAGGGCCCCTAGGGTACACACGAAACATCTACAAATAACAGTGATATGCAACTTTTCAATGTACATAAAGCCCCGAGGGTACACGCGAAACACCTTGCGTATAAAGTTTTACGGGAACGGCCACCCTCGAGATGGGATGACACGGTAGAATATTATTAATAAAACAGCTATGTTACTCTTCAGTGTTCCTAGAGCCCTTGGGGTACACACGAAACACCTACGAGTTGCATAGAAGATTTACAGGACAAGTTCAGTAAAACAATCCTGTTACTTGCCAATGCTGCTAGAGCCCCGAGGGTACTCTCGAAACACCCATAAGCAACAGTGAAAATATTGAGAACCGAATTGAAAACATACCTGCTGGGCATATAATTAGATCCTGTAAGACACATATCTTATTAGAAGGCTCTGGTGTATCAGGATGTTCAGGGACCAGTTGCGAGCGACTGTAAGAATGTTCTACAGTAATAGCCGAATACCCTGAAGATCCTTCCATTGTGGGAAATGGTGTTGGGGTTGCGTTTGAATTTAGTCGATTCCGATCTTTATTCGCAAACATTTGTGACTCAAAGTGTTCACTACAAGTCTATAATTTTTACAAAGACTATCCAACTTGTCCAGTAAATCTTCCCTGTTGCTAGCTATTACCCATGTTCTAGCTTTGCATAAAATAAAATATAAAAAATCAATTTTTATGTCCAGGACTAATTTCGTTTGGTTAAACTTGGATAAGGATGTTATATATATATAAATATCTTATTATTTACTTTCGTGTCCGGATAGAAATATAAAATTATAAATTATTTTCTAGGTTTCGGAGTTATTTGGACCAAATAAAAACAATTATATTAGAGCTGACGCGTCTCGTTGATTTTGATTCAACTTCCTCAAAGCCTACAACGATGTTGAATATTGATAAACACGTAGGAAAAAAATGGCAATATGTATGTTTATATACAATTAGATAAAATTATAGACTTAAAAAACTTACCAACTATAAAATATTTTAAACAATGTTTTTATAATTGGTAAGTTTTTTAAGTCTATAATTTTATTTAATAGTATACAAATAAACATATTTTTCCAATTTATTGATATTTAACATTATTGTAGGCTTTGAGGAAGTTGAATAAAAATCAACGAAATGCGTCACCACGTCAGCTGTAATATAATTGTTTTTATTTGATCCAAATAACCCTGAAACCTAGAAAATAATGTATAAATATCTGTAATCTCTGTAAATATGAAACTTAAAATATTGTTAATTTAACAAGTTGTGTAAAGATTATAATAATTTCACATTTTAGCACTACACATACCTTGTTGTATCAGCAGGAAATCTAAAGATACTCTTTTTGGAAGAATACCTCTGATTTCTACAACTTCTCACTGCACAAACACCATGACTCATTGTATTATATATTGTTATAAATAACAAAAACTAATGTTAGTCTCACACTTTATTGTCAATAACCAGACTATGAGCAACTACACGATTCAAAAAATGAACGCCTATGTGCGACTTCACTGCACTAAACTAAAATCGGTTAAGGGCGGCTACACACGTAGCTGCATACTGGAACGGTGTACATGCGCAAGTTTATTGTACAAGTATACTGAAACCTGCATCGCCATCACACGCAAAAGTATACTTGAACAGTTTGTGTAGTGACAATTAAAAATTTTAAAACGTGAACTAGATAGAAGGGGCGAGCGTAGGTGCGTCTTTACTATATACATACTTCGGTATGCGATGTAAAGCAACGACAGGCGCAGTTAGTACTTGGATGGGTGACCATTCCAACGGAAACCGCGTTCTCGCCTCACACATCTTCCAGCGGCTTGTATATCAGTGTATGCGCGGAAGCTATACAACCTTAGGCGAGGGTTGTATAGGAGATATACCATCCTTCGGAGGGGATGTAAAGCCGTTGGTCCCTTGTCTATTAAATGTTAGGCAAGTAAAAGATCCCTACTCTTCTTAAGGGAAGAGGTTCGGCAAAATTCCTGGTTGGGGGTAGCTCATCTACAGGCGTCGGTGTTAGGCCTCAGTAGCGGAAATAGGCCGACGTTAAATAATGTATAAAAAAAAACTAGATAGAAATGTCATCAATTGATGAAGACGACATGCTTGCTTTAACTGCGTTTGTTTTAATTCTCAAAAAACAACGGAAAAAACGTAGTACGTGGTGTAAGGAGTGGTTAAAAAAAAGGAAAAACTGTTCCCACATTAATCTATTAAATGAGGTGAGATTTTATCCTCGTGATTGGCACAATTACTTACGAATGGATGAAGAAACTTACTTGAAACTTCTATCACTTGTTACCCCGTTGATTCAAAGGAGAGATACAATAATGAGACCAGCAATAACGGCACATGAAAGGTTAACAGCAACTTTACGATTTCTTGCGACGGGAAGATCCTACGAAGATCTGAAATTTTCAACTAGAATTTCACCACAGGCATTAAGTTACATAATTCCTGAGACATGTGATGCTATATATGATGTTCTACAAAGTTATTTAAAGGTACGTAATAAACAAATTTCTGTAAGCTAGAAAACTTTATTACAAAATGCCAAATTAAAAATTATTGTAATCTGAAATACATGACCTAATAGACAAATTAGAATTTTCGTTATAACTGTTGTCAGCGTGTATACTCTGAGGTGATGTCAGTGGCAGTGGGGGAACAGCGCGGAAAGAGTATAGGCTCGCGAACTACAAGCAGATACAGCAGTCACGGCAAATAAAAGAACCAGCAATAACTTATCCTCATTTTTCACATCTGCGCACATTCTCGCGCACGATATTTCTTGGTAGAAAATCCGTCAAACTGCCGCCAGTAACGTCGGTTAAGGTGGCTACACACGTAGCTGCATACTGGAACGGTATGCATGCGCAAGTTTATTGTACAAGTATACTGGAACGTGTATTTGACAACACTTGCACAAGTATTGTAACTGTACAAGTGACATGAGACTTGATGAAATTCTATATTGTATACTTCTACATGTGGGGTTTGCGCAAGTATGCCTGAGCGTGTGTACGGCAGGTCGACAGACTTGTGTAAACAGGTAGTCTTGATGAACCTCTGCGATGACGAGCGATTTGAGAAAAGGGAATCGTGAGATTCTTGAAGAATTTATATCGTTATATCAAAGTGAGCCATGTCTTTGGCTCATAAAATCGAAAGATTACCATGATAAAGTGAAGAGAGAAGCAGCATACAGCAAATTGATAGATAAACTAAAAGAAATAGAGCCAAATGCCGATAGGGAGAAGGTGGTAAAGAAAATTAACGGCTTAAGAACAAATTACAGGAAGGAGAAGAAAAAAGTTGAACAAACTCAGTGCTCAGGGGTAGGTACAGAAGACGTTTACGAGCCCACCTTGTGGTACTACCATTTGTTGCATTTTTTAGGAGACCAAGAGACACCTAGGGGTTCATCTTGTGATGTAAAAGAAAGTAATGTAAGTAATATAATTTTATTTTTATTTTTCAAACGTCATACATATTTTAAATAACTAAATAAGTCTGTCTTGCCACGACACTCTTCCTTCACTCACAAAGTAATTTATAAATTCTTGCCTCACTTGTTTGGCAATCACGGATGCATTCCCTTGGCGAGTTCTTTGTAAGGGCTGCATATGTGAATCGTCTGATGTCAATTCCACGTTAGTAGTCCCATTCTCGGTATTTTCAAAATCCAAGTCCTCTTGTGAAGAGTAGGTAGGCATTGTTGACATTAAATAATTATGTAAAGCACAAGTTGCTTTTACCACAGAATCTATGTGTTCTAATTCTAAATTTATAGCTGTATGATATATCCGAAAACGTGCTGCTAGAATTCCGAATAAATTTTCAACAGTGCGTCGAGCCCTTGATAATCTATAATTGTAAATTCTTCTCTCTCTGCAGTTTAAATCACTCTGTCGGAAGGGTTTCATCATATCAGCTCTTAAGGGGAAGGCATCATCTGCTACAAAAACATATGGCAATCTTCTTCTATTTCTCGCTTCAGATGGTTTAGGAATATTCAGTGACTTGTTTTGTAATTTGTCAAAAATACGGTATTTTTAAGGACGCCGACATCTGAAACTCTTCCATTAGTAACAAAATTGCACGTGATAAACTTATAATTGGCATCCGCAACAGCAAGAAGAACCATACTGTGTTTATGTTTGTAATTGTAAAAATACGATCCGCTTCCTGCCGGAGGTATAATTTCAACGTGTTTTTCGTCCAAAGCACTAAGGCAATAGGGAAAATTCCATCTTTTTTCGAAGTCCTCTGCTATTTTTTCCAGTCCTCTTCTGTTTGGGGAAACTGCAAAGAAAACATAAATGTTACAATATGATCATACAAATAGTGTCGTGTTATTAGTCGGTAACGCGATTAATTAAAAAAAAAATGTCCACCTGGTGGTGGAATGTATCAGCTGATAGGAATGTATGTCCTCGTACCAGATAATTTAAAGTTATTGATTTAGCCAAAATGAAGTTGGAATTTATAACATAAATTAAAAAAGTAAATAGACATCAATTCTTATTTTGACCAGCACAATTGTCTAGCCATAAAACAACTTTTTCTGCATCTCGTACTGCAATAAAAAATTTGAAGAAGGCGCTTATCACATCTTCTTTTTTCCTGACAGATGTAGCTTCATGCCATAATACAGCGATTGGCTTCAATGATTTTTGTTTTTTGCCAATAGGCACAAAGCTCTCATTAAAAATAATGATCCTGGGACAAAATATGACGGCCTTAAACATATCCAATCGTGGAAGCATGATAACTTTTTCCATGTCCTCAGAAGAATAAATAGTTTCTTCATCTGCTGTTTCTCTTTCCGCATCTTCTCTATATTTCTTTCTACCCTCTTCTGCTTTTTTAATATGCTGTTGCCATTTTGTACAAACATTACAGTTAGGATCTACATTTTCTTTATTATGTCCCTTTTCATGAAGGGCAAAATGCTCACAAGTTTCGCATTCTTCTTTCTCCAACCTTGCAAAAGAAGTATTCATGTCTTTTGAGACAACTGTTCGATACAGTTCATATGAACAACAAAAATCTGTATGCTGTTCCTTAAAATGATTATACATTTGTCTAATAGTCAAGCCACTGGGTAGGTAAAGTTTATTAGGTGCGTGTTCTCTTCTATAATGAGAGATAGTAGGCCCAAATGTATTTACATGTGCTTTAATTATTTCCCTATCGATTGCACCAGTTTTTTGATGTTTTCCTCTTTTATCTGTTTTTAAAGCATGAGCTTTTTTATAATTTTCCTTACACAAACAATCTTGAATAATTCTGTCATTATTTTTACTGTAACCAAGTGTGGTAATAAAGAATATCTTGCAAACATCGATTTTTGCCCCATTTTTAGGAAGGAAATATTTAAATGTATTATTCTTCCTGGGCTTTTGAGTAGCCTTTTCGGTTTTTCGGTGCTGTATTATATCATGCCTCGAAGTGTAACCTGATATAAGTATTCGTCGTTCTGACCAAGATAATTCCCAATATTCTTTGTTAATAACAACCCTTTCGACTTCGCAAAATTTTTCATTGCATTTTAGTCTACAACGGTCACAAGATGGTTTTACCATATGATTTTTTTCATGACTTCTGTTTTTTTTGTTTGTCTCTCTTTAACTGATAAATCCATAATTTTTCTTTTCCTCTCGGTACCTCTTTTGGTTAAGCGGCTTGTTCGTTCCTCGGCATGTTCTCTATTATTATTACTACCATTTTCAGTATCATTCACGTTTGTTTTTACAAAATTTAAATCAGACTCAAATTATCAGATGATGATGATGATACATTAGACATATTATTATCTGATGGTGTATAATTTTTATCTTGCACTGTCTAATTCTTCTTCGAGAGAGCGCAAATTTACAGCTTTAGCCTCATCGACACCTTTCTGCAAAGCAAGCCTCGCAAGCATTTTTCCCCTGCTGCAGCTCTCCATCACTTATTATCTGACAAACCAAAAGTTAAAAATTAACAACAATTTCTTTGTTTATGTGACAATTCAACTTACCTTGGGTCCCGATAAAGTAAATAAATTAGTCTGTATAACTTTATTAAGTTTATTCCGCTGTTGTAAATATTACAAAATTTGAGGTTAAAAATTCACACGTAGTCAGTGAACTCAATATACTAACTAACATTACTACTCTGCGCAATCTCAGTAAATATACCACATTTAGTTCTGAATAAACATTGAACAGTTGCTATACTAAAAGTGGTATGTTCAGACTTGCCACTTTTAAGAGTTGCATCTTAACATACCACTGTCTAGATCTAATATGTTGTAACATTTTTGACATACGGCATAACTGTTTTTTGGAATAATTTAATAAAGAAAGCAGATACCACTTTCTAAGCTAGTGTACACTTGTAGAATGATGCTTAGGATACATATTTGGCCTTATCTCAATTTTTGTAAAAATCGGACTTACCACGTTTAAGTTAAGGACGGCAGTCCTGGCCTGAATGCATTTGCACCTTACAACTGGAATATTTTATGCGGTGTTTTATAATTTAAAAGTATTAATTACTTTTCAACTAATTTGCTGTTAGCGGTACATTTTATACACGATAGTTAAAAATAAATATAACAGAACAAGTCCTGTAAAATATTTAAGAAATTAATGAAGTCTTGAGCATATTTCGGTGACGAAAAACACTTCGTTACAGTCCAAGCAGGCATTTGTTTAAACAAAATTATCACTGTATAGTGGTAGCACAATAAACAAAAAACAAATTATTCATAATATGATTGAATGCTGATCAATGTGGCATATTATTTTTCCTACACTTTCCATCATGTATTCTTCAAAGTCTGAAAATAAAAGTACAGTAAGAAAAATATAAAATATTTTAAAATTTAAATCATATACCGCTATGTTGGGAATTATCTATATCTTAATATATTGTAGGTGCGTCTTTACTATCGGTATGCGATGTAAAACAACGACAGGCGCAGTTAGTACTTGGATTGGTGACCATTCCAACGGAAACCGCGTTCTCGCCTCACACATCTTCCAGCGGCTTGTATATCAGTGTATGCGCGGAAGCTATACAACCTTAGGCGAGGGTTGTATAGGAGATATATCATCCTTCGGAGGGGATGTAAATCCGTCGGTCCCTTGTCTATTAAATGTTAGGCAAGTAAAAGATCCCTACTCTTCTTAAGGGAAGAGGTTCGGCAAAAATTCCTGGTTGGGGGTAGCTCGTCTACAGGCGTCGGTGCTAGGCCTCAGTAGCGGAAATAGGCCGACGTTAAATAAATGTATAAAAAAAAAAGTACCACTGGTATTTAAATCAAAATAAGTAACGAGTACAAATCAGAAGTTCATTGATAAGTAGTGTCACATTTAAAATTATAATAAGTCACAATTACCCGATGATGTTAAAAACCGCCATGTAAATGTGACGCCCCGTAGAATTCTCCCGTACGTTGTTTCAGGTTTTGTTTCCATGTGAGTTATTGTTTAATGTATATTATTCTACCAATCTAGTAATATAAATCAGGTTAATTGGTAATATGTAAAAGTTATTTAAATTTGAACTGAATATCGGTAAAATTTCCGAAAATGAAAAAGATAAACGATCCAAAATAACTTACCATATGGTTCTCCCAAGCACACAGTAATGGTCGAGCAGTGCAGTTGGCAGGCATGGCGCTGTCAGCGCCAAATTCATTTGAATTTAAGGTGCCATTAATGACTTATAACCGAGTGCCACAGTTATAGTGTATACGACCAGAATTGAAACCGTATAAAAACTAAAAGCCGGCAAAAACACTCGGCATCTCTTTATTGTTTTTCTTATGACAAGCATTTCTATTTACCTCCACAAGCGATACCGGCTGTTTTTGCCGGCTTTCAGTTTTTATACGGTTTCAATTCTGGTCGTATACACTATATCAGCGTGTAACAATTTGGCGAATACACAGTAATTGATAAACAATCAATAATATATCCACAAAAATAAAACCTTTGCTCGTGAGCTCTTGTGAACTTTTTTATTTCTCGTCATTTTAAGAGAAAAAAGCGATTACTCATACAAATTCCGCTTATCCTTAAACATTCTCAGAATTACGATATAAAAACGTATTTATTTTTTCTTAATTTAATTTGAATTAATAATAAAAATCATGGAAGAGCATGAATGATGTGGTTGGTATGAATAACAGGAAGTTAGCGATAGCAATTAATATTAGTGTTTAAAGTTGGTAGGTAATTATATTAGAATTTAATTGATAGTGAACTATTTAGTTCATGTTTCATTAATTGTTACCCATAGGGATGCCCATAATATTTAACAAAGATTTACCTGCATTTCTTATGGGTTCCCTTTTCTGAACCACATGCTGTTTCTAATTAACCACAGGCACATTATCATCCGATGACTCGTCTGGGGGTGTCTTTTCTTCTTAGACTTTTCGTGCTACCATCAGTTCTATCACTTCTGAAGCAAGATCTTTTAGCATATCCAATAGAAATTCTTCAGCAGTATTGTAACTATTTATAAATATTAATTATTAAGTACATTAAATATTGCCCTTAATTATTTATTAAAGTGAATTTTTTTCGTGTCTTGGCCCGATTGTACATTTATACAACATGTCGTAGGCATTCCTGTTTGCGACGTGTTTTAACACTTGCCGCTTTTGATTTATGTATTTATCTCAATGCCATCAAAATAATCCATTAGTTCATAAGAAAGTGAGAAAGAGTTTATCCCTTTGTTGCCTGACCAATCAAAATTATTATTATTTAAACTTTTTTTGCCCGAGGGTATTAAAATATTTAAATTAGCATATAGAATTTTTTTTGAGATTTTTTCAAAAAAAATTTAAGGTGGTACTCTAAAGTACCGTCGGGTATCTGGAAGTACTTTTAAATGGTAAAAACAGAACCTTTGGAATCATTAACAAAAAAGGCTCTAATATAATATATATTGAAACCAAATTGGAAGAATTCTTTATTATGATAGGTAATATCAAAAGGTAAGTAACAATACTATAAAAATATGGCACTAGACTGGGTGAAATTCTTGGTAGAGTTTTGCAACAAAGTGAAATTTTACATGTAGAGCATTTCGAAAATGGTTGTAATGAATGCCTTTTTTGCTGCAAATCTCGCATCTGCCCCGATTTTTATCAAAAACGACCCAATGTGCCCCTCTATTTGTAAGTCGACTGTAATAGAATAGCCGTGGCCACGTCTCTTCAGAGATTTAGCATTAGTCACCTCAGAAGAGTGTCGTTTATTAGTTGTACATCGTTTATGTGTTATTAGCCCCAAGGCAACCGACCGGCGAAACTCTAGAAGAGACTTTTTATCTCTGATATCGGAGTAAACGACATAGGTATTCACGAATGCCATGTCTATTAGACCCCAAAATAATCGGTGCCACCACTTTTTGGATCTCCTGTCGACCCAATAGACAGCTCTTAATCTATCTGTTTGGTCTACCCCTCCCATGTACTTGTTGTAGTCTTCCATTGCTACCGGAGCTGCAACTTGTAATTTTGAGCCGTCTTTTTGTTTACGTTTTATGTAAGTTTCTTCACTTCCATGGAAATTACTGGCCACATGCACATTCTTGTTATCCTGCCACTTCCATACTCCTATGTCCATCGAACAAAAGCGATAATCATAATCACCACGTTTCATGTTTCTTCCATTGATCATATTATTGGGTAGTCCTTTTCTGACAGACCTGATGGTTCCACATGCTAGTGTCTGTTCGGTTTTAAATTTTTCTAATAAAGGTAATGAAGTAAAATAATTGTCAAAATATATAATACGGTTCTTTCCCCATTCCTCTTCGGTTAGATTCAGAACTACCCGTCCAAATGCTGAGTATTTATATTTCACTGTCTCATTTTTCCTCATATATTTGAAATTTCTTTATAAAACCTTTTTGATCAGATAAACACCAAAGTCTGTATCCACGTTTTATCGGTTTTTTGGGATTGTACTGCTTCAACGAACTACGGCCCTAGAAAATTATCATTGATTCGTCAACAGACAGTTCCCCGGTGCCATTGTAGAGAGAGCTAAATGATTTATTCAAGGTGTCTATCATGGTCGTAATTTATACAGTTTGCCCTTTTTATCTGTGCATTTGTGCATTATCATTGATATATAGGTTACTTAAAATCGCATCAAATCGATCCCTAGACATTGCAGAACATACTACAGGAACACCTATATCTTTTGACGAGGACCAGTAATGCCACCAATTAGGGATCCTGTGATATTCCATCAACATATTCAACCCTATGAAGACCAATAGCTCCTCTTTATTGGTATTGAGAATCTTATTCCTCTGTACATCATATAGATTCGATTGGCCAACCAGATTTTCCAATAAAGGATTTATTACGGTTATAAAAACGTCTGTAGCTGTCTCACATCCCACAAATTTGTCTTCTATGCAACCTTCCGGAGACTGATAAGTTCGAACAGAAGTCAAGACGGTCCTTTTTTTCCATTTTCAATTTATCTCATTCGCGCCTTTTTTGGATTTTGACTTCTTTTTCCCAATGGTACTTTCTTTTTGCGTCATTCTTACTTCTACTTCCTCTTCCATTTCTTCTTCCATTTCCTCTTCCACTTCCTCTTCAATAATTTCCTCAACACCTTCAAACTCATCTTCCACGGTTGCACTATTTATCAATCCATCATCCTGTTTTCCTACACTATTTCCCTCCAATTTGTCATAAATAATTTCATTGTCTCAAAATCACTTTCGATCAGTGTCAATTTGTTGATCGTCGGGTAAATCCTCGTACGTAAACTGTTCTATAATTTGCAGGAGCTCTGCATCTGTTAAGAGTCTTTTGTTTTGATATGCATTATGGTTTCCCTTTGATGCCGGCTAAAAGTTTATAAACAATTAAAAATATTAATAAAAAAAAACAAAAAATCATACCGGTTGTGCTTCAGCCATTTCACTGTTTCGTAGTCTTACAGTACTTCAGAGTACGTTACGAAAAATAACCAAAATATATTAGTTCTCACGTTCCTTTTATATAACAAATCACTTTATGAGTATATGAAAGTATCCTCATGTAAACAAAACTGTGTAACTTGTCTAAAACTTCACAGAACTAAATATAAAAAATAATTAACTACACCCATGAGAAATATGTCAGTTGTCACTGCAGCGCTTCGGAGAAACTATGACATTCACGTTGTAGAGTGTTGTACTCTGGCGGCGAATGGTTACATTGATTGTTCAAAACGTACTTGAGTGTGCCGTCCGGCTGGGAGAAGCTTTTATGGTAATAGGGAATCTATATTAAATTTTAAAAAGCCGGTACTTCAGAGTACCGTCCGTCAACAAAGGGTTGCTGTTATTACGATTTTGTTTTCCCTTACGTTTTGTACTTTTTCAGTAAATACACTTTGTTTCATTAAATTTGAATGTCTTTCAAAAAATAATTGAAATGCTTAACGGCCCTTTCCTCGAAAACGGTTATCAAGTTCTACCAAGTGTACCGTTCATACGTGGAAATGACGTCCTCATCAGATTTTCTGGTCAAAAGTACTCCAACGTTTCGTCAAAAAAAAAATGAAAAAACTCATGTTGATGGTGTTGCCTATACAGTACCCATTATAAGATATTTCCAGAGATGTACATATGGTCTTGAAAGATAAAGGCAGTATGCATAGCGGATGATAATAAATTTTTGAAAATGGAAAATATGCCATTCATAAAATGTACCAAATTCTCGATCCAGGAGGCAATGGACATTGTTTTACGTGAACATTATTATTACATGTTGAAATTTTGCGTAAGTATACTGATGGAGTTAATTTTATGTAGAGCAGAACTAGTTTTGCCTGCCAGTACGGAGTAGTTACATAAATCGTGGGTAGCGGTCAAATTCATAAAAAAAAAGTATCAACATTTTCGGAGCGTAGGAAATATATTTTATTATTATTTATTAAGTAGACAACTAGTTAAACTGTGTGCACTAGCTGTCTACTTCATAAAAATTTTTAAAAAACGTTGCCTGCCAGTCCGAAAAACGCTTTATATAACCTCTGCGGACCGGCAGGCAAACCTAGTTTTGCTACATAGAATTATCTATCAATTCACAAAATTTTAGCCACATAAAAATAAAAAAAATTTGCAATTTCCCGGACTAATAATAATCTAATTAGAAAGTAATCAAGGAAATATCGACTCACCTGTTTTTAAGTGGATTTTAAGTGTATAGCTTGGTCAGAATTTTTTGTAAGGGGTTAAATTCTTCACGAAGTAAAATTAAAATCTTCTGTTCAGTTTGGCCAGTAACATCTTTTGTTATTTTTAGGCACCCATATTAAAGGTATTACAGCTACTTCATTACCGGCCTCTTCCCCATCAGCACCAATAAACTCGACTATGGCGTACATATTTCTGTACCTTGGAAGAATAAGGGCCAATCTCCGTTTTCCTTAATCTGAGATAACGAGTTTTTTAGTTTTCGTATAATTGTATAATGTGTTTCACCAGAAACTATTTGACATACAGTAAGTTTTCTAGCAGCATATTTTTAACAAGAAAGTCCTATACAAGAATTTTTCATATATATATTTTTATCAAAGAATGTTTGTTTTTGACGGAGATTGGCCTTTATTTACTTTTAAGTTTCATAACTTAGGCCGTTTTATGCTGGACATTGGCCTTCTAACAGGACATTGGCCATTTTAAAGGTAAATATTTGTAAAGGAAATTAAGAAGAGAAACACTATGTTTTTTCGAAAAATAATATTTATTTAAATAATGAAAACAGAAATATTCTTCTATTCGTTATTATATTAATGTGGTAAATACAACTCTATAAACAAATACTTAGTTGAACCTATTTTTAATCAAGGTCAGTTTCATCCAGTTCATAATCTTCTGGGACCGGTAATTCTTCGGGGTTTAGAAGTGAGGAAACACGTATGTTTTCATAATACGGTTTATTATAGTGGTTGATGAAAGGGAGAAGCTCTTGTAAATTTTTTACTTTAAGTTCAGCCAAGGGGAGGGTTTCTAAATACATATGTTTTAAATCCACTTCTATATTTTTTTCTCTGGTCCTAGCAGACCTCCTTAGGTCAACTTTATTAAAAAAAAATTCAAAATTGGTACTATAATGAAATACGTATTCATCTTTCGATTCAAATTTTAACCATTTTATTTGCATCCATAGGATACAGTTTCCCTGCTCATCTTTTATTCTGTGAACCAACTTGTCCATTAAGAGCTCTCCAAAATTTATAAAGTCTGATTGTTGCATTTCTGTCGCTTCCAGTGGAGATTTTCTGTATACAGTTTTTATAAAGTTACACCAGTCATGTGGCACCTCAATATCTTCAGTGATTTTCTTTTTTGCAGTCTCGATAGCGGCATGTATTGTGTCTGCTTCCATATGAGTATGACCAGGTTGTAAGAACTTGTGGCTGATCTCAGTAATGGGCCTCCCTGACTTTCTTAATTCCTGCATGAGTACACAAAATATAGTAGTTAGGTATATATTTCTGTTTTGACCTGTGCATGAGTCGCTACAAAAGATAACCTTCTTGACTAATGGAGGTAAATATAGAACAAATTTTCTAACACAGGAGGCTATTTCAAAACCTCCTCAATTTGCTTTTGTTTCGTCCCAAAGAAAGCATGTACCTGCACTTCCGCTTTTACTGGTTGAGTAAAAAGTGAGATTAAATGTCCATAACTACCTTTTGTAAAAAGAAAGTTCATTTTTTAATTAAGGTGTAGGTAAACATTTTTCTAAGTCAAATGAAACTGTAATTACTAATGGATCAATTTTAGAAAGCTCTTTATCTGCAGATTTATTTTTGTAAGCAGTTTCTGCCAAATCTAAATGTTCAGTCTTCTGTCTTTCTAGTTCCTCTTTAGCTTCTTTTTGTTCATCATTAGGTTCGGAAATATTATTTAACGCCTTTAGCTCGTAATGAATTTTGTCACATTTGGCGCAAGTATCATTTGCGGGATGGTGAAATGACAGGTTATATTCTTCATTAAAAATTTTCCGGTACTGACATTTTAATTGAGGTGTAACACTATTTTCCCTGCAGTAGACACAGTGCAATCTATACAACTGCGAAATTGAAAGATCTGGACATAGATATATTTTTGGAGTTCTTGCGCGCGAATAGTGACTGGTATATGCCGGAACGATGTATCTTCATATAATATTCTTGCACTGCTCATCTATTTTTAGGTGGGTATGATGCCTTCCTCTACCATCAGGTGGGCATATACCTACGTTTCTTCTTTTTTTCTTCACTATGACCCTGATCTTTTTTAATGTTAAGGCAAGTGTGCCCAAATACATTTTTTGACATATTTCTCTTTTGACATTTTCTTCGGGTCTTAAAAAATATTTTCTTGAATATTTTCTTCTGATACTTCCTCTTTTCTCAGGTGCTACCCTTTCTCTATTTTTTAAAATTTCATCAACCGTCTCAGCAATGAATTGATCCTGCGCAACTTTATTAAGTTTGTAAAATTCTTGAAAAATATGTTGCGGTATTATTACACGATGACTCCACATTAAAATATCGTCCTCTGTTGTTATCTCATTTTACCTAGAATAATACGGTTTAAAGTTGTCCTCACTTACATTTGGCCAACCGTTTTTAACTATACATTTCTTGTAAAACTAAATCGTCTTGTGTTTCTTGTTTGATATTTTCAAGACTTAAATTACTGTTTGCTTTTTCAACGTAATTTAAGTAGATATAGTCACTTACAGATTTAAGAGGTTCGTGATCTAGGGGAAGTCTAGAAAAACAATCTGGCACATTTTTTTCAGATTTAACATATTCAATATCATATACATAACCAGATAATAACCAAGCGTATCCCTTTTTTATTTCCAAAAATTGCCAGCAGTGGTTTACTATCTGTCACTAATGTAAAGGTACGTCCAAAAAGGTACTGATGGAATTTTAATGTTCCAAAAACTAAAGCGACTGCCTCTTTGTCAATTTGGCTATATTTTTTTTCAGTTTCAGTGAGTGTTCTGAACACAAAAAAAATAGGTCTCTCTTGAACACGCACTAGCCTCTCGTGTTTAGAAAAAATTAAAAATGTTTCAGAGCAAATCGAAGCTGAGACTCCTGAGGCCGTGTGTGCACTTTATTTCTTAAAAAATTCGAAGTTCGGGGGGATTCCTCGAAAACTGCTGGACAGCGTCTAAGACTACACCCTGTGTATCTCCAGAAAGATTTGATCACTTTTATTTTAAGGATTTATTTAATTTGATTTTTTACTGAATTTTAAAGTCACTGGCAGGGTCGTGAACAACACCCTGTATACTAAAATAACGACACTGTTTTTTGAAATAATTTACAAAGTTTATTTAAGTACGTGAACAGAGTTTCGAACGTAATTTATTTATTTTTCACAATAATCTTTTTCAGGTAACTTTTCGACATAAAATTTCGACTTGAAAGTTATTTAATTATTTTTAAAATATTTGTTTTAATTCTGGAAAAATTTATTAAATTTAACTTAGCACGAAGGCGGGTTTATTTTAATTTTAATTTAAAATTTAACACAATATTTACAAGGGTTCACCTTGGAAGTAGCGCGGGCACTGTATACAGAAATCACGAGTAACACCGAATAAACTAACTTGCTTTGAGCTCGTGGAGCTGGGCTATTTATACCTTTAGAAATGTTGCGTTTGGCGCGCCCCGTGTAGTCTGGATCGGCTCGATTGCGTAAGATTGTACAACATTGCGCAACCTCTTGCTAAAGTTTAAAATTTTGAAATAAAAGTTATATGGAAAGATCGGTCTTGAGAAGGGGAATTTTTTGGTATAAAAAGAATTTGGGTATCGATATTAGTTTGGAAGTTATTAAGGTTTTATTGATAGGAAATTAAATGTTTTCGAATTGATCCCGTAAAGTCGAAACGAAGGTCCGAGTTGGGAAGATATTAAAAAGGTACGATAGGCGGGCTGTGTCTGGAAATAAGATAAGATAACAGGGTTAAAGATAATGCCGATATGGAATGTGATATACGAGGGGTGACTGAAAAGTAAGAAAATTCAAAGTAGAAGCGGGTGGTATAATTTGACGAATTTGATGGGAGTGTGGTATCGAGAAGTACGGAAAGTAAGTTGAGGTATACGGGGGGGAGGGTGGTCGAAAAGTGCTGAAATTAAAAACGTAAAATCTGGTTACGGAATGGTAACGAATCGAGATAAAATATCCTGAGTATGGGTATAAAAGGTGATTTTGATGAGGCTTAAGATTATACGGGGCGGATATTTTTAAGGTGGTTTTTTGAATGACTTTGAGTTCCGAAAGGGCGAATTTGGGTGTTTTGGTGTTGTTTGACGATGGATATATGTTAATTGAGAATAATCGGTTATGCTTGCATTTTTTCAGAATTATTTTAGAAACATTGTCTATTTTAGTTCATTTGAGTATCGTAACGACTTTTTTTATCGCTTTTGACATGGCGTACGATACTTTTGATTTATTTTCAAATTTTTGGAATTTTTTATATTTTTTATAGGGCTAATAGTAAGGAAGTACTATAACACTCTACGCCATTATCAAAGACATGGGACAATACTGCACCGACGCCATATGGTGACGCGTCGCATGCTAATTTTAACCTTAGATTAGGATTGTAATGGTCTAAAACTTCTGGAGAAGCTATTATTTTTTTTAATTTATCAAAAGAGGATTGACAATTTTCTGACCAATTCTACTCGACATCATCTTTTAAAAGTCTATATAAAGGATGTGCTATGGAGCCATATTTGGTATAAATTTCCTATAATAATTTAGAAGACCTAAATATGCTTATAATTGAGCTTTATTTGTAGGATAAGGTGTGTCTAGCATAGCCTTTACTTTTTCGGGAGATTTCTTTAAACCTTCTTTATCTAACACAAATCCTAAATAATTTACAGAATCTTGAAAAAATACACATTTTTATTTTTTTATTTTAAGACCGCATTCCTTAATACACGAAAATACTTTTTCTAATCTCGCTATATGTTCCTTCGTATTTCCGCCAGTAACCAAAATATCGTCTTGGAAACAAATTACACCTGGAATACCTTGAAGTACTATCTCCATAACTTTCTGAAAGGCTGAAGGACCTATGGAAATACCAAAACGTAACGGGTTATAACAAAAAAGACCTTTATGAGTGCTAATTGTCGTAAGCATTTTTGATTCGTCGGATAATAAGACTTGTTGATAAACATGTGCGAGATCTATTTTAGAAAAGTTTATCCACCCTGTAATTTCGTAAATAAAACTTCAATTCTCGGAAGCGGGTATCTTTCTAATTCGACAACTGGGTTTAACATTATTTTGTAATCGCCACATATGCGTACCGTTCCATCCAATTTTAAAACAGGAACTATGGGCGTGCCCCATAAGCTATAATTCGCTGGTTTTATAATATTTAAATTTACCAAACGGTTTAATTCATGTTCAACCTTTTCCCTTAATGCAATGCTCTGGGCTTAAAAAATATTGGTTCCGCTCCCGGTTTAATTTTAATCTCAATTTTACCCTTTGAAAAAGTACCCACTTCGCTAGAAAATATTTCATTATATTTTTCATACAAATTATTAATTAAACTATTCTCAATATTAATAAAATTCACTTCCTTGAAACCTAAGTTAAACTTATACATAAAATCTCTTTCTAAAAGTAGACGAACACCCTTCTCTATTACAAAAACATCAATTGGGTATTTTGTTAGGTTATATTTAAATTTACTATTCCCGCAGGATAAATTTTAGTTCTAGAATAACTAATTAAGGAAGTCGTAAAATGAGACAATATCAAATACGCAAAATTTTTTAAGTAAAATTCTTTTGAAAAGGCAGTAATTGCGCTGCCGCTGTCCAACTTCATATCTACGTAAATATCTTCTATTTTAGCATTTAGAATAATTGGCATAATTTTACTATCAACACTTATATTAAATATATGTAAAAAACTGCCATTATCAACTTGTTTATTTTCGTTAACTTCTAAAAATAGGAAGTTCTTTTGTTTACCAAATTAGAATGTTTCGTCACAAATATTACAAGTATAATTTTTATACCGACATTTTGATGACATACGGTTGTCCCTTCCACATACTGTACAATACGAACTTCTGCTGGTTCCTGGACCTGAAGCTGCTTTCGATTGTTGCTGTTTTGGCTGCCATCTTGTAGAACGTTGCATTTGGTTGTGTCGTGGACCGCTGCTTGCCCCCTCTTTGTAGCGTTAACACGGTGAATTTAGGTTCCAGTTTAACCTGTTATTCAATATCATTTGAACTATCCAGATAATAATTCCTCGCCGATTCTACACTTTGGGCAATTTCCAGTGATTTTTAAAATCAAGAGTATTGGACTCTTGTAAAAGTTTTTCTAAGGCGCGACACTTCCACATACTAAAAACGAATTTATCTCGAAATGCAATGTTTGAAAATGTTCCAAAGTCACAATTTGTGGATAAATGTTTTACTCTTACTGCCCAATTCATAATAGATTCACCATTTTCTTGATGTTCTTGGTAAAATAACATTCTCTCGCCCCAAACACTTTTTTTAACATAGAAATGTTCATCAAATTTTTTCACGATTTCGTCGTAACTTACTTCTTCTGGCTCATTAGGTACTAATAAATCACATAAATTATTATAAGCAGATTCACTGAGATTGGTTAACAAAAACGCACGTTTTATATTAGAATCAGTTATACTGTTTATTAAGAAAAACTGTGTTAATTGCTTCTTATACACAATCCAATTGTTTATGTTTGGGTCAAACTCACCTGGCATGTTTTAACGTTCTTGCGTCAAACACGTGCAATTTTATATCGCTATATTAGTACAATACACCTTTAATCCTCCGTAACTCGTCGCCACTGTAGTGTTTTTACACTCTCTAATTATTTTATGTTTACTTACGTGCTACGTGCAGCGGCAGCTCTTCGTCTGGTGTCCTTAGGCCGGGGTAAGGAGTTGGTTTTTCTAGTTAGGGTTTGTTCTTAATGGGGGCGCCACTTAGTTTTACTAAACTAAGAAAATTTATAGTATTTGCCAATTCAGCTGGGCAAAACAAAAATGAAATCTATGAATTAACAAAATAAAAAGTCGTGAAGCGTTGTTTTTTTCTAAAATATATTTAAGTTTTAGATTACAGTAAAGCAAGCTCAAAAAAGTATAATTCAGGTACTTATATAAGATTCCGCATATGTATGGACAATTTCACCTCCGTTAGTAGCACGGTTACATGTGTTGGAGAATTTTCTCATATAAGAAATCTAGTTATTTCAAATAATTTACACCTCGGGATCTTAAATGATAAAACACTTAGCGAAATCCTATCAGGACAAAAACTACATAACTCTCTCCATTCGTTGTCAAAATCTTGTGCGGAAACAAACTCCAAAAGTAACTTGTATCGCTTTATTATTTTTATAAGCGATTTAATTTGATATGATCGTGCCACTTGCGGATTTAATATATCTATCATCTCAAAAATCTCATCTCCGAACTTAAATTTTCAGTGGCTTCAATGCCTAAATACATTTTTCAATAGCTATAAAAATTTTCGGATTCTTGTGATCAACTTTTTAGTTTTGAATGCATGTAATTAAAAAAAAAATGTCCATACAAATTTTTCCGTTTCTGGTTTAATTTTGCACAGCAATGGTGTTTCTTTTTGAAACGGCATATTGAAATTAGTAAGTAGCCCTAAATTATAGAACATAAATTCTAAGTACACTTTAATGAATTTATTCGTCATAGTTTTAAGCATTTCCTCAGTTGTGCGTGATGGATCCTCAAACACACCATTTTTCAAATAAGCTGTTAGTGGATCATACTGTTGAAAAACCCTATTTGTGCAAGCTTTTAATGACAGCCACCTTGTGATAGAAGGTTTCAATATTTTCTGGATGTCCACCTTAAAAAAATATTGAATTTCTTCCAGTTTTTTTGTCTACCATGGCTCCTACTAAAATGGGCTCCAAAGTTTCGTAATAAATCTTCAACGGATCGAGGCAGCTTTAAACAAGCTTTGCTTGCAGCAACATGAATTAGATGGCATGAATATTTTATACAAATTAATTCTGGATGCTCTTGTTTAAGTAAAGAAACTACAAAATGATGCTTACCAAACATAGTATCTGCAGAAAATCTCACAAAATTTTGAAATGGAATTTTTTTTCAGTTATGGCTGTTTTTAAACACTTCAGTAATTGTTCAGCTATTCCTGATGCGGCAGAGCGCATGTCAAAAAATCTTGTAATAATTTTTTTTCAATCTGCAGTAATATGACAGTGAACGCATATTGCTTTATAGATCCAATATCAGTTGTTTCATTCATTACAATGGAAAAGAAACATTTAGGTTCACTCAATACTTCAAATAGACATTTGCTAAAATGTTTGGCTAACCTATTCTTAACAACATCTGTGGACTTTGTCCTGTGTAAAGCCATATTCTTAGCTATTTTTGAGTCAGAAAAAATATCTGCACATAAAGGGGCTAATGTGTCCATTAAGGAAATCGGCAAATTATTAGTGAAAAGTAAACCACAAAGTTTCAGTTCTGCTCGCTTAACACTGCTACTTATGGGAGTATGAACCATTTTATCAAGTTTTGGAGTATTTGCTATAATTTTAGTGTTGGTTAAATGCTTGGCCGATTTGCTGTGTCGATACAAATCTATTTTATGTGCAACAATTTTTGTGTCGCATAATTTGCAGTATGCATATTCATTCCCTTTATTTGTTGTATTATGCTTCTGCGACCAATCTTTAAATGGAGGCAAATTTAACCATGAAGTATTAAAAATTAAAGCACGTATTTTATTGCTTTTTGCCTTTGACCTCTTTTTTCTTTAAAGGAATTTCATCAGTACTCTAATAAAAATAAAGGTACCTAACAATTAACAAATACTTTTTCTATTAACTGTACTTACAATGTTTGACTCAATTGCAAAATCCACTCCGTTTCCAGAATTCATGTGTTTTCCTCCACTATATTAGAAAGTGATTTATTTGAAGCCGATAACTAATAAATCAAAAACAAATATTTACAAATTATAAACACTGTATACTTTTCAAACCTTACCATCTCTAATTCTGTAGAAGTAGAAGCAAGGTTAGCATTAGCAATATCAGTAGAATTCACTACCGTTTTAGGCACAGGCACTTTAATAAACCATCTATACATTTTATAAAATTGTACAAAACCAACTAGTTATCTACTACTTAGTCTACAACACAAGCCCAAAACTAATTCAAATTCAAAACATTCAACTATGAAATTACAATTCGAATTCACAGTAATTAACAACAACAACACACAACGCTCGAAACTCGAAATTCGAAATATATATATATATATATATATATATAATATATTTCTAAATCGTCTAAAATTATGGAAATTGTAAGAGATTTTTGTTCTGAAGATAAAATTTTACAACATCAACAATTTAGACAAATTTATGCAAAACCAATTCCCATAAGAATTGTGGGAATTATACCACCATTTAGATATTCTTATCAATTTTTTTATTGATTTTTGCAATTTGATTCTTACCACAGAATTTAACATCCGTCTATTTTCTGGATTTTAGAACTTCATTTTTCTCAATACATTCTTCACAGTCTTTTTTTCCAGGCCAACTTTTTCTTTTTATAAACCGCTTAAAATGTTTCAATACAGATCATAGTTCCTCACTGGTCCAAGGGACTTTAGTGTTTTTTTTTGGGTTCCTGACAAAAATAAAACAACTCATTTTCGATATATTATATGTGGGTGCCCCTAAAATATAGAGGCAAATTCAGAGTGTTAAATTAAGGGGATTTAACTCAAATTATAGAAACTAGTCTACCTATTTAATAATGAAAATGAAAAGACTAGATTTCTAAAACTTGGAAGCTAATTTTTATTTATAAATGTATTTTTTGGTTTTAGTGAAATTTAAAAAAAATTGTCTGCATTTAAAAGTAATTGAAAAATAAAAATGTTATATATTGTAATCAGCTGCTTTTTCGATAAATTAGTAAATTCTCTCTTTACGCCAAACATTATTTTATTTCATCATTATATGTTTTTAACTAGGAACGTGTTTGTTAGCTGTAACAAAGAAATAGAAACAAAAGAGGTAACTCAGAAAGAAATATTTATGCTACATGAACGTTGAGCGATATATAAAAGTATACATATACCTTTTTTGGTTGATTTCGACTTATGTTCGGTAGGTTCTACAATACCTTCATTTATATTCTCTACAGTATCATCTTCATTAACATCCTCATCTGGGTTGCCATCTTCTTGGAGTAGAGGTAATTCTAAAAATGTAATAGTACTTAATACTTGGGCTTATTTTCATTTGTCAAAAAATTTAATCAAACTTTTAAAGGTTTATTTAATGATTTTGCGTTCATGAATAAATAAAAGATCATAATATAAGGATTCACTAATAAGCTAGTAATGGTATCACTTTGATGAATATTTTATTTGCGAAAGATATAGTACCCCAAAATAGTGAATATGCATGGCAGCATAGTGAAAAAGATAACATTTTAAAAGTATAAATTATCTTAGCAAAAGAATTTTTTGATTCAATCTTTTAAACCAAAAAGTATAACGCTTTCCAAGTTAAGGATTTTAGAACTTCATTTTTCTCAATGCATTCTTCACAGTCTTTTTTTCCAGGCAAACTTTTTCTTTTTATAAACCGCTTAAAAATGCTTCAATACAGATCCTAGTTCCTCACTGGTCCAAGGAACTTTAGTGTTTTTTTTTGAGTTCCTGACAAAAATTGTAGGATTTTATGTAAAAATAAACACACTAGTTACACTTCAAATTGTCTCTTTATTTTTCACTCTGAAAATACACAATGTACCATCTTGAAATATGTCAAGCGCACCTGCAAGCGCTCCCAACACAATAAGCATTTTTCTAGCATACTACCATAGATCTAAAACTACTCGACGAGGCATACCACCGCCAACTTGTACCAGGGCCCACACGCGCCAGCAGCGCCACTCACACGCATACGACAAAGCTACTCCTTACAAAAATAAAACAACTCATTTTCGATATATTATATGTGGGTGTCCCTAAAATATAGAGGCAAATTCAGAGTGTTAAATTAAGTGGATTTAACTCAAATTATAGAACTACCTATTTAATAATGAAAATGAAAAGACTAAATTTCTAAAACTTGGAAGATAGTTTTTATTTATAAATGTATTTTTTGGTTTTAGTGAAATTTAAAAAAAATTGTCTGGATTTAAAAGTAATTGAAAAATAAAAATGTTATATATTGTAATCAGCTGCTTTTTCGATAAATTAGTAAATTCTCGCTTTACGCCAAACATTATTTTATTTCATCATTATATGTTTTTAACTAGGAACGTGTTTTTTAGTTGTAACAAAGGAATAGAAACAAAAGAGGTAACTCAGAAAGAAATATTTATGCTACATGAACGTTGAGCAATATATAAAAATATACATATACCTTTTTTGGTTGATTTCGACTTATGTTCGGTAAGTTCTACAATATCTTCATTTATATTCTCTGCAGTATCATCTTCATTAACATCCTCATCTGGGTTGTCACCTTCTTGGAGTAGAGGTAATTCTAAAAATGTAATAGTACTTAATACTTGGGCTTATTTTCATTTCTCAAAAAATTCAATCAAACTTTTAAAAGTTTATTTAATGATTTTGCGTTCATGAATAAATAAAAGATCATAATATAAGGATTCACTAATAAGCTAGTAATGGTATCACTTTGATGAATATTTTATTTGCGAAAGATATAGTACGCCAAAATAGTGAATATGCATGGCAGCATAGTGAAAAATATAACATTTTAAAAGTAGAAATTATCTTAGCAAAAGAATTTTTTGATTCAATCTTTTAAACCAAAAAGTATAACGCTTTCCAAGTTAAGGATTTTAGAACTTCATTTTTCTCAATACATTCTTCACAGTCTTTTTTTCCAGGCAAACTTTTTCTTTTTATAAACCGCTTAAAATGCTTCAATACAGATCCTAGTTCCTCACTGGTCCAAGGAACTTTAGTGTTTTTTTTGAGTTCCTGACAAAAATTGTAGGATTTTATGTAAAAATAAACACACTAGTTACACTTCAAATTGTCTCTTTATTTTTCACTCTGAAAATACACAATGTACCATCTTGAAATATGTCAAGCGCACCTGCAAGCGCTGCCAACACAATAATATGCATTTTTCTAGCTTACTACCATAGATCTAAAACTACTCGACAACTTGTACCGGAGCCCACACGCGCCAGCAGCGCCACTCACACGCATACGACAAAGCTACTCCTTACACTCCCTCCCTTTGTCGGATGTATTAGACAAGACTAAAACTATTACATAAACAATATAAAAATAAACAAATGATAGCTGAATAAAATGTTATTATAAAAATAAAATTAAAAGAACAAGTAATATAACAGCTTTAAATGAACTTAACTTTTGATTTCTATTCTTGCTCAAATTCAAGCAGTTATTCTTGACCTGTGAACATAAAAAAAACAAGTTAAGTATTATGTAGTAATAAGATGATTGTGTATATTTAAATATACATGTATATGTGCGTTTGCACATGTGGAAATTTTCTCTGAATGTTCATCTAAATTTTGTATTGGTAATTTTATTTCTTAAATAATCATGCCTACTCTGAGGTAAGTTGCTTTGTCATTATGTCTGCCAAGTTTTCGTCAGTCGATATCCAGCAAACTCTACTTTTCTTTTCCTCTACACACTGTTTTACAAAGTCTCCATGAGTGATTGCCAGGCTTTTCCTGTTTCCATTTTTCTCTCTGTATGCCAACTCGTTTTTAATTTCTTCCACACTTAGATCAAACGTATTGAGCTTGTGGCTTCCGTCTTTTTCTGTACAGTCTCTAGCTGATTTGTTATCGCACCACAACGTAATTGGATAAAAGGTACGTCCAATTATATACCTGATAGATGTATCCAGTGATATCAACTCTTGGCACGCGTCACTCATTGCTAAGTACTCTGCTTGGCAAGTAGATGTCGTAACAGTGGATTGTTTATGACCTCCATGTTATTACATCTCCAAATAACATGATTACATAATCTCCTGTGGATTTTGAATCTTCACAGTCTCTGAAGCTCGCATCTGAAAGGGCTTCCAGATTCTCTGAATTGGATAGGAACTTAATTCCTAGATCAGTTGTACCTCTCAAGTATCTGAATACTCTCTTTACTTCTACCCAGTCATCTTCAGTCGGGTCAATCTGTTTTCTCGCCAGATAGTTTACTGCATAAGCTATATCTGGTCGAGTCGCACTTGCTAGATACATTAAACTACCTATTGCTTCTCGGAATGGTACTCTCTTGACTTCATTTGGTTTCTCTGAATTTTCTGAGTGGCCTTTTAACTTTTTATTGCTATGATCTACCTAAAGGGTTACCATAGGCGTACTCTGTGGTTTTGACTCATGCATGTTAAATCTCTCTAAAACTCTCTCTGTGTGCGCAGCTTGGTGTAAGACAATGCTCCTCTCATTTCTGTCTCTGTATATATTCATACCAAAGAAGTTTTTGGGTTCACCCAAATCTTTCATCTGAAATACACTACTCAAGTGTCTTTTTATTTAATTCAGTTTCTGTGGATCATTACCAGCTATTAACATATCGTCTACATATAATAACACTATAGCCAATTTTCCATTCGACCTCCAAGTGAATAGACAAGGATCATGAAGGTCATTCTCCAGACCAAGTTTTCGCACTTCCTCTGTGAATTGTTTTATACCACAGCTTAGGACTTACTATGAGGCCATATAGAGACTTCTCAAGTTTACAAACTTTCTCAAGTTTGATGTTCTCTGGTACCTCTAAACCCTCTGGAATTTCCATGAAGACCTCTTCTTTAAGCTTTCCATGTAGGAACGCTGTTTTAACCTCTTTATTGATTATGGAAAGAACTGCTCGAATCAAGGACAACCTTAACACCGGAGCATATGTTTCTTTGAGCCCATAAACATTTTTGTCTTTAAAACCTCTTGAGACTAGTCTTGCCTTATATTTAATTGACCCATTGCTCTCAACCTTCTTTTTGAACACCCATTTGGAGTCGATAATATTATTCCTCTTACCACGAGGGTCTTCTTTAGGTCGGTCTACTAGAACCCAGACCTTATTTTCTTCCATAGAGTCTAACTCTTCTCTAATGGCTTGTTTTCATAACTCGTTATCCTCTGAATTCATTACTTCATCAAAATTAGTTGGGTCTTTTTGGATTGAAGCCAATAGTATATGCTCCAATCCATCCTCGTTTATCTCATTAACCTCTGAAATTCACGTGTAACGAGCAAAGCTTATATCTTCAATCTTTCTAGCTTTACTTCTCGTAACTGGACCACCAGTTTTGTTTATTGGTATCTCTGAATTTTTCTCTTTATTTTGTTTCTCTGACTTTTCTTCTGAATTTATTTTCTTTGGCCTACCTCTCTTTTTAGGCTCAATTGTTTTTACTTCTGAATGATCTATTTCCATTGTTTCATCATATACAGTGAATTCAGTTGTTTCGTCAGATTTGCTTTTTTCAACTAATTTTTTATGCTGATTTTTCGAATATACATCTTTATACACTATTCTTTCTATACATCTTACATGTCTTGATTCTATAAACTTTCTCGTGCTAGGATGCCATAAAGGTGTGTATAAGCTTAGCGAACCGAACATGTAATGTAACATGCAATGCAATGCGCGTTGAAATTTAGCTTCCGCGATTATGCCACGAACAGCCTACGAACCGTGGGTTTTGACGAACACGCTGCGAATAAGTGAGGTTAGTCTTTCCGACGGTAACAGATCGAAAACATGTCCGACGGGAAAGCTGAAGCTTTGGTTTAGGCAGTAGTGCTTTATTAATTATCGCAAATCTTTTAAAAAAAAAAACGAAAACCTCGACGTTGGTACCGGACTGAACTATACAAATATCGGACCGGTTCGGATCTACTGGGAGTTTTGAAGTTCCAGCACAGTAACGGCCAATATAAAAATTTTACAAGGATATCTCCCACAGATTTTGAGAATTTATTAAATAAAATTGGAAATAATCTCTAAACAGTAGACTCACTTTCATTGTACAATATCAATACAAGACAGGTTAGTATTATTAATTGAATACTTAAAATAATAATAAGAATATTAGGTATAACTGTTATTAGTAGGTATACCTAACTTCTTTACTACATGTATTATTTATTGTATGCTTATTATTTATTGTTAATATTCCAGGTTTGCAGTGACTTTAAGGTTTCTAGCTAAAGGAGATTCTTACACAAGCCTCCAGTATCTGTTTAGAATATCAAAACAGTCTATTGGGCGAATAGTCCCAGAAGTCTGTGCAGCACTTGTGGAAGTATTAAAAGGGAACATTAAGGTAAATATAATCGAGTGATAATTTTAAATGTCTCACTAGAGGTAATAAATGTTCTTTCTTAATTCAACAATACATGATATATTTTATTATGATTTTAAAAGGTTTATATTACAAAATATAAATACAAAATATAAATAAAACTACATATAGTCCGTAAAGACATCGGCCGAAGGGAATGTAGACTGAATGGTGCGAAGGAGGACCAGAACTTAATAGCTGTTCTGATGGTGTTATGGGAGCAGATTGTGAAGGGTTCTGTCGAGGTTCTGCCTGTTGAATAATGGTTGGAGAACGCGGACGTGTCATTGAAATACCTTGTGGGTATTGGCTGAAAGAAGAATGTTGTAGCTATTGACCGACGGGTGGTATAAAAGAAGTTGAAGGGGTGAATTCATAGGTATGCTGATGTCTAGCAAAATCATGTTCTTCTAGGTTAAAGTTATAAAGTGATCGTATACCTAAATTCCGAGGAGGCTGTTGGTCAAAGTGTTGACTACGCATTTCAAAAAAACCTTTATCTGCTTTCATCAAAATGTCGTACACGGCGTGCTGAACCCCTGTCCTTGTTGCTGATGAATAGGAATTCATTTTAGATGAGAGAAAGTTGCAAAATGACGTTACCTCATTGTTTTCAGAGGTAGGAGCATTTAACTTTCCTGCAGCACCTTTTAAAATGTCAAGGGCGTCTTTCATCATCGCTTTATTTTCATCTTGTCTTCCCCTTATCCGTTTCGGAGGTCTCGGGATGACAACTGATGGTTCAGGATGTTCGGGTTGCTTATTCGATTGGTTTTCAACGTCCAGCCTGGAATGTTCTTCATCCTGGTCATCAATAACTTGTTCAATTTGCTCCTGAAAAAATAAAATACCATTAGGAGATAAGAGCAATTTTACAAAAATATTAGTAGAATAGTAGTGGTGACAAAAATAGTAACATAATAGTACGTATTTTTTCAGCTCCCCATGGACCCCATCGGTTGGATGGAAGTAGGCGAGATATTCGAAGATTTTACCTCACTGTGTGGGCGCCATTGACGGGAAGCATATCATTCTCCAGTCACCAGTAAACTCCGGTAGTGACTTCTTTAATTAAAAATCCTATTTTAGTATTGTATTATTTGCATTGGTTGACGGAAATTACAATTTTTTATTTGCGGACGTGGGATCTCAAGGAAGAATTTCCGATGGTGGAGTTTTCAAAGACACGAAACTTTACAAAATGATGGCAGAGAACACTTTGGGACTGCCGGCACCGAGGGAACTTCCTGGAGGTAAAATGAAATTACCATACTTTTTTGCTGCTGATAGCGCGCTTGAACTTAGTGAAAATATATTGAAACCGTACGCAGGAGATGCAAGGGATCTTCTAAAAGAGTCTTTAATTATCGGTTAAGTAAAGGTCGTAAAGTGGTAGAAAATACATTTGGTATTATAAGTGCAGTGTTCAGGCTATTTAGAAAACCATTGCTCTTGGAGCCCGAAAAAGCACAGTTAGTTGTAATGGCGATCATTCATTTACATAATTATTTGAGAGAGCACTCATCAAACTTATACACACCACAAGGAGCAATCGACCGTGAGGAAAATGGAGTTTTAGTTGAAGGTTCGTGGAGAAATGATGAAAATATGTCTTCCATTATTCCCCTAAAACTAGTGCCTAGAAAATCTCGTGAGTATCTTCACACAATAAGAGATGAACTAGCACGTCACTGTGTTACAGAAGGGACTATTCCATGGCAGAATACATATGCATAATAAAGACTAAAACCTACTGTGTTTACTCGCTTCCGAGGCTTATCTCTGTCTTGGAGAAACCGCAATGCTTCATAAGCAAATCACCTGCTGAAATATACTTCTGCTGTGCCTGTGAGAAAAAAATAAACAGTACTCTTATATTGCTACTTCGCATCTTGTTTGGATACTATAGTAGCAGTCAAACAAAAACATTTTATTTGTATAGTGTGAATATTTAACAAGGTTGTTTCATGAAGTATCTAAATAAAACTTTAAATCGGTCTTAAAATGTTTCTTTGTATAGTTGAAGTAAACAGTTCCCAGCAAATAAAAAACGCAACAAAAACTTTCCGACCTCATTAAAATACCAATATTCTTTATGCTACCTCGACCGCAAATCATCTCGCTTACCTTTATAGGTTTTTAATGTGCGTCGGGTCGTTTGATGCAGGCATGCCCCCGTGACCCGCGGCGATAATAATTATTTCGTAAAGATTTTGTTGCGTTTTTTCAGTGCAGCGAAGTCCTTAGTTGGACTATACCTATATAACGAAAACTTATTTCTAAAAAAATGCATATATAATAATTAAAATTACCAATGAAACATATTTAGATTTTTCGATTTGTTTAAAAACTGGCTTAAAATTACTTAAATAACAAATTTATGCCATAACCACCCCTTTCCTACAGTTTGACATCTTCGTGATAAATTTATTTATAATTGAAAATAAAATCGAAATTATGCAGTTTGCTACACTTCACATTGCAATAAGAATTTTCAAAACTAAAAGAACTTAAAATCATGTTTATCAGGTTTTGAAAGATTAAATAGTTTGACTTTCCAACGGTAACTTGTCCGACGGGAAAGCTTAAGCTTTGATTTTAGCCACTAATGCCTTATTAATTATTGCAAATATTCTTAAGAAAAAACGAAAGCCTCGACGATGGTGCCGGGTCAACTGTTAAAAAAATCTCGGCACAAGTTTGATTATTAGTTTTAATTTTAGACCGGTTTATAGCTTTATGTTTTATATTAATTACTTAGATGACATATGGAAATGTCCTCTGGGTTTATTTAAAGCTGAAAATTTTCAAAAATCCAGTCAGTATACATTCTAATTTAAATTATTATTTGTTTTTTAATAAAGAAAATTATGATATATGAATTCTTAATAATTAAAGCTGCAATAATGAAAACATTTCTTGACTGTCCTTTCAACAACCTATACTTATTGTTTCATACATTTTGAAAATATTTTGTTTCCTACTACTATTTATACCTATATTAAAAAGACTAAATTATTTGTATAAAATGAAATCTTTACCTTTTCCTGTTCCAGTCGAATTTTTTTCTTTCCCTTTTTCTCATCTATAGGATGACAATAAACTTAATATTTTTTTTTTGCATGCTTCCTCTGGTTGCCCCATGGAAGCAGCAATTTCCATCCACGCATCTTTCTTTTTATTTTTACTAAAATAATTCGGGTCCGTCGGGTCCCAAATAAGACTATGTGCCCTATAAATGTCAATCAACAGCAAAGCGGCTTCCTCCGTCCACTCCATGTTCGTCGCGATTAATAAACATCACGAATGCCGTCCCACTACGCGCTGCGAATCCCTTTGTGTTCGTTGCAAAAACCGACAAGCGGCAGATCGCAACGAACGGCGAACAAGCCATTCGCATCGTGTTCGCAAGACCAATTTGACGAATCTGTTGCATTGCATGTTACATTACATGTTCGGTTCGCTAAGCTTATACGCACCTTAAGATGTATCCTGTAGATGTATGCCCTACTAATACAGTTTTTATAGATACATTGCTGAACTTTGTTTCAACAAAAGGTAATTTAACGTAAGCAATACAACCAAACCTTCTTATTTGCTCTAAATGACAATTTGCTTTTGGTGAGAACTTAACTAATGGGACTTCATAATCAATTGACTTATGTGGAGTTCTATTGTAAGTGTGAACAGCTGTAGCAGCAGCTAATTCCCACATACTTTGTGGTAAGCCTGAATCACACATATACGCTCTTATTGTTCTCTGAATTGATTTGCTAAATCTCTCTGCTGTACCGTTAAGCTCAGGAGTATACGGTGGACCACTATCTGACTCTATTTTTCTCTTTTCATTATCTCTGCAAATTTTCCACCTGTAAACTCAGTACCCCTATCTGATCTGGCATAGCAAACTTTCGCGTCTGTACCTAATAAGTTTCGTGCAGAGCTCAAGAATTGTTCAAACGCTTGACCAGATTCCTATTTAGATTTTAAGCAGTATACATTGGCATATTGAGAATAATCATCTACAAACACAATTATATACCTCCTTTGACCAGGCCATGAAGTAGGTTTAATTGGCCCCATCACATCTGAATGAATAATTTGAAGTGGCTTGTCAGCTCTACTTCCGTTTTGCTTAAATGGAAGTTTTTCCATTTTTGATAGTATACATACTTCACACTCTTTAATTGAATCATTAAACCTCACATGTTGTAATCTTTTATCTTTCTTTTGTATCATTTTCAAATAATTTAAAGAAGCATGCCCTAGCCTCCGATGCCATAGCATAGCTTCACTCTGAATATTAGTTGGAAACGAATTTTTTGGTGGGTTTTCATCTAGTATTTCTTTTAGACTCTCCACTCTTTAACTCATCTACTTTAACTGTTTTGTAAGATAACAAGTTATTTTTACACTCTAAATTTAATTTTTCTGAATTTAATTTCTCTGAGTTTATTTCTCTATTTTCTAGGACAATGAGGTCTTCCAAACTCTCCCTCCCAATCGCAGACCCTATATTTACCATAGACGTATCCATAGATTCTAAATTAACTTCCTCCGATCTGGACATATCTTTGTCCTCATTGGTTTGTGATTGTTCGAAAACCTCATTGTCAACTACTAAGCACGCAATGCAACTATAATTGTCATACTCATTTATTGTATTATTATCCGTACATTTGGGCTTTTTGACTTCAAATCTAACTACCCAATTTGGTTTTTCATAAAGTCCTTTAAATATCGTCTTGTTATTTTCTTTACTGTAAACTCTGAATATTTTATCGTCTAAATATATACAAAACCCTGCATCTACTAGTTTACGTAATGACAACGGGTTCAACGGGATCTTTTGCTGCAATTACATTTGTCAGTTTGATATGGTTACCATTTACTTTATCATCTCTAAGCAAAAGATTACCTTTACCATCTATGACAATATCAGCAATTTCATTTTTATTGGCACTTTTAATAACGCCTCTCTCTGACTTTTTAAAATTACTTAAAATAACACTCTTATTAATAATGTGACTTGTGGCTCCCGAGTCAGCTATAAACTCTATATATTTGTCACTTTTTAAGCTTTTGTTATGAAGTGTCTTACCTTCTGACTCATTATGCCGCTCGTCGCCGTCCTCGTAGTACTCTTGTTCAGCTGATCCCTCATCATACTCAGCTCTCCTGGCTCTCGACTGATGTGTCAATCCTCTATTGCCTCTTCTACCTCTGAAGTTACCTCTGGACATTCCTCTGAAGTTGCCTCTAGTATTACCTCTGAAGTTGCCACTCTTACCTCTGAAATTGCCTGGGCCTCTGCCTCTTATTCGTTGATTTGGATTTGGCTTGTTTCTTTTGACAGAAAGTTCGTAATCATTGTTACTGTTACAAGGTCTCTTTAATTTCCGGGGACAATTTTCACTTTTGTGGTCGGTAATGCCATTGCAAATATAACACGCCCATTGGTTTGTTCCATCTAATGGGCAATGTATTTTCCAGTGCCCTTCTCTGTTGGATCTAAAACACTTGTTCCTATTACTCTTGCCTTTCTGTACCGTCACCCTTGATACTGAAACATCTTTTTCCCCATAACTTCTTTCATTGCCTCATTATCCTCTTGTATACGATACATCGTTTTCCTCAGAGCTTCCATGTCCATCTCTTCACCGGTGGTTGAAATTACAGCCGAATCTGTACGTCTGACTTCAGGCATGACTCCTATGATGGCTTGATAAAAAGTCGAGCGCTTCTCTTGTTCAGTTAGTTTGTGAGGATCATCACTCAACTCGTGTTCTCTACTAATTTGATCAAATCTCTCACAGAACTTGTGTACTCGCTCGTCTTTACTCATTCTTAAATTATACAGTCGAGTTCTGATAGATGTAGGCGTTGAACTGACTTCTCCCTTCTCAGCCTCTTTAAGATTTCCAAAGGCTCAGTCAATCCCAGGATTCTTTTGTGATATTCTTCAGCGATGTGGTTGATGATGATATCTTTCACTGAGTTCTTTCTTCGCTTAATCTCAGTCTCTGAAATTCCAGTCGGCGCTGGTTGACTTGGATCAATGAGATCAAGTAACCCCCAACTCGTAAGCTCAGTATTCAAGCAGTCCATCCATACCTCATAACTTGACTTGGACGTCAATCTATATTGCCTCTGAATTTTTGGTGCCAAGTTATTGCAACTTAGACCCTCTTGAGATTGCACGCTTACTCTTTGTTCTGAAGCTTGCTTACTCTTCAGTTTAAGCTTCTCCGAATCAAGCATGTGTGCGTGAACTTTGCATAGTCTGTTGACTATCTCTTTAAGCAATCCTCCAGTTGTCTGGTTTTCCGATATGTCATTTGTGTTAAATGTGTCCGTAAGAACATTTACATTTGCCATTATCTTTTGTAGCTCTTCTATATTTTCTCGAACCTCTGAATTCTCTGAAGTACTTGCAGTAACATTACTGCTACCCCCTGAATTTTGGTTCACGGTCCCACTCATAGTCTCTGAACTTCTTAAAGTTGTGGATGTTGCTGTGAATTAAACATCTTAATTATTACCTGGATTCACCTCTTAAAAAATTCAGAACTGACCTCTTACTTTCTTTAAGCAAGTTTGAAATCTTAACAAGATTAAACTTTTGTCCTCTAAAACAATCCCTCTCTTTAAGTAGGATCAGTCTTTCGGCTGGTGTTTGTTGCAATCGAAGCATTAGCGTTTTGATGGTAATATGCAATTATTACACTTAACGCGCCAGATTTGTAACTTCGATTGCAGTCTGGTTACTTTCCTTGTAGTAAAATAAGGATTTATAGAGGAGTTTGCGACTAAAAATATTATGTTTAATATTCCGCCCTCTAAAAGCACATTTGAACTATGCTAAGCCAAGTCAGGCTATTTATTTTTCGATTGCAACAGACACTGGACCGCTAGATGGCGCCTGCTGGCTGTTTTACATGTCGCTATTGTAAAAATACCGGGATGTACTATAGCCAACGGATTTTCATGTCGGTCGTCGCATACCTACCTTGCACTGACGAGAGCCAACAGCTCGAAACTGCAGTCTGCAAGTGGTGTGTGACGACTGGCAAGGGAGCTCCTTTAAGTAGGATCAGTCTTTCGGCTGGTGTTTGTTGCAATCGAAGCATTAGCGTTTTGATGGTAATATGCAATTATTACACTTAACGCGCCAGATTTGTAACTTTGGTTGCAGTCTGGTTACTTTCCTTGTAGTAAAATAAGGATTTATAGAGGAGTTTGCGACTAAAAATATTATGTTAAATTATTTTTTTGTTTGATAAAACAGATAACAGATATTAACAGTAAACAGGAAATCCCACAGAAGCCAGAAATCCGGTATCTGACCGCAAGGCAAGCCAGAACGGGACACCAAACTTAAGCGAACAATTCCAATCCACTTCTAGCATGAAATTCAAGAATTATCGAGCTAAATTCTGAATTTGATTAAATTTCTCTCCATCTTATAACCTCTCAATAATTTTATTCACCCTCTAAAATTTAATTAAATCTTTCAAACAAAAAAAAAACGATTTCATCTGTATTTCTCTGAATAATTATAATTAATTCTCTTTCTTTTTCCTGGAAGAAAATCAACTACACTGAATAAAATTTTATTTTATTTCTTTTAATAAAATTCTAAAACACTGACGAAATTGTTTCTCAACATCTATATCAATTTACTTCTTAAACTTCTCAACAATAAGATGAGGGAAACCTTTTTAATCAACCACAACTCAATACACTGTAATATAACCTTTTGTTATATTTTTCCTCTTAGTTGTAACTTAATTATTACAGTTCAAATATGTTTATTAAATTAAAGCATGGTTGTGTATGAGAATCCCTTTTTGCAACTACACAAGAGAGAAAAGAAAAAATGTAGCATGCATGGGACCAAGGACATTCATCATCCTACATACCAGCCCGGGAAAATTCGTGAGAACCGTCTAAACTCCCTCCGTTCATTACAAACGCAAGTCGTTTCTTTCTACTTTCCGTCTTTTTGTATTTCTATCTCGTGAACAGTGTATCGCTTCGTCTATTACATTCGATAGTGATGTCAGTATATTACTTACCCAGTACTGGACAAAGTACCTATCACCTGGCAGTCTGTATAAAAGGTACCGGATACCGTAAATACTCAAATGTACCAGTATTTGACATCACTACGTTCTTCTATAAAATCTGTTACAATAAATTTAGTGCCGAGAGCAACACTGTATCGTGAAATGACGAGTTAACACGCGTCGCGTCACCCAGGCAGACCTACTTGCAATTTACCCGAACACAAGATGCACGGACTTGTCACAAAGCGGCCCCCCGTACACACTAGCCACCCGGCTCTCCCGTTTGACGCTACATGTATTGCACACACATTAAATACTCAACTTACTTTTCTTGTCTCTGGAATGCGGCTTCTATGCTATTTACTCGTTTGAGATTAACCACGCTCTGCTACCATGTAGGATTTTATGTAAAAATAAACACACTAGTTACACTTCAAATTGTCTCTTTATTTTTCACTCTGAAAATACACAATGTACCATCTTGAAATATGTCTAGCGCACCTGCAAGCGCTGCCAACATAATAAGCATTTTTCTAGCTTACTACCATAGATCTAAAACTACTCGACGAGGCATACCACCACCGACTTGTATCAGGGCCCACACGTGCCAGCAGCGCCACTCACACGCATACGACAAAGCTACTCCTTACAAAAATAAAACAACTCATTTTCGATATATTATATGTAGGTGTCCCTAAAATATAGAGGCAAATTCAGAGTGTTAAATTAAGTGGATTTAACTCAAATTATATTAACTACCTATTTAATAAAGAAAATGAAAAGACTAGATTTCTAAAACTTGGAAGATAATTTTTATTTATAAATGTATTTTTTGGTTTTATTGAAATTAAAAAAAAAAAATACATTTAAAAGCAATTGAAAAATAAAAAATTTATATATTGTAATCAGCTGCTTTTTCGATAAATTAGTAAATTCTCTCTTTACGCCAAACATTATTTTATTTCATCGTTATATATTTTTAACTAGGAACGTGTTTTTTAGTTGTAACAAAGAAATAGAAACAAAAGAGGCAACTCAGAAAGAAATAATGATGCTACATGAACGTTGAGCAATATATAAAAGTATACATATACCTTTTTTGGTTGATTTCGACTTATGTTCGGTAGGTTCTACTATATCTTCATTTATATTCTCTGCAGTATCATCTTCATTAACATCCTCATCTGGGTTGTCATCTTCTTGGAGTAGAGGTAATTCTAAAAATGTAATAGTACTTAATACTTGGGCTTATTTTCATTTCTCAAAAAATTCAATCAAACTCTTAAAGGTTTATTTAATGATTTTGCGTTCATGAATAAATAAAAGATCGTAATATAAGGATTCCCTAATAAGCTAGTAATGGTATCACTTTGATGAATATTTTATTTGCGAAAGATAACATTTTAAAATTATAAATTATCTTAGCAAAAGAATTTTTTGATTCAATCTTTAAACCAAAAAATTATAACGCTTTTCAAGTTAAGGAGAATATCTTAAATTGAAGATATAATTACAAAATAAGGTACTCACCTTCAACATTAATTTCATCCAATTTTTTTCCACCGAATTTTTCTTCATCGACAACACTTAATAATATTCTACCAGACCTACTCCCATAATTTATTTTACCAGATCGAGTTCTACGCCTATAATTCATCCTAAAATAAATCCTTGTGTAGTTTGCATTTAATAGTTTGAATGATAATGGTGTCAAAAAAATTAATTTTGAAAAAAAAGTCACTTATTCACAAAAAAAATTTTTGTGAATAAAATTCTTATTTTTACTCCTAATTTTATTGTTTATAAAATATTTTGTCATTCTTATAATCTTGTGGACTGCTGATGTGAAGAAGCACGAAACCAGTCGCCATTACAAGATTAAAGAATTTAGTGAGATAAGATATTGTTTGTTTTTACCCAGTATGAACAACTCATTTGGGGTCTACGCTATGGAGTTTATTTATTATACATTAATAAACCATTAAAACAAGCAAAACAAAAATTCTAAAAATAAAATGTAATCGGTATAATATGACGTAGAAAAGAAGCATTAAAATATTATAGATTCGGGTGTAAGAGGTCACATCTTATGAAAAAAAGAAAAAAGAATTGGTGGTATTTTTTTCATTCTGTCCTCTCGAAACTTTTTTTTTTATTTATTTAATGAAGGACGTAGTCGGCGCCGCCGCTAACCGATCAAGAGGCCCTTCTGAATGTTAACCGTGTTCATTCCCCCCCGGCACCACCATTTCTGGTATTCATCAGTAGGATTGAGGTTCGTCTGTTGTTATAGCATAATGGTATGGGCATACCATGTCGTTCTCTATCCTGTGTTTCTTTTTCTTTCATTACCGTTCTGATCCATGTGTGTATTCTCGTCCATTTGGCTGCGTCTTCCATCATTTGTGCGGTTAAATTGTCTGTAGGTAACCGTGTCCCCAAACTGGTTTGTATCGCTGTTCTTTGGGCTTCCCATCTCGGACAATGAAAGTGTATATGCTCCGCCGTGTCGCTTCCCTGACAGTGGTCGCAAATGCCTGTGTCCCTTTTCCCGATTCTTTGTAGGTAACTTGTAAATGCTCCATGGTTTGATAATATCTGAGTTAAATAATAATCTGCTTTCCTATGTCTGTAGTTTACCCAGTCCACAATATTCGGAATTAGTTTTTTTGTCCACTGGGCCACTGATGTATTTTGGGACCATTCCCTCTGCCACTTTTCTAAAGTTATTTTCCGTGCCTCCTTAACCGCCTCTTCGTTTCTATCCATTTTTTTCTGATATACATATACCCTCGCTCCTCTACCAGCAAGTGTATCGGAGGCGTTCCAGCTATGGTCTGTGCCGCGGCTGCCGATACTGTTTTGTAAGCGCTAATTTCCCTCAGTAAGGCCTTTCTCTGTGTGCTTACAAGCATCTTAGCGTATGTCTTTATACGCAACCCTCCGCCCCATATGGGTGCTGCGTACAAAATCACCGAGTGCACCACCGTCGTTAATAATGCCCTTTTGTTACTCGATTGGCCTCCGATGTTTGGCATAATCCTGTTTAGAGCTGCTACCCGGTCGTTTGCTGTCTTACACACATATCTTATGTGCTCTCCAAAGCTTCCTTGCCAGACTATGATTACCCCGAGGTATTTTATTTTCCTTTTTGGTTCTATTTGTATCCCTCTCATTTCCAGATTAAGTTGTAGCCTAATGTTCTTCGGGTATTTAAGGAATACAGCCTCTGTCTTCTCTGGTGCAATGTCCAGGTTGTGTGCCCTCAGCCAGGCATCAATTATTCTGAGCCCTTCGTTTACTCTGGATTCCAGGGTTTCCAAATCTTTTCCTGTGATTATCACCGCTAGGTCGTCTGCGTATGCCATGTGGTAGTGTTTTGGGGCAGATCAAGTTTAAGTACTCCGTCGTACAGCACGTTCCATAGCGTTGGCCCTAACACCGAGCCTTGCGGTACCCCTGCTGTTATGGTTTTTCTTTATCTTATCTAGGTGAATTCTTCTGTCTTGGAAATAACTATTTATTAGATTGATTAGATAGCCAGAGACTTGTCTTTCCTCTAGCTCCTCCAAAATCATACTTCAGGTGGCCCTGTTGAAAGCATTTCTTATATCCAGAGCTACGAGGAGGCAATATTTGTCCGTTGTATTTTTCTTCGTGCATAGGACTTTTTCGGAATCCAAATTGATTTTCGGAAAATCCCGTTCCATTGTCTATTTCTGCCAGCAACCGATTTCTTATCATGGCCTCGTAGAGCTTGCCCATCACATCTATGAGGCAGATAGGTCTGAAGGACGTTGGACTGTCCCTAGGTCTGCCGGATTTCCAAAGTAGTATAACCTTGGCCCTTTTCCAAGATCTTGGAAATTTGTGCTTCTTCAATAGCCTATTTAACATCCTCAATACCAGTTCCGGTTGTGTCGAGGCCAATTCTTTTATTGCCTCCGGCGGGATAGTATCTAGGCCAGGTAAGGTGCCAGGCTTAATCCCCTCCACCGCATTTTTTATTCCTCCAGGGAGAAAGGTCTAGGCTCCGTCAGTTCATGTACTTCTCCCCTTTCATCTTCCATAGTTGGAAAAAGTACGTTCAGTATCTCTTCCTTAAATTCCGTAGATATATCAAAAGGTAGGGAAGGTCCGAAGATTTTCTTCCTTACCATGCGGTATCCGTCCCCCCATATGTCTTCGTTGAGCATCTCGCAGAGATCCTCCCAGGCCTTTCGTTTAGCGTCTCTTATGAATTTATTCAAATCTTTTTTCTTATCTTTATAGAATGCACGTCTCTGTAACGTCAATTCTATGTCCTCCCTGTTTGTTCTGGTAAGTAATCTTCTAGCCGTTTCGCACTCTTGCCTCTTATTCCCTATCGCCTCACTCCACCAATATGGTTTATTACCAGATTCGTCTCTATTCATATTACAGCTATTTCTATAGGTGTCACTGATTGCTCTGGTACAGGCCTCTACTCCCAGGTCATCATCTGTGAGGTCTTCCATATGTCTCCTAATATGTTCATTAAATAAATCTTTATTTATTACTACTTTCGGAGAGTTTCCTCCCCAATCACCCTCCAATTCCTCATCAGCCCTGCTATACTCTGAGTAGAACAGGTCACGTCTATGTGTGACCTTGTCGTACCTCTGATGTACGTCGGGGCGCCCGTGTTGTGGATCACCCGATCTAAGGTAGCGACCCACTCTGTTAAAATTTCTCCTCTTCTGTCTTGTAGTAGGGCTCCCCATTCCGATGCTTTAGCGTTGACGTCTCCGAGAACTATGGCGTTTCTTGAAGTCCTAGCATCCTCCATGATCATCCTCATTTGGTCTTCGTATTGCTCTATAGGGATGTTAGGCAATATGTATACACAGTATAGATCGAGCTTTACAAGTTCTATTTTCAGGTATCCTGGGTGTTCTCCAACCTTCTTGACTTTAATTTTCTTATTTCTAAAATACACGGCAACATCAATTCTTCTGTCGGTCAACCAGAGAGCTCCTTTAACTAAATTCCGGTTCGGTTCCGAAGCTATGATTATGTCCGCTCCCTCACTGATCGCTGTAGCGAATGCCAGGTCGTGAGCGGCCCTAGATCTATTAGCGTTTATTTGCAGTATTTTCATGGTCCGATTTCTGTGGGATCCGCCTGCTCCTGGCTTTTGCTTCTGCGTCCTCTCGAAACTACCTCCTACGTATAAAAACCACCCCCTCTTCCATGGTGTTTGTCCTAGGCATGTGTGGATTCTCGGACCCGAGTTTTTATGGGGCTACACATATAGTTTATAGAAAAGGGGGTATTTTTATACATTGGGGGTAGTTGCGGGAGGGTCGGGTAAAAAGTAGCACCTCTATTATGATCCCTGCCCTCGAAAACTTGTCGAATCCGTATTTTCTTGTTTTTGAGATATTGCTATTATGGTCGGGAGTAGGTTCAACCCTCAAGGGGCGCTCCGGGGTACTCTAATGTAAATGAACTTAATTTATTATTCCCCAAAAAAAATCCGATCCGTCGATCCCTGGCGAGCTTAAGACCAAGAAGCCGGAAATAAGGGTGATTTTTCCTTAATAGGGGTGGTACGCAAGGGTTCCAAAACTCGAAACCATCACCATCGTTTTTCTCACCCTCGAAAACAGGGCAGGAATCGTATTGCAAAAGATCCTACAAACTTTGATGTTTTGGTCTTTTTTGTACCTCGTTAAATGGACTAGTAATCTACACCTTCATATAAAGTAGTTGTTCACTGAAATTCGTATATATATATATATATATATATATATATATAGGGTAAACTGGTCCATAGTGGGGCACATTTTTTAAAAAAATTATTGCGCTTCTTGTAAAATAGTTTTACTCATAATTAACATATACAGACATAGGTATGCATATATGGAAACAAACTAATAATAATTGAAAGTAATCCTTAAGGTATTTTAAATTTTATTTAATACATCCCACTATACACCACTTGTTCCACTATGAACCACTGTATGGTTCATAATGGGAATTATACTGGTCTATAATGGGATTTTTAACAAAAACACTTTTAGTCTATCTTAAATTGTGAGAAATCTACAGAAAACGCAAATTGGCGGGCAGCCCGTGTCGTACTTCCAGAAATGTAAGGTGGGGGCAGCTTTAATACAATATCTTCTGCTACTAAGGTATCTTCGTCGAGTTTATCCGGGAACACGAATTTATCAGTCACAATTTTCTTCAAAAAAGAAATATTGTATTCTTCTCCACTTATCTTCACAACCTGGCCAACATAATGTTTAACAGATTTTTTTTGTCATATATCTTACTACAACATAATCCTTCTCTTGAATAGATGAATCTTGAAATTCTGATGAGAGGCTTTCTAAATCGCTGGAATCGTTACAAATCTCTTCACTAACATCACTGTTCGAACTAATGTCATCATTAAAAACTTTACGTTTAACTCTTTTAGCCTTCTGCTTTTTTTTTTCTTCTGCGATAACTTTTTTCCTCATTCTTTCTTTATGTTCTTGCTCTATGCTTTCCTTTATGGGTGTATCTGTTAATATCGCTGACTGTAGCTTCTTTTTCACTTTTCTAAGTTTCTTCCTAGGGGCAGCTTTAACATGTGGCCTGATTTCCTGTGGGGTTACTATAGTATGAGATGGACCAGGAATTGGACTGACATGTTGTGGTTCTTCTATACCTTTATTGTCTTTTATATTCTGAACATCTTCATTAGCCTTACCTTCGTCACCATTATCATCTTCATTTTGTTTAGGTCTGTCGGTAACATAAGATGACATAAAATCACTCTCTGAAAATATTTGGGAATTCAGGGGTGCTATGCCTGTTTTCTGAAATCCTTTGATAATGTTTACTGGCGTAAATGCTTTAGGGAAGGCAATACCAACAACACTGGCAACATCATAAATTTTCATTGGTACCCCAGGATGGTTTACCATCCAGTCATCAACTCCTTGATTATAATAACTTTTAAATGGAAAGAAACAGGCCACGTCCAACGGTTGCAATTTGTGGCTGCAGTGGGGCGGCAATGTCAACAGAATAATTCCACTATCTTTACACAAATTCAACACACGAATATCGTAACGGCTTTCATGGTTGTCAAGAATTAAAACAACTTGATGGTCCTTACTGCAACGCACGTGTTTTATAAAGTGTTCTATATATTTTATAAAATTTTCACCTGTCATCCAACCGGTGGAATGTGCTGCACCAGCTGATCCTAGAGGAGCTCCAGTGAGCATAAAAGGCTTAAATATTTTCCTTGGAAATATAAAGAAAGGCGGTACAAATGTTCCATTAGCGCATATTGCAGTGCACATTGTTATTAACGTCCCTCGTTCAGCACTTGTCACTTTTCCGACTTGTTTTTGTTTAACGTTAGCCAGTATCTTTCCAGGTTTATGTACATTGGTGACACCTGTCTCATCACAATTGAATATTTGGTGTGACTGGATACTATGTTTTGTTATTACATTTCTCAAATTATTAAAAAATGTGGTGACATTAGTCTTATTGAAACTGGTAGCCCTACCAAGGCTGGTTGCCTCTGGTTTGCGAAGCGTTAATGTAGGGTGTCGTTTCCTGAAATTATTCACCCATTCCACTCCAGCTCGTTTCTTTTCGTGCCAAGATTGAGGCACAGTATTATTATTAGCCATGGCATAATTGTAAGCTAACTCGCGAGTATTTAATAATGTTAAGCCATAGCACATTTCACAAGCTTGAATTAAATACTCTCTTAAAAGCTTCTCCTCTTCATTTGTAAATATTGGCTTGAAACCATGGCTTCGTCCGAATTTAAAATTATTTGGAGTTTCGTGATTATCTTCATCGGCTATTCGAAACTTTTTGACTTTTCGATGTAAAGCTGATTTGCTAACATCGTGCTTTTCAGCCGCACTTATCAAAGCCATTTGATTTGTGACAACATCTTCCACAGCAGCACGCATAGACTTCATAATTTTCATGAATTTCTTTGCTTTTTTGAAAAATTTACGATAGCTGTGATCTTGGATGTCTCGGCATAGTCAAACCTGTAAAGAATGCAATATTTAGCATGTCTTATCATATCCCAGTATGGACCGCATATATTTTCCCACTATGGACCATAATGCATTAAAATAAAAATGAACATTATTTTATCAAAGTGGTAGAACTAAACATAAATAGAAGTGCAAGCAATATTGAGGGTATGGATGCCTTAGATATCCATACCAAATTCTTGTTAAAAAAACAAATATCAATGAATTATTTGAAAAAATCTGAACATGTCAGTCAATATTTTCAGCGTATCACTTACCTTAATTTTAAATATTTTGTAATTGCACCACACAAATCGATAAAATACCGAGTGACTTTTAAGCGTTATTATGGACAAAGTATCTGCACTTAAATATAGCTCTAGCATAGTGATAAAGTAGTCAGCAGAATGAAATTCCCACTATAGACCATGTACAACTATGGACCAGTTTACCCTATATATATATATATATATATATATATATATATATATATATATATATGTATAGATACTTTCATGTAAACAATTTTAATATAACCACATGTGATAGCAGAGAAAATTATTATTGTATCGGGTACTTACCTTTATAATGTATTCCACTACCTACTATAAATATTCCCATACAACGTGTCACTACTGTCACTAATGTCACTAATTGAACACTGAATGCCGTGTCAACTGCTAAATTTAAACTAGATATTATTATGATATTATTCGAAAGTTCTTACTGCTCGCAAAACTGTGTAAAGTGGGGGCGCCACTTTCCTGCCGTAGAAATGACGTCACAACTTATCATGTGTGAGCTATGTGAATGATCATTGTTTTAAAAATAAAGTTTAAACGTCATAAAATGACGTAAAGAACAAGAATTTGCAATAAAATATTATGGCATCGAGTGTATGAGGTCATAATCTTTGGAGAGGTCATAGTACACCCTCCTCATTCACACACAAGAAGTCACAGCTTATGAGAAACCAACATACATATACATACACACACATATTATACACCCATACAGGTCTGATAATATTTGTGACAAACCATCCTCAAATGCGTTTGTGGAAGCTTTGTTAATACGGTTGCCTGCCGACCAAATAAACATTCTCCTTCTTGCAGATATGACTCATTTTTCGATACGCACCATCGTTAAAAAGTTATAACGTACATATATTTCTGGGGACATTTGCCACTAATCATAACATACGTCACATATATATTTAATGATGTGCGTGAATAATGTGTGAGGTATCATTAAAAGTAGGAATTTCCATTAATATAATTACATTGAATAAAGAAATAGGTGTACTCATGTGCTTTTAGTATGAAACATTGTAGCGAAAATTTCGGTATATTGTTAAATTAATAATTACAAATTACGTTATTCTTACCTATAGAAAAATGTTACATTCTTAATTATTAATTTATCATTATGTCAATCTTGGTAAAGATAGTTATTGCAATACAAATATGTGTTACAGTTCTGTGAAAACTATTTTTTTTAAAATATAATAGTAATTGATATTTTACTTATATTAATTTTTATTCTATTTGTAACATTTCCATGGAATGTTTAGAAGGGAAAAATTAATTTGCATTTTAGTGGTAAAGTGCAGTTTGCTGAACAATTGTTACTAAATGAAATGAGGCTTTATACATTATTTTTTTTTACAATATTCGGTTTTTGACTAATTGCTTTAGTTGATGTTCACTTATTTTTTAGATTTCATAATAGAATTCCGGAAGAAAAATATATCCTCCATATTTGATTTTTTTGAAAATCTACAGGGTGAGTATGTGAAGTGGCACATTTATTTCAATAAGGCATAAAGGTAAATAATTAAAGATTTGAGAATAGAAATTTTTTACTTTTCTTCTTTTTTTTATAGTAATCTAAAACTTTACACTTTTTTACTTTTTACGAATATTCTAAGCCATTTAACAAAAATACAAAGTTTTACCTAGCGCCATATAATAGACAATCAAAAAATAAAACAATTACAAAATGCCAAAATAAGTTATTTTAAGATTCACGTAAAAATATTAAAATGGCGAATAAGGTAAAGGCGCCAATCGTTAATATGCACCGATTGGCGCCTTTACCTTAATCAGTTTACGAAAAACTATTTCTTATTTCTTAATTTATTATTAATCTTGGTAATTTTGTTCTTCACAAGGAATGTAATCTCAGACCATTTTCTGTTGCGTAATATAGGATGGGATGCAATACAATCTTCACAGGCACCTTTTCGTGGTACTTTTCTTTTTTTATAGAGGAACGAAAGAAGGTAAGGACTACCTCAGTTTCATTTTTAGTGTTTTTTTCTTAATTTTCGTAACCACATCCTCATTCTTATGTCCTGTTTGGTCGTTTTCTTCAACCTCAATTTCTGAGAGGGGCAAGCAGGGTTGTTCTTCTGTAAGTTCTGTATCTGAAGTCCCATCCTCTTCTAGTTATGGCAAATCTGTAAAGGTAGAATATATTAAGTAACTAAAATGGTTACTAAGTATTACTACGATAATGAAAATCGACCAATGAATAATGTTAGTTTCAGTTATCTTTAATTCCCGAAGTGGCTGAAAACCCATAAAAATATTTTAGGGTTATTTTGAAAATCTTCAGTATAACCATCAATTTCAATTTTTTGCCAAAAGTATAACGTTAATTTGGTACTTTTCGGTGTCGCCCCGTATAACTGACAGAAAGGTGTTTATTGGGTTGCATGCGTGTGGCAGGTGTATTAATATTTAATATCAATCGCCAAGCGCCGTCGGCCTACTTTGCGTTACTTGCGCGGAATCAATAGTGATCAATAAAAATTGTTCCTGCTGAGGAATTTTTATTGAAACGGGAAAAAGAGGATTTTGGTTCCCGTCGCCATATAGAACGAGTCATTTATAAAATAATAATTATATCTGTGAAAATAAGGCCATTCTTAACTGAAGGTATGTTAAAAATTATTTGATAGATTGTTTATTAACTTCACATGTGAAAAATAAATATTCACCGGGATACCTATACAAAATTACATATAATTTAATTTCAGATCAGACGGCATTATTTTCGCCGATAAAAAACGGAAAACTATTAGATCCAAAGGTTACATTTTCTATTATTTTGAGCACCTTTACGCCTCGACATCTAAGATTGGATACCGTGCTTATTCATATGAGAATTACTTATTAGAAGAAATTAATTGCTGATTTATGTGGACATTCTAATGCTCACCAGGGGCTACTAGTGAACATCTTTACCAAGAAGGATAGTCTAGTAAAAGGTCAGACCCAACCGATTCTTTTCATTCACGCCAGTATTTTGTCTGGACACCAAGTAGATTGTTGTTAATTATTGATCCCAGTTACATAACATCTGAAGTGTTTCCTATTGTGGAACTAATGATTTATGTGATAGTTACCTAAAGCCATTTGGCTTATATAGTCAGACTATGTATACATTTTTACTAGTGCATTTATTAACTAACATAGTAATGCATCAGAACAAAAAGTGTGTAAACCGCGTTCGTAGTTACTACCAACGAGAGTAAAATTTGGCATTAAATGGAAACATATAAATATCTAATTATTTAACCATTTTTGGAAGTATTTCTTTACTGTAGCTTAAACCGTTAATTATACATTTTAAGTAAACCTCATTCTTTTATTTTTCATATTAGAATCATAACTGTAACTTTTCATTTTGCCTAAGTTACTTTAACTTTACTTTTTTCTTAGTTTAAAAAAACTAAGTGGCACCTGACAATAAAATACTCTTGAAATTAATGAACTCCTTACCCCGAACCAGTGCCACCAGACAAGGACCTGCCGGATGCTCTTCACCATTAAACTTTCGTTTGTAAGAGTGTGTAATGCATTAGATGATACCTTTACTTTCCATTCTAATTCCATTATATCTACGAATGATCATAATTCTTTATCTCTCTTTAAATCCCCTTTTTGTAAGGCAGTCCCCCGTTCTATGTTTGCACATTTTTATGTGATGGCCGATTTTTAATCCAAGCGAAGGGGTAAGAAATTCTGGACGTAAATTGAACGACGTTGAAACAGTACATAATGATTTTGTAGCATTAATTATAATATCAATCTTATTAGGTACAATGCACTCGGCCAGATATAACTTAAGAGTGGGTTCATTATTAATTTCTTGCAATAGACGGCCAAGTTGTCGCATCAACTGCCTGATTAATTCTGATGTAGAAATGTTATATTTAAATGAGCTCGTCAGATCTGCATATTTGTGTCACGTCATCAAACTTCATTTTATTTGTTGTATTGATGACAAAATCATCTCTAATATTAGAACCATAGATAGCAGTTAGGAGAGAGTAGATTCAGAAATGGGATTTCTAGTCCCAGAAGCCTATTTCTCAGTACATTTATTTTGCTTTAGATGAATTCTAATATGTTTTTCAACATAAACCCTAAACATTCTGGGCAAGGCCCATAATGTTCATATGTATATTTTGATTTTTCCTCCGGTGTAGGAACTCTCAGCAAGATTAACTCTTCTTTTTTAAATCTCAGAACTTCACAATTATGATAAAAATCGGCAGTTTTTTTAAGTTTTCCTAATTAATGTCGCCCCTGTTGAGAGCAAAGCTAATATTTATTCAACAACTGTTTCTTCAAAGTGTATTTTTTTTAAAATGTCTAGGAAGATTTCACACAACTTTACAACATAAATGACAACAGTGCTTCTTATCTCTTTGCCTCTTACCAGTTGAAATATGTTTTTAAAGAACTTATCACAATATGTTCAGAACTTGAATAATCGGTGCTTGTTTCTGCATGTTCATGCGAATTGTCTGTGTTTGTTTGACGAAAGTTTCATAATTTTTCGGAAGTAGGTGGTGAAACATTGAGAAATGTATTATTTCCATCGCTTGAATTCAAGTGCTGTATTTTCTTTGAAGATAAATGAAACCTTAAGCTATTTAAGCCAGTTATTTTGTACATTTCACTAATTGTCAAATCGTCCTCTACTATAGTGCATTTGAAATCCAGTAAGCCAATTGTATATTTATAATGGGATCTCCTACTGATCCACCATTAGGAAAAACTAAATTCTTGGCTCTTTCTAATTATCCTTTTAGGTAGATTTCTAATCTACCTATGCAGAGTGCAGCATGTTACGAAATTTTACTATAGTTTCTTCGATTATGGTTCCCAGACTCCAAAAATGCCCCCGTTCAAAAGTTTATAATATGTTATATCAGTATTCCGCACGTACATATTTAATTATTGTTAGTCCATAATCAGTAAATTCTCACAATATAATACAGTTACTGATAAGATTATAAATTTGTATCATATTCTTTTTCGTTATCATTGTAACTTGATATTTCAACTGCTTAAAGACACGTATGAGTTTTATGTTACTGTGAGAATTGCAAACAGAATTGAAATTTAGTCTAATCAACATTTAATCCAGCATTTTAAACGTTACAAATGGAACTGAACAACATACGCTATACAGTCTGCATTATTTTGTTGAACTCAGTGTTCCTCATACGAGATTCACAGGCATTTTTAGTAAAGTTAACTTCTATTGTTTTTATTGTAAGCTATACGCTTCTATTTTCAACAAGTAATTTTAAGTGATTATTGTATAAACTATAACCAATATATAACAATTGTGATTAAAAACACAAACAGTGATTACCAAATCTAACATATGTGTGTGTATATATATATATATATATATACGTAAACCAGCATTAGCAAGCCCAATATGGTATATTTCACAGATGTTACAAAGCCCGACAAAAATTTACGAAGCCCGAATCGGGCTTCCTAAAAATTGTTGTGTATATGAGTCTATCATGGACAGATGATTCCATCTGTTGTTATTTCGTAAAAACTGAAAGGGCTTCCCAAGTCGGTATAATATATCAATTTATACACCTTTAGTTCGGTATGATTGCCACCAGGAGGCGCACCATGCTCTCTGCATATACACTGCATATAAATGTACGATATTTCACGTATGTTAGGTAGCCCTTTCATGTTAAAGCTACGCAAATTCGCTTATACTCATTTTTTGCTATTTGGATATTATTTAAACCAAATGAAACACTTTATTTTTCTGCAAATATTTTATAAAGAAAAAACACATTCTGGTTACAACATAAAACATAATTGATCAGTAGTCTTATACCAAGTGTCACCAGAATCACTTTCCGATTGCAATTTTTATTTAAATTCCAAACCGTCAACTTAGAATTTGTTATGGGTAATAAATATCCCATCAAATTGGCAATTTTTTGTTTGTTATTTATTTTCACGAGATTTTAAATTAATACACCCTATATAATTTTAAAATTTACACAGCCCCTCATGCTCAGGTCAAAAATTCTAAGTTTAATACTTTTAGTTAACGCTAACTAAATTTCAAGTTGATAGGTTTCAACATTCAAAATTGATGGTAGCCGAAAAGTGATTTTACTTACACCGGGTATACAGGATGTTCTTAAAAGTCGTGTTTGTATCTACTGTAGTGGGTAGTTCTACAAACAGACCGAGTGTATAAAATTGGATTAAAATTGTACGAGGTATACTTATAAAAGAAACAAAATATTAGAATCCCACTGATTATAACGTATTTAAAAATTTAGCAATTTTCGACATACGTGGTGACACATGAGATATGTAGCAGCCTCTATTTTTTTTATTTACTGAGGTACAATTTTGAAATGTGCAGGAGTTACATAACCAATAATGCTACTTTTTATAACATTACATTTTTACAACTTCCGGTTTAACCGGAAATGATCCCAGCTTTCTTATTTTAAATGGTACCCTGTATATTTCTTTACCCTTAAAATTATCTTTTCAACTATTATCGCAAAATGATATTTGTTTTTTTATTAACAGTTGAAAAGAATTTTATTGAAATAAATCTAGGAGGCCACGACTCAAATTCTAAAATATTTTGATGCTTTCATATTTTTTTTGGATCTAATCAATTCCTGCTGGTAATCAGTATTTTTTTAGGTTTAAGAAAAATATCTAAAAATAATTAACAATATCGTAAAAACTAAGATAAGACCACAATTTTTTGAATACTTAGCTAATTGTATATATTTTTTTATACATTTATTTAACGTCGGCCTATTTCCGCTACTGAGGCCTAACACCGACGCCTGTAGACGAGCTACCAACCAGGAATTTTTGCCGAACCTCTTCCCTTAAGAATAGTAGGTATCTTTTACTTGCCTAACACTTAATAGACAGGGGACCGACGGCTTTACATCCTCTCCGAAGGATGGTATATCCCCTATACAACCCTTGCCTAAAGTTGTATAGCATCCGCGCATACACTGATATACAAGCCGCTGGAAGATTTGTGGGGCGGGGACGCGGTCTTCATTGGAACGGTCACCCATCCAACTACTAACCGCGCCTTACGTTGCTTTACATCGTATATCAAAGTATGTATATAGTAAAGACGCACCCATGCTCGTCCCATATAGCTAATTGTAAAGGACCTATTTGTCTTTAATTTTGTAAGAATTAACATTAGCCTATTAAGCATCAAAATATTTTAGAATTTGGGTAATGGCAACTTATTTGAATAAAATGCATTTTAACTGTCAATAAAAAAACAAATTTTACTTTGAGATACATAGTTGAAAAGAGAAAGTTAAGGGAAATAAGATAGGTCGAAAACATATACAGGGTTCCATTTAAAATAAGAAAGTTGGAGTAATTTCCGGTTAAATCGGAAGTTATAAAAACGTCTATTAGGTGATAAAAAGTAACATTATTAGTTATGTAACTCCTAAATCAAAAAATTAGAGGCTGCTATATGTCTCCTGTGACACAGGGTATGTCCCAAATACCTAAATTATTAAATTCGTTATAATCTGTGGGATTTTAATCTATTTGTTTTGTAGGTCTACCCCGTACAATTTTAATAAAATAAACTTGTCCAAAGAGATAATAAATAAATGTAAGTCATTAGGAAACATAAAAAGGACGTCGTTTAAACATACAATAATTGTAAAGGATTAAACTTATCTAAAAGAATTATAAACAAACGTTTTTATTTTCACCCAATCTTTGCTTTCTAGCAACTGTCCATGTTTTCTTATGAACTCGTAGCATTCATTTTTTCTAGGCGTTACCCTGTTTTTCACATGCGCTTGAAAATATTTATGAACGACTTCTTTTTCTTTAGTAGTCCACCGAACACGCCCCTTTATTTTGTCTAATGGTTTTTTGGACTGGAACAATTTTATTTTCTGATCCTCTTTATCTTCATCCGTTTCATTTTCTAATATTTTCATTTTGTTTGACTTTGCTTCTTTGTCCTGATCCTCTTTTGCACCTTTACTTTCATCTGATATTTCTGTTCCGTTCAACTCTTCTTCTTTCTTCTCTACTCCATTCAAATCCGTTACTTCTTTCAATGGTTGTTTATTACTACTCTTACGTGAGATTTTTCCATTAAAACTACTTTTTGCAGCCAATTTATATTTTGAACAGATCGCTCCAGATCGTCGTTACCGGTTTCATTGTCCAGTACATGTGCAAGCAAAACATATTAGAATAATTATTTATTACAAGAGTGTACAATAAATAAAGACACTCACCAAGATATCTCCTTGTCACGGCCAGTACCGCCGGGCTTCTTAACATCGGTAAGCTCTATAGCGATTTGCACACCGACTGGTAACTAAATGATCTCCAAATATAATAAAACCCCTTTCCTCTCAACCCGGGCTTCGCGTTACCTGTGGTATGTGGCGGGCTTCGTGTTATACGTTAGCTATATACCTATGAGATCCCTTGCCTCTCAACCCGGGCTTCGCTTTGCCTGTGGTATGTGCCGGGCTTCGTATCATATGTAGGCTGTATATATATATATACATATATATATATATATATATATATATATATATATATATATATATATATATATATATATATATATATATATATATATATATATATATATATATATATATATATATATATATTATATATCTTGATATAAAAAAAACATCAGAAATAAGTATCATTAAAAACTGCACAGAATAATACAAATTTTCCAATCAGAATTGTAAAATATCAAAACTCTACTTGAGAATAAATAAATTTGAAGAAAAACCATAATCAAAACTTACATACTAGACAATATTAAAACGTACCAAACATAAATGCTGCGTAAAATTTTAAAATATCTCAGTTGGAACACTTATATTCAGAAAATTTCACAATTTATTCACAATTTAAAAACTTACTGACAGACATTTTAAAATTCACTTAATAAAAATTAGTTTTAAATAGTCAAATTGTAAATTAAATCATATAATATGAGTAGAGGAGCTTTTAAATAGTAAATTTCATTAATCAAACATAAATGGGAGTGTCCACAGACAGAAATGGGGCACCAAATTGAACAAATTGGTAACTTTGCAAAATTTAGTTAAATAAAGGGAAAAAAGTGGAAAAAATGTGTGTGTACATTCAAGTTTCACCTGAACTTGAAAAAAGACGAGCCAAAGGGGGTAATTTAGTGCAGTGAGCGAAAGAGTCACGAAGGGCACAAATGGAAGGTAACTTCGTTAATAAACCACGTAGAGACATAAAAAGGTCATCGAAAGAAAGAGGAGGAAGCAGGGAGAAAGAATCGAACGAGAAAAGGCAGATAAGAAACCATAGTAACCCTTTGTTTTAAAAGTTTAACCTCAATGGGAGTATTTTGATGTAATTTTGACAAGGTTATCATAGTTTGTCAATCACGGCGGTGAATAGCCAAATGTGTGTGTATCTGTGTGCTTCAGTTATGGCTTTGGTTAAAACCAATTATATGTGTAATCTATCTATCTATTTTGGAGTAGCTTCCCATATAAGATAAAAATTTGAGCTTGTATATAATCTATTTTATTGGTTATATTTGATTTTAATTTAGCTACTAGGCTCTTACTGTCTGTGAAAATGACAAAATTATTTTCTTCTAATATTCCATTGCTTTTTTCACTGCGAATAGCTCTGCTGTATATATAGAGGCCGATTGAGGTAGTTTAAATTTGTCGGAATTTTCTTTATTTAAGTGATAAAATGCATATCCCGTGTCATTATTTATCCTTGATCCGTCAGTAAAAATATATTCATAGTCTGGCCACTTTCTCTGGAATATTTGATTTGTGCGCGGTGAATCCTCTATTTTCAAATAGTGAGTTGCAACTTCGTTTAGGAGATCTTCATATTTGACTTCGTAATAAGGTAGTAAGTTACTTTTATTTGAATTGCAACGAACTTTCTGATAATTTGAGACAAGAGTTAATCATAGGGGAGGCTTCCGTGAGATCCAGTACGGTGATGATAGATGTAAAATTATTAGTGCGTGGATGTTGTTGATGCAGTCACTATTTCTAGAGAAGTTATTGGTGATAAATTTGTCATTCAACCACTGTCTTCTTAGACTCAAGCCTCAACTTCTAATACATTGATAGGTGTACTCTTCAACAGTCCTAAACATAGACGAAGGCACTTTAACTTTATCAACTTTTTGTAAGTGGATATCGGCTGCCGAACCATAAAAGATGCTGCCGTAATCGATTATTGATCTTACTAGTGATCTATAAAAAGTAAAGCTATATTGGGTTCTGATCCCCATCTAGTAAATATCCTGATAATGTTAATAGAATTCTCAGTCTTTTTGATGATTTGGCTAATGTGATCTTTCCAGAGAAGTTTTTTGTCTAATAATATTCCGAGGTACTTAGCAGTGGTTTTATGTGGAATTTCATATGGTCCAGCTTTACGACTGATGGTAACTGTGATCTTTTCCTCGTAAAATTACAGGCGATAGATTTGCTTTCCGATATGTTTATCTGTCCAATTTTTAATTTTTTCCATGTTTTGAGACAGCTGATCAATTCCTTGATCGAACGCATCGTTTTCAGAGTAAATGCAGATGTCGTCAGCAAATTTAATTATTTTATTGTCATTATTAAAATGACTGCCAAAATCTAGGGAATATATTATATAAAGAAGTGGGCTAAGAATACTACCCTGAGGTAAGCCTATTGATGTTTCTCTAGGACCTATTATGGACTGGTTAATCTTTAAATATATCAGTTTGTTACTGTACATTTTGATCAGATTGTGTACTATGATTTTAGATATTCCCACTCTTAATAGTTTTATTGCAAGGACATCTAATAAAACATTATCATATGCTCCTTTAATATCCAAGAAAACTGCACTTAAGGTTTTATTTTTTGTGAATGCTAGTTGAACATCTGTTACTAATATGGAGATTGCTTCTTGGGTGGATCTTCCCCGTCTGAATCCAAACTGAGTTGGTGGCAATAAGTTGTTTTGTTCAAACCAGTGTTCCAATCGATTTTTAATAAGACGCTCTAAAAGTTTTCATAACACAGGAGACTAGTGATATAGGTCTATAAGAATCCTCATGCTCCGCAGGTTTTCGTAATTTAGGTATTGGTAATATAATATATTCGTACCAGTCTAATAATAATAACAATCTTTATTTAGCACAAGCAGCTATTGCAGAGATGTAACATACATGTGTAGTACAGTACATTTACCTATATTTAACAATACTAATAATTTATACCACATACCTATAATAAGCCTAATGAGTAAAATAGAACTAAGTTATTTATTTATACATGAATTTAAGTGTACATTGCATTGTATTTATATTAGCATATCTATTACATTTTAAAATAAAACGCATACATCTATTTTGAAGTAGCTGCAGTTTAGATATATTGGTGTCATTACACATATATAATATACTTGAGCACTACTTGAAGTATGGTTGCATTATTGTGTTATTAGTGTTATAAATAGTTTTCTTTATATTTGAAGTTAAATGTTTACTAACACGATAGGCAAATCGCAGTTTTTTTTATATATTTTTACATATATAGAGGTGAGCACACTTGCCTCTCACCCAAAAGTTCCGGGTTCGATCCCCGGTCGTGGCAGCGGAAAATACTGTGAGAGGGATTTTTTCACTATACACGAATATTGGGTGTGTGTCCCTTGTCTCTAAATGTGTAGCCACCTCCCACACAAGGCTCTTCTAGAGCCTTCCGGGATAAAGGGGGTCGTCATTACCTGTGGTGTATTTATTTATTATTTATTTATATGGTCTTTAAATGTTAGTTTGTTATCTATGATTATCCCTAAATATCTCATCGTTATGACCTTTTCAAGATTCTCTACATTGTATTTTACACACATATTATCAATGTTTTGATTTAAATATTTGTTGGAACCTATTATCATATATTTGGATTTTTTGGCGTTTACCATTAATCCGTTCGTTGTAAACCATTCATTAATTAATTCCAGTGTCAAGTTAATTTTTTGGATAACTTGCTTCACATTATTAGTTCCAGATAAATATATTATAGTATCGTCTACAAAGAGATGTATTTTGCACTCCTCTGAGTTGATTAGAAGTAAATCATTAATAAATATCGCGAAAAGCATAGGCTCTAGTGTGGAACTCCATTATTATTAAAAAGTTTTTCAGATTTAATTTTATTTATTTTGGTTTGCTGACTCCTTCCATATAGATGCGACTTAAACCATTCATACGCCGTGTCAATAATCCCAAAATATTGGCGTAGTTTTTTTAAATAAAAGCTCTCTGTTGACAACTTCGAATGCTCTTTTTAAATAGAGGAAGACGGTTATCACAACTTCACTCACCTTTATCTATGGTATATTTGAAACCATTGATTATTTTTTGTAAAGCCGTTTCACACGAATGATTTTCTCTAAATCCTGATTGGTTTTCGTGTAATAATTTGTTATTGCCTATAAATTCAATGAGTCTGATGGAACAGGTTCTTTGTTGAGCCAAATAGAGTTGAAGATATTTATTAAATCTTTTTTAGCATTTTCCGGTAGCTGGTAAAGCATCGAATAAGTAATATTACCTGGAGATTGTTGTTCTGTTTCAGAGCTCTGTTTAATTCTGACATAGTGAATGGTTTTAGAAGATCGTTGTTGATTAGCGTGTGGTCTGGGTTTATGGTTGTACTTATTACTTCTTCTGAAATTTGATTGTTGACCCAAGGCGGAGACAATTTTCGATCCAGTTAGAATTTTCATTAAATGGAATTCTATTTGATTGTTTTCTGTTTTTGTATTGGTTCAATTTTGCCCAAATTTCATTTATTGGTGTATTTTTGTTCAGATTTCCACAGTATTATTTCCATTTTTGCTTTTTTGTTTCTTTTATATGTTTTTTCGCCAAGGCATCCATTATTTTAAAATTGATTAGATTATTGACATTAGGATTTTCTTTGTAATTAGTGTAAGTCTTTTTTCTTTCATTGACCACTTTTTCACATTTTTTATCCCACCATGGCTTACCGACATGCTGCTTATGAAAGTTAAATGATGTTTTAACTCTAGGGACAGATGTCTCTGCTGCTTATATTATATATATATATATATATATATATATATTTTTTGTTTGTTTTATTAAACTTTCCAAACTTTATGGGTCTTTAATGTAATATTATTGGTTATATTTGAATCACTCTGTATACATTCAATATAAATAAATGTGCGATTTCGGGACTGCATAGTGTTATGTCGATTGCACTCCTCCTATTACTTGCATAATTGACCAAAGTTGGCGATTCGTCGTTTGAATATACTAGGTTGCAGTGCTCAATAGCTTGTAAAAAGTTTTTACCGTATGTGTCCTCACATTCACAACCCCAGACAATATGATGTGCATTGAAATCCCCTGCTATAAGGCAGGGCGCCTTGGAATACTCGAGAAGAATGTATTCCATTCTTGTTGTCTGATTTTTGTTTGTGGTTTTATATAAAGCGAAACCAGTGCAGTCTCATGATTATTTATTTGGATTGAAATACATTTTGCTTGAATATGTGGGTTATCTGGTAATGGTATATCTTTGAAATAAACGTTAGATTTGACTAGTATGGCTACACCCCCTTTTCCATCAGTGCGGTCTTTTCTCATGCAATTATAACCTGAGAAATTTATATAATTAAGAGGCTTAAACCATGTTTAATTGTTTAATTTAATTTATTAACCTATTTATTTTTTGTAAAAGATATTCCAGATTAGTTTTATTGGCTACAGCTGATCTGCAATTCCATTGACAAATATTAAATGTTTTGCTTATGGCTGCGAATGTGAAGACATATTTACACTTAACCGTTCCCTAATTAAATTTTTTAGTGTATTTTGTTGAATATCAAAACTGTTACTTTGTTTGAGGTTGTTAATAATATGAGTAACCAGTTCTAAAATTATGTTAGTTAGATTATAATTATCTTGGGCATTGTTTACCTGTGAACTATTTTGTATATTTTCTGTATAGCAGTTTTGTCCTATAATAACTCCTGGTATGTTTGGGGTACTTATAGGAGCAATTATTTGATCATGTAAACTAAATATCGGGTCTGGTGATGATGTACGGGTTCTCTGCTGGCTGATGGCCTTGGTGTGCTATATTGTGAATATGTTGTGTGTGATCTGTGTGTATGCGCGCGTGTGTTTTGTGGTATTAGATTACTATTTAATGTTTGTGTAAAAGGATTATTGTTCGTATTTTTACTTGTAGTGTTAGTGTTAACTGAGGTGTTAACAGTGTGATTGAAACTATACTAGCATGTGTATTTTTTGAAATTTTCTTTGATGCATCGCTATAACTAATATTTAACTCGGACATTGCAATTTTAATTTGTTTTTGTCTTTTAAATTCGGGACAAATATTTAGGTTTGAGGCATTGTGGCTGCCCATACAATTAAAACACTTTTGTACAGATGGATTTGTCATTTTTTTGTTTCATGATCTTCTCCGCAATTGTTGTTGATTTACTATTACATTGTTTGCCTAAGTGGCCGTAGCGATAGCAATTAAAGCATAATAAAACTTTTTGAATATATGGTTCTACATTTGACCATACTTTGTTTATGGAGATATATTTTGGCAAAGATTGAGCTTTAACAGTTATAATACACGTTCTGGTCGGTATCTATTCAGTTTGTCCGTCCGATAGGGAACTTTTTCTATTTACTCTTTTAACTTGTTGTACTTTAAATTTACAATGATGATCTATTTGTTCGATTTTACTTTTTATATATTGTTTTGAGTATTCTGTTGGAATACCTTTTATTACCCTGTCTAAAGATTATACATTTTGGTAAATAGACTTCTAAATTATGTTTATTAAGAATTTCAGAATTATTCTGTTCAATAAGGAAATAAGCGCTATTTGGGTCCTTAAAGTTAACTCGTATTCTGTTTCTCCCAATCGTATCGATACTTTTTATTTTATTATCCAAATTTGGCCAGTTCGTGGTGAATCCATTTCCATATCCGAAATTGTATCGATGCTCTCACTCATATGCGGCGGCGTTACATTGCCATCGGGGGTTCGACCCCCGCTATTTACACTTATATGTACGGAGATATTTTTACGTAATGAAACTAATATAAATCACAAACACACTGAAATTATTAGTTAATAATGTATTAACTTGCAGTTAAAATTAATTAACCACTTCGCACTGGGTTTAAATCCACTCCGAATCCTTTGGCAAATTGACACGAACTGGGGTCGAATCTTAAAAACAAATAAGTTGAACCAAGTGTAAATGCTAATAAACTTTAAGAAAGGATTTTCTGAGCGCTGTTCTTTCACTTTCGTCCGCTATGGCTGCCGGATTGGAACTTTAGCATTGTACCCTTAAACTCAATATGCTATTATAGCTATTAATGTTGTAAAGACTTCGATAATATTTGTTTCCTCCCTATACTGTTACACTTTTCCTCTGTTCTGACCAAAAGAATGCTCAAAACGGAACAAAAGCACAACATGTTTGCGAACGGCTAGTTGGTATAGTACGGGAGCTTAAATGGGCCGTGAGCAGGGAAAAATCAATTTTTATTTATATGGAAAATATTCTCTGTTAATCAATCTAATTTTTGTCGATATAGAGAGAACAATTTAAGGTAAATTATTAGTGATATTTAGAGGGCGCCATCTATAGTATATTCAGTGCTGCTCTTTAAATTTTCAAAAACAAATTTCTATAGACAAATTTGAGTTATCTGAAATGTTCAGTTAAAACGAGAATAGTTTAAAATAAATGTATATTAAAAGAGAATATTGATGATTGCTATAAAAAGTATGTACAAGAAAAATATATTTTAATATAATAAATTCAACTCGTTGAAATTAATTTGATTTAACAATAAAATAGATATTACCAAGTCGCAAATCGGGAGTTGGTTGATTCTGGCGAGGAGTTCCCTAGCAGTTCCAGCTTCCAGCAGTCTTGGTCCTTTATTCTATATCTAGCGGTGATGGGATCAGTTCATATAACCAGTAGTTCTTGTCAAAGCATAAATATTCTCTGGTATTTTACTTTAATAAAATTTGAACAATTCCACTGGGGAATCTTGGTAGTTACGTACTCTAGTATTACGTGCTCCAAAAATACATATATCATAATCTCAATTATGATGATCAAGCCTCAAACTATTCTTATAATTATATAAGACAGGATGAAACATGAAGGTAAATTCTGATTTTCAATTCGAATTAAATCTCAAATTTAAATTTAAAATGAATTCTAAATTAAATTTTCATTTATGTAAATTAATTTTTATTTAAATAAATTTTTTATTTAAGGTGAATCCTTGTTCACGCACGGTGAACTTGCGGGGAAAAAAAATATTAATTTAACTAAAAAAAAGCGGAAACAAAAGAGAGTGGGCTGTATAGCGGCGCGAAAGAGAAATTAAGGATCCTACCTTTCAGATTTCTTCCTCTGGGTTCCAGGTTCTCGGAGGCCCTCCGGCTGCAGATATTGCAGGTAGATCCTAAATTCGTGGTCGTCGTTGCACAATACACACACAAAACAAATTAAGTGGAAATGATTATTAGCGGGTAAGTCACAATAAGAAGCGGGTAGAAAATATATATAAACGTAAGCTATAGAGTTGTGAATACTCCAGTTGTACGAAGAATAATGGCTTCAAGCAGCGGCAATGCGGTGCAGTGCGATCACAAAAATCTCTTTCTTTTGAATCGCGTAACCAAGAAAAGGATATATAATTAAGTGTATTTTAATTCTAATTGATATTGCGGTGAATTTAAATTACGTAAAGACAAACAAAATAAACAATAATAGGAAAAAAAGGAAATTTAGAATAAATAAGGACGTAACAATGCTTCTATATTTAAATTGAATCCTTTTATGTTTAAATTAATCTTGATATTTAAATTGGTATGAACTCTTTCTGATGTAATGTAAGCACACTATTAATTTACGACCCAAAGATGTAATCTTGAGGAATTACTATATTTCGTAAATGAGTTCAAGAGTGGTCTGCCAATCTCAAAAGTCGAATAGAAAATGATTGTTCTATGCCACTACTTGAATAAAGAAAACTAATTTCGTACCAGACAAGAACTTTATAAATTTAAAGGAACTAAGTTGAAATAGCACCATTTTGGTAAATTCACAAAAGTAAAGAAACCGAATTTTAATAGCTAGTGTTTATACTAATTGTGACTTTAAAAATGCATTCTGTAAAATGTAGCGCCACCTGGTATCGAATTATGTAAGTACCACCACTATACAACTAAACGACTCTGTAAACACTAAACTATTAGTTTCATACCAGTAGAGGTCAGTGCTTTACATTAAGTTGTTAATAAAGTCTGCGATAATAAATGTTGGTTTAACAAACTGATTTGTTATGATAACATTGGATAACCTATAAATCATAGAGGTAAGTAATTATTTAACATTTAAACCTAAATATTATGAATAATAGAAAGTATGAATTGACATATTATATACCTGTATAGTTTCACATTAATTATTAAGTGTTTACTGTAGTTAAATAAAGTTATGTTTTAGGATGAAGCCGTCTGGAAGAACTGGGAACTGTACAAAAATGATAAAATGAAATAAAATATAACTAAACTATGATTAATATACAAGACTTATTAAAGTATGGTATTAACAATAACAGTACAAAATTGTTATACACTATATTTAACAAATAGTTGCAATCTTCAGTGAATTTCAGCTACAAAAATCCATCCATGTGTTATACAGGGCGCGTTAAGCATAAGGAAATATGGGAAAATTTGAATAAATGGTAAATTTGATTATTCAAATGTTACAATACCGTCTTTTAGAAATGCACATAAATTAAAATGTCACTCCGTTTCTATATCTATGGTATTTACCTACCATTAATATTGCACTTAACAAAACATTTGATATTACTATGATATCTTCAGTATTCACGTAAGTACTTATATTTAGCCATCAAATATAGTTTGACATCTAAAAAATAATTGGATATTAAAACAATGGTTATAATTGTAGGAAAATAATTATTTAATTAAAAAACTTATAATGAATTATTTTAAGGATTACAACCATAAATTGTTTATATAACAACACGGACTAATTTTATTTAAATACTACTAAAAAAGAGAGGATGAAAACATTACATTATAAATAAATATAAAAATACACTATTATTATATTATATTAAAAAATTTATCAACACTAAAAATTTAATAACTTTTATTAAAATAAATGAAAAGTGATTATCGAAGTATATTGAAAAAGGAATGATAACTGGTTCATGTGGGATTTAATCCCATGTAAGTTTTGTAAGAAGTTTCTTTTCTCGGTAAATGCCGCTATTAAAACATTTACTAAGTCAAATATTGCATAAAGATTATCCTCTCATTTAAGCTGCAAAAAAGTCAGACATGCTATATTAGAATTAGTTATTCGTGGTGGCATAAAATTAACTTGGCGTATTTCTGGCGTATCTTTGATTGCGTCTGTTCTTGATTTTTTAGGTTGGCTTCATAATGGAGCCTAACCTTCAAATACATTTTTGTTACCGGTTCTACATGCGATGATTATCGACAACATCTTGAAATTTTATGTTCTACCATCACATTATTATCAAAAAAACTTATTAGCTCTCAAAAGTTGAGACAATAAGAATTTTCCTATATTTTTTTAAATAAAAAGTTCCTCTTCCGTTTTTCACCATATTAATACAGAGAGATCTGCTATGAAGAGTTGTGTTCTACAAGTTTCACAAATTATTTTCTTTTGAATCTTTCCCACGACAAAACTACTTATTGTGACGCGTTTTTCTCCACCTCGCACGTTGACGTGGAGAAAAGGCGCGGCCACTCTTTGACACACGAGCTTCGGAAACGAATTTTCGAATTACTCGGGCGTCAGTCCTAGTTTAAGTGATAAGACACACTACCCGAGTATGCGAGGCTGAGCAGCTCAAGTGGAGAAAGTTTAATCCAGTGGGTCAATGTATGGGAAATTAGACGTTCGCACACAGACAGTAAAACTCAAGAGTTTTCAATAAAATCAATATATTACGATAATCCTACTATGTACAATTTTAAATTTTCTCTAACTACTTAGTTACTATTAAACTTTACTAGTTACTGGATACCGGGAGGAGCAAGCAAAAATCTAGTATCAAATGACTCATGCGACAAGGATAGCAAGCACAAAACTACTATTTAAAACATTAGCACCAAGCAAACGGCAAAGTGTTAGCACAAAGTAAGCGGCGTTACGTGGGCAATTTAATAAAGCGATACCAAGGTGCAGATTAGATACAGATACGAGGCAAATGAAGCAAGACCACAATTATATACAGTATTTAAAATGGGAAAAAGAGAACTACAGTGCAACAGTTTATAGAATACTTAGCTAGTGGTTTAATGTGTCCTGAAAAGATAAGGCATGATTATTACAGTTATACGGCAACTTTTTTATAAGATGCAGTTCCTCCTGGTGGCGGCTGAAAAGAAAACAAGGTATGATTAGTAAACACAAATGCAACTTTTCAGTACTCTTGAGCTCCAGCGGGTGGTATCGAGAGTACCTACAAGATGCAGTTCCTCCTGGCATCGGCTGAAACAGACAAGGTATGATTATTAAACACAGTTTGCACTAGCCAAGTTTTCCTACGCCGCTGACTCTTTGGTCTTACTTACTTCTTGGTCTGGATTGAGGCACGTCTGCTTGCGGGAACGGTCAGAGCGGACTGACACACTTGCTTGGTGTACCGGGACTTTTTTATAATCAAACAACTTATTAGAGTAGCGGGAGAAAGGCGCCAAATAGATGCGTGGTTTATTCAATGACAAAATATGGAAAAATTCCACGGTTCGGAATTAATATGTGTCAAGTATTATTTGCCTGGAGTTTGATTTTCGGAGGAAACACGTCTGCTTGCATTGAATCAATCAGGCTGACTGCCTATGCCTATACAGTGTGGCCACTCTCTCTCAAATTAGTGGAGTAAACTTCGGTTTCAAATAGTAGTAAAATAAGAAAAATAGTAGTAGTCATTAGGCAACTTAAGAAGTATTTGTATTGCAGGTTGCAGAACTTGTCTGGGTATTTGACAGCATAAAAACTTTAAATATTTTATTTCCACATAAACTAATTTCTCGTATTTCAAATATTTTACATGATACACTTTAGAAGAAAAAAACGACAAAAAATAAAACATTTATTTAAATAAAATACACTGTAAACTTAAAAATTAACAAAACATTTTATTTTTTAAAGTTTTTTAAGTAACCTTAGGGAAGGTTGAAACTCATAACAGCTTTTATTAAATAAAAGAGACTTAACGTGCATAATTGAAACACACGTATAGACTTCTGAGCGATTCCTTTGCTTTGTCTGGATTAATGTCAGCTGAGAGTATATTCTTTCAGCCGCTGCAGATGAATATGTGGAATCGCCATAATAGCCTTAATAACTTTAGATAAATTTGGGAACATGTACTCATCTAGAGCATTTTTCATATTCATTACATAAGACTAAAATTCCTCGAAACTGTTTTGTTTTCGATTTTGACAATCTGCACACTAAACGATATTCAGTATTTAAATTTTCTATATCTACTTGCAATTGAGGAAAAAAATCCAATATTTTTATAATGGATAAATGTTCACCTGACAACACTTCTTTTGGGGAAAATTTGTTGACAAATAATAATAAGGGATCATTAAAGTCAATGCGTTTTTTAATCTGTTTACATAACTCGACATAGAAAGTTAGAGCATTAGTTCTAAATTTTGATAATTCATTTTTATCTATGTTGTCCTTATTAATCATTTGTTCAACTTTCGCCCCAAAGTACATATTTTCAATTTTTATAAAATTATGAGGATGTTCGACATTTATTTCATGAATTGCTATGTTATCTAGATAATTCTTTAATAAGTAATTTCGTAAAATAGTTTTGTAGAGTTCAAACATCTTACTTACATAACATCAATTTTACAAGTCTCACCCTGAAATTCTTTGTTTAATGTATTAACAAAACCAAGGACATAAAACAGAAAATAAAAATAAACTTTATAAATGGGATTCCTTAAATTTTCCAATATTTGTGCTGTATTTCTGAGTTCTTCCGAATATACAAGATTTGTAAAATAAAGCGTAAGAGCATCCCACGATTGCAGAACTCTTTCAACTGCAGCCTGTAACAGAACGTTATATTAAATTTTACATTATCACCAAAATTTATTTGAAACGCTTACTTCTAATGACAACCATCTTGTTTGACTAAGTTTTAAGATTTTTAATGGTTTAATTTTTAAAAATTCTTGATTACTCTACGAAACTTTCCACTCGTTTGGAGCTATTGGAAAAATGATTAATTGTGCTCCTTAAAAATTCTTCAATAGATTTGGGCAATTTTTCAGCTGCTGCCGAGGCACATAAATGCATAGAATGACATATACAACCTATTACTATAATATTTGGATTTATCTCTCTGAATTTAGCTTGAACTCCCATTTTATTGCCCATCGTAACGGTTGCATTATCGGCAGCAAAACCGATCATGTTTTCAACAGGAATTGAATTATTCCATTAAATAAGCCATTAGCCGTGGCATCCTCTACTTTTGCGAGCCCAAGAAAATTATCTCTAATAGATACATTGTCGAAAAATCTAATTAGGACAGCTAATGACTTCTGTGTCGATATATCCGTAGTTTCATCAATAATTAGGCTGTACAGTTTGTTTATATTTAATCGTTCTTTCAACTCAAAGAGTGATTCATCTGCCAATTGATTTTTTGTCAGGTAACATGCCTTCGTTCTAGAAATTTTTAAAGCCTTTGCAATATTTGAATCGGGACATACCGACGCTATCAATTTCGGTAAATGATCCATTAACATGAATGGCAGGTTATGTTCATGCAAGAAAACAAGAAGTTTTATTTCTGATGCCTTTGTAGAATTCTTAATTAACGATTTTGTTGTATCAACAAATGAGATTATTTTGGGTGTTGATTTTAAAACATTTTGTCTATGACAGTGTGTTGCACTTTGGAAATGCATTAAAAGATGATTATAGTTGCAAGATAATCCTTTATCGCAAATTTTGCAGAATGCTTTTTTCCCTTTACATTCTAATCCTTGAAACTTCTCATACCAGGTTTCTCTGAATTTCTGATCATATTTTTTCTTCTTATTTTGAGGTTGATCATTTTTATCATTTTCTAAATCAGAACTTGAATGATTATTATTGTAATTATTTGAAGTCCCTGCAACGGCCACAGGTTCTGTCGGCCGCGGAGGCGAAGGCGTCTTCTTTCTTTTTCTTATGAGAAACCTAAAATGATCATAAACTATAAACATAATACAATAAACTGAATTTCAGGAAATTTTAAATTATAATTTAAATATTAATGGTAATAATTTAAATATTAATGGTACCAATAATAAAACATGAATAACCTACTTACCTCTCCATAAGTCCATAATCCAAGCACAAAATAGACAAAATAATTTAGAAAATAACTGACAACGAGCAGTTAAGAGTCTCAAGATGTCTACTATTTGACATTTTACATAAATTTCAGAATGTACGTCGGGCGAAGACATCTGTGATCTGTGCTGTGATGTACGTTTTTGAACTACTATCGAGTAGAACTACTAAACTTCACCAACATAAGATTTTTATTAAGATTTTCTTAATAAAATCATCTATATTAATATAGCTTTATTTTATAATCTAAATAACAGGTAGGAGTAGAAATCATTTATTGCGGAGTAGAGGAGCAAAATATTATCTAAAGGAGTAAATCTGCTCCGAATGGAGTAACTTTGGCAACGCTGTGCCTATATGGTATGAATTTAATTACTTCCTTCAGATATGAAGGAGTGGAAGAAACAGCAGAAAACAGATGCGTGATGGATCACAGTGACGTCAGACGGACTTGACAAAATATTTGAAAGATTTTGGGGGCTTAGAAAAATAATTCAGAATCAGATTTAATAATTATTGCGGAATATTTCGCGACTTTTGTTGAAACGCCGGAGCAAGCAGCAAACACGTATACCTCGTCGGACGGCAGCCCGAAGGCTAAATGCGGAATAATTAAATTATTCCCGTGTACTGAAGAAGTGACGTAGCACAGGTGACGTCGAACGGACTTGTAAAATATTTTCAGACAGAAAAATAATGAGATACAGACTTTGTGGAATTCGCCTACGGCGGTACAGTATATTTACAAATATAAATATAACAGAACTATAAGTATTTTCCAGAAAATAATGATATTTTATACATATTTCGGTAACGAAAAATACTTCGTTACTTCGCCAAAAAAAAAAATTAAATGATTTTTTTTTCTTCGGCTTCCTCCATTGGCTAAAAAAAAAATAATATTAAATACCAGAAAATTTACGGTTCAGTTCCCTAACTGAGAAAGATGCTTACCCCCTCTAACACAACATTATTTATTGGCGAGTAAGTACATCATTTTACTATTTAAAATTAAAACAAAAGTGACTATTTACAAACGGTATAGATTTAACAAAAAACGAACTTCTTACAGATTTCTGATAGACAAATTTCCTTCAGGTTATTTACATCGGTTTGCCTAAAACAGAAAGAATTTGTACAGACGTCTTCATCGTGGTTCCAGTTTTATATACAGAACGGCGACACTGGGTTCTCTCACAGCTTTTTCATGGTACCTTGGTTCGGTAATTTCTTTATCTAAACACATAGACTTTAGGACTAGTATTTTACTTTCACCCCGGTCTACAACAGAAAGAAAAATTAACATAAATTCGGCAGATAAAAAAATAACAGAGGGTCAAATGGCTGTTTAATATGAACTTCGACGTCTACATTTTAGGCAGCGAGCCGCATCGGTTTGAGTAGCTCGAGATCTCGTCCGGCGGTGTCCGGGGCTGTTCTGGTTTCATCGGGAAGTAGAGTCTACCTGTCGTTGAGGTGGATAAAGGTAGCACTGTATTCCACGTGATACCAAAAAGGGGTCTGCAGGCGAGGCTACCTGAGTCTGGGCGGAAAGATTTCTGCTTCTAGGGAATGGGTGCAGCGGAGCGCATTGACAATTCTTGGACATGACTCCATACAACCCACATTTTGAGCAAAATATCCTCTTTTTTCCTTACAAGAGCCTCTGGTGTGTCAAGGATATCCGCACCTCCAGCACAGCATCCATCGATCGACAGGTAGATAAATTGGAATCTCGGTGTGGAGTTGCTGTGGCTGACTGATGATAGTTCGGGATTCAGTCCCTATCGAGGGTGGTTTGACTTCCTGTTGTGGTGGCGTCTTTGCGTTACTTGGACTGGTAGCCGGACAGCCGGGACATCGAATGCTGGTATTGTGTTCAGTTTCACGGACGGCTTCATCCAAGGCTAACAGAATGGAGTCAATGTCATTATTGGAGGCACACACCTCTAGCACCGGGGTATCCATTTCCTATAAAGAAAGATGAAAGGTAAGTAAGAGATGGTTTTTTTTTATCAAAATCAAATTTATTATTCTAGCTTATTCTTAATAACAGAACAAAAGGAGGAGAGAAAAAAAATAACATTGACCGGAGAGAGAGATTGACGGAAGAAGAAGATATATACACGTATATATATACACACATATATACCCCGGCGCGGCTTCATCGAGGAAACACGGTGAACTATCGTGTTTTTCCTGCTAGGGTTTTCAATCGGACCTGCCATTTTTTTCCCTCATGAACCGAACTGGGTCGTAATTGTGTAACGGCGTAATATAATTCATCATCCCGTAGTCGAGATGAAGGGTATTTTTCAATGCGCTCGATCAGAGCTGGGTGACTCCGGGTGGACCTTTGCATAGGTGTGTTAGCGTATTGGATTGACGATGGCGGCGTTAAGGGGCCTTTATCGACTATGGGACTGGCGAGGATTGGAGGATCCTCCTTATTGAGGCTCGAGTCCGCTAGGGGGTTACAGACTTCTTTAGCCGGTGGATCACCCGGTGGGAGGGGTATGTCGGCTACATTCATAGATAGTGGCTCAATGTCCTGAGTTCGTCCCTCTTTAGGATTCGAAGGGAGGAGAGTAATAGGCCGGACATGGAGTCGTCGCCCTTTACCCGATAGGTAGCGGGCTCGTAGCTGCACCCAGGCTTTATTAATTGCATTTCGACGCCTCTCCTGCGCGGCGTCTATCCTAAGGATTTGAACCGGTGGCACACGAGTGCCTCGGGGCGGTTCCCCTGGCTCTCTTCTGGAGGACGGTGGTAAGCGTTTTTGAGGCACTAAAATGATGAAAAAGGTTTTAAATCTTTTATATGAATCCGCACTAGCTTCTTCCCCAGTATCCGATTTGAGGTTGTATATTACGGGGGAGATAACTTTGGTAACAGTATATGGACCGGAGAATTTCGGAGCTAGTTTAGATGCAAATCCTTTAATTGCAGAAGAAAGAGGATGTTCGCGTTTGCCCACGTGATAACATTTTTCCCGGCGACGGAGATTGTAATACCGGCTCTGATCTTTGAAGGCTTGTGCTAATTTTACCCGCACTAGTTTAAACATTTCTTTTAATTTTTGTAATCGGTCAGTGTAGGCCAGTGGAACGGCATTATCTTCTTTCTTCAGCGGGGATGGCCTCTTCGTCATTGATTTCCTCAGTTTCGGCTTGATACACAGTATTTGGCAATGTCAATTCTCGGCCAAAATTCAGGAAAGCTGGCGTGAATCCGGTTGATTCGTGTCTCGAACTGTTGATGGCTAATTGCACGGCGTTCAAGTTTTGATCCCATTTTCAATGGTCTTGTTCGCAGTACTGTGCAATCATGGTCTTGATAGTACGGTTGGCTCGTTCAACTGGATTTGCCTGGGGTGTGTATGGTGGGGTAAATCGATGATGAATACCAAACTCTTTCAACAATCCTCGAAAAGTTTTGCTATCATATTGGCTGCCATTGTCAGTGATCACGGTGTGTGGACAACCACAACGGGTGATGACTTCATCGTAGATGACTTGGCTTACATTTCGGGCAGTGGCACTTTGTAGGGGCCGGCACTGGATCGATTTCGTAAATCGATCTTGGAATACCACCAAGTAGTTGTGTCCTTTGCTGGATCGAGGTAGCGGTCCTACCAGATCATATTGACAGTTTCCCAAGGTTGTTTGACGGTAGTTGGTTGCATAGTTCCCGGTGTCTGTTGCTGAGGAATCTTGTATCACTGGCGTTGCATACAACTTCTTATATATTTGGCAACATCTCGGAACATGCCAGGCCAATAGTACTTGTGTGTGATACGGGCTATGGTTTTGGCGATCGATCCCCATATGTCCAGCAGTTGGAGCATCATGGTTTTCTTGTAGCACAGCTTGACGAAGTGGTGTTGGCACACATAGTTTCCATGGATCAGAGAGCTCAGGTTCAGTTAAGTCGCTGGAATCCCAAAAGTGACGGTACAGCCGGTTGTTACGAATACAGTAATCCGGAAAAGCTTCTGGGTTGCGCTCAACTTCCGTCTTCTTTCGTTGGTACCAAGAACAGTTTGGCGTCTCGTTAAGAGCGCATAATTCTTCAGTCCTCATGTCGGAAGAAGGTCCCTCTAATGGTTGACGAGACAGAGCATCTGCGATCCGATTTAAACTTCCTTTACGATACTTGATCTCGAAGTCGTATTGTTGCAGAAAAATACTCCATCTAGCCAAACGGCCTGTTGGACTTTTGATAGAATGCAACCATCTCAAGGATTGGTGGTCGGTCAGAACAGTAAAATGTTTGTCGAAATCTGAGCAAGTAAGAACTGGGGCTTCGGTGAGACAGGCCTTTAATTTCTTAAACGCATCTTCTTGTTCGGTGCCCCATCTAAACCGATAGTTCTTTTTCAGCAGTCGTGTTAAAGGTGTCACAATTCGAGAAAAGTCTGGTACAAATCGACGGTACTATGAGGCAACACCTAGGAAACGGCGGATGTCTCTGATGTTCCTCGGAGTGGGGAATTTCTCGATCGCTTCAATCTTTTCGGGGTCGGTGTTAATACCTTCTGCGGTAACCACATGACCCAGGTATTTCAGAGATTTTCTGTAGAACTGGCATTTGTCTGGGTTCAACTGCAAGTTTGCCATCCGTAATCGGCGAAAGACCTCACGGAGACTTTTCAAGTGATCCTCAAAGGTTTCCCCTAGCACTATTATGTCATCTAAGTAGGCGAATGCGTGAGGTTCCATTTCAGGTCCAATAATCCTGTCTAAGAGGCGTTGGAAGGTAGCCGGTGCTGAGTGGAGTCCAAAAGGCATGACTCGGAAGTGAAATAATCCTCGTCCTGGTACTGTGAAGGCGGTGATTGGTCTACTTTCAGCGGAGAGAGTTATTTGCCAATATCCTTGTTTGAGATCGATACTGGAGATGTATCGAGCTTTCCGTAGTATATCCAAAATGGCATTTATATATGGAAGTGGATAGGCGTCTTTCTCGGTGACCTCATTTACTTTGCGAAAGTCTATGCAGAATCGAGGTGCCGTCCTTCTTCCGGGCTATCACTACTGGAGAACTCCAAGGACTATTCGACGGTTCGATGATTCCATTTGCTAGCATCTCGTCTACTTCTTGGTTGATGATTCCCTGCATTCATGGGTTCTGTGGCCGATATCGCTGTTTGATAGGCTCTGGTTGTGACGGTCTGATGTGATGTTGGGCTAGCTTCGTGGTTCCAGTAATTTCTTGAAAGCTTGGTAATTCCTTATCCAAAAAAGTTTGCAGTTTTTCTTCTTCATTGTTGGTGAGGGCCAGAGCAATTCCTCCCATCGGGTTCACCAAATCGGGCGGTGGGACCGGATGGTAGTTCAGGTATACAGTCGTGGTTGCTGAGTCTACGTGGAAAGATTTCTTCCTGAGGATGTCCATTCCTAGCACAATGTCGGAGGATAAATTTGCAAAATATAGGACTTGTTCCTTAAAATGATTTCCATTTATCTCGAATTCCAGATCATAGGCAGTTGAGATGGATACTACTGTTCCATTGGCTAGTTGAGCAGACGGCGTGGATACGGCGATTGGACATTTCCCTCGTTGCGTGATGAAATCTTGGACTTTGTTTCCTATGTAGGAGCGAACGGATCCGGTGTCTACTAAAGCTGCAAATTGTTGGTTATACATCTTCAGTTGTACGTAGGGTCGGACGTCTTTGGGGCTAGTTTTGTGCGAGGCAGTAGTATTACGGAACCATACTAGCCTCGTGTCGGTATGGTTCCGGCCTAGTTTCCCGACCTGGGGCATGGACAATCCCTTGTCATGATACCCTGCTGGCCACATTTGGAACAGAGGAGTTTAGGCGGGAATTGCTGACGAAAATGTCCAGATCTGCCACATCTCCAACATATAATGCCTTGCTCTGTAGTATTGTTGTTAGGGTTGGAAGTCGATGGGGGACTTCCTGCATTGTTCTCTCGTCGCGTTGTTGGCTGTTGGGTATTGGTGGTGGTGGAATTAGTGGCCAAGGACTGCTGCGGTGAGTGGTTCTGTGTAGTTATTGGTACTGGAAGATTGTTCTGCTGTGCACGGTTGCGGATAGTAGCGGTGGAATTGGTACTTCGTGTTCGTAGCTCTTTCTGCAAAGTTTCGTATTCATCAATCTGAAATACCAAATCTCTAGGGCTTTGGATTTCGCTGCGTCGGCTATATTGCCGATATTCAGGCCGAAGATTAGTGTATAGACGTTGTAATGCCTTTTCTGGCGTGTATTCTCTTTGCCGGCGTAGTAGAGTCTGCAAAGCTACTACATAGTCCCGGCCGGACTCTCCTGGTTGTTGTCAGCGCTGATAGAATTGTTCTTCCAGAAAGGATTGGTAGTTCGTAGGCAGATAAAATTGTTTGAAATCTGCAACGAAGTCTTCCCAAGTGTTCCATAGGCTTCGGTTATTTCGATACCAGGCTAATGCATTTCCTTGGAATATTTCGTAGAGTGCTGGTAGCAGTGATGCATTGGGTATATCGCTATGTTCTTGGAACTCCGTCAATTTTTCTAGAAATTCTATGGCGTCTGTTCTGCCATTGAAATGCAGATTCCACTTGCGAACTTTCTCGCATATAGTGCTTATTGGCATCTGGGTGACGGGTTCGCCCGCTGGTGGAGGCACTGCGTCTTGTTTCGGTGGTGGAATCAAAAGAGAGAGCGTAGGTGGGTTTCTTATCCTGGGTGATGCACATCCCTCTTTCATGAACCGGACTAAACGGCGTTTTTTCTCGTCCACTGTTCTTGTTAGACTTAATCCAAATTTCTGCAATTCTATGTCTATTTCTTCCTTTTTTAATTTATATATCCAGCTAAGGCGTACTTCTCCCCAGTCGGAACTAAGGGTCTCTCCCTGCAAGCCTTCGCCGGGCATCTCTGAATCTCCTCCGGTAGCCATTTGGTTTTGGACGGCTGCTTCTGGTAACAGGTTAAGCTGGTCTCTGTTGGTGGTCTGCACAGGGCGACGTTCTCAGATGAATTCCCCGGGATGGTGGTATGAAACTGGAACCGATGCGGTACACGGAGTGTAACCGATACTGAAACTGGTGAGGACTGCTGTTGCGGTACACGGAGTGTAACCGATACTGGAACTAGTGTCTTGACGGGGACCTCCCTGCCCGAAGTCTTCTGGCGAAGTGTTGGATGGTGGCGAGGAACGACAATATAGAACGGGAAACGATGCGGTACACGGAGTGTAACCGATGCTGGAACTGGTGGGGACGGCTGTCTTGAAGTGAACTGCGCAGATCGATGGCTTCAAACCAACTCCTCTTGAAATGGTACAGTTTGCTGACAGGTAGGACTGGTATCTTGAAGTGAACTGCACAGATCGACACAGACACAGCGGATGATGAGATTAAGCTGGAACCGATGCGGTACACGGAGTGTAACCGATACTGGAACTGGTGGGGTCGGCTGTCTTGAAGTGAACCGCACAGCTCGAAGTCTTCTAACGAAGTGTTTGATGATGACGAGGAACGATAATATAGAACGGAAAACGATGCGGTACATGAAGTGTAACCGATGCTGGAACTGGTGGGGACTGCTGTCTTGAAGCGAACTGCGCAGATCGACGGCTTCAAACCAACTCCTCTTGAAATGGTACAGTTTGTTAACAGGTAGGACTGGTATCTTGAAGTGAACTGCACAGATCGACGGCTTCAGACCAACTATCCTCTTCCTGGCCAGGCGCTTCGTTTTACTTCCTCATAGCTATCCGTGGTTGATTCTGCGTCCCAGGCTTGATATATCAAACTTGCTTACTCACAATCTCTTCCTTTGCTGAATCCACTTGACTTGTTGGGTACAGGTATACAGAAAACGGTGGATACCCAATTACTGGTCTTGACGGTGTCTAGGGACTCACTTCCCACAGTCTTAGCAGTGTTCGACCTCCCAGATCGCTCTCGTACACGTCTTTCCACAATGGTTGGTCTGACCCAACTGAAACTAGTGGCAATCAATTCTACGTTCTCAAGTTACTCGAAAACGAGGGGTCGCTTCACTGCTGGTCCTAGTGGTGCCAAGCATTCCGGTCAAAATTTTGGCAGTTGGTCAAAAGTGGTGCAAAAGGTGTATTTTGGTCCTAGTTATCCTTCAGTGCCTGTATCACTCACTTCTGACCTCTAGTTTGACTACAGCACACTTTTTCCCTGAACGGTTGGTCGGATTCAACCGAAACCGGTGGCAATCAATTCCTTGTGTCTTCGGGAGTCTTCAGGAATCTTCAGAAGTGCTCCTGCAGAGCTCGAGTTTTTGGTTAAAAGTCGAGCCTCCACACGTGCAAACTCCCTGGAAACTTGTTTCGATTTTCTCCTTCCTCCAGTCGTTGACAAAATGGTAAATAACCTCTTCTGGAGAGATCGGATTCGCTCGGGAATGATCGCAATCGATTTCCGATGGTTGGTTTAGTCGGAAATGACACCTCCCTTGGTCAAATGCGTCACCTTGGTACTTTTTCGGTTGCTTTCGATGACTGCCGAATGTGAAAGTCTAATCTAATTTCCCTTTTTTTTTTAACGGTCCCTGCTCGGGCGCCAAGTTTGTGACGCGTTTTTCTCCACCTCGCACGTTGACGTGGAGAAAAGGCGCGGCCACTCTTTGACACACGAGCTTCGGAAACGAATTTTCGAATTACTCGGGCGCCAGTCCTAGTTTAAGAGATAGGACACACTACCCTCACGCCGAGTATGCGAGGCTGAGCAGCTCAAGTGGAGAAAGTTTATTCCAGTGGGTCAATGTATGGGAAATTAGACGTTCACACACAGACAGTAAAACTCAGAGTTTTCAATAAAATCAATATATTACGATAATCCTACTATGTACATTTCTAAATTTTTTTCTAACTACTTAGTTACTATTAAACTTTACTAGTTACTGGATACCGGGAGGAGCAAGCATAAATCTAGTACCAAATGACTCAGGCGACAAGGATAGCAAGCACAAAACTACTATTTAAAACATTAGCACCAAGCAGTGTTAGCACAAAGTAAGCGGCCTTACGTGGGCAATTTAATAAAGCGATACCAAGGTGCAGATTAGATACGGATACCAGGCAAATGAAGCAAGACCACAATTATATACAGTATTTAAAATGGGAAAAATAAAAAACTACAGTGCAACAGTTTATAGAATACTTGGCTAGTGTTTAATGTGTCCTGAAAAGATAAGGCATGATTATTACAGTTATACGGCAACTTTTTTACAAGATGCAGTTCCTCCTGGTGGCGGCTGAAAAAAAACAAGCTATGATTAGTAAACACAAATGCAATTTTTCAGTCTTCTTGAGAACCCCAGCGGGTGGTATCGAGAGTACCTACAAGATGCAGTTCCTCCTGGCGTCGGCTGAAACAGACAAGGTATGATTATTAAACACAGTTTGCACTAGCCAAGTTTTCCTACTCCGCTCTCTTCTCTTTGGTCTTACTTACTTCTTGGTCTGGATTCAGGCACGTCTGCTTGCGGGAACGGTCAGAGCGGACTGACACACTTGCTTGGTGTACCGGGACTTTTCTATAATCAAACAACTTATTAGGGTAGCGGGAGAAAGGCGCCAAACAGATGCGTGGTTTATTCAATGACAAAATATGGACTTAGAAAAATTCCACGGTTCGGAATTAATATGTGTCAAGTATTATTTACCTGGAGTTTGATTTTCGGAGGAAACACGTCTGCTTGCTTTGAGTTAATCAGGCTGACTGCCTATGCCTATATGGTATAAATATAATTACTTCCTTCAGATATGAAGGAGTGGGAGAAACAGCAGAAAACAGACTTGACAAAATATTTGAAAGATTTTGGGGACTTATTCAGAATCAGAATAATTATTGCGGAATATTTCGCGACTTAGAAAAATAATTCAAATATGTATTTGTTGACTTACTATATTTTTGTTGAAACGCCGGAGCGAGCAGCAAACACGTGTACCTCGTCGGACGGCAGCCCGAAGACTAAATGCGGAATAATTAAATTATTCCCGTGTACTGTAGAAGTGACGTCGAACGGACTTGTAAAATATTTTCAGACTTAGAAAAATAATAAGATACAGAATTTGTGGACTTGGAAAAATTACCTTACTCTGGTACCACAGGACGGAGAGCTCTGCACAGCTAACGTGGTCGGTCGCTGGGAAGGCACTGACTCTGACTGGTTTGGCGTGTCTGAAATGTAGAAACTCTTCTCGTCGCTTCCCATCCGAGTTCATCTGTACTTTACAATGTGATATACCTACTCGGGGTTTCTAGAGATTAATTAATTTTAAACGAATTCGCCTACGGCGGTACAGTATATTTACAAATATAAATATAACAGAACTATAAAGTATTTTTCAGAAAATAATGATATTTTATACATATTTCGGTAACGGAAAATACTTCGTTACATTATATAATCAACAGTATCTTCAATAAAAGTTGATGAACTTATTACTGCCTCAACGTAATCGTGATCACTTTGCACAAATACAATAATAGGTTCTTCAGCAACATCAGAGCCTTCTAAAATCACATCTGCAGTGTCTCTGACACTACCAACACTTACATGTAATATCAACGTAGAATCAAGAATACTACAGTTTCTAGTTACCGCAATATACACTAGATCTTTTACAATCAGCCATTTGTAGGCTTAAACTGCAATGCAGAGGGATTATCTTCTCACTGCACTAAACAGCATTTCTAGGTATAGTGTATACGACCAGAATTGAAACCGTATAAAAATTTAAAGCCGGCAAAAAACAGTCGGCATCTCTTGCGGAGGTAAACAGAAATGCTTGTCATAAGAAAAACAATAAAGAGATGCCGACTGTTTTTGCCGGCTTTTAGTTTTTATACGGTTTCAATTCTGGTCGTATACACTTTAATCTTGACTAAGTTTATAACTCAAAATTGAGACTAAATCGTTGTACAAATTGAAAGACCAACGAAAAAAATCTGTTTTTCTATTCGTTTTTAATATAAATCTATTGTTATCTCTATCTTCTAAAACAGTTAGATACTTAATAATATATTTTATTGTTTCCTTATATTTATTATAATTGTGTTGTGATAAACCGGTGTTGTAAGTGGCCTTATCAAATAATTTTCAATATCATTCATTTATATTTAAACAAAATTCTGCCGTGGTTTCACAATCCTGAAAACCTTCAATATCACTATTTTTACAATATATCAAGGCAGATTGTACACCAGCATTCAGTACCTGGACTGATAATTTAACTTTCATTTTTCATTGTGGTAATTGATATGTCATGGCGTTAGATTTGTAGCTAAACGCAGTCCATCAGTAAGAGCATTATGTAGTCCCAACAAATTTTTCTACCGTCACCCGTAAATATCACATTCTTCTCCCCTATTGTATTTCTAATCAGTTTAACCATGTGGCATGGATCCCAGATAGTATATAGGGGAGGGTGTTCCACCCTCAGACAAAAATATTATTTTTTGTTCTAAACATTTTATTTTGTTATATATTATTACAATTTTTTTTGTTAGGAAACTTAAGTATATATAGTCACCTACAGGCATAATAAATATAAAAAATGAATATGTTTTATATGAAAAAAAAATATAAGTAAAATTTTGGAATTTTGTCTAATTGCGGACCCATGTCGCCCCACAATCAGACGAACATAAATTCATGGAGTTCCACAATTAGACGAACATAAAAAAATATTTTTAACGAACTTCTAGACCGCTAAAGTTTATTTCAAATTTCATACACCTGTTCTGACGTTTTGTTGAGCCAAGAAGCTTTGGATGGTGCAAAGTCAACTTGATGTTTTCCTCCCGAACTAGGGAAATGTAGTGTGCGCTTGGGAAGACAAAACTTTGGAAATATTTTTTTGATCAGCGCAAAAACTTCAACTTCATATTGATCAGTTTTATTTATAATCTGTCCTGCGTAATATATTTTCTTAGATTTATCCAGAAATTCTACGAGGACATAGTCGTCAACTTGTGGAGGATTCAGAAGTTGTATTATAAGGCATAGGGGTTCATCTCCAATTCCACATCCTCTAAAGAATCATCAGATAAATCTAGTTCGTCTTCTAGTTCTGAGGATTCACTTTCTTCTACAATTTTTTTACATTGTCTTGCTCTTTTTTAGTGTAGTTTCCGTCCCTTCTCTTTCTTCTTTTCCTCAAGCGCGTCTTTTTCTGGCGTATCGGTAGGGATGAAGCTCCTTCCTTTCTCTCGAGGCTTTCTTCTTTCTAGGTTGCGCTTTGGGATAACCCTTAAATTCTTCAGGACTCACAAATTTACCTTTGCAGTCTAAGTTGAGTATTGCTCTTGGTGGCACGTCTGATGGTGGACCCAAATGTGTGTCTGATTGTGGAACGAATGCACTTGACAAGTAAACTTCTCCTTCATAAAGAAACCACTCATAATATTATAATCAAAACTATCCCCCAAATTACGTAAATTAATCTTATCACAGCAGGCTATGAAGAAGTTTGTTTAAAAACTACAGGAAATTAGCAAACTGCACACTTTCATGCGTATATTTGGTCAAAAGTACTCATTAAAAATCAACTTTTCTCATAAAAACCAGACACATTACTTTTTTACGCGTTCATTACATCTGAACATTCCACTGTGCGCCACCTATCTGCCATAAGCAACTTAGCTGTAATAGCCCGCATATTTTGAAACAGAGGTATCTGTCTGATTGTGGAACATGTCTCATTGTGGAACACCCTCCCCTACTTTTTCTTTGCTATTTTTATGCTCAAACCACGGTTGCAAACATGACATATCTATGCTTGTTTGAATTTTTTTTATTCCTTCAGTTATTGTCGTTACTTTTGACATTATAATTGCTTCCTAAAATGTTGCACACCCTAGTTAACACGGTTGTCAAAAAACCTCAAGAAACAAAAATCAATTTAATCAATTTATGTTGCTCTTTTTATTATGAATTTTAGCTTTAAGTAATTTTATTCGTAATTCGTATTTTGCCATTTCCGCCTTTACTAAATTTTCTAAATGCTGCTTTTGAAATTTGGCAATTTCTAATTTCTCAACCAACAGTTTATTATACTTTTCCGACAGTTCTGAAGTTGTTAATGATTTAACAACAGTCCTGGACCTCTTTTTGGGCAACATATTTAATGGATAGGAGTACCCTGAAAATTTGATAGTACCCTTCACCAGGAAAAGGAAGCTGGATAAATTAGAACCGCCTTCCTTACTAGGTGAAACCATTCCATTTTCGGATGAGGTGAAATATCTAGGCATTACGCTGGATAGATCACTCAACTGGAATTCCCACCTGGGAAAGGTAATCCACAAAGCAAGGTTGTCCCTGTGGACATGCCGTAGAATTTGTGGAAAATCCTGGGGTATGGGTCCCCAACAAATATATTGGATATACGTTACGGTCATTAGACCAATGATAACGTATGGCTCCATAGTTTGGTGGTCGAAAGGGCTACAACAGTCGGCCAAAGCCAAACTCTCTGGTTTACAGAGACTAGCATGCCTGGCAATAACTGGTGCTATAAGCACCACACCGTCAGCTGCTTTGGAAATCCTCCTAGACTTACCACCTCTCCATATTTACTTGGAGAGAGAAGCTAGGTGGGCAACATATAGACTCCAACAATCGGCAATTAATATGCCGCAGGCTATCATCATGGAACGCAACGGATTGATTGATGACCTAAACAGTCACAGCATCCTAGGTATGCCTTCTGATGTGATGCCTATCAGAACCGACCATGAGCTGCCTTTCAACATCCTATTTCCTGAAAGAGATGAGTGGGATCGGAATAAAACCGACCTACAGAAGGCAGACAGTTGTTGGTATACAGATGGTTCCAAAACTCCTGAAGGAACAGGAGCTGGAGTTTACAGTCGCTGCCCAAAGGTAAGAATAACTTCGAGCCTGGGTGATATCGCGACAATTTTTCAGGCTGAAATATATGCCATTGAACTGTGTGTACGGAGGCTGGAATCAACCCACCCTAGACACAGATCAATAAAAATTTTCTCAGACAGCCAAGCAGCCCTTAAAGCTCTTGGATCCTATCGCTGTAATTCTAAAGCAGTGTGGAACTGCCAAAAAGCTCTAACCCAATTGGGTAAGAACAACAAACTGACTCTGGTCTGGGTGCCTGGCCACTCTGGGCTGGAGGGCAATGAAATTGCCGATTGTCTAGCTAGAGAGGGTGCGGCATCAAAATTTATAGGACCAGAACCAGTTCTTGGCATATCTTCAAACACTGCCAAAACAAATATCCTAGACTGGGCTGAGAGCAAGACTCTCTACCACTGGCAGGAACTACCAGGATTAGCTCATTCGAAGGAGTTCATTACAAATCCTTCGAAATCAAGAGCTAAAAAACTGCTAGAGTTGAATAGGTTACACCTAAGCACTCTAATCGGCCTATATACTGGGCACTGCAGATTAAATCATCACTTACACAGACTTGGACTGGTGGAAAACACCGAATGCCGTCTGTGTCTAGAGGAAGATGAAACGGCAAGGCATGTCCTGTGCACTTGTCCTGCTGCAGAAAGAACCAGGTTCTCATTATTTGGCAAAGGTCAGCTTTTGCCTGAGGACTTGGACAATCTCTCACCCAACAAAGTTATCAGCTTTATTAAAAGGCTGAACCTATTGGGTGAAATATAAATTAGGAGTGAGCTACAATAGACCTGATTGGTCGCGGTGGAGGGTCTGGTATAGACCCACTCACATTTCAACCTAACCTAACCTAACCCTGAAAATTTAAGTTAAATTTAGTTTCAACAAATACTTTCACATTTAAAAAAAATATAATAATAGTTATCGGTATTCTTACCGAAGTAGAAGGTGTTTCAGTTGGCTTGAGTGCATCGCTTGCACGTGATTGTAAATCTCCAATTTTCTAGTTTTTCCAATTTTTTTTGTTGATTGGGATTAAGTTCATTAAACTGCAAAATAATGCGGGCTTATTACCTAGTAATATCGTGAGATAGATACTTCAAATGACAAAAAATATTCATTTACAATGTATTAAGGGAGGTTCTTTCAAGACTTTCTCAGCATTTTTTCCTCATTTCTTGAAGTTCTACTGAATTCTTCAGATTTTCTTCATCACTATCAGTTTCGTAAATGATTTCAATATTATTATCGTCATGTTGTATGGTTGATGTGGATAGCAGGCTTAGTTGTGAGGAATCAGAAGTCAGTTTCATGGCATCGTCATCAAAATTATTTTCCAAACCATTTACAACCTTATCGCATATTATGGATAATAACAATTCATCTCCAGGTTCTTTTTTTTCTGTAATGTTGGCCGTCACCAGTTTTATACCCTTCTTTGGACTGTGACCGACTTTCTTAAAAGTTTATTTCTATTATCATAACACCTTTTCAGGCCTTCCGCATCTCTGAGACAATATGGTCCAGAACTATTGAATTGTTGAGCGATGTCTGCTCATGCTTCATTTTTTTCTCTTGTAGTTACTGCGTTCGTTTTTTATTCTCTACAATATGTTTATGCCTGGAGACAATATTTAACAATAGAGATTTGTTGTTATTAGTGAAATTTGCAGACCTTTTCTTTTCATTATCAGATTTCATCTCACAATCAGCAAATAAAATAAACTTTTTATCAAGATATTCAAACGAATGGCAAATTGTTGTAATTTTTGACAGTAACAGTGATCGGCCACAGACAGCTGATTTTCAATCAGATCGTACGTCTGAGAACGTTTCAGCTGAGGATAATCCCAAACAGAGACACAAGATATGGCTACGTTCTATAGGAAGGCGACAGAGCTAGAAAGGTATGCGCATACTTCGGAGACAGGCTTTTAAGAAAACGTATATTGGTATCTTGGAAACTGAACACCCTGAAGTGTAACTCTTCCTGGGGGGGAAAATTCGGCACATCCAAGTTGGCGCATGTGAAATCGCCATTTTCTTGGGTGCGTTTCCAGAGTTGCCTAGTTCTATTTTCAGTCGCTATTGTCTAGTTGTGTGGGAAGCAGTTTATGTGATTTATACACATTTCCAGTTAGAGTGAGAGTTTTGTCGTTATCGTTTGATTTGTTTCTGTGCGTTTTTAAAAACAATGGATATACTTACTTTAAAAAAGGTAGAAGTGTGTATGCAGCTAAAGACTGTAGAAATACAGCAACAAATTACTCGTATGATTTATTTCGTTTTCCATCAGATGCAACAAGGTAAGTTTTTAAACGTTTATTATTATAGTTTATTTCGTAAAAAGCATAGTCACAGAATATTTACGTATACACGCTCATTTACGTAGGTACCTAAGTGAAAAAGGATACCTAAAAGTTCGGATATTTAACTCTATGGATTGAGTATTACCTACAGTGGGTCCCTCACTTAAGAGTGTAATAGCGTAATAATTCTTTTGTTTTTTTTGTCCGATATCAATCAAACTGATTTCAAAAGATAGAGATCACCAAGGTCTATTTAAAAACCACAAAATCACTTCACATCTTTAAGTGTAAGGCCATCTACCACGCTAAATTACATGGAAAAAATCATAGTAGGCATTTTTTAATAGAAAAAATTTATTAACAAAACTTGTTCGAAATCATTCAAAAACCCTGAATCCGAAATTTAGTTGAATTCTACAAAAAATTAGGTTTTGATGAAAAAAATCATTTGGCATTTTAATAAAAATTATTTCTAAATAAATTTTTTTGAGACAATTTACACAAATGAATAATAAATAAATACAACTAATCTGACATTTACAAAATTTTCTCAGTAGAAACCACGGTGTCGGTGTGGTATATTAGGTGGTCCCACACGACACTTGCCTGTTAATCTATGGCTTCATAAATGCTTGGTTTCTATTTAATTCAGTAGATGGCGCCCGGAATATACCCCTGCAATTACCTAGGCATAGATCATGGCATAGATAGACGGATTTCCTTTGATGCATGTAGTGTTGCATATATACACAACTAAACGGCAAAACTAAGACAAAAGAACGAACAAAAAGGCTCCTTAAATATAAATAAAACAAATCTACAGAGCATTAACTATTGTATGTATGTAAACTGTATTTCTAATATTTCTATGCGTAAGTAACGACGAGACTTTATTTGTCCTGCCATCTATTGCATTACACACAACTAAACACTTACGAAGCCATTCGTACGGGTCTTGTCGCATCACCTAATATACTACACGGTGGTAGAAACAAAGGAGTCAGAGCATGTTTATCAAAACAAGGAATTTGCGACTGGAATTTTTTTACACAAATCAGTGCAAATGAACGGTGAATTCAGAAAACGAAAGTTGTCTTAATTTAAGTTTATCATGTGCGGCATCCTTGACTGTAACAAGTGCTTATCAATATGAATGTTCAAAGATAAAGCGTAGGCATCGTAGAATGTGGGTTCGGGAAATTTTTTTAACAGGAAACCAACAGGGTTCTTATGATAATTTATTAAAAGAAATGAGACTATCGGATCCTGAATTATTCTTAAATTTTACAAAAATAAGAGTGAAGTCATTTGATCTGGTACTTTCTCTCATTGGGCCACATATAACGAAATTTTAGGGAACCTATCTCCCCTCAAAGCAAGTTGGCTATAACTTTACGATTTCTGGCAACAGGCGATTCTTATCCTAGCGTTTCATATATATTCAGAATAACACCATCAACAATTTGCAACATAATATCACTTTGACCGCCAGAAGGTTTTAAGTATATTTTTCTTAGAGACTCTGTCAGTCAAATAAGGCTGACATTGTTTCCTAAAGTGAGTCCTTGTTAGTCAAAGGCGACTGACAAATATTCACGGGTTTCAAGCCAGGTCAGTCACACTTTAAAGAGTTTATATGCAGTTTCAACGCACGAGTATATGCTGTGACCTCTTGGAAACAACCTGTTAATAACGGATTGGTCTGGAGAAATTATGTTGATGTAATATTTTTATTATGAAAAATAATACAATTTTTTCTTACATATTAAAAATAAGTAAAATACTAAAGTTATATAACAAAATAAATATTATTTTTCATCAAGGCGTAAGTTTATAAAATACAAAAAACTACCTATGGAATATTATCATGAACGCGAATATGACAATCGTAACAAATGGTAGGTTTATTGTCACAACCAGCGCAATAAGTTTTTACCTTCCTCACTTTCTTTCTTGACTCTGACCTGTTCAATGTTTTTATGACGGTCTTTCGTGCCTTAACCATTCCTTTTTTTGAGCAAGTGCTTTAATTTTACCTTTTTTACACGTTCTTGGTTTCCCAGTCCCAATAAACTTCTGCATACTTTCCTGAAATTTTGTTATCGATATTTTGGATTTGATAACTAATTTATAAATCACATGTGAATTTACAATTGCAACTCAGCTCAATAATTCAAATGCTAACTTACGGTACATTTTACGCCTTTTCTTACGTATATACGAAGACATTTGATCTGATTTGTCAATTCCAATTTTACCATTATTATATTCTAATACCATAGTAGGCTTCACTCTTACAGGTAATTCTGGAAATATTTGTCGACCTCTTTTATGAGGCACAATACTCATTTCTAAATCGTGTAAAGTAGAGAGCATTAGAACGTCTTTGTTTCTTTTAGGTTTCCATTCGACAACAGCTACTCTCTCGGCGGTTTCTAGTCCATACAATTCATTGATATTCAATTTGCGGTGGTTTAGTACCGCTTCTGGTAAATATTTTCTCTTTTTTCGTATTGTACCCAGATGTGTTTTTCTCATTAGTTATTTCCGGGTAGAAGAGATGCTAGTGTAGAAATTATCAGTATAAAATATGCGGTCTTCATCTAAAAGTCGCTCGCACAAATGCATTACTACTTTCACTCCTAAACCAGTACGAGGACCACCAGATTTACCACAATAAACTTGAATTTTCCAAGTGAACCCATCAAGAGAACACATTTTGAATGGTTTGACGCCGTATTTATAACGTTTACTTGGGATATATTGGCGAAACGACAGACGCTCTCGCCATGGGACCATGATCTCGTCGATAACCATTTTATTGCCTATTGAATAAACTTCTTGGAAATTTTTCTGTAATAAGTTCAATAAAGGGTTAGATAGACGTATCTATCATCTACTTTGTTGCAGATGAAGCGTTTCCACTACAAATAAATTTATTGAGGCCATACAGCACACGCAGAGGAGGAAGAATACCTGAGGATGAACGAATATTTAATTATAGGACACTATATTCTACTCCTATTTTAATATACACACTTATTTTCAGATTATCCAGAGTGTGACGCATGATAGAAAACGCATTTGGAATAATGGTTGCAAGATTTAGCATATTCTATAAAATTATTGCGGCTGTACCCGAGCCTGTGGATGGAATTGTGAAAGCACTAACGTGCCTTTATAATTTTCAGTCAGAAAGAGATGCAGAAATGTACTGTAGTAAAACGTTTGTAGACAGGGTAGTTAATGGAGTTTTCGTAGACCAACGCCCGTTTTGGCAATAGAAACGCACCAAGAGAGACTTGGAGATTTAGAGACTATGTAAAACGTTATGTTAATAATATAGGGAGTACTATTTGGCCATGGCAATCTGAATATATCAGAAGAACAAGTTAATTCTTATTCTTATGTAAACCCGTTTATTTTTAATAATAAAATACAAACTAAAATTATAACAAATATTTTTAGAGACATTTCAATCCTTCCTATGTTTTCTCTTTACTTGGAGCAATCTTATGAGGGTTTCATCAATGAATTCCTCACGGGTAATTTGAGGCAGGTCTCTTATTTCAGTTTCTACATAATTAATAAATCTGTAGATTTTGTCCGAAGAGGCACTTTTCGCCAGGGGCAGTCATATATCTTCTTCAAAAGGGGGCCATTTCAACACATATAGTTAAACATTTAATCACTTTCTAAACAAAATTTAATTCTATTAAAATGAAATATACAAAAACAGTTATAAAATAAACATACTCGTAATTACAAAACATCTTTTATGAACATAAAAAATATGAAAATAAATAAAAAATATGAAAATAAATAAATAATAAAATATAAAAGTCACTCACAACATACAACACAGTATTTTTATAATGAAATTTTAAAATAAAATCTAAAATCATCTTCCTACATTTTGAAAAACGCTCAATTGTCAATATTAAGTTCCAATTCCCTATGTACATTTAATAAAGAGAGATCATTCAAGCGATGTTCGTGCATTGTTGACCTTAGCCAGGTTTTTAATCTTCTTATTTGAGAAAAGCTTCTGATGAAGCAATGCTTACTGGCAATGTACAGTAGGTGCTTAGCAATTTGTGCCCAAAAGGAAACATGTTTACAATTTGATAGAGCAGTTATACAGTTTTAGTGCACTATCTTTCTGAGATGCCCATGTAGCTTTCCACACATTCAGTTCACCCATGAGTGTTGTTTTTAGAATATCCGGATGTTCTCGAAGGATCTTCCCATATTTTTTACTTAAAACAGCAGCAGATTTAACAACAATTTCACTTGAGACACTTGAACTGAGTAAAATAAAACAAATCAAATTTCTTGATTTGGTTTACTACTGTTTGTCCTATAATTCGACCAGTCAAAACAGGTTCTAAAGTTTCAGAATTTAACTCATAATTTTCTGAATAACAATTCATTCTCCATTTTTCATTTTTCTATTTTCAATTTTCCATTTCTCATTTTCCATTTTGCATTTTTTATTTTCCATGTCATTTTCCATTTTTCACTTTTCCATTATTCACTAATGTCAAAAATTTTTTAGAGGCCCTTGGTTCCGGCATACACATTGAAACCAATTTAATTTTTAATTTCCTTAAACAATAGGGTGGTGGTGGCAGAGGGGTAACAAATACCGAAATAAATTTTAGAGGTACTTGGTTCTCGTACACACAAAATCCCAATTTAATTTTTTTCTTCCTTTAATAATAGTGTGAGGGTGGCAATAGGGGCTGGTTAATTCCAAAAAAATGTATACTCCCTTGGTTCTCGTATTATGCACAGTAAATCTTAATTTTTTCTTTCCATTTAGTAAGAGCGTAGGGGCGGCAATGAGGGTGGGAGAGGGGGTAGGTAACGCCAAAAGGATTTTTTGAGACGTTTTGTTCTTGTATATACACTAAATCACATTTTAATTTTTTTTACTCCCTTTCATAATAGTGTGGGGGTGATAGGCGGGTAGTTGATGCCAAAAAATTTTTTGAGACTTTTAGTATGTGCCCTAAATTGTAATTTTATGGTTTCTTACCTGCTTGCTTTGCCTATTTACTCTTATTTACCCCATTTACCCCCGAACTCTTCAGCGGAATTAAATCAAAATATAATCTAGTTCTAGATATTTTTATAATACATAAGTGTATCAAATTTCAAGTCAATATCATAACCGGTTCCGGAGTAAACGTGCGCACAAAAAAAGTTACAGACAGACATCATTAGACACAGACAGGAAATTTTTTTTCGCTCAAATTTAAAATCAATTTAATGACATTTTAAGCCTATCAACAGAAAAAAATTAAATTTTTTTTGCGTTACTATACTTCCACTGTACGTGGAAGTAAATTTTAATTTTGAATTATATCATTATTGTATTATTTGTAATAAACGTTAAATATAGTAGATAGGGTTAAAGTATCGATGTGGCCAAGAGAAATTCTATTGTTACTGTTAGAAGGTGAAAAATGTGTAATGATTACTTTTTAGGGTCGCTATATGTATTTTTCTTTTTGGAGACGCCCACCCTGTTTATGCTTCAGATAATAAAATCTAAGTACTTATTTAGGTAGGCAACCAGACATGCATGCAAATGTATGGCGTGTTGACAATACTAAATAACATTAATGTCATTGAATTCATTTTGTCAATTTAAGATGTCGTTCAAGGTTCAGAGATGTTAATTTTTGCTTTTTATCTGGGTTAATTGTAAAGGAATATTTGATTTTATTGCCGAAAGGAATAAGAATTGAGGAAATAGACAAATCAGTACAATAATTTAAAATTCGTACGTAAAGCGTTAGGCAGAAATAATTGTTTGTATTTTAAGGTTGCATTTTTAGGTTAAATATTGTTCATGGATTTTTAAGTTAAGTATTGTTTATGGAAGTAGATGGCTTTTCAATTCAAAATTGGAGTATATATATTATTATATGAAGTAAAGAGGAACTTGTATGAAGAATTTATATTTTTATATAGTGAAAAATAATAAAGAATTATGTGAGGTATGTGGGAACGTAGAAAAACGTGTTCACTATAAGCGTTTACTAAAATCTGAATCTAACAAAGCAAGACATCACGTTTTTATAATACATTTTATCTTTTAATATGATACCGGTGTAATATTTCATAGCGTACAAATGTTATGTGAATCTCTAACAGAAATAAGATAAAGAAAAAGTGCTGCTACCGCGATACAAATATAACTCCTCCCGGCAAAGTGGTGACATCGTCTCCTGGCGATGAACTTCCATGGTTAACCTCAGTAATTTTTGGGTTTCGTCTCCTAGCATTGCTGGACAAGCAACATTGTAAGATGTTAGGGCGTGGTCTATAGCCGAAATAAACCAAGATGCTGGTTGTAAAGAGTAACATCACAAACATGGTGGTTAAAAGCCAGTAGTTCGTAGATTCCAAGAGATTGGCGTGTTCTGGGGTGAACTGGATCTTTTTGGTTTCTTTGGCTAACTGTTTCAGGGCACTGATGTCGGAGAGGTCGACATCCTTTAACGGTAATAGTTCGTTCATCTTTATTTACAGTGAGGTTCCAGAGTTTTGGCACCTCGATTTTTGGCAGCAAAAATATTGGAAGCGGGACTTCACTTTTTGTTGCTGCGAAGCGTTGATTCGCTATTGTAGTGCTACATCCTGTTGACAAGTGCAGAACAACTGGTTGGTTAATAGTTTGGATTTCACTTTGACAATCTGGGATTTGGAGATTGTTGACTGATATTATTAATATGTAATTTTCTTCTAATGTGGTAAATATTGGCTTCGTAACCGACACATGGTGAACAGGACAATGGTCATGATCAGATTTGGATAACAACTCGATCAGGCAGCTATCGTCACGTGGTTGACTGGGTGAATTTGTTACGTTTCTTTCTAACATCAAGAAACCCAAAGGAACCTCAGGTCACTAACCTACTCTGATACCTTCACACACCCCGGCTAGTCTCGTCGTACTCCCAGGTTTTGGGTTCCAGGTTCACACGTGACCTTGCCTATCAGTAGGTGACCTAGGTTAAACAAAAGCAAGTTAATAAAAGATCAGATTAAGTTTCCTTATCCAGTGGTTTAAATTTTGCTGAAAATAAACAAACCCACATCGAGTAAATAATTTATTCAGTAGGACGACATAAATTGAAAATTGTAGGAAATAATCAAATGTACCGACGTGATACAAACATTGACGTATGTACAATATTTAAACTCCCAAATCTATTAAACAAACAACAACAAAAAATTACCAAATCGGTTACCAAATACAATTGCACGTAGTTTACATAACCCTTATTTACTATAGATATATTCCCATGAATTATTTACATACTAACTGTACAATCTGTTACGTCAACTTCAAATAGTTACTTGACTGGACTATATCCTTTAAGTATTAATTAAAAAAATAGTTGAAGGTTAAAATTATGATATCACTATACCATACATGAAATAAAAAAAAAATTAATGAAATTTGAAATTTAACTTCTTGACAACAAAAACTTATCTTTACTCCGAGAGAGGTGGTTAAGGTGTAGGTGCTTGTAACCTCACTGTGACTCCATGAATTTCCAGCGTGGTGTGCTCCTTAAAACTTTGGCACCCCCTGATCTCCAACAATTATTTCTTAGACCATTATTTTCTCGAGAAAAAATATGATAACTCCTACCAACAAATCGACTCAGTCATAAAAACAGCACGACATCTACGCCAACAAAACCCAACGTAAATCCAAGGTAAATCAAGAGGTAAGTCCAACATAAATCTAACGTAAATCGCCTAAAAGTTGTAGGAATAATTAATACAAGATGGACATATGGACACGTTTTAACTTACCCTCCATGTGTAGGGCATTTTCCCAAAGATGATATATTATCCAGCATTAAGTTGTCGATATTCAAAATATCTAATTGAGGCTGAAGAATTTATTCCCGTAACATACAAATTATAAAGTGATGATTCACCTTTAACAAAATTACTTCGGATTTAAATTATTCTTTAGTCCACACATCCAGGAGAAAAAGCAAGGACGTCTAACGCGTGAGATAGCTATCAACGGAAAAAAAGGAAATTACCACCAAATTGCCACAGGTTATTAAGCAGCACATGCGCTACGATAGAATACCAACGTTCGACAACCAACACCCAGTTAAGGTGTGTTCCATTAATTTTCTAGCTTCTCACCAATTCACTAAACTCCAACTAAATGAAATAAATACGAGGGAACCGATCTATTGTCTCACCTTTATTTGGATGTGCACTTCCAGTCAAAGTCGAAGAAGAGACTTCCAAACTAAAATAAGTAACATCAAGTTAACAGATCAGAACAGAACCGATATTCCTAGTGTAATGCAACTAATAGCTAATCGAATACCTTCAGAATCATGTGACAGTCTGTGTCTGACAACCGAAAATTATAACCCCCATCAGCAATGAAACACGACAAGAAAACTGTATGAACAAGATAACATATATCCCATCATCTAGCACAATACAAACCTAATTCCATATTAGGCATGACAATGTACAGGTAGGATTTTTCCTGTTTATTATGTACAAAACTAATGTTCGGTTATTTGTTTCAGAGTCAAACACGCCAGCCAAAGCCATACTTTGTATAAACTAAAAGCTAATAATAAACTACAGTACGACTTCCCAGTAGGTAGTTGAATATTTCATAGTTAAACTTTGCCAAGACAAACACAATGCAAAGAAAAATACATAAGGTTTCTTACTAATGAAAAACTGGATTTAAAATATAATTAATAAAACAACAATGAAAGCTATATTTACTGTGTGACTTACTGACAATTATATCCTGAAGACTAAATTTACTTGACTAACAAAATATAATTAACGAAAATGATATTGATAAGTGAACTTTATATTAATTTACAAAACAAATGTAGAATTCAGTACTTGTCCCTGCCACGACAAAATCATACGTAACAAATTGCAGATATACCCGTCCTCTATTTTTGGACAGCTCTGTGTTGTGGCAATGTAAGTGTCGGTACTCATCCCAAGGTATGGAGTAGTGGGAATAATAGTAAGGTTTTGAACAGGAACTGGGATTAAATGAAAGTAGGAGTAAATCTCTGTTATTAAGATTGGCAAACTAATTACAAAAACTATCAGTTCATCTGAAAAATGAACAGTTGCTCCTAAATATGAGTAATAATTTTGAAAGTATTTTAATTCTAGAATATTTTGGCTGTTATAGAGCTCTTTTACTTTGTTCAAGATATACATCAAACTGTGTTTGGCCAAAATGGAGTTGTGAACTAAGTTCTATGAAGTGATTGCATTTTCTAGTTCGTCCAGAAATTCATTAATATATTCCAAATTGACAAAGAGTTGTGATAGCACGTTTTGAATAGAAACAGTGATTAACATGTTGTTTATTTCATCTTTGAGCTTAGTTGCCGTCTGAGTTAGAAAGACTTTTATTGCTTTTTGATTTTGGGTCAATATCGAGATTGTTTCGTTATATTCGCCTATTAGTTTGGATGCCAAACTGATTTGGGCTTTTAGTTGATATTCGATATGATTGTCGTTTTCATTTAATTTTGTTAAAGCTTTGTTAATTGTTTCGCGGTCACTATCGCCCAAGGTACCAAATAACCACTTTGATGCTGTGCCTATTTCATTTATTAAACCTCATTTGGAGCGTGTTTTATTTCATGGAAGAAGATTTTCTAATTTTGATTTTATACTAATAACTAATTTCTGGGCTTGTGAGAGTGACGTTAACAGTCCTGTGTCAGCAGTGCAATTATTAATTTGGAAGGTTCTGTCTTTAATTATGAGTAATTGGGATTCGGTAGATTTTAATTCATCATCAACCGGTTGTAAATTAACGTAATGTATGAATTTGTGTTGCGTTGAACGAGCCCTCATTGAACCTAATTTTAGGGTCAGAAGTCCATTTTCTACTAGAGTTATTTTAATTTGGCAAAGGACTGTCGAAAAGGCAAGAAATAGGATGAGCGTCAAATGCATTGTCAGTGTCGTTCTTTCGTGGTCATCCGCGTGGGCGTGTACCTGGAACAAGGATACGTTTCGTTTTTACTTTTTTCTTATGATAAGTTTCTCGGGGTGTTTGTACTTTTTTATTCAAATCTTCCTCTACTTTGGTTTTAATAAATCTCGGATTTGTCTTTTTGCGCAACTGATCGTTTTTTATATAGACAGTATCACCAGGGTCTAACTTTTCCGGGTCGGTGCAATTTTTATTTAAATTTTGAATACGTTTTTCTTTCTCCGTGGATAACTTTGTGTGAACATTCTGGTAAATTTGTTGCGTGTTTCAAGCATGGTTTTCAGCATAGTTAGTCAGTATATTTTCTTCATTTATATCAAAGGGTAATGTTTGATTTAGGTGACCGAATAGGATTTCAAAAGGGGTGTGTTTAGTGTTACTATGAGAGGTATTGTTATATCCCATAATTGCTAATCTTATCAGAGTGTCGAATGTAAACGTTCAACTGGAGAGTTAAATGTGGAATTATACAATGTAATATAATGTAATTTGATTTTGTGTAGTTTACAAAAGTCCGAAATTGTGCAATTTCTAAATTCTTTGCCATTGTCAACAATAATTTCTTGGGGCATGCCTATAAAGGATATGAATGTTAATAAGACTTCCATGACTTCAATATCAGATTTTTGTGCAATAGAGATAGCTTGTGCATATTTAGAAACAGGATCTAAGAATTTTATGAATAGGTTGCTATTAACAAAAGTAAATAAATTATTTCCATTGGTTTGGTAGGTGTATGTGTAATTTCGAAAGGCGAGTTTTGTGGTTTACGTTCGTATTTGCAGGTTTGACAAGTGTCACAGGTATTTATGTAATTTTGAACGTCTCGGAACATATTGGGCCAATAGTAATTTTTGGTTAATGATAATATGGTAGCGTTTATGCTTTTATGTTGAGTATTGCCCTCATGGTAATATCTTATTTTCTGATATTGCTCTACTTCGGTAGTTACATCCGTTACGAACAGATTTGAAATCGTTAGATTTAATTTTGAAAAATGATTTTGTAACGTTGTAAATATTCTAAGTTTTAGAAGTTCATCTTGTTTAGTGCGGATAAACACAGTAGTGTTTTTTAGGGTCAATAACTTTTTGAACATTTTTATAATTTCTTCTTCGGTTGCATTAGATTTCATGGTGACTTTATATCTGTTACTATTAAAAATTCTTTCGTGTATTGTGAAATTTGACAAACAATTAGTTGATTCAGTAATAATAATCTGGTGCGCATATTGATTGATGCACTTATCTATGTAAGGCATTTCTTGAACAGGATTTTCTTGTGCGGAATGTACTGTCTCTGTTTCATCGGTTTGTTTGGTTGTGGTTGTTGTTGTAGTCTAATGATGGATAGCGGGATGTTATCTTCAAAATCTTCTCCTTGTGATTCTCCTGTAGGTTTTTCTTGTGGATCTAAAGGGCTTAGGGTTTCTCTCAGACTAGTTTCATCTATCTCTGGTATTTCGTCAACGTTATTTAACATGGAAAGAAGGTCATCTTCTAAAGGTGTTGTCTTTGCTCTGGTTAAAACATGAATTTCGTGCGGCTCATCTTCAGACTTTATCCTGGATAAAGCACCTGCTACGTAGTTGGATATTCCTGGCTTGTATCTGATATCGTATTCGAATTCTTTCATGTGTAATTTCCATCTGATTAGTCTTGCAGTTGGTGTTTTTAAATTGGACAACCATTCCAAGAGTTTGTGGTCTATATATATATATCATGAATTTCTTCCCATAAAGATATGGTCTAAAGTACTTACAACTCCACACGATTGCGAGCATTTCTTTCTCAACCGTGGCGTAATTTGTTTCCGCAGGGTTTAGGGTTCTCGACGCGTATGCTATTGGATGGTCATTTTGAGAAAGTACTGCTTCTATTGCAAAATTTGAGTTGCCTGTGGTTACGTCAAATGGTTTTCAAAGTCTGAGTATGCAAGAATGGGTTCATTAGACAACAAGGTTTTACATTGCTCAAAGCATGAAATGTATTCAGGTGTTAATTTAATTTTTTGGTCCTTTTTTAGACAATTAGTGAGAGGTTTAGTTAATTTTGCAAAGTTCCTTATAAATTTTTTGTAATATCCTAACAATCCCAAAAATGATTTGATTTTCTTATGGGTTTTTGGTATAGGAAAGTTTTTTATAGGTTTGATTCCATTTGGGGTAACAATGTGGCCTAAAAATTCGACGTTTTTCTTAAGAAATTCCGATTTGCCTAACTGCACTTTTAGATTGGCATTTTGAAGGGTCTGACAGATTCTTTTGATATTCGCTTTGTGCTCCTGGAGGGAAGTAGAGAATATAATTACATCATCTAAGTATACTAGGCAAATTTTGATGTGTTCTCGAAGGACGTTATCGATCAGTTTTTGAAATGTGCTTGGTGCATTTCTGAGTCCGAAAGGCATTCTTAAGAAATCATAATGTCCATGTTCGGTGTTAAAGGCAGTTTTGGGTATTGACTCAGGAGCCATTTCAATTTGATGGAATACCGAAGCAAGATCCAAGATAGTAAAGTAACAACTTCTGCCAAGTTTGTCCAATATATCGGTTATATTCGATAGGGTATCTATCGCTAATTGTTTTCTCATTTAGTTTTCTATAGTCGACGACTATTCTCCATTTTCTTTGACCAGGAGCATCAATCTTCTTTGGTACAACCCAAATCGGTGAACTCCAAGGAGATATACCGGGTCATATGATAACATCGTCGAGCATTTTCGAAAGTTGTTTTTGAAACTCTTGTTTGTAGATGTGTGGGTAACGATATGTTTTCGAGTAGCAAGGGCTTTCATCCGTTGTCTTAATTTCATGTTTGATAGTGTTAGTGAAGGGTAATTTGTCAGTTGGGTTTTGAAAAATGTCCGAGTATTCGAAGCATAAATTTAAGATAGATTGCTTTTCTTCCTCATTCATGTGATCGGTTCGAATGACACTTCCTACATCGATTTGACAATTAATGTTTTGGTTAGCAGAGGTGAGATTACAGCTAAAAATTTCGTATTCTTGTTCTTCAAATGGAACAGATTTTTGGGGTTCGGTAAATGAAACTAATTTATGTCATTGGTCAAGTTATGAACTTCGACTTGAGCGAAATAGTTTGTACTAGTCAATAAGTTTCAGGAATATAAATAGAAGCTGAGTGAAATTCGGGGATCAGAACTGGCCCGTTTTCTACAAATACAGGAATTTTGATTCTACAAATTTCTAAAGGATTCAAGTAATAACTGTAAGATGAGAAGTCTTCCCTAAAATATAGTGGAATTTGCACGTAATCATTTTCTAAACTTTGATTTGATAGTTTTATTTTTAAATTGGCATTAGTAAGATCCTGCAATCCTATGAGTCCATCATAATAATTATGGAAGTCAAATAAAATGAAATCGATAGGCGCACTGGACTGAAATTGTGGAAAGGGTAGAATTTTTGCTTTATAAAGAGCTTTAGTTTTACCGGTACAAGTTTTAATTGTCGTTGGGTCAAGATAAATTTCTTGTGGAAAATTCATCTCAACTATGGAGGGTCTAATTATTGAAAATGAACATCCAGTATCAGCAAGAAATTTGAAAGTTTTATTTTTTAAAACAATATGGATGTATGCTAGCGCATTAATCGCATTTAGGTCGGGTATTGTGTCGGCTCGGCGTTCATAAAATTTGAAGCTTCATTCACGTCTTGGTCAAAATTGGTGGGTACCTATTCTTGTTGTTCTGGCTCTTGATTATTATAATTTTCTTGATAGGTTTGAAAATGTGATACATCTTCATATCTGAGTTGCTCATATTCCAATACGTCATGGTATTGTCATAAGGTGTGGCATAATCACTAGCTTCAGTATTGTATAAATAATGATTAACACCTGACATTGGCTTAGGTGTCTGTTGGGTGTTATGAGATATATGCCAGACATTGGTGTTGGTTTTGGTTTGGGTTCGATTTCCAAACATTTTGTCTATTAGGTGATCCAAATGTTTGTCTATTTGTAGGGAAATTTGATCTTACTTACCTTGGTTGTACATTAATTGACTGTGACGCGAACTGATTCTGAGAGTATGTTGGATAATTGCTCATAAATTGTGGCGGAATGGAATTTCTTTGACGAGGGAAAATTGGAAAATTGTTCGTGAATTGTGGTGATGTGAAATATCTTTGCATGGGGTATACATTTTGGTTAGAATTTTGAGCAGAATTGAAGATTCGATTGAAATTCGGATTGTGAGCATTTTTATAGAGAGCTGTATTTTGTGAAGTGTGTTTTGGGGGTATATTAGGGGTTCCATTATTAGATGTTTGTTGTAATTTAGCAAAATTTTGAAATTCCTCTTCCTCTAGTACGTAATTTAAAGCATCTACTAATGAATTTGGTTTTTGAAGTCTTACAATTGTTTGAACATTGATGGGTAATTTAGAAATGAACGTAGTTTTGGCAATGTTATTGAAATTGTTAATTTGCAAGTCTCTCGTCTGTTTATCTGGAAAATCGTCATTAAGTTTTAATATGATAACGGCACTTAATTGCTGTATGCGAAGTCCGAAATCGTATGGTCTCTCGTTTCTATCAAGTCTCATGGCTGTCAGTTGATGGGTGAGGTATTGTAAATCACGTTGGTCGCCGAATGTCAATTTTAAAAGGCTTTCTATTCCTTCCCAAGTGCTTACGTCAGAACGCCTAGCTATCAAAGTTTGAGCGCGTCCTTTTAATTTATTTATTACTGCTTGAAGAATAAGGTTATGCGTAACGTGATGTTGATCATCGGGAAAATTCAGAAACGTGCTTCTAACTGACTCAATATATGAATGTAAAACTAAACTGTTTCCATCAAAAGGTTGTATCGTATCAAGGCACAATTTTAATAACTGTGTATCTAATGTGCGTTGCTCTAGACGAGCCATTATTTCTGTTTGAATTTCTGGAGAAATGTTTACTGAATTTGCAACCTCTTCCTCGATTACTATCAAATTTCGACTCGCGTCTTGGAGTCTTTGTCTATTTAGGCGGTCACTAAGTGACATTAAACAATAATTTTTATTTACAAAAATTTTATTTATGAACGCTACACGCCAGACCTTGATGTTCAGATCTCTATGTCAACAACAGCCTCAATCTGCCTACTCTGTTGCTTAAAGACAAGGACCTTACTAGCAAGATAGGTAGTTTTTCTGAACTAGATTTTTTTTAAAGAATTTATTTACTGAACTTAAAACTAATAAAAATGCCTACGCTACTGATCAAACGGATCAATTTTCCTAATTTATTGACCAAACGGGTCGAATTTGCAAATAGGGCAAGCGAAATTTTGTGTAAAACGGAAAAGCGAACAGGAATAGATGAGTACTTACTGTTTCCTTTCGTCCTTTTTTTGGTTTGTTATCGTGACAACCTCTTGCTAAACAGGCACTAGTTTCTTCAAAATTAGCAATCTCCCCCAAGCCGTTTCGACTGCGCCAGATTTGTGGGAACGTAGAAAAACACAAGTGTTCACGTGAAAAATTAAAGAGAAATTTTTATAGTACGCACAACAAAGTGTGGAAGATAGTAGAGGATATGAAAAATTTGTCATAAAAAATATAACGATAATACGTTGTGATGGCATCAATAAAAATATAAAATTAAATCTTTTCTACGCTATTGAAATTCGATTATTTTTCTACTTTTATTTGAGCTATTTGTACTTTTCTTAGGTAAGGTGATGCCAACAGTTTTAAATATTGTATTATATATTTTATTTAAATCTATTTCGTTTCAATTCAGTCTCGTCATCATTTGAATTTTATAATTTGGTAGCGGTTGTATCTCAAGATGAGTATATAAGTAGTCGTGTTTGGTATTTAGCATGTGTCTAGTATTCAGCAGCGATTATAATCTAATCAAATATAGTTGATATGAATTGAAGGCCTTAATTTATAAGATGAAATTAAATAGTGTCTATTATTATTCCATATATTAAATAAAACTGTTGTTTGCTTGTAGAATAAACTTTTTATTTTAAATTCGAAGTATGTTAAAAAAGTAAATAATTGTCGAGATTGGGGAAAGTACAATTATTGTGTATAGGAATAAAGTATCAAATTGCTATAAGAATGTTTCGATTTGTACATAGTTTGAATGGAGGAACCTTTTTTCATTTAATTCGTTTTTTTTTCAATTAAAATGTGATTTAAGCAGTTTTCGGTTGTTGTAACGCCATGATGTACAATTCAATAATATATTGAATTATCGATACTTATGTCTAGCTTTATTTTGTTCGATGCAAATTAATTTTTTTTCTTGTTCATTATTTATTGTTGGTAAATTAGGAAAAAGTACAGAATATCATATGTAAAGGGAATATTAAAGTTATTCCTATATTATGTATTGTAGATTGTAGGAGATGATATTAGTGAAACGCGGCTTTATGTAGGGGACGTGAAAATTAAATTTTTTGTAATATTTAAAGATTATAAATAGTTTCGAAAAAATAAATTTATGTGGGTAATTACTGTAATCTTTGGATTCGATAAAATTGATGTAATTTGAGATTTTCAATTTAACCTTATGTAGCATATGCCTTATAGGCAATGTCAAGTTTCTTCATAAATTTAAATGATAATAATTAGGTAAAAGATGTATCGAGAACGATAGAAATATTTATAAACTGTACTTTTGTTAGAAATTTAATGTTTTAAGACAATAATTGTTGATCTTGAATCAATAATGAACGTTAAATAATTTTATGAAGAAATAAATAAAAGAGAAGATTAGGAACAATATACTTTAATGAACAATATCGGATAAAAAGTTACAAAACTTTAAAAAATTATAGGTATTATTGACAGATTAATTTTTGTTTTTATTTCGTGGTGGCCGTTGGCGAATTTGATTATTTGGCAAAGTGCTGCAGATCTTTTGGATAATCGCGTTGTTGGCTGCAGCCATTCGGCTGTTTGATTGTGCCGCTTCAAAAAATATTTTCATATTTGGTGCCCTTTTTGTTGGCGCTTATTTTTAAAATATTGTTTCCTAAAATATTTCAAAATGTCTATTAGAATGTGATTGTATAATCGACATTAAAAATATGCTTTTTTCTTTGTTTTTTTCGCTGAGCGTTCTATTACATTCAGCGGATGTTGCGGACTGTAAATTAATATTAATTTGTAGTACAAAATAGTAGTCTGTTGTAATGTGATGTGTTTTGAGAAATATATATGTGATTGTTTTTCAGAAAAGTAAACGAATGAAACATAATGTGTTTGTGACAGTTGATGGTAGAAAAATAATTGTGGGAAGATATTTTGTAAATTTTAACGTGCCGTTTATAGGGCAAAATGTATAATATGTAATTGTGGCGATAGTAAAGGTATTAATACGATTAATAGGAATTTTTTAGGAATTGCATAAATTTGAAATAAAGACACGCAAGATGGAATGATTATCAATAGATAAAAGTATCGGATGTGTTTTCTCTAGGAATGATGAATGTTATGGTTAATAGCGGAATGTTGATGAAAGCGTGAATAATGTTTTAAAACAGATTGAATTATGCTGTTGTATTTAGGGGTGCGCGATAATTTCGATATATCCATATATATATTGATAATTATCGATATATCGAAGAGCGATAATTCAAAGAAAAAATATCGATATATCGATACATTATCGTTTACCGATAAATTATCGTTCACCGATAAATTATCGTTCACCGATATCATTCATCGATAGATTATCATTTATCGATATGACGGTAAGTTATCCTTTGTAGGAAATAGAATCAAATTTATCTACATAATGACATAAAGAACAGTTTTATTGATATCAGATATCACATTATTATTATAATTTATCTGGTAGTGTTAATATGGGCATGCAGTATTATTAATGTTTTGGTACAAAATCCCTATTTAAGAGTCCGTCTCGTTTATCGTAAGTACGATCGATAACTTAAGGTAGGAAAGTCAAATTGAATTGAAATTTCGACAGTAAGTTAGTATTATCTAGAGAAGAACCTTATTAATTTTAAAAAGAATCGTTCTGTAAATGATGATAATCGAGTTTCTCTCACTTCAGAACACTCTGAACATTTAACGTTTTTATCTTTAAATAGGGATTTTGTACCAAAATATTAATAATACTGCATGCCCATATTAACACTACCAGATAAACTATAATAATAATGTGATATCTGATATCAATAAAACTGTTCTTTATGTCATTATGTAGATAAATTTGATTCTATTTCCTACAAAGGATAACTTACCGTCATATCGATAAATGATAATCTGTCGATGAATGATATCGGTGAACGATAATTTATCGGTAAACGATATATCGATATTTTTTCTTTGAATTATCGCTCTTCGATATATCGATAATTATCAATATATATCGATATATCGAAGAGCGATAATTCAAAGAAAAAATATCGATATATCGATACATTATCGTCAGCCATTAAATCACAAATTTCATTAAGTGGCTTAAGGATATTAACAATGCTTTTCAAAAGATCAATTTCCGCAAGAGATGGAATCAAATGTCTGTAGCGGCCACGGTCAAATTCTGCTAACAAAGTAGCCAGCGAAATATTTTGATCAACAACTGTTTCAATAAGTCTCAATAAGGACCACCAACGCGTTTTTGAATAGGACGGGATATTTTTTTCTTTATAATTTTGTCGAGCTTGCACTTCTTTTAGATCACGAGTTAATTTCCAGCTGCGTGAAAATGCGTTTTGGATTGTTTTAATTTTCTTCAAAACGTATTTTATATCCTCCATTTCAAATGCGTAACTTACTCCCGAATTACTGGTGTGACCGAAACAACTTATTTGCGGAAGATTTAAAAGTTTAATGCTTTTTATTATATTACTGCCCAAGTCAGTTGTAAAACTAACAATTTTTTCTTCAGTAATATTCCACTCATTAAAGAACTGTTTTAACGATTCTGCCAAATTTTCTCCAGTGTGGTCTTCACTTACTTCCGAACAGTTTAAACATACTGATTCTAATTTCCAATCATCAGATATAAAATGAGCTGTTAGAGGAAAAAACCACAGATATCCACCCATCTGTAGTAAATGAAATAAATTGCGCTTTTTCAAGTTTTGAAGCAATAATTTCTCGGGTTTGACAATATAAATTAGGAATATCTTTTTCCGCTAATGTTTTTCGAGATCGTGGTGTATAGCTAGGTTGAATGGTCTTTAAAAAATGCTTAAAGCCCATGTGATCTATAATATTGCACGGTTCCATGTCTACAGCAATGAAGTATGCTAAGGCTCTATCAATTTTGTTACAAACTTTTGCATTTAACATATAAGTATCCAACTTCGGTTGTACGGGCGTTGACGTAACATTAGCACTCGAAGAAGAAGATGCAGTCTGGTGTAAATTTTCTTCGTCTTCTGGCAAATCTAACTCTGCTGCCAAATGAGGAGATTCGACTTCCCTAAAAAATATATTTCATTTCATCATTCTATATGTTTTTTTCAAAAATATTAATTGTGCTTGATGGTACCGTTTGAACTTCTACCACTATTCAAATCTCCATACCCGCACGAAGCAGCGGCGGAGCTTCAAACTTTGAGCCGGCACACCCAGAGTCCGCGGGACGGGGAAATGGGATATAAGCCACAGGCTAGTCTGTGTATAAGCCTTGCATATTCATCCTGTCGGTGTGTATTGATAAATAGCTGGATTAAATAATAACTAGATGTACACATTATACACTTTGCAGAATTATTGAATTTCTTATTGAACATTCTATACTTAGTGTACTCTTCACATTTTTTTTTTTTTTAATAAGTATATTTTTTAGGTCTAATTGCCATAGTTATAAATTATTTCATCACCCCATAATGCCACCTTGATTGGTGAAACGTTCGTATTTTGATGTTTGTAAATCTTATCAGGTTATCACCTTGTGCATTTTTTAAAAAAATGTTTAATAGATTTTATATTTACAGAACGATTCTTTTTAAAATTAATAAGGTTCTTCTCTAGATAATACTAACCAATTTTGACTTTCCTACCCTAAGTTATCTATCGTACTTACGATAAACGAGACGGACAGACAGACAGACGTACATTTTGAAAGTTGTTCAGAATTTGACCACTATAATACTAGGATATGATTTCTTTGATTCTTTCTCTACGATATTTACGATTTTGGGAATGTGCTGATCAGATGCAATACACGAAGAGTAAGTATAATAATCGAAAATCGAAATTGCAACTTTAAATAAGCGTGGTTCTGAGTTCTGACTGCAGACTGAAAAGGATTGAATATTTACGAAAGTGCAATATGTTTCTCAAAACATTATTCTAAACATATTTTTATCCATAGTTACTATAATATTTACTATCTGGGTTGTCTCGTGCCCCAAGCTGCATTAGGAGCCAGGGCCCCTCACGAATTGCGTTCTATGCTCTTTGCGTAGTACAAATTATTCCGATTCTGCCAGTCGCCTCGCCACCGCCACTGCGTACTGCGTAGGTTGTAGTGGAGGTACAAAGATGTGGTTAATAAATGATGTAGGTACTTACTGAATTTGCTGACTTGTTTCTATCACTTCGACATCAGTATGACTTTGACTTTCCAAACGTTTTTCTGACAAGATATTGGGGTGTAGTGAAGTATGATTGTGCCGTAGGTGAAAATACAAGTTATTGGTATTCCCACTACACGGCACTATTTTTTGACACTCATTGCATTTAACAATATTCGCCAGTCTTTGAAAAATATTTCCAGATTATACTTTTTTTAAGCATTTTTAATGTATAATTTAGCAGGAGTCACTAGGTCGCATGTAGCATCGAAAAACACAACTTAGTAAATCTAAATGCTGGCGTTCGGGAAAATCCCATATTTCTCCCACCTCAGTAATCGTACGATTCGCACGTTCCCGGCAGCAGTCGACGTTGAAATAAATATCATCTATCGATGTCTATTTACCTAGCAATAATAATAAGTATCGATAATTATTGTTCTATCGATAATTATTGTTGTAACGATAATTATTGATGTATCGATAAATATTGATGTAAGGATAATTTCTGCGTTTATCGAAAATTATCGAAATTATCGATTAATCGGTCATTATCGATATTTTCCCATTATCGATAATCGATAATAGATTTCACTTATCGCGCACCCCTAGTTGTACTTACATTAGATTTGGTAGTTGATGTCTGCTCGCAGGTGTTCTATAACAATTGATGACATGAGATATAAATAATATAGGGGAATATAAGTAATTGTAAGTGAGGAAATGTGTAAAATGTATGTAATTGAATATGACCATTTTGCAGTGAAAGATATGGCATAGTGGACGGATTATTTCAGGAATTAGTGAGTTTTAGATGGTCGTGTAATGAGATGAAGCGAAATGTTTGTTAGAGAAACTGTAAGGAATTTAGTAGATTGGTATGGAATGTAGCGAGGGTTATTTGTAATGAAAAGTTAAACATCGGTATAGATGGTAGTAATTAAATATTAGATTATTGATATTAGTTTTTAAAAACCATATGGTCGCAGGATTGTAAAAGAAAAGGTGAATATAATTTTTTTTTTGAGGTCATAATGTTGTCACGAAATGTAGATAGGGAGAGAGTTGTTATTTTCCGAAAGAATGGAATAGACGTAAATGGAAAATAATGATGGTGAATTTTATGTTAATTCTATATAAGTTAATTGAAGCTGGGAAAAACTACTGGACTGTATAGAATTTTTTTAATTAGGAACAAAACATGGGAAGTATTGAAGAAAGTTATTTGTATTCTTTGTAATTAATTTTTTTTTTAAATGTGTATGATGTATAGGTGGTATTGATTACCGTTGTTGAATAATTTGGTGCGTGATCAGTTATTGTGATGTGTGGAATGGAAAAGGAGACAAATGATTGGTAATAAGATATTTTTCTTTTCAATACGCATACTGAAAATGATGTTTTGTTCTAATAAATTCGTATTCAATTTCATTAGAATAAGATATGTAAACGTGAAAATGTATATGTCAGAATAGATCTTTGTAATAATTGATGATAATTTTATTGGTATTTTTAATATAAAAATTGATATATACTTACGTTGGGTGGTGGGTTGGTTAAGTGTTCCAACTCCGTTTCTAGTTGTTCCACCGGCGCATCAGCAGATGTAGAATCTGCAATATTGTCACGACCCCCCTTTCGGGAGAGCCGCGACTGACGGCCAGTTGGCTTGTGAGAGAAGGAGATTGGGTAGTCAAAGTAGAAGACGAGTTTAAAACAAATATAATTTATTAACCAAATAACAACAAACAGTGTCACAGTATCAACAGGCACAACAACAATAGTAACAAATGAGGCTCTTACCAACATCACTGATGAGGGGAAATGCGTCGGGATAAGGAGTCGCACTTCTTAACACTTAAGAATAGGACTGTCTTAAGAATTCGACTGTCGCCCGCGTTAATAAAATTCGTATTTATAATTTTACTAGTTGCTTACTTAGCAGGTTACCTATCGAGTACAAGTTCGTATTTATTGTTTGTTTTTAATAATTCAATATCAGGTCTCGTTCTCATTATATGTTTAATATTATTGCAAAGTATATCAATTTAGGATTTGGAAAAATAATTTGTATCAATACGTAACCTACTAAAGCTGTTTTATAGTTTTCTCTTAAAATATGAATACTCCTTACGTGACAATATAAGAAAGAAATGTTATATGGAATTCAAATAGGTAGGTTACATGTAGATATAACTATGCATATAAAAGACGTGAAAGTTAAAGTACACGTTTTATAATACCTTATATTTTTTGTATTATTTTACGTGTTATAAATTTTATTTGAATTTGAATGTACATTAATAAGACAATAGGAATTAAGAAATAATTAGAAATTGAAATTTTTATTTACTATATATATTAGTAATGGATAAATTGTTTAAAATACTTACTTATCGCGTTACTATCAAATCTTTTTGTTTATTTTAAAATGGCGTCTTTAAACAATTGACGAATAAAGCGTAAATTGGTGTATCGCTGCACTAACTTAATTAATTAGATTGCCATTTTAAATTATACCTAATATAATTATTATTTATGTTTTTATGTAAACAAATGGATTACATAAATTATTGTTTTTCATAATAATTATAATATGTACTTGAGATTCATTTCAAAATGTCGCCAATATATTGTAGATTGTATGTGTATGAAATAAAAATAATGTTTTAGTATTGAATCAAAGACACCTACAGTTGATAAAGTGTTCAATCTGTATTCACTCGTGAAATATGCCTAATATGTGATTTGTCGAGATTGATTTAATTGTTGTGTACCTATGAAGAATTTTAATTTGAAAATTGTACTTTTCGTACAAATTAACTGATAGGTTGTGATATTAGATTTGTCTGAGCCATCTGTCAGATAATCTTGAAATTACCATTGAAATCTTTAACTGAAGTACGATTATATTGTAATACGAATAATTGTGTTGTAAGGTTTTGGTAAAATGTTAATTTTTGTATGAAAATAAACAGAAGAATATAGTTAAAATGAAATTGTTTTAACAAACGGTATTAAAATTTTATTTTCTCATTAATTCGTGGTTAATGTCATTGAATTCATTGTGTCAATGTAAGATGGCGTCCAAGGCCCGGAGTCGTTAATTTTTGCTTTTTATCTGACTTAATTATATAGGAATATTCTATTCTGTTGCCGAAAGGAATAATAAATAATTGATGAAATAGATGAATCAGCGTAATAATTTAAGTTTCGTATGTGAAACGTTAATTGTTTGTATTTTTAAGGTTGCGTTTTTGGGTTAAAAGTTGTTCATGAATTTTTAGGTTAAGTATTGTTCATGAAAGTTGAAGGCTTTTCAATTCAAAATTGGAGTATATATATATATATATGGCATACTGATGAGAACTAATAAGTTCGAAACCGGTCTATGTCTGGTCAGGGAGTTGGCAAATGACATTGGCTACCAATTTTTCATGATTTGTAAGGTATAATTCAATGCAGGTCGGGGTATTTGCTCGCTGAGTAGTTGTTTCCTGCAAATCATGTATAATAACAATATATATATATATATATACATATATATATATATATATGTTAGATAGTGGATTGTAGATTTAACTTTTTAAAAACATTTATTTAGTTTAACACTGGAGTCAACGTTGACTCTATAATAATAGCAATAATAATTTAGAAGTAGTTTAATCGAAAGTGAGTATAAGACTGAGGTTTACAATGACAATGGGTAATATTTATAATGTCTGGAGAACAAAGAACATTGGATTTGCAATTCAGCATGATAAAAGATTACCAAGAAAGAAACATTAAGCTCAGCCAACGTGAGCGGTTATTAGAGAAGAGCTGTTACGCAATCTGTAACATGATATGTTTGAGAAGGTTAAGCCTGTCTCAGTGATATTATATATCATAGTATATTTCTAATACAACAGCTTCCCCCTTATAAAAAAAGTTGGTGTTTTATGCAGCAACTTTTGAAATGAATATAAAATGTATATAAAAGATAATGGTACAATTTGGAAATATATAAAGAGTACAAAAATGTTAAATCGTAAGGTTTAAAATACAGAATATAGCCTTAGCGTCTAAAATATGAAATGCAAGCACAATAAGCTTGATTCATAAAAATAAAATAACATAAAAATGTTAGAGTTAAAATATAGCTTTGGCAAGAAAGCGTAAAATACAAACATACTAGGTTTGAATTATTGTAAAATGGGATAAAATATTCCCAAGGTTAAAATATAGCTTTACTGTGAAAGCATAAAATATAAGCATGATGGGTTTGAATGAAAATGACGTAAAAATGTTAATAAAATTGAAATTAACAAATGATAGATAGATAAAATAATGAAATATAATGATTAAACAAATGAAATAAAATTCATTGAAGAGTCTAGCACTAAAAGTCAGTAAAAAGGCACAAAACAGTTTGTCTTTAGGTAAGTTCTGTGTCTTCGGCTTCGTTGTCTTCTCTTCTTAAGGTAGGTCGTCTTCGTGAAGGAAATAGGTTAGCAAATGTCCTGTAGGGTTTGCTAGGCATCGGTGGAGATGGGGGTGATGCAGAAACATTGATGGCTAGTCTTCGTCTTTTTGTTCTGCACTTACAAAATAGGTACAGAAATAACAGTCCAATTATTAGCACAATGATAAAATAGGTGAACCAGGATATGTGTTTTGTTATAAAGGGTTCGTTGATCAAATCATCTAAATCCCTGGAATATTGGTTCAACTTGTGTTTGGCAACTTCAAGGTCTTCCGTGTTGAGATTGTTTAATTTTAGTGGTTTAAGATTTGGAGCTCGGATTTTGTCTGGAATATGTTTACAACATTCAAATGGAATATGGATTGGATGAGTGTCGTCTTTTACGTCGGTTACTTCATTGGTACTGGCTTGAATTTTTATGATGCCTATGAAGGCGTAACAATTTGGTTGTAATTTTACTATTGAATTTTTGTAGATGACTTCAGTTTTTGAATTTCTTTCTGGACAGTTGATGGTTGTTTGTAGAGGTTCTGCGTTAATAACTAACCATGTGTTTTCGTCTATTTTTTGGACGTTGTAGCCTTGGCTGATGATAAATGACGTCTGGCAGTTTTCTGTCAGAGTTTTGAGGTTCTTGAAAAGACGGGCTTCGCATATGGCATTGTTGTCAATAGGGTATGCAAATAAATATGGACATAATTTGGTGTTGAAATAAAGTGGTTTGCATTCTTCAAGGTTCGAGATAGGTATGTACATTAATGAATCATCATCTCATCATATATTTTTGAGAAGTTGATAATACATGATATAAACCAGTTCTATTATCCAAAATAGGAATAGGGTATAATTGAAATACTGAATATGTTTGAGGGTCTATTAAAGGTATGTCTAACACAAATATTAGATCCGAATTTGTTTGAAAAGCTTTTAGTTCTATAAGGTCTAAGTACTGTGCAACCTTTGATAGTTTGATTGGAAGCGGTAAATTATTCCTTTGTAGGTTTTGCGAAATTTCCTGTAGAGAATTTACTAAGTCCTTTGGATTTATAATTGACGTGTGAATTATTTTAAGCCTCGCGAAAGTGATGGAATTTAGGATGTCATTTAGGTTATCCTCGATAAATAAATAACTTGCCATAAGTTGTTCGCAGATTTCGATAAATTTCAGTTTTGCATGGACGTTTTCTATGTCTTTAGTCATGTCTAAAATTGAGGTTTCAATTTCTTTAATATCCTTATTGAAAGTTTCTTCGTCAACTTGCAATTTTTGAATAGTTGCGTTGAAATTTTTTATTACTCAAGTTGTAACAGATATTTGGTTTTTAATTAGGTTTTCGAGTTGATTGAAATGATTAATTTTGAAAAGAACATTACCTTTTGAAAGTACCGTTGTCATTAAATTGTTTTGCAATTTATTTTGTCATCTGAGATTATTTTTAGAAATATGTGTTATTGTCAGTTTGGTATTTGGTCAATTTTTGAAACGTGGTTATCGAAACGATTTTTAACATTTCTTTTGTTTTGGTCTCGTACGCTAATTAATACACGCTATTTGGTAAAATAGTGTACCAATCATGTATTTAGTTTCCTGTATGATCGTCATGTAGTCGGGTATATAACTTATTGGGATAATAATCATATTTATAATGTATTTTCGCAATATTTTAATATTTCGTTTCGAATGTATGTCACAATAGTTGCTATTCATATGTGGAATAGTTTTAACAGGGTTGTACACTTGGAAAATAACCATGAGGGGTTGCTATTGTGAAACAGCGTAGAATAGTATTGCTAGAATAATGTGTGGGTTGAGAAAAATGAATTATTATTGATTTTATTACTGTCATTTATTGTTAATATCATATTTAATTAAGTATTCATTTCTGTTGATTACATAGGGCTTTAAGATTGAGTTTCATATGGTGGACTGAACTATCTGAATGTTAGAAAACTTTGGGATATTTTTTCTTGCATGACAAATTTTTCTGAGTGGGAAAATTAAACTTACAGAATTTCAATTTCTGAAGTAGCGCTGAAGATGGGTAGTTACCACGTGTTCATTTGATATGGAGTTGTCAATATAAGAATAAGAGGATTCACTTATTAGTTTATAATGCGAACATAAATGATTGTCATAAGTCTATGCGCATTATATTTCCGAGATAATGAAGAGATTGACTGATGGAATTATTCGGAAAATTATAAATGAGATTTTTGAAGGAATAATTGTTTGAAATTAAATTCGTGAAATGGTTACTACTTGTCAGAATTAGGGTGATGTACGTTTCGGATAATAATTCTATGTAAATGTTACGAGGAAATAATTTCATTTTATTTTAAGAAGTTGGTCAGGGAATGAGAGAATGTAAATGTTCCTGTTACATGATTATAGTGTCGAAATTGTAACATAAGGATGTTTACGATTGATTTTGCAATCTTGTGTAGGACAGTGTAAACTGTGTGAATTTGTCAATTTTTTTGTAGGTGTCAGTGTATGTTTTGTGTGAGAATTGAAATGGGTCGATATTGATTTGTCGAACGGTGCTTTTGGGGTTTTGGTGATTACCAAAGGATTGTTAGGATCCTTGCGATTTGGTTTTTGACAAATTTTGCGTTTTTTAGAAAACTTTTGGCGTGGTTTGTTAGTTCTTGCCAATTACATTTGTTTTTGATGTAACCTATTTTTATAAACGCAACCTTATTTATCAGGGGTTCTTATTAGGTTCTGATTAGTAGTTGAAGTATGATAAATTTTGTATATTGGTCTAACATAAGTATTGGAAATTTTGAGGTATTGTTTTCAACATGTTTTTCTTTTGAAATCCCTAAATTGTTTTGATTTTTAAAATAATATTGAGAATAAATGTCTCAACATTGATCCTAAAGAGAAATAATTCTGTCCGTCTGTGTTTTTTTTTGAGTTAATGTTGATTTTGTTATTACTAAACTACAGAATAATTTCGTAGTTTTCTTTTTATAGGGAGATGTTTTAGTGAAATTATTGTGTGGAAGTAAGTTCACAATTTTTCGATATAGTAGTTGTGTGAAATTTGTAGTTTTACGTTTTGTTTTCGTAATCTACTAGAAGTTTTGTCTCGTGTAAGTATAAAAGTTGTCAAATGGTGTAAGGTGTAGGGTTTGTTTGTAATTTGTATTTTAAAGTAATCTATAAGGATTTCGTTTTGTAAAGTCTAGAAAACGTGTTAAATTCTTGGGTAATTTGTTCGTTGGTAATCTCGTCGTCGTTGTCTGAAATTTCATTCGAATTTCAAATGAATTTTGAATATTTTGAAGGACGATTGATTTTCAGTTCCTGAAATTTCTTTTGTATATTTGTGAATTTTCAGGATTTTCGAGTGATTCAATTTTTTTAATTTGAAAAGGTATGTTCTGAATTTAGGTTCTAATTTAAAGTCTGAAAATTTCTAAATGTATATTATTTTAATTTCTGCCCTTGCTATTAATTAACAGCAGTTATTACTTGTGCTTATAAAGCGTTTATGTTGGTGTAATGAAACATCATAATGAGTACAATGCAATGTTGAGGTATTGAATATCATGAAATTCTTGTTAAAATGTTTAAGTTTATAAACATACAAGACGTGCCTCTGTGCAAAAGTTCAAGGCACTGTTATCAAAGTAGTACTACTATTATGAATTTCTTCGAATTAAATGCAAATATTTTCTGTGCATTTATTTAAATGAACAAAAGTATTTCCTTATGATTAAGGTTTTGTAAAATTTATTACAGGAGAAGAAATATCGAAATGTCCTAGTAATAGAGGAAAGGAATAAAATTATTTACATAAGAAGTGTTTTTGATCAATAATTGATCTATGCAGTTGGTTGATATATCGTACAATTATTTTTTAAAGATTTTTCTAGTAATATTAATTTAGAAAAGTTTGAGAAAAATGGAGAATATCTTTAATATAACTGTTAATTTTAAGTAATAATATTCTAAAAGATTTCGATTAAGTGACTAAAAATTTGTGAGATAATTTTGAAAGTTATTTTGGGTTGCAAGTTTTCGTGTGAATGTTTTATTTCGCAGAGTCGGCATATGGTTGAGACGAGAATCGGTATTATCCTTATCAATTAAGTTTAAATATAGATTTGAATTTTTGCACTGGTTCAAATTTTAAGTTCGAAAATTCTACGATTTTTGGAATTGTTTTTTCAGGAGACACAAATGGATTTTGTCGGTACATTTTCCTGATTGTGTGGGGTGTATAGATTTTTCTATTGTTTTGATTACGCAGAATTGTATGCGTGTTTCTTGAATTATTCTTTACCTTGTTTGTTTTTCGAATTTTCGATTTCCTGAGTATTTTATTACCAATTTTAAATAATGTTTGCGAAATAGAAATTTTTCTGTTTAATGCTTTTGGTTTTACTTGTTTCGAATTTTTTTTGAAATGTTTAAATTTAACTTTACCAATTTAGATTTATCTATACGGCATGATTTTGTTTTCGAAAGGTTTGTTTTTTGTGGGTTAACGTTAGGGGTTACATTTGAAGTTTTTTCTGTTTCTTGTGCTTTGCTTTTAAATATTTTTTTGATACGTGATTCGGTAAAAGTAGAATTTTGATTTTCGTTTTCACAGGACATGTCTAAAAGTTTAGAACTTTTGTCTATTTGACTGGAGTCTGAATTTTGATAGTTTTCATCAGACGTTGTCTCAAAAAAATCACTTTGTACGTTTGTCTTTGCAGAGGTGTTAGGTAGGCGTATTTTTTCATGTTTCTGAGCTATCGGTATAGTGTCAGTGTCACAATAAAATTCAAATATTTCTTCAGTATCTGGTTCGAAAAAATTAAGATTTTGATTAATGATGTTGCCTGAAATGTGATGATTAATATTTTTGTTTGAATTTGTAACTGGTTGTAAGGTTAAATAATCGTTAACTTCAAATAGAGGTATAGTTTCAAAATTGGTAATTAATTGATTATTTCCGAAATCTATCCTACATTTATAATGTTGTAGAAAGTCGTTACCTACAAAGCCATCAAAGTCTGTATCTAAATCGTATACATAAACTTTGTGTGGATCGTTAAAATTGAATGGTATAAGAACAGATTCGATGGTATTAATTTTTTGACCTGTTACTTGTATATTTAAATTTTCGGGGTGTCTTAGATTATAATTTTCTGTTGTTTTGGGTTTGAAAATGGAAATATCTGCACCTGTGTTGATTAAAATATTAAATTTGTTTGTTGGATCTTTCATGAAATACAGGTTTGCTGAACTCACTTTAAATGGAGGGTTAGATGGTAATTTTACATGAAATATTGTTCTGGGAAATTCAGGTTTGGGTCGAGATTGTTTTTGAGGTTTATCGCTTGGACTTGGCGAGAAATTTGGTCTAATTCGTCCGTTTGTTGTGTTGGAGTATTCGTGGAATACTCCGGGCCTATGCAAAAATCCGGAGGATTAGCAGTATAATCCTCGTGCTGTTGAGGTTGAGAATTAGCAGTATAATTCTCGTACTGTTGGGGTTGAGAATTAGCAGTATAATTCTCACATTGTTGGGTTCCAAAATCGTAATCATAATCATTTTCGTTAGAATAATTGGGAGAATAATTGGTAGAATAATTTACAGGATAATTTTCATATTGGTTTGGGTTATCAGTGTAGTTATCATAAGATTCTTGATTTAGGTGATGTGTCTTTTGCTGATTAAACCTGTTGAAATTTGGGTTTGGTTGGATGGCAGAAGGTCTCTGTTGGTTGAAGTTTGGATTTGGCCTGATAGCTGAGGGCCTGTTCTGTTGAGAATAATTTTGTTGCTGGTTAGAGAAATTTTGGAAGTTTTGTGGTCTATGATTAGATGTTCTCTGGAAATGTTGCCTTGGAAGCTGTGCTTGATTAAAATAAGCATTTGGTGTGAAGTTGGGAGATGGGGACTGATAATTTTGCCTTGTGCGGCATTCGTTAACATGGTGCCCATTTCTTCTGCAGAATGTGCAGAATTGATGAGAATTTGGACATCTTTGAATATTTTGGACAGGGTTTTTGATTGGGGCTTTAATGGAAAATTTTTGTGATTCGAAATATGACAACTGTAGTTCTCGTTTGATCCTGTTTATGGCATCTAGCATGTTGCTAGGATTACCAGCCCTAATGATTTGGCCTAATTTGGGTTCTAACCCGGTCAATAGAGTGGTCAATGTCATGTTTTCAATCAAATTTGATTGAGCCGTTTTTTCTTCAAGGGTTAGAGTTTGTTTTTGTATAGCGGCGTGCATTTCCGCGTTGTGTGTCTGCAACCTAGATACAAATACCAATGCAGTTTCGTTAGATGATTGGCGAATCCTCTGTAGATCCTGAATTAGTGCTGTCAGGTCACGAGAATCACCAAAATGAGCTTCAAGTAAGCTTTTGATTTCTGCCCATGTAGCAGGGTTTCGGGAATTTATTAATTCTGCGGCTTTTCCGCGTAATTTATTTTTTATGTGAAGCGTTAATAAGACGCGCTGATCATCAACAGCGATCCCCTGAGCGGTTATACAGGCTGAAATAAATGTTTGCAAGAATATGGGGTTGCCGTCAAATTCGGGCACTATGGAAAATATTTCGCTTAACCTATAAGGTTCAATATTTATGGTTTCGTTTGCAGCGATTGAATTGCTGGCATTTGTAGTGATTGAGATGTTTACATTGGAATTTGTAGCGGTAGCCATTTTATTTATAATATTTAGATAATTAAATAACTTAAAAACTGTTTTCAATTTGAGCTAGTACGCTACTGACAATTGGTAATTTTATATTATATGGAAAAGAATGTGCTGTTTATGTTATAATATTTCAAAATTTAATTACAAGGATAATTGGATTAATTTAAAAAGTGTTTTTAGTTGGGAATAATGTCACTGAAATTTTATATACCAATTTGCACTTTTTTAAACAGTATAGAACTTCTGGGTTTTATTTTATTTCACAGTCAAGTAAGGCGTAAACTTAACCTTTATATGATATATGATATTATGATAAAAATAATGTCAAGATAAAAATGGTATGTGATTACAGTTAATTAGATAAATTCGCATTTAAAGAGTATATGATATTACCATAAAATAATGTTACGATAGGAACAGCATATGATTACGGTTATTTATATAGGTCACACAAATTATAATCAAGATATTTTGTTTCAAGTTTAAATAAAATTACTACCTTAGATATTAGAACTGTATGTAGCAATGCAATGTATTTTGATAAAATATAATGTAAAATTATGTCGTTGAAAATCAATAATTGCGAGACGATTCAAAAATGACTTACCCTAAATTTTTCATTCCTCGTGGTCCAGTTGAATGCGACTTCGTGAGCTTAGCTTCACCAAAGGTCTCTCTCTGCCAGGGGCGTCACTGGGTGTTCCTTCCACAGGGTTGCCTTTGATGCCGAAGACACCAACGATGGGACGGGATGAAATTCTTGCTTGCTAATTGTTGAATCGTGTTGATTTGAAATGTTGCTTTGTTGCTTGTATTTCTTGTTAATTATTATTGTTTCTCTTCTGTGCGTTTGAGAATAATGTAGGTTCTTCTGAACAAAGGATTGGGATCCACCACCACAGCTAAGAAGTTCTCCTTGTCCCAGAAGCTCTTTTCGTCTGGTTAGGCACCTTTTTCAGATGGACTCCTTGTTCCCTCGGATATGTTTGCTACTGGTTAGGCTCCCGAACTGTGCGTGTTTTTCAGATCCGCCACGACTGCGCCAATGTTAGATAGTGGATTGTAGATTTAACTTTTTAAAAACATTTATTTAGTTTAACACTGGAGTCAACGTTGACTCTATAATAATAACAATAATAATTTAGAAGTAGTTTAATCGAAAGTGAGTATAAGACTGAGGTTTACAATGACAATGGGTAATATTTATAATGTCTGGAGAACAAAGAACATTGGATTTGCAATTCAGCATGATAAAAGATTACCAAGAAAGAAACATTAAGCTCAGCCAACGTGAGCGGTTATTAGAGAAGAGCTGTTACGCAATCTGTAACATGATATGTTTGAGAAGGTTAAGCCTGTCTCAGTGATATTATATATCATAGTATATTTCTAATATAACATATATATATATATATATGTATATGTTGTTTTTTAGGTTTTCGCGGGTGTTAAATGAAGTGGTGTTGTACTTCCGGGTGCTCTCCCGCGTCGATGATCGACTCCTCCAGGAGTCACGGTTGTCTAAACGACGTTTCGGCAGAATCTCATCTGCCATCTTCAGCTGCTCACTGAAAGCTGCCTACTGCTGCTTCTCGTTGCTCGAACTGAACTGCTCGATTCGACCCTTGAAATTTTACCTGAATTAGGGTGGGTCCGTTTTGATTAAAAAATTTGTTGAATTATCTGAGAAAATTTACTTTACAAACTGGGGCCGCGAAGGCTATTTGAATTGGAGCACTGGGACTAATTATTAAAAAAAAATTAAATGGGACCGCGATGGCGAAGAAAATTGGAGCACTGGGGCTGAATACTAATACTAAATTTTACTAGGGGTTGCCTAGGAAGATGGCACGGGCACTAGTTTATTTATCACTGATTACACCGAAAACACACTTGGATTTAGGCTCTGGGGCAACCAAAGAGGTAATATTGGCACTGGAATTAATTGTCACTAGTTACGTCGAAAACACAACTTGTCGGGGGCTTGGAACGCTCCCTTATTTATACTCGTGATGGGGCACGATGCTCGCTGACAGCTGGAGTGGCCGGAAAGGGCGCCAGACCATCATATGGGGCTCAAATGGTGAAATGTTGTGCAATACTTTCTGAAATTTTGGATTTTTTGGTTGAAAATTATATCACTAAAAAGGCTGTGAAAAATATAATAATTTGGTATGAAAATGTCAGTGGAATCTAATTTGGTTTTTGTTACGTTTGATTTTGTCGTGGAAGGGACAAGTACTGAATTCTACATTTGTTTTGTACATTTAATATAAAGTTCACTTATCAATATCATTTTCGTTAATTATATTTTGTTAGTCAAGTAAATTTGGTCTTGACGCTTCTTGTAATTTTTAAGTTTTATTAATCATATTCAACAGTAGTCAACACTAAAAATAAAAGGATATAATTGTCACTTTAATTCACACATTAAATGTAGCTTGCACTGTTTGTTTTATTATTTGTATTTCGTATCCATTTTCCATTATTAATAGAAAACCTTCTGTATTTTTCTTTACGCTGTATTTGTCTTGACAGAGTTTAACTATTAAACATTAAACTACTGAGAAGTCGTACCCTAGTTTACTAATAGCTTCTAGTTTATACAAGGTATAGCTTTGACTGGCATGTTTGGCTCTGAAAAGATTAAGCGAACATTAGTTTTGTATATCATAAACAAAGAGTATCCTACCTGTACATTATACATGCCTAATATTGAATTAGGTTTGTGTCGGTTATATAATGGGGTATTATGTTATCTAGTTCTTGCAGTTTCGTTGTCTTATCTAGAGTACCTGGAACATTGAAAAATGTTAGCAACTACAACATAACCACAATCGTAGCACTGTAAATGTCGGGATAATTAACGTATTACTTCGAGTACTTGCTGTAGTATTCAGTAGTATACAATTATATGGTTTATTCTTTATAATGTTCAATTTCTAGTGGAGGTTAAGTTTCTGTTGTCAACCTAGCTGTCATTGCTTTCTAAGTATATTCAATTAGTTATTGGTTGTAACACCGCTGGTTCAGTTCTGTTCTGATCTGTTAACTTGATGTTACTTATTTTAGTTTGGAAGTCTTTTCTTCGACTTTGACTGGAAGAGTATATCAGTTTAACAAATAAAGGTGAGACAATAGATCGGTTCTCTCGTATTTATTTCATTTAGTGGAGTTTAGTGAATTGGTGAGAAGCTAGAAAATTAATGGAACACACCTTAACTGGGTGTTGGTTGTCGAACGTTGGTATCCTATCGTAGCGCATGTGCTGTTTAATAACCTGTGGTAATTTGGTGGTAATTTCCTTCTTCTCGGTTGATAGCTCTCACGTGTTAGACGTCCTTGCTTTTTCTCCTGGATGTGTGGACTGAAGAATAATTTAAATCCGAATTAATTTTGTTAAAGGTGAATCATCACTTTATAATTTGTATGTTGCGGGAATAAATTCTTCAGCCTCGATTAGATATTTTGAATATCGACAGCTTAATGCTGGATAATATCATCTTTGAGAAAATGCCCTACACATGGAGGGTAAGTTAAAACGTGTTCATATGTCCATCTTGTATTAATTATTCCTACAACTTTTAGGCGATTTATGTTAGATTTATGTTGGACGTACGTCATGATGTACCTTGGATTTACGTTGGGTTTTGTTGGCGTAGATATGATGTTTTCATGACTGGGTCAATTTGTTAGTGGAGTAGGAGTTATCATATTTTTTTCTTCTCGAGTAAATAATGGTCTAAGGAATAATTGTTGGAGATCAGGGGATGCCAAAATTGCTAAAGTTTTAAGGAGCACACCACGCTAAAAATTCATGGAGTCACAGTTCACAGTGAGGTTACAAGCACCTACACCTTAACCGCCACTCTCGGAGTAAAGATAAGTTTCTGTTGTCAAAATTTTAAATTTCAAAATTCATTTAATTAATTTTTTTTATTTTCATGTATGGTATAGTGATATCATAATTTTAACCTTCAACTATATTTTTTATTAATACTTAGTTAAAGGATATAGTCCAGACTAAGTAATTATTTGAAGTTGATGTAACATATTGTACAGTTAGTATGTTACAGTGTAAATAACTCATGGGAATATATCTATAGTAAATAAGGGTTATGTAAACTACGTGCAATTGCATTTGGTAACCGATTTGGTAATTTTTTTTTTGTTGTTGTTTGTTTAATAAATTTGGGGTTTAAATATTGTACATACGTCAATGTTTGTATCACGTCTGGTACATTTGATTATTTCCTACAATTAATAATTTATGTCGTCCTGCTGAATAAATTATTTACTCGATGTGAGTTTGTTTATTTTCAACAAAATTTAAACCACTGGATAAGGAAATTTAATCTGATTTTTTTATTAATTTGCTTTTGTTTAACCTAGGTCACTTACTGATAGGCCAGGTCACGTGTGAACCTGGAACCCAAAACCTGGGAGTACGACGAGACTAGCCGAGGTGTGTGAAGGGTATCAGGGTAGGTTAGTGACCTGAGGTTTCTTGAGTTGCTTGAGGTTAGAAAGAAACGTAACATTTTTGAAATATGAATAACATGGTCAAATTGAATTGGTCCCGTGAAGTATTGTTGCGAGTCTTACTTTAATCCATATTGATGTTATATTAAGTCATGTTAATCCATATGTGACTGTTATGTTATGCCATATTGTCTGCGTCGAGCAGAGCGGAATCCAGTTTTAGGGTAATAGCGTGAAGATAGCTGCAGTTGCTAGCATGCGAAAGGGAATATGTAAATTTGACATGGTTCTTGAACGGAGTGGAGCCAATTGAAGGGTTATTGAAACAAAGATAGTGACGAGTTGTCAGCAATTCGTGGGGAACACGTAAACTGGACTTATTTTGGGACTAACGTTTTATGGGATGGCTGAAAAGGTAAATGAAAGATGTTTTGATTTATTATTGGAAAGTTGAATTGGAAGTTGAGAAAGGGGCTTTTAGAAAATTTTGGGAAGTGAAATAAAATAATCTGGTTTGATGTTTGGGGAATAATTTGAAAGTGATTTGAGATGATGGGGGGGCTGTATTTTTTAGGGCGATCTTTTGCAAGATTTTTGCTGTATTTTGATAAATTTTGTTATTGGAATGATTTTGTTGATAGGTTTGGATTATTCGTGAATTGTCGATGCTACTGGATTTTGCTTAGATTCATTTATTGAAAATTGTGGTTTTTGAGTTCTGCAGGTGTCTTAAGGACTTTTTTATGGGGTTTGCCAAGTTGATCTCGATGATTGAATTATTTGGTGAATTTTTCGCTTCTCCGTTGTCTTTTTGTCAACCGCTTCTCAGCGGCGTTCCATACGTAGTGGTACGGAATTTCTGTATAGAGATAGAGGTTGCTTCTGCATCTCTTCGATTGAGTAGAAACCAGAAACCAGTGAGTCAGTTGTGTGAATTCGTTCCTTTGGAGAGCTTGTATTTCTAATCCCGTACAGACGTATCACGGTGTGTGTTTTCTTGTGCAAAGGGAATTGGTTGAAATACCAGGACGCTTCTGGGGGGCTCGTGTAGCGAGCGTTCAAGAAAGATTCTACTTCGTTGTAGTCGACTTGTTGTTCAACGTTTATCCGTACCAAGGCTTCCCTTGAAGAAGTACTTGTACAAATACTTGACGCACTTTACCGTGGCGCAGGCTTCGACGTTAACATGACAATTATATTTCAGCAGAGTGTATGGGTTGTAGGGAACTATCCATTGGTTGTTTAGTAATTCTTCTGTACCGTTGACGATTACGGCGATTGTTCGTCCGTCGTTTCTTCTACGGTAGATCATTTTACCGGTTTCGTCCATTATCGTTTCTGGCGCGAATTGTTTGGGGTACTTTTTTGAACACCGACATACACGATGAATCATGTTCCCTGTAACTATTCGGTGTAGTTCTGGCTCCAAGTTCGCATCTGCAATTTCGGCATTTATCAATAAATCGATCCTTTGCGGATCGACTAATTTATCTTCGTTCCTTAAGATGGTCAAGATGTGAGCGTGCGGTAGACCTCTTTTTTGAAATTCGATTACGTACAGATTAGCAATCGGTACTCCAAAAATACAATTGTCCAGTATGTCTTTTATGCATTTGTTCATCTTAACTTGAAACACTTGTGCTAATAAAATGGCGTGGTCATTGGCTTGGGTGCCTCGAGGAATGTTGTCGGTGATTTCCGAGGGGTAAACCGCTGGTAAAAATCGTGTACGCCTACTTTCACTTTTAAAAAACTTCCCTACTTCCACCAAACTTCCACGTATTTCCACCTACTTCCACCAAACTTCCACATGCTTCCACCAAATTTCCACATACTTCCACCAAACTTCCACATACTTCCACGTAGCCCTAGTTTTCGCGCTCGGCTCATAACGTTTGTTTAAAAAACGAATAAACTTAGCGTCCCAAAACAAAAAACATTTGAAAACCAGCCTTGTTTCCTAGGCCAGTCGTGTAATAGTTTTTCGAACTTAATTTGTAATTATTGGGAATTAACTAGTAAAATATGCAATAAAATCGCACGTTTACAAATTTCTTCGGATATTTAAAATAGGCTTTATTAAAAAATCGGTTACACGAGGGAAGTGTGCCTTATATATTAGCTTTAGCATAGAGTAGAATTTATTCATGTTAAAAAAATTTTAAAATTTGCAATGATACCGAAAAATATCGGTTTGATAAAAAGTACTCAAAATTTTATGCTATATCCCGAACGTCTGCAGCACTCGAAAAACCGAAATAAATACAGCGACCAATTAATTACGAAAAACTATTACACGGTAACCCTAGGAAAAAAGAGCTTTTGATTGTTTTTTGTCGCTAAGTTTATTCGTTTTTAATCTGTGTTACGAGCTGATCGTGAAAACGGAGCGAGTGAAGGACTCTTTATATTATTTATTTTGGTGATAGGGATAATCTAGAGGATAGGTATCAAATTAAATAAAATGCTTTATTTACATGCATTAAACAGTTTTATTATGATAAATACAAAACAAGGAAATAAAAATACTAGCTCTAATATAATTTAAAAAAAATAACAAGTCTTTCTTTTCTTTGGTTATAAATGAAGTACTAAAGTAAACGAACTTTAATTCGGCCTGCTACTTAATTTAGTTTTCTCTTAATATCTTTGAAACCATTTATGGTTCTGGCCCTCACCGATTCTGTTAAAGAGAATGGCCCAACTCCATGTAATTTTATCGGACCATAATATATATATTTATTTTGTACTTACTGAATGTCGTCACGTTTCGGCCAAATAAAATGATGTAGATATTCCTTTAAAAACTTTATTCTGCTTATGGATTCATCGATTATCTCAATAACTCGGTCGATATGCCACGAATCATCGTAGTACATAACGTAGTAAATGGAAGGTCATCAGAAGAAGCGTAATCCTCGCTGCAATGTTCCACAGGGTCATTGTCGGCTACCCAGGCGTCCACGCTGTCGTCTGTATCCGAGTCTGTATCGCTCAAGTATCATTTGGCAAATTCAATAGGATGTTCATTTCTATGAGGTGTTATGTTAATAAGTTTTGTTCGAGGCGGTCGATATTTCTACGATCTCCAAAACTAGACCTTAGTCCGTTTTTAATTAATTCCCAAGTGTCTAATTCTAATCTTGAACCAATTAAAAGTTGTGCTCTGCCTATTAATTTGCCTATTACTACTCTTAAGAGATATGAGCTTAATACGGGGTCATTTATAGTTTTGCAAGTATCTATAAATTTGTCCCATGCATTTGTAAACATTTCTAAGACATCTTGGTCTCCATTAAAATTTGGGATGGTATGCTGAAAATATTACATTTACAATGAAATTAATTTAACTCAAACTGACAATAATGTTATGGAGTCAAAAATCGGAGATCGAATGTCTAGATGCAACCGAGTGTGTGGGTTTTGTTGGCTGTGGGTACCACGTGACACGGGTCTTCTTATCTGGCCGCTTGGCTTCGGTTGTGTACATAACTCGCGTCGCATAAAAATCATTTCAGCTCCCGCGCGCCATATGAATTCGTGATATTTGTTCTTGCCCAATAAACTGCAATTAATTAGTCTACCAGATTTTTACTAAAAATAGTTATTAACGGATTTTTTCTGAAGAATTAAATTAATAATAATTTTATGGGCAAGAAACGCAATGTTTACGTTTTTTGTAGTACAAGATTAACCACAAAAATAGGTTCGGCCCATGATACAAATTTTTTAGGATGGAAACAAAAAACGGGACATTTTATTCTCATTATTTTTTGTCATAAACAAGATACCTACATATGGAATTAGATCTGTCTTAAATTAGTTCCAGGAATGTATTCGGACAAAAATAATGACAAGTAGAGGAAAAATCAGTTGTAGGGTTCTAGCTATAATTTTATTAGTATCACAAATAATAAAATTTATAGTAGATAAATCTTTAGCATTAATACTTTCAACCTGGAATTAAAATAACTGTACTGACTTCGCATAATCAGGTTTTCTCAACGAATTATTTGCGTTTGACTTAGTACATATCTTCTTCTTAGTAGTTTTAAATCTGATTTGTTTTTTCTATCTTTTTATTAGCTGGTTCCCTTGAAATTGTTTTCTTTTGGTTCATTTAGCTTTAAATTAATACATGTATCCAGACTTTTTTCTATTTTTAAGCTGATCTCGTTGCTCACATTATTCTGCGAAATTAGACCATACAATGTATGAAGCTTAACTTTAAACCTTTTGGCTTTATTCATATGTTGATGAACGTTATGTTCTGCTATTTGTTCAAGCAGTAATTTAGTTTCCCCTATATTTTCATTTTTTTGCTCTTTTCCATCATCATGTAATGTAATGTAATGTAAAGTGTGCAACTACATGTATGTTTACAAAAATTTTAACCTAATAATACTATTATTTGGGCAAGTACAACTAAAGTCATAATGCATTTGTTGCATTCCTTGGCAGTACAGTTCCCATGTGACATTTGTGATCATCACACACTTTCGTACAATGTAATAATAAGGAAGTATTATCAGCCTGATGATGATATTACTCAACTATTATTTTCTATTTTATCTACACCCTCAGATTTAAACTGATTTATTTTATTGTGCCTTTGATGAATTAAATTTATCCTGTATGAAATACCTCCTTTTACATTTTTTTCAATCTTTTGAATATGTGGTCACGAACTAATTTTATAAGAGCATGAATGCACATGTCAACTCGTTTGTTTTTCTCCCTAGAAATAAGCATATTTGAGATTCTTGTGCACGGCTTCCATGTATATTAATGTTAATCCCAGGCCTTTCCTATAGCAATATGCCCACAACTCTGGCCTTTCAGCATAGTACTTTAAAAATATTCTCCAATACCAATATTCATTGGTCGATTCACTAGTCACCAGCCCATTTGTAATGAATTCTAAAAGCTCCTTAAACATGTCGTCTATATTTTTAGTGACTCTAGTAACGCACGTAAATGCTTTCAGTTCTTGATTTCCTTTAACTTTGCTCAAATTTTCCTTTCAATTTTTGTCAACATGTCAAGCACAAATTAACTGATGTTCATGTTGCCCAATGATATTTGCGCAAGCATTACGAAATTCACTAGCATCATCCGACATACAAATTTTTAATGACCCTAGTCTTACTTCGTACTGTAGTAAAAAAAAATTGAATACAACAGTGTCTACTTTATTAAATAATAGAAAAGCTACTGGAACCCCACTGCCAAACTCGTCAACAACCACAATACTTGTTAGCTGGAAATCTTACCCATTTGTACCATGAGTGGCATCCACATATATTTTTCGCTTCCAAATTCCTCCAAAATAATACTTGAAAACTGGTCATTAATATTAAGACGAAACCGCATTTTTCAAAAAGTTGTAATTCATCATCAATTTTTTGCTGTTTATAATATAAAACTAGAGATTCGTCTCCCAAATCCTTCATCATTTTGACCCAAATATCTACACTTTGTGAATCATGAAAACTCGTTCGCAATATTGCGCAAATCTTGTTGATCTAAGAGATTAATTCTATTAAATGATTCTTCATAATTAATGTCTTCAGCAATTTACAAGGATAAAGGACACCTTAAAGTTTCCACCAGATTCGGTAAGCTGTAGAGTGAAATCTAACTTAGAAATCCCTTGACTTTTTTATACGTTTAAGTTGATTTTTTCTAGTGAGTTCTTTATGCATCACGTCTTGAGGCACATAAGATCTGTGACAGATATAATAACTTCTACTATCCTTGGTTCCTGTACATTTTATATACGAGCACTTAAGTTCTTCTTCTTTGCTGTTTTTCCATTGGAAAAACGCTAAAAAATTTAATATAGGTAAGTATTCAAACTGAGAATAAGTGGTATAATAAAGTAGATGCGTTAAATAAGTAGGTACAGTTGGTTGCAAAATTGTATAGGACACACTTTGAGTTGTGTAAACCTGCCTACCATTTCATGTATTTCTCCCATGTTTCAAGAATTGCGTCCTATAATTCATTTATATTTGTGGTCTAAAGTTCCTGTCATACATTTTTTTAACCATTACTCCCCAAATATTTTCGATGGGGTTTAAGTCAGGGCTCTTAGAAGGCCAGTTCATAATCTCAATATTATTTGCTTGGAACCAGTTTCGAACAATTATTGCATCATGGATTGGACAGTTATCTTGCTGGAATACAAAGTTATCATTTGGTAATAATTGACGAACTGATGGTTACATAATATTTTCTAAAATGTCTCTGTATATTAACCTGTGAACCTCTCTTCGACATTCCAACATACACCTAGCCCATGCACACTAATCCATGCTGGAGAAACGCCCTGATCTATCAGTATTGGACCCATCTCTCTTATCAAATCTGGTATTGCTCGGTCTATAAATTCGAATATGGCCATTATGTGTAAATTGAAATATCTGTGAAAATGACTTTGTTCCAATAACCCATATCTTCTATATATATATATATATATTATTTACTGCAAATATTGCTCTCGCCTGTTTTTTTTTCAATGCTAAGTAATGCTTTTTTTGCAGCTACTCTATTCCTCAAATCCGTCTCTTTAATTAGTCTAGATAGAGTGGAACGCGATTCTAGAAAGTTTGACTCTATTATTGCAGTTCTTGCTGCTTCAAAGGGGTTTTCCCTCAAAAACGTTATTAAAGTAGCATTTTGTTGCTTGATATTTTTCGTCTTCCAGTCCCCTATCTTCTTGTTCCCACCTTTTTTTTATTTTGAAAATTGTATTTTTATTCACATTTAGATGAATCGCTGCAGCCAATAACCCAATAATGCGAGCTCTTAATAGCAAACTTAACGCAACAGCCATTTCAATATTTTTATAGTGACAATGACATAAATCAAAAGTTTTTTGATATTTATTTGACGTCTATTTTAAAAGCCAATTTACACAATATTAGAAATGTCGTCCTATAGATATATGCAATCAACTATACCTATTGTACTTATTATATTCATATTCAGTTACATACCTTCTTTACTACTGAATGTCATAACTTCTCTTTCAAATTCCACATTATGTTTTGTGAATAAATGTTTTCTCAGATTGTCATTATTGGCATGCAGTTCTTTACAAACACAGCACATAAGCAGCTTCTTTACTTATTGTGTAGATAATACTCTGCCTGTTGTTTATATATAGTTCGTATAATATGCTGATATAAATTTTCATTAAAAGTAAACTTTTTGTCACAATACCGACAACTAGTCTCTATCCTACCGCGATGAAAATATTTATCATACAACATTGAGGATATATACCTGTTAATTACAAAGTTTTTAAGTAAGCTTTTCATATTTCAAATCACAATATACGTAATCAATCAGCTGACCTCCTCGGCAATTAGAACTATTTTCTTCACCGGAATGACATCTGGTGGAGAATCATCCTTGTCTTCCATAATTTGCATCTTGTCCTTACGAACAATTAAAATTTTGTTCTTAATAAATTCTTGACCAATTAAAACTGGAATAATCGCTTTAAACTGTCATATGCCACTCTCCTGTATAAAGTTGTAACCTTCAAAATGCCCTCTTATTTATTTCAATTACTTGTCAAAAGATCTACTGTTTATACAACCAATCTTCGTAATGCAGAAATGTACCTAATACCTTTACACCACACCGCAAAATTTGAATGTTGTTTTGAATATATATCTTGTGTGTTGATAAATTCTTCCAAAGATATTTTTGATAAGCCTACCTTAAATCAATTTTGCGTTGGATATAAAAAATTTCTTTTAAACAAACAATGTTTGGGTTAAGAGCTTTGTTACGACATTTTTTGTATTTGTCTTTTAGTTTCCTTTATGTATTTATGCTTTGTTTACTCTTTTGTAATATACATATGTATGATTGTGTATCATTAACTATAATCATCACACTGTTTAAAATATTTATGTAATTCCCAGGGCATGGTTGAAAAATGCTTAAGCAATACCATGTCCTCTTGTTGTATATATATACACTTCCTTATTAATGTAAATCTCTTGTAAGCTATATATATATATATATACGCAATAAATAGTATTTATTATTATTATTATTATTAACAGTGTGAACGGAATTTTCAACAACGAGCACTTTAACATTTGCTTCTGCATAAGCAACCCTTAGTTACACTCACAGTTCCTAAAATTTTGGTAACACTGCAATTATATCCTTCAATAATTGTATCTGTTGAACAGTACTTTAACTTTAAAGTGTCAATAACGTCCTTACGAACAATTACACCAACACACCCAGTGTCTACGTATCCCAAAAATGTTTGTCCATTTATTTCACATGTAGTGTAATAACAATTGTCATGTCCATCAACGGTTTTGCACGACACATTTTCGATTTTCTTGCAATTGGCGCTTGTATGCCCGAGTCTTTTACATTTTGTATATTATTTTTTCGATTTCGTACACGCATTTGCCAGATGTCCCTATTCACGACAATTATAGCATTTAGGTTTTTATCGTTGATACGGATGGGCAGTTCTATCCTCAGATAATCTCTTCCAGATATTTTGTTACGATAATTACCTGATTCTCGACTTCTCACATCGAGTCGATTTGTAAATGAAGAAAATAGGGAAAATAATATCGGCTCCAATTTTCATTCTCTTCCTTCTTTCGTGCTAGCATCGTCCTGAGAGCGACAACAAAATCTCGATTATCAGGGAAAGCTTTAAGGATACTTTGCTTCCATTCTCCCCAACTATAATCATATTTAGGTAAATTATCATTATCTTTGCTAATCCGGTCAGTCGACTTTGCATATGTGCTATCGTCGTTGCTTGGTTCCACCCGTTTGTTTCCGCCATCTGATCTATTTTATGTATCCATTGAACTGCGGGATAAATTTGCTATCCCTGGTTCAAAACGTGGTATGCAATTGAATTTTTCTGAATATGGCATAATGCCCCTTTGTTCCAGTAGGGTATTGCGTGTTTGAAGTTCTTCCACCAAACGCTTCAAATTAGAAATTCTATCGTTAGATGTGTCGGTATAAGTTCTCTCGGAACGAGGTGCACTTCCAAGACGCTCTCGTGGTGGCGGCGTCCAGGATTCTCCCATTCGTCGGTCGCGCTGTCGTTCACTTTGCGATTCACTAATTTTTTTTTAAATCACCAGTTTCACAAGGAGATTGAGATCACTATGCCACTGCTGCTCTGTTAGCTACTTTTAACTAACTTGTTAAGACAACAACTCCCTGTATGAAGAATAGTTTTAATATATAAAAAAATAAGCGACAAGTTCACTGTACCAATGCCTATTTGATAATAATGTTTTAGTATTTCTGTATCAATATATTATGTGTCACTAACTATAAACAATATTTCGGCTGAGTCAGGTCCAGGAGAACCTATGGGGCCGCTGCGAATGTCACGGTCGCCGAGATACCGGGTGGCTCAACGATGATGTGCTATCATAATAAATGACAATATAGAACCAGCCGGTATTTAGCAGGATTTTTCAGTAAAATTGCAGTTAATTGGTAAAAATAAAACTTAGTTGGTCTGTAATTATATTATAGTTACCTTGACAGGACGTTTATTTACAATCACAAGCCTTCTATGAAGCAATATAACAGAAATTTTTGTTTTCTTAATAGACCTTTACTCCTAACAGGTACAACAACAATTTAATACTTACCGATGTATATTTCTTTTAGGTTAGAATTGATAGCCACAATGTGAGCATAAAAGGGAATGTGGTGGATGAGAAACCACCAACAAAAAAGCAAGAACCTAGTCTTTCAAGTGTCTTAAAAGAAATACATGAACGGAAGGAAGAGGCTAAAAAAATACGACATTAAGAGAAGTTACAATTAATGAAAGAATTTTTTTAAAATTTTAATAAATATAAAGAATAAGTGTGGGAGACAACACACAGAAATACATTTATTTTATGTTAAATAGTTTTTATTGAATAAAATGTTATAAAATAGTTTCACGTAAATGATTCCTCTTTGTTTTCCCCTTGGCTCGTAAATATGAATCACGTCAAGTAATTCCTCGATTTCTTGAGCTTCACTCACGTGTTGAGTTTCGACACAATCGGTAAAGTCTATACAAATATTATGTAATACACAGAAACTTAAAATAAATTTGGAAATGTCCATAACATTATGAAATTCTAACTTTTCAATTTATCTGAATCTGCATCGGAACAACCCAAACGTGTTTTCAATAAGAACTCTCGTTGCAGACAAACGTTTATTAAATGGAATATGTAAATTAGTTAAATTTACATAATCTTTATATGGTGTTATATTGTACGCTCCATCTCCCAGCAAATGATAATAGCCATTAAGTGTAATAGCTTGTATTTGTTTACTAACAAATAAATGATAATGAATAGATTCTAGAATCACGTATTTTACCTGGTACGCCAGTAAAAAATCCAAGAATTTTTTTTATCATCACAAATTGCTTGAAGTGTTAAGTTAATTGTATTGTGCCGGTTAGCATATGTAGATTTTATTTTATCTTTAGGCGTTTTAATATGCATGTAACAACCATCTATACATCCCAGCACATTGGGGAAAGATGAAACCTAAAAAAAAAAAAAAAAAATCTGAAAAGGTAAGAAATACATTTCATAAGAACTTACATTATAAAAAATATTTGCTAAATTTCTTTTACCTTCTTCTGTTTGAGGAAATTTGATTATATCATCTGCCATATCCAACAGAAAATTTCTTGTTCTCCTCAAAACAACATGTAATGTTGAAACAGCCATGCTAAATCTATCTGCCACATCTCTAAGCACACATTTATTTCCAGCAAATCTATACATTTGTTTTTAAATAATATCCCCATAGCATCATTATAATTATCACTTACCATAAAAAGCTCAGTATATGTGTTTCAGATGATTGTGGCAGACTCCCTCCATAATTTTTTGATGGACAGAACCGTGAATTTTCAAATTTTTCGATCAAATAGTTGTAGGTATCTCGTCTCACTCGAAAATGTCTCTTAAACTAATAAATGATATTTGTTAATATAAAAAAATATTCTTTGTATGTGCAAATATTCATTTTGAAACTTTATGCATACCTTACTTGATCATCACTATACTGGTATACTAGTAATTCAATATATTTTTTTATTTTCGGAACTCAGGCTTTTGCTCGATTAATACAGTACTTCTTCATCACTACTACTGCCTTTACTCTCGAGAAATTCATTTACAAAAAATAACGCTGGCAGTGACATATCCTTGTTTATATCCACCATATAGCACTAAGTAACACCAGCTACCAGACCTCGTATTAAAAAGTGCGCCCTCGGTGCAAAATTTGATTGCACCGTTTTTCCAGTCGAACAAAACAAACTTAAGAAGTTCGCACTAAAAATCTAAGCCGAACAGCTTCATTATTTCTAGTGCAGAAAAGTGCGGTTTGCTGTAACCAGCCGAAATCATCATAAGTTTTATGTAAATAATATGAATTTTTTTCTTGGTTTCGATATACACTGTATAAGTTTTTTACATAACTGCTTATTCAAACTATATTCAGAGTGTCCTCAGTGATGGCTGGTGAAATTTAGGATAACCATGCAGTACTGTAGCCCGTGTGATCCTAATCATCACTTTTTGATATGGCATATTAAGACTAAATAAAGAAGTTTTGCGGAAAAAAATTGTGAAGAGAAATAGTAAAAAAATGTTTCAATAATTTTGTGACCCCTATATTAGTGAAAATATTAGTAAAACAATTATAATTTTTTTCCAGAATCAAGAAGAAATCGAACAACGGATTTAAAATTTCATCAAGAAATTTTTTATAAAACGATGTAACCAAGAAAAATCAAAATTTCTTAATGAAACTTGAAATCTTTTCCCGATTCTGAAAAAAAATAAAGATTTACAATTATTTCACTATTGAATATTTTTTATTAATTACAATCGCATTTTTTCTCAAAAGTTCTTCATTTAATCTTAGTGGAGTGCAATTTAATTTTGATCTTTCAGCCCGTTGGCACTTTTGGAGTAAAATGTATTACTGTGCCGGATAGTTTGTTTATGACCCGTAGATTATGAATCCCACTTATAAAAAAATCATCCTAAAGATAAGGCCACAAATCAAAATTTTCTAAGTAACCACACCACATATTAGAGCTAATCATGACGTATGTTTTACCCAAAAATCATTAAATTTTCTGTAGAATTTCTATTTTTAAAATGAATAAATAAACGATTTTTTACACAGGCTTATATGACAATAAAAAATAAAAATCTTCAATATTTCTGTTCGACTACAGCTGAAAATTAATTATTTTTCGTATGCTGTTGGTAGTTGTTTGAATTTGGTCTTTCATTTTCAATAACTGATCAACCAATTCTTCTAACAAGTCTAACAATTTTTCGATCCTAAAAACATGGTTTAATTATGTACACACGTACTTTATTAAAAATTATTGAGGAAGTATTAGGTACCTTAGATTTCGATTTCCTTGTATTTTATTATATTTTAAAACTTTATTTAGACTCTCGATTGCCATATTCATGTTTATTACCACATTTATTCTGTAATAGTGGGCACACATCATAATCCTTTCATGGCTTTGAAAATAATGCCTTAAAAGATAAGATTCTAGTGCTACATTTTACACCAAGCAAAGTTAAAAAAAATAAAAGATGTAAAAGGTGAATATGTTAATGAGATCAAACGCATTTTTAAGTATTTATGAAAATTTTTTGGTGTATTTGGAAAAGAAGGGTAGGTAATCTTAAAACTCTTACAAGTTACCTGTGCTAAGCCTCAGCTTTACACCTTTAATCAAACTCCCTAACAAAGGGTTAAAAAATTACTATATGAAACCCCATGGCCCGTTACAAAAAATACACTGTACTTACTTTTTTAGATAATTTAAAAAGTTGTTTTCTCCTTCATCTGCTAAATATTGGAAATATTTTTCTTTTAAATCGGTAAACCTTGTTTCATCAATTTCTTTTAAGATTTTCTTCATTTCACCTTTCATTCCATTTCGGTTTTCAATTTTCTTGATTTTTGATCGTCCTTGTATAGTCAAATTCTTCACAATATGCCAAGTACATAGAAGTCTTCTTGGTTTTAATGTTTCTTCAGTACTCATCGCCAGATTCCAAGCATTAAAATATTTGGGGTCCTCATCACTTATAATATATTCAGCCTCAAAAGGGCCTCCTAACCTGTCTTTAAGCGCCATAAAAAATATTTCCTGTATTAATTGATCCATTCTGTTTGAAACTAAAAAAAGCCACGGAAAAACCCATGTTGTTCTGATCTTTAATTAACACTATAGTTAAGTCCCAATTTCTTCTATTAGTGCCGTGTGTTCCATCGATGCAAATAATTTTTTTTTAAGTTTATTATTTATTTATTATCCCATTCATATATCCCACTGCAAAATATTCATCTGTTAACTTAGAAACACTTTGACCTAGAATATAATTATATTTCTTAAGACAGGTTAAACTATGTGACGTATGCAAATTTCTTACCAATTTGCTTAAATAGAAAGTCATAGTTTATTTCATTCCTCAATTTTTAGAGAATATTATATTTTATCATCAAGTATCCCAGTCGCCTCGTGTTATTATATTACTCATCTCAAAAGAATTGTTCCTAATGGTTCTGGCATCTTGAATTATTCTTTGAGCAGTAACACCTGCAGCGAGCTTGTCAACAATCGTTTTCTGTTCACAACTGGTTAATCTTCTTGTCCTCAACTCATCACCATGTCCCACATGTGTTTCAATAAAAGTCACAGTCACAAGACCTAAACAAAAATATTAATTTCAAATTGTGTTAGATACATACATAATATGATATTATTCATTTTACCATTAATACAAATTTTTATTGTAATTTTTGAAGGACATATTCTTGATTTCTTATGCTACCCCCAGCTTTTAAGCTTCGTTTCGTAGATGTACTAGTATATCCTAAAAAATAAGTAGATGTTTTTACTTACTTACGTTACATAGTACATAAATATTCTGAAAAATACAACCAACCTTTAGAATCACTTCTATTACAATTGTAGTATATATATATATAAAATGTTCCGAGAAGCTTCCGCGGTCGTTGGTATGAAAAATACTAGGTTCTCGGGTTGAACCGCGTCTGAGATTGTTAATGTCTCGACGTTTCGGCTCCCGTTTTGGAGCCATTTTCAAGAGAAAAAGTGGGTCAAGTAAAAATTGTCAAAGAAAATAATGCTAGGAGTTCGTGGAACTGGTTCGATTCCGGGGTCTCAATCTGCCTACTCCCCATATCTCACCACGATCCGTCTCTAAGGCCTCAACCTGCCTACTCCTTAGAGCGAACAGTAGGCAGCCCAAAATCTAAAATCAGCCCTGTATGTGTGACCAATACATTCTAAGTTGTGGGTATTTGAGGCAAGACATCAAGATAGAGATTCCAAAAAACTTCTTTACCTCGGAAACGGTAAGGTTCATGGGTTTACCTTTCTCCTGTAGGTACCGTATATTTGTGCAATTGCAAATATTTTCAAAAACAGCATCGTCAAAATACATGTTAGTGTATTCCTTAATTTCCCACTCTCTTCTATCTTGCGAGGAATCGCTATTGCCTGCAAATTTGATGTTGGGAGATACAAAACTATCTGTCTTTTCCCAACACATCCGTTTCTTAGCAACCTTTTCCGCATCTATCTGGGTACTTTACAGTTGGTGGTCCAAATTCATCAGACGAATTTATTTAACAAGTAAATCTACAAACATATAATTGAAATACATTTGAATGAATTTAATTTAATAAGTAGATCTACAAATACATAACTGATACATATGAAATGCAGCCTAACAAAAAGATTACCTCTAACATCATCAATAACTGCCCGCTGTAATTCAATTTGGCTTAAATGTTGATTTTCATATTTTAATGCCACATTTTTTTTTCTAGTTTTTTATTTTTCTCTTCAATTTATCTTTGGGCACCCCTTTATCCTAAGATATACATTAAAATAAAGAAACATAATTTAATAAAATATCATCTCGTTTGCCTTTTGTGGGTATGAACTTTCTGAAATAATTTTGTCACTTTCTGTTATCGGCTCTGTTAATAAATCTTTGCGCATCTGTTTCTCCTACTTGTAGAATGCACACAATCTCTCCCTAGACTCCCACTTGTAATCAGACCGTTTAGTTTCCACAACACCAACCTATGCATGTCACTGTCCAACTTCGAGTGAGTCCCACTTGGTCGTCAGTTGCACAGTGCCACCTAGTAATAGTGGCGGTGGTTTTTAGCTCTGGGTGGGCAGGATGGGATAGAACCAAATAATAAAGACACTTCTTCGCAGAAATTTAGTGGGTGTTAAAATCACGCAAACTTTCAATGATGCCTCTGCCCGTCTAGTCAGTTTAACTGACAGTTAGAGATGGTGAAGGACAGGCAGGTCTGGTTGTAGTTCTTACTATATCTTGAAAATTAATTTTTAAGCAATTAGTTAAGTAGGTACCTTTTTTTTTTTTTTTTGGCATTAGGACATAGTCCATACAGCCAGATACACAGTTAAATTTAGAAGCGGCTAAAGATCTAACCCTAATTCTAACGTGAATAATAACTAGATGAAAACGATAAGGAATAACAGGGACACACACTTCTCGCCTAGGGGCCTGTCAAGGCATTTAAAAATAAAAACAGGTAAGGCCACGGATCGATTACATGAGGTTAAACAAGGTATTAACAACTCTAAACCTAAATTTTTATGCCACTTTTATATAGGAATAATATTAAGCAATGTAGAGAATCTCCGTTTTATTTAGGCAGAGCAGAGATAATATATTGAAAGGTGTATCTATATTTAATTTTAACAGGCTGTTATACAATTCATTTGTTGCATCTGTGTGTTTGATACAGTTAAAGAAAATATGATCTAAGTCACTCTCAACGTTACATATCTCGCACTCATTCGTAGGAGAAATTCCAATTCTATATAGATGTGTGGGGTAACAACCATGTCCAAATTTCATCCTATTAATGATGGTAATATATTTTCTAGGTAAGTTAAAATCATCATGCCAGAATTTGGATGGTATTTCCGAGTTTATTTTAGTATATCTTGTGGGATTGGTGAAAACAAATTCATGCCACATGTTTGACCACGATTTTTTCAATACATGTTTACAGATATTTACAGTATCATCGTAACTTAGTTGCTTTGTAGTTTCTAAACCTGTTAAGACGCTTTGCTTAGCGATTGTGTCCACTTTTTCATTAAAACGAATACCAATGTGTGCTTTAACCCACATGAATATAATATGGCCACCATTTAAATGTAACAGTCGTGTAATTTTTTTAATATTTGTAATAAAAGGATTCGCTGGGATGTTCGGAGGATGATTTTGGTTGAGTGATTTAAGAACGGACAATGAATCTGATATTATGATATAATGACCTGTGAAATTTGACTGAACTATGTGCTCAATGGCTTTGCAAATAGCGCTTGCTTCTGCTGAAAATATGGAAATTTCATGGCTTAATTTAAATTTGGCGGAGATATTATGTTGGGGTATTATATAAGCACAACCTGTTCCTTCGGTGGTTTTAGAAGCGTCCGTATATATTTTTGTGTAGTGTGGCCATTGAATTACATTTTGTAGAAAAATGTAATGGCTTTCCAGACGATTTTCGCTATAACTTGGAATAATAATTGGTAAATTAATACTAAGATCAAAGAACTCATATTCAGGTGTAGATGGATATACGGGTTCAATAAATTTAAATAAGTCATATGTTTCTAGATAAGCAGCGCATAGAGGCGGGGAATTTTTCTTTTGCCAATATTTTTCTGACAAGTCAGAGATGCTTGTTTTATGTATTTTACTCAAAAGGTTGGAGTTCTTAGCTTTGGATTTTAGGATGAATTTCTTCGATAGATAGTCTCTTCTTAGCTGTAAAGGGTGTTCCAATGCTTCCACGTGCAGTGTTTCAATAGGGGTGGATGATAAAGCGCCCAGACAAATGCGAAGTGCCTTGTTCTGTATGAGATCAACTCGTTTGAGATTGGTATTTTAGGCCGCTCCGTAGAATATTGAGCCATAATCTATAATTGAGCGAATATAGGATCTATAAAATAATAGAGCAGTTTTTTGATCAGAGCCCCACCACGTTTTGGTAGTGGTTTTAAGAAAATTCAATCCTTTTTCGCATCTGGATGCAATATTATCAATAAAAGACTTCCAAGTTAATTTTCTATCCAAAATAATACCCAAATATTTTATTTGGTTTGTTATAGGAAATTTAAATTTACCTAATTTTATGTTGTTAGCGCATTTAATATTATGCCTAGTAAAAATTGTAGCAACCGATTTTTCTTCTGATATTTCAAACCCCTTATCCAGCATCCAGGAATCGCATTTTGTAATTTCATTATTTATTGTGCTTTTAAAAAGATCAAATTTTTTATGTTCATATGATAAAACAAAATCATCTGCATATTGAGTAATGTGTAGTTTATGGTTAAGATAATGGAAGTCGGCAGTATAGACATTAAATAAAATGGGGCTCAAAACCGAACCCTGAGGGAGACCCGACGATGTGTAGCGCGGTCCCAGTTTTTCATTATCAAATTGGTGTACATATATTGCTCTATTAGAAAATAGGTTTGTGATAGTTGTGGCTGTATGAAGGGGAATGTTAAAATTACATAAATTATTTTTCAGCGTATGGAGGTTTACTGATTCGTATGCACCTTTAATATCTAAAAAAATTGCTGTAAGATAGTTGTTATTGGTGAAGCAGTCATGAATTTCTGAAACTACATTGCTTACTGCGTCCAGTGTCCCAAACTCACGTTTAAATCCGAATTGATTGTTAGGCAGCGAACACTTATATTTAAGCCACCACTCTAGCCTGTTTTTAATTATCCTCTCGAATATTTTAAATATGCATGATAGAAGAGAAATGGGTCTATATGAGTCCGCTATATTAAGGTTCTTGTTGGGTTTAGGAATTGGAACAACAACAATTTTTTTCCATTATTCAATAGATTCGCCTCTTACCCATACATCGTTAAAAATTTCTGATAGAAATTGTTTAGCATTTTGCGGAAGGTGACTTATCATAGGGTATTTGATTTCATCAAACCCAGGCGCAGAATTACTAGATAATTTAATTGCCCAATCGAGTTCACACATCGAGAATGGAATAGAGAAGAAATTGTCCGTCGGAGGGGAAACTCCAGGTTTGTCAGGTGGAAAATTGACTGATGGTGGAGATATTCGAACTAGAAAGTCATCTAACCAATCATAGTTATTACATTTTTTATTTTGAATCGGAATTCTTTGAATTATTTTGGACTGTCTCCATAAGTCAGTGTTTGAAGTGTTTTTATTTAGATTTGAAATCCACTTTATCCAGTTTTCCTTTTTTTTAATTTTGAATTTTTGTTTTGTTTCCGCCATAATTTTTTTACATTTAATGTATTTTTCTAATGTACTGGATTCTTTATACACTTTTAGGGTGTTTTCTCGTTTGTGCAGTAAGTCGTCACATTCGGAATCCCACCAAGGGGCTGGAGTACAATTTCTAATTTTAAATGGTTTATTGATTGGGATTGCGATTAGAGAGGCTTCATCGATATGGTTAACTAGATAGTTATATTTTTCTTCAGTATTTAAAAATTGATTTGGTATATTGGTGAAATTAGTACAAATTAGATGTTCATAAAGGGCCCAATTCGCTCTATTGACATTCCATTTATTTTTGGGGTGAATAATATCTTCTGAAGAAAACGAGGCTTTGAGTTCCATTAAAATTGGAAAATGATCAGATCCTAGTGTATCTGAACAAACTTGCCAGTTAATTTGATTACAAATTAATGCAGAGCTCAATGTAATGTCCACGGCGGATGCCTGAATATTTGGGGCGGTTAATCTTGTTTTTGTACCATTATTTAAAACTACTAGTTCTAAATCATCACTCGGGTTTATAATTTGAGCGCCAACAGCGTCGTTTTTAAGTGAACCCCACAAAAGTGCAATATAATGTCATTTACAACTAGAGATTCTGAGTATATCTATGGGTACACGTTGAACGACGAACAGCTAATGCGACCGTCTACGTTTAAAGACCTTGGTGTAACTTTTGATAAAAAACTGACCTTTGTCGATCATATCGATACGTCTGTATGTGACGTAAACAAAACTTTAGGTTTTATCATTCGTAATGGTCGTGATTTCACTAATAATTCAACCTTAAAATTATTATACTTTTTATTTCTGAGATCTAAGCTAGAGTATGCATCTCTTGTATGGCAGCCCTGCTATAATACCCATATCGCTAAATTAGAAAACGTGCAGCGTCACTTTCTTAAATATCTCTACTTCAAATCTCTAAATTCATATCCGCCTATTGGTTTTCCTCAATCAAATCTGCTTGACATGTTTTCTATGTGCAGCTTAAGTGATAGACGTAATAATTTTGCTATCAACTTTTTGAAGAAATTAATTCACCATGAAATTGACTGCAGCGAGATACTTCATAAATTGGACTTTTATATTCCTAGAGTTAATTCACGTTATAGTCAAACTTTTTATCTGCCTAGAGCTCGGACTAATGTCCTAAAATTCTCACCTGTATATAATATTTGTTCCTGTTACAATAACAATCCGAATATTGATATTTTTCAATAATGGGGCTTCCTGCATTTCTTCTATCAATTTTCCTCACTATATTTTTATTTTTATATTTTTATTTATATATTCCTTATGTACAGCAATCTTGTTAATTTTCCCATACACTATACAGTTTTTCTTTAGCTGTCTTTTATATCTTTTTTGTTTCTCTAATACTAGTACTGTATATTAAATATGTGTTGTTTCCCATCTTGTAAATGGTCTTTGTACTGTTAGATGGTGTATAAATAAATAAATAAATAAATAAATATTACTATGTGCATTTAGGTCTCCACCAATAATTGCAGGTGATTTGGAGTTTTTAAAGATATTTATTCAATCATTCTTAGATGTGTTAATATTAGGTGGTCTATAAATTGATAATATCGAGAGTGTTTTTTTGTTGAATGAAATTTGTACACTGCATACTAATACCTCATTCGTGAAATCATTGGATATATCTATCTCGTTAAAAGGTATATTGTTTTTAATAAATATGGCGGCACCTGCTTTGCCATCATGCCTATCTTTTCTAACAACGCTATAGTTTTGAAATGTATATGTAACGTCAGGTTTGAACCAGGTTTCGCTTACGATTGCAACATCAATTTGATTTATTTTTAGAAAATGCATTAAACTGTTTTTATTGGACACAGCGGAACGTGCGTTCCACTGCATTATTTTGAGTAAGTTTTGTGTTTTAGGTGTGAATTTTAAAATTATCTAGAAGGGAAGTGAATTCACATTTCAAGAAGTGGTCGTCTATATGTTTAAGATCCTGTACGGATTTTATATTCGATAAAATGGTATGTATGCGTTTTGTAAATTCATTTATAATTTTTTCTTTATCAGTTTCTATTTCAGTTTTTTCCCTAGTATTATGTGGTAATGGTTGAGAAGGGCCCATAACAAATGGAAGCATTGGAGGGATTTGGGGTGACTGTAGTGGGGGGTATTGATTTTTCTTTTTTTGATGGGAGGTTTATTGATATGGTTAGTATGCGCCGAGGTTCTGGTAGGTTGCGATAGGGTTTGTGATCGAGAGGTACTAGGTATGGTCAGTTTAGGAAAGTTATTGTCATAATCTTCTAAATTATTTAACAATTCAAATCTGTTGTTTGATGTAAAAAGGCCGGAGTAAGATGAATTAATGTGTCTTTTTGCTTCTGAATAAGTCATATTTGAGGCTGCCATATGTTTTTTAATTTGGGTTTGTTTTTGATAATGAGGACAGTCTTTTGAGATAGATTTATGGCCATGGTCTTTACAAAAATAACAAAAAATATCTTTATCTTCACATTTATGATTACCATCCGAAGGTTTACTGCAATTAATGCAAAGTGGTTTATTACTACGGCACTGGCTTGAGACATGCCCAAACCTTAGACACTTATAGCAGTGAATGACTTGTATATATGATTCTACGGGACAAACTACGCTATTTATGATGACCACATTAGGTAATTTATTACCCTCAAATGTTATTATAACAACCTGCCTAGGGACATAAGAAGTTTTATTTTCGTTTATTATTTTTCGATTTAATCTGTGTACAGCAAGTATTTTACAGTCAGATTCTATATTATTTAATAGATAATCTTCATCGAACCTTGTATCGACAAATTTTATAACACCTTTTCTAACTAATAAATTGTTCGGGATAAAGGCTTTAAGGTCTTCCAGCTGTAATAATTCGTTTTTAATTAAATTATTTGCATCTAAAGTCGATTTCAGACCTACTTTGATTCGATTAAAACCGACCTTTTCAATGGTCGTAATATTTTTAATATTTAATTTTTTATGGAGAATATGACCTATATACATTGGATGTAATCGTCCAATGTTTTGTTCTTTCATTTTCTCAATATAAACATAAATATTTTTATTGCTATAGAACTTATCTGTATTTAAGTTGAAAAACTTAGGTAGTGGATATTTTGTTTCAGAGACACTTCTTGTCGACATATCAGATGTCCGGCTGGTCGCACATGCTTCATTGTATACGGTCTCGGTTTCATTCATCGGAGAATCTTGCGTCTCGCTGTGATGGCGGATAGAACTATTTGTTTCTTCTTCGTATGTCAAATCGAGGATATGCACATTTGGAGCACATTTAGTTGTACCCCCTTTATCTAAAGGGGGAGGATGCGAACTAGACATTTTAAGTTAAACACTTCACCATGTACCTCACAATTAGTTTTTAAAATAATTAAAAATGATAGATTAATCACAAAATAATTAGATTTCACGGATAACGTCAAAAGCACACCACTATACTCGGAATCGATACTGGCACTGACCTATTTATTTAGATTAAATAGAAACGTGTTTCGTAAAAAAAATGAGAATTATTAGTTTAACACTGCTGCCGTTTAGTTTTAATTAAATATATATGTCGGAGGCGAGCAGGGGGGAGGGCGCCTAGAGGCGGGTCCACCAGACTTTGGTTTCATTTTTTAACAAACACTTTATTTCACTTAACAAACAACAAAATAACAAAACAAAAGGGTAATCCTGATTTAGGTGCACAGGTACTAAAAATGTCTATAAGTAAATATCAAATTATTGATTACTCAATAATATTAAATTATTAAATAAGTACGCGAAAGGAGCTAACAGTCCGCAACCACTCGTCCCGTAATTTCACCGTCTATATAAAGTTGATGATTGTAAGTGAGTAAGTAAATCTCCACGGGACTCTCAACTTGGTGTTCGAGAAGCTTTTAGGGAATTGCAATCTGTTACAACTGTAAAATGTCTACCATATAAAAAATGGCGAAAAAAGTTTATCGCTTGTACTGCAGCCATTGTCTCAAGTTCGTAAAAATGATAACGAGATTCAGTTTTAGTGGTTCGTTTACTAAAATAGGCAACAGCATGAAGTTTAGTGTCTTTCTTCTGAAGTAATATTCCACCATAGGCATCCGCACTAGCGTCAGTGTGAAGTTCTATTGGCAAATTAGGGTCGAAAATGATAAGGACCGGTTCTGACGTTAGGGCTGTCAACAACTGCTGTCTCGCTTCTTCATGCCGTGGCAGCCACTTGATAGATTTTATTGACGAGGTAGTTAATTGGTACAGTGGCGTGGCTATCTCGGAGAAATTCTGAATAAACTGCCGAAAATAAGAAACTAAACCTAGAAATTGTCATAGCTGTTTAACGGTAGTGTGTATCGGAGTATTTATCAATGCAGAAACTTTACGTGAGTTTGGTCTAATTTCGCCGGCTCGTATTACATAGCCGAGATATTCAATTTCAAGTTTAAGGAAACTACACTTTTATATATTAAATGAAAATCCTGATTTGGTAAGTGTTTGCACAACAATTTCGAGACGTTCGAGACCTTCGGAAATTGAATTTGACGGTATTAAGATATCATCAATATAAACAATAGCAAAAGTATTGCGAAGTTCACCTAAAGCTTTGTCAATGGCTCTCTGATATACAGAGGGTGCATTTTTAAGACCAAAAAGCATAGTGAGATATTCATATTGCCCATCGGGCGTAACAAATGCAGTTTTCTCAATTGATTCACGATTAATGGGCAGTTGGTGATAGCCAGCCTCCATATCTAATGATATGAAGTAGTGCGCCCCGTGCAAACGATTAATTTGATCATTAATTAGGGGTAACGGATATTTATCTGGTATCGCATTGTCATTTAGTTCACGATAGTCTACGCAAAGTCTATCTGAACCATCTTTCTTTTTAACCAGAATAATTGGACTGGCAAATGGAGAGCAGCTTGGCCTAATTATATTAGCGTCCAGTAAATCTTTAATTTGTGTCCTAACTATTTCACGTTCAGCAGGTGCTAAACGATAAGGTCTACGCTGTACAAATTTATTAGGGTCTGTTAAACGTATTTGCAAACTTCCACTAGTAATTCGCCCAGAAGGGACGCCATTAATAAAATATTGGCTGTATTTTAATAGTAAAGTAGAAATGCTTTATTTCTTTACATCACATACATCAGTATTAATTTTCGAAAAATTTACTGCTGCCTTTTCACATAGTAATACGTTCATTGATCGTTTTAAAATTAAGCCAGATGGGCGAAAGTGTACATCAATATTTTGTGCTATTAAATCTTTTCAATAATAATGTTCCTTGAAATTGCTTCGTCTGGAACTACATGAAATAAAATTTCAATATTTAAATTCTGAATTTCGACCGTCGTTAAAATTTGTGTAGAACAAAAGGAATAGCCACTAGCAATGCCCTTTAAGGAAACTAAATTACTAAATCTCTTGTCCCGAAATACTGTTACGGGCCAGAGAACAGTCAGAGCCTGTATCAAATAAAAATGGAAAGATCTCACCAGAATTTAAAAGTAGCATTCCTTCAGGCAAGGCAACAGTCTCGCAGATGTTCGCTCGGCGTTGTTGGTTCGGCTTCCGAGACAGGTCCTTGTTGGGGCAGTTTGGTGATATGTGCCCAGATTTTCAACAGGTGAAACAGCTGACGGATCTTGGCTCCCTGTCTTGGTGGGGTCGATTCACATTTGTTGAAGTTGCTTGCTTAGGCTGGCGACAGGTTTGAACTTTGTGTCCCTGACGGTGACAGTTGTGGCAACGGCCAGAAAAGCACCCTGAGCTTCTTCCTGAATTAGAAGTTGTCAAAGCCGGAAGCTTCGGACTAGTATGGTGACCAGTAGGATATAGCGCCGGACGTTTGATGAATTTTCCCTCCATCATCGTACAAGACGTGCTGATATCTTTGGGCACATCAGATTGGAATCTTTGTCTGGCATAGGAAAATCGATTGGAAGCCTGGAAGCAGTCAATAAGTACAGCTAGGGCTTCATCTATCTCTCGGTCTCGGATGATGGTCAAAGCAGTTTGAATGCTGTGCAAAAGGTCCCCCATCGTGGCATCTTCGGGTGCTATATCAGTTCGTCCCAGGATAGCTTCAGCTAGTTGTTCCATTGAGCTTACTCGTCGTTGAAATACTGCCAAAAATTCAGCGCGAAATACTTCCCAGATTTTCTTGATTGGTTTAGTGGATATTAACCAATTTGAGGCTTCGCCCTCTAAGGCTCCTGAAATTGTCAACGCAATTTCTATATTGCTGGGGTGACGATTTTCTACCCAGGCATCAACAAATTCACACCAGGATTCTGCGTTAATATTCTTCTGTGCCGGATTGAACTTTGGCAATTTTATTGGGCCCATATTGAAAGGCCTAAAGACCGGATGCACTGAAGGTCTAGGTTGTTCTCTCATTTCTTGCCTCAATCGTTGAATTTCCCTTATTACATTTTCGGAGCCATTTTCCAAGAGTTCTTCGTTATTTGACGATTGTGCTGGTTGATCTGATCCAACTTATGATGTCGGAGGCAAGCAGGGGGGACGGCGCCTAGAGGCGGATCTATCAGACTTTGATTTCATTTTTTAAGAAACACTTTATTTCACTTAACAAACAACAAATTAGCAAAACAAAAGAGTAATCCTGATTTAGGTGCATAGGTACTAAAAATGTCTATAAGTAAATATCAAATTATTGATTACTCAATAATATTAAATTATTAAGTAAGTACGCGAAAGGAGCTAACAGTCCGCAACCACTTGTCCCGTAATTTCACCGTCTATATAAATTTGATGATTGTAAGTGAGTAAGTAAATCTCCACTGGACTCTCAACTTGGTTTTGTTCTGCCCGCGGGACGAGGGAACCCTCGTCGCGTGCTCCAGGCGTCTTCAGTTTTACTTGACCATATATGGTAATGTTATGGTTTAATTTTTATGAGTTCGTTGAACGTAAATAACTGGCGGTGCACTAATGCTGACGATGCGTTCTTTCTATCAGGGGGCGTCATGGGCGTGCACAGGGGGGGTTGACGCCGACATATACAATAGAAATAGACGAGTGAGACTTGTTTAAAAAGTTGAAGTATTTTAATTGTCCCATTTAGCCAATAACAATATTTATATACAACTAGCCTAAGGCGTTTAGATATTATTGAGGTATAATATTTTATAGCACAATATTTAAAATAGTGTACCTCGTGGAGGTATGAACATTTCTTGCCAGGAAAGGAGAGAGAAGAGTACTATTAGTATAATGTACACGACCAGAATTGAAATCGTATACAAACTAAAAGCCGGCAAAAACAGTCGGCATCTCTTGCGGAGGTAAACAGAAATACTTGTTTAAAAAAAACAATAAAGAGATGCCTACTGTTTTTGCCGGCTTTTACTTTTTATACGGTTTCAATTCTGATCATATACACTGTAAGAGAAAGAATATTAATAACATAAAATGTTTCAAAAAAAAAATTAAATTAAGATTTCCATTGGGATAACAAAAATAAAATATTTGTTTTAACTAAGCTTAATAATTCTCAATATCATTAATTAATCAAAATGAATAAATAAACAAAATTTCGCATGAGAAAAGTAAAATATTAAAAAATGTCAATTTTAACTAAACAAAGTAAAGGAAAATTCTTACCAAATTCTTTCGCAGTTACTATAGTTATTTATAAATATAGTAAGTACCTAAGTATAAGTAACTAAACAAAATAAACTTTAGAATAAATAATAATTTATATATTAAATATATCTCTATCTGGAATAATTGTAATAAAATTTTGAACTCTGGAAAATATTGGAAATTCTAACAGAAAAAGTAAAAGCAATACATAACTGTAAATTCTAAAAAGCAATAATATTCGGAGAGTGATCTGTGTTGGTAATTAGAGATTTTTATAAACTAACTCTATACGTCGATTTTTTGTTTGTGCAAAATACTCTATAACTTGATCGAAAAAAGTTGAAGTTTTCCTTAGAGATTTTACCAGTTTTTTTCTATGGAAATAATTGAAATATTATTTAAACGCGATTGAGACATTGTGTTCCTGGCAAATTTTTTATTCTCTTCAGTGCTGAAAAAGACCTCTCAACCGAATCAGATGTTGCGAGTATTGACAGAATTAAATATATTAATTTATATATTTCAGGAATTTCGGTTTGTAAAGAGTTAGAAAAAATAAATTTAAGTTTATCAGCTAAACCTACGGAAGTGCCCAAAACATCTTTATCCGAATATATTACTCTTAATTCGTTTTCTAATTTATCCTTGTGAAAAAGATTGGGGTAGTTCTTAAACAAAGTTGATAATAAATCGTCTGGAAATTGTTTCTCAAAAACTGCGAATTTAGTGGTATCTAAAAGACCAAAAATTTTTAAATTTTCCATATCAGAAAGTCGTACTTCAATTTGCGTTATAATTAAATCCAAAATTTCGTAACATAAACGTTTATAATGTATATTATCATTGCTTCCCAGTAGATTAACTTTTCTTTTTTTTTGCAGCGAACCTTAGAATATCAACCGTGTTATCATAAAAACCATCAAAATAGTGATTTCATTTCGATATTTCTTTATTGTACTTAAAAGATTGTCCATTCGTGATTGGCAATATAAATTATCACTAGACTTACTTTGAATAATATAGAATATTAAATCAGTCTGCTGAAAAACTAAATCAAAAACTTGAAGTAAAAAAAGTGATTAAAACCATCTAAAAAATTTAAATAAATGCTTCCCGAATTGTTGTCGGATCTTTCGCAAAATGTTCCCTCACTGTAATTATCTCAAAAACCCCAAGAAAAGATTCTCGATGTTTTAAAACCGTGCTAACAATACGTGATTTAAAATTCCAACGAGTTTGCGCACTTCTCGGAATTTTACGTGAGCAGACATCTTCAAGAACACTTGTTCTTTTAGTCGATTTTGAATAAAAAACTGGAAATTCCTGAAAGTGTGGCGAAAAATATTTTACACTCTTGAACATTACCAACTACATCTTGCAGAACTAAATTTGATCGATGACCGTAGCAATGAGTGAACAACGCTTGTGGACCAATTTTTTTTGCTTGCTACTGTTTAAATCTCCGACTACTTTTCTCTTGAAATCAAATTTTTCAAACTGATCAGTAGAAGTATTGACACCACCACACTAATGAGGTGATTAAAAAACTAATTAGGTCGTTAAAAAGTAATTACATAAGATCGATAAGAGAAGTGAAAGGCGGAAATGCTTAATTGATTTTTGACACCGGCGGTAATTATTCCATTAAAGCGAAGGTTATGATATCAATATTTAATCGATTTTGATAAAGTGATTACCGCATGTAGTTTGGTTATCTACAACTTGTTGACACATCTGTTTATCATTTAACATAAAACTGCAACTTCGTAAGGTACCAATATTCAGTGTTCTATAAGTCTTCAAACATAACGATGTATTCAGAAGCTAGTCGTAATAACATTTATAATGTGCAGAGAAAGAGAATAAGTAAACCATATTTAAGATCTACCTACAAGGATTACCGAAGAACCTGTCCAAGTCGAGAAGCTGTTGAGGCGATCTCTGCAGACTTAAATGGTGGATTTGATATTCCAGACTCAATGTGGGAAGTAATGGACCAGAAAACAGAAGGTTCGGCGAATGGAAAAGATGAATCGTATGTAGAAACCTATGAGAGGAAGAAACTGTTTCAAGAGAAGAGGTACCCGTTAAATGTTAGTGCAAGTAAAATTGTTTTAGTCGGGTTTGACCCTTTTTTACACGTTAGTCCATCTTTAAGAATTATTAAAGTTGGTTTGGACATAGGAGTTAGCTTTAATCGTCCTTTAAACATTTCATGATTTTATGAAAATTATATCCAGTGTTTTGAATAATATGCAAACATCTAGCGTTAATAGTTATTATTTATTCTAAATTTCCTTTTTTCTATTATTGTTTATTTTGTTTGTCTTTACGTAATTTAAATTCACCGCAATATCAATTAGAATTAAAATACACTTCATTATATATCCTTTTCTTGGTTCACCGTGTACCCTTACGCGATTCAAAAGAAAGAGATTGTGATCACACCACACCGCACCGCATCGCCGCTGCTTGAGGCCATTATTCTTCGTACAACGCGAGGATTCACATCTCTATAGCTTACGTTTATATATATTTTTCTACCCGCTTCTTATTGTGACTAATAATTTAATCATTTCCGCTTAATTTATTTCTGCGTGTATTGTGCAACGACGACCACGAATTTAGGATCTACCTGCATTATCTGCGTCGGAGGCCTCCGAGAACCTGGACCCCAGAGGAAGAAATCTGAAAGGTAGGATCCTTAATTTCTCTTTCGCGCCGCTATACAGTCCACTCTCTTTTGTTTCCGCTTTTTTTGGTTAAATTCATATTATTTTTTCCCCGCAAGTTCACCGTGCGTGAAAGGTCAGGAAAATTATGATGTGATTTCTGGTCTAGATAACTCTTTAAGCGACATTCTTCACAAACATTGTTATTATATTGATATTGTTGTCAGATTGGTCAAGACAAAAGCCAAAAATAAAATCACAATAATTAAAATTAGATAATACGAGTGGAGTCACACAACATTTCTTTTAGATCTAAATTTAAAATGTGATGACAATTTGAAAATATTAGCTTCAAAGAAGAACACCTGCCTTTTATATCAATTTTTTTTGCATGACCCTTAAATCTCAAGTTAGAATCGACAACAACAATCGGCAAAGTTGTACCATTAATTTTAATATCAATGCTAGCTCGTAGAACATTAATTTTATTCTTACTACCAAATAACATTAATTTAGATTTAGCGAAGTTTAATTTTAAATCATACGTGATTATAATAATAACAACAGTGCACTCAATTTTGACCTATTAGACTACACAGTTGTAATAATTTCCCATGAAATGGTTAAATTTGTACTCAAGATAGGAGATAGAGTTGAACTGTACTTGGTTCTCTCATCTTTAAATCAATTATTAAAAATGGGTAATTTTTTAAACAACTGTATGTGTCAGTTACAAAAGCATTTCCCTTTCAAGATATAAGATGTTTCAAAACTTTTCTGAATGATATAGGATGCGATATTATTGAAAAAGAAATCTGTGAAACTTTCAGCGATGAATACATCTTGAACTTCTTAGAAATAAACACGTATTATAAAAATGTTTGTTATTTGTATTCAGAGCTTTTATTCAATTTTTATAACTTTCAGTATAAATCTATACGTAATGCTGTATCATACATGTTAGGAACAAACCAGTTTTATACATAAGAAAATCTGTATATGTGTAATTGAATCAACAATAAAAATATTTTATAAAATCTACATCTGTTATTTTATATTATTATTATTAGAGTATACATGTAGAAAGTTCTGGAGCCACAATCCCACAATACACATTACGCATAACCGCCACACGCGCGATATGTGACGTATGAGCTAGTGTATTTTTTTTTTTAGGGAATATTATTTTTCTATTACCACAGCAATATGATGGCTGGATAGAAAAAAATCCTGCGCATGACCGCCGCACACGCGATATGTAACGTATGAGCTAGTGTATTTTTTAGGGAATATAATTTTAACATATTTTTCTGTTATCATAGCAATTTGGCGATTATTTCTGAAAAATGTTTTTATGCGTGTTTGCTGTATTGACTTCTAAACCATACAGTGATGTATAAGGAGAAAAAAAAGAATAAAACTACTTAATACTTATTTTTATTTATGAATACATTTTTGCATTTATTTATTTACTATATACATATTTTAAAAAATTATTAGTAATAATTATATAAAACATATTCTAAGCAATTAATTAATGTAATCCATTGAGAACAGAACCATCTAATGCATTATAAGTTTTACATGCATCATGAATAATGAGTGCATAAACTTTAATATTTGTCTACTATACTCAGTATTGGATCATTGACTTCTTTAGCATAGTAACTGCTCTGAAAATTCTCATATGCATAGTAAGCTGCAGCATAAAGTTTCTTAGAAAAATCGAGATTCCATCGTTCATATGGGAATACTACTGAATTTAGGTAGAGTCGAATACTACTTATTTCAGCATGAATAAACTTTGTTGAATCCTTTGTCCTATTATCAGAGTTATCAGTGCTTTGAAAACCAATTATGATGTAACGAGGTCTTTCTAAGCTTGTACTGGCTTTTATAACCCAAATATCTGAAGATGCTTCGCGTAGAGCGGGTAACTCATAAAGGTCCCACATGCGGTAGGCTATCTTAATATGAGAGTTAGCGGTACCTCTATTCAAACGAGTCATTAATTCAAGTTTTCCTCTATCTTCCGGCACAATGTGGCGGATCTTCCATTCAATCTTATTAATTTCAATCTGAGCGTCTACTTCACCAATATAGCAGTTTAGATAGGAACGGGCGATAATTAATATCAATTCTTGTTTCACATTTAAAATACCTTTAGTATAATCTTCAGCGAAACCCATAAGATATTTAAGTGGCAGCTTTCCACTGAAAACACTACTGGTAGAGTCCAAAATATCTTGATTGGTATCGGTAGGAGCCCAGCCTAATGTTAGAAGGCAATGTGATTGTGTTTTACCAAATGATGTTCTTGTTTTCAATGTGGTGGTTATACCGGGTTTTCGCAATACAGCCATCTGTTCACCTCCCATTTCATAGCGTATTTCATCAAAGAGAAATGCTACTGTGTTATTAGCAAGATAACATGATTTTGTAACATTTGCAGGTGTGAATTTACCTTCAATATATGTATATAACTCTCAGAAATATTTAAAATGAGGTCTTGAAAGTGTACTGGAATATGTACTTCATCTGAATTTCTATATAATGGTGATCCGTATGGTTTATAAGTATGTTCATGTAAACTGACGATTGAATGATCAAACATCAGTTCCTCAAATATTTCTAATTTTTCACTATTGATACTGACAGCCATCTTAATAATTGCGAATTCTTAAACCAATTGATTGGAGAAAGATATAGTCTTCAGGAGTTAGTCTATCCTCTGCAACGTTTACAGCAGGAGTGGATCGAATGCCGTTTGCTTTATTATTTATAGCATTTATTTGAGGTGTGGGCCGCGACTGGCGTAGCTGACGATTATAGCGGAAACCCATTGGTAGAACAGTGGAATATTATATTAATTTTTTTAGCTCTAGCTTCACAATAATCTTCTCGCCTTGAAAATTTATCAAATCTCCGCTGTCATCCAAGATTCGGAGAGTCATGTTTTCGATAAACTGATGCGATATGAGTCTGATAGGCATATAAATAATGTTTTGCGGCTCCTTCGATAGCTTATAACCAGGCTCGACATCAATATCTCAAATAAAGTATGCGCTTTTTCACCATTCAGGTAGGCATCATGTATAATATTACAATCCACGCGTATAATTCTAACTTTCATAATATCGATGGGTTGTGTGGATTCATAAATCTTATTAGGTTGTAGGCGTACCGCTTCAAATCAAAAAAGTTTACCTATAGAATTTTCTTGGTCGAAGTTAATCTCATACTTTAATCGAGTTTCGCACTTTAATGTATTATTATTTGCTCGCAATGAAAATAATTCGTCATCCTCGTACACAGCAACTCCAGTCCTGTCAGATTTTAATGCTTGCAGCATCGCTTTATGGATTTCATCTATTTCGTATGCGCCTGGTGGTAAATAAAGATGTATTTGTTCTGCTCCACTAGTAATTTTATAAGAAAACTGATTATTTTTCTCATCTACATTGAATATGGAATTATAAGAGTAAAATCCTATTAAACCCAAACCATAGTTAGAGGTACTATCCAGCTCGATAGGAGAATAGAAATCAGTACTTAAAACACTCGAATAACTTGATATGAGGGGCGAGCGTAGGTGCGTCTTTACTATGTACATACTTCGGTATGCGATGTAAAGCAACGACAGGCGCGGTTAGTACTTGGATTGGTGACCATTCCAACGGAAACCGCGTTCTCGCCTCACACATCTTCCAGCGGCTTGTATATCAGTGTATGCGCGGAAGCTATACAACCTTAGGCGAGGGTTGTATAGGAGATATACCATCCTTCGGAGGGGATGTAAAGCCGTCGGTCCCTTGTCTATTAAATGTTAGGCAAGTAAAAGATCCCTACTTTTCTTAAGGGAAGAGGTTCGGCAAAATTCCTGGTTGGGGGTAGCTCGTCTACAGGCGTCGGTGTTAGGCCTCAGTAGCGGAAATAGGCCGACGTTAAATAAATGTATAAAAAAATGATGATATGATGAATGTATGCGACATGACTGATGCCATTTCCCAGTGTATTGGGGTTTTATTGCTGACTACAGCAGTGAAGCGGATTTAACTTCCTTTTTTTCGGTGTTCTAGGAAATGAAATATGCGGGGGAGGGCTTTCATTAGTTTCTTAAATTATGATGTGGTTTGAGGTAGAGGCCTAATCCACTGCGATATGGTTTCAAGTGCATTCCTGTACCGGTCTTGCCTATTGCAATAGCTTCCATAATTCTGTTATGACGCTGAGCCTCCGTCAATTGCTCTCTTCCACTCCTTACGTCATGGATAACTTTCGCTATACCTGCTGCTCCACCTGCTAAGGTTCCCAAGTTTCAAATCTTTGGGAACCTCTTCTAAAGAGGTTTTCCAAAGTCATTTTTATATCCTAACTTCATTTTTTGTCTATATTCATGTAAATATTCAACAGCCTTTTACGCGCAGGTTGTTGATTATCTTATTGATCTTTATTTAATAGTAATTTCTGGAGTGAATTCAAATGATGGATCAACTATTTGGAAATCTATTACACTGTTTGTAGATTCAGAAGGCACTCCGCATTCTGGTTCATTTAAACCTATGAAATTTTCACCTAAATAGTATGTCCAGTATTCTTATCTCTAGATCAGTCCATTTCTTCTGAAATTCCTCCATCGGTTTTATTGATATATTTTTTTAAATTTGCTGCCTTTCGGTTCAAGTTATATTTAAAAAAGTATATATGAATTGAAATTTAAGAATTAAAGTGAAATGTTGAATAGCACTCCAATTATTATAGTTTAATTACTTTTTGCCATTTATCGGTAACCTTACTACCGAAACCAAAAGCATTTAACTATTTAGCAGTTTCGTCACATAATTGTCTGTAATATTCTCGTCCCTTAGGCCCCACAAATTTTCCAGTTGCTATGACTGTATTTGCCCTCCAACAAAATTTGGATGGGCTTCATGTACTTTAAAAGACATAGCTAAAATAATTTAATATAGTTTTTCTGTTTTAACAAATGTTGGTTCAATCTCTTAATTTTAGAAATATAAATAATTAAATTTGAAATATGCTGTCAATTGTCAAAATTTAACATCACTGGACATAATTTCTTTTCTCATTGGATAAATTCCAATGATACCCGAAAGATTTATTTGATAGCATCCTAGAAATCCAAACACATATCGTACCGTATTTCGCTGCTATCGTATCGAGCTCGATACGATAGCAACTTAGAATTCCGGTGCTGTTACTTATAAGGCCTTTAGTTCCTCAAACGTGAATCGCCAAGTATATATGTAAAATCTTACACTTTCTGAAAGGTTATTAATGTAAGTAGATAATGTAAAATTTATTTATTTCACGCATTCAGCATTTCAGATGAATGTGTGTACAAAATTATTCTAATGTGCACGGACATATACAATCGACCTGGTATTTGCGAATGAAGAGCTAAAATCTACGGATCCAATATCTACAGATTACTGCAAATAATTACATTTTTCACCTACCTTCACTTTCTTCAATCAGACTTGGCATGAACCCTCCATTATATATTTTGCTTTGCCGCGTTCGTTCAAACTTTCGTTCCTTTTACACTGTGATGTCCTTTTCCTCGTATAGTGCGGGAACTAAGGCTGTCGTCACATTCACACTCGAGCTTCCTTACTTGTTACTCGGGCGCCAGTTCAAGTTTGACGTGGTTGAACTACACTACCCAAAAGTCGATAAGCTAGACTGAGCAGCTCAGTGAAGATACAGTCAATTCCAGTGGGTCAGTAAAGGAACTTAGACTTTCACAAACACAACAGTAAAACGCAGAAATTCGATAATATTTAAGTATATTACAGTAATCCTATGGTTAACAGTCCTAAATAAAACAGAAAATCAAAATTAACACAAATTTATATACATAGGTTTAAGCAGTAGAAAGAGAGTAGCAAGCAATAAAGCAATATTAGCGGCAAAAGCGTATAAGCGGTGAACTTAGCGAGTTTATATAAAAAAACGGTTATTAAGCAGACAGTGCACGAATACCAGAAATACGAAGCGAGCAGAATTATTTACAGAAATTAAAAACAGGCTGTATCACAAAGCGGTAGTTTGGCTAGTGCTTGGTATCAGAAAATAAACAGTGAAATTTACGAACTAAATATAAAAATTTCAGTACGTAAGTAAGTATGAAATAAAATAAATACTAATAATATTCAAACAGTGTGAATAATAAAAAAAATAATATGAGACAGACCTGAAACTTTGCTAGTATTTCTAGATGTTAAATGAGACAGTAAGCTAAGTATTAAATAATGGACAGTTATTGAGAATTTAATCTAGATAGTTCTCATCCCGGGCTCAATAAAATTACTAGCCCCTAAACGAACAGTGTTGCGACTAAAGGTAACTTGAGTTCAGAAGGGGACACCAGCCGACTATTAAAGTGCTTGATCAGGTGTAAAGGAGTGACACCAGCATATCTTTAAAATGCTTGATCAGGTGCCTGGGGAGGAGGCACCAGCCGAATTTTAAAGTGCTTAATTACTTGTCAGAGAAATTCGCATTTAAATCCATCAACGTTTCCGGACGGAAACTCGAACCTAAGGATGAACGAATCCACAGTAACTGCGCTATCAGACATTTTTAACATGGAGCAGTAGGTAAAAAATGAGAAAATGGCATGTACCCCCCTCCATACCTCCATGTATACCCCCCCCACTCCTCCCCCACCCCAAACGTGATTGGTCGATGGGAGGGGATAAGCTCCGCCCACCTAAGCGGATTGGTTGAACGGAGGGGATAAACCACACACCTCATAATATGATTGGTAGATTGGTGGGAGGTGAAACCTCGTATGCATGCATCTTAGGATCATTTCATTATAACCCGTTAATGTGTAAATATGTTGTTTACTTTCACTCTTAGTGCAGAATCTTCCGTATTAAATTACAGTTTCAATCCACCAATATATTTAGATGATGAAGTAGATTATGTAATTGGATTAGTAAATTTTGATACTTATAATATTGTTCCAAATATTGACAACAGTAATAGTAAATTTGCATGAGGGAAATGAAATTGATGACATTATAAAATTCATAGTAAACAAAATAAATGAAGAAGATGATGAAGCAGTTATCAGAATTACCACAGATATTAATACTTCTAAAGTCACTATACGTGCAAATACGAGAATTAATTTCAACGTGAAAGATTCGATAGGTCCAGTATTAGGTTTCGAGAAGAGAGAGTTAAAGGTTAATGATAGCAATACTTCCGATAATACCGTAAAGATATCTAAAGTGAATGATATCTATGTCGATTGCAGCATTGCAGTAGGTTCTTTTTTTAATGGACAACCTGTACATATTATTCATTAGTTTTTTCCAACAGTGCCTGTTGGGTATAAAATAGTGGAGTCACCTTTGAATATTATTTATTTCCCAGTGTGCGTTAAAACTATTAGCAACATCACTGTCAAAATAGTAGACCAAGCAGGGCAACTTGTTAATTTTCAAAAAGAGACTTTAACTGTTAGACTCCATCTTAGAAAATCAGTCAAATAATTAAATGGTGCTGATATTTAATTCAACGTCATCCATTTACAAGCATCAGCCATACTATAAAAGAGCTAGAAAGAAGGAAATCAACGGTATTAAAAGAAATATCGAACTATTAACATTAGAAAATCGTCAATATTTAAAATCACTTGGATTGGAAGTTTTAGTATAATGGATTTACTGAATATTACTGATCAGCCCTTTAGCGACAACTCTGTTGCGGAGCATCAGTTCCATACATATCAATCCAATATATCCGGAACTTTGGATTACAATGATGAAATAAGAATCCCTATTCAAGATTTAGATGCTTATACTGCACCGTGCAATAGTTATTTGTACATCGAAGGAAAATTAATGAAAGAGGATGGAACTGAGACTGTTGCACTGGAGTTTATTAATAATGGTATTGCGTTTTTGTTTCGTGAAATTAGATATGAAATGAATGGAATTGTAATAGATGGAGCGAGAAATGTTGGATTAGTTTCAACTTTAAAGAATTATATATCATACAATGAAAATGAAAGTATTTCCATGCAAAATGTTGGATGGTTTCCAAAAAAGAAAACAGGCGTGGGTGAAAAAATTATAGCCGATGTAAAAGGAAATTTCAATGTTTGCATTCCATTAAAACTACTAGTTGGATTTTTGAAGATTTTCGAAAAATTGTCATTAATATGAGACAAGAATTAGTATTAATACGTAACAGTAATGATCTAGACAGCATTACAAGTAGCGATGAAACTGAAAAATCTAAAATTACTATTAGGAAACTATTTTGGAGGGTCCCTCATGTCACTGTTAATATGTCAGAACAGCTTAGGTTGCATAAACTTATATGTAGATCTCCCTATAAAATTTAGAAGCTGGCAATTAATTGAATATCCATCTCTACCTCCCTCGAGCAGACATACATGGCCTGTTAAGACGTCTACTAAGGTAGAAACTCCTAGACATGTAATAATAGCATTTCAGAAAGATAGAAAAGGTAAAATTACAACTGATATGAGCAAATTCCATGACTGTGGACTTAGAAACATAAGTCTTCTTGAATTCTGAAAGATACCCATATAACGATTTATACTTATACTTTAAAAGCAATAAATACGCAACCCTCTATGACATGTTTGCAAATTTTCAGGAATCCTACTATCATTATAAAATAAATCAGCCTATTCGTAATCCAAGACAATTTAAGGATTATGCACCAATAACACATATCGACTGTTCACGTCAAAAAGAAGTTATACAAACGGGGAACGGGGTCAGTGGTCATGAGAATGGAGTTTGAGACGGATATGCCCACTATTTCGGATATTACTGCATATTGTCTTATATTACATAAGAAACATTTCACTTATAACCCTTTAACTAAAATTGTACGTCAACGTTGACATGCGCACTACATGTTTCTCTTTGCTGGCATAAACAAAAAGTAGTTCAAAGAAGTAAGTTAGTATGATAAGTAGATCGGAATATGTGCTACTATTGAAGGAACACAGAAAAAAACTGAAATACTTAAGAAAAATAGTGGAATTTTATTGCATGAAGAAAAAAGTTTTAAAAAAACTGCATAATCTAAAACTATGAAGCTGGCTCGCAGGCAATGACGGTGTAAAAATGTGCCACTATATTTTTAAACCACCATACCCATTTAACTTACTCTCACCAGATATAGAAAATCAAGTTACATGGCTAACAAGAAATCATCACGGTTTCAAATGGGCTGATGGATTTACACCATTGCATATGTTCGGTCAAATTATTCAGGATTTGACTTCAGTGGCAGATTGCGTTTATGTAGAAGGAAACGAAAAGCAAACTACATCAGACACTTTATCACCCAACCTGTATTAGAACTTGACGAACGACCAACTTTAAAGAAGTCGATCCCAAAATGTTTTTACCATTCAAATAATAAATGTATGTGTGCACTTTCTAATGTCTATTATTTGTATGAACATTTTATTTCTTGATTTTATAATAAATAATACTAAAGGAATTTTTTTATTTTTTATTTTTAATATCTGCAAATAATAAGACAAAATACAATACAATACACAATATAATATAAAATATTTAAATAATTCAGTTATCCTCTTGAAGATGTGCCCTGTTTGCAAACTTCATAGCCCACTTCATATTTTTTAAGCTAGTTCATTACATTCATCTTCAGAGTAAAATCTTCCCATTCCATATACTACCTCATGCTCTGCATCGAATTGAAGATTCGAAAATTTCTGACTTAAATTTCTCACACCAGATTCCAAGTCAATAATTTCAAAAGCTAATTTTTGAATATTGAAATTGTAAACATTTTTACAGTAAAACAAAATTGCATACTGATATTAAAAAGCAAATTTTTTAAGATTGAAATAAGTACAAAACATTTTTTACACTAAAACAAAAAACTTACAATAAATCTAAGTCAAAGTCGATATCATGATTTTCCTGTTCAATAATCTCATCAAATGCCCTTAAAAGAATCGTTAAAGAATCATCACTAGTATTATGGTTAGCGTTATTGAGGAAATTAGGGATAGAGTAATGTCCCCAAGTAAAAGTTTTTGTGCTTCCCGGTATAACATAACGCTTGTGATCCTGTGCGGAAAGCGCAACTTTATTTTTCAACTCAGTATATATCGTATGCAGATGTAAAGAAAATACATACATTTTTCGGTATATGAGGCCGCCGTCTTCTACAATTTGTTTATAATCCACTGAATGTAACTGATTTTTAATAACACTTTTTGATACCTCTTTGGCTTTTTTTTATAACATTATCATTTGTTTTAATACAGTAAGCGTTCGCCCCAGTACCGAAAAAGCTTTCTATCGGTGTACCGGCATATTCCTTTCATTTTCCCTGGAGTTAACCTCGTTTTCGGAATGTTGTGTACGTTTGGAATTGAAAAATTAGATGTATCGAAGATTTATATATTTGTTTTAATATCATCGTAAACATTTTCGGTGTGAATTTGTAAAATTGATGAATCGGTGTCAGTGTAACAAAAAACAGCTTTATCCTCATAGTTTTTCTTTATAAATTTATAAAAAAAGTCATATATTATAGTTTTTGATATATCTAAAATGGTGAAGCCTATATAGAGCGGTTTATCATAAAATATTTTTAATACTGACATTTGAATTGCGACTAAATTTTCTGAAAATACACTACAGGATTTAAAATTAGGCTTTGCAATAAGTCCTTCAGCACCTATACTACCTATACTATTTCTCCAATGTGATACTAACTTCACATCAACCCTATTATCTACATTTTCCATTGTCTTTCCGAATATTGAATTTATTAAGATTTTATAAAGATCTCTCTCAAACGGATTTTTAGAAGAGTTTCTAAGTTCAGTATTTAAATCTATGTATGTTTTTAACCAAGCAGATTGTGAGAATTCTATAATTCTATGTATTTTTTAAGTATTAATCCATGTTCTAAGCATTGTTTCAAATTTCTGTAATGGGTAATATATTTATGTTTATCATGTAAATTTAATATTAATTTTGAATTTTTTGAGTCAGGGGGTACAAAGGTCTCCGGACAAAACAGTAGATCATTGTGTTTGTCATGTAAATGCTGTGGGTATTCTAAATCTACTTCCAGTATATAACCTTTTGGAGAATTATTGTCGAGATTAGTGCAATCAAAGTTTTCAATTTCATAACCTTTCAACCATCTAAAATCGCCCGTTGGCAAACTCTGGCTCATTGAGCTTCCGTATAAGTTGGTAGAATCTAGATATAATATATATGACGTTGGTTTTGATGGATTACAATTGGAAATGAATGAATTATTAGCGACAGCTTTTCTGTTACTACATTGGCTAACACCGCCACGTATTCCTTTTCTAAAGAAGTGAAGCATATCGATATCAGTTAGAAGCTCAAGTTCGATACCAGTTTTTCGCAACATAGCATCCCAGCTTAATGATGACGCTGTTAAATATTGTGCAGGATCTAATTTGTATGTCCGTAGACATATCTGTCGAAAATTCTCAAAAACATCGGCAAGAAGCAACACATCTGATATTAAATAAATGTCCGAATATTCGTCAAGAGTTTGACAATTAAATGTATTCCACACATTACAAGCCCGATCATAATCTTTCTGAGAAATTGATTCGCCACTGAAGATATTAAAAAACTCGTCCTTTGATGGCAATTCGGTACCATTCAATTTTTGCAGTGAATCTACGTAAGAATATGGAAAGACACCTTTACGTCTTAATAAATTGAATTGTTGGTCATCGGTATAAAAATTTTTTATTTCGAGGCATTGATGTGTTTCTAGCGTTTGGCTTAGTTTATCCAAGGAAGCTGGTAAAAAGCAAAAAGAATCGACGAATCTTAATTTTATAAAAACTTTTTTCGGTTTTCTATCATTGAATTTATCTACAAGAATTTGTTTGGAAAATGTAATATATTTTTCTTTATTTTGCGCAAGAACTTGTATAGTTTCTTGCTTTAAAACTAATTTTTTAATAAATAAATGGGGATCGTAATTAGTTAAATTATGAAAGAATACTGGTATAAATTTAGGTATCTTAAAATTCAAATTACAATGCGAATGTGCAGGTCCACGAAAATCGCCAGTAAGATGACAGTGATCGCGGACCTTTTCATCACCATCCTCAAAAGGTTTATCACATCAATGCCTCGATAATATTCAAGTTTGGAAAGATTATCATCAAAATTACACTACATTACACTAGAAGCGAAATAAGCGTTCGGCTCGTGTTGATAAGTTTTAACGGAGAAAGATTGACTGTCAGATGGTTCACTGTAATGAATTGGTTTTAGCTTTAACGAACTTTCAAAATCTGCGTATATCACGAAAGGAACCGGTAATTGTTTCTCGACATTAACAAATTTCAAGATATTTCCTGCAATTAGTTCCCCACATTTATTGATTTTAGGTTCTGGGTCTGGTAGTATAGTACATAAATGATTACAGTCATTTCTTTCATGAGCATGCAATTTCTCAGGAGAATTAAAATACAAGAGGCAACCGTCGCAAATATAATTTCTACCGTGATGCTTAGATCTCTGGCTAGAGGCTAATCGTGACAAGTCTTTAATAAGTGTGTAATGACTATTACCGTCAATATCAGTAACGATCAACCATCTTACCATTTTCATATTGATTATTTATCCCAAATACATTTATAGATATATTATTTAAAATTTCAAATTTCTGAATATCATGTAATTTGACAGGAAAAATCAATACCTTCAAAACTGAGCAATGTTGAGTAATGAGGATAGGATGCCACTTCATGAGGAGGTCCATCCGCTGGGAAGATTGCAGCGTTGACAGCGTAAGCAAAACACTTGTTATCATTATTTTGAATATTCAAAACAGCTCTCTTATTTTCAATAGATTTAGGTAACTTGATGTATAATGATGCGAATAACGGATTGAATTTGTTCAACTTGACTTCGAGAAAACTAACATGCTTCAGAGCCCATCCTAAAAGATATTTAATATGTTTGAAAAAATGAAAATATGGATATTATACGTAAACTGTGATTAATACAATTTTTTTTAAACATACCTGAGTCTCGCTCCTGAAAAGTTGATGCTTTCTCTATGATCTCTTCTTTGAACTCGCTATACAAGTTTGATAAATCCAATGAATGTGTCACAATTTTATTTTTAATGTTAAATGATTTAATATCTGACAATTCTTTCTCCTCAATAACATAAAGTCCAAATAATTCCATATTAATTTTTATGCTGAAGAATGTTTTAATATACTTCTCAATAACTGAGATAACTTTCACTTTTACTTCTTCCAAAAACTGAAAGATATCTGTGTACTGTTTTCTTGTGGAAAAAGAATGCGCTCTGAAGTTTTTCTACTCCTCCTTCCACAATATTGATGACTTTCTTATGAGAAAAACTTTTCAAATGTCCCATTAATTTATTTTTAGGCATTTTTTCATAGCATTGCGGGCAACGAATAATAATTTCTTGAGATTTTGTATGATTCTGCATGCCAGAAGGTCCTGGTAGATTTTCAAATTCGTTATCGCAATTGCTTAGTTTGATTTTTTCGGGGCGCTATGTGCACCTACCTCACTATAGGCACAGCTTTCACGACTATGACGTGACAAACTGCTTTTTGATGAAAACTTTTTTACACTGGGGGCACTGCATTGTAAATTATAGTTTTTACAAGGAACTACATTCGACACCAAATAACTGTATTTAAGGAAAAGTCTGATATTAATGCATTAATCGATTTCACATTCATTTTTATATACCTCCCCCTTTCCCACTACTTAATTAACTTGGTGGTAAGTTGATCTCCTAGAAAAATGCAAATAAAATCAAATTTTAGACAAAAAATGTCGTTGCGGTAGTAATTTGATCACCGGAAAGGAAATGCAGACAAGTTCAAAATTTTAGATAAAAATTTGGTTTCGGCAGTATTCTGACAGTCAAAAAATGAAGACACGGTCAAATATTTACTAACAAATTTAATTTCGGGAGTATTTTGGCACCCTAAAATGTAGTCATGTGCAAAGCTTTAAACAGAAACTTCGTTTAGGCAGTATTTTCGCACCCAAAAATGAATAGGAGGTTAAATATTCACAAATATTTGGTTTCGGCAGATTCTGACAGCCGAAAATGAAGACAAGGTCAAATATTTACGAACAAATTTAATTTCGGGAGTATTTTGGCACCCTAAAATGTAGTCATGTTCAAAGCTTTAAACAGAAACTTCGTTTAGGCAGTATTTTCGCACCCAAAAATGAATAGGAGGTTAAATATTCACAAAAATTTGGTTTCGGCAGATTCTGACAGCCGAAAATGAAGACAAGGTCAAATATTTACGAACAAATTTAATTTCGGGAGTATTTTGGCACCCTAAAATGTGGTCATGTGCAAAGCTTTAAACAGAAACTTCGTTAAGGCAGTATTTTCGCACCCAAAAATGAATATGAGGTTAAATATTCACAAAAATTTGGTTTCGGCAGATTCTGACAGCCGAAAATGAAGACAAGGTCAAATATTTACGAACAAATTTAATTTCGGGAGTATTTTGGCACCCTAAAATGTAGTCATGTTCAAAGCTTTAAACAGAAACTTCGTTTAGGCAGTATTTTCGCACCCAAAAATGAATACGAGGATAAATATTCACACAAAAATTTAGTTTCGGCAGATTCTGACAGCCGAAAATGAAGACAAGGTTAAATATTTACGAACAAATTTAATTTCGGGAATATTTTGGCACCCTAAAATGTAGTCATGTTCAAAGCTTTAAACAGAAACTTCGTTTAGGCAGTATTTTCGCACCCAAAATTAATACGAGGTTAAATATTCACACAAAAATTTGGTTTCGGCAGATTCTGACAGCCGAAAATGAAGACAAGGTCAAATATTTACGAACAAATTTAATTTCGGGAGTATTTTGGCACCCTAAAATGTAGTCATGTTCAAAGCTTTAAACAGAAACTTCGTTTAGGCAGTATTTTCGCACCCAAAAATGAATAGGAGGTTAAATATTCACAAAAATTTAGTTTCGGCAGATTCTGACAGCCGAAAATGAAGACAAGGTCAAATATTTACGAACAAATTTAATTTCGGGAGTATTTTGGCACCCTAAAATGTAGTCATGTTCAAAGCTTTAAACAGAAACTTCGTTTAGGCAGTATTTTCGCACCCAAAAATGAATACGAGGATAAATATTCACACAAAAATTTAGTTTCGGCATATTCTGACAGCCGAAAATGAAGACAAGGTTAAATATTTACGAACAAATTTAATTTCGGGAATATTTTGGCACCCTAAAATGTAGTCATGTTCAAAGCTTTAAACAGAAACTTCGTTTAGGCAGTATTTTCGCACCCAAAATTAATACGAGGTTAAATATTCACACAAAAATTTGGTTTCGGCAGATTCTGACAGCCGAAAATGTAGACAAGATTAAAGTTTTTGGACAGTAATTTGGTTTCGGCGGTATTCTTATACCCAAAATTTCGGTCAAGGTCGAATTACAAAAAATGACACCCAAACAGGGTTTTCAAGTCATATTTTGGCTGTAATTTGACACCCAAAAAACGTTTTCAAGGTCACATTTTTCAAAATTTTTTAAGCTCGGCCAGCTTAGTTGGGGACGCATAATATCCCTACATTTATAGAGACTATTTGAAAAATTCACCTCGCATAATAATTGAAAGTTTAAATATTATGCCTAAATTAAATATATTAAAAATACAACACTTGCTATGCTTATAGTAATTAATATGTATTGTTAATAATGTCCCATTTTAATAAGAAATATTCTACCACATTATTTTTTACATATATATAAAATTTGAAATAAAAATTTGAGTAACTAAAGTTCTCGTATTTACAAGAATATTTTAAAAAATCTGATCTGGTTCTGTACAGGCGCAATGAGACATTGTATGTAATCGATTTTTAATCTAAAAAATTCTAGAGGGTCATGGAATTCGGCACTAACGGTGAAATTACCAAATAACATTGTCTTAGAACGGAAAATGTGATATTTGTTAGAGTGGATAATATATTTTTTAAAATTATTTGTCATAACTTGAACATTATGTTAAATCACAAGTCGGTATACGTGCAACGTAATATAACATCGGAAAATGTACGATCACGCCATAGGTGACCAACCTCGCTGACATTCATATAATGCAGTTTATTTCACTCGCACTTACTGCTGTTCAATCGCCCCACCGCAATTGGTACGAGAGGGGACTGTGCATTATTTAATCTATGACGAGCATTACAGTTCATTCTGTATCTACAGTTCCCCCTGTTCATACGCTTCCTTTGTCCATACGATTTCATAGTTTGTTTATATATAATCTTATTTAGTTTTTATAGTTTTCGGTGTTAATTTTTTTAAATAGTTTTCGGTGTTAGTTTATTATCATCTAATTTAGTGTTCGGTTTAATTTAAAGTTCGTTTTTAAGTTCGTGTTTAAGTCATTTTTAGTGTTAATTATTTTAAGTGTAAATATAAAGTCCGAGTTTAAGTCATTTTGTTTTTAGTATTAATTATCTTTTAAGTTTAAATACTTTAACCTTCGTGTTTACACGATTCTCCTGGTTCCTGCTTCCTGCTTCCTTTTTCATTTTTTTCCTCAAACAATAATGTATAAGTTCCAAGGTGACGCCGCAACCGCTAGAGATGCGGACATATTTTCCAATACTACATTGGAGGAAGAAATTTCTAAGTACCTGGAAACCAGGCGGCTCCGTCTACCATCGGGTCCGGCACCCAGGTACTGGAGGGGTCCTTTACTGATTTGAGGCCAATTTCAATGGAGCTGGAACAATCAGGTACAGCATTTTTTATTTTTCGGTTAAATAATTGCGTATCTAATTTGCTTTTTCTTTGCAGTGACCACAATTTACAATTTAAAAATCTTTATTTTCTTATAAGTACATGTCATTTTTTAATGCATTGATATCATGTGTATTTCATATTTTGTTTACAATAGATAATATCACCCGACGCGTTACAGACTGCATTAAAGCAGTGAATCCAGTCGAGACGGCCGATGTTGTGCCAAACAACGATATTGCATTAAAATTAAAAAATCAAATTAACATTGTTTTCTAACGATGATCAAACAAATTAAAAATTATTATACCTAAGGGTTCTACAAATTAAAACCAATATAATATTTTGCCGGGGAAGTTATTGATCGTGCTATATACAGGAAACTATTTAAAGAAAAAACCTGTTTTAAACTAAAAATTTACATTTTAAAAACACACCGATTATGTATGCTAAAAAAAGGAAAATAAAATGAAATAAAAATGAATTAATTCTGAGTAATAAAGTTTCTGAAAGTCGAAAATGCTATTTACAATTTTTACATTTAATATTTACAACTTTTCCTGCTTATTATAATGATACTGCACCACTTTACTAATTATGTGTATAAAAGGTATTGTTATCTCTCCGAATAAATCGGGAGATTTTCATGTATGAACTTGTGTACGTGTTCAACATTATGATGTGCCCTTATGTGGACCATGTGAGTGGTCAACATAGATTTATGGATTTTAAATTTAAAAAATTTTTGGGCTGTTTCTATTATATAATCCCTTATTAAGGGAATGTTATATTCTCTGTGAAAGGTTTCAATTGGTGTATACCTATTGGTTTCTGTTAGTAATCTAAGAATTTTATTCTGTGTCCTTTGTAATCTGTTGCATTGCGCATCTGAAATGTGTTCCAGGACGCGCATGCATACGTAAGGATCGGTTTTAACATTACTTTGTATAAACATAATTTGTTATCCTTAGTTAATTTGCTCCTTTTGTTGACTAATGGATATAGTCGACTTAAGGCAGCATATGTACTGTTTATTGATCCGGTTATATGGGGTCCAAAACGCAGTCTCGTATCTAGAGTTATCCCCAGATACTTAACCGCGCTCTTTTCCCCGATAACTTTGTTGTCAATTTTTAGTTTATTAAAAATGTGAGTATTTGTAAACTTCCTGTGCATTGTTATAATTTCTGTCTTTTCGGCGTTAATTTTAATTTTCCATTTTTTATGGAAGCACAAGAGATTTGATAGATGGTATCTATCAGCAGTGACCATGTTAAAGAACGCTATAACCCCGATATACTTTTCGACGTTGTAACAAAATCCGACTTAGCAAATACTTCGTACGAAAAGCGTGCTTCACGTAAAAACGCCGTGGAAGAGGTTTTTAATACTTGTAAACTCCTCAAGGAGCGTTAATTTAGAAAGTGTAGCAAATGTCGCTGCACAGGGACGTAATGCCGCCCCGACCACCAAAATTTAAAAAGTATCATAAAATTTGACTTAATTTTTGATTAAAAATCCTTTTACGAATCCACGTTGTCAAGCACTGCAACTCTTACGAGGTATTGAATATGAGGACAAGTTAGTCCAACGACTATTCAAAGTATATCGGAAGTTATAGCGAAAATAGCCCTTAGCGACATGGGACCCCCATCATTTCCTAGCAGTCGGATTTGACGGGGAAATGATGTGTTTTGACGGGGTTTGCCCTAAACCGGTTCCTCAGTGATTTGGAGTCAAAAAAGTATCTATACCATGTACTCACACGTGCATGGGATCCGCCTTGCCTGAACGTAAAAAGTTGTTATTGTAGAATACAATCGAAGTAGAGACGCTTCAAGCAATTTTAAGCTCCGAGGAGCGACCAAAATTAATGTGAATTTAATAATACGTTTATAAGACAGGCAAGCAAAAGCCCACCAAAATTTCAGTTACATTGAACTTTTCTTGAATCTTTTTGTGCATCGTTAGCTTATAAAACCGCATATTGGATGGTAGTTGGTACAGTATGAATCGTCCCGTTCCTCACCATGTGTTGTACACGGGCCAGACTATTGTTTGTTAACATTTTCTCTTGAAAAAGTTGTTGTACAAACATAAATTGTTAAGGATTTAATATATATATTTTGAACTTTATGTTGTCTTTTAGTTGTGTTTTCTCACAAAATTCCTTTTCAGGTTTAATTTTAAGAGAGTGTGGTACAGACAGTGTTAGATTTATAGCGTTACGACGTCGTCCAATTGATACCATCAGAGCAGCAGTTAAGCATAAACGACAGTAAGTATGATTTTTTACATTATTCTCCGTCTGAAACAGTCGTGTTGAACCCTAAAAGATTTTGTGAACGTAATATTTATTATTAGAGTTAAGAAAAGATTGAGGAAAAATAAAATTAATTTTTTCTTTTTCCTATTTTTTTAAATTTTTTAAAGTTTTTCAAAGCAGAAAATACGTCCTTCAGACTAATAAAACATGGATCGTTCACAACCACAGCGGGAATAACGGTGCGGGCGGATGCGGCAACGCCAGGACCGTCGAGATCCACCCAGTCCCGGAGAGCGGCGGTGTATAGCATAGCCGAAGATGAGGTGCTGCGGGCGGATGCGGGAACGCCATCATCCACTCAGTCTTTGAGGGAGGCGGCGTACCGGAGGGCAGAAAATGAGGCGCTCCTCCAATTTGAGCTGGATGGATGGCTCAATATAATTCGAGGAGACGTCCGAAAACAAGAAGACAAGATTGCTCGTAGCAAGAAGCGTTACGAGCAGGACAGAAGACAGTTTCTTGTAAACAACAGGGCCCGGTACGCCCAGAGCCTTAAGTTAGGCAAGTCCAAAATGTTGCAATATCTACACCGACTTCGCCACCGGCAGCAAGTTATAGCACAAGACGCCGATATGCTGGAGGCGAAGATCGGTGTAGTCGACACAGAGTTGCGAAAATGTAAGGATTTTGTTAAAAATATGCCCATAGGCGAAAATGAATAAATGTATATTATGTAATTTTTTTTATAAAATTTGTTAAAATTACTATTTTCTCTTATTTCTTATTTTACTTTAGGTTTCTAACTTTCAAAAAAATACAATATGCATAAAAAACAGACAGTGATAATTTTAGTAATAAAAAGTATAAAAAAAGTGAAACAAATTGACTGAAAAAATTATAAACAAAAAAATATTTTCAACACCCCAATGTGTTTCGAATAGTGAAACATTTTTTATACTCTGGTTAAATTTGACTTCATAAAAAATGTAATAAATTTATGAAGTTAATGTGTGCTTTGAAAAAGTGGTAGAATGAAATTGATATTGAAATAATAGTAAGTATATTTCTAATTGTAATATTTTTTTTATCATAACTATAAACACTATTTCTCAAATTAAAAAATAAATAATATAATCAATACTAGAACATAGTACTGAACTTGAGGAAAGGTATATAAATTGAAACAAATTACTTATTATAAAGATATTTATTATAAAACACATTCTAAGTTACATTCTTAAATATACAGATGAATATTGCATACATAGATAACCTTTTGGAACTTACTTAAAAAACAAATATATTAGGCAGCACTCGCCTTTCTATAATTTACATCACAATTAGCACAAACAGTATATATTTTAATATCCTTGGGTGCACTATATTCTTCTAAAGCACTTTTACATCTTAGACAAATCCATATACAGACGGGCATTATTTGCAATGTATTATTATAGATGTATAATTTATTTTCTTGTATTAATTATAAAAACATATGCTAAGCTTATTATCACAAGCCACTTGAATCCACTTTTACAATTAATCGTATGGCTTTTTGTAATACACGTGTGCTCCTCCTTTATATTTCGCGGCAATAGGTTCTTCATTAATTTTGCGTAGGAACAATTTGCTGAAAACTTCAAATGTTCAGTGATAGGTATGTCGCTTGCCTCCCATCTATATACTTCGACGCCACAACAAAAGCAACTGGTTACATCATGGCAGCCGCTGTAATAAAATCCGGCAAGGGCGAGGTCCGCAGGATCCACAACGCCATTCCATCTTTCAAACGACAGTAAACGTTCTTCGAATGACATTATTTTCTCTTATATATTAATGATCTATGTTGACATCAGGTGGTGTTCACTTCCCACCATTAAAAAACCTGTTGTTTATATTGATTATACAGAAATGAGAGACATAAATGTCCACAGATATATGAATTATAGTTTTGCATAGAATCATAATTATATCTAATGGTATTCAAGCCGCCGTCACTTAAAAAATATTTTATTAATGCTTTTGGAGGTCTTAAATTTCCATAACTGTCAAAATAAATTATTTCCTTGTTTTTCTTGGTGTACGCTACCCAGTGAATTCCCTCACCATCATCAGTATCTAGATTTATTATACCGGTCTCATTTTTATTTATTATTTTTGGAAGCGTATCTCTCATAAAAATACCGCGAAAATGAGGAATTTTAAGCATTTTTAAATATTTCATTAGATCTAAATTAGTCAGTGGTGGGTGAGGCAGCTTTATTGGGAGTTTTTTGGATATGTTTTCAAATATAATCCAGAGCCTTTTTTGTAAGGACCTAGATACAATCCTTTCCCTTTTGAAGCTTGCTCCATTGCTAAATTATGTCTCTTTTGTTCAGCGGCCTGTTCCCGATTTGATTTAGCGTCATTTACTGCTTTTACAATTCCGGCTGCACCTCCTCCGAGAGCTCCTAATGCTCCCAAAAGAAGTAAAAGAAATGGGAGAAATCCACCTGTTTTTGGGGTAGCTATAATTCTTCTCCTCCGCTTCTTTGACTTTGATTTTTTCTTCATACCAAGCTTTACATTTATTTCTCCACCTTTCTTCTTTGAGGAACGACTTCTTCGGCGTTTGAGGCCCATTTTCAACTTATTCTTTAATTTCATCGCCCCACCGACTCCCAATGCGGAGATTTTTTCACCGAAACCTGAGTCGGATGCTTTTACACGTTTAAGTGCGAATTCAGCTAATTCTCTGTCAGCTTGATTTCGTCGCTCGACGTCTTGAAATTTAGAATACGCTATATCGTACTCTTCTCTCTGCATGTCTCATCCAACGGATTAATTCCTTTATCCCCTCTTTGTAACCTCTTTGAAAGTTTAGTTCCAGGTCCACGATAATTATAACCAGGCAAATGTAACTCCACTGGAAGTTTATCAATGATTTTATTAAGCAGACCACGTCCTCTCTTCTTAGCACTTCCAATACTACTCGGTGGAGAAGACTTTCTGCGAACCATTATAATATAACTGGCATAAACAATAAAACATGTTTTGTAAAGTAGCCGTATATATACCTGCAGGATGTGATGTCCAGTCAGTTTGCCGTAGTTCTCATTGTAATGAAAATCCACTTCAAAATAATTTCCAGATATATGTACTAATTAGTAGCTGGCTGAAATGCGGATTCATCAGCAAGAAACAGTTTTACTGATAGCAGATCGTGATGACGTTTCCATGACCAGCACCATTCAAAAGCACGGCATTTTATTTGGTGGACAATCGAAACGAGGACTTTTGGTAGGAAGCTCAGGGTGCGGAAAAACAAATGTGATGCTCAGTTTATTAGAACACCCCAATGGGTTACGGTTTGAAAATATTTACTTATATTCTAAGTCCCTATATCAACCGAAATATGAGTACTTGAGAATGCTTATGAAACCTATAAATGAAATTGGATATTTCGAATATAATGATGGGGATGCAGTAATACCTCCAGAAGAAAAAAAACCGAATTCTGTGATAATATTTGATGATTTAGCTTCTTGTAATCAAAATATCATTAAAAGCTATTTCTGTTTTGGACGTCATAAAAACACTGATTGCTTTTACCTATGTCAGACATACAGCGCCATTCCCAAATAACTATGTAGAGATAATGCTAACCTTATTGTGATATTCCCTCAAGATATGACCAATCTGAAACATATTTATGATGATCATGTAAACGTGGATATGTGTTTTCAAGATTTCAGAGAGCTCTGTGCATTTTGTTGGAAAGATAAATATGGGTTTGTGGTATTGTAGAGGAAAACGGTAAATGAAAACGGTCACAGACGTAGTGGGGAATAGAGAGGGTAGTGGCTATGCATAATGCATAGCTGTTTGTATCACATCATGTTTTACGTCTTTTATGTCGCGTGCATTAGAATGAGAGATAAGGTCAGACTTGTGTTGTTTGCCAACTAGCACGAACGACATGTGAGATATGGTACTTCAGAGGCGGACTTAGTTTACTTTCATATACGGCGGAGTGTACGGGTGTAAGTGCAATTAATACATTAATATATTAGTTTATATTTGTCTTTTTGCTGGTATGTAACTTATTTATTACAAAAATGAGTCGATCGAGTGATTGTGAGTGTGAAAGTGACAGTTATAGTGATTTCAGTGATAAAGAAAATAAAATTCCAAATGAGTTTCAAGGGAGAAAAAAACGGCATTTAAGCAGTGACGGGAAACAAATTTGTTTAAATGTGTATAATACTCTTTTACAGCGACAAACTAATGACTTTAACTTGCGTGATTTAGATATATTAAGGGAAACAGAATCTTTAACCCACGTTCCCTATTCCACATTGTACAAACTAGTGAAAACAGGTGTTACCGGAAGAAAGCAACGTTGCGACGCTGGTATATCAAAAATTTTAGATCCATCAATAGCAAAACTTTTAAAAAATGTAATTTATGATGCATATCCCGAAATGAAAATCCCGACTGTTGACGTGGTAGACAGAATACTAAAGGAAATGGATTGTCCTTTGAAATATACGACAAGAACTTTAAGGAACTGGCTGAAAAAAATTGGATTTAAATTTAAAACAATTAATAAACGCGTGGCGATTATGGAAAGCAGACGAATAGTGGATTGGCGACATTCATATCTAGAGGAGATTAAAAAGTTCAGAAGGGAAAATAGAACAATTTATTACCTAGATGAAACTTGGTATGACACTCACGATACCGTAAAAAAAGGATGGACTGATGAAACTAAAAAATGTCTACCACAGTCATTGCCTCCAAATAAGGGGACTCGATTGGTTATATTACACTGTGGATCAGGTGATGGATGGGTAGATAATGCATTGAAACTATGCGGGAAAAACATGGAAGAGTGTAACGTGGATTATCACAAGAATATGGAGGGAGTAATTTTTGAAAAATGGTTTGAAAATACTCTAATTCCAAAATTAAAGCCAAATAGTGTTATTGTTCTTGACAATGCGAAGTACCATTCAAGAGAATTATATAAAATTCCTAATAAGAGTTCGACTAAATTGGAGTTGCAAATTTTTTTAACGGATCACGACCTATATTATATGGACAGTTATACTAAAGCAGAATTGTTGGAAGTCCTTCATATGAAAACATTTGAGAAGAATTATGTTATAGACAGTATAGCTGAAAAATTTGGCCGCAAAGTTTTAAGATTACCACCATATTATTGTATTTTCAACCCAATAGAATTGATTTGGGGAAAATTGAAAAAAAATATCAGAAAAGGAAATACTTTTCCAAAATTCGACAATAAAGTGATAGAGTTAATTAAAAACGAAGCGTCCAAAATTACCAAGGAAGATTGGGAAAAGAGAATTGCCAAAGTGATTAGAATTGAGGATGATTATTTGAAACTTTGTGAATTTAATAAAAATGGGGAAAATAAATTCATTATAAATTTAGAAGGGGATAGTTCATCATCTGAAAATGAAGAAGAGGGGGAGAACGCACAGGATTCTGAGGAAGAATTGATTGTGATTGAAGAAGTGGTAGTGATATATATATATATATATATATATATATATATATATATAAGTTTATTATTTGTGTCCGTTTTTGTGTTCAATGATAGTGATCGTGATATCAAGCTTATTATTTATGTCATTTTGTGTGTTCGTAAGTATTTTAATCTATTTTTATTTATTTAAAGAATTCAATTATATTTAATTTTATTTATTTGGAGAATACATATTTTATTTACGAAAATTTACTATTTCGAGTTTTGTTTCTGTTTTTAGAGGTTTATTGTTATTTTTTAATTTATTTTGAGGATACCTATATATTTTTTACTGTTACTATTTTAAGTTTTTTTTGTTTTTAGATGTTTATTGTTATTTTTTTAATTTATTTTGAGGATACCTATATATTTTTTTACTGTTACTATTTTAATTTTTTTTTTTGTTTTTAGAGGTTTAGTTTTATTTTTTTGTATAATTTTCTTTATCCTGTACTAATATTCTTTACCCATCCTATCATGGCAAGATATGCTCATACCTCCCCGTGGTTCTTGCTAGGTAGTAACAATTTACTCAAATATTAAGTGAACTAGGATACTGTAACTACTGTATAGTCAGTAGTGTAAATTGTTGCCAGCTAAACTAAGCCCACACAACAAAAGCCAACGCAATTTTCTTATGGAAAAGTGACTTCCGTTAAATTGGTTGAATTTTTGATATGTTGTGTATCCTATCTCTGTATCAAATGCATCAATGTCTCAGATTTGTTTAATAACACCTAAACAGTATAATTGATTGTCTTATCATATCATATGACGTCATAGCAGGTCATGTCGTGTCACAGAACCTCATAGTGGTCACTTTGAATTTTATTGTGATCTGAGCACCTAGAAGTAAGAGAAAAGAATGTTATTTAAATCATGATGTTCTATTACACGATATTACATGCTATGACGTCATATGACGTGACGACGTTTGAGATTATATGATGTAATATTTCAATAAATAAACCATGACAGTTATGAGGTGTTTTCAAACCACTGTGAGACCCTAGAAGCAAAAAAAAGAGTACTGATTTAACCCAGACCCATACACCTCAAATAAACGATAATTCTTACTTTAGCAAGCTTTATCTCAAGACTGTGAAAATTTGTCAATTTGTGCCAATTGAGACATTTGATCAGAGAGGTGGGATACACAACATATCAAAATTTCAACCAATTTAATGCAAGTCACTTTTCCGTAAGAAAATTGCGTGGTCCTTTAAAAGCGTAAACATACGTACACAATATAGTTAAGTCCGGGCCTGCCTTCTTAGCGTCTCACCTCGCACCCCCCCTCTCAATTTCCTCTTTTCCGCACTATAATAGATAAAGATTGCGCTATTAACTCTGGAAGATATCGGAAGGGATTCGATAAATTCGTTTAAATATAAGGTTTCAACACTGAACCCCCTCAGTCAGTAATCATGGATAATCGAGTGGCAGTACAGCTTTTAAAAACAAGAGAGGCGCTGAAACAAAAATACGAAAGTTTGAAAAGAGATATCGACAAATCACAATCACAGTTAGATAAAACTTACAAATCGATAACTGAACCTCTTAAAGATTTGGTGCCAACTCTTATTAAAACAGAAAGTGCTTCGAAAAAACCATATTTGAAAAAAGAATTAAAAGAAGAAATAAGCCGTGATAGTCTTAATACTCGATCAATTGGTCAAGATCCTCTTGAGTATTATCACACTTCAACACCTGTTCATTTGGAAGACGAAACTTTTCAGTATGACCCGACTCAAGTAAGGCCCGAGTTCAGTGAAAGTTTCTTTGATGAAACTTCTCCGCCAACGATAGCAGATACATCGACAGCTGCAGAACATGAACAATATTTACAGCAATTTAAGAAACCTTTACCGCGAGCATACAGAAGAAAAAATCGAAGATGTAAAAAATGAATATGATGATACTTTCGGTGTTTACTTCGATCCTTTTGCCAAAAAATATGCGATTGGTGATGCAACTATTGATTTTGATGGTGCTGACTTTATTATTAATGGCGAGTTTAAATATACGGGTACACCAGGATTATATGAACTAATGTTAAAAAGCATCCAGCGGGTTATCGACCAACTGATTTAGATCAATATATTGATATAATTAAAACCAGTGCTCATTACCTAGGGTACAATCCCGAGAAAGGTTTATCGACGTCAAGTGCATCTAAATTTATAGATATTATTAAACCACGAGTTACTAATTTACATTCGATGGCTCATTTTCCAGGTAGGTATAAATCATCTGCAAAGAGACCCCCTTTTACCGGATGAGATATGGATGAAATGAGCTCATCCACCGCAATAAGAAATAGAGTTACACTCAAAGTGGATCCTTGTGGTACTCCATTTTCAAGTTCATATGTATCTGAAAAGATGTTTCCTATTCGCACTCGAAATTGACGATTCCTTAGAAAGCTCATTATAAACTTGGGTAACCGGCCTTTGAGTTCCCTACCATAAATTTTCTTAAGGATTCTGTATCGCCAAGTAGTATCATAGGCTTTCTCGATGTCGAAAAATACTGCAAGCAGATGCTGTCGTTGTGCAAAAGCGTTGTGGATAGCATTTTCAAACAGCACCATTTGGTCTGCTGTACATCTGTTTCTACGGAAGCCCATTTGGATTACACGATTATTGTCAAAAATCATAAAATTCAAATGAACTCCAGAGTGTCAACAAGCATTTGAAAAATTATAAACTGTAATTTCAAAAGAACCGCTTATCCTATATAGACCAGATTTCAACAAACATTTCTATTTACAAACAGACGCGTCCTTGAGAGGTTTAGGCGCAACATTATTTCAGCGTGACGAGAACGGGGAACGCTTCGTGATCTCATATGCCAGTGCGATTCTAACAAAAACAGAAATGAAATACCATGTCAATGAGCTCGAGGTATTGGCTACGCTCTGGGCTATTAAAAGGTATAAAATGTATTTACAGGATAAACCATTCACGCTGCGCACTGACAGCAAAGCACTCACATGGTTAAACAGTAACAAAGATTCAAAAACAAAACTTATAAGATGGTCGCTCTTACTTCAAGAATACCAATTCACAGTGGAGTATTTCCCAGGCACGGAGAACGAATTACCAGGTTTTTTTAAGTAAGAATCCCAATCCACAGAATCAATGAGGAGAAAATCGACGAAGATCGACTAGTGCCACCTCCATTTATGCACGACAATTCGGAGCAAGAAACGATCGAACCAATACAGGTAATGGATCATCTCGAACTGTATGAAGAAATCATACGAACGCAAACCAGATCGAGGAATATACAGAACGACATTGGGCGTTGGCGAGCCATCGGACGATACGGTGCACGGAATGCCAAGGGAACGGCATTTCGTCACGGCCACAACGTTGAGAACGATGTGTTATGGCGACGGTACCAAGGAAGGGACCTCGTCGTATTTCCAAGGGGCCAAGTTTTAAAAGTAATTCACCATTTCCACGATACAACAGACGCAGCTCACCCAGGACGGGATGAAACACTGTGAGCCATTACTCAACGATATTACTGCCATAATTTACATAACCACGTCGCCGAGTACTTACAAAACTGTATCATCTGTTCGACAATGTGACAGACGTATTTTCAAAGTGGACTGAAGCTCGTACGTACCCAGACGTCGTCGGAAGGACTTTGTTAATCAATCTCTTTCTCTTTGTAAATAAATCGTATAACGGACAAAAGCAACTCTAACGCCGTCCTTTTCAAAACGAGGGGGTATTGTCGAATCATAAAAAATTCATAAATATAATTGAATTAAATAATATTAAAACCACTACTATGCACAAAACACATCAATCACAAAACTAAATCAAGCCAGAGGCCGTCCACAACGTTCAATACTCCAGCCGCCCCGACCCCCGTCCGACCCGATGTCTAATTACATGCAGCAAGGTTTCTGCAGCAGCAGTTCTTCCACAGTTCTCGTCGCTACATCAACTATAACTATCAGTCCAGTGGAAGCAGATCAACAAGAAGCAACCAGTCCAGCCTACCAGTGTCTTCTCGACGAACCAACCTTCAATACGACGCTTTGTCTGCCGCCAGCGCACGATCCAAGGCTCCGTTGATGTGGAGAAGAGTACGAACAGCGTACAGCATAAACGTTTCATCGGTGCATATTGGTGCGGGGAAAATTAAAATCAGTGTTAGCTCAGTACAGTTAGGGCCTAAATAATTAAACAAACACCATTTTTGACAGTACGAACGCCGTTCGAGTTGCTTTTAGTTATTTTTTTAATGGATTTTCATCTTTTATTTACTTAACCTAATTGCAACTACGAGTATCAGCATCCATAATAAAAATAGTCAACATCTCTGGAAGCTTGGCGCTGTAATCAGTCAGTCTGGGCTCTCCCGCCATCGTAGAAGCTACTAGAAGTCTCGATAACTCTGACGTCATAAGCAACACCATCCTACAATTGGATTCTCATGCCATATCTATAAAAATCGACCCTGAGAGCCATAGTTCGTCCTCACCTCGGGATCTTTAACTAGACTACTGGCGCCCTCTATCAATCAAAAAACGTAGTCTCAACCCCCATTTATGACAACAGAAGAGACAGTTCACGACCGAAATTCAGCAAAGTGGGCGTGAAGCCAATTGACTCATGTTTCGAGCTATTTATAGCCAGTTGCACGGCACTCAGGTTCTGATCCCATTTGCGGTGATCCTGTTCGAAATACTGGGCTATCATGGTTTTGATAGTTCGGCTTGCTCGCTCCACCGGATTTGCCTGGGGTGTGTACGGTGGTGTCAGTCGATGTTGGATTTGAAATTCTTTCAGTAACTCTCTAAAGGTCTTGCTATCGTATTGGCTGCCATTGTCGGTGATTACAGTACGAGGGCATCCGAATCGAGTGACATCGATCGACATTCTTGGCAGTAGCACTTCATATAGGACGGCACTGTATCCATTTTGTAAAGCGATCTTGAAATACCACAAGGTAGTTATTCCCTTTACTGGATCTACGCAATGGTCCCACCAGGTCGGTACTAACCGTTTCCCAGGGTTGTTTGACAGCCGATGGTTGCATGGTTCCCGGTGTCTGTTGCTGAGGAATCTTGTATCGCTGGCATTGCATACAACTCCTTACGTATTTGGTAACATCCCGGAACATACAAGGCCAGTAGTATTTGTGTGTGATACGCGCTATAGTTTTTGCAATCCCCATATGTCCAGTTGGAGCATCATGGTCCTCTTGCAACACAGTACGACGGAGTGGCGCAGGCACACATTTAATCCAAAATATTAAAATATTTTAGAAATATTTTAAAAGCATTTATCAAAATATTGTCAGGGTACCGGAAAAAATATTATCACATCAAAATATTTTATTTTATGTAGAGAAAATATTTAAAGAAATATATTGTCAGTGAAAATCCAACGTTATTTGAAGGTTTGTAGAATATTATTGGTCAATTGCTGCCTTACCATGACTAAATGCAACTGGGCAGTGGTAGGTGGATTTATATCTTCATAATGAAGTATGCGACCCCATACCATATTTTAAGCGATTACTACACGCTTAAGACATTTGCGATAAGAGAGCTTCAAATGAAATTCGCGAAAAAAGTTGGAAAAAAAAGTCTGCTTTACTTTTGCGAACTCCAAAAAATAGTTTCACAAATATTTTTTCTTATATAAAATCTTTGATTTTTTACAATATTTAAAAGTGCATAGTTCTTAAAATTAGTCTATTTGAATTTAGTACCTATACCTTAAATTTTATAATCCTTGACTTTTAAGAAAAAGAAAGGTTTTTGTATTGACCCATATTGGTCATGAAAAACAATATTTTACGGCGACTCCAGGTAAGGAATGTCTTTTTTGTTAACTATTTTTGCATATTTTGATCAGTTTTCCACCTGTCGCTGAAATGTGATACAATTCATTATGCGTTCATTCACCTTAGTGAATGAACGCATAATGAATTGTTGAAGACGACCTTAAATTCTTATCAAATAATTTTATCGGAACAATCCAAGTCTAAATAATCAAGAACCAAACTATTAATACTTGGACATTAACGCAATTGTTCGGCACTTAATGTCCATTTATTACAACAGAAAAATTTCTTTCATAATATATCGATTATTGTGTATTGAACTGTGACTATGCAATATGCTTGTTCATTTTGCTATTATTCGTTTCATCGTTTTCCATAAAGTCAATAAATTATTAATAAACAATATCCAAACAATTTTTGAATTTGTGAATTAACATATTTTTTTTAAAATTGTTTTCTTACATACTAACCAATTAAATTTACAGTTGAATAATTTGGATTGATACTTTAATAAATGTCGTGGCATTGCTTACGAGGTGTATCAGAGTGTTACCTTAAATTTCAAACTGCTATACTTCCCTTAATTCTAACTCAAATTCATTGTGGTCCTTTAGAAGAAATAATTTCGGTAATGTCGTTAACAGTTCTATGAAATTTATTAATATATAATTTACATCGAGGGCACGGTACCCAAGTGGGTAGAGCGCTTATACCTACTTACTCGGTGCCGAAGATCAATGATTCGAATCCATCCCAGGGTAAGTTAGAAATTTAATTTCTAATTTATTTCGGACTAACATGGGAGGGGGAATTGTTGATAATGTCATAGATGTGGTTCGGACTCCACAATAAATTGCTCGACACAAAGTCCAAGGGATTTTCAAGGCGGTTAAAAAAACTATTTAAATAAATCAAACAATTAAAACATACTAACAGGGGTTAAATTGGAATCTTCATTTTAGGAATCTAATTTTGAAATAAATAACAGTAAATGGCGAAAAGCAATGCCTATAGTAAATTTTATGGTAAAAGATTTTTATGCCACGCCAAAACGAAAGGTAAATTACATAAAATCTACCAAATATCCAGAAATACCAATTTTTTTTAAATTTATTTATATTTTCTAATAACATGTAGATAAACTTTACATTTAATTAAGCCGATGTCTTAAACCACAGGGTTAGGTCCATCTGCGCTATCTCTAGACATTAAGGCCCTACAAAATTTTACTTTGAATAGAATTTAACAAAACTATACTTTGTATCTTACTTTTACCAGCTTTTTATTTTGGAAATTATGTCAGTCTTGGTGGCCATGGCATGTCGTACCCGTACAGTTCCTAGAGACATTTAAGGTATCGATTAGCTGTGCGTTATGTGAGCGGTCTAGTCAATTGGCATGGGTAAACATCCGATTTAACCAATTCTAATGTAGCAGGTATGTCAATGAAAACATTCAGGTTGACACAAATGACACACTCAGCTGTTTGATGATTGGTTCGATGATAAAGTTTATATCATTACAAAAAAATGTCCATGATAAGAAATAAAGTTAAATTGGCATTTCTTTAAATATTCAAATTAAAGAAGGCTAGTTTTGTTCGTCCCATATACCTTAAATAGTAGGAATATGTTTCAACCAAACACTTACTAAGTTTATAATAATGACGCTGGGTGTAATGGGCTTCGTTTACTCATATTCAGTTATACCGTCATATGCAATTCATTGATCATTTTCCTCAGTATCTTCTATATTATGTCCACTACAAGCAAATACTATAGACTGACAATATATGCAGTTTCTGACAATTTTCATGCATTTGCAAGGCAATCGTCGATGCCAATGAGCTGTTAATAGTACATTTTTTGTAGAAAGTAATCGAGTTAAAATATTAATACCGCTATAGGGCATATGCGTTGTGCTTCTCCTGATAGCTTTCATATATGTGTAGGGTAAGTATCGAAATAGCGTCATATGTTACTGTCAGTTATTAAAGTAAATGTATTAATAACGTTTATTATTAATGATAACATTTGATTTTAAATGTTTTATTACAGGAATAAAAAAGATACATAATATTTTGTTATGTAAATTAACAAATAAACAATTAACAAAAGAAAATAAACGTAGATTAAAAATAATGATACATATTAACATATTGGTCAGATTAGGTTAAGTAATATTTAGTCAGTGCCAGTTTTTTTTGGCGAGTGGGAAAATAGGAAAATATCATCGGGAAAAATTCCCCATATTTTCCCGATTTATATTTACCCACCCACTGGGAAAATTTCCGACTCACATCACTGCAGCCTCATCATTTGCAAAAAAAATAAAAGAAATTGAAAAGTGTTTGTAATATGACAATTTTGATAATGAGGTTACATTTTGTAGAATAGTTTTGCTCAAGTTGAACCGCTTTGTGTACCTATTCATAAACACCTATTCATTAAATTGAGAAGATTTTGAATCAACTTGCTAATAATAAGTGTTGCCAATTTAAGGGTTTTAAAACCTTGCCCTTTTAGCCTTCCCAACTATAAAATTACGCAAAATTATTGGACGTAATGTAATATATCGATTTAAGGACCATCTCTTTAACTCCCTCACCAGCAATTAGTGCAAGTTCTTTTGTCTAAAAAAATATATATATATTTATTTCATTGTCATTATTATTTACCTAAAAGATAGAAAGAATAGAATAAAATCAGAACCCCCTAGAGCGTATCCACATTTTGATGTGAAATGATATCCTATCCATAAACAAGTGATGGGAGAGGTTAATTAAGGTCACCATATCCAAGAGAGAGAGAGAGATCCGATAGGGAAATATTAAAAAAAAAGTTATGGCCAAAAATAATAAATATTTCCTTATCGGATCTCTCTCTCTCTCTCTCTCTCTCTCTCTTGGATATGCCCACCTTAAGATGGTACTTATTTGGTTTGTTTAGAATCCATGTTTGTGGTGCAACTTCCACGGGATTGTCATTGATAAAATGTCCAACAGACAGACATTTTGCCTATAAAAATAAAAGAAATAGATTTAGTTACACATAGCTTACATGTGTTTATGAACTATTAATGAAACATATTGATTGAGTGTTATTAAATTTTTCAAAATATTAATATTATCTAACCCGAAGTCTAAAAATTACTTGAGGCATTTTCTTAAATTTGTCTGTTTTCTTTTTGGGGTTTTATTCTACTACGTATGTTCTCAAAATCTACAAAAATTATATAAAAATTAAGCTCTAGGCCTGTGACTTACAATAAAGGAACAGTCGGAAGGTATTTTTTGACAAATAATGTAGGTAATAAAAAAAATTAAATGCTGAATTAACATTATACCAAGCCATTATGCTTACATCCGTCATATTATTCAAATGGTAAGGTATGTGAAACACAAAAAATATATAAAACGAATTCAGCAAATAAGGTTTAAAAAACATCCTCAGCAAAGTTTTGGAGATTAGGATCAAACAATGAAATATATGAAAACAACTGGAAGGCTAACCGACCCCTTGGTACAAGACCCGAACCTAATTGCAAGAATAGTGCAGGTGCTGTCGCAACGGCGAGTAGCAGTTGACAATAAAGTAGAAAAAGAACAGTGTACATGCGGTAGCAATGGCACATACTACACTACCAAAATTATCTTCGTCTTTTCGTAATTAATAATTTTACATAAACATTTGAAATATGTCGATTTTTGTTTTTAAAATGATACTATCTGGTATATCAATGGTTCCCCCACTTCAACTCCCTAAATAACGACCACTCCTTCAACATTTTTTATTAAAAAGATAATCCTGCGATACCTTATTTGAAAGAAATTTTAATTCTCTATTGAGCAATACAAAACTTTTTAAATTTGGTCAATTAATTATTGAGAAAATTAATTTCGAATATTTAAAAATTTTAAATTTTCATGGGGTAGATGCAATTCAAAGGGGGTTGAGGCGAGGTGGACAGATTTTTTACTAGATAGTGTCATTTCGAAAACAAAAAATTGACGTACTTTAGAATTTTTCGTAAAAAATGTTGACATAAAAATAGTATATTATAATACAAGTGTATAAGTAAGCCTTTAGCATGCACGGTTTAGGGCACGACGAGTGTAACGAGGAAGTTCCTAAAGGAGTAAATGCTTTAAAGGCTAATTATACACATGCATTATACGCTATTGTTTATTATACCCGCACTGCAAAGTAAAAATTAGAAAAATTTATTAATGTAGATTCATTCTGCAAGGTAATCTCTGATTTTCATTTTTAATCGGTAACATAGAGTCGGTTATAATTGTATGGTTTGGTTTTAAAGCTTTAATGCTTTAAAGGCCCGATTTTGCACACTTTTTAGTTTCAAAAACATGGATTATGATTCAGGTATAATAAAAACAAATTTATGGATTATATTGGAGAGAGTATACTGTTGAATATATTATATGGGTGTATTAAAGGCAATAAATAATGTTAACTAGTTTAATGGTCTGTGAGCAATGGGCAGCAATAGTCTTTCAGTTGTTTCTATACATCACGTCTGGTCGATAGCCGGGTGGGTTAAGGCGCGAGGTGGCAACCGCCATTAATCACACGGACATCGCACCACCGGGTTCGAATCCTGGCCCCGGCACTGGCACTGTCGGAGGAAATGGTTGTATGTCCGCGTTTTTCAATGTGTAACCAACCCCCTTCCGCACAAGCCTTGGCTTCTGGAATTGGGGGTTATCTAATTTCTGTGGTGTTTATTTATTATTATTATTATTTATAATCACTGGGCCTAAACAAGTATTTTCTAAAAATACTTTATTCTTTTATTATTAGTGAAGGAATGGATAAGTAACTGCTTTGTTATTACGACCAAATGGCATAAATACTATCTTATGTTTGATGTCAGAAAAGCTCCAACTATCTAATGCACTCATTTTATTACAGTTTACCTGAAAAATTCCTAATAATGAAGAATCACACGGCGAATAAAAAAATTTGATTTCTCTAAAAACTTGTAACCTATTATGCCAATTTTGTTATTGTAATAAGTACAATTTACAATTTTAATAATATCACAGTTTTGCAGCTGAACAAAACAATCTGATTCATTAAATTTTAATACATATTTTTCAGTTTTTATTGCTTTACATTGAGTGGCGTGTATATTTTGAAGCAGTAATTGTCCGTCATAATATTGCTGAAGTAATTGAACATTCAGCTTATCATTTTCAGGAAATTTTTTAACAAAACTAAATTCTATTAATAATTTGCTGCAAAGGCTTTTCATTCTTCCTTAACATTTTTTAAATTGAAATATAGTTTTCAAACGGGAAAGCACTGAAATTATCTAATTTTCTATACTGGAATACATCATCAGTCAAATGCAAGAGGTTATGAACGTTGTGTGAAGTAAAATCAAATCCATACATTTCAGTGATTTTCTTAACAAAAAATCTCATCATATCATTAGAATAATTTAATAAGTCAGGATCTTTATAATATTCATCACTGCACATAATAATACTAGCAATATGAAGATTTAAAAAACATCATAAAATTGGGAATTTAATATACTTTTGAACACAACAGTGCCTACATACAATAATAAAAGTGTAAATTCAGTATCTTTGTAGCGTTTACATTCTTCGATTAACCTTGTCTTTCTAGAAAATTAAGAAGGAATGAATTTACTTAATAAAATCAATGAGCCAGATAATGTTTTAACATCCCTGTATGGCAATTTGTATGGTTATCGACCAAATATCCAACCATAACTTTTATGAACCAAAAGTTTTTTCATAACCCCCAAACACAAGAGATGCATGTAATCTAACGGCATATTTTTGACTTTATCAAAGACATGTCTCTATTAAAATCGTAACTCCTTTGTCACTCCTCATCAAGTTGTTGGCTAAATTCTTCATCAGTACGTTTATTTAAATTGACACGATCCAGAAAGCAAACGACATTATTTACAAAATCTTCAGTTTTACACTTTGTACATGAAAAGTATGCATTGTGAGCTTTTACGCAACAGAAAAGACTTGGCAGGAACATCACAGATTAGCATTGAAATTTTGAATTTATAAAGTTTACTACCAATACAAATGCTATTATTAGTCAAAAAATTAGATTCATTTACAAATTCTTTTAAAAACTCATTACTATCCTCTGGTTTTGGCGTCCCAAAAAAGTGCAATAACAAATATTTAATTTCTAAATCTTCCACTGATTTCACCTGTGCCAAAATTGGCCACAAACAGCTAGAACTATTATCACTTATTGGCAAACCGTCTACATTGACTGCTAATTCGAAACATACATCATCTGAAAGCTTATATTATACTTATTTAAGCTAATTATTTTATTAGACGCTGCAATGCCAAAATAATAAAGAAGTCCCGACCCTAAATTACAAATATTAGCTTTCTTGGGAGCATTTAATAAAGTTCGCGAATCTTTAGGCAAATTTTGAAAAGCTGATTGATTCTTTCAGTTCCTAAAATGTCCAACAGTTTATTAAAACTTGATTGAGGAATATTTTCGTGGACAGCCCAAGAAGATAGTTTTTCTCAAAGAGTTAACTTTGGTACATAGAGGTTTGCTCGGGTACACAAATATTGAGATCCTTAGAATTTTGTGAATTATTTACGTCATGAAAGTTATATTTAGTAATTCAGGACCACCGGTATCATCATAATCGAAATTTGAACATTCATAATGAGAATGTACATGTTCGATAGGATTCGTAAAGTAATCAGAACTTTTGGTCAACTCAACGACTACCTGATTTTGCTCTAATTCGCAAGATTCATTTCGATAAATTTTAATAGGTGGTTCCAACAATTCTTTATCCAAATTACTTTTATCACAAATTGCATCATCTATTAGCATTTCTGAAGTACGTACTTTTTTATTCAAATTAGCTCGATTAGATATTTTCTGATGTTAAGTATACCTAACCTCACAAAATAATAGAATACAGTTACAGTTTTACACTTTTACTTACCCCTTTCTCTACAGAATTCACTTCTTAAAACACAAAATGCTTACTTGACGCTAACAAAACACAGTAAAACACTCGACACCGACAAAATAATTTCGTGTAGGCTTGTATATCGTACATAAAGATTACCGCCATTCACCGCACCGGATGCATAAAGTTTCGTTTGGTTTTGGTAGCCCAATCCAGTACATTCTGGAAACCTGATGATGTTGATGACGATAAAGAGAAACCGGATGGAAACGGCAACCATGACAGTGATGAATCACGAGTGATCATGACAACTAGCGAGCAAGGATGAAGCAGCAGATCTGTTTCCTTGCTTTGATTTCTTGTACTAATAAACTGATATTAATATAATTTTTAAAGTCGGAAGTGATGCACATTGCGTCACAAAATATAGAATAAATATATAACTGTATATCAACCATGACGTATTCAAAATGATCTAAATGTGTAACATCAGTAAAAGTAATGCAACAAATGCGGCCTTACACAGAAATTGAATTTGAAAAGGTCTCGCAATGAAAAAGAAAACACTCATATAGGTATTACTCAGAAGAGCGTAAAAATATTTTGTTAATCACATAGAGAAGTTTAAACGAAAATTTATTACAATATTTTAAAAATACTTTACACAAATATTTTGAAACACTTTAAAAAAAGTTCATAAAACAGTTTTTGAAAAATATTTTTAAAACATTGCAGAAATATTCAAAATATTTTTTGAACATTAACAATGTTTTAAAAATATTTTTGAAATACTGCTGTTAGGGTGATGATGATGACCCTTGTAATGAATATGAGTTACACGAAAATTAAGAAGAAATTGACCCCAAACTTATCACTGAAGAAGAAACTGAAACTGAAAACAAAGAACTTCGAAACGATGTCATGAATAATAATTGTTAAAGGTTTTTTTTTATTAGATTTAGATTTTAAATTAGTTATAAGATTATATTGTCACAATATTAAATGTAATAAAAAAATAAAAGAATAGCTCTGTCAATAACTTTTTAATACACAAAATAATAACTTATCCACTCTTAAGTAGGTAAATGTAATTACAAAAAAAAAATCCTAAAAACGTTGAAAATTAACAAATATTTACTTTAAAACATTTTTGGAATATGATTCGAGTGGCGAGCAGTCTATAAAAACTTATTAATATACAACTAATATAATAATAAAACAATGGAAAAAATCAATAATCAGTCTTTTTTAGCCAGAGTCTCGGCCAGTTTTAATATAGCATTACTTTCTTCCTTCCTTAAGTGCTTTTCTTTTTTCCACTTTTGTCGATCAAATAATTCTTTCTTCTTTTCTTTTTCTTCCTCCCGTTTAGTTTTTATATAGAAATATTCATTGAATTTAAGGGATTTTTTTCTTGTATGAAAAACCTGTCCCCTTACTTTTGTTTGTGGAACCGGCCTCACTGTCTGAATCAAAAGCAGTACCCACTTCTGAGGCGCTTTCATTAGTTTCCCTATATTCTTGCCTACTACTGTTATTGTTCGCCTCATCTACAGCTTACATTGTGTCAATTACAGTATTTTCTAGGGACTCTGTAGATGTGCACCCCAAGATTTTATCAAAGCCTTCAAAGTACTCCCAAATTATCGCGCTTTCTCCACTTGACTTTTGTTTCTTCTTGTTTGCTTTGTAAGTTTTTAATAAATTTCTAAACTTATTATCACAGTTTTCGATTGTTGGCGAGACATTTCTTTATACTTCAGCACTAATTTCTTTTGAAATGACACTCCATAATTTAATTTTTTTGAATTTCGGTTTTCCTTACCTAACCGTTTGGTAATTAACAATCTACTTTACTGTGTTCGATTTACTTCTATCAATATTACTTGATTCCTCATTAGAGAGACAATGTTCATTCATTTCTGTATTATCAGGTATCTCATAGCTTAATATTGCCAATGATAACATTTTACGAATATTTTTATTATCTTCTAAGTAGCTTAGTTCTTTTGCTGAAAATAATAGACAAAGTACTTAAATTATGGACAATTTGATAAATAACAAATAAAATAGTATACATTTTGGGAAAATGTTAACAATTCTTAACATAGGTATTCAAATTCTATTCATAAACAAAAATATACTGCACAGTAGTGAATAGGGGTTTCTGGACCTCCACTCTCACTCCTAACCTTGAGTGGTAGTCTTGATCTTGATTGTACCCCAACCTTGACCTTGATGTATTATGTAATTTGTATAAAGAGAACTGAAAATTGTCAGTACAGTTGAATTTGTTGAGAAATTAATGTTATGGATAGTATAGAGAAAGTGAGCAATAAAAACGAAATGATACAAAACATAAAAACTCCCATTGACAAAATTATAAATTTTTGGTTTCGTAGTAATACCGTGGATACAGATAATGTGCTTAAAGCGGGTTCAGTTAATAATAATTTGTGTATAATATTTGATGTACGAAATGGAAATTCAGAATATAACAATAAAAAAGTAAGCAGTTATTGACTGAAAAATTTTAAAAGAGATGATGAACTATGGTCAGAATATTGAATTATCAACAGATTACGATGCTAGAGATATTTTAGCTGAAGTATTGAAAGATCGGAATTGCCTAAGTTTATGACATTGCCAATAAAATCATATACATCAACAGAATATCCATACGATACAGTTTTCATATGGAACAGTGGAAGAGGTATTAAAAAATTGTAACCTTGAAATTTCTTATAAATATATCATGGTCGTCGCGATAATATCAGTAGCAAATTATCAAAGTAAGAAAATGTACAAGCCAAAATTTAATCTATGTGATAAAGTTAGTGAATTGAAATATGGTGATAAACAAAATTTTGACCAGCTACCAAGTTATAGTCCGCAGCTTGATAATGAAGAGAAACAGAAATGTGAGCAACCACCATGTAATAATGAACAACAAACTGTGAACGGTGATCAATACAAATAATTGAAATGTCAAATAATGATCAATGAGAAAAATAATCCATTAAATAAATCAAAAAGTAAATGGTTATCTATTGCATTAGCAGCAAGATACAACTACGAACCAGCAATCAAACTGCATGGAAATAAAGGTCAGATGGTTATATTTAGCGAAATCGCATGGTTAAAATTATGTGAATATCAAGGAATAATAATGGATTACTTTTACACTAGCTCATTTTGGGATCTCATCATAACACCTCAGTCTATAAATTGCGAGGTTATAAATGGAAAGACAATAATCAGAGAAAAGTGGCTACAAGAGCAATGAAGAAATATATTTTCGCTCGATATGTTATGCAACCTGGATGAGCTGATGGATATAGTTAAATACAGGATGAAAGTTCTAAAGTCTCAGAATTTTCAACATTTTTACTCTGGAATGTTATTGCGAGTTTCAAGGATGGATGGAGAAATGCTTACAAACTTGTTTAACGAAGTGACATGAGCAAAACTCATATTACAAGAAACCCTACGAAAACAATCCAGTGTTCCATGAAAATGACTTCCACCTTAGGCATGTTGCAGTATTATAGGGATATTGTGATGCGTGATTTTGTGAATGTCAAGCGATAATACAAAAGTATCAGGTTAGACTGAAGGACAATATAACCTTGAAATAAACATTTGTGTGTGGATGGACATTATAAATATAGACATTTCCTGTGGTATACTTTAGTGTTACTAAGAATGTGGTTGCTGTGTTGTATTATCCAAATGCGGTGGATTTTAAAAGTGCCGTGGAACGGCTCAAATGTCAATTAGATGATATTCTGCGGAATATAATATATGAGCAACAATACAGGCCACATTCTTATTATGTAGGAGCCGAAGCAGATAAATTGCTATATTATAGAGGAGCTGATTTGTGTGATGCTTACCTCAAGGAAAAGATTGGTTTAAAGAAAAAGAAATTTTGCAGTTATATCGTTTCTTACCAGAAGACATTAAAGAAAACGTAATTGGATATGATGTCCCAGGTTAGATTTAATGAAAGGAAAAATACGACCCATTATCTATGGTCTACAACTATGCTTCCAGGAAAGCAAGAAAATCGGATTGGCAAACAGTATTATCAAATAAGTTGCACTTCATGAGACGAATTAAGTGTCGAGTCACAGTTAGAAAATATTTTAAGTCCTGATCACAGATGTCGTATTTATAATGAAAGGTTTCCTATGTTTAAATTAATGCGTATAATTTATTATTTTACTATTGTCATAATATACTATGGTGTATAATAAATATGTATAACTAATTGTTGTTTTATTGAAAGAAAAAAATTAATTATTGCATACAAAATCATTATACATTTGGTAAACATTTGAAAGTGAGCAAACGCAAATAGGATTTAAATGATAAAAGCATTTTGCTTCGGAAGTTTTCAAAGCAGGTTGTTTATCAAATTCTATCACTGGCTTGTTGGTGAAAGTTTTTATAAAATTAGTTTTTTCCAGGCCTTTCACATAAATAACGTCAGCTGTTAGCGATAATCTTCCAATAATGTTTTTGAATTGGAAAGTGGGTGTGAAACCTTAATTCCAATCTATGCAGTGATGATGGTTCATTAACCAGTTGGCTTGATTTCGAAACTTCTTGTCCAACAATGTGAAGTAAAAAGAATGTTTAAAAATATAATGCGTAAAATGTTGACCATGGTATGCTGCAAATTTTTTAGGTACAAAAACTTGGTCTCCGGTTTTAAATCATTGAACATCTAATACCAGTTTCATTTACAATCAGTCAAACTTAAGGTAGTTAACTTCTTAATAATTAGCAACTTATTAATATACTAGAAAGGCTTCACCTTTCTAGCTCTTGTGGAGGGCGCTCGCCCTTCGGGCTCGATTTGGCACCTTCGGAGCCATTCGGAGATGCAACCGAAGGGAGGTTTGGATACGCGTGAAAGTCGGATAAATGTTCAAGATTGTAAGATCGGTGTCCGATTAGGCTCAAAATTCTAAGAAATTATCTCTGAATGCACATTCCGTTATTTTTAATTTTTAAAATTTTTATTTTTCATTTTTTCAGTTTATTATTTTTCATTTTTATCATTTTTCAGTTTTTCATTTTTCAGTTTCATCTTTTCAGTTTTTTATTTTTCATCTTTTAATTTTTCAGTTTTTCACTGTTAATTTTTTTATTTTTTCAGTTTATGCTTTTGTAGTTTTTCATTTTCAATTTTTCAGTGTTTCAGTTGTTCAGTTTTTAATTTTTCAGTTTAGTTGTTTTCTATTTTCAATTTTCCATTTTTCATTTTTCACTGTTCCATTTTTCATTTTTGACTTTTTCATGTGGCTAATGTCAAAAAAAATTGCAGAGGTCCTTGGTTTCCGACATACGCACTGAACCCCAATTTAATTTTTAATTCCCTTAAACAATAGGGTGGGGGTGGCAGGGGGGTAACAAATGCTAGAATAAATTTTAGAGGCACTTGGTTCTCGTACACACATTGAATCTCAATTTAATTTTTCTCCCTTTAATAATAGCGTGGGGGTGGCAATAGGGGTGGGTGGTAGAGAGGGTAGTTAATTCCAAAAAAATTTTAGATTCCCTTGGTTCTCGTATTATACACAGTAAGTCTTAATTTATTTTTTTTCTCCCTTTAATAATAGGGTGGGGGCGACATTGGGGGTAGGTCACATAAGAAAATTTTTCGAGACATTTCGTTCTTGTATACACACTAAATCACATTTTAAAAAATTTTTGGGACCTTAATTTTTAGTTTATGCCCTAAATTGTAATTTTATGGATTCTTACCTGCTTGCTTTGCCTATTCACCCTTATTTACCCCATTTACCCCCGAACCCTTCAAAATATACTCTAGATCCAGATCTCGTTATAATACATAAGTGTAGCAAATTTCAAGTCAGTATCATAAACGGTTCCAGAGTAAACATGCGCACAATAAAAAAAAAGTTACAGACTGACAAACAGACACATTTTTTTTCGTGTAATGGTATAATTTAAATCACATTTTTAGAGGTATTATTATCATTATTATTAAATTTTATTAATTGTTTTATCTAGGTTAAGTTATTCTCTTTGTTATGTATTTTGTAATTATTGTTATGCTTTGCTATGAAATGTCGGAAGAATATTGCAAGCTAATTGCACTTGCACTACTTACTATTTTTTGTGGTAAAGTAAAATAGAATAAAGATATATTTTGAAGAGACAACAGAGTTTTGTATCCAAGTAAAAAGTTTACATTACAATCCTTCAAATTTAAAATTTCGACGTTTTATGACGTTTTAAGCCTGCTAATTGCAATTTTTTTTGACTTTTATCCGCTTGCTCCGCCTATTTACCGTTATTTATCCCATTCACCCCGAACACTTCAACAGTATTAGATCTAAATATAATCTAGTTTCAGATCTTGTTATAGTACATAAGTGGACCAAACTTCAAGTCAATATCATAAACGGTTCCAGAGTGAACGTGCGTACGAAAAAAGCTACAGACCAACAAACAGACAGACATTTTTTTTCGCTCAAATTTAAAATCAACGTTTCATGACACTTTAAGCCTATTTCAACAGCAACAAAAAAAAGTCAGATGTATTTTCTTTAAAACCTGAAATTTTGAGGATGCTACTTTTTCTCCCTTTAATAATGTCGTGGGGGTGGTAGAGGGAGTAGCAAATGCCAACATAAATTTTAGAGGCACTTGGTTCTCGTACACACTAAATTTCGATTTATTTTTTTTTCTCGTTTTAATAACAGGGTGGGGGTGATAGAGGGAGGGGTTAGCTAACACCAAAAAAATTTTTTCAGATGTTTCATTCTTATATACACATTGAATCACATTTTAATTTTTTTACTCCCTTTTATAATAGCTTGGTGGTTGTACTGAAGGTGATAGGGGGTGGGGGTGATTGATGCCAAGAAAAAAAAATTGAGATCTCGAGTTTTAGATCTACATTGTAATTTTATGGATTCTTACCTGCTTGTTTTGCCTATTTACCCTTATTTACCCCATTTGCCCTCGAAACTTTCTACAGAATTAGATCCAAATATAATCTAGTTCTAGATCTCGTTATAATATATAAATGTACCAAATTTCAAGTCAATATTATAGACGGTTCCAGAGTACGTGCGCACAAAAAAGTTACATATAGAGACTGATAGACAGGTAGGTAATTTTTTTTCGTTTAAATTTAAAATTTTTGCGTTTCATGACATTTTAAGTTTATTTCAACAAAAAAAAGAAAATTTTCTTTTGCGTTAGTATATTTCCACCGGATACGGAAGTATAATGAGTAATTCTATTGTTATAAAATATGGAATACAGAAGTAAATATTAATTTCGAATTATTATTGTATTTACAATAAACATTACATACATTAGATAGGGTGGAAGTATTGATGTGATCAAGTGAAATGTTTTATTGTCAGAAAGTGAAAATGTGTAACGGTTACTTTTTAGGATCGCTATATGTTTTTTTTTGAGACACCCTATCAATACTTCAGCAAATAATAAAATCTGTATCAGATAAGTAATCGGACATGTATGCAAATGCATGGCGTGTTGACAATTGGTTGCCTTCATCATGGTGAACGATCAGGTGGCGCTCACTGATCACATGCTTAAACTAGGCTTCTTCGCTGTTCTTGTGAACGATCCATGCTTTGATGGAAGTCTGAAGGACGTATTTTCTGCTCGAAAAACTTAGAAAAATTTAAAAAAATAGGAAAAAGAAAAAATTAATTTTCTTTTTCCTCAACCTTTTCTTAATTCTAAAACGTTCACAAAATTTTTAGGGTTCAACACGACTGTTTCAAACGGAGAATAATATAATAAATCATATTTACTGTCGTTTATGCTTAACTGCTGCTCTGATGGTATCAATTGGAAGACGTCGTAACACTATAAATCTAACACTGTCTGTGTCACACTCTCTTAAAATTAAACCTGAAAGGGAATTTTGTTAGAAAACACAACTAAAAGACAATATAAAGTTCAAAATATGTATATTAAATCTTTTAAAAAATTTATGTTTTTACAACAACTTCTTCAAGAGAAAATGTTAACAAACAATGGTCTGGCCCGTGTACAACACATGGTGAGGAACGGGACGATTCATACGGTACCAACTACCATCCAATATGCAGTTTGATAAGCTAACGATGCACAAAAAGATTCAAGAAAAGTTTCATGTAACTGAAATTTTGGTGGGCTTTTGCTTGCCTGTCTTATAAACGTATTTATTAAATCACATAAATTTTGGTCGCTCCTCGGAGCTTAAAATTGCTTGAAGCGTCTCTACTTCGTTTGTATTATGCAATAACAAATTTTACGTTCAGGCAAGGCAGATCCCATGCACGTGTGAGTACATGGTATAGATACTTTTTTGACTCCGAATCACTGAGGAACCGGTTTAGGGCAAACCCCGTCAAAACACATCATTTCCCCGTCAAATCCAACTGCTAGGAAATGATGGGGGTCCCATGTCGCTAAGGGCTATTTTCGCTATAACTTCCGATATACTTTGAATAGTCGTTGGACTAACTTGTCCTCATATTCAATACCTCGTAAGAGTTGCAGTGCTTGACAACGTGGATTCGTAAAAGGGTTTTTAATCTTGGGAATTTTGAAGTTTAAGTCCAATTTTAGTATACTTTCTAAAATTGGGTGGTCGGGGCGACATTACGTCCCTGTGCAGCGACATTCACTACACTTTCTAAATTAACGCTCCTTGAAGAGTTAGCGAAAATTTGGCATAAAAAATGCTCCGAAGAGCAAAAATATATTTCCAAGAATTAAAAACCTCCTCCACGGCGTTTTTACGTGAAGCACGCTTTTCTTACGAAGTATTTCTTAAGTCGGATTTTGTTACAACGTCGAAAAGTATATCGGGGTTATAGCGTTCTTTAACATTCTCATTGACTTATTGTGATCAAATGATGTAATTATACGTGAACGCTTAGTTAGTACTACCACGTGCCCCCCCTCCCCGCCATATACCCCATGTATACCCAAAATGGTGGTGATATTATGGGCCTCCCTTACAAACAGATATCCATTGTTCTGATCTGAAAACATATCTAGAGAGTTCAAATACCTCCCAGTGAAATTATCTTCTTTTAATATATAAATTCCTTTGACACCGTCAATAATGTGTACTAATATTCGTGTGTCAATTTCAATAATATAATATGTGTCCATATTTCAAGAAAATTCTGAATTTCAACTATTTAAGATGAATGAATACAGCAGTGTATTGCCTCAGTTGAAATTTGACTTATTTAATAATTTACCTTCAGCTCCGCAGAATAAAAACGATTTAGTGATACTAGGTGGAAGAAGACATAACTTAAATAAATCGAGGAGCAAGTATGTGTCAACGGGGTTATCAAGTGACTTTTGTTATAATCCATGTGTAAAGCTGTGTGGAAATAAAAATGATACAATAGCTTTTGACGAAACGTATTGGAATTTCTCACTTTTCATATTACCAATTATATACATACCAACGATAACATTCAACCAATAAAAGCTGATAACTTTTCCATCCAATTTGGGCAATTTTCCAATTCTACAGTTATAAAAATTATAAAGAATAACTCATATGTGTACTTGGGTTATGAATCAATCTGCAAGTTTTTGGAAGTGTTACCACTTGTTAAGTATGGCATTGACGTGTTAAAAGGACAACACTTTATAAATGATTTCAAGAATGTAAAGAGAGAACTACAACGGCAAGGAGGAAATGTATTTGAAAATGCTCTAAACGTTATTCAACACAGCAAGAGTTGCAGTGAAGAAAATGCTTATATGCTCATGGAACATGTTTATATTTATCCAGATTTATTCAAAGCCGAATGTTTTGGTAGAGCATAGAGATGAAAAAAGTAATATTGTCTGAAAGTTATTTGTGGCATTCTACGAATATTCTTTCCTATTATTTGGGTTTTCTACCACATGTATTATTGTCCTCTTCAAAAATAAATCACCGAATCTACAAAATAATAGAATTTTTGGAAAAAAGCCTCTGCTCCCGTGGCGTTTACGCCAAAGGAATAGTCAGAGGTTATGTTTTGTAAATAATATAAATCGGAATAAACACAGAAATAATGTATTTTGCTGCAGTTGATTGGGCCAATGTAGACATCAACATATTGGGCCAATATAATGACCGACAGATTGAACAACATCGGGCCTATGTGGGATACCAACATTGGTTTCATATTGAACACCAACATTGGCATCATATTAGGTATGAACATTGGCATCATATACCATACCAATGTTGACCCTATATTGGATGTCAACATTGGCATCATATTGGGTATCAACATTGACGTCATATCTGATAACAACGTTGGCCCTATATTGGATGCCAACATTAGATTCATATTGAATCATTGGCATCATATTGGTTGCTAACATTGGCGTGATATTGGATGCCACAGTTGGCACTATATTGAATACTGACATTGGCGCTATATAATGTGCTGCCAATATTTGAAGAATGTATATATATCTTGTATTTGATATAATTTTATACATCTGAATTCACAACAAAGATGCCTGCACCAATAGGAATGGATGTTGAAATTAAAATATGTTTAAAATAATCTTATTTATGAAACGACATACACAAACAAGTAATAATTCACAAAATATTAAAAATAATGCGATAATAAATCCGCATTAAAAATATAGGTAGGTATATATAAAAACTTAAAAATATTATTCTAATAAATTTCTGAAACTTAAAAAAAATTGTAACAACTAATTGTAAGCTTAATTATTGTCGTCTTCCCGTTCATATGTTTCGTTCCTTAGGACATCACGATTCCGCGTGGCCTCGCGAATTTCCTTCCCCCATTTCTATCTGCAGATCCAGCTAAATATGCCGATATTGCCCGTTTTATTTGTACATCTGTGGCATCTTTAAACCGACGGCGAACTGCCCCTATAACAGTAACAATAAGTTGAGTTATGGTAAGCTTTCGTATCTAATTTTTTACTCACGTACTACTGCATTAAATAATTTAAGCTCTTGAAATGATTTTTTCTGTTTCTTGCCCTCACCAGAATACAGCATGGCTACGTCTTTTGTCATTATTTTATTCATACTAGCCTTTACTGCTTTTGCGTAACTGCCCCCTCCACACAAATATAGAATTTTAATCTAAAATAGTTCCTGTATTTTAATAACATTTACAGTAGTATAAAAATACTAATAATTTAACGGATATGGTTATTACAATGTAATAATTACGAAAGGCTACAATGACAGTTTATATTACTAAGTATTTTTATATTTGCCTATTTAAAGATGAACTTAAATAACTCAATCAAGATCGAAGGCAAAGTTACAAAGACTTTTTATAAAAATAAATACCAGTTCGTTTATATTTTCCTCATTTTCCAATAATTGCTGATTTAAAGTGAGTAGTTCTTCGTCAGTACTGAAGGGCATGTTTTTAAATATGTCGTTTTCTTCATTAGGATATATTCTCATAGATGCACGACTGCCAGCCATGCGAGTGGTATCATCAGCCATCAGCTCTTCGATTCTTTGTAAACGCGAATTTATTTCTTGATTGCCACGCCTGATGCTACTTAAATCGTATTGCAGACCATTAATCTTTTTTAAAATAAGTTGCTGAAATGCTGAAAAGCCCAAAAAATTAAGTGAATTACATTAAATTTATATTACTAATACTCACTTGTTAGGGATGGTAAAGCATAAGCAAGTACCGGTTCTACAATTGAAAAAGAAATTGGTAAGGAATTTATCAACATCTGTATTTGTTAAACTTTTATAAATATAAAAATAAACAAAATATTACTTGTACGTTGCTGTCCATTGATCGCTTGAGACGGCGAACACCGTGGAGATGGTGAATGATTGACACGTTCTTAAGACTCTGAAAGATGTAAACGATGTGTTAATTTGTCAATATAAAAAAATAAATAACATATTACTATAGGCGGCTGTCCATTAATTGACTTCAATCATTTAGCAGGGTGTTGTAAGTTTTCTTGAAAATAGTTAGGTGCTCTGTAATCTAATTTTTTTTGTAAGAAAATTGCATGTAATAAAAAAAATTACACTTACTGTTCAAAGGTACTTCTTCATCTGAAGAAGTAACGGCCTCATTTTGAGTTTCCTCATTTTCAGTTGTATCCACATTAGATTGGATTAATCCTTTCTCGCAATAATGTTGCGCCTCGTTCAAAGTCTGCAGGTTCTCCTTTTGAATTGTAGCCCTGTATTCTTTATACTTGTACCCAATTAGAGGATCACAGGTGTGGATTAGAGTTTGAAGTAATTGCGATGAGCAATTATGTGGCAATTTATATTGCTCATTTTCTGTCCTCCAACATGATGGCACATAGTCGATATCTTCAATATTATTTTTGTTTTTATCATGCCAAATGATTACGTCCCACATACTGAGGAAGAGGAGTGTTATGAGTAGGTAAGTAGGTACTATGAATCTCAGAACAAAACATTTGTGAAAATGATTTAACTTGTTGATAAAGCGATATTAAGTCCAAATTAGTAAGAAAATATACAATAGACAAAGGAAGATATCGAAGTCGGGTCGGAAAATTGTGACCTTTTAGGGATAAATGTTTTTATATTCTGATCATAATAGTTTTGTACAATTTTTTTCAAAGTGGACGCTACCCTTTTAAATGTATTTTACATAATTTAAAAACTAAATATATCGCTTGAGTCGGCTTGAGCGATTTTTTCAAAGAAAATAACAAGAATAAAATGTGTTTATACATGAGAGTACATAGATTATATTCGTGTTTGAGAGTATACATAGATTATATTCGAATTTTTTCACGTTTTTCCGGAAAACTGGAAAATTGCATATGTGTAAAATGTCAATTATCTGGTTACTCTGCAATTTTCAGAAAAAAAATGTTGTTTGGCATATTTTCCATACGAAGAAAACATGAAAACCAAAACATTTTGCTTTTCCGAAAATTTACATTAAAAAAATATTGGTTTTTATGTTTCTCCGTATGGAAAACATGATATCAAACAACTTCTCTTCCTACCATATTTTTCGTAAATTTACAAGGAAACGAGGTAATTGACATTTTATAGATATGCAATTTTCCGAAAAATCATGTGAAAAAATCCGATTATAATCTATGTACTCTTATGTAAAACGTCATTTTAAACACATTTTATTCGCTTTTTTTGAGAACTCGCTCTGGAGCGTTTTTTTCGTTAAAATTCATATTTAAAAGGGTAGCGCCCATTTTGGAGATTTTTTTACATCACTATCGCGATCAACGCATTTTTATTTAACATATAATAAAAACATATTTATCCGAAAAAGAGCAAAATTTTCCAACCCTATCTCGATCTCTCCCCCTCGTCTATTATAACTATATGTAATGACATAATTAGATAATATACAACTATTTACAACGGGTGTGGTACGAACAACAAAAATAAAATCAGTTTTTACTTGTATGTAGCATTGCAAATGCCACATAAAAACGCTTATGGATTTCATGAATTACAACCATTTTAGTGACAATATCATTTTCTGTAATATGTAAATATGTAGGGCCTACATGTTTAAACGTATACACGCCAATAATAGACGAATTAAATGGACAAGTAAAAAAATTGTTGATATGTTCACACTTATAACCAAAAATTTGATTTGCAGCAATCGATGTAATTTTTATAATGGATCCATCGCGAATTAGGATGAATCCATCTTTACTGTTTATTGAAGATATACAAAAACTTGAAAGTTGCATTTCGGTATCTAAAGTCACTTTATTTTTTTCATAAAATAAGGTCTTATTTTCTGATAATCTTCGCACAACTTGGGCTAAAGGCCGGTTGGGTGTTCTTATCATTTTAATAATTTTCCCCAAATAACTTTCAAAAGAGAAACAACTAACTCTGTCTAAAGAGGCCTGAAAATAATCAGCACCATCGGGAATATGTAATACACTGTGTACGTTGTATGTAGTCGTTAACTTTCCGTAAATTAATCCGAAATCTTTTACGAAATCTGTCATTAAATTTCGTGCACAATTCACGTCATGCGTTGAAATATTTTTTGAGAGCAAAATTCTAAGTGCACAGTGATATAGTAAAAAATGATTATATAATTTGAGTTCTAAAACGTCTTTTAAGACAATAGGCCCCACATACAAAATAAATGTTCTCAATTCAGTAACTTTCCAGTGCTCAAGCTCATTTAAAGATCGTGGTTTCCTACTGAATTCGGAGGGAACGAAGTCGCGTGTGTATAGTAAATATTCCGACACTTTATTTTTTATGTGTACGGGTAATTTGTATTTACCAGTCTCCTTGAACCAAAGCCGCAGCATCACTCCTATACAACAAAGATGCATATAATCTAACGAAAATACATGTACCATATTCATGCTATTAATCCTTGTAAGAGGACTAACACCATTGTGATGCAATTTCTGTTCCTGATTTCGAAAGCTTTGATTACTGCGAAGCCGGGAAGTTTTTGAACTGTGCACCATACGACGCTGAATGCTTTCTCCTTTTTGAATACATCTTTCACAGCCGTAAGTTCCATTGTGACCAATTATGACTTTTATGTATGCCCGAGCCGGTGCATCGCAAGTAATGCAAAAAAGTTCTATTTTGTAAAGTATTTCATTAAAAGACAAACCTTCGTTGATCAGTGATTGTAATTCGTTTACGAATTTGTCTAAAAATCTGTTTAAATTTGGATTTGAATCCCCACAATAAAGCTCAATTGCGAAGGGATGAACATTAAAGTCAGGAATATTTATTTTGCCAAGAATAGGCCAGAACTGCTTATTGGAACTTCTGCATACTGGAACGCCGTCAATATTAAAAATAAGTTTTAAGGTGTTATTTTTAATTTTAGATTTTACAATGTCGGACGACAAAAATGGAAGTAAACCGGCAGTTATACCAAGGTATACAAATTCTCCCTCCTTTCCTGTAACGTCACTCATTTTTTTAATATTTGTGTGCCTAACAGTGCCCAATAGGGATCTTGCATCAACAGGTAAATTTAAATTGAAATGTTCATTTAATCCTTTTAAAAGTGAATTAATTTGTATGTGGGGAACTCGAAATTGAGCAGCGTATTGCTTTAAAAAGGACAAAACATTATTGGAGGTATTAGACATATAGTTTTGTGTAATATTTAGATTTGTATTACTAACTCCCTCTTCCCCAGCTGCTTCTTCTATTTCTTCATCAGAATTTTTTAAATCACATTCATATTCGTAGTAATATTGGTATACATCCTCATATTCATCCACAAATTTGGGACAATCATCCTCATATTCATCCATAAATTCGGGACAATCATCCTCATATTCATTCATAAGGGCGAGACAATTATTAGGTAAAGATTCATCATAATCACAAAAAATATCATGCTTTGGATCAAATCGGTTAAATTGGATTGAGTTTTCGATCTCATCTGTACAGTTTGTGTCAGCGAAATCTGGAGATGAAAAAGAATCAAGATTTGCAAGATCTTCACGAGCCATTTTCTTGTGATATCTATATTTGCCCAATAAGATTGTTTGTCAGACATGACTAAACTGCAAAAATACAAAAAAAAGAAAACAATTACCACCATATGTAGAACGCAGACGAGTCGAATTTCAACATAAATCTGCCCTATTCCTAATGAAAAAGGTCCATTTTAATATGAAATGCATTTGATACTTTAGAAATCTAATGAACAGCAAAAATTATTGAGCACGTTAATTGTTAACCACATTTTTTCAAGACCATTCACATCTCATTTGAAAACTCCATTCAAACTGGGGTGAGAATAAGCCTTATAGTTCTTGATAATTACAAAATTTCACATACTTTTTAGTGGTATTAACAAAACATTTTTACTGAATAAAACCTTTTTTTCATTTAAGTTTTTTTCTAACAATTGAATTTTTGTGATATAAATTTTGTTCAGTTTAATTATTATTCATATATTAAAGGAAATATAAAAAAATAACTAATTTTAGGTACCTAAATTTCATATCTGACCTCTAGGGCCCCCAAGTGCTGAGGATCCCCCTCATTGCGGGTAAGTCCGCTACGCCGCTGAGCCTCATTATTATGGCACGGCTCGTTCGTCAATGACAGAACCAAAAAAATATTAATTATAGGTCATATATAGCCAATATTAAGAATATATTAGTTTCTACACATTACGCCAATATTGGTTAAATATAGATACTTCTCGTATTAGGAATGATTTTGACACAGAATTTCTGGAATCTTAGCTATAGTTACAGTAGGTGTACCTATGCAAAATTTCAGTTAAGGCAGTTAACTGCTCGGCGGTTTTGGCTTCACAGACGTACGGACATCAGACTAAAAATGGTTGAAAATAATTCAGGCAACCCCAAAACATGTATATCTGTTGACTTTAAATGATTCCATTATTTTTCTTCGTATAATAGGAGTCAGAAAGTAATTAGTTGCATCAAAATAAATAATTCAGTAAATAATTAATCTAAGATCAGATAATATAGTAGTGTCTAATTATATTATATGATTTGATTGATTTGTAAAAATACTACTACTACTACTACTACTACTACACCCGTCGTGAAATACTTCTATATTAAACTGAGCTGAGCAGGGAACAAATACGGCAAGAGTTTATAAAAATGAAGAAAATAATCACAAACTTAACGATGTTGGGTATTAATTACTACTGGAATAGAATCATGCACACTTACCTATTAAATTGCTGCAGTTTTCACAAACTGTACACTATTTTTTATTAAAAATTTGCGGCACACAAAGAAAATACTGTTTACCCGGCATTTGGCAAACGGCAAATATGGCAGCGGCAGAAGCATGCAAATGGACCACATTGCGCGGCCGCCAACCTGTTGATTCTTCATTCTACGCTATGATTGGTCGCCGCACGAACACACCACCGTTTCTGTAGTTATTTACAATTTGCTATGAGCGGTAAACTTAAACTGGAAACATATTTTATTTTTATTAATTTTACACGACAGTAACGGGGAATGTTTAGACAATTGTTTTTACATCATAGCCTATGTGTATTTTTATCAGTGACACAACCAAATGGCAGCAGACTAAAATAATATAAGAGTCATATATGACCAATATTTGAAATCTATATTAGATCCAACATATTGCGCCAATATTGGTAAAATAATGTTAATATTAAATCTGATTTGTCAATCTTGGTGAAATATTGGATATTTATTGAATATATATATTGAAAATATCGCTAAAAATCATATAGATACAATATTGGCTAAAGCTGACATATATTGGCCCGGTATACAATGTTGGTAACATTGTACCTATATCTATCCAATATGTTGTGCTACAGGGGTGACGTTTCGAAAAGTAATGCCTTTCCGTTTTCAAAAAAAAGCTTTGAAAACGGAAAGAGATTACTTTCCTAAACGTCAGCAAAATATATTATTTCTGTGTTTATTCCGATTTATATTATTTGCAAAACATAACCTCTGATTATTCCTTTGGCGTAAACGTCACGGTTGCAGAGGCTTTTTTCCAATAATTCTATTATTTTGTAGATTCGGTGATTTATTTTTGAAGAGGACAATAATACATGTGGTAGAAAACCCAAATAATAGGAAAGAGTATGAAAAAAGTAATGTTTAATTTAAGAGATAATAAAATTAATAATGATTGATTTTGTAAGTTAATGTATGTGTAAGTCATTTACGGGTTCTTTTTTATTATTTTATAAAGTATGTGAAAAATATATAAAATATGTGCAAAATATTGTTAATAGTTAACTGATAGGGTTGTAGAAATACTACGCGTGCTTTACTTCACGAAATATATTCATCGACTGCCCCTCAAATCATACATATTATTGTTTTTACATAAGCCTCAGTCATCAATAAATTGAACTAAAAACTAGACAAAACAATACGACCAGTATGTGATTCATTTTATGAAAAACGATACAAGATTATGTTTTTAGAAGGATATATTTATAATGTAGCTTAAAGTAATATATATAGTAATATACAGGGTGATCATTCAACATTCGGTCATCCTGCTTGATCTTTGAGGGAACGTGTTAGGTATCTTTTTGGCTTGCCCATTTGGAGTTTTTCTGAAACAAGGAAAATGTAGCAGGAAATAATTCTTATAGATAACTCCAAAAGTTTTATATATATATATATTTTGTTATATTATGTTCCTTCTAGCAAGCCATGACTTTCGTTTCTTTTTCGTTCACCTTCTTGCAGGTCTCTTTTTTAATTCACCTTCTAGCAGGTCTCTTTTCAAAATTTGGGGATATCAATATTTATATAATTATTAAATACATCGGATATTTATAACATATATTCGATACGCACACATATATACATATATATCATACGCACAAACACATATACATATATATGGAAATCCTTATATATCTTATTTCATAAGTTATATGTAAATGTTGTAACGAAGCATTTTTCGTTACTGAAATCTGCATAAAATTTATATTTAATTGTACTTTATATAATTATGTTTCTTGTTTTCGGTACCGCCTTAAGCAACTTACTGTATATTATCCGAAAATATTCACTATTTGTATACCTGAGTATTTATTTAAAGCAGCAAATATTGGTAAACAGAATTATTGTTTATTGTTTGGCGTAATTAATTCAATAATTAGTTATCTGTGGCCGATTAAATCCGTTTCTTTTTCGTAGTTGGTTAGAATAATTATTTGAAACCGATTCTGTACATTACAAAATTCAGAATACTTTATTTATACTAACCAACGCGCGTAATAATAATTTACCGGTAGTTTAATAAATTGATATAGCCGTCCTCGCTGGTTTGTATTCAATACAGTGGGCCATGCGCGATACTAGAGCACGTGGGACTCCTCGCGTTGCCCCGCGTGGGAACCTGGCTATAAAACTGACCGAAAACTCCTGTAAAATCAGAATTTGTTCCAATTCTCGAAACAACCAGACGTCTACCAGCTGCCCAGGGTCCACTGCTGCGATTGTAAAGAGTAAGAAAACTTATATATATTTGGCTAGTGCATTTATTATTCCGTATTTATTCTGATTGAAATTTTTATCCTGTTCGAATATTTTTGGTATTTATTTCATATTTACTGACTTACATTTTTATACTTAACTGTTTGAATTGAGACTTTGTAAGTTGGCGAGTACAAACATAGATTATTTTTATTAAATTTTATTTTCTCTTAAACTGATTGCCAATTTTCTGATATTTAACTCGAATTAGATACTGTTGTCGAGGCCAAAAAAGGCTATTTAAATTAATTAAATTCAATCAATAAGTCACAATTTATAGCTTAGCATTGTTACACATTCATATCTCAGCTCGAATTAAATACAACGCAATAGACGCGCTAAGTGTATATCAACGTTTAGATTCCCGTCCGCCTCGGCATGACTGGGCGGGTCCAACACGACGCAGCAGGCGGCCCCGGCCGCTCATCCGGCACACAACGTCTAGAACGCCAGCCGACCTAACGTTCGGAGCTCCGTCCGTCCCAAAAGTTACAGGATCGCGGCGAGGTTCCAGCAGCGGCAGTTCACTCCGAGCAGCCAACGAGTCAACATCTACCAGTCCACTTCGAGCAATCATCCAGATCTTCAAGTCTCAACCTGACGGACCAATACCAGCACGGCGTCATAGCTACCAGCGTAGTTATACCCTGCAGCGTGGAGGAGAAAGGCCAGCTTACTTCAACAACTCATCTACAATCGTGTCGTGACTTTCAACTCGTTCCGAAATTAAGTGTTAGCTCAGCAAAAGTTAGGGGTAAAATTCAAATTAAATTAAATTGTGCAACGAACGTCGCCAGAGTTCTGCTTAACGTTACAATTTATTGGATCTCCGACTTTTATTTCTGCGATTCGTTACATACCAGGCAAAAGCGCCTATATATATGCACAAAGTGGGGTACCTTGTTCCAAAAGCGGTTCAAGTGTATGACAACTTACAAGTTGCAACAAGGGGGTAGCAGCAATACCCTCCGACAATCAGAAAATCGTCAAAACCATCACAGAACTTCAGAAATCGGCCCTGAGAACTCGTCCACCTATCACAGATCTACGAAACACTACTCACGAGGCTGCTGGCGCCCTTCAACTTCAAAAATTTGCAGTCTCTGACAAAAAACATTTTTATTTTTCACACATCAACCCTAGTTTTCGTAGACATGTCGCCCAACTAAGGGGCTTTTCAACGGAAGAAGACTAATAATAAAACACAGTGCAAGTGCCGTTTAAAAACTAAAAACGCGTAAACTTAAGTGCAGTGAGTGTCGCCAGGACAGGTAAGCAACTGCGATTATTGTAACACTCTCCATAAATTGCCTTATATTATTTGACTGCTATAAACTATAAACTATTATGAATGATAATACACCAATTATAAATACGGCACGCCGCACACGTCTCGGCACCATATATAGTCAACCGGACGGTGACACGAACCCATATAGGACGAGTACAAATAATTCACCGAACATGGAGCACAACGCCCAGCAATACAATTTCGAGCAACCCAGGACTCTGCAAGCGTGAAGGGATGACTACAACTACACTACAACCACCAGCAATTTTTCCCGAACCACGTCCATCGTGTAGGCTCACCCAATCAGCATATACCCCTGAGCCGCAACAACCAGCAAACCAACCAAACGTACCGAGCTCAACAACCATTCCCACACAACCGATCACGCAAGCACCCATGCAGAATATGGAGAACGCTTTCTCCAGTATGGCCACTACATTCATGCAAGCATTGCAGCAGATTACACAGCAAAATTCTCAAGATCGTGCATCAAGGATCAAGCCGGTACACACATTCAGCGGCCAGGACCATGAAGACCCAACAGCGTTTATCCGGAGGATGGACCAACATTTTAGGCGCACCAACATCAGCGACGAAGGTGACAAATTAAACATTGTCATCCAGCAGCTACGAGGCGACGCTGCGAGGTGGTACGAGCCGTACCGCAATCTGATCGACAACTACAACACTTTCGTGGACCGGATCTACGACAAATACGACTCCACTACAACCATCACCCAAAACACAGCGAAGCTGTATGGGGATAAACAAGGCGCTGACGAAAACGCCGAATTATTTATCACAAAAAAATATTGTCTGTTCAATCGTTTGGAGCCTGAGAAGGGGGAGCAGCACAAGGTAGCAACGATCCTGGACCAGCTTCGTCCCGAAGTGAGAAGTCGTTTGAGGGGAGCCACAATCCGCTCCACAGACGAACTTATTCGGCTCGCAACCCAGATCGAGACCGATATTAAAGAAGATGCCAAGGGACAATGGAAACACTACAGGCCTCGTCCAGAAAACACGCAAGTTAGCACGACACCTCGTGACAACAATACTAGAAGAATGGACCGACCAGTGTCCAGTACGACAGCCACGACGTCCCAAGGAGTCACTCAAGCAACACAAAATAGACAGCCGCCATCACCATGCCGCCACTGTGGGGGGTGGCACTACAACAGAGACTGCCCAAACAGGCAGCCCACTCAATCACAACAATCACAACCACCCCAGCAGCGACAACAAGCACCTGCTAGGCAACAACAGACGCAACAACAACCACCGCAGCAACACACCCAACAGCCAAAAAACTCTTTCATGGCTGGGGAAAATCCACAACGCCGTCCCCTGAATACGGCCCCGCAGCGGCAACAAACACTACAAGAGGTCGTCGAGACGACACCACAGCAACAACGCCAAGAATAAATTCGCGTCAAGCCATAAACACCATCACCTATAATACATATCGAAATTATTCACAAACATACGATTTAAATCCATTATTTTCTAAAAACTTTGGCAAACCTGAGTACAGATCAATAGGTATTCAGACGTCAAACCAAGAAATTTTGCCTTTATATAGTGCATCGCACTTAAAATATTTATTTCGCATAAACATTACTATAAATAACCACGAGGGCACAGCCCTGATAGATTCCGGCGCCGCAAGTAATGCCATTAGATCAGATTTAGTTGAGGACCTGCAAAAGAACAGTACCAAGCAGTTATTTTCGCTCGCATGCGGCAGTGAGACATACGAATCATTAGGCACACTCGATTTAAATACAGCATACAAGAATTACATTCCACAGAAAATTTTCAAGTTTTCACTAATCTAAACGAAGAAGTAATTCTAGGCGCTCCGTTTCTAAACCAGGAGGACGCCACGCTAGATTACAGTCGCAAATGCATTTACGTAGGTGTCGAACAAAGACACACAATTTATTGTAACCCGGCCACGAGGGCTCAAATATCAAATAATAACATACCCGAGAATCTAATAATTCCGGAAAACCACAAATCGGCTTTGACACCACTATTCTGTGAGTTCGCGGATCTGTTTGACGAAGTTCCTGCCAAGGCGACCACAGATAGTGTACAACATACAATTAAATTAACGTCGAACAAAATAATACACCAGAAACCCTACCCACTGTCTCCAGAAAAGAAAAAGATTCTTAACGAGCAGGTAGAGGAAATGTTGGAAGCCGGAGTTATAGAGCCAAGCCGCTCCCAATATAGCTCGCCACCGGTTCTAGTACAAAGGCCGAATAAAAAGCCTCGTTTTTGCATAGACTATCGTAAGCTGAATGAAATAACCGAATGCGAATTTTCAGTCTTACCCAAAATTTATGAAACTATTAAAGACTTTGGCAGAGCCAAGTATTTTACATTATTAGATTTGAAAGCTGGATACTGGCAGATACCCATGGACTGCCAGTCTAAACAATATACTGCCTTTACGACGCCAGACGGCGCGTCTTATCAATTTACCGTTATGCCTTTCGGGCTGAAAACAGCGCCGGCCACCTTCCAAAAATTTATGGTGCGAGAGGTACTAATCGGTTTTTTACATAATTTTGTTAATGTGTACCTAGATGACATAATTATTTACAGCGAGACCATCGAAGACCACGTAAAACACTTAAAACTCGTATTCGAAAGGATAAGGACGCATAATCTACATATATCCCCGGAGAAGTGCTCGATAGCTGCCGAACAGTTGGACTACCTCGGTCACCACATTCGAGGAGCCACAACGGAACCACAGCAAAGGCACATCGACGCTATTTTAGATTTCACGCCTCCGCAGACAAAAAATCAACTACAAAGCTTTTTGGGAACGTGTAATTGTATTCGCGAATACATTCCGAATGCGGCACAATTAACAAGACCACTGACACAGCTCTTGTCAAAGACGGTAAAGTACAAATGGACGCTTGAGTGTCAAGAAGCGTTCGAAAAGCTCAAGACGATAATATTACGAGAACCGCTGGTATTGCATCGACCAGACTTTTCGGAGCATTTTTATTTGCAGACCGATGCCTCACTCCGTGGACTCGGCGCCACGTTATATCAAAAAGACAAGCACGGGAACAAACTTGTGGTATCTTACGCCAGTGCGACGCTTACAAAAGCTGAGCAGAAATATCACGTCAATGAATTGGAGGTTTTAGCCACACTTTGGGCTATTAAAAAATATAAAATATATCTGGAAGATAAACCTTTTACTCTGTTAACAGATAGTAAGGCACTTACATGGCTACAGAAGAATAAAGACAGCAAGACGAAGCTGATGCGCTGGTCTCTGCTGTTGCAAGAGTATCAGTTCGAAGTCGTCCACTGTCCAGGGAAGGACAACGAATTGGCAGACTTCTTAAGCAGAAACCCCAGTCCTAACGATGAACACGAGCCGATCGAAGAGCGGAAGCTGCTACCTCCTCCATTCACCCACCAGGCCGACGAAGCGTCGTCAGCAGAGCCAATGCGCGTGATGGATCACCTGCAGTTGTACGGAGAAGTAGTCCAAGCTCAAAATCGCTCCAGGAACATTCGAGACAACATCATCTTGTGGAACGCCATCGATCACAACGGGCCACAAAACAGCAAAGAAGCCACGTTTCACAGAACACACCGAGTAGCAGACAACCTTCTCTGGCGAAGATATCAGGGACGCGAGCTGCTCATTCTTCCCCGAAGTATGGTCACGAAAACCATACGCCAATTTCACGATGGCACCGACGCAGCGCATCCCGGCAGGGATGAAACCCTGAGAGCCATCACACAACGTTACCACTGCAAGAACTTACATAAGCACGTCTCAAGGTATGTACAAAATTGTATAATCTGTTCCACAGTGAAGTCCCGGCAGAAGCAGAGGAGCGCCCCGCAGCAGGCACATAGTCCGAGCAGTCCCTTTGAGACCATCAGCATCGATGTACTGGGACCCTTCCCGGAGACGAGGAACAAGAACAGGTATGCCCTCAACATTACCGACGTGTTTACCAAGTGGGTCGAAGCCAAGGCCTACCCAGAGGTAACGGGAAAGACAGTAACCAAATATCTCGAGGAGGAGATCGTAACCAGGTACGGCTTACCAAAAACTTTAATTTCAGACAATGGTACCATCTTCCGGGGGGCTACGCTTACACGATGGTGCGAACGACAGCATGTGAACCAGATGTTCTCACCCATCTATCATCAACAGGCGAACCCGACAGAAAGGCGCGTTCAAGAACTAAAGAAAATCTTGCGAGTCATGCTCCAGGGAAAGCAGCAGTCCAGCTGGGACGGATATCTGCATAAGGCGCTCCAAGTATTGCGGACGCGATACAACGCCGCGACCGGTATGACACCTGCAAAAGCAGTCTTAGGTTACGAATTGCCCAGGCAAGGAGAGTGGGACACCCCGCAATATCGCACGTTGCGTCGCGAACCTGCTCCTCCACGCCGTCAGCGAAACCGCCAGATCTACGCGCGGCAACTTAATTTTCAAACTAGATATGCTAACTCAGGGGTCGAACCCCCAATCACGTTTCAGATAGGCGACCAAGTCATGACCAAGGTGCACGTTAAGACAAAGAAGGCGTTTGGACCACTATGGACAGGACCCCACACCATAGCCAAGAAGCTCAGCGACGAGGTATACGAGGTGGACCGAGACGGCCACATCTCTATCACTCATGTGGACCACCTGCGACCAGCTCCCAGGGGGAACGAGGAAGCCGACTTCGCTAGTGAAACCGAGTCAGACTACCACGATGCCACGGACGTGGAATCCAACACCTCTGACCCAGATGACGACGATGACTGACAAGACCCTCAAGCGCGGGAGCCCCAGGAAGGCGTTCAACTACCCAACCATGACGATGCTCCCAAAGATGCGATGCCCGAGCCGCAGCCATCGACGAGCTCTAATGTTGCCAGCCGGCAACCCTTTGATTTGACTTTTTCAGATACCCCATCAACAAGTCAGCGAGCTGCCTAACCATCAACAGGTCAGCCAGCTGCCCAGCCATCAACAGGTCAGCGAGCTGCCCAGCCATCAACAGGTCAGCAAGCTGCCCAGCCATCTTTCCCCAGACGACGACGCCGAGCCAGACTTGTCGTCGTTGACCCATCCAGCCCCGGGCACCTCAACGAAGTGTCATAAGTGCCCAACGAACTATAGTGAGGACGCTCTGGTAGTGCCCACGTCAGAAAAACCATCGTTTTTAATTTTCATTTTTTTGCATTGTATAATTTTTATTTCGGGATTTTTACTTTTATTTATTGTTAGTAGTCGGTAAGAATTGAAATTGTTCATCACCATTCTAAAACTTGTTAATAAACTACGTAACAAGGTCAAGCAGAACTCTAACGCCGTCCTTTTCCAAAGTGTTGTCGAGGCCAAAAAAGGCTATTTAAATTAATTAAATTCAATCAATAAGTCACAATTTATAGCTTAGCATCGTTACACATTCATATCTCAGCTCGAATTAAATACAACGCAATAGACGCGCTAAGTGTATATCAACGTTTAGATTCCCGTCCGCCTAAGCATGACTGGGCGGGTCCGACACGACGCAGCAGGCGGCCCCGGCCGCTCATCCGGCACACAACGTCTAGAACTCCAGCCGACCTAACGTTCGGAGCTCCGTCCGTCCCAAAAGTTACAGGATCGCGGCGTGTCCACAAGCTGTGGCTCTCGGTAAAAAAATATTAGAGTCGTCGTGATGCGACGACTCTAAGCTGTGGCCGGGTGGCCGTAAAATGAAATCCAGCTCGGCGCTGGACTGGTTGAATCGATCCATTGCTTCGTTTATGAAGGTAAATACCGCGCTCTTGAAATTGAATGTGGTCTGAAAAGACCCGGCGTGCTTCCCTGCGAAGGACTCGCCGTAGGTGGCAGCCGTGAGATTAAAATTGGTTTAGGACAGACCCGAGCCAAAAGGGTCTGCCTAAAATAGCAAGGCTAAGTCCGTGAACCGGGGAGCTGGGCGTCGAGCGCCCGTGTGCAATCTCCCCTAGGTCCTGTCGTCCCTATCTGAAAATTTATAAACACCCGAATGTCTGAAGCTAATATCGTCAAGTCAATGATGCCCGGATTCTGAGTTAACTACGGAGAGCACCCCCTATACTGGTTGTCGCACAAGAGGTGGGGTCGCCGCGGTTAACTATATTTAGCCCGACGTGGCGAGTGTACAGCACAGTCGGCTGACAACGAGGACGTCGTTGTCGGCGACGATGATGTGTTCGACCAGCACGTTGAACGAGGCCACGAGGGTCCTCTAAGATGATGGAATGGAGCAGGGACTGGAATCCGGAGGTTGGTTTCTGTCTGTTACCAGACAGGCATCAATTTGGAACAGGAAGTCGGAGTTCTACTTGTTTCCCAAGCAGACATTAATTTGGAAATCAGGAAGCAGGCTTCTAACTCGTTTACCGAGTAGACATCAAAACAGGCGTAGGAATTGGAGTCGGAGCGTTGGTGAGGTTTTCTAGGATTGGATATGGATAAAGGAATCAGGTACCTGGTATCATGAGGCGAAGTTTGTGCTTAACGAATTTTCTTTTATGATTCCTTTATAAAACGTCGAAGTTAAAACGTAGCGTCGTCTTCTCCTCACATCCAAACGTCGTCGTCGTCATCAAATCAGCACTGCAGAAATGGCACTGCGTATGCCGGTAGGGAGGGCTCTGAAAAGAGCTCCCGGCTCATCTAATAATGTTTGTAGGTGGTATCAACGATTTCTTTAGAAAGGCTTTTTGGTGTGTAGGTTTGTACACCACCAAAATGCGAGCGAGCGTGGCCAAATAAAATAAATAAAATGTTCAAAAGGTTAAAACCGTGAAGCGGGCGATACGTGAAGTTAAAATGATTATGTTGGATGACTACTGAGCCATGAGAACAAACTATGCAGAAACGCGAGGTACTGAGCCGTGAAGTTACCTCGATGAAGGCCCTGGATCGACTGGCGAGCTCTCAAATTTGCGTTTTATTTATATGATTGACGGGGAGCGAGCTGGCCTCTGATTGGCCCGGCGGCCGAGAAGAAGGTGGGGCTTCGCCGACCTTTATATACTGAACGCTACGTCCGCCGGTGACTCATTCCCGCCAAAAGTGTTGTTGCAATAACATCGTGAGTCATGCAAAGTCTGAGTCATGCAAATGCAAATTAGTTTAGGATGGCTCTGAGATTAATATGATTGATTAATACTGAAATAAAAGGCTTAGTTTTCATGTCCTGTTTGCGATCCTGCATATTTATATTCTCATGTTATTTTTGGCCTCTCATGAATGAGGTGATAGACGCGTGTTGAAAGATTTTAAGTTTGAATGAAATGTTTGTTTAAATTAATTCGGGCCTGATGGGCCCGAAATCACGCCCCTCTCGAAGTTCGGTGGTGGTGATAAGTGTCTAATGTTATTCTGTTGTGTCTGTCTGTCTTAACCCCTCTGCAAACACGTCCGCGAACCGGTTGATGGCGTGTGTATATCTTTCTTTGTCCTCGGCCGGGACCTGGTGTTCCGTCAACGCCACTGGTGCGTACTTCGCACGTCCCAACTGGCTCTGGTTACTCCAGAAGGCGCTCTGCCTAGCGGCCCGTCCGAATTACACACATTTGTTCGAGAAATCAATGACCGCGTCCTCGCGAACCATCCAATCCCGGCCTAGAACGATATCCTCCGATAGCTCCTCTAGGACTTGAAAGTGAAGGGGCATCGCTGTGCTCCCGATAGTAATGATATCGCGGTATCCACCGAGCGATTTGATGAGGTTACGAGGGTCCGCTTGTTGCACCGTTACACCGGCCTCGTCGAAGGGCCCGTTCCCCGCTATGGCCGCGGCGATGAACGAGTTGCTCGCTCCGGTGTCCAGCGGGCATGCACGCGCCTGTTGCCGATCGTCACGATCACCCGGGGTTTGCTATCCCTTGCGCCGAGAGGGCAGATGCTGCTTATCTCGTAATGATGTCCGCGTGTCGCGGTGGCGTCATCCCCGTGTGCGGAAGAGCGTGGTGAATGATGATGGGGCGAGAGCTGAGGGCTGACTCGCCCCTCTCTTAGTTTTCCGGCGTTGGTTGCACCTCGGCGGCCTGGATGGCCGGGCGCTGGCTACGTGTAATGTTGCCGCGGTTTGGGCATTCATTGTTGAAATGGCTAGGGTTGCCACAATGCCGACACGGTGATGGCGGCAGTCGCCTATTAGGGGGTCGTTCCTATATCTGAGGTGTCGCGGTGCGTGGTGTATTGTTTTCCGGGCGCGGTCGCGGCTGTTGAGGTTGTCTCTGACGATGAGCCTCGTCTAAGTCCTCCTCGGTGCCCGACGCAGCTTGGATGAATGCGTCAATATTTGAAAAGTTTCCCCGGCGTAAGAAAGGCCGCAATTCCGGCGAGAGCAGCTCCGTAATCTGCCGAATTTCTGTCGCTTCGTCTACCTGGACCCGCAGTCTCCGGTACATAGTATGCTTCAGCATAATGAATGCGGCCGCGCGCAGCGTTGGTTTCTGTTTCTCCCCGAAAAGGCTTGCCATCATGTTGCTCAGGAGAGCCGGGTCGTTGAAACGCACAAGAAGCCGTTCCGCGAACGTGTCGAACGTCGGGCGCTCGCAACGATAGATCGTATGCCATTGTTTGGCCTTCCCATTTAGGCAATTTGCCGCGAGTCTCGCCTGGTCCGCAGGCGGTGTCCGCTGTCGCGCGAAAATGACTCTCAAATCTTCAATGAACAACTGGGGATCTTTCCAGTTGTCTCCCGCGAACGTCGGCCACTGTACCGTTGTTTGTGTGGCGTCTATCCTGCTTATCAGGTTCGTCATCGCGCCAATCAGTTCCGCCGTTATTGTTGGCGTTTGTGTTGCCTCCGCCGTGGCTGGCGTGTTTGTCCGTTTTGCCGAAGTAGTTAGTGTGGTTTGCCCTACGCGGTACTCGAACTCCGTCGGCGACGCGACCGGGAGCAGCGTTCGCGGAGTGACATTCACCTCCTGGTGTTTATTAAAACTGGTTTGCTCAGCAACGTCTACCCGTCGGTGTCCGAATACTTCGCAGTGACTTCCCGCGCAAATGGGGCTACAGTCTGTAGCTGGAGCCGGTGCTCCGCAATTTCTCGATGCGACGTGGGTCGTTTGTGTCTCTGATGGAGAGTGATCAGTCGGGCGCCACAGAGTTTGTGGCGAACTCAGAACCGTCGTAGAATTTGCCGGCTGGGCACGTGTGCGTTCGTGAAAATCATCAAAATTTTCTGGCCCCACGCCTTGGACGCCATGTCCACAAGCTGTGGCTCTCGGTAAAAAAATATTAGAGTCGTCGTGATGCGACGACTCTAAGCTGTGGCCGGGTGGCCGTAAAATGAAATCCAGCTCGGCGCTGGACTGGTTGAATCGATCCATTGCTTCGTTTATGAAGGTAAATACCGCGCTCTTGAAATTGAATGTGGTCTGAAAAGACCCGGCGTGCTTCCCTGCGAAGGACTCGCCGCAGGTGGCAGCCGTGAGATTAAAATTGGTTTAGGACAGACCCGAGCCAAAAGGGTCTGCCTAAAATAGCAAGGCTAAGTCCGTGAACCGGGGAGCTGGGCGTCGAGCGCCCGTGTGCAATCTCCCCTAGGTCCTGTCGTCCCTATCTGAAAATTTATAAACACCCGAATGTCTGAAGCTAATATCGTCAAGTCAATGATGCCCGGATTCTGAGTTAACTACGGAGAGCACCCCCTATACTGGTTGTTGCACAAGAGGTGGGGTCGCCGCGGTTAACTATATTTAGCCCGACGTGGCGAGTGTACAGCACAGTCGGCTGACAACGAGGACGTCGTTGTCGGCGACGACGATGTGTTCGGCCAGCACGTTCAACGAGGCCACGAGGGTCCTCTAAGATGATGGAATGGAGCAGGAACTGGAATCCGGAGGTTGGTTTCTGTCTGTTACCAGACAGGCATCAATTTGGAACAGGAAGTCGGAGTTCTACTTATTTCCCAAGCAGACATTAATTTGGAAATCAGGAAGCAGGCTTCTAACTCGTTTACCACCGAGTAGACATCAAAACAGGCGTAGGAATTGGAGTCGGAGCGTTGGTGAGGTTTTCGAGGATTGGATATGGATAAAGGAATCAGGTACCTGGTATCATGAGGCGAAGTTTGTGCTTAACGAATTTTCTTTTATGATTCCTTTATAAAACGTCGAAGTTAAAACGTAGCGTCGTCTTCTCCTCACATCCAAACGTCGTCGTCGTCATCAAATCAGCACTGCAGAAATGGCACTGCGTATGCCGGTAGGGAGGGCTCTGAAAAGAGCTCCCGGCTCATCTAATAATGTTTGTAGGTGGTATCAACGATTTCTTTAGAAAGGTTTTTTGGTGTGTAGGTTTGTACACCACCAAAATACGAGCGAGCGTGGCCAAATAAAATAAATAAAATGTTCAAAAGGTTAAAACCGTGAAGCGTTGGATGACTACTGAGCCATGAGAACAAACTATGCAGAAACGCGAGGTACTGAGCCGTGAAGTTACCTCGATGAAGGCCCTGGATCGACTGGCGACGCCAATATCCATTGGCTTGATGACGGTCTCGATAACTAGGGCCGAGTAGGACTATTACTCTTTGCTCCTAGATTATCTCTGTAGACCTGGACCGGCCTTCGTGATAGGTGGACCCGCTTACTTCTACCAGACCCAGCCCGCAAATGCGAGATGTGTCGTGGTATTTTCTGCGGACCTCCCCTGGTCCTGGCTCTTCAACCTCGCTGGCAGAGGTCTCTTCTGCCGCTCTTCTTGTCTTGATATTTTATTTCTTCGCCAGCTTGTCACCCCCGTGGGTAGTCATCGGTCTAGTTGGGTTTTAGGAAGTTTTGGCTGGGATTGACTGCCGGTACGTAGGACACAGTAATGGTGTGTCCTACCCCGGATCATCGGAAAGGTAAGGATATGAGCTGTGTAGCTCGGGAGTGTGGAGACCCTAAGTGCTTTTTTAGCACTTTCGGACTCCACGGAGCAGGTAGGACAACGGGCGTTGGACGGTATGTTGTCCGACGCCCGCAAGGAGGTTGGGTTTGGGTAGAAAAACGTCATGTCTCTGGTAGTGGTGGTCCGTCCTGGGGTATCTGAAACAGATCGGTTAGCGGGAAATATAATTTATACTCACCCGTTGTCCAGAAGCTGTACCCTCGGCCGTTTGTGCCTCGGGGCGTCGGCAGGGCCGTAATCAGTGGCCTGTCTGATTAGCGGGTTCCCGTGCTCCTCTGCTTGGGCGTACAGCTTCTTCGCTCGTTCCCGGATGACTTCAGTGACCGTGGTGTACTCCAGATCTCTGACAATGTCTGCGTTTCTCACGTACCATGGTGCATCGACCGCCGTCCTGAGGGCGATGTTTTCCACTGCCTGGATTTTCTTCATGTAGGACTTTGCCTGGTAACCCCACGCTACCGAGGCGTACGTCAGCTGCGGCCTGATGAGGGTTTTGATAAGCGTGAGCTTATTCCTCAGGTTGAGACGGCTACCGTTTCCCATCATCGGGTAGATGAGGGCTCTTGTGCGCCGCGCCTTGGCTGTAATAGCGTCCGTGTTCTGTCTCCACGTTAGGCTTTTGTCCATGACCACGCCAAGGTATTTGACGGTGTCGTGCCATTGGATGTCCTCGCCGTTCATGGAGACGTGTCCTGTGGGAATTTCTTTCCGCACTCGTCTGAAGAGTATGGCTTGGCTTTTGTCGGCGTTGACGGCGACTTTCCACTTCGTGCACCATTCTTCCAGGAGTGTGGCCATTTCCTGGAGTTTTCTGGTTGCGTTCCTGGCTTTCCAGGATCTGGCAATTATTGCTGTATCGTCTGCATACAGGACCAGGGCTGTGTGGTCGGTCCTGGGGAGGTCTGAGGTGTAGATAGCGAACAGGTGCGGTGACAGCACCGAACCTTGCGGGACTCCCGCCTCCACGGTCCTGTAAGTGGAGAGTTGGTCCGAGATTTTGACCCTTAGCTGTCTGCGGTGCAGGTAGGACCTCACTAGTTTGACGAGTTCGATGGGGTAACCCATACTCATCATTTTAGCTAGGAGGCCGTCGTGCCAGACCCTGTCGAACGCTTTGGCAACATCTAGGAACAGCGCCGCGGTGACTTGACGCTGGTTGAACCCCTTAGTGATCTCCTCGGTGAGGCGAAGTACTTGGAGTTCGGTGGAATGTCCTGTTCGGTACGCGAACTGTTCATCCGGGATGATATTCAGCTCTTCTGTCTTTTCTGTGAGCCTCTTCAAGATGACCCGTTCTGCAACCTTGCTCATGGCTGGGAGGAGGCCTGTAAGAAGACGGGAAAATTAGTTCTTTCCCTGGTTTAGGGATCATAATGACGTCGGCCTTTTTCCACCTGGCTGGAAAATGCCGTAACCTTAACATTGCGTTTACGATGTTGACTAGCGCCGCTACTCCTTTCCTGGGTAGCTTTTTGAGAGCGATGTTTCCTATCTTGTCACATCCCGGAGCCTTTCTCGGCCTTAGGCTCCTAAGGATTTCCTTGACTTCCTCGAGGGTAGTCGGGCGGATGTGGTCGTCATCAGGCAGGCGGTGGATCCTACGTACTCTGCGCTCGACATCGTCCACCCAGTCCTCGTCCTCGTCATCGAGCTCGTTCTCTCTACACTGCAGTTCTAAGCTGTCGGCAAACGCCTCGGCTTTTTCCTGGTTAGTGTAGACGATCCCTCGCTCTCCGTGAATCGGGGGTATAGGTTTCCTCCGGTTTCGCAGGGCACGTTGGGTATTCCACATACTTCTGTCCTGTGGATCGAGTGACTCAAGGTGGCGTTGCCACCCCTCCTGACGGTGTTCTTGGAGGGCGGCTTTCACTCTTCGGCTGAGGACGTTATACTCCCTTCTGTCGGCGGGGAGCCTCGTCCTCTGAGCCCGTCTCTTGGCGCTTCTTCTATCCCTTATCAGCTGCCTGGTGACCTCTGGTAGTTTCGCCATCGGTGCTGGGTGTCTTCTTACTTCTGTTTCTGTCGTGCTGACCCTTATTGCTCCCAGGATCTGCTCCTCTAGGGTAATGACGGCCCTCTCAACGTCCCCCACGGTATCTAGCCTGGGAATTTGTGCAATGTACTGCTGCAGGTGCAGCCGGTACGATTCCCAGTCCGTTCGTCGCTTCGTGAAGGTAGCGTTGTCGTCACCCGCCTGTCCTCCTAGAGTTAGGAAGATCGGGTTGTGCTCGGTAGATCCCTCCGTTCTGGTGGAGATCTCCGCTTCGAGGGTCATCTCCTTTAGGATGGCTATGTCCAGTACGTCTGGCCTGTTTCTACCGTTGTCAAAGGTGGGCTGGACTGGTCCTACCACCAGCAGTTCGCCGGCGTGCTGTCCCAGGAACCGCAGCAGTTCTCGTCCTCGAGTGTTGGTTACGCCGCTGTTCCATTGCTGGGATTTGGCGTTAAAATCGCCAATTGCGACGACCTGTGTCCTAGCGGGTAGAATTGCGTCCAGGTCCCCCTCGGTTAGCGTGCTGTGGGGTGGCTGGTAACATGAAACCACTTGGACGTCGCCGTTTCGTGCTGTGGACACTACTACGGCGGTGGCATTCATATTTTCTAGCTCAGGTAGTACCGTCGGATGGTGGGCTATGGTCTTTTTAACGAGTAGAGCCACTCCTCTTGCGGGTCGCCGAGGTATGTTTACCCAGTCCATCCTGTACGTGTGGTATCCTGGGAAGTTGATCTCCTTGGCCGGGGTCATCTTGGTTTCCTGCAGTGCCATGACGTCTATATCGTACCTGGTCAGGAGCTCTTCGACTTCAAGTCTCCTTTGTTGCAGGCCGTTTACATTCCAGGCCGCCATCTGCAGGAATTCCGGTTTAATCTGTAAAGGCATTACAGATTAGTAAAGTTTGGCATTTGAGCAAAAAATGCACTCATCGCTGAGCACATTTGTTGCATCTGTGCTAGCACCGCTGTGAGGTTTTTGGCCTCTGGCGATGCTTGTTGTTTTGAGGCAGGGACGGTGTTCTGTCCTGCCTTGCTCTGGGCTACTTTTGCGTAGCTAGTGCCTGGCGCTACGCCGCCCTTCTTTGTTGAGGTCGTCGTCGGCCTCTGTACCGGCCTTTGAGTGGCGCTGGCTGATTGCTTGGGGTATTTTGGACACCCCTTGTAGCTGGCCGGGTGGGCCCCTTGGCAGTTCGCACACTTGGCCGGTTCGTATGCCTTCTTCTTGCAGACAGTCGTCCGGTGTGCCTCGCCGCACTTCACGCATTTCAGCTGCGCGGTACACCTGGATTGTCCGTGGCCGAAACGCTGGCAGCGGTGGCATTGGGATGCCGCTACCTTGGCTCTCTGTCTCTCTGTCCTTACGACTAGAGAGCAGCACCTCGTGACTTGGAGTATCTTGAACTGTACCTAGAAGAGGTATATAAGCAACTAGCAATCACGCACGGAAGGGTCTGCTTTGACTATACCAAGGCATGGCCCGACTGTTACAAGTTGGTGCGAAATGCCTAAAATCTTATATAAGAAGAAGAGATAGAGAACAATAATAATGCATACCTGAGAATTGCGCAGCTAAATGCTGCAAGAAGTGCAGTTGCTACGCATGAAGTAAGGAAGGTTGCACAAGAATTAAAACTCGATGTAGTGTGCCTACAGGAACCATATACGAAACAGGGAAAGCTACAGGGACTCCCGGTATCAACTAGGGTGATTAAGTCTGAGGCGAATCCAATGACAGCTATTATAATTTTCAACAAGCAGTTTACGATCACGACAGTGGGGAAATACACGGATGCCCACTGCAATTGTATAGAGCTTATCTCCAAACAGGGCAGAATGATACTGGTTAACCAGTACTTTCAGTTCAATCAAGAGATTGGACCCCACCTCGGGAAGCTGAGAGACATAGTGACGGAGTACAGCAATGTGCCGATCATAATTATGGTGGATGCAAACGCTAAATCTCCACTATGGAACAGTGGGGAAACAGATAGAAGAGGTGAGGAAATGGAGAACACAATAAATGAGCTGAGGTTGGAAATTATAAATGAGATAAGTGACATATCCACATATCCACATATCATGGCAGAGCCGGAGCCTCATCCAACATTGACGTTACAATGGCAAAAAATAGGATGGCTAACAAGATAATAAGGTGGACGATAGAAGATGGGGTCACGGTCAGCGACCATAACCTGATGTATGTAGAGATTGGGAGCATGAATAATAACAATGGTAATGCGACATCTAAGATGAAGTATAACCTGAGGAAGGCAAACTGGGATCTGCTTAGGCAGACTTACCGGGAGCAACCACCCATACAGGGAGGACACCCGGACGAGATGGCTAAGCAGATCAGCAAGAAGATTAAACAATCAATGGATAGAGCAATACCGAAGGTTAAACAGCCCGATCTCAACATAAACAATAAGGCTTGGAGTGAGGAATTAACCTTTCTCAAAAGAAGATCTCAGAGGCTAAGGAAGGTTTACCAACGATCGGTTGACGAAGAACAAAGAGCGATTAATTTGGAACAATATAGGATTTCCAAAGAGGAATACAGAACCAGATTATATGAAACTAAGAGGTCAAGCTGGCAAAAATTCGTCAACGATTGTATGGAAACGGACATATGGGGAACACCCTATAAAATAACAACTATGAAAATAAGGGGACCTGCCTTATTTTCTACGCTAATTAAACCAGATGGAACAGAAACAAAGGACTGGGAAGAAACCACCCAAACCTTGTTAAGTGAGTTATTACCATCTGACACAAGGGAAAATGAAACGGACGAACAGCGAGAAAAAAGAGAGAGAATGATAGACAGGTATAGAACTGAAATTCGGGCTCGTCCATTTAGTCGTCAGGAAGTAGAGGAGGTGATTAAGCGCATGAAAAAGAAAAAAGCGCCAGGACCAGACGGCATCCCTGCTGAGGTCGTGCAAGGAATGAAAGAGGAAATCATCATGGAGCTGACTTCGGTGTGCAACAGGTGCCTGGAGACTGGGAGGTTTCCTAGCATCTGGAAGCACGCTGAAGTCACAATTATATATAAAGGCGATGGGAAAGACCCGAAACAGCCAAAGTCATATAGGCCTATTTGTCTTCTGAATACACTGGAGAAAATCCTAGAGAGACTAATATGCGAAAGACTTAAAGAGCTCAGGCAAAATACCCAACATCCTAACCAATACGGGTTCAGGAAGGGCCGATCAACAGAAGATGCAATAAATGAAGCCATGCGGGTTGTCGGGGCATCGGAGGAGAAGTATATCCTTGCGGTATACGTGGATATCTCTGGTGCCTTTGATAACCTGTGGTGGCCGACTTTATTTGACAATATAAGGAACCTAGGGTGTGACCAGGATATTTATAACATACTAAGGAACTACTGTCAAGACAGATACGTACATATGACCAACTCGACAAACAGAACATCCAAAGTACTCACCAAGGGATGCCCACAGGGGTCCATCTGTGGACCAGTCTTCTGGGACATTACGATGGACAACCTGTTGGGCTATCTAGACAGCCTGATCGAGATAAAAACAACACTAGCATACGCGGATGACCTCTTATTGTTAATAGGAGGTGAATCGAGAAATCAACTAGAGGTAAAAGGAGGAAATGCAATGCGGAATTTGAGCACGTGGTGCGATAAAAACAAAATGAAAATAGCGACTAACAAAACTAAAATTTCATTACTAAAAGGAAACTTGCAAAGGGATCCCTTGGTAAGGATGGAGGATGGGAACATAGGACGACAGACAACTTACAGATACCTAGGAATACACATAGACGAGAAACGAAATTACCTAAATCAGATTCAGACTGCCAGTGCAAAAGCAAGTAAGCAGATGCACATGATAGTGAGGCTTGCCATAGCAGACTACAAAATACCAATACACGTTGCAAGAATCTACCTTAAGGCGGTTATGGAGTCAATCCTGAGTTATGGGGCCAGTGTCTGGGCATATAGACTATTATTGAGGAAACCAAGAGAGGCGGTGAGAACAGCGCAAAGGGGGGTCCTGATAAGACTCACTGGAGCATTCTGTACCGTCTCTGTGGAGGCCCTAGCGGTCATCACATACACAATGCCAATAGATTACGAGATTAGAAAGAAGGCTGCCATATATTGGATACGGAAAGGTAACCAGGAGGAAGTACGTAGGGTTTTAGGGGTACACGCAAACAATAAGAAAGAAATAACGGAGACAATTACGAGACAATGGCAAGAAGAGTGGGAGACCTCCAACAAGGCTAGGAGATTATGGGATATCTTACCCACGATCTACCACCGACGGACTCTGACGTACCTCCAACCTACCCAGGGCATGACTCACTTTCTTACGGGCCATGGCCCTTACCCACAAAACCTGCATAGGATGGGGCAGCGAAATGACCCGCACTGTCAGTGTGGTCAGCTTGGTACCCCGGAACATGTAGTGTTTGTTTGCAATGTACAAATCAATGACACGATAACGCACGAAAGACAAATACTATTAGGAAAAACACTACGGCAAATATTAGAAGACCCTGAATTGACTAATGCACTAGATAGGCTAACCAATGAGGTCTCACGACTTCAGAGGGAAGCCTATAGAACAAGACAGAGACACAACGACTGAGGAATCCTCTTCCTGTTTCGGATATCCGTCAGATAGAGGGTGAATCACCAGTCGATGAAGACCAAACGATGCTTCCAAATGGTGAACACAGGGTCGATGATTGCAACGTGTAGAGGAATAGGACTAGAACGGAACCAAACAAACAAAGACAGAAGAGACTAGGACAAGACGAATAAGCTTATAAGTGCATATTGCATGAAAAGTTGTAGATTATAGAGTAGAAATAGTAGAAGCATGAGTTCATGTAATTTAGATATAAGGAACGTAGTTATGTCGGGCTGCATGCGGTATGCATGGCATTTAGCATGTTAGGAAGTAAGTTTAGATTTAAGGATAGTTTTGAAAAGAAAATGGCAATAAAAGAAACAAAAATAGTGCAACCAAAGAAAAGACACATTCATGCCACCTCCTCGTGGTAGGGACGATAACGACTCGGGGGTGACAGCTTCGGGCTGAAATAAAAATCCCCCGAACGGCCAAGTGCATGAGTGTGTCAGAAGAAAGGCTGGGATTAAATGATTAGGTGCCCAGCCAGTAAGATTGAGGTTCACTAAATGAAAAAAAAAAAAAAAAATGTCCGTGGCCGAAACGCTGGCAGCGGTGGCATTGGGATGCCGCTACCTTGGCTCTCTGTCCTTACGACTAGAGAGCAGCACCTCGTGACTTGGAGTATCTTGTCCTGGTCCTGTGGGACTAGGACGGTAGGTGCGAAACCTTGGTCTTGGAGGTCTTCTGCCACCTCTGTACACGCCGCTCGGGATCCCCCTGATGACTACACGTAGCAGCCGTTCCTCTGGCAGGGTGTACGTGTGGTACTCCCTTTTCTCGTTTGCGAACATCCTAGTCATCTTGCGATAATCTTCGGATGTCGCGGGCTCGATGGAGATTCCCTCCGCGGTAACTTTAGCCTTGCTAAAGTTAATGCCGGTTTCGGTTAGACGACGGCTCACCGTTGTCCATGTCTCCTTGTTTCTCAGCACTACCGGCGGTATGCGCTGGCTTCTTGTTTTTGTTTGAGGGGTCTCAGTCTCCTCTGTCCTGGCGTTTTGTCTGGGGACGTTAGCCTCCTGCTGGGGAGCTCTAGATCCCGATCTGCTTCGTCTGGATGGCTCTGGGGGGCACTTGAGGGGCTCTTCAGCCACCTTCTTTGCCGCCTTAGGGGCCTCTTCGTCGGAGTCCGTATTAGTGGCGGGTGGGTTTTTCCGCTTCCGCGTTTGCGATTCTCCTCGAATCGCACGCAGAAGTTCTTCGTGCTGGGACTTTTGCTCCCTCTGCATTAGCTCCAACCTCTCGGTGAGCTCCTCTATTTTCTTTCTGAGGGTTTTGTTTTCGTCTGTGAGACGTTTTATCGTCTCTTTATCGTCCCCTCTGTCATCCCTTGGGGTTGGGGTATCCCCTCGGGAGCTACCGCTCTGGGACGTTTCGTCTTCACTGTAATCCATGCTACCGTCCTCCACGGTAACGTCGCTGTGGGTGTCCTGCAAGGGAATACCTATAATATTATTGGGAAAAGTTATGGTTAGTAACAGTAAAAATGGTGTCTCCAAGGGAGGGAGACTTTATTTATCTTTTTAGTACACCGTCTTGAAAAAGACGTGTGTACTTCCTCTTCTTAGAACTGTCGACGACGACACTAACTGTGGGGCTGCCACTTCACTGTGCACTTTCTTGGCTCGGTACGTCTGCACTCGGTCACCTCTCGATGCACTGGCGAGCTCTCAAATTTGCGTTTTATTTATATGATTGACGGGGAGCGAGCAGGCCTCTGATTGGCCCGGCAGCCGAGAAGAAGGCGGGGCTTCGCCGACCTTTATATACTGAACGCTACGTCCGCCGGTGACTCATTCCCGCCAAAAGTGTTGTTGCAATAACATCGTGAGTCATGCAAAGTCTGAGTCATGCAAATGCAAATTAGTTTAGGATGGCTCTGAGATTAATATGATTGATTTATACTGAAGGCTTAGTTTTCATGTCCTGTTTGCGATCCTGCATATTTATATTCTCATGTTATTTTTGGCCTCTCATGTATGAGGTGATAGACGCGTGTTGAAAGATTTTAAGTTTGAATGAAATGTTTGTTTAAATTAATTCGGGCTTGATGGGCCCGAAATCAGGCGAGGTTCCAGCAGCAGCAGTTCACTCCGAGCAGCCAACGAGTCAACATCTACCAGTCCACTTCGAGCAATCATCCAGATCTTCAAGTCTCAACCTGACGGACCAATACCAGCACGGCGTCATAGCTACCAGCGTAGTTATACCCTGCAGCGTGGAGGAGAAAGGCCAGCTTACTTCAACAACTCATCTACAATCGTGTCGTGACTTTCAACTCGTTCCGAAATTAAGTGTTAGCTCAGTAAAAGTTAGGGGTAAAATTCAAATTAAATTAAATTGTGCAACGAACGTCGCCAGAGTTCTGCTTAACGTTACAATTTATTGGATCTCTGACTTTTATTTCTGCGAATCGTTACATACCAGGCAAAAGCGCCTATATATATGCACAAAGTGGGGTACCTTGTTCCAAAAGCGGTTCAAGTGTATGACAACTTACAAGTTGCAACAAGAGGGTAGCAGCAATACCCTCCGACAATCAGAAAATCGTCAAAACCATCACAGAACTTCAGAAATCGGCCCTGAGAACTCGTCCACCTATCACAGATCTACGAAACACTACTCACGAGGCTGCTGGTGCCCTTCAACTTCAAAAATTTGCAGTCTCTGACAAAAAAAAATTTTTATTTTTCACACATCAACCCTAGTTTTCGTAGACAATACTTATAATAATTTGTTCATTTTGTGGCTTCCTTCCGCTCCGACACCTGATCAAGATCTTTAAAAGTCGGCTGGTGCCTTCTCCCCAGGCACCTGATCAAGTACTTTAAAAGACGGCTGGTGTCACTCCTTTACACCTGATCAAGTACTGTAATGGTTCGGCTGGTGTACCCTTCTCAACCCAAATTACCTTTAGTCACAACACTGTTCGTTAAGGGCTAGTAATTTTATTGAACCCGGAAGTAAAACTATCTCAACTAAAGTCGCAATAACTACCCATTACTTAATACTTAGCTTACTGTCGCATTGAACACCTAGAAATACTAGCCAAGTTTAAAGTCCGTCTCATATTTTTTTTCTTTTGCTTCACACTGTTTGAATATTATTAGTATTTATTTTATTACTTCATCTTTACTGGCTGAATTTTTTTTCCACTTAGCTTGTAAATTTAACTGTTTATTTTCCGATACCAAGCACTAGCCAAATTTCCGGTCTGTTTGATAACCTGTTTTAATACTGTATTCTGTTTGCTTCGCATTTTCTGGTATCCGTATACTGACTGTCTGCTTAACAACCGTTTTTCTTATAAACTCGCTAAATTCACCGCTTACACGCTTTTGTCGCTAATATTGTTTTGTTGCCTGCTACTCTCCCTCTACTGCTTAAGCTACGTGTATAAATTTGTGTTAATTGTGATTTTTCTGTTTATTTAGGACTGTAACCACAGTTTTACTGTAATATACTTAAATATTGTTGGAACTTCTGCGTTTTACTGTTGTGTTTGTGAAAGTCTATTTTCCCTTATTGACCCACTGGAATTAACTGATTCTTCACTGAGCTGCTTAGTCTCGCTCATTCGACTGGTGGATAGTGTTGTTCAAACACTTTAAACTTGAACTGGCGCCCGAGTACTGAATAAAGCTCGAGTGTCAAAGTGACAACCTTAGTTCTCGCACTGTACGAGGAAAAGAGCGTCACAATGTTAATGACGTAATGTCAAAACTTTATTAGACAAAAATAAAATATTGTAACTATAATTTATATTATATATAATAAACAATAATATCTATATTTAAAAAGTAACAAAGCAATAAAATAAAATAGTGGCTAAGACCTACTCGTGGAGTATTGTGAATTTGATACTGTTTTTTTTTTGTATAACCTTCTAACAGGTTCTTTTAGTCTTCCAATAAATCAATAAGTTCATCAGTACTATTTACATCCAAATCTGAGTTGTCGGAATCAGTTATACCTCCCACAAATAGTCGTAACTGTTCAACTGAAGCAGTCGCTGTATATTTTTTGTACCCCTTTAAACCTTTTATGGCCAGTTTCTGAAACGTTAAATAGAGTTAGTTATTCGTTTACTGTCATAGTTACAATTATTGTGGCAACAATTGTTACTATGAAATTTATTAATAGATAACTTTATTTTACGTTTCAGAAACAGACCCTCAGTGACGCAATTTTATATCTATCGTTCCCTATTACTTTTTTAATTTTATAAGGGCCACCAAAGCGTATCCCTGTTTTTCTGTTTGTTTCTTTTTCTACGCTTGCACCTGACCACAAAACTAAGTCGTAATATTGTATTGTTTACTCTCTTTTCTTTTGGAATCAAAATGTTTTTTCATTCTTCGGCTTTGTTTATCCATTAAGGTTTTAGCAGTATTTTTGTCTGCCTCTCGGTTTATGTCTTCGACAGTAGCCTCTCCAAGGTCACCAATTATGTTCTTGTCGAATCCGAACATCAATCTATGAGGGCTTAAGCTAGTGATACTATTAGTGGTATTATTGACGCCTAAAACTACTTGAGGTAGTTTTCCATGCCACTCACATTGGTCATCGATACTAGTATTAATAGCGTATAATAAAATGCGATTATATCGCTCAACTTGACCGTTCGACCGTGGTGATGCCACTGTATTAAGAACATGTTTTATTTTAAAATCCGAGCAAAAACTCCTAAAATTCTTAGACTTGAAGGCTCTTCCCTGATCTGAAATAATTCTTTTCGGTACACCAAACATGCTAAACAAGTTCTTTAAATGGTAAATAACTTCTTTTGACTTTGTAGATTTAGTCGGTCGAGCAAAAAGATATTTTGTAAATGAATCTACTATAACAAAAATATAGGAAAATCCAAAACTTTTGCAAAATGGGCCTAAATGATCAATATGCCAGGTATGCAAAGGTTGTGTTGGTTTTTCTATCGGGAACAGATAACCTTCTCTTCTGCCATACTGTCCCTTTTTGAATGCGCAATCTAAACATGAATTGACATATTTTTTGATGAACCTTGTCGTACCCTTAAGCCAAAACTTATCCTTAATTAACTTTTCGCATTTATTAAGCCCAACGTGGCCAATATCATCATGAAATTTTCGCATTAAAATGAATCTAGCGTATTTGGGGATAACAAGTTTGGATTTTCCGTCCGCGGTTTTCCGAAAAAGTCTATCATTCTTCTCAAAATAAATATTATTCAGTTCTTTATCGGGATTTTCCTGATTTAGTCTTCGTTTTATCGACAATAATTCATAATAATATAATAATAATATCTTTATTCACCATTTGTTGGTACAATAATAGTACATCTGGTAAGGTAAGGTGGGGCAAGTGCACACCGTTTTTTGGATAGTTGACATTTGTTGACAATTGTGAGATTTATGGTTTATCATACGGTTTTCAAATTTTGGGTATTTTTTTGTTGGTATTTTGAGCAAACAAATCTATAAATAGATAAACCTAATTAACGGCTTATGCATTATAACCATACTTTTTTAAAAAACTGACAGGAGGGCGCACTTACCCCGAATTTCGGGGTAAGTGCGTATTTGACTGCTAAATTATCATGTAATCCACTAAAATTGTTATGGGGCAAGATCGTTTTAATGACAGTTTTTTACTATTTCCTGCACTTTGCAGAACTAAAATTAGTTGATTTGTTCAAAAGTTACAAACTATATATCATGGGGAATCGGGAAAAAAGTTCAAAACTATAAAAAAATATTTTATTAAGTATTCTCAATAAATTGAAAATATTATACTTATGTTTCAAATAACAGACACTAGTCCATAATTCATTCTCATATGATTAAGTAAGATTAATATTAAATTTATTAAAGTCAAAGTCGAAAGTCCAAGCACCTCCGCGACGGTCTAGTTTTGGATCAGGCAATACTTTAATAATATCTATGTTGGTTACATTATCTACATCTTCCATTTCTGGCCAAACAAATTTCCCGTGATGATGTTTTGTGAATCTTACGGACCATTCATCGTTACCAATTTTGTTGGTAACCTGAAAGAGATAGAAGTAGTTAAGAAGTACTGATACTTAAGTAATTAAATTAAGCAATACCTGTCCTACATAATGTCGTGTTGTTTTCTTGGTACTATACTTGACAATTATCCATCGGTCTATGTCTGTGTCTGTGCTGGAAAATTGCTCTTGTTTCTCATCTTCGGAAACCTCATTAAAATCGCTTTCGGGGTCCATGTCATCGTCAGTGTCATCATAAGAAGGTTCTTCTTCATCACTAGATGAACTAGCCGGTGGCGTCAAGGTTTTCTTAGCCTGTCTTGATTTTTTTTGAAGCTGTCTTATTCTTTTTTGAAGCTTTCTCCCTCTTTAAAGCTTTCTCCTTCACTTTTAAAGCCTTCTCTTTCTTTTTTGAAGCTTTCTCCTTCTCTATTTCTTCCATTCTGGCAATAGCCTCCGGTGACGTAGTGACTTCAGCACCAGGAGCAATTCTTGTTTTTTTTTAGCTATGGGTTGCTTTGTTTGCTTAATTGCCTGCAGAAGAAGATCTTCAAAGGATACTTGCAGAGAGTAAGAGGTTGATGGAACAGGATTAGGTAGTTTTTCATGCAAATCGACTAACGGCTGTCCAGCTTGTGCATTTGGATCCCTATGTTCGGGAGCAGGTGATTGTTCATTTAAATCAATTAATTGTTGTTCACCTTCTGCATTTGACTGCCTATGTTCGGAACCAGGTGGTTGCTCGTTTAAATCGACTAACGGTTGTTTACCGTCTTCATTTGGCTGCCTATGATCGGGAGCAGGTGGTTGCGGGTTGATGACTGCCTTCTGCTGTTTCCAACGAAGTAACGCAGAAGGCTCGAATTTATCTTCTGGAATTACTTTATCATTGAAAGGTACTATTCCTGCTTTCTTGAAGCCACTAATAATTACATCAGTCTTCAAATCCCTCCAAGTTTCTGACACCATAGTAGAAAACTGTACCTTCGGAACTTTATACCCCGCATTTTTACGTTGCCATGATACCAATTTGACATCCCATATATCCTTTAAAGGTTTAAATACTGCCAAGTCAAGTGGCTGTAGTAAATGGCTTGTATGCGGGGGTAGTTTTAAGATCGTAATTTGTTCCCTAACTGCAAGTTCTACAGTACTGGTAGTCACATGAGTACTATGGCCATCATATATTATTAGAACAGGACGACTATCACCAAGAGTAGGAATCAAACTTTTTTCGAAGTAATTACGAAATGTGTCTGACTCCATCCAGCCATTGGAGGAGGCAGCATAGGCGGTTCCTGGAAATATTTCTGTTTTAGGAAGCCACTCATTCCAGTTATTTTTGCCTTTGAATATTATAAGTGGTGGTGCCTTTTTTCCTGAAGCACTTGCTGCAGCAAGTATTGTAGTACTCTCCCTTCCTGGGCCACTCGTTGTTCTGGAACACGACTTTCCACGCGCACCTACTACTTTAGTCTTTGAAGGGTCTAGTGACATGGCGGTTTCATCTAAATTCCAAACTTGGTTTGGTTTGTCAAGCAAGTTAAGATCCTTCAATGTCAACTTCAGCAATTCAAAATAGCCATATACAATAAAAGGGTCTGTATTTTTTTTACGCCCATACTCGACGCTTTGGGGTTTTCTAATCGATAACCCATGTCGCTTTTTAAACCCTATAAACCAGTCTTCGCCGGGTTTGTTATTTTTAAATGGAGTTTTGATGTTGTTGTGCTCCACGAAACTTCTGACAATTTCTAATATCTCTAGCCTGGATAAGCCAAACCCCCATTTCTCTAGTACTTTTATTCCAGTGGCCAATTTTACTTCCAAGTCTATAGGTATAGCAGGTGACCTACCCAGGCTAGAGCTTTTCACGCCACGCTTCTTTTTGATATGATCGCGAATTGTTGTTGTTGGTATATTATAAGTTCTTGATGCTCTCTTTACTGTAATCACTCCTCTCTTTACTTCGTCAAGTGCACGTTGAAGTATTTCTGCCGTATATTTAGTAGCTCTAACGCTTTTTCTTTTGTAGTTGCACATTTTCCTACAATAAATAATTGCTGTAATTTGTGGGGTAAGTGCGCTATAGGAACGCACTTGCCCCGTGGCAAATATACGCACATGCCCCAGCTTAAAAAAACTCCGAGGCAAGTGCGTTCCCCCCTCTAAAAACTTATAAACGTAATACTGACTTTTTTAATCTCTATAGTCTTCACAAGTTATAATAATCATAATTAATGACAAGAAGGCTAATAGTCTCACCTGTACTTTTCAACTCTCAAGCAATGCACAGAAATGTTCGTTACACTCACTCTATAACCTGAAATCAGACTAGACGACAAACGACAGCTAACCTTAAAGCGGGCAGCACGGATCAACAAATTTACATAGTGCTGTGCTAAATGGTGTGCAACAGGTGGCGCCACATATTTCATTCTTCTTCAAGATTTAGCAGCCATAGTCGCTCTTGCCCCGGAAACGATCTTACCCCCCCTTACCTTATATCAAAATTTACAAAACGTAAATATATAAAAATACAGTATATAAAATTTAAAAAATAAAATAAAAACGGAACTATACAACACATTAAAATCTATATTCAACTAATAACTATGATATTCTGTACAACGTGTTTGCAACAAAAATTTTTTTTTAGAGAAATCATTAAATTGAAATATGAGATTCAAGAATTTAAAAATTCTTTTACGTTATAAAAAGCCTTTTCAATAAAAAATATTTTAGTTTGTCTTTTAAACATACTATAAGTTGCGATTTCTTTTAAATTTAATGGTAACTTATTGTACGCATATATGAAACTACAAGCAGGTGAATTTTTATATGTAGTCGTTTTATGCTTTGGGATTCGTAATACATTCCCGTGTCTAATATTAAAACATGCCTGTCCCCCACGCGTTCGAAGAGGTGTTTATGTTTAAAGGCATATAAAACGCATTTAAACAAAAATGTAGATGGGACAGTTAGAATATTTTTATCTTGGTCTTGGGATTGCACAATGCATATCCAGTCGTCAATATTTATTTTGAGAATATTTGATTCTCCTATATTCCTACTCAGGGCATCTACGTGAGCCATTTTGCTCCCAGGTCTGTGTTCAATTTCAAAGTCGAAATCCTGTATAGCCAACCACCACCGGGCTACTCGTGGTACTAAATCTTTTTTGCTGAAAGTTAATCGCACTGCGCTGCACTCCGTAATAATTTTAAAATGTATCCCAGATAAATACATTCGAAACCGTTTAATATATTCTATTATTGCCAATGTTTCAAGGTCATATGAATGGTATACACTTTCCTCCCTAGTAGTGGCGCTACTACAATACATTACAGGTTTTAGGCCATTGGCATGCTTTTGCATTAAAATTCCAGCCAGGCCCTTGCTGCTCGCGTCGGTGTGTAACTCAGTCTCCCGATTAATATCCAACATACTCGGTATAGGGCGAGATGTAAGTAGTTGTTTAATTTTCTGAAAAGCATCTTGTTGATTCTCACCCCACACCCATGAAACACCCTTTTTTAGTAATTGACTTATCGGTTGTACAATAAGTGCATGATTTTTAATAAATTTCCTAAAGTATGAACACTGAAACTGCCTTACCTCATGGATGTTTTTGGGTGTCGGAAATTGTGAAACCGCATTTATTTTACGTTCGCCTGGTTTTATACCAAATTCATTAATTTCGTAGCCTAAATACTCAATAGATGACTCAAAAAAATTGTTATTTTTTTAAATTTAACTTAAGGGTTGCCTTTTGGAAAAGTTCTAGAACGTTTTTAAGGAGTTTGAGACTCTCCTCGACACTATTACATAATATTAACATATCGTCGAGATAGCTGACTACTTTGTCATGTCTTAAATTTCCAAGTACTCTGTTGAGAAGTCTCTGAAATGTGACAGGGGCATTGCAGACGCCAAACGGCAATCTCAAAAATTCGTATTGGCCATCAGTTGTCACAAAAGCGTTTTTCTCGATTGAATTTTCTGAAACTGGTATCTAATAATACCCCCTAGTCATATCAAGGACGCAAAAGTATTTAAAACCTTTTAAGCGGGCAATATGGTCCTTAATATTGGACAGGGGAGGGGATATCGTAAGACGTGTCATTTTTGTATGAAAATAAGATTTTTTTCAATATTTTCTAGATTTCGCAGTAATTTTAAACTGTTTAATATTTTGTATCACTTAATGGATAGGTAAATTTGTGTAAATTATTTTGTATTAGTAAGATAGAAGATATATTTTTATTATTTAGTTAATGGTATAAGATTTATGATGTTTTGTTTGTTGTGTATTTTGCAATAAATACAGATGTAATCTGAGCCGCTCAAAGTAATACGATCAGCATTTTGTATTATTTGTGTTGGAATATTTTCGGTATATATAGATAAATGTAGTAATTGATAGAGTTTATTAGTGTACAGCGATGTGTTGAATGATTTGAAGTAGTAACTTGTAGTAATGAAAATTTTGTATTTTATTTGGTACATTTATATTATTTTTGAATGATTGGTAACGCAAGTTGATAATGAAATAGGCGATACTTTAATATATTTTATATGTATAGGAATTTGGAGGAATTGCAAAAAAAAAAATGGAAAAAGTCAATCAGTATTTAAGAATGCATTATATATAGCCTGTTTTGTAACGTAGTTATAATTGGAATCTGGAATTGGTTGGGAGGGTGGTCAATAAAAATTATTGAATCACTGCACTTAGGCCGCATTAGGCTCCTTGTACATCCTTCCTGTAGACAGACCCTCGCCTAGGCCTCCAATCAACCTAATCTTGCGAAATAGCTGGTGATGTTGCGTAGGGGCACTTCTCTTACATTGGCCAAAGCAGGAAAAATGTTCTTTCAAAATGGATTCTCTTATTAATGAGACGGTAGAACAGTCACAGAGTACATGTTGAACCGTCTCATCTTCTTGTTCATAACCTCTCGCTTAATCTCATATTATGGAGATGTTTACTTAACGGACAGTGGATTCCCGTTATAAAACGTAGGTTCCTTCTGGATATTGTCAGTTAGTCCATCGCTGTACTCTTGTTGGAATATTTTAATAGTTCCCTAGCAAGCTGACAGTTGTTTGTTTCATCTCATAGCTTCTTGAATTCATTGCGGGTGTTCTCTTAGTTATACTTATGTGAAGTTTATATTTAAATTATGTTGTAATGTTGAGATATGGAAAACGAATTTATTGTTTAGGAATTATGTATAAGTAGTAAGATAATGTAATAATATTGATGGATAATCAATGAAGGTTGTTAATTTTTTAAATTCAGTATCTCAATATTAAATGTGTTTTGTATATTATAACCATCTGCCAGATTGCTGGAATGATTGTTTTATGTTTAGGAGGTCCTGATTTATGTGAGTGAAGAGTAAGATGAGTCCCGAAAGTTTATATTGATATAATTTTTAATTGAAAATTATTTTACAATAGGTGGTGTTTGAATGTGTTTCATTAGGTATATGTTTAAAGGAAAGATGAATAAGATAATTAATTGAGTTATTGTTTTCGTTCGATAATGTCATTATTAAGTATTTAAAAGTGCCTATAGTAATTATGGTTATACAGTGATTAATAATTAGAACTATTGTTTTGTTAAAAATACAGATTATTATTATATTAAATATTGAATATAATTGCATATTTAATAAGTTTAAAAAATAAAAAAGTAATTAATTATTTAAATGTTTGATTAAATTTATAAAGGTACATATGTAGAATATACTTACTTTAGGTGTTATGTACAATTTATTTGATGTTTTAACATTGAAAGATCTACTATTTTAAGTTTATTTGTGTTTGTTGCTTTTTGTTTTCTGTATATTTTTTATGGGAAGTAGTTCGCTTAGATTTTTGTGTAATAATAATAGTGACAATTAAACCTAAACTGTTATTATTTATGTTAAGAAATTGTTCCTTTTATGTATCGATAAGAAGAGAAAATGTAAATTAGTGAAAGAAAAAATTAATTTTGTTATTTGAAAATGATATTTGCAAATTGTAAATTAGGGGCGAGCGTAGGTGCGTCTTTACTATGTATATACTTCGGTATGCGATGTAAAGCAACGACAGGCGCAGTTAGTACTTGGATGGGTGACCATTCCAACGGAAACCGCGTTCTCGCCTCACACATCTTCCAGCGGCTTGTATATCAGTGTATGCGCGGAAGCCACACAACCTTAGGCGAGGGTTGTATAGGAGATATACCATCCTTCGGAGGGGATGTAAAGCCGTCGGTCCCTTGTCTTTTAAATGTTAGGCAAGTAAAAGATCCCTACTCTTCTTAAGGGAAGAGGTTCGGCAAAATTCCTGGTTGGGGGTAGTTCGTCTACAGGCGTCGGTGATAGGCCTCAGTAGCGGAAATAGGCCGACGTTAAATAAATGTATAAAAAAAAAAATTGTAAATTATTACTAATTTTTGTTGGATACTTTTCTAAATGTGCATTCTGTAAGCGAGGTGATAAATGAATGGAATTGAAGGATCATAATTTTTGTAATATGTACTTACAGATTGAATGGGGAAAATTATAGTTTTTTTAGGGAATACAAGTTTAAAAAAAATGATAAATAATAAGAAATAGTAGGTAAATGATAGAAAAAAAATGTATTAATAGAAACATTGAACAAATTAAAATATGTATGTATTTATTTAAAGAACATTAATGCCTAATTTTTATTATTATTATTATTGTTAGAATTTTTTGCCTGCTGGCTTTTGACCAGCAGGTCGAAATTTTGTATAATTGTTTTATGTGCATTAATCAAGGAATGGATTGATGCAGTCCACTTTTCGTTTCGTTTTTCCTCTTTCTTTTTTTGGTGTGACAGTCTTCTAAAACATTAAAATGCATGCAGTTTTAGTAAGTGTGAAATTATTTTGATTTAAATATACCTCTGTTGCTTTCTGGTTATACCTCCTTGTTGGTTTCCGCGTGATTGTCCGCGTGGGAAACAACGCGATTGTCCACGCGGAAAACCGGGTGTGTCCACGTTCATTGGCACTGGAGTAATTGGTCTGTAGGGATAAAGGAGATGTAAACAAATTGTAATATAATTAGAGTAGAGGAGAATTGTTAATGTCACAAATGAGTTGTAAATAATAATGCAAAATGATGAGATGAAGTTGTGTAAGTGTAATGTACATATAGGATAAATGGGAAAATTCTCTATAAGTTTTAGAATTCGGTAAAAGTAAATACAAATTATTATTGATATTTTTTCTATAAATATATAAAGATATGTGATTGTGGAAGAGGCAATTGAATTTGGATTTAGAATTTGTTAAAAGTAAAGTTCTAGAGAGAGTTGGACCATTTGCCGTAGTATTAATCTGGAATTTGGAATTGGTTGGGAGGGTGGTCAATAAAAAGTATTGAATCGCAGCACTTAAGCTTTATTGGGTCTTTTGTACATTCTTCCTATAGGCAGACTTTCGTCTAGGCTTCCAACCAATTTATCTTGCGAAATAGGTAGGTGGTGATGCTGCCTAGGGGCATTTCTCTTATATCGGCCAAAGTAGGTCAACGATTTTTCAAAATGGATTTTCTGATTGATGAGTCGGCAGGTCAGTTGCAGGGTATATGTTAAATTGTGTAATCTTGTTCACAATTTGTGAAGAGATATGTTTCGCTTAGTCTCATATTATGTAGATGTTTTCTTAATGGATAGTGTTCACTTTGGATTTCTGTTGTAAAACGTAGGTTTCTTGTGTACATTGCCAGGTAGTTTATTGTTGTACTCTTGTTGGGATGTTTTAGTAGTTCCTTAGAGTTATCAAGCAATTAAAAAATTATATAGAATTTAGTTTTTGAACTTTAGTAAGTGGCAACCAATTTTTCTCTCATCCATTTAATTAACTAATGTAGGGAAATAAGAGTAATATGTATTAAACAATTAAAACAGGATCTACTTATTCTAAATGTAAAAATGAAGAAATCACAAATCCATCCTTATAAGGTAATCTAACTAACTTTGAGTCTATTTGGGATATGGGCCAACATGAGACAGATATTGCATTTCTTACGAAATAGATTCCTAAAAGAGAAGATGCAATATAAATATTTGTTATGAAACTATAGGTATGGCCAATGAGAACAAAAGTATTTGAAGATTTAGAAAAAGCAAAATTTTTTATTACTACGATTGTATTATCTTTTAAAATGCAACAAGAGTCTTTAAGCTTTGAATTCGATAATTTGAATGAAGGGAATTCAACACTTTTATATTGTGGACCAATGCAATCATTTAATAAAATACCATCACAGTGCTCATTTTCTAATTTAAATGAAAAAGAACAATTAGATACATCATTTTGGATTATTTCTGAATGGACTTCAACAATACGTCGAACTATTTGAGGTAAAATATCTGTTGGTTTCCGAACAAATTTCTTTAATTTTTGTAAGTAATTTTCGCTAGAGAAATTACTGAAACTGTCCAAATTTCCAAAGCGCCTTACATCATCTGATAAATGTAGAAGATTGTGAATGTTATGTGAAATAAAATTGACTCCATAAATTATTTTAGTAAGAGTTACAAAATGATTCAGGAACTGTTCTACATAATCGATATATACTGAATATAATTTTTTACTGATTAAAACAAACACAGGAAATGTTCATATTTAGCATTAAAAACTAATGGTTCAGTATATAACAAAAAAGTTCTGAATTCTGTAGCCTTCCAATGTTTTGAATCTTTTAAATGTCTCGGTTTTCAAGCAAACTCTAAGGTCATGTATTTAAAACTGAAAGCAATTTATCTGAGGTTCTTTCAACTTGAACATTTGAAAATTTATGAGGAGGTCATCCAAAACACCATGTTGACGCTACAAACTTTTTACTACACCTAAACAGATAGTGCATATAATCCAAAGGTACATCCTGCACCAAGTCGATATTTAAGAATGGGAAAAGTATCAGAAAAAGTACTGGAGGAATACTCCAGGCCAAAGATAAGCGAAAAGTTTACAACTTATTCGAAAAAGAATGCCACAAGGCTTCTCGAACTTGAAAAGTCTGAATTAAGGTTAATCACAGGCCTTCTAACTCACCACTGCCCCTTGAGATACCATCTCAAGAATATGGGCAAGGCGGTAGATAATAAATGCAGATATTGCGATACTGCAATTGAAACTGCGGAACACATACTTAGCGAATGCAAGGTATTAGTTTGCACCAGGCTAAAGTTCCTAGAACAGACGGAATTAACGCCTGAAGACATAGGGAAATTAGCTCCCCGGAAAATCACAAGTTTTGTAAACTGTCTGGAAATCCTGGATAACCACTAGGTGTAGGGTAAATCACAAAAGATCTTTTAGGTCGAAGTGAAGTAAAGCTGTTCAAAGCCAAACGACCCCGTAAAACAATCTACAATCTACAAACCGATATTTGGAATATCTGATGTAGTACCAACTTAGCGGTCCAAGTGATGTTCTAAATTGCCTTGACTTACAAACTGCTCATGATTACGTTTAACAAATGTTAAATTTGGAAAACACATTCTACCCTTGACATACTCTTCCTTCTGGCAATATTTTGTACAGGAATAATATGCCACATGGCCTTTAATGTACAGAACACTTACTTTCGCCACTGCATCGAAAAGAAACATAGTTATTTTAAAGTGATATGTGCATCCTAAAATATTAATGCCATTATTTGTTAAATTAGATGCTTCTTCGGCAAACTCTGAAAGAAATTCATTAAAATTTGATGGCTTCTTGTAGCCATGATACACACATAAGACAACATTATTTTTGTGAGCCAAACTTTTGATAGTACCGTTGAGTGATAAATCCTATAAGAGGCGCAAGTATATGTATAATTGCGTTCCATATGGCTGTCTCTCTCAACATAATCCCCCGCACGCCGCTATCTACATATTGCTGATAGACGTGCTGTCACCGTTGTCGTTTAGCAGAAGCTCGAACGTTGCCTCGAGCAAACGGCGCGGCGATTACAAAGCTTACGCAAAGTTCTAATTTTCGATGGTTAAAACTCTGTTCCCGGAAACGTAATATTTATAAAATTTCAAACACTGTATCCACAGATGTATAAATAATAAATTTTGTTATATTTCCTAATTCTTACTCTTTTAACTCAAAAATCTTGTTTTTTAATCTTAATTAACACATCAGTCAGTAGCGAGTAGCGTACGTGTGAGAGGGGATACAAAAAAATGGATTTTTTTCAGAAATTGGATATTATAGTTCAGAAGAATGAAAGGAAAAAACTGAATCTCGGAAAAAAATTATTAATAGTACCATGACCCTTAAGGGCCCTTATAGTGGAGTCAAATTAGGACTTAAAAAATTGGAAATGTGAAATTGTCTGGTCAGGGCAGTTTTTTTGTTTTAATGTACTTAGTGGGTCAAGTTAAGGTCACAATTCAGTTTGTAGTTTCGGCGAAATCGGCGTATTATTTATTTAAACAATTTAATTTTTGAGGACGTGTTTTCCATCGTTTTTTCAACATCTCGGGATCCGTGAGTCCTCTGGGAACTAAGAAAAATGGAAAATACTCGTTATGAGTTGCACAATAGATGTGTATAAACAAAAATTTATCTCAATTAATATTATTATAAAAAAATTTAATATTGTGTAATTACACGTTTTTAATCAAAACATTGTACTTTCGGCAATAATGCACGAATTTTAACGAAACTAAGGGAAAATGTAGCTCTTATAGTGTACAATAAATAGTTAATACTTTATGTCAAAATGCTTATTAAAACAGCTAAAACTCGCAATTGTTTCGAGAACTTTGCACCCTTGTGAATTTTTGCCATCAAAACTGAGAAATGTGTACGAAGGCTCTAGTGTTCAAATTGGAACTTTTTAAGGATACTTTAACATGGCAAAGAAAAACAATTTTTTCTTTCAATTTTTTATATTATTTTACATTAATAAAAATTAGTGAAAAATAAATTCAATTTAATAAAAAAATTTCAGATATAAAATTTCTTTATGCATGTAAAAGTTTACGAAAGTACCAACAATATATAACAAAATGTTTTTTCTGCGATGTATATTTGCCGAGATAGTTACATTTTTGTGCCTTAAAAACTTGAATATGTTTAAAATCAACTTTTCAAATGAATAAAAAATATCAAAAATTGAAAAAAAATATATTTCTCTATGTCATCTTAAAACACCTTTAAGAAGCTACAATTTGAACCTTCGTACATATTCCGCGGTTCTGATGGCAGGATTTCACAAAGGTGCGAAGTTTTAGAAACAATTGCAAGTTTTAACCATTTTAATATACATTTTGATACAAAATATAAAGTGGTGATTGTACTCCATTACAGCTACATTTTCCCTTAGTTTCATTGAAATTTCCGAAAGAACAATATTTTGTTTAAGAATGTCTAATTTTGCAATATATTTTTTTTTAATGATAATTGAAATGAATTCTACTTTATACACTTTATTGTGCAACTCATAACGAGCATTTTCCATTTTTGTTGGTTCCCATAGGACTTACGGATCTCCAGATATTTAAAGAAAACTACGCTCTAAAATTCAATTGTTTAAATAAACAATACGCCGACTTCGCTGAAACTGCAAAACTGAACTTTGAACCTAACTTGACTCCCTGAACACGTTGAAGCCAAAAAAATGTCCTAACCAGACAATTCATATTCAAATCTTAATTCGACTCCACTGTCAAAATATATCCAAAATACGTAAGTGCTTAAAAAAACTGTATGGTATCTGTCAATTTTGATCGAAAATCGACGAGACAAGAATTAAGTTAAAGGAAATAGGTCTCATCATTGAAATCATTTTTCAATGAAATCCCCTAATGGATTTTGGATATATCCTCTTTACGTATGACTGGTTTTTGAGAGGTGAGCGCACTTGCCTCTCACCCAAAAGTTCCGGGTTCGATCCCCGGTCGTGGCAGTGGAAAATACTGTGAGAGGAATTTGTTCACTATACACGGATATTGGGTGTGTGTCCCTTGTCTCTAAATGTGTAGCCCCCTCCCACACAAGGCTCCCTTTCGGGATAAAGGGGGTCGTAATTACCTGTGGTGTTACCAGCACTATTGCCGCGAAAATATTGTTACAGTTTTTCGTCATCGTAATTGTTCTGGACTATTGCATTTGTTAAAGTAAAACATTAAATTTTGAAAAAAAAAATTAATAAAAAAGGATTATATAATGAATTGTTTTTTATGAAAGAATTCTGACTTTTCGGTGTGGTTTGACAGAAGGTTTAACGATGTTTCTTGATTTTTTACATGTTTTTATGCACTTTTCAGATTCCCATTTTAAATGTCTAAACAAATTCATCTTAATAAATATATTAAGAATGTGCTGCTGGTGAGAAGTACATGGTGTATCCGATGAGAAGCAATCAGAACACTGTTCTAAAGTGTTTTTTAAATCGATCTCTATATTTTTGCCAACATTCGTGCCACATTTATGTGTATTAAAAGATGTATGAAATGTCTATAAAAGATATGATATGATTTTAGAAAATTCATCTGAAGGTCTATTTAAAAATTGTATGTTGTGTCCACTGGCATAATCTTTGCATAATAAAAAGAATTCATTTTCATTGATTACTTCTTCATCACCTTTGCTAAATTTGTTAGCACAACATTCGCAGTTAAGTTTTTTTTCAACGCAATGAGCCAAATAACCAACCACGTATATATTTGAACATTTTTCCAACGTATTTTCTTCCGTATTTTCGTTTAATGCAGCAACATCTTTTACATCGTCTTTTTTTCCTCCATTTTCAGGAAGTGGATCTTGTACAAATTCTTCGTTATCATCAACAACGGTAACTGGTGCAGCTGGATCAATATTTTCAATTTCTGGATCATCCATATCCAAAATTTCAGTTACTTCATCAATCTCACAATTTCCGGTGTCTACAGCCATTTGAAGTCTAATGTTCATATTATGTTGTATTGCTATACGACACTCACGAACTGTGGGGGTTGGGTTATACCCTCCTCTATTTCTAACCACTGAGAAGAAGTTTTCTAAGGGGGCCTTGATTTGAAAAACCGGTTAACAGATATTTTACATCATTTTGTTTCAGATGATCCCATAATAGAAGGATCGATTTTATTGTCCACTGGAACCCATCCAAACAGTAAATATTGTTCCTTTTTTTTATTCCCTCAAAAACTTCTATGTTTTTGAAGTATTCTAATCCTTCTTCTAGTACAGTTTGGGTTTTGGTATTATAAATGGACAATGGACCCCTATATGGATTAGGATCCCGCAAAATTCTACTGTTTAACGAGTCAAAAATATTGTTAACATTTTCAATAAAATCTGCTGTATCTAAGGATGTGGAACTGTTGAGCTGTTTTGTTGCCGTTGCTGTTTCAATTGCTGCAGCAACAGTATGTGAAAATATCTGTGCAGCATACTTCACTCGCATCTTTTGAAAATTTGCGGGCGCAATGTGAATTGAAGTTAGTTTCAACATGGCCCTAGTAGTAGGGCTCTTTTGATCAAGATCATAAGTTTTTGTTACATAAGCCCAAGCAATGGGTGTATTCCGAACAAAAAATTGAATTTTCGTGTTCATGAAATTGTTTCTCAAACTTTTAAGCAAATGTGGTGCATCAAATAACGTAAATATTTTTTGACCTTCTATATCTATCATGGGCTCTTCTTTAGTGGCACCTAACAATTCATAGGCACGGCGTTGATTTGATCCTTGATCACATACTAAAACCATTGGATTAAAGGTCATTTTTTAAAATTCTTTAACAACCTGTTTAATGATGTCTTTCAATGAAACGCCTTTTACAGAATCAGCAGAAACAAAATAACAAAAGGGAATTTTCCAATTATGAAGCAATCCACGAATATAGAATACCAAAGCATTATTTGCTAACTTGTTGTCTCTGCCCAGAAAACCTAGATCTTGGTAACCTTCAACGATATCTTCAGATTTGTTATATTGCAGCTGTTTCTTTAATGTAACCCCATCGAAAAGTACGACACACATTTTCTCTCTTTCCGTCATAGTCTTTGCTTTCAATGAGAGCTTTTCAGTTAAACTGTTATCAAATCCGGTTCTTAATGTTACAACTTTTAACAAAGATTGAATTGTTCTAATACTAGGTAAGGTAAATTGTAGATTGTGCAACATATATTTGTAAGCTGAGGGTGACTTGTAATGTAAAGAAAGGGCTAATTGTTTTTCGGCTTTCGTCCACTTGGTGCTCTTCCTATGAAATAACTGCATATTTACAAATACATTCACTTGTTTACTTTTAGTTAACAATAAATTATTAATCACTGCACGTGTACTGAAGGAAGCCTTCTTCTTTAACCTATAAGTTTGTGATCGTTTACCTTTCAACTTATTTTTTAGGTGTTTGATTTTACATGAAAATATTTTGCATTTTTTTTTAATATAGCCTTAGTAGGAGATTCCATTGCTAGAATTCGGTCATTTAATTTTGATCCTGAACTGTCCGTACTAGTAAATCGCGAAATACTTGGTGGATATTTAAATAAACGTAGAGATTTTAAATCATCTGAAGAAGAAAAAGAAGAAGAACGCTTTCTTGCATACGTTTTAATGGGTACATGACTGCCACTAGTCGATGCTTTAATATTTATGTCATTTGAATTATCTAATGATGTAATAAAGGATTCATTGCTCATTGATTTAGGGTTGGCGACTTGTTCTGAATTACTCGATGCGATATAGGATACTTGCTGCTTATCTGTAAGATTAAATATGGTTTTAAAATTTATAAAGTATTTAAAATGAATTGGAGTCTTTCCAGTTGGTTAAATAATTTCAAAAACATACAAGGTGATCTTTTTCCAATTATGCACCCCTTTCCCCGCCCAAAGTTTTTAGTACTACACCTTTAGAGAATTTTAGAAACACTTCTGGAACCATTGGTTTAGTATAAAACAGACATACAGGGCATCCACATTTCAAAGGAATTTTACTGGTAAAACTTCTAAGCCGTAAGAGACGAAAGGTCTGTAAAATTAGAGAAAAGCTGTGCATTGAATAGCTCGGTTAAGATGCCGTTTTTAAATTTGAAAAAATTTCTGAATCAGAGATATCGTAAAAATCGCCATTTTTAATGTTTGCTGATAACTCGCAAAAATGGTAGAATTTAGAAAAAATCTTTATAAAAGTTCAATAGTGTTCGGTTGCCTATTCTGTTTTCTGTTTTTACCCCTAAAAACCTTTATTGTTATGTTTATAATGAAATTTTCAATTTGTACGTTTAATCCATTTTTTTTAAATTACGTATGTAAGCCCATCAAAAATATATGGCATCAAAATAAAATGTCGTAAAAACGCAACCGTTTAACCGTTGAATGATAAGTCCTATTGTATCATACAATGGTTTAACCAAAGAAATTTTTGTTGAGATGTTTTGTTAGTTATTTCTTGACACGTTTTTTACGTACCTTGTATGTACAGAAAAAAGAAGATGGGTAAAACCCATCTTTTTCCACTGGAAATGGAACCCTGTATTTTTCTTGTGTAGTTTGATAGAGATTAGAATTTTCTCTTTAACGAAATAGCACGTTGTCAATTTTTCTAAATGTAATATGGTGACAGCCTGGTGTTATTAATGAAACTGATGACAAACAACTTGTTAAAATAACAAGCAAAATATGCTTTCTTATTGGTTTTTCAATAAATTTGCCTAACTTTTAATTTGTCACAAAATGGGATACATTTTAAATATTGTTTAAAAGTCAATATTTTTCATAAATTTTCTCGAAAATTTTGGATGAGAACGACTCCTATTAATTACTAGCATTAAAGTGTGTCTTATTACCTACAGAAAAACCGCTGCCCAAGGAATCACTACTTCCACATCCAGATTTTGTATCCAAGTCTTACACACACTAAATTCCAATGTAATATTTTACTCCCTTAATAATAAGGTGGGGGCGGCTAATGTCAAAATATATTTTAGAAGCCCTTGGTTCTCGTACACACACTAAATCCCAATTTAATTTTTTACCACCCTTTAATGATACGGTCTGGCAATGGGGGTGGTAGAGTGGCTAATGCCAACAAAATTTTTTCAGACGTCTCGTTCTTGTATACACACTAAATCACATTTTAATTTTTTTACTCCCTTTCGTAATAGTGTGGGGGTGGTATGGGGGGTGATAGTGGGGGGTGGCTGATGCCAAAAAAAATTTGAGACCTTGACTTTTCCCTTATTTACCCCCGAAACATGACGTTTGTAGTATCTGAAGAATACCCAACCAAGTTTGAAAATGGTATATTTTGTTTAACAATTACATCTTTCAGTGTATTGAAAAGTGTCTCTGCGTCTCCATTTGGAGCTTCAACCATGTTAAAAAATCTAGTTTCAACTGATTCGTTAAAAAAAATTACAGTAAAAGCACACTGCTTAGAAGTGCTCTTGTCCGTAGTTTCATCCATAATTATGGAAAAATACGGCCGGGTTCCTGAAGTTTAGCACTCAATTGTTTCTTAAAATTTTTTCCTAATGCTTCTTTCATACATGCTGTTGCTTTTGTTCTTTTCAAACTCAGGTCCTTAGCAATTTTTGAGTCCAGAAAAATATTGGCGCATAATGGTGCGAGCATGTCCATAAGAAGGAATGGCAGGTTATTAACTGCAAGAAGACCACATAATTTAATTTCAGCACATTTAGTGGCCTCTTCTTCACATTTTGTGATCATATCTGTTATTTTGGCATTGCACGCAATTTGTTTTATATTGTTTTGATGCCTCTCAGTTAACTGATGCCTAAACAGGTCATTGATGCCTAGACAGGTCATTTTTGTGGGCAACTAAAGACATGTCACATACTTTACAAAAAGCGTACTCGTTTTTGTTGTCGGTTTTGATTTCCTGTTTAATAAGCCAGTCCTTAAACTTTAAGTCCTGCAATCATGAATTATTAAATTTGTAACACCTGCTTTTTCCTTCTTCGGTTGTTAATTTTTTCTTTGCAGGTTGTTTATAATGAAATTCTTCGTAAAATACAATTTTAATAAAAACAAAGTAACAATAAGTATAAAGACAAAAAAACTACGTGATGATCTTGTTTATAAATAATATTTTTTTCGCACCTCTAGCGCAGTCTTAGAAGTTGTTGTTTCTACCGAGCTATATGAAGCAGAATTCTCATTCTCACTGATCTAAAAAATAAAAAAAACATTAGTGCAGTTATTAGTTATAGTAATAAACCGTAAACCAAAACCTTATAAAATACCATGCCATAACATAATGCCAGGTAAAACGTACTCGTGGTAAAACTAACCTCCACCACTTCCACCAGTCCTACATCTGCAAGATTCTCATCTGATTCAGGTCCAGGTCTATTATAATTGTTATTTTTGGTTCCTTTATTAACCACTCATCCATGTTTAACAGTATTTCAAAAGATTCGTTCACAAAAATGACTTACACTTCCTGGTCCGTGTATTCGTTCAACCAGCAATCGCGCATTTGCCAAGTCAATACCAAGTCTTTGGGCAAGGGTAAGTTTATGGATTAAAAAATCACGTGTCTCGTGAAGACGTGAAAAAAATATAAAATGTGTTGCTTTTTCTGTCTATGTAGTTAAGTGTAACCAAATACCCCACAGTTCCCCACAGTGATTCATTCCCTACAGTTGTTGAAATTCTCCATATTTTGGGGAATTCCCCATACATTGGCCACCCTGCCTATAGCAACATTCGAGTTGACATCGCTTGATGTTGTATAAGAATTATTTAAGGATTTATCACATATCGACACACTTTCTTCGTAACGACATCATTAGCATGGGATAATTCCCATCAAACTTCCATAGATGAATTAGTTGGAAATATATCTGAATTTATTTGTAAAACCGTACTAACCTCTGCTTCCACAATACGATAAAATTGACTCTCACTCGTTAATTTCGACATTTTTACCAAGTATAAATAACTTTGACAATGCTTATCAAAGAGCAATTAAAAAATTTTACATGCAAGTTCACGATCCACAAGTGTATGTGATCTGTGGCAACAAACAACAAAACAAACGTGTAGAGAAGCTATATGGCGCGCGCAGAAATGAAATCAGAACAGTCGATTCTCAGATTCCCGGTTTTACCGACCACCGTATTAGTTTCAATTACTTTATTAAGAATGCAACTGGCGCCTAGAGGTGGCGCCACAGACATTTTAAGAGCGCAAATTTTAAATGTTCTAAAATTACTGTAAATAAGAAGAGGTGGATTTTATTTATTAATTTATAATTAACACATTTATGTAATACCACAATAGGTTTTGATATAATTCGCAGAATGAAAAACAAGGTAAAATAGGTATTATAATAACTAAATTTCTAATGATTGGAGAGCATTTGGCGAAAAATAATTTTCTTATTACTGAATATATTATTACTTTATTCAGGTGCCTACCTATATAGAAGACAAACCAACATAAACAAATATTTTTCACCTTTTGTAACGAACATATTAAATGACATCTTCGATTATTCCAGTATATTTCAAGAATGTAGTAAATGAATATCCGAATGCAGAATAGTCTACTAGACTATAGTAACATTTTAGTGAAATATTCCCGGAAAATTTCTTATGGAATAATTTCTGAACATTCGCGTTATATGTATATATTCTTGTATTATTCCAGAATCATATAGATATATTTAAACTGTAGGGAAGATTTAGAGAATAATCACAAGTTATTGATACTATCTGGGATGTCGTTTAGGCATAGCATAGACCGCTTTGGAGCCATTGAAAAATGACTCATCCATGTCAGACATAAAATTTTCCACTGAAAGGGCTCCAATTCTTTCTTTTATTTTTGAAAATAAGATTTTTGAAATAATGCCATCTGCCCTGTTCGATATTAAAAACGCACAAGGAAATCCTTGGTGAAATTCGTCTAGTACTAAAATTGTTATTAATTGGAAATCATATTGATTAAGACGATGGGTACCGTCATACATAATGTAGTGCTATATTTTTGTAAGATTTCACTTTGCGCTTGATTCATCAAGACCAAAGCAAAATCCTGATCCTCAAGCTTTGGAAAATCTATATATTTGGCCTTGTGGCTTGTAAAATAAAATTGATGGTGTAGAGTTATGATCAAGTTCTTCTCTGATCCATGATTCAATACTCATAGCATCGTTTTTGTGTCTTTGGCGATGACCACGAATATTGAAACTTCGTTCTATCTTTAAAAGGTCTTTTCTTGAGATTAAATGTCTGCGTTCCAGTTCTTCTCTTGAAAAAATACATCAGTAAGTCACATCATATGAAAATAAAAGTAACTTAATTTCTTAAATTTTCATAATTAAATATGCCGATATTTTCAAGAAAATAAAATATGTTATAAGCCATCATAATATTCTCTTGAGGTAGTTGTTAATAATAATTATAGGTACCTTGATAAAATGATTCACGGACATCGTCCAATATTCTCTCAAATGAAATTGAATTGCAATTTTTGAAGCTATATTAGCCCTTTCCTGAGATGTTAGCATTATGTGTTCTAATTCTGAATTAGGTATATGGTTTTTCACATATCTCACACAGTAAATTCCATCTGTGCCCTAAAAGATTACACAAAAAAAATCAATTATTATGTTTTATTTTGAAATTCAGATTGGTTACTGCTACGCACTGGTGTACTTCACTTACCTTATATTTGATTTCAGCAGGACAAAAGGTCTCGATTTTACAGCTTCCTTGTAACTTCAAAGACCTCTGAGAGTTTCCCCTTGGCTCATAATATTGGGATCTACGGCATATTAATGTTTGACTCTGAACATTGCGATTTTTGTGCTTTCCTCCCAGTGGCAATGAATTTACATTTATTTCTCTTTTGTTCATTACTTTTCCATTCTAAAAATCTTCTTCACATTGAAAAGTCTTAGTTTCAGGAGCAACACTGATATCATGAAATGAAAAAATATGAGAAAGAACAGAACTTTTTTATCATAATGTTTGTAGTCGTAAAGTGCACATTTATGAAGTTGTTTTAGTTTTACATATTTCATACTAGGTTCACCTTTTTCGTGTCGTGAAAAGAATTGTTTATTATTATATTGTTTATGACATTCACCACATTTGTATTTTTTTCGGGACGCAAAACAGCACTTTCAACTTCATCAGGATGTTTTTGTGGAAAGTGTTGGCGTAAAGCCTTAAAACTCATATAATTATTCGAACATGTTTCACAAGCAAACATACTGCATAATACTTTAAATAAATATAAAAAAGTAAAGACCAACATCAAACGATCTAAAACTAGGGTTGCCATATTTTCAGAAATAAAATAACGGACACATTTTTTTTATTTACGCTTTATTTCGAGGTCGATGGTTGCTCGCTATATTCTTCACTGGCAGTAGGCCCAGTAGGGGGCTGTGGCTGGATTGATTTTTGTTCAAACCAGCTATATTTTTCAGAGCTCACAACCTTCTTTAAAAAAATATTATTACATTTAATTTTGTCATAAAAATCGTGGCATTGTAGATTCGTATTAAATTTAATTCGTAATAAAGGTTTTACTGTAGAAACGTCCAATCTTCCCCTTTCAGAACGCCAAATATTTTTATTATTGAAAATAAAAATTCGACAATTTTCCGAAGATTATCAGATTTTAAATTATTGAAAATGCTGATCCATTTTTGAACTGGTGTCATCTCTTTTGGAAAGAAAGATCCAGTCAAAATATTGAATGGCTGCAAAGTTTGTTTTCCATAAATCTAAGTAATTTACGCAATCTTCATAAAAAGTATTTAGAATTCTATGGAATTTGTTCTCGTCAAATCCTTCTTGATTTGTAAGTTTATTTAGCAGTTGTTTAGCACCAAAAGGAATAAACATTTGCTTTTTTCGTTCAACAAGTTTTAACTCCAATTCAGAAAACCATACAAATATTTCTATGGTGGCGCGTCATTTGATTCCATTTTTAAAATAGTTTTATTGAATAGTTCCAATGTACCGTGGATAAACCACAAATAAAGTTCATTAGAAGAGTCTTCAAAAACGACTTTAGCATATTTGGACCATTGCTACTTTCTGAGAGAAAATAAGATTTCAAGCCATCAAATATCAATAATATTCTATGTATTGCCTTTATAGTTAATGCATTTTTATACTCAATGTGTACAAAATCACAGAATTCTTTTAAAGCAGTTGTTCTCACAGTATAAATGTAAAAATGTTTGTATATCTTAACAACAGTACTTTCAATATCAAGAATTGGCATTTTGTACACAATTATGTACTATGTGTGCCGCGCATCCAATACCAAGTAATTCATGACCAATTTTATTCTGTAATTTTGTATAAACATTAATTTTTCCTTTACGCTTTGCGCCTCCGAAATTCGTATTTGTGTTGTCTGCACAGAAACAAATAATTTTTTTAGTAAGTTGATATTTTTCGAGGACCTCAAAAACGTAATTTGTTAAAAGATCGGACGTTTCTCCAGGTAACTCCTGAAACTCTAATAATTTTACATGTATTTGATTAGTAAAGTATCTAATAATAATAGGTACTAATTTTAAGTCCAATCTATTTGACGAGTCTACAGTTACAGTTATAAAACTTGCATGCTGTAAATCCTCTAATACTTCGTCAAAGAGATGTGGAGAAATTACATTAACTATAATTGCTTCAGTTTTTGTTTTAGCACTGACAAATTTTGTGTCATAAAACGAACTTATTAATTTTGATGTACAGGTTAAAAACTTAAAACTAAAATCGTGCCTCGCCGTATGGTAAGCAAATGTCGCTTCTTTAACTGCACAATTTAAATCCTCATTCGTTGGCTCAACTTTCTTAAAAAATATACCAACAGCTTGGGTAATTGTTGAAGCACGGGTAGTTTTTTATGCTTGTTAGTATTTACGTGCTGCAAAACATCACGCCGACCCCCTTGTGCAATAGAAAATTCATATTGTCCCTTCTTTAAAAATGAAAATTGTTTTTCGAGCTCATTGGAAAATTTACATTTTCTCTGTCCCATTGTCATTGCAACCCTGTAAGATAGAAATAAGTCTTTAACTTACTACTTTCCCATGTTAATCACAATCACGCTCTATTTTACGTCTACTTCTGCCTTTGCACTGTACACTATGCACTTTAAATAATAGGAATAGGGGTTCACAAACCACAATTCTCGTAAACAAATAAGAAATAGGTACAACCGTTTGTTTTAACCAAAACCAGTTAAAACTATGACACGGGGGAACTACTGGACTTCGTTTAGAATATGTGACATTTGAGGTGTCGGTCGGTAAAATAGTTTCCGCCGAAAATGAACTGAAAATCATGTGCTAGTTTTACCTCCTAACGCCAGATGGGAGATGGGACAAAATTACAATTTCTTTAACATTTGGAATTTTTTAATATAACTACTGATAATTTCCAGAAAAAAAAGGACCGGACACGCGGATACGTTCTCAATAACGGACAGTCCGTTACAAAAACGGACGTATGGCAAGCCTATCTAAAACGGGAATACAGTATTGGTGTCGTGCACGATTTGGCAGCTGGCTTACCCTGGAGGTAAAATAACCTAATTGCTGTATGTAAACAAACTGTGTTTAAGGTTTATTATTAACGTTCAAGTTATTTATAACGTTTATTTTTTAGAAGGCAGTTTATATTATTGATGAAAGATAATAAGTAATAATATGAATTCTTTTTGTGCTGTTGTTATCTGTGGTAGCATTGCAGCACGAGATGTAGGAGTCCAATTTTTTCGATAATAAACAATTTTTTTTAGTATTCATATATTAAATTACTGCTAAATAAATAATACGATATTTCTAAATGTGAATACGATCCGTCCCCAGATTATAGCACAAGCAGGAGCACGAGAAGTTCCAATGATTTCAATCATCGTAAATATAAGATACATGTTATAGAATTTCTAAATATATCTTTCCTAATATATCATATTTTTTTAATATACCGAACTTTCGCCTTATTTGTGTTGCTTTGACTCTGTTTTGGTTAGAAAAGCAATACATTTAAAAAGTGCTTTATTGATCGATAGCATTGTTACTAATAACTTATGCATATTTACAAAAATATGATCTAAATTAAAATAGTATTGTTTTCTCCACACTCAGATTTAATACTTATGATAAGATAGAAGTAAATGTTTAAATGAAACAAAATTTTATAAAAAATGTTTTATTAAATATTAAATAAACATAGGATAATTGTTAAATGCATTATAAATAAAAAGTATGTACAATCTCAGACGACTCAATGTGTCGCTTACGCTTAGCAACACATTGAATGGTCTAAGGGTAAAATACTTACTTTTCCCAAAACTAAAACGTTTAAATCGAACTGCTTTACGCAGTATTTTTTTCGCCCACTCACATACTGCTTGATTATATGCCTCAAGACTTGTATGCTTTCATTTCGTCCATCGTAAAACCACTTTTAGAATATACAAGATACATTACTATGTCAGGATATAATGTTTTGGGAAAGTCTATAAACAGATGCAAAACAATCTTCTAAACGAAGTGTGTATGGATCTATTCCCAACAGAGATATTTTTGATAAATGTCTTTCTTGATGCATTTCATCAAGTGTTGCGTAGTACGAACTAGGATTAATTTTCTTTTAGTAACATAATATATAAGAACTTACCTCTTTAAATGTCAAAGATAGTTATATACTTCTGTTATAAAGAAATGAAAATAGAGATGCGCCAAAACCACATAAACATTCACAGATTTTTTTAACGTTATTTTACCTCCAGGGTTAGTTATTGACATCACGTGCACGACACCAATTGACCATTCCAGAATGACGTCATTGACAGTTCAGCCATATTTTCTGGGTGGCATACAAAACCATTTGCGAATGTAAACATTGCAAGTATTTCATCATTAAATTGTTTAATCCTGGTTTAACTGATAGAAAATGCCACATTTTTGTATTGCTGTTAAATGTTCAATGTGTGCTAAAAGAGATAATGCATCGTTTTTCCGATTTCACGCTATTTTAACCAATAGGGGGATCATCTTAATACATGTCTGTATAAAGAAGAAATTCACGGATTAAGGCTTTGGACGGGGGCCACTGAGTAAAAGCCACCTAAAACACGGTGGTATTTGTTCAAAACATTTTATTATAACTGGTAAGTACTATTTTTGTACAAAAACTCCTTCTAGGTTTTATAAGGTTAGAATCAGACGATGTACCTATGTGATTTTAGGGAAAAAAAGGCTAAAACTACCCTCCTTTACAAAAGGCCAAACTCACTTGTATCCTATAGATTTGGAAAACACACAAAACATTGCATGTTCATGTAGAAAGAATTATAGGCTTGCTCAAAAGAAAATTTAAGATTTTTCATGAAACAATACCCATAAGCATGTTGCCAAAACGAAGAAATTGAGTGCATTGGATAAAATTGTCATGGCATGTAGTGCAATCATAAACATGTACCTTCTCAAATACTAAATAATATAAATAATGAATTATCTATGTGTTTATTAATAAAAAACAATTTTAATTATATATACCTATTTATTTCAATATATTGCACATCAAGAATATATATATTTTATCCATAATAAAACAAATGTTATTTAATATTCACTTTATTTTAAAATATCCAAGGTCAGGTTCAGTCAAGCAAAAAAAACCATAAATTAGATATGGACATAAATAGGCGTAAGTTCATTTTTATCTATCAAAAGGAGGATGTTCCTAAAACAAACCTCTTGTTTCTATTTTTTTGGCCAATCCATATCCCGTATTCGCAACATTTCTGCATTTTTCATGGAAGGTACTGGCCACGGTGTAAATATACTACACCGTGATACTGGTCAAATGGAAAGTTCTTCAGTGGACGCTGGACCTGGACCACTGTCTTCGATGGTATTTGGACGATCATGCAGGTACAGAATGGCTATATGACTGCATACTTCTGATAAACCAGCCATACATGTACAGTGAACACTGGAAATGCTGGCTTCCTTTAAAATAATAATCCTAACTTGAAGTAACTTTTCCCTCTTTCGTTGAGAGTGTTTAACCTACAACAAAGATTTAAAAAATGTTAATCAAGTTTAAAATCTCTGTCGCATGTCACAATTATATACATTAACGTATAGAATGTAACTGTAATATAAAATTACGGATTACATTGATTTCTTACCTTCCTAATGACAACAAATGTCTCATCGCTGATATGTTTTGCCAAAATTCCTTGAGCAGAACCAGATTCGTAAAGCCTGTAGGCTTGCAAGCTTTTATAAGGCTAAAAATGTTGACCAGTATAATAACTATGAGTTAGTATTAAATAATGGATGTAGTCCATCGTGGTAATATTATAAATTTCAAGCCTGCTCTCTTCAGGAGGAATTACATAGGGGTCAATATTGTCAATAATTTCAATTTTTTTAACATATCTGCACTTAACGTCACCTCTAAGGGTTACATAATATTCACTTCGAGACATCTTGGGCGAAAAAGTTTGCAAAAAATCACAACCCAGCTAGCAGAGTGACGTCATTTTTACGTGATATATAAGTCATAAATTACGTCGTAATTCACAAAAAAACTACGTGAATATGACGAAAAAAATACGACAATTTGTCACAGCGACTCGACGTCATTTTACATGACCATCCCAAGTACAAGAGGAATGATCGCAGCTCTGCTGCCTTGAAATGGGCCAATTCACGTAAAGGTCTAGGTTTACGGTTTATTTCTACTGGTACGTAATTTTTTAAGCGCACCAATTTTTGCGAAAATAATTCTGTTGACTTTTACCAGATAATCGAACATTTAAATTTCCACCAATCCAACAGTTTAATAATTTACGCATTACACCCAGACAAATATTGTGCATATAATCTACGGGAAAATGAGAAATCATATCAATTGGTAATTTAAGTAGAGGTGAATCACCCGAATGATGATCTTCATCTTTCTTTAATCGTGATGTCTCTGTTCTTTTACTAGAAGACACACTTTTTAATTAACACTACCCTTTTATTAACATATGCACAATAAACTTTACACTTATCACAACTGGAATATCCTCCATGTGATTTAATACATTTGATGTAGGCTTTAGCTGGGGCATCACAAATAATACTATGTACGTTCACCATGAAATTTTGATTATGAAATACAAAACCATCTTTTAAGCTAATAAATTCATTAACAAAATTTTCCAGAAATTTAGAAAGTGATTTTGGTTTTGAGGTCCCACTAAAAATGCCCACTACAAAGGGTTTGCTATTATGAAAATTTTTTACAAGCCCAATATAGGCCATATTTGAAGATTAGAACTTTTAAATAGAGGTAAACCGTCTATATTGAAACTTATTTGAAGGACACTATCGGTAAACATCTCGTTTTGGACAAGAAATTGTTTTAACGCATTTTCCAGCCCTAAATGAACATAATGGCCATCTATTAATTTGTTACTTTCAAATTTTATTGGCTTCCGTAATAAAGTTCTGCTGTCAAGGGGTAAGGGGATGAAATGGCTTAAGAATATGAAGAAGACTTGTAACCGCTGAATGAGATATATGTTCTGACACCGCCCACTGACTTAATTGCAATTTTATATTTTGCATTTCACATTCTTCAGTATTTTTACAAATACTGCTACTTTCATTTTCCGAAAAGTCAGAGAGTAATTTATAATTTTCCAACTCTTGTGAATCAGAAATATTCGAAATATATTCTAAAGCATCTTCTGAATCATTATTGGGGCCTAAACTTAAAGAACTTTCTGAATCATTGGGGCCTAAACTTAAAGAATCATTTTCATTGCATGAGTTAAAAGTACTTGGTGTTACATTCAAGTTATAAGGTTTTACATCTTCATCTTCAGGTTTACTCTCAACTTCTTCTGCAACCCGTCTATATACTTGTCGTTTAGAAATAAAATCTTTCTGTTTATATTTTACCCGTTTCGACATTATGATAAAAATTAAATATTAACAAGATTGTACTTTATTTACTGCGTGTTTTATATAGTCATTATACAGATATGGTAGCTCAGTGTGTTAAAGCGACTGGCTAGCAAACTGAGTTGCCTAGCGAAGTGGGTTCGATTCCCGCAAGGCGAAACAATTTTTCATTAAAAAAATTGCCCCAAGAGTGGTTCGGAGTCCACATTAAACTGTAGCGCCTCGTCTCTCTTTGCCTAGCACAAGATCCTTGAGATCTTCCAGGGAGTTACTTCGGTAACTTGAGAGGCGGTTAAGAAAACATTTTAAGAAAACATATGTCATGAGGTAATATATTATGTTATACGTAATACTGCAAAGTGCTGAGCACAGGGTGGAAATTGCCTGGATGGAATAGAACTAAGTGGGTGTCACTTTACAAAATAAAAATATTCTATAAAAATTGCTCAAGGAGTTTGTTGTTTTGTTTTCTCATTTTCTAACCTCTTTGGGGCATGTTTCATCCATATTTTTTTTTTTTATACATTTATTTAACGTCGGCCTATTTCCGCTACTGAGGCCTAACACCGACGCCTGTAGACGAGCTACCCCCAACCAGGAATTTTGCCGAACCTCTTCCCTTAAGAAGAGTAGGGATCTTTTACTTGCCTAACATTTAATAGACAAGGGACCGACGGCTTTACATCCCCTCCGAAGGATGGTATATCTCCTATACAACCCTCGCCTAAGGTTGTATAGCTTCCGCGCATACACTGATATACAAGCCGCTGGAAGATGTGTGAGGCGAGAACGCGGTTTCCGTTGGAATGGTCACCATCCAAGTACTAACTGCGCCTGTCGTTGCTTTACATCGCATACCGAAGTATGTACATAGTAAAGACGCACCTACGCTCACCCCTATCCATATTTTAATGTAGCCGTTGCTTTCATTTTCAGTAGTACTTGGAGAGCTAATCTGAACCGCTCCTAAATAAATAAAAATATTAGGTACCATTGTTTTTCTAAAAGACTGCTTATATTACTTACGTAACACAATCTTCTTTAAGTTTAAATCGCCAAAAACTTTCTTGTCGCACCTAGTTTCCAGAAAACTGAAGTTTGCGGCTATTTCATTGGATAGGAGGTGTTTCATAATTGTGTTGGTTTTTGACGTAACATCCCGACCTCCCAGCGTAGCAAAATAGGATGCCTGCAACAAGTCATAATAAAGTACGGTTTATGACGAGCTTGCAAAATGCTTCTTTTTAATTTAAAAGTTCAAAAAAGTCGAAATCTATTGCTTTTATTGAAAAAATGTATTTTGTTATTGTTTATTTTTATCGTCTTCATAAAATTTAGCAAAAATAATTACTCTAAAATAGCTTTGGAGAACTTTTTTTTTTTTTTTAATATTTCATTTTAAATACATTTTAAATATTTGTTCAAATGTGGTGTAAGGGGGTTTTTAATGAAGCTGAATATGAAGCTCATGAAAAGCGGATCACACTGTATATTATTAACGTCCTGGCAAAGCTTAGCTGCAGCTACTCCACTACTTAACCAAGAAGATTAGATGAGCTACGGTCATCCGTTCAAGTGCCAATTGACATTGCTTAACTTCGTCGTTTGAGTCTTGGACGAATGATTTTTACTCTATTAACGAATTTATTTCCCACTTTCCATTAATTTATTTATTGTAATTGTTTCTTTTTAATTTTAAGTGAGCTGAACAAATGCTTATTAGACTTAGCCTATTTCCTGTACTGTTATCTTTTGGGTCAATAAATGTATTATTATTATTATAAACCGATGATCATACTTCACGCACAATTAGTGTGTAAGATTATAACTTACCACAGCATTCAAATTATCTGCTTCGTTTAGATATTCTTCAATCCTCTTTCTCTATCTTTTAATGTTAAAATAGGTAATGTCACTGAAAGATCATCTGGTAAATCAGCTGGTACGTTGGCGTTCACAACATTTTTTGTTTTCAATAATTTCTAAATTTGACTATTTTGTTCTTTAACGTGAACTAGCAAGGACAGGGGTTTCTTATTGAAATCTGCAGAACACAAAGTTTAAATACGTTGGCGTTCACAACATTTTTTGTTTTCAATAATTTCAAAATTTGACTATTTTGTTCTTTAACGTGAACTAGCAAGGACAGGGGTTTCTTACTGAAATCTGCAGAACATAAAGTTTAAATAGGAATATATATTTGCTAAAAAAACTTACCAGACTCTTCTCTATTAATTGGGATAAGAGTTGACGATTGTGAGGTTTTTGCTGATATAGATGAACTGGTACTGACGCGACGCTGAAAAAAAAAGGAAATTTTTAAATACACATTTTTAAAATGTAAAAGACAAAAACATATCAAAAAACATTATTTCTCTGCTGCAAGAAGGTCCTGCAGTTTGGCTCAGATCGTCAGGTTGGTTTGTTATTACACTTATTGGTGACGGAAGGTAAGTGTACGTCTTTTTTGGTGATCTTCTTCATCGCTACTAGTATCAAAAGATAGACGCTTTGGTTTAGTACTTTGTCTCTTTTTCAGAGGCTGCGCATCATCGTTTTCATCACTACTGAGTATGTCTGAAACTAACTCAGACTGCTTTAATTTTTTTATCGCTTTGTTATAATCATCTACAAAAAATAGAAATATTAATTAAAAGTATAAAAAGACATGGCATATGTGTACAACTTACTTTCCTCAAAAAAGGACCTTGCTACTCCACAAAAATTCCAAGTAGTTTCTGTAGGAACTTTTTTAATGCCTTCTGAAATGACGCCTGCTGTTTATAAGGTGGCCACCATACTTCCTTTTTACGAGGCGTTAGCCAAGTATGATGTACGAGCCCTACACCGCCACCGTCTTTCGCCACAAATTCTACACCTACGAATATTCCACTCATAATTAACAGATATTTAACCTTCACGTAGTCCTACAATTACAGTTAATTTTAGTTTATTAAAAAAGATGTTTGCGTAAAACGAGCAAATCACCTACCTGTGTAATTGTATTTTCGATAAACGAAACTTTTCCACAACTACACATACAAATTAAACATTCATCAATACTTAGTAGATTAAACGTTGTATAAATTATAATGGCACTGATTAACAACATAAAATAATTAGACAAGAATCAAATAACCTAACAATGCATAGAACATGGCAGCCCATACCAGTTGAAACCACTACACTGTTGCCTAATCAGTGTTGCCAATTCAATTTCTTAAAAAGTCTCAAATTAGACGACTGAAAATCACCAGAAAACACTAAATTTTGTAGCGGCTAAAATCACTAAGTTTTCACTTTACTTTATTGAAAAGCGCAGTCTATTAGATAAAAAAAGAACAATGAAATTTTAACAAGCTATATATAAGGATCTCTTTATTTATGATGCAGGTAGACTCCATCTAGTGAGCCATTCTAATATTTATAATGCTGACCTTATGAAACGAACGTCAATAACGCCATCTATCAGTGCCTCTGATGCATATTAAAAAAAGACAATTTAAGTTTGTTACTAAACAGAAATAAAAACAAAAAATAAATCTTAGAATAAAAACTTATATTAAATTCCAAAGAAAACAAAAATACCAAACTCTTAAGTTTTAAATACAGTTTTATATAAAATTTTAATTTTGTAAAATTGAGTATATATTCGGACGGCACAAAAAATTAAAGAAAACTGTTACTCTTTATTTCTGTTCTAGTTTTCGAGGCTTTATTGTCTCTTCATCAGGAACTGAAAAATTGAGGTTATGTAGAAGTTGCATATGTGGAACAGTTAAGAGTTAGTTGTATATAGTATAAAAATATGGACATTCGCCTTAACGATAATCACAGCTTACCAATATCTCAAGTTAAAAAATTCATAAAAATTGGACTATTGTCACTAAATAAAACTAAATTAACAAAAAAAAAAAAATTTTTAAATTGAAGAAGTATGGTGTCCTGAAAAAAGAGACCATCTTGTAATTTTTGTGCCATTCGACTACATACCCAATTTTACAAAATTATATATAAATATTTCTTGAATTACTCTAAATTTCTCAATCATGTAAAATATCTTGTAGATCTTCGCCTTCTTCAAGTGTATAAGTTACCATTGTGCCAATTTTCTTCAAAACTATGTCTGGAATATTTTATTTATTGCAACATGTTTCACGGCATCGAAGTCCAAATTGAACATATAAAATGTTATTCATTGTTATGGCCCCATTCTATTGCGAATTTTGTTTTTTATTAAATTCATTTGGGAGAAGACCCTTTCAATTTCTGCATTAGAGTGGGGCAAACATAGATACTTGAATGCTAAATCGGTCTTGAAAAGGGTTGTTTTTTTTTGAGCCAAATTGGCTATTTCAGGTTTTATTCTTGTTAAGCACTGATTTACAGAAAATTTTTTCAAATTCTCAAAAATCTCTATATAGTCGATTTTTCAACTCTCTTAAAAGTTTAACTAGAAAATTTTTTATTCTCAGTTTTATAACGTTTTTGTCTCCGAGGCTTATTTTAAATTGCTCACATGCATTTTCAAAGCCAAATTCAAAATATGGATTCAGGCAATTCATTAAAATATTGAATCAAAAATTCCTTATCGTTATTTTTCTTCTGCCGCAAGTTAACGGCTCTATTTTCATTTTTGAAATGTTTCGATTCGTGCATGCTATGTTCAGACGTTTTAACCCAGGAGGTCACTTGAAATTCTCCTAGACATAGGGTAGACAGGAAAAGTTTCTTACAAAGATTCACCTTTTGATCGCCTACTCTTAAACTGTAAAACATTGAGCAGTTTCTTGATGAATTTTCATTAGTCGTGTATCTTCTTTTGACACTGGAGACTGTTACATTATTAACCACATAAATTTTGCGCTGATCCCACGTCATTTTCCAAAAGTTTTCAAATACCTGTCTCCTCTTCTCCTCTGAAATGTCTGAACAAGAACGCAACTTACTTTTTTAGCAAAGGTTTGAATCGCATGGTTGACCCATTTTTCTCTCTGGCTTAAGAGCATTTTGTTTATATATTTTTTGTTTCGTCATCTATTTTAAATCCAGTATACTGTCGTCCCCTTTCGCGCAGTTTTTTATTTAGTTCTCTCGTCCATAGTCTTTTCAGGTTTTCTTTTACGTCTTTTAGTTGTGGTATTTTCTTTATCGTCGCTGCTTGATCCACTGTCCATATTTTGTGCGTTCTCTTCTTCATATGTGGAGTCATTTTCCGGTTCTAAATCATTTCTTTCTCCTGAAAATTTTTCTGCTGTTTGTTCTCTGTCCTGCTCTTGTTCTAAATTAATTATTTTTGGACTCCCATTGTTAGCTGCTTTTTTCTCCGGGCCCCCTAGACACCCGTTTGTACTGTTTTGCATTTCATTGCAATCAGGTTTTATGTGTGGTACGCTATGTCCAAACGACTGGGAAATATTGCAAGTTGCATTTTCTAGAGCAGAAAATTCCTCGCTGACATCGTTCATATCAATGAATAGTCCCTCGTCGGTACATTGATTAACCAATTGATTCTGCATAGATTCACTAAAACTGTTACTGTCAACTAGGGTTGCTGATGTAGTTTGCAAAGTGTGAAAAATTGGAGGATCTATTGGATACTCTTCCACATTATTGATGGAAATGTGTTCATCTGGGGGCACAGTTACTAATATGATCGGCTGAACGTTGTTGGAACCACTTGCAGAATATTTTGTCTGTCGAGCATCAGTAGATTTCCGTTCTGGAAAAAATAAACTGTTACTCAAATGTCATCTTAAACAACCAAAATCTAAATTCGAAGAAAATACTACTTAACTGATTATAAAATTTCATTTCAAATAGATGATAATTTAAGTTAAGGTCCAATCGGTTTTTGTTAATTTTTTTTATTACTTCTACTCTAGAGATGAAAAGGTGTAACTTTCATTGAATTTGAATTTTCCAAGATAATACTTCGATAATATTTCGATAATTTAGAACATCCAAGATTTCTTACACGAAAATCAACTTTAGAAAGTATACAAATGACGGATAATGTTTATTTTGATGTAAAAAACTTAAAAGAAGTTTTTATACAACTTTGATTTTCAAATATTTTCGATATATTTACTATAAACTCTGAATTTCTAAATTTAATTGGATCAAAAAAAATATTTTGTCTTGTATTTTTATCCAAAGTTGATGGTTTGTTGCAAATTTTTTTGAAAATGCAGGTCTTAACTTAAATGCCCCACCCTGTATACCGTGCAAATCCTGTACACATGATTTACATTGCATTTTAATTCATCTACGCAATAGTAATGAAATTAAAGCTGTTGCGCAGCTGTTCTTATCCCAAAACTTACAAAATACTAATCAGAATAAAAACTAGCAGCTTACCTGTTGGTTTTGTACACATTTCAACAAGTATTTTACTTCGCCTAGACACATTATTATTATCCAATTTACGTAGAAAACAGAAACAACGATTTTTAAACACGAGGAATCAACAAATAAACAATTATTTTCAGGATGTGTGATCGACGAACCAGTAATTGACAAACAAAATGTAAAATTTTTAAATATATTTTATTATTTTTAATAAAAAACAAATAGAGGTGAGGCTTCATACACATCAACTGAATTTTTTAAAATATATTTTATACGGTCACCAGCATTTTGAAGTTCAGGAGCACTAAGTTTCTCTATAATATCCTCCAACTTTATTGTAGAGACATCAGCTTCTACTAATTTAAAGGTTATTTTTTCATTATTTGTACTTTTGAGGGATATCACTTCGATATCATCTTCTGCGTATTTTGCTTGTACAACACAAACATACCTATAATGCATTGTTCCCCTTTTACAGCCTGCAAATTTAGCTACTACAACGCTGACTTTAACTTTAGTTACATTTATAGCGATTAGATTTTCTGGATTTTCATCTGTTTCTTCTAAATTAAAGTCATCTCAGACATCATCTACGCTGTCTCCACTTTCAACCCATTCCTCATCTTCTGATGTGTCCGAATCCGTATCTTTTCTCTTTCTCTTTGAAATATTTTGCCTTTTCAATATTATTTTTTGTTTTACAGTTTCCTTCTTTTTGTTTTTGTCTTTCATTTCGTTCCTTTTCCTTTCTCTTTCTTCTCGTTTTTTCTTTTTTCTTCTTCCTTTTTTTCTTTTCTTCTTCTTTCTTCTGGTGGTAATTTTGCCATTCTTTAGATGTTACTGCAGAAGGTACTTTTTCTCTCTTCTTTTTTTTTCTTATCTGTGGTTCTGGGAAGAATAAGGCTTTTTTAAAAGGCGTAGGACTGTTGATTTGGAATGTTGTAGGCGAATCTTCTTGCAATTGAGGTGTTTTCTTTGCAGGAGTTACATGTTTTGATAAATGTGCTTGGGAATTGAGTTGGGAATCCTTTAGCGGAGAAATTATTGACATATGTGATGTGGATGGTGCAATATGAATAGAATGAATTATTATCTTTTTTTCTGAATTGTTGCCTTAGAATTGTCCTTCATTTTCAATGTTAGAATTTTCATGTTCTTTTCTAGCTTCATCATCACTAGCAGTTTCTTTGTTCTATTACTTTCCTCGTTCTTATCGATTTGAACTTTGTGAAGCTTTTGCCATATATTAAATAAACTTGTATCTTCTACGTTCCCGTTCCATTTATTTTTGTTGTCGTTTTCTTTAAAAATCCCCAGTGTTTCTTTCGGAATATAATATTCTAACACTTTCAAATCCTCTTTTAATTTATCTTTTTTATAACTATTTTTTTTGAGAGATGATTTCATTATTGACACTTTTGAAAAATTAACCTTGTCAGCACCAAATGGTGAAAGTCCACATGCTTTAAATCCATGCTGTATGGTTTCTTTTGTGATTTTGTCTAAGGCTTGCTCAAAACCGTTTCCAAAATTTTCTTTCCTGAGTATATTCCCGTAATTATTTATATGCCACTTTCTAACACATTGCTTCCGAAATGTTTTTAAAGGCTTAAAAACAGCAACATCCATGGGTTGTATTAAGTGGGTCGAGTTGGGATATAGAGCTAGAAGTTCAATTCCATTTTTTGAGCAGTACTGGGATAATTGGAGGGTCATATGTGACAAATGACCATCTATAAAGAGTAAAACTGGTCGTTCAATATTGTTTTCACTTAGCCATGGGACAAATATATTGGTAATATATTCAAAAAATGTTGGCCCACACATCCATCAACTATCCGAACGTCCTATGCCCCATTTCTTATTTAAACTAAATGCAATGTGACTAGGAATTCTCTGGTACTTAAAAACTACCATTGGTGGAGCAATGTCTCCATTTGCGTTTGCTGTTACCAGACCTGTTAAGTTTTCTTTCTCGTCATTTGTACCCGCATAATAAACATTGCTGTCTCCTTTTTTGGCAAGAACTTTTCCACCTTGTAAGAAAAATGCACCGAATTCCGAGCGCTTATAGGTGCGAAAGATCAAAATAAAATCATTGCAAATACACATTAGTTTTTTAACTATAAAGCCACTTTATTTTACTGTCAATTTTTATGTAATTTTTTGTGCTAGAGAATATATTTTTAAAAAAATCCTAACTTAAAAATATCATGGCAAAATAACTGAAATAATCCTCTTTCCGTCCGGCTGTGACGATTTTTCCTGATACCGTCCACTGAGGCCTCCATTTCCGCCCTATAAAATGAACCAAAGTAAGGTACATAGACCTTTATGCCATACAATTAAGGCTACATTTTACTTGAAAATAAATAAATAAATAAACACACATGGTCTCAAAATCAATCTTGTTACTCAAAATAGTCATTTCTTTTTCTGAGACCTTCAATTTCTGGTACATTATAAGCTCCACGACTAGTAACTAGTGAAGGAGTTTCGATCTTACAGACCACATCAGTCAAAGGATAAACTAAGATATCATCTTTTTCTGGCCACTTCCAGCAATTTCCACTCATAGTCATAGTTTTCACCCATAATCCATTATTATTCTCTTCTAGGACTATACCAGGAAAATATTCTTCCTCATATTTAATTATTACAAAGGCGTCTTTTTCGTATTTACATATTTCTTTATTGCTGATCTTCTCAGTTTCCTTTCAGTCTACAGATCTTTTTTCGCAGTGTTCTTCTTAGTTTCTTTCCTCTTTTCCGCCCTTTCTAGTTTTTCGCTTTCTTTTTTTTGTTTTTCTTCTACAATTCTTCTCTGATGCTTCATGAAGTCATCACTAACAGCGACTGTAGGATATATTTTTGGTTTTTCATTTACATTTAAATCCTCTGTGCCAATCTTTTTTTCGTTTTGTATTGATCTCCGGCCAAAACAGAGCCTTTTTGAATGGAGTTGGATATTTGCTTTGTGTATTGTCAGGTATAATTTGTTTAAGTGGTGTCTTTATACGAGATGTTGATGGTATCTGAGATGTTGATGGTACTTGGGACGTTGATGGTTCCGAGTTTCGGGGAATTAAAATTAGTGTACCATCAGATTCAACTGTAGCCTCAACAATGTTGGTATTGTCAAACCAGAAGCTTTCATCAAGTCTGATGTCTTCAGCAGTTTGATTGGTAGCATCACTAGGCAAATTGTTTTTCAAAGTAGTCTCATGATCGAGATTTCGGTATTCTTTACTTGTGTGGAGACTTGTCCAGAATTCGTATAGGGCAACATACTTTTCTTCAACATCATTTACAGAATCCACTCTCATAAACTTGTCTAGAATATCTTTGTTTAGACGTATCTCTACCTCACGAAGTATTTGTGAGTCTGGTATTTTACTACCTTCAGATTTGCAATGGGCAATTTGTTCAGGTACTGATACAATTTTTTCATTCACGACCCCACCATTTAGCATTTGTTTGACTAATTTAGAATAATCAATGCTATTTTCATTGAACGGAAAGAGCCCGCATGATCGAAAGGCGCTTTTTATTGTTGATGGAGTTACCGTTGCTTCTAAAGTCTTCTCCAGTAGTTTTGAAAATTCAGTCCGTTGCAGTTTTCTGCCGTTGTTTTCCATGCGCCATGTACGTACATCATTGCGCCAGCAATTTTTAATTGGATAGAACACACCAACATCCAGAGGCTGGAGACGGTGGGTAGCGTTTGGATACAATGCAGTTAATATGATACCATTCGTTTTACAAAATTCACTAATGGACAGGTTTATATGAGAAGAATGGCCATCAAGGAACAGTACCGCCGGTAATGGAATGTTGTTCTTTTCAATCCATGGAAAAAACACATTTGTGATGTATTCAAAAAAAGTTTCACTTGTCATCCAACCAGTCTCAGAGTGTCCCACTCCCCATTGTCTGGACATCTGAGTTATTATGGCTGATGGTACATAACGTTTATAGGGATATAAAACTAAAGGGGGAGGTATGGCTCCATCAGCTCCAACAGTAAGTAAAACTGTTAGACATTCTTTTTCATCATTTGCTGTACGATTATATACCTTTTTTGATTCTTTTCTGACCAAGACTTGTTTTTCCTGAGGGGCTAAATAAAAGCCGCTCTCATCGCAGTTGAATATTCTCCTAGGATCATCAAATACCTCAAGCAACTTTGCTCCAGACATGTATGCTCGCACCTTGGAAAACCAATTCCTAATATTTTGTTCTGTGACAGCTGCTCTACATGATGACAAAGATTGTGGAACTCTTTTAGATATCTCTAAATGCCTAGTAAGAAATCCCTGGTACCACTTCTTACCCGGGACATCATTTTTAAATGGGTTTTCACGTTTCAAATTTTTCATGAGTTTTGAAACAGAGTCTATGAGTTGAGATTTTGTTACTGGGAATCCTAAATCGCCCATTTCTAAAATCCACTTTACTAAAATTTGTTCTTCCGACTGAGTCGGCACTGTTGGACCACCAATATGACGAGGGTTTTTATATTTATCATGCATTGTGTCAATTAATGTACTCTTTGGTATACTATACACTTTGGAAGCCTGTCTGATACTTAATTCTTTGGGCTTTATAGCTTCTAGTGCCTTCTGTATATTTTCAGGCGGATATTTCAGTCGCTTTTTAGAATTCATGATTAACTGAAAAAAGAAGAAATTAAGTATTACTGAAAATTGCTGAATAGGTCGCATTCAGGTTAACTTGTTAGCCCTATTCTGACCTCCCTGGTCGGGTACACGCAGTGCAAGATGTACTTATCCTGTATCCGACCGATTTTATTATTCATGTGGTTTATAAAAGCTGAAGGATTTTTTTTTACATATGTGTTGAAGTAAATTACAAATAGGATTCTACAACTCACAATTATAACGGAAAAAGGCAATTGCAAAACATGTGTCATTAAATATCAACAAAATAAATGTATGTTGTTAAAGACAATTAATTACAAAAATTTGGTAGAGGTGAAATATCCCAAGCCAATTAACATAAAGTCTACTATATATAGGGTAGGTCGTATACAGATTTTTAAACACAAAAACATATTATTTATAAAATAACTGGAAACATCTAATTTAGGTAGCAATTATATATTATTAAGAACATATAAGCCAGAAGATGTAAATTTCCTAAGTACCGTCCGCTGGTCGGTATTAGGAACCAATATGTTTTTAAAGTATCCCTTTACCGTCCACTTTTATTTGGTTGCTAAAATGCGTAACTTAAAATTAATTACGTAGAAAAGTGTATTTCTCTACTACCCAAAGACCTATTTCAGTAATAAATAACCGGAGACTTACCTGTTTTATTTGATTTCACGGAAATCTCAATAATCGGTTTCCCTCCTTTTACTGCTTTTGGTCACTAATAACTTCACAAAACGCACTCACGCCGACGACTAGTTGAATTAAAATGACAAAAATAGAGGTTATGCAAACGTACTTTGGCGGGAACGAAGGCAGGGATATTTGTCTAGCGAAAAAAGAATTGGGCGCTTCATTTACGCGCGAAAAACTAATAAAAAATAATAGCGCGAAATTATTGCAACGGACGAAATTGCCCAGCTAGCACACTGTTGTCAATTTGACGTCATTTATTAGTCATAAACAACGTCATAAGTCCCAATATAATGACGCCTAAATGCATGTTTAAATGACGGTCTAATGTCACATCCTAATGACGTTAAATGCTGACGTCACCGAAACCTTCAATATGACCTTGATATGACAAATATGGACCCAAATAAAAACCTTTCTCATACGTCATTTTGACGTACAACCCACGTTTTCTTAGAGACGTCATAATGATGACGTCACAACAACCTTCAATATGACCTTGTTATGACAAATATGGACCCAAGTAAAACCTTTTCTCGTACGTCTTAGAGACGTCATAATGCTGACGTCACAGCAACCTTCAATATGACCTTTATATGACAAATACGGACTCAAACAACAACCTTTCTCATACGTCATTTTGACGTTCGGCCCACGTTTTCTAAAAGACGTCATAATGATGACGTCCAAGTACGTCGAAATATGACGAATGTTTGCCTTTTCTGTACGTCATTTTGACGTATACCCCACGTTTTCTTAGAGACGTCATAATGGTGACGTCCAGGTACGTTTAAATATGACAAATGTTTGCCCTTTTCCGTACGCCCTTTTGACGTACGATCCAAGTCTAGTCCTGACGTCACAGTATAACGTCCAATATGACGTTACTTTGTTTAATGTGGGCCCAAATAAAAATCTTTTTCTGACGTACCACGTCAATGATGACGCCACGGGCACGTTCAAATGTGACGAACGTTTGCCTAAAAATAGACCTTGTCTGTACCTCATTTTGACATACTTTTTTAAAATGAAAAGGACACCGCACAAAATCAATGGAAATTGGACTCGCGAAATTAGCTGATATTGATGTTTTATTTTTTATCATTCTGATCAAAAGTCTCAAGGGCATAACCTCCGAAAATAACTAATTTTTGAGATGCAGCTTATCAAAACTAGATAATTTGTCATTTTAGACATTCAATAATTTGTTACTCGCTTTAGGTATATATTAATGTGTATTTAAGTCCAATAAAGCTCAGGGATTTTTCAGAAATTTTACAGTCCCCAGCTCTAGTGGATTTAAATAAACATTTTTCAACTCTTGAACTTTTCCCTAAAGCTAATATTTTAAAAGCCACAAATCGTTAAACGTTTAAAATTAGTTTTTATAAGCCCTATATATATCTCAAATACTATATTTATACTTTTGATCAACAAAATCAAAATTTCAGACAATTCCAATTTCCGCTGGTTTTTATGCAGGGTCCTTTTAAGTTAAAAAAAATATGTCAAATGACTTATTAAAAAATGTGTATTTTTAGGCATATTCGTCATATTTTTTATTAAGAAGCAGGTAAAAAAAGACGAATATGTGTGCAGAGAAAACTTTAATAACATAAGAATACTGCTTAGAACACGTTCTGAATACATTACTGCATGACTAAAATCAGCATCAGTAATAATCTTACAATTTAATTTGTATATAAAATGGCTTTTTAAAATACAAAATAGTAGTAAGACTTACTTAAATAAAAAGTAACACTTTTAATTTTTAAGCCCAACAATTTAAAATTAAAAACCAACTTAAGAGTAAATTCTCTTAATTTTACTGATTAAAAACAGCAATAATATAAAGATTAAGTAAATACTACCTAATACAGGACAATAATAAAATTTATATAAACTATACAAAAAATGTAATAAAAAGATTTTTAAATTCTTACCAGAAAATTATACTACCTCATATTTCATATTTAGAACGTGAATAAAAATAAAAATACAAGTTTTATGATTATAACACTGAATCACACATTTTTTGTAATGTCAAGTACATATAACATAACGAAACATTTGATTATAATAAATTAAAGTATATTTATTTATGTCAGTGGAAAAGCAAATAATAATCTTAATTCTTTAACATTGTCAATATATACAGATTTTAGGTAATCCTTAGTTACCCAAAATATTACCTATATTTTCATTTAAAGTATGAATAATTGGAATACATACGAGATTATTACTAAAAGGAAGCATTAAACATTTACTGACTACATCACAAATTGACCAGGAAAAATATTGTTCCGACAAATTATATACAGTACAAATACCTAATTCGGTTGAATTGAGTGGATAACTATAGAATGGGTGCTTTTCTACATATTGTTTCCCTATCAAAAAGGTATTTCCTTCGTGTACAACGATATTATGGATCTCAGAAACAATACCACCTTTAATCAAACAATAAGAATTAGCACTTGAATGAAATTTAGTACAAAAGTTAAAATTTACATACTTAACTTTTTTGAACTGTCTGCAAGAAGGATAAATTAAAGTTGGACCTGAATTATGTTGTAATAAATGCACCAATTGCGACTCATCTGAAAAATCCTTTCTAAAAAAATTATCAGCTTCTTTTAATCTACGACAAACTTGTTGCAAAGGATGTGTTGGTGATTTAATCAAATTTTTCAGCACACCCAAGTAATTTTCAAACGGAAACACAGAAAATGTATCCAACGATGACCCATAATTTTTTACATCTTCTGCTAAATGACATAATATATGAACATTGTATGAAAAAAACTGCTTTCCATATAGTTTTTCACAGTGAGTTACAAAAGTGCCCAAAAGACTATTAGGATATTCAACGCCATATTTTGAAATGTGTTTATCAGAGATTAGAATTGAAATTGCGCAATGGAACAGCAGAAAATGTTCATATACAGCCAAATCAATTAAATCTTTGAGTACAATTGGACCAACATATAGTAAAAAAGTTCTGAATTCAGTTGCTTTCCATCTTCGCAATTCGCCTAACGATCGTGGTTTTCTGTTGAAATCTGAAGGTATGAAAGTTTTTAGGGATACTAAACGTTCAGATATTGTTTTTACTACACGACTTGGTAAACGTGTTTTTAAATTTCCACCTATCCAAAAATTTAATAATTTACGGCAAACCCCCAAACAACAAGCATGCATGTAATCGATTGGAAAAGTTGTCACTAATCCCACATTTAATCTCGTCAATGGAGAACCGCCAAGATGATGTTCTTTATCTTGCTGAAGAAAAAATGATTTATCTGTTCGTTTAGGAACCGAAATACCTTTAAATATAACTCTATCATTATAATATTTCCCATATTCGGTGCATTTGTCGCAACTAGAATAACCACCATGTGATTTGACATTTTTAATGAAAGCCTTTGCAGGTGCATCACAAACGATACTGTGAATATCTACAAGATATATTTTATTAGAAAATTTCATTCCTTCTTTCATCAAACAACATAATTCTGATACAAATTCATCGAAAAAAGTGCCAAGTGGTTGTGGTTTAGAATTTCCACAGAACAATGCTATTACAAAAGGGACACTTTTAAAATTCTTTATTAAACCCAAAATGGGCCAAAACAGAATATTAGTGCTATTGAAAAGCGGAAGCCCATCTATATTAAAACAAAGACGAATTTTATTGTTTTCTAGAAACAATTTTTCTGGCATCACTGCATTTAAAATGTTTTTAACACCATTTGCTATACCTAAATAATAATATTCTCCTGTATTCAATTTATGCACAACTGTTTTTCGTGGAGTTATCATTAATGTTCTTGAATCTGATGTATCGCAGAAAGTCTGTGAAAAAGATCAGTCAATGCTGAATGAGGTATGTTATGCTTAAGAGTCCAACACCTCAGCTCTTCATTTAAGTTGAAATAATTACTTTGTTCCGGTTGCTCAATTATTGAATTAAAATCTCCAACCTGAACATATTTTTCAAGTATATTACTATCACTGCTACTATCGAAGGCAGTATTTATTTGCAAATTGTAATCGAAAACATTTAAATTAAAACTCAAATTTTCATTGATAGAAGAGTCATTGAAATATGAGGTAGTACCGTCTTGTATATTATCAGGAGCTGTTTTAGAGAAGATATTGTTAAAGTCGGTACTAGGATTACCTTTTTGTTTATCAGCGTCTATTAAAGCATTTCGAACTCCATTTGCAATTCTTCTATAAAACTGACGCCTCCCTACAAGTTTTTTAGGTTTAGGTTTGTTTAGTCGTTTTTCAGAATTTCTGATGTGCTCAGGGGCGTGTTTTAGCCAGACTTTAAATATATCCTCTACGTCCTTATCTGAAGCTGCTGGATGTGATATTTTTGTAGCCCCTAAAAATCATTTGTTATCTAAATGTCAAATTTTAAATAATCTAATAAATACTTACGAATGATAATAGTACACAAAGTTAAATTAGAAAATGCTTCCTTCTCAGTTCTCTTTCCATAGAAATTATAATTTTTTGCCACTTCATCAGAGAAAATGTATTTAAGTATTCTATTAGTTTTATTGCCAAGATCTTTTCCACCAAGGCTAGAAAGGTAGGTACTCTAAAAAAGTTAACATGTATGTAGTAGCGTTAAGTGATAAATCCTTTTTGTTACTCAATAGTAGTAGTCATGCTAAATAATAAATGCATATTATTACCAACAAATCTGCACTTTCAGTGTTTTCTTTAAGAAATTAATTATTATTATTATTGGCAGATCTGGCAACGTGGATATAGATGACTTTTGCTGTTTTCCAATAGTCGCTATTATTTCTTTATTTTGTTCCTTGATGTGCAAAAGTAATTCAATATTTTTTTCTTGTAATTTAACTACAATAGTGAAACTGCATTCAGTTTTGGATATTCATGTCATTCAAATTTTAATTAATAATATAAATATATTTTGGTAATTATACTATACTTTGCGGTGACTGCTCAAATTGTCTTTAAATTTTGCCTACTTCGCATTATTGGGTATGTTAAACACTAATCGAAATTATCATTTTGTTAGTCAACCGTAGTTTAAAAAAATTAAGTGTAATTTATAAAACGTGTACTTTCTTCTGTTATTAATAATTGTACCTATATTATACAAAACAGGGCTGTTTAATTTTATAAGGCGATCTGTTTCAAACCTGAACACCTTGATAAAAGTTGCGATTTCGACGAGGTTTTTTCAAACGGTAGAAGACTCAAAACTGTACTTTAGGGACAAAACTACATATTTTATTTACTACAATCAAGGCCTACTTCCATGTCTTTTGTGAGCTAAAATTCAAGAAATAGTTAATTTTTTTTATAAAAAATCTGAATACACCCCCATATTCAGCACCCTCTTAAATGTGTATATACCAAATCTCACAAAAAAAATACAAAATAAACATTTTACAGATAAATTAAGAATACCAATTTATTCTGAATTTATTTTTACAAAGTAAGCCATGGATTAAACAAAAAACAATTTACAAATTAATTTTATTCATAGGTATCTCTAATCAATGAAAATATAATAGAACCAATAATAATGACATACAGTAATCGTAAAGTAATTAAGTAAACAGAAATTAACAAAATTGACTAAAAATATTTATCTTTTTTTAGATTTTTTATGAAAAAAATATAAAATAAATAATTTTAAAAACCCGACTGAAAAATGAAATGATGAAATGAGCTATAATTTTTAATATTCAAATTTTGTACAGTAGGATTTTTCAAAATTTTGTTTTTTTTTTTTCTAGTAGAACACCCTGTATATTATATATTTGTAGTCCTCTCATCAATCCTTTTAATATGATACCTCTTTGGCACCCGATATATCTACACAAGATATGCATAAATAAGCTTTACAAGCTCAATGTCCGCACATAAATACTTTAGGAATTTTTACTTTTTGCCTTGTTTACATACATAATGAAAGGCTAATGTAGCTTAAATAGAGTAAAAACGACAAGTGTACGTAGAGGATATCATTTCTTTTTTAGCTATTTTTCTTGAAAACTAAGGTCGACTGCAAAAAATTATTTCAAGTGTTCAGAGCCTACTCTAAAATAAGACAAAATGATAAAATTTCAAGTAAATTTAAGGGGTCTCAACCTAAGCAAATAACAACTTTTATATTTTTAGGAGGCAACTACTCACTTAATTTTTCGATACTTCCAGAGATGTTTCCCCTTGAAAAATTAATTAATCCTGGATCGATCAGTGTGGTCTCATTATCATTAGGACCCAAATCAGTGTCATAAAATATCTGGGAAGAAGAACATGACGCTTTATCCAGACTTGACGTCGAACTGCCAGATGGACTGGGTACACCTGAAAAATTTATTAAAATTAGAAATATTTCCAATAAGATTAAAAAAAAGCTAGGAAACGGAGTTAAAAACAAATATCTAACAATTAGTAAAAAGTTACCAAATTTAAATAAAACAATTGTGAACAGAGAAATAATACATACACCGAATGGGATTCAATAGTCTCTTATTTATTGGAATTCTTGGAGGACGAACAAGTTGACTCTCATTATTATTATTGTTATCCTCATCCTCATCATCGGATAAATATATTCTATTCTATTAGGAATACGTTTCCTACTTGTTAAAGTTGTATTTTTATCTTCTATATCACTTTGAATGTCTGATGTGATTTCACATTCTTTCAAAATTTATTATAAGTTTTTTCATAATCATCTGAAATATTTTCCATATATTAGAATGCTATCAACACATAGATATATCACAAGAAATAAGCCCAAAAAACCCATATACATGCTAATTTTCAACTTTATACAATGCTTACAGTTTTAAAATGCTTGTGACGCAGCACAGGTGAACCAAAAGATATAACTCATCTGTTCTATACGTATAGATGCATAGGTACATAACTGTATAGTAGGGTCTATACTCTATACCATCATTTTATCGATGAACGTTATATATCAGATACCATCAGAAATTTAAAAGATGTATTGAGGCATCTGAACATAACACTATACCTACGTATATTGATTAGTATGATTAGCATTTAGTTTTAAGAAAATTATATAAAACGTACAAAATTCCAAAAAACCTCAAAACTTATTCAAACACTGAAATGTTTGTAAAACATAATCGTAAAAACAGTTAACTTTATTAAGATTGTACAATACGCTCACAAACGATAATTAATAATCATAACCTTATTTTAAACTAACACGTCGTCAAATTGCTAGGAAAAAAATTATAAAGGCTTACCGCTAGTTAAAAAACAACGTGCTACTTTGTACAGCTTCCAAGTTTCTGCATTTGCTGTTTCGCTCTTTTTTAACGCTTTGTCAAACTGGCTTTGTTGCTTATAAGGTGGCCAATAAACTTCCCTTTTCTCAGGAGGCATCCATTCTTTGTGGACGATAGAAACCCCGCCACCATCAGATTCAGAAAATTCTTAAGCACAAACGCCATATTATTTAACCTAAAAGATAAGGTACAAATTAACTGATTAAAAAAATAACATTAAAATAAAAACCTACCTTTTACAATTTTTTAGCACAATGCCGAAACAAAAACACATCAGAAACGATTAAACAACCCAAACCCTTGAATATTTCGAACTCAAACAACGAAGCAACCATACACGATACGATTATATGATTGCATCATCCCATGTTCCACTGCTCACTGTCTATCTGCACCATTGCCACATTGTTCTGTCACTTGGATAGACAGAGCACGCTACTTTCACCATCATATTATATCCTATCTATATTCGCATTTTATGTTGGCATAATAAGTATATTTTTATTTTCTTTATTTGCAATGTAATAGAGAAAATATAATCTTTTATTCTACTTAATTATGAAGATTGAAATACAAGCTATGACCGGGATCTAAAGAAATGACAAGACAACGCTGTTCGATGCTAGGCAGAAAATAAATAAAATGGAGGGAATTTCAAATCTGTTACAAACACCACAAAATATTGAATCACGGTAAAGTCCTATTCAAAAGATCTAACCTACATATTATAAATTTAGTTATTCTTGAGAAAAATGAGAATAACTCGATTGTAAAAGAAAGTACAAAAACGATTTGATCCTAATTAGCTATGAATGCTTAGGTTCGAAAATAACCTATAGTAACACTATCTCTGTCTTTTGTTATTATTATAGTTTTAGAAAAAGAAAATGATAATTGCAGATCGCTCAGAATAAATTTTCGTAAACTCTGCGTGTTCAAAATAAATTAAAATTTAGATGATTTTTTTAAATAGATAAAACGACTAACAGAAATGTCGGCACAGTAAAGGCTGTGTGTCGCTTGAAAGAATTTTATATATAATTCACAAATAATTATACATACAGGAAAAGTTCTAAAAAATTATAAAAAGAATTCACTTTGAAAGTATATAGAAAGTGGTCAAATTAAAAAAAAATTGTATATAACCAATATGGTAATGTAAAATAAAACTTGCGCTCATGTTTATTTAATTATTTTGTGGTAAAATTTATCGCCATTGCATAATAAATCAATTGTGGTTTTTAAATCTAATATATTCTTGACTTAAAAATGACGTTATAACAACGTACAGAATAGGACGTCTCTACGACACCGTAAAATGGGACGTAATTTTGACGTCCTCTTTACGTTAGTTATATATTGTGACTTCAAAATGACGGCATGTCAACGTTTAGTACAAGACGTCTTTGAGACGTTCCGAAATATGACGTGATTTTGAAGTTATTTTTTGCCCGTTATATTTATGACTTAAAAGCGGCGTTATAACAACGTACAGAATAAGACGTCTCTGTAACGCCGTAAAATGTGACGTAGTTTTGACGTCCTCTTTAGGTTTGTTATACATATGAATTCAAAATAACGGAATTCCAACGTTTTTTGACGTCCTCTTTAGGTTAGTTATATATGTGACTTCAACATGACGGCATACCAACGTTCAGTCCAAGACGTTATTGCGACGTTCTAAAACGTGACGAGTTTTAACGTCATTTTTAGTTCCTATCTATTTATGACTTAAAAGTGTCGTTATAACAACGTACCAACTAAGACGTCTCAGCGACGCCGTAAAATATGACGTAATTTTGACGTCATTTTTAGATTAGGTAAATGTATGCCTTCAGAATGACGTCATAACAACGTTCGTTCCGAGACGTCTCTGCGACGTTCCTAAATGTGGCGTAATTTCGACGTCATTTATTCGGCAAATGACGTCGCAGACCTATACTGACCTTAAAATGACGTCTAAGGACGTCAAATTGACGACCGTGTGCTAGCTGGGTGAGAGACTGGACGGAATATGGTGCCATTATGTTACGAGACGGGTTACTTGTAATATTAAATAAATCTTTGGATTTCAAGTACTCTTCAATTTCAGTGAACCACTGTCGAATCTGATCCTCAGTAACATTTTCCCTAGCTGGCGTTAGATTTTGGGCTACTCTTTCATTAAGTTCCGGGTGTCTTTTTAAGAATGACTGATACCATTTTCTCCCGGGGCGACCATCAGTAAAGGGTGTTTCACGTTTAGTGTTCTGGATTACAAGTTGGACACTATCCAGTAATTGATCTTTTGCCACAGGGTAATGCATCTTTGCTAAAGAGAGTATCCATTTCACTAATAAAGACTCCTCAGTACTAGTAAGCACTGTTTGTGGTCCCATTGAACATTCTTTAGGACTTTTCCCTGTTACTTTATATATCAGTGTAGTTCTAGGTACTGAATACGTTTTCGCTGCTGTAGCTACTAGCATTCCTTTAGCTACAGCTTCAAGAGCTGCTACCATTTGCTCTTTGGAATATTTTTTTTTCGGCACCATGTTCCTGTAAAATAAGGAGGTAGGTATATGTACCAGTATTTGACACCAAGTGTTCCAGTAATTGACACATGCGTCAATAACTGGAACACGAACTGCGATTACTTCAATATTTATATCAACACTTTTGTAGGTTACTTCAGATAATTCAGCGTTTTATTTTCAAAAATTATACGCGTACCAATCATTGACAAGTATGTCGATAACTGGAACATGCATGATTTTTTTATTCCAGTAGTTGACATTCATAAAAAGTTTGGTTAAAACGGATATTGCTTCAAATTATTTACCCAATTATGTTTCCCTACATCTAAAATATGCCACTATAAATTTATGTCTGAATAAATAAAAATCTAAACTCTAAAAATACATAATTTCCTAGATGCCTACCTTAACTATCCCTTAGAATAATCCACTCTGATGCACATAAACACTTTCCGCCATTATGAAGGTATACTATGACGTCAAGTCGCACCAATTCTAATTTACAACGTTGCCAAACATACTAAAATTTCACATTTTATCCTAAGCGTTATTAAAATTACCCAAATATTCTTAATTTTCACCACAGTTTGGAAAGTGTCGATGGCTGGAGCACTGTCGAGGACTGGTGCTTTTACCTTACTCTCTGCAGGAGGGATTGCATAGTGGTCAATATTGTCAATAATCTCGATTTTTTTATCATATCTGCACTTAATATCACCTCTAAGGTTTACATAATATTCACTTCAAGACATCTTGACGAAAAAATTTGCAAAAAATCACAATAAACTCAATCCATAGCACCAAGAACGATACGGAAAATAATCGCTTTGTGTGCCACCCAGGCAAAATGGCGATCTGTCAAAGTCACGTGTTTTGGAATGGTCTATCCAGCAAACCGTCAAATTTGAAAGATTTTTAGGTTATGATGTCGGCCACGACCAAGGAGGGTAAACTATATTTATATAGGAAGGAGTGCTTATTTAGGAACTAACCAATCAAAAGTCGTTACGTAAAAATCGTCATTATGACGCAGTTGGTTGTATGTATACGGTGTCCAAAATAAGTGGACAATACACAGTGTCCAAAATATAAATTACATATATGTGTATATGAAGTGATGCTAAATTATGCTGAAACTTGAAGACTAGTACTTTTTTCATAAATTCACAATAACTGTAATGAAATAGGAGATAATTAGGCAATAAGAATTCAGTACATATTCCTAAGGTATATTTCAACGGATATAATGACAATAGCATGGAAATGAAAATTGCATATATAAAGAAATGTGTTCAGGAAATGAAACTGATATTAACAATTTGCAAATTGCCCAAATAAATAATTAACATTGTACAATATGTCTCCTAGAACAACTCAACCTACACTGCTGTGTAACAACCTGCAATATTTGAATGTTCACAAAATAATCCAGCATGAAAGTGGAACCAGTGTGTATATGAAATAAAAATAGCCTAATTCAAACAGATATATAGTAGCGAAAAACAATAAATGAAAACAGTCATAGACGTGGTGGGGAATAGAGATGGGTAGTGGCGATGCATAACGCATAGCTGTTTCGATCACATCACGTCTTTTATGTCGCGTGTATTAAAATGAGAGAGGTCGTGTTCGTATCATTTGCCAACTGGCGCGAACGACAGGTGGGATATGGTACGTCAGTGACAGACTTAGTTTATTTTCATATACAGCGAAGTAAGGTGTACAGGTGAATATAATAATTAATATATCAATACGTAATAGTTTATATTTGTCTTTTTGCTGGTATGTAACTGCTGGTATGTGAAAATGACAGTTATAGTGATTTCAGTAATAAAGGAAATAAATAGACATACACAATATAGTTAAGTCCGGGTCTGCCTTCTTAATGTCTTACCTCGCCCTCCCTTCTCGATTAAAGTTTTCCGCTACTATACCACAAATTTACTTGGACTATCATTATACATAACACAAACAGCAAAACATCTTTGGATACCAACTTGTCACAGTAGATCTAGACAAAGTAAAACCATGTAGTCGTACAGAGTATTTCGAAGATTCAACAATTTACTTTTGGAAATAAAACATGCTATATATTGAAAAGAGAGAGGAAAAAATATGTACTAAATAGTTATAGAAAACTCTGTACAATAAAAAATGATGCAGCATTTTATTTTGAGATATTGCATATTTTACTAATTCAATAATTATATGATTAATTAATTAGTATATACCTAGTGTGGGATCTTTTATTTGAAAATTAATTTAAAATTTAAATACATAATACTTTCAATAATACACTTTCAGGTATTTTATATAAAAAATACAAATTACATTAAATCATTATATTTATTTTCGAAAAACTTTACAATATACGAATACGGAATTTTCAATATAATGATATAAGCTACAATGCCTAATCTAATTAAAATATCTAAATATAAATAAGTACAAGTACTCAATAAGTGAATAGGGTACACACGAGACTTATTTCAAAAAGACGTAATGAAAAAATACATGTACCTACCTACTTTAAAAATAATTAGTAAAAACATACATATTCATGTGAAAAATTAGAAATAATAGATTTTTCATTGATGTTTGATAGTTATTCCTATTATTCCTACCACGGAAGCATGACGAGTTAAATAAAAATCACAAAACAAACACTTTAAAAATGGAAACATTAATTAGTCGTTACAAAACAAAATGTGTATCTAGAATAAAATACAAGAGGAGGCAACCAAAAATCAAATCAATAACAATTAACAGAATATGATTTTTAACAGTAATGAAAATGTTATTAAAGGAAGTGTAATTGATGATTACAAAGAAGTGTATTTCTTCTTAGGCAGCACAAAGATGGCCATCAAAGCATCAAAGACAATGTCATAGGCACCACTACATTAATTTATAATTTTTTTATTTTTTCTTACTGTAGAGCTATCCTATTCGCTATCATGAATTTGTCTCTTTCTTGACTTTACCTTTAAGTTAATATAATTTATTCTTATGATAGTTCTTAACTTAACAAATAATTTTAGGACTTCCAGTGGTACTTCTTATTTTTTGTTTAGTTTCTTTATTAATTTTTTTGTAACATTTGGCCCTTTCCGATATATGCAATTTAAATCGGCACTATGGAAATGTTCAAATGCTTTATTCAGTGTTATAATTTTTTTGTAGCCATTCCGTGGATGGTTTAATTAAACCACCGTATGACAGATGTTGCACCCATGAAGGTAACACGTAATTATGTTCGCTCCGACTCTTATACGTGTGAGCACCTAAATCTGGATATTTATCTCTCACTCTTTTCGCTATATATCCAACAATGTACTCTTAAGGCATCATTTGTCGTCTCTGGTCCAATCTCACCAATTGTAGTGCTGGCCTCATCTGACGAAGCTACGGAGCTGCTAGATGCAGTATCACTATCTTCGTTAGGTAGCGTAGGTATTTTCACTCTTATATCAGCCTATTTAAATACCTTTGTTATGATATATCCATCCTGACTTCTGTCTTCTGTATTGGTTTGAGCATGTAAAATACCCGGATTTTTTCCTAAAATTATCATTCTTATTCTATAAATGGCATTTAGTGGTGATGGATGTTCATCTGGGCTTCGGCTTCTTAATTGGAAAAAAAAATTTCTAACGAATTTTGATTTACTCGGTGCGTTAGCAAATAATTGATGGAAAACCTTGCCTTCAATGCCTCATACAACATTTTTAGAGATTTGATAGAAATTAAAAATTCTTTTTTGGAAAATTTGCAAAGAGTTCTTTCTAATAGGTCTCATATTATTTACCGTATCTTCCATTTCATTTACTATTTTGTTTTGGTGTTCTAAGTGAATACCATAACTACACTTTGTTGGTATTGGACTTACTGGTGTAAAACTGTTAAATGTATCAAACCACTTGTTTACTAAATCTATAAAAGTGCCAACGTCAATTGCTAAGTCCTCATCTTCACCAGGTTTATAATGGATAAGTGCAGTGGCAGTAGTATGTGATAATAATTCTGCAGCCAATCTCACATTTTGCCGTTGACTTTTTTCATAAATCAAATGTTTTTCATTAATTTTAAAACAGACATTTACTTCCGTGTCGGTTAAATTTATTAGTTCTTCTAATGGCCGCTTGGTTATAATAGTTCCATTTTTTAACATAAACCCTGTGTCCAAAAGTCAGTTTCTCATAAGTTTCAATAAATGGGGTGCATCAGCAAACATATATACATTCGAATTACTAATTGGATGTTTAAAGTAGGTTTTGTTGATGTCTATTGCAAGTTCACGCCATAAACCCATATTTCCACCACCACAATCACTAACACAGGCTACTACTTCATACTTTATTTCATGCAACTTATTAATAATTTCGAAAATAATTTCTTTACTTATTTTCTGGTCAAAATCTATATATATAGGCTGTTTCCATTTGGAACACAGACCTCTGGCCATAACAACTTGCATTTGGTTATACTTCTCATCACTTCTCTGATCATATTCTGCTACATATTTTACTTTTATTTCATCAAATTGAAGCTCAACACATCTCTCTAAATCAGATAAGTAATTTCATACATCTTAATATGTCATATAATATGCCTTTTCTCAGTTCTATATTCATCGCCCATCTTCTGAGAGATGGCAAGCTAGACAATGGATATTTTAAAGTGTCACGCAGAAAAATATAACTTTTTTTACTATAGTACCGTAACGTAAAGGCAGTAGCAATCTCTTCAGATGTCCAACGAACTATTTTCTTTTTCTGAAGTAGTAAGTTTAATTGATTTTCACTTAATACTTGAGATAATATTCCTCTTAGCTCTTTTTCTTTACTTTCTGCTTTAAAGGAATTACGCTTATAAAATCTAACTTGATTTTCAAATGATTTTAATTTTTGCTTGCATAATTGATGCTCATTTTTTAATGTTGTATGTTGCTGTTTTAATTTATTAAATTCATTTAGAAGGTTTCTGTATTTTTCCTCATAATTATTGTTGCGTTCTTTTATTGTTTGGGAAATTTCAGGTGGGATATTCTCCTTATTATCTTCTAAAATGTTCTAAACCTCACTTTTTCTCAACATTTCTTGTTCGTTGATGTCTTCATAGGTATATTTTATCAATTAACATCTTGCTCATCCAATTCCTCACCACGTACCATTGCTGTAAATGGGACATTCAGGCTAGGTACAACTCCTTCTTTTAATTTTCTTTTTGGTGCAGCGTCTATAGAAAAAAAGAAATGTAATAATAAATGCCTAAATATTGGAGCAAACAAAAAGTTATAAAACAAATGTTTGTTATTTATCCCTTTATATTAAATTTTCCCTTTGTATTAAATGTAAACAATAAGATCTCAAAGTTACATTGAAAAAAGGAGTAAAATATTACGAGTATAATATAAATTAAAAATGTCATTCAGCACTTTGCATATATTAATACATTTGCATGGTCTCTACACCCCTAGCAGTTCATGTCTCAAATCTCTTTGAAAATCGTCATCTTTAAAATGAGCTGAACATATACGTGAGAATTTCGGATTCCATGATGTATCTCTGCGACAAAAAATAATCCATTCTTTTTAAGATCTTCCTCCTTTGGAAACCTATGGTAAGAAAGTTGACTGTATTTGTCACTATTATTGTGACATGTCCGTACAGCACATGTAATCGGCATGGCAACCTAAGAAAAATAGATATAGTTAACTCACAGCTTCTGTTAATATCTGCCTTGTATATAAGTACACCACCTAAGTAAATACCAGACAAAATAATATATAGGTACCTATTTATTAAAAATATCAGTAAATAATAATAATAATAATAAGCAGGAGGCTAACTTCCATCTATTAAGCCTTTGGTGAGTAGCGCCACCACTTACTCCAGCTAGGGGTGCAAAACCGAACCGGCAGCCCTAGTGCACCCGGGAGGGGAAAGCATCTTCTTCCCCTCTGGTGTCGGTCGTGGGCCTGCTGGGCTAACCACCCACAGGCCCTAAACTTTGGTTCCTATAGGCCGAAGACAGGGCCCCCACGGTCGACCCCGTTCGGATAGGGGTCAAGGGCAAGGTGGTGGGGCCCAATCGGACAGGCCGCCCGTTGACGAAATTGGCAATGTCCAAGGACGGTCTGAGTGGACAGATGAGCTGAGGGATGAACTTCTGCATTGCTATGAAAGCAGTGAGCCCGCGCGGAGGGGATACATGGCGCGGATGCATGCTCTGTGGTGTGAGAGGCTACCAGAGCATAGCGCCTTCACGCCACAAAATCTGCGTGACTATGTATCCCACCTCCGTAGTAGGGGCTACGTGAGGACTGCTCCTGAACCGGTGAATGAGGTGGCCGAAGGGCCGCCGCATTCACCGGTTGAGGGCGTAGTTCTCCTCGTTCCGCCAATACCAGAGGGTCTCAGTACCAGAAGGGGGTTACACCGTCTGAAAACCCCCGGGCCACAAGACCTGGCCAGAGTGGACGCTGAACTTCGCACAGCGCTACCAGAAGAGGCTGACATCTGGCACATAAATTGTGCCGTGTATGCCGCTGCTCAACGCTCGTCTCAGGTGGAGAGGCGAAATACCTCTTCCCCACAGGAGAGAGCGCAGCGGCGCATACAAAAGATGGAAGCTAAGATCCGGTCGGCGAGGCAACACGCATCCCGTATCCAATGTGTGATGGACTATATGGCGGTCAACAGGCCGTTCACGCCTAAAGTGCGTCGATTAGCTGCCAACCTAAGACGCGTCCATCACACACTCAATGAGGCAGTGCTGCGAACCACCAAACAGCACTGTCTCGACAGGATACGGATGCTAGTGACTTGTAAAAAGTCACTAGTGAGGCGGGCGAGAGGGCTTGCGGAAAATAAACTGTTCCGCGAGAAGCCCTCGCGCCATTTCCAACCGCCTCCGCGTGTTGTAGACAATCCGCCGACTGCAGATCAGGTGGAGAACTTCTGGAAAACGCTGTACGAGGAGAGGCTTCCACTCAACCGAGATTCTCCTGCCCTTGCACACTTCGAAGCCTTTTGTCAAAGGCTTCAGCAACCACAGGAAGTGTGCGAACCAATAACCCCAGAAGAGGTTCGTAGGGCTCTTGAGGGCTCTAAGAACTTTGCTGCTCCAGGTCCCGATGGTATAAATAACTTTTGGTGGAAAAAGTTATCGAGCACCCACCACCATTTGGCCAGAATTTTTAATTCCTGGTTGAATGGGGAGCAGCAAATCCCTTCTTGGGTTGTTGAGGGGCGGACAGTGCTGATCCCCAAGAACGGAGATTTGTCCAACCCAAAGAAGTACAGACCGATAACCTGTCTAAACGCATCTTACAAGGTGTGACTACCGCAAGGCATTTGACATGACATCACATGAGCTCATTGTTCACTTGCTCCGATGTCTTGTGGTACCCGGTCCCGTAGTGAGATGTATTGAAGAACTGATGCCGTTCTGGAGGACTCGCTTTACCATAACATCGGATAGAGTCCAAACAGAGTCGGTAACATTCAGAAGAGGAGTGTTTCAGGGAGATTCCCTCAGCCCCCTTCTGTTTTGCATCTCACTACTGCCATTATCCGTCTCGCTCCGGAAAACCCGTGGCTATAACTACGGTACCCCCGGCGACAGGAGTCATAAGGTCACCCATCTATTTTATATGGATGACCTTAACTTTATGCCTCTGGAGAGAGGGATCTCCAACAGTCCCTTAGGGTGGTACAGGAGTACACGCAGGCTGTCGGTATGCAGTTCGGGTTGGACAAATGCGCACTGATCCATCTCAAGAGAGGACGATGCGGTGACTATGGAGAGGACGCGCAGCTCGTGGACGGAAGCATCTTACACCATCTAGATGCCGGAGAGTCGTACACTTACTTGGGTGTCGAGCAACGCTCCACCCAAGAAGTGAGTGTAGTGAAAAACGCTCTCCGCGGCAAGTATCAGCACCTACTCCGACAGATCTGGTCTTCAGAACTGTCGGGGAAGAACAAGGTGTCTGCTACAAATATGCTTGCCGTTCCGATCCTTCTCTACTCTTTCGGAGTAGTGAAGTGGACTAGAGAAGAGCTGCGTCAACTCGATGTATTAACCCGCAAGAAGATGCATCTCAATAGGAGCTTGCATCCTAAATCGTCCGTTCCACGGTTAAATCTCCCACGACATCGGGGAGGCCGTGGACTCTTGAGCTTGGAGAGTCTCCATAGCAGGATGGTTCTGGATGGAGCATGTAAGGTCATCAGGAGTTCGGATCCCCTCCTCTGCATGGTCCGAGACCATGAAAATACAGAGGTAGGAGCTTTTCTCTTTAAGGCAGCACGGAGAGCAGCCGATGAACTTGGTCTCATCTTCGACGTCGAGCGGGTAAACCCCGACTCTGTCACCGAGTTGGAACCCGTTCGACTAAAAGCCCACATTAGAGCTGCAGAACACAACATCCTTCTGCAGCTCCATAAGGATAAGCCATTGCACGGGGTCTTCTATAAAAATATAGAAGACCTCGGCTTATCCGAAAGGCTGACCTTCACCTTCTTAAGGTCAGCTGGGCTGAAGTCTGAGACCGAGGGATTCATAATGGCTTGCCAGGATGGTGTATTTAACACTCTCGTCTATCGACGTCGTGTCATGGGTATGGAGGTCCCTGATGTCAGCTGCAGGGCCTGCCGCAGGGTGCCGGAGACTGTAATGCACTTACTGTCGGCTTGCCCGACATACGCAGTCTCGGCCTATATTAATAGACCCAACGCAGCATTATGAGTGCTTTACTATCATCTAAGGCACTCGTATGGGACAGACGAAACACCAGTGCTGCCTTACGTTCCGGGGGATATTGAGTCCGTTGTGGGGAATGAGAAGTGCCTAATTTATTGGAACTACTCGTTTCCCACCGTCAGGCAAATACAAGCCAACAAGCCTGACATAGTATTCCTCGACCACCAACTCAAGACAATGTATGTCGTGGAATTCTCAGCTCCCGCTGAGAGCAACATTGTCTTGAAAGAGGAGGAAAAACGGACAAAATATCGAGATTTGCTCTTCGAACTCCGCAGGCTTTATCCAGGCCATTCTGTTAAAATAGTGGTACTGATTATAGGAGCCCTCGGTGGAATGAGACAGACGCTGCTTTCAGAACTAAAGATCATACCGGCATGCCGAGATTCGGCAGAGATCTTAGCCGGCAGAATGCAGAAGGCTGTCATCCTCGGTTCATTGCGTCTACTCAGGGCACACGATTCGCGGACCCGATAGTCGCTCACCCCACGGGCGTGGGGAGTGGCTATTGGTATTACCAGCTCCCCTCTGTGAGGGTCGGAGCCACAGAGTAAGGTGACTGGTTTTTTGTAAAAAAAGAAAAAGAAAAAATAATAATAATAATAATATGTCTCTCTTCGAACTCCGCAGACTGTATCCAGACCATATTGTCAAGCTGGTGGTACTGATTATAGGAGCTCTCGGTGGAACGAGACACGCTGCTTTCGGAATTGAACATCATACCGGCATGCCGACAATCGGCAGAAGTCCTAGCCGGGAGAATGCAGAAGGCTGTCATTCTTTGTTCATTGCGTCTGCTCAGGGCACACGAGTCACGGAACCAGTGATCACTGACTCTACGGTGTAGAGAGTGGTTACTGGCGCTCCCAGCGTACCCTCTCTGGTATCGGAGGCAGGGAGAAGGACGACTGGTTTTACTTAAAAAAAAAAAAATCTTTATTGAGGGCGAAGTTAACCTTACACTTATGGTTCTCAAATAGGTAGGTTATGTATATATTTCATTAGAGTTAGTTTCGGATACAAAATGTTCTTCTAATGAGGTGAATATTATTGTATATAAAATTAATACATGACACTTATAATTAGAGCATTTATTCTGTCCATTGGTGTTATGTATAGCCGTAAGTATCGTTTAAATATCGTCAACCGGGGTTAATTAGAACAACAGGGTAATTTGAAACGAACTGACAATATTTGATTTAAGCGCGTCTTGACATCTAGATTATAACAGAAAAACCTCAACAAAATTAATATGTATTAGGAGCATACGAAACAATAATTTCTATAACATGTGCTTTGTGGACAAGTTTCTACTGTGTTAGGAAAAAATTCTGAAAGTAAGGTAGGAAAGTGAACATTTTTGTATTCTTGCTACTTTTACCTGGTGAAGAGAGTGTATGAACGTAATTTTAGCCTAATATATTTTTTAGAGCAATACAATCTATATTTACTGGGGTCCGTTACATATAACCTCAAAAATAACTTTTTGTTTTCAAATTGACAAAAAAAAAACGTTTTCTATGCACTTTCAGGGGCTACTTGAAACAATGACAAGAACTTACAAACGGATGCTTGGCAGCAGGAAATATGCAGACTATTCCATTTATATTATTCTATTTATCAATTTTTGTTTTATATAGATATATTTTATTAAAACGTTATACGAATTCCTAATAAGGAGTTTAACAAATTTGTGTTCATTGCTAACAAGTTACTTATGAATCCTCCATTGTGTACATCATGAACATTATATGCTTTTAAATAGGTGATACCTCAAATACTGGGTTACGCGAAACACCCATATATAATTTTTATACATGTTAATTGTTGAAAATTAATTGTATATTTTTGTATAAATTGCTTCTACAGATCATTTGGTTAGTATGACATTTTTTTCATTACAAATAATAATGTTTCTTTGGAGATGCAGCAAAAAGTCCCTCAAAGTTGTAATCAGGTAACACCAGTTGACGATACACTGAAACATTAATTATAGTAAGTACCTAGCTAAACAGTATTTCATTCTCTTCTAATTACAGATGATATATAGGTACCTATATATTGCACATATTACATTGCCTGGTATTTATGTAAACCGAATGTAAAACGAAAATAAATAAAAAATAATGCAGTGTAATATTTTTACATATTAAAGAGTTACAAAAAAAATACTAAAATAACAATTAACTCCGTATCTCTGCACCTAACTAGGTATTTACATACCTCCATTTGGATAATAAAAAATAATATTCATACCCTCTGAAAAACTAATTGCACTAAAAATTATTCCAAATGGACAGAAATATTGTCAATATAAACACAAATTTGTTCCAAAAGTCTCAAAATGTACAATGTCTATAAATACACAAATACTATACCACACTAAAATAACAAGAATACATAAAAACTAAAAATAAACCACGTACAACACACACCGCAAACACTAATGAAAACAAAATCTCGACGTGAGAAAAGACTACATTCACAAATAAGAAATGTGCTATACACCATAGCGCCGCCATCTTACAACCAGTGACGCACAATTTGCGTCATTTTCTATCTCTATCTCTTTTGCTCAGTGGTAAACAGTAGCTTATGGTAATAAGCACTCCTTCCTATAATAATATTGTTTACCCTCCTTGGGCCACGACGCCCGTCAGTATCACGTGCTCGTTCTGTGTAATTCTGTTGGCCATGCCAAAATTCCACGGCCGAACTCTAGCCGCTTGTGAGAGTCTCGGGTATTTAGCTGTCAAGGGGTCAATTATTCACTGTTCGATTTGCAAGTTTCGCCAAAAAACGAAGGTCATTTCTATTATCGCAATTTTTTACTGTTCTCCACGAAGAGAATCATAATATGGCGAAATATTTTGTTCGCTAAACAACAGGTGGTTAATAAGTGATAGAAATTGATTTCGACTTCATTAATGGATGATTTAATCCACCTTTTTGTGTTAAATAATAAATAATAAATCTAGAAAATGCACAAGGACAGCAATTTCACAATAATCCAAGACATCCTCGTGATTCTTTTGTGGTGTTAAGTGAAAAACAATTTGTAAATATATTCAGGTTATCAAAGCAATTTTTTAATAGACTCTTTAAAGCCTATAATGAGGCCCAAGTTGCGAAACACAGATTTGGATGAAAAAACTAGGGTACTTAAATATATTTTTCCGGCAGTCATCATGTACTCTTAACCTAAAAGGGATTAAAACGTTTTAAATGCATATCTTTTTATATGTAGGTATTAGTCGCTTTGAATTTTTTTGGTGGTGGCAGCTATCAATTGGACGTTTCCAGCAACAATTACCTTGATGTTAGGCAGGCTACAGACAGCAATTGTATTAAAGAAGTTACCCTACTGTTTTCAATGAATGGGTGACATTTCCAAGAAATATTGATGAATTCAATAGTGTCAGAACGAAGTAAGCAGGTTATATTATAAGAAAGTGTAGGTAATTATTAGTGTTTTGTATTTCAGATTTTACAGGCAACATGTTTTTCAAATTTTGTAGAGAAAAACGTTACATCGAACTACTTTTTTGTATTTCTAGAAATATTATCCATGCCGTATGAGTAATATTGCAATAGAAAGTTGAAATTTAATTTAGGATAATTTTAGGTGAAAGAATTCTTACAATATGGGTATTCTGGTACTGGTCGTCTGGTATTCTGGTATGGGTATTCTGGTAGACAATAGACATATAAGCTATTTGCGAGATGTTTGAAAATTATGGCAAATTTTTATAGACGGACACATTTCATCGTCGAAAATAAAGTATTACAAAGAAAACTGTCTCATTTCAAATTTAATATTAGTGGAATTAGTTGCACTTTGCAGGCAGGGGCTGCTTCAGCTCTTTTGCCGCCCTGGGCGCAATGGCATTTTGCCGCCCCCCTTTTTACACTATAAGCAATGTACTTATACCGTACAACAAGCTCCCCCCCTTTGCGCATTTCGCGGCTCATGAGGTTTTGAAATTACTTCTCCAGTGACATTCACTTTTGTCTTGACGATTTGCGATTCTTAAAAGATTCGTAACCGAAAATGCCGCCCTTATAATCCTGGCGCCCTGGGCGGCCGCCCACTGTGCCCACCGTCTGGAGCGACCCCTGGCACTTTGCATAATGTGAACCTAATTTAAAAAAGTGATATTAAGTGATTCAAACACCGAGAACTTTAAACAGATTATTTCAATAATTTTATAAAAGTAAATTTTTGTTTAAGTTAAAAATTGATTGAATATTAAGTTATAGAAAACGGGGTATTATTGTCCAAAATTTCTTATGCATTGTTCTACAACCATATGGTCAGCCTCTTAAAATTTTACTACTATTTAGATATTTCTTCCGTGGCCTTTTTGTTAACAAAAAATTCATTGTTATTCGGATTTTTCTAATCAATTTAAAGGCCGAAAAAGGACTGTAAAAAAATTTAATTTCATATTGGAGTCGTGAAAAAAGTTTCAAAAAATAAAGTTGCTTGTAATAAATTAACCGGAAGTAGAACAAAAACCGTTTAGTATGGCAAAATAAGTAGCGGATTTATTCCTTAATAAACATATCCAAATCTAATAATTATATTTTGAAAAATGAAACAGTTACTATGCTCCTGTATCAGCTAGTATATGCCCTTAATACCTTATAGTACTATGAGCCCAAATACGTGTTTTCAGATATACACATGCATGGTTATGGTATCCTCCTTGAGAAGAAATTACCATGCACAATCTAACAGTTTCTTTTTTACTTCTAGAAGATTGATTTAAGTTTTCTATAAAAAAATATGAACAAGCATTATTTAAGTTTATTTTCGTTTGCGGGTTGGCCACCAAAAATGATTTGGCCCCAAAAAGCGTTTGGCCCCGTCGGCAATTGCCGACCTGCCGACCGGGCCAGTCCGACCCTGGTTGCAATGGTCTTCTCAAAGCAAGGTTTCGATCTTTGTTAAAGCATAGGGTACTACATTATAAGCCTGAAACGGCATGCAAAATTATAAATGCTTGCGTAGTTTTGCACAATATGTGCATTTTTCACAAAGTAGCAGAACCAGATCCCGATGCTGAAGATGAAGAAATAGATTGGGGTATACATAAGGTAAGTGTCCCTATTTCTGACACTTTAAGTTTTATCTGTTTAGGATTAATTGATAAAAATTGTCAAAAATATTGCAAACACCTGCAAAAAAAATATTACTATTCTTCTGACCTTATAAATTAACGTGTGGACTTATAAAATTGTCTATAAGGAGACATTCAGTTGAAAAATAATTATTTAAAAATACACTACATATGTACACAAATCTGACACTACAAAAATTATGATGTACAAATTTTTGACACCGCATCGTCCCAATATTTGACATTAGTACGATAAAGTGACATATCGCACCCTTGCTACAACAGTGACACAACTCAAAAAACTTAGTTTTTCACAAAACGCAAAAAACTGTTCTATACACAACAAATTATGTTTTTATTTAATTTTAGGCTAGAAACTAAAATATTTTGTTAAAGAAGACAGATTATTTTTGTATTTTGGGTAGACCACCTTTATTAACACCTATAAACTAGTCTTTTGAGTTGTGACACTTTTGAGGGTCTTACTTGAAGGTAAATATTTGAATTATTTTGTGTTATGACATTTTTGACTTTTCAATAAGGGAATATGACACTTTTTATTTTTCATCATTTAGTCATAGCATAATAATTTGACGTTTTTAGTTTTTTTTTTTTTTTTTTTAAATAATATCAACTGCAACTGAAAAAATGTTTATATTAACACAAACGCAAATTAAAAGTCTTGTACAAAGAAATTTTTAGTTCTTTGGCATTTTATAACCTACAAAAAAAACGTAAAAAATTAAATCTAAACATTTTCTCAGACAATTAGATCTCCAGAACATTTTTAAAATACGTGTTATAATGAAATTTAGGTATTATATGTTTTTCGGCAAGTTCCTTAAGATCTCTTCTTTTATTGTCACTTAGTGGAATTCTGTTGGCATAGGCTTTAACCAAACGTACTTCCCGTTTGGAGGTTTCGTTGCCTCTGGTATTTTTTCCTTTAAAAATGTTCACCATTTTAAATGTCTCATCCTCATAGGAGTTTTTGTAAAAAAAGCTTTTAGGACTTTGATTTTCCACTCGGAGCATTTTTATATCGTGCCATTTAACTTTTTCGGTTTCGGTATTTATGGAAAAGTTGCTCCCATGTTCTTCTTGCAATGTTTTGAAATCGTAAAAGTCTTCATAAGTCATGTCGTGGACACGATATGGAGGCCCAACCTTTTTTGCTGTTCTAATTAGAGTTGCATATTGCTCAGGAACGTATATAGGATTAGACTTAAGATGCCTCTTTATTTGTTTTTCGATAACACTATGAACATTATCTCCTTCGTTCTGGGAATGACCATGAATCAAAAATTTATGAGTGATACTGCGTATACCGAGTGTTGACACAGCGTTCAGATATGCAGCAACTAAATATTTATTTTTCTGCTGGCCGCAGCAGTTATCTGAATAAAATAGTACATCCAGGTTGTCATTATCGGTCTTTTCGCTTAAATTTTTTAAATAATGCAAAACGCAACTTCCAATTTCTATAGCACCGCACCTCGTTTGCCCTCCGTCTCATTCCAAAAGTAACAGTCTATATTTTTAAATTTAAATCACTTATTGTAAAATTATAACAATTAAGCTTGCTTTTGTAATAAAAAGAAGACGCTGGTCCGCGAGGTACCGGTATTACTGCCTGAAGATCATACACAGCGACATGTGCACCATCTTGGTTCAATTTATCAGCATCCTTTTCTTTCCTGGACAATACCTTTTCTTTCAAATGAAGATCGTAGGATTCTCGTAGCTTTTGTTTGCCTTGCTCGTCTGCATTTTTGTAGGATGCGCATAGATCGCATTGATCTTTTTTAGGCGAGTGAAATCCTATATTAAATTCTCCATTAAAAAAATTCGATTGAACATCACAGAGTTGGCAAAACCAAGCTGTTGGGATTCTCTTTCTTCCTTGTAATCGCGATGGAGATCTGCCAGACTTTTTCCGCTTTCAATGTATTCCCGTTTAGTTTGAGCTCGCAGATAATGTGACCCAACCCTTGGAATTTTATTTATAAAATTTCTCACGCTTTCTTTAATGGTAGGGTCTACAGTTGGCTGTTTTCCGTGTTTTCCCCTTTTGTCGCTTTCTAAAAATCCATTTTCGGTCTTCTTTTTTAACGCAGTGCGGATTGGCCTGTTATTTAAGTCCAGTGTAGCTTTAAAAAAATGTTTGCATACCCTTACACGGCTATCATTAATCTTAAATGCTTCTATAATCTTGGGTAGAGGAATACCGATACTTCGGCTTAATATAATCAGTATGCGCTACAATATACTCTCTTTGTCTTTGAATATCGCTAAGCTGCCAATAGCTTCAAAAATATTTTTTCCTGTCTCCTCATTTATTTTCATACTGCACTGTAACTTACACTTCTCTCCGCAGGAAGGACGGATTTTTCTTTCACAAAACTTCTTTTTGCTCTTTGCAGCTGATGTATATGATTTTCCAGAGTTTCTTAAATATTTGGCTTTTCTAAAACTCCAAGCTTCAGGGTTCGCTTTTCTTTTCTTGCCTTTTTTCTTATTTTCTTCCTGATTTGGCTCTTCTTCTGGCATTGTTTCTGGGTCTTCTTCTCTATCAGTGTTGCTTTCTGTAGTCAAATTATTGTAATGTGGATCAGCATCGGAATCATCTACATCACTTTCGCCGCTATGTATTGGGGATATAGTATACTTCTTTTCTTTTAGTTTCTGCAAGCGTAGAACCATAGAACGATCCGAACTACAGGTTGTTTTATAAATATAAGCTTCTTGATCTTTAATTAAGTTAGCTGGAGAAACATTAGGACGATTCAAACTAGAGGATGTTTCCTCATCTTCAACTGAGTTAGCTGGTAGAACATTAGGATGATCCGAACTAGGGGATGTGTTATAGCAGGTATAAGCTTCTTGGTCTTTAATTAAGTTAGCTGGTGAAACATTAGGGTGCTCCGAAGTAAGGGATGCATTATAGGTATGAGCTTCTCGATCTTCAACTAAGTTAGCTGGTGAAAGATTAGGACGATCCAAGGTAGAGGATGCTTTATCATCTTCAACTAAATTAGCTGGTAGAAGATTAGGACGATCTGAACTAGGGGATGTGTTATAGCAGGTATAAGCTTCTTGATCTTCAACTAAGTTAGATGGTAAAATAATATTAGGACGATCCAGACTAGAGGATGCTTTGTAAACACAAACTTCCTCATCTTCAACTAAGTTAACTGGTGGAAAATTATCTTGTGAAATATTTTCTTTATTGTCCGGTTCTATATTTTTCTGGATTGTATCTTGCGTCTCCTTAAATTTCAGGGCTGCCAGTTTTAAAAGAGTTCTCGTTCGACTTAAGTTTGGATTCATAGTAGTATTTTCTGCAAAAAATTTATGCCATTTTATGATTGTCAAAATCTTTAAAAGTAATCCCAATATGAACGTGCCTTAGGCATCTACTCAAAAAGTTAATTAATCAGAAGAAAAAAATGTTTAGGAAACAGATTATAATTTTTCAAGGTTTTTCAATTTAAAATGTGCATAAAACGGCTTACGATTTTTTAAATAAATATTTTTTTATCCCATCTATTCAATACCTGTGTATGTTTTTCCTAAAACATTAACAAAAATATAAAATTTTCAGACATATTAATGAAAATATTAACGCGACTAAACACGATATTTTAGAAATTAAATCATTAAAAGTGACATAAGTCAAGATAAGAAAAAATACTTACTTACCCTAATTTTCTAAAACGACACTTCTCAAATTAGTTGCAATGAAAGCGTCCAACTTAATTCAACAAAAGCGTATGAACTGAAAATAATCACTGCAAATATATGTTAACTTATCTCGAAAAGTAACACAATTCAAAATAATTCACTTTTTAATTTGTGAAAATACGTCTGACCACTGTGAAAGTTTGAATGCAACTAACAATGTGACGCTTTTGTAGAAGGTGTATATATAAGCGTTGCATATGCCATCTAGCGGAGCATGCTGGTAGCTAATTTAAAGCAGTTTTAATGATTGATGCGGGCTATATTGTATGATCAGTTGACGTATTAACTCGAAAATGGTAATTTTTGAGTTGTGTCACTATTGTAGCAAGGGTGCGATATATGCCTGAAAAATTGACATTCATAATTTTCGATATAAAGGAAAGGATAAATAAACCAAACCATATAGAAAATGCATTATAATAAGAAAATAAAATGAAAAAATACAACTTTTATATTTAAGATAAAAATTAACGATATTTTTTGATTTCTGGTACAGCAAAAATGCCCCTATTATTTACAGCTTTTGGTTTTTCAATTTTTTCAAGAACTTCGTGAAACTCATACCAAATCTCGTCTTTTTCTGCAGGCCATTTCCATTTGTCCAAACCGCTTTTGGCCATAACACTCACAAAAGCCGCATTTTCTTTAACTTCCTTAACGATTCCAGGAAATGTCTCGTTCTCATAGTTAACAATGACATATTCTTCAACTTTTAGTATCGTAGGGTCGAAATTAACTTTTTCTGACTGTTGGTCTGACTCATCATCATCATCACTGAAAAGATGCTTCTTTGCTTCTTCTATTGCATTTCTTTTATTAGCTACTTTAATCGTGGTTTTGCTTCTCTTACACTTCGCTCTTTGTAGTTCTTCTTTTTTCTCTTTGTTTTCTTCTCGTTGCCTCTTCCTTTTCAGCTTTTCTTCTTCCTTTAGAGTTTTTTCGTTCTCCTTCTTTTTGTAATATTGTTGCCATTGATCTGACGTCACTACACTGGGAACTTTTTCCAGTTTTTTTTTGTTTTTTAGATGTTGATGGACCAGGATAAAATAATACAGATTTAAATGGTGATGGTATTAAGGTATTTGGTATTAGTTTTTGACTTTCGACATTCAAACTATCAGAAATTTCTATTCCTGTAACATTTCCCTGATTTTCTAGTGACACTTCATTTTTAGAATCATTTTCACCCACACAAGACATTTCGACATTTTTTATTGCTGGCCTATTTTCTGTTATTAATTTTGTCGCAGCCGTTGCAGTTGGCATTCCATTTCTTACAGCCATAATCGCATCAAGCATGGCCTCTTTTGGAATAATTTCCATATTTTTTCGAACTCATCCTGAAAATGACACAACAGTAAAGTGAGTACGTAAATTCGACACCTTGAGTACTTTAATCTGACACACATGTCAGATTTAGGACAAATAACTTAAAATATCAATAATTATTTTAAAGAAAGGCAGAGAATGTATAATAAACCTGTTAGACAAGGAAATAGGCTGCTTTTATTTGAGAAAGCTTTGTACCTAAAATTGACGCTTATTGTCAGAATTATAGCAAGCCTCAAAAAACTTGTCCTAAATTTGACACTCAAAAAGTTTTTGGTTATATTACAAATATGCATTTCATTCTACTTAAATGAGTTAATTAATATCTATTTTAGTGATTAAAACAAATAACCAAAGCATTTGCCTTAATTTGTATGAATAGACTATATTTAATGTGATAGCTGTTAGCCACTTACCTTAGAAGTATTGAAGCAGAAAAGCACACACTTCCATGAACAACAATAACTACCCAAATGTCAACATTTCTCGCTAAAATAATTGCCGGTAAAATAACGAACTAATTTGTTACCGATATGAAGTAACGTTCATAAATGTCTCCATCAGTTATTAATTTGTTAAATTTAAAGACGCGCACCTATTTCTTATAACTCTTATTGAAAGTGTCAGAATTTAGGTCAGTGTCAGAATTTCGGACAATTACCTTATATATGATAATATTAACTTAGCAGAAAATAAAGTACAGGAAAATGCTATGAGAAGGGTAAATCGGCCGTAGTGCAAGAAGAAAATTTATTATGCAAAATTGTAAACGTCAATGAATTGTATTATTTCGCTTAAGTGTTTATTTAAATGGTCATTATTATTAATAAAACTATATTATAAAAAATATTACATTAAAAAAAAAATAAACAATATCGATAGGTAATAAAATTATTATTTATTTTAAAGATTTACTTATATATTACATGCTTATTGTGTAACGTGTGACTTATTTTTTAGGATTTCTACTAAAGTTTCACATGACTGACAAATTCGTTCATATTTTTCCTCTATTCTATCAAAATGCAACATTTTTCTTTTGTAATATTCTTCCTTCATTGATATTTTTTTTTCTAAATTTGCTTTATATGCCGACGCTGCAGTAGCAGCATCTATAAATGCATTAATTTTTTTTGGAAAAATTTTTTCTTGCTCGCTACATATAATATTTCATTGTCAACTTGTGACTCCACAACAATTTCATTGGCTTTAGCGTCATCGACGTAATAATTTTGATATTGAGTACCTACCATCATAGTCATGCTCATAATCAGAGACATTGTTTTTTAATGAGGCATGTGTCGGGGTATTAAAAACAAAGGTTGCATCAGATTCCTGGATACTATGAATTGATACCTCCTTTAAATGTTAAATAAATAATTGTCATCCTATTAAATAACCAATTCATACATTCTTCCACTTGCACCAGGATTTGTTGGCTCCTGGCACCTTTATTTGTGAAATTTTGTTTTTGTTTCCCTGATATTAAATTAGGGTGTTTTTTCACGTATTCAATCAATACAATTTTTTGCTTCTCTGTAAACATTTGTCGGCAGGGAGATGTTTCCATTACTATATGTAAGCGTTTCAACAAACCAAATAAACAATATACGCTCACACTATAAACCTCGTTGATATAACCGTAATTTTCGACGTATTGGATTTCGATTTCAAAGTTTAAACATATGATTAATCAACAAACGCGCAAGTGCATTGCAACTATGTTGCATCAATGCGCTATTGCCAAATTCATTAACCGTTATATTTCGACCGCACGGAATCGAATAGCGAAACTTTTCAAAAATACTCATCTTCGTTATTTCAACTTCGCATTAATGGCCATCTACAACGTGGTTTTAATGTTGATATATGCTCATATTAATGACCATCTACAACACTGTTTTTACTTTAACTTAAACTATTGTGAATATGTTGATTTTGTTCCAAATTTCAAAATCTGTTAACGTTTCACGGATTTTAAAATAATGTTCTTAAAACATGGTAGGCACCCGAACAGAATAAAAATATATATTAATACTCATATACAGCTACAATAACATTTGCAGATTGCACATTGACAAAAATTTGTAACCACTGATTGGTCTCAATATGTAAGGGTGTTTCAACTTGTTTTAAGAACATTATTTTAAAGTTCGTGAAACGTTAACAGATTTTGAAGTGTGGAATAAAATCAACATGTTCACAACGGTTTATGTTGAAATAAAAGCAACATTATGGATCACTGAATACTTTATTGGAACGAATAAGGATTCAATGAAAAAAATCGTGTACGGAAAAAAATATTTTATTTAAATTCCGGTAAGTACATCCTATATATAAGTAGATATGTTATGTATTTTCTTGAGCACTCTGAAAACAAAAAAAAATAATTTTATTAATTTAATTATAATTAACCGTATATACATATACATTGTGACGCCTGTAAAACCCATATTTTACATCTAATTGTAACCAAATTTTTTTTTCTACGGCCGGCTTTTTTTATAAGGTTTTCAGACTTAATTTTGGAACAGAAAGTAAGTATTTGCATACCTGGTCTTACTTTGTAGCAACGGTGTTTCGATTTATTTTGCAGACCTTGACTAATTTTCAGCACCCGATTCGCAGTCTGCAAAATAAATCAAAAGACCGTTGCTATTAGCAATAACGGTCTACAAAGTAAAACCAGATATGCAAATATTTACAAAATTAATCCTCAAAACCTTATAAAAAAGCCTCGCTTCGCTCGTGCCGCAAATTAGGCGCGGTCTGCAAACTGCTACTTTCAAACCTTGATATACAAATAACTATTTTGGATCCAGAGAGTCAAAAACCTCACAAATTTAATCTAAATTTTCAAGGCATTCTCTGATTATTTTTCGATGATTTATTAGCGATTTTTTTTTAAATAAAAATCTGACTACACCATTTGGATTTGGAAGGTCTTAAAATGGTTTTTCATTGAAATCTGTTATGAGAAATAAATTAAATTAAATAAATTTTTAAAAGAATTCCGTGTAGATTATTCCTCCATAAATCAAAACGTGTTTGTCAAGTGTAAATCAAATTTTTTTTAATGGCTAATAAAATTTTAAACATTATTAGTTAATTCTTTCGCTCATAATAGTGTATTCAATTGAATACATGGAATTTAATTTTTCTCTTAGATTCTGTATTGTAAGTAGTAGATTACCAAGAACATATGACCATTTTTTTTCTAATGCAATTTGTATACGGACCAAGGAAAAATATTTGAATAAACTTACAATAGAAAATGTTGGACAACTCCATTATAAATCTTCATAACGTAAAACTTCAAAAATAAAATAGGTAATTCACTTTTCAACCTTGTCGGTTTGCCAGTCACTGGTATCCATAATCATAAACTTTATAACATAATAAATAAAGAAATATTATTAAAAAAATAATTTTTCTTTTAGATTCTTTATTGTTAAGTAGTAGATTACCATGCATGAACATATGACTTTTTTTTCCAATGCAATTTATATATGGACTAAGGAAAAATATTTAAATATACTTACAACAGAAAATGTTGGACAACTCCATTACAAATTTTCATAACATAAAACTTAAAAAAGTAGGTAATTCCCATTAAACATATCAGTTTGTCAATCGCTGCTATCCATAATCATGAGCTTATAATATTTGTGAAAAAACGATGTAAAACTAAAATAAAGAAATATTCTTAAAAACTTTAATTTTTCTCTTAGATTTCTTTATTGTAAATAGTAGATACCAACATGACTTTTTTTTCCAATGCAATTTAATTTGAAAAACGACAATAATTAACCATATTTAGAAAATTAATTTTGATTGAAGTTTACTAAAAACATATGATATACTTACTGAAATATACTACTTTTTTGCTCTTGCAAGCCTAGATTTGGAATATTTCAGCCAATCTTTGACAGCACCCTCAACTATTAAGTCATTTTTTTCGTTTGTGGGAAAATTAAGTTTTGCAGAAGCTGTAAAAGATAAAAGTACTGTACAAGATAATTGAAAAGAAGATCCGACAATGCTAAGAACCAGTATTTGTTTTAAGTTTGGAGGGAGTTATTCTGGTATTTTTAATTGATATGGTAGAGTAAGCACAAATTAAATTTGTAGACCTGCTATAGCTAATACATTTTAAGATGGCTACTAGCAATTTCTGGGGATGAAAACAGATTGATATAACCATCTACGGCTACAGCAGAGTAGATTTTATAAAAACAAATATTTTGCAATCTTCTTTCAGTTCGAAAATATTTTTCAAATATTTGATCTCATTGACTTGGCAGTTAGATAATTTTTAAAAATTTCAACTTTATAGCTCTACATTAACAGTCTAAATTATTAGAAGGGTAAGATTTTTTTTTTATCGCTACGCCTATGCCCGATTTATTTTCTCTAAATGTACAAAATATTTTTAAACGTTTTATTGCTCTAAACTTTTTCTACTGCAGGCTTTCGATTTGAAGTAAAAAATGCACCTCTACGAGTTTATTAAAAATGTACCTAACTGAACTATGATAAGAGTGGAATAAAGTGATTTACTCAATATCAGTTTGTTTAGAAAATTTCTATACCTAAAACATTGACATACTTACATAATTTTTAATGAAATCTGAAGTTAAAGTCTAGAAATTTTGCAAACAACAAATAAAAACTCATGATACAACTCTTCTCCTAGTTCAGCTTTTGTATGTCTACAATTATTTTTTTATGTATTAACAAAAATGTAGTAACTAAAAATAGCATCTATTTCCCTGTTGGACCTTATCAAATAGCCACCTTAAGTCATTGCTTATTCAATACAGATCTTAATTCAGTTAAGAAATTGTAAAATTTTACATCAGAAGAAACAATTTTTTATAATGCTCATTTTCTTTATATACCACTGAATAATTTATGTCAATTGTTTAAATTATAATCATACACTCACCATAGATAACTTGCATTAAATGCGTTTTTTCAAAACTTCTCTTGTCGCTTCCTTTCCAATTAAACAGCACGCCTACCTCATTTGACAAGAGGTATCGTAAAATTCTCCTTGTTAAACTGTCCACACCACTTCCACCTACTGCTGCCAGTCTGTTAGTCTAAAAAAATTACTTTCATTAGAAATAGAAATAAAAACTCAACAAATATTTTACCATATAAGTTTCCACGCCACTATCATTCTCTAATAAGGTTTCAAATGCCTCAAAATCTTCATGTGATTTTATCGGAAAGTCTGGCAAATTTGATGGAGCCACAAGATTTACAGCGTTTGTAAGTTGGGCATGCCTTTGGAGTTGATTTAAGATTATTGAGTGCTGTTCAAGCGTGGCCTTTATGGAGGCCAAATTTTCTGCAATTGTATCATAACCTAGAAAAAACAGTGCTTCATTACTATAGGCTTTATAGCTTAATTGTGTGAATATAATAATTTTATAAGAATTTATATTGAGGATGTTAACTAATTCAAATTTTATTATTTTTTCCAAAGTTCCATTTTAAGACAACAATTTAAAATATGAATTCCTAGTATCTATATAGTTATTGTGCATGGATGCTCGTACACATCGACATCGCTGTAAACATTATTTTTATATATGAACTAAATTTGACAAAAAGAACTTGTAAATATAAATTAATAAATGAACACAAATAAGTTGTTAAAATGAGAACCAGAAAATGTTGAATTTCAATTGGTAAAAAAAGTTTCTTTCTAAAAAACAAAACAAAAAAAAAATATTCACCTAAATTTAAGGATGACATTTCACTAGTACCCATAGTGTCTGTTGATGCGGATGAAATAACACTTGAAAGCTTGAGTTTTATTGAGGTTCATAGTAGGTTTCGGCTTCGGCCCAATAGCAGTAATTAACGAACCTCTGGTCTCATCGATTTCAGAGTCCGAAGACTCTGAAATTGGTACCTTCTCTGACTGACTCGCTGCATTGATTGCTGTCTCCAGAACTTCCTCAGTTGGTACTTTATTATCTGGTAGGACTCTACGAACCAGGCTTCGGCTGGAACTGTTTGAGTCCGACTGACTCGCTGCATTGATAGCCGTCTCCAAAACTTCCTCAGCTGCAGAATATGAAGCTAAAAAATGCGGCATTAATCATTATTTTGATCAATGTTTCATTAACAAATTTTATTTATTAATGCCAAATTACTGCAAATAAATATTTACATTGGGCAATTTCAGTGAAAAACGATAGCAATATGTGTTATGGGATCTAATATTAGAAAGTTAGGTTACCTGTCTTCCCATGTACTTTAAAAATTTTGTAGGACGGCCATGATGCTTTATATGGAGTTCCATCTTTAACAAAATCACTAAAACTTTTTTTTTTTTAGTGGTTATGGGCCAATAACATTTGGTGTCATTTTTCTGTAACCAACACAATGGTACAATGAAAATTTCGCCAGCCGATTCCTCATCATCACTCATGAACTCAACGACTGCAAACATCTTTACAGAACTGCAAGTTTATATTTTTTATCTTTATTTTCAAAGATATTTTTAATTTTGAAATTAGATAATAAAATTTGAGAAGCAGCAATATTCTAGAGCAAAAAAACATGTGTCTACGAAATAAGAGGTGTTGTTGTGAAAAAATAAAAATGTTTTTTATCGGAGACTGCGAATTTTGAAGCTTATGGGCGCCAGCAGCCTCGACAGTAGTGTTTCGTAGATCTGTGATAGGTGGACGAGTTCTCAGGGCCGATTTCTGAAGTTTGTGATGGTTTTGACGATTTTCTGATTGTCGGAGGGTATTGCTGCTACCCCCCTTGTTGCAACTTTGTAAGCTGTCATACACTTGAACCGCTTTTGGAACAAGGTACCCCACTTTGTGCATATATATAGGCGCTTTTGCCTGGTATGTAACTATTCGAAGAAATAAAAGTCGGAGATCCAATAAATTGTAACGTTAAGCAGAACTCTGGCGACGTTCGTTGCACAATTTAATTTAATTTGAATTTTACCCCTAACCTTTACTGAGCTAACACAAATAAATAGTAACGTATAACGGTTGAAAGTCGCGTCGCGTCGACGGATATGGTCCTTCTCCTAACGCTAACAGGGTTCAGATAAAGTGCAGGGACTAGTATCTGAGACGCCGTGCTAGGTCTCGGTTCGTTGGATGGAATTCTTGAAGAAATAGCTGAAGTTCTGTAGACTGCTTGATGACGTAGTAGTTGTAGCGATGGATGCGTAGGCTCGACTGACTGCTGCAGGATCCTCGCCGCGATACTGTAACTTTTGGGACGGACGGAGCTCCGAACGTTACGTCGGCTGGCGTTCTAGACGTTGTGTGCCGAATGAGCGGCCGGGGCCGCCTGCTGCGTCGTGTTGGACCCGCCCAGTCATGCCGAGGCGGACGGGAATCTAAACGTTGATATACACTTAGCGCGTCTATTGCGTTGTATTTAATTCGAGCTGAGATATGAATGTGTAATGATGCTAAGCTATAAATTGTGACTTTTTGATTGAATTTAACTAATTTAAATAGCCTTTTTTGGCCTCGACAACACATGGCATGCATAACACATTTTGTTATTATTCATTTGCGAAAGAAAGATGGTAAAATTATTTTTTTTAATGATATTATATTCAAAGCAATGACACGTCAAATCGAGAACTAACAGACAATCGGATGGCGCGTGGTAATTGAGGTCCTGAAGCGATACAGAACCCCTCTGCATTGCTCGATGTGACCCCAAATGGACAGGGGCGGAGATATAGGGGAGGGGGTCAAGAAACAAAAATCCGTCACGAGGCAACCGAATGAAATTGCGGTTGCTTTAAAGTTTATACCCATAATAAAATTTTAATGCCATCCGAAACGCACCGTTTTCGCACGAGTGAATTTAAAAAAAAAAAATTACAGCTTACTTATTTGTACCTCCAGTTATTGTAAAAAAATTGCCATCCGTGTTTGCTGGGCAGTTTCTGAGAAATGAACGTTGAAAGTCGTCAAAAAATCGCTTTTTTCGAACTTTTCAATAAAAAATTTGTTAAAAATGGTTAAAATCGTTCAAATCGGATAGCATTCACAATATAAGCTCTTATGGGTATAAGGAACGATATGTATCAATGCCATCCGGTTTCGATGAAATCCAACCCCATTTTCGCCACCCCTAAAATCGTAAAAACCGAAATACTCGTTTACGCGCCAAAAATTGTTTGGAAGTCAATATTAACGATTAATTTACGACAAAATAAACATTTTTAAAGGTGATTGTACGTCCAGTAACCAGTAGCACTCCTACAACCCTCTTTGGGGCACGTTAGGTAACCGGAGAGGGGGTGGGTTTCGAAAAAATCCAACATAATAACACGTCATGTCCAATTAAATTTAATTTAATTTTTTTCGAATCCCACCCCCTCTCCGGTTACCTAACGTGCCCCAAAGAGGGTTGTGGGGGTATTACTGGTTACTGGACGTACAATCACCTTTAAAAATGTTTATTTTGTCGTAAATTAATCGTTAATATTGACTTAAAACGAGTATTTCGATTTTTACGATTTTAGGGGTGGCGAAAATGGGGTTGAATTTCATCGAAACCGGATGGCATTGATACATATCGTTCCCTATACCCATAAGAGCTTATATTGTGGATGCCATCCGATTTGAACGATTTTAACCATTTTTAACAAATTTTTTATTGAAAAGTTCGAAAAAAGCGATTTTTTGACGACTTTCAACGTTCATTTCTCAGAAACTGCCCAGCAAACACGGATGGCAATTTTTTTACAATAACTGGAGGTACCTTTTTTTTTTAAATTCACTCGTGCGAAAACGTACGTTTCGGATGGCATTAAAATTTTATTATACAAAGTGGGTATAAACTGTAACGAAGCATTTTTCGTTACGGAAATCTGCATAAGATTTAAGTTTAATTGAACTCTGTATAATATTTTCTGTTCAAATGTTAAACCATATTGTACCGCCTTAAGCGCATGATAGTATTTTAGCAAGCAATAGTTACTATTTGAGCACCGGAATATTTATTTAAAATCAGACTATTGGTACATTAGGAATTATTGTGCATACTTTAAAGTAATTAATTCAATAATTAGTTATCTATGGACGATTAAATCCATTTCTTTTTCGCAGTTGGTTAGAATAATTATCTGAAACCGATTTCATACATTATAAAAGTCAAAATACTTTGTTTATACTAACCGACGCTCGTAATAACAATTCACCGGCACATTAAATAATTCAAAGCAGCAGACCTCGCTATCTTGTAGTCAATGTACTTATTCCTGCGCGAGTCTGAAATAGAGGGGACCCTGGTAGAGAACGGCTATAAATTAAACAGCACCGGGAATTTCATTCATTAGTTCTCCTACAACTTGAAGAAACCAGTCGACCACCAGTGCACCAGTTGGAAAGAGTAAGACCCTTTTAAATACTTGGCTAGTGTAATTATATTTTACTGTTGATGAAATTTCTATTAACTGTTAGTAAATTTTTGTATACTTATGAATATTTTCTTTTATTCTGCTTATTTTCTGATTGATATATTTTACTACTTTACTGTCTCAATATTTTACTGTAAATTATTCATTTTTGCAAGTTTCTTGCTTTTCTGAACCTGACTTTGGCCCTGCGGCGACAGCAGGTTCTTTTTCTGTTCTGAACCAACCTGACTTTGGCCCTGCGGCGACAGCAAGTTCGTTCTTTCTTTTCCTAACCTGACTTTGGCCCCGCGGCGACAGCAGGTTATTTATTTTTCTGTCCATTTTATCCACGTCTAGTCACGTTACTGTCAATTTCACGTCCTTGCATATTTTCTTGAGTCCGGGATTAAAACCCTGTGACAAAATATCTACTCGTCAATATTTATTTCTACGTACTGTTAACATCGTAAAACACTAGCCAAGTTTCCGGTTTGTTTTATAATTTGTTTGTTTGTAACACTGTAAATAAGTCTGCTTGCTTCGCATTTCCTGGTATCCGTACACTGTTTGCTTAATAGTCATTTTTATATAAACTCGCTAATTTTACCGCTTATCCGCTTTTGCCGCTAATATTGTTATATTGCTTGCTATTCTTACTGCTTACATATGTATCTGTACATAAATTTGTGTTAATTGTGATTTTCTGTTCATTTAGGACTGTAACCACAGGCTTATGTAATATACACAAATATTATTGAACTTCTGCATTTTACTGTTGTGTTTGTGAAAGTCTAACTTCCCTTATTTGACCCACTGGAATTATCTGTGTCTTCACTGAGCTGCTTAGTCTCGCTCATTCGACTTGTGGGTAGTGTTGTTCAATCACCTTAAAACTTGAACTGGCGCCCGAGTACTGAATAAAGCTCGAGTGTCAAAGTGACAGCCTTAGTTCTCGCCACGTACGAGAAAAAGAGCGTCACAAAACTTCAAACCAACCGCAATTTCATTCGGTTGCCTTGTGACGGATTTTTGTTTTTTGACCACCCCCCCCCCCTATATCTCGGCCCCTGGTCATTTGGGGTCACATCGGGCGGTGCAGAGGGGTTCTGTATCGCTTCAGGACCTCGATTACCACGCGCCATCCGGTTGCCTGTTAGTTCTCGATTAGACGTGCCATTGTTTTAACTATTACAACACCCCACAAAATATATATTCCAGGAGGAAGGACATAATAATTTGTTGTAGGATACTTGAAAATAGATACAATAATATTTTAAAGAGTATGATTACCAGGAAAAACTGCATATCCTTTTTTATGAGGAAGTAAAATGCACTTGTGTAAAATTTTAAATGGTTCGAAAGTTAGTGCATTTGCGTTCGAAAGTTTTTCAACGTAATAAATATTTAATTTGGAGGACTCCATTGGTTCATCGTACAAATTATATTGATATGAAAAAGTAACACCAGTTAATACATATTCTTGTCAAAATAGCTTATACGATTGACTAAGCAAACTTTTTTGCATTTTAGAAATACGCAATTGTTGGGTTGACAAATAGATATGAAAAATGAGTTCAAATAAAGTTTTTTATAAAGTTGACATTTTTCCATTTAAATCATAAGATTCGTTATAACTGTACTTTGCAACAAATTCTGTTTTACTATTAGCAACCATAGCAGGCCCGGCAGCAAATGTATCAATAACATCTGCTTCATACATTCAGTTGCATATTTGTGATAAAGCATGCTTTTTAGAATGAATTTTTTTTTTAGAGAGTTTAGATAGTTCTCAAAAGGAAAACACGGGAACTCCTGTAAGGACCCATACATTTTTACATCATCATACAAATGAATTAGGCTATGTACATTGTATGATACAAAATCATCATTCAAAATTGATGACGACTTAATTACAAACTGTTCTAAAAAACATTTTGCTTTTTCACTATATTTTTCAATAAGCACTTTATTTGACATGATAAATACGGCACAATGTAATAAAAGAAAATGCTGATAATTTAAACTATGTACTGCATTATGCAGAAGTATTGGGCAAGTATACATAATAAATAGCTTGAACTCTAATTTTTTTTTTAAATAATGCAATGAATTTTGTGCAAAATTGACTCGATGATTTTGAGATTTACCTACTATATGGCATTTTTCACATCCATGAACACTGTTATGGACTAAAATATTTTTTAAATAGGACCGGGCTGGAGCATCACATAAAAAAATGTATGTCAACTTGAAATTTTTTCCCATCCACTATTACACCTCCAGAACGAAACTCATTAACTTCATCTATAAAATCCTTGAAGTAATTTGCGATTGGATTCGGTTTTCCATTGCCACAAAAGACAGCTACAGCAAACGGTTTATTGTCATTTAAATCATTACTAAGTACCAAGATTGGATAAAGATCTGTTGTACTACTTTTGAAAAGTGGTATCCCATCCACATTTATTTGTAAGAGGATTTTATTAGTAACATGTTTGAAACCATTTATTAATTTACGTTTAAGTTTTTCTTTTATGCCAAAATAAAACATTTCACCATTTGTCAGACTTACAAAAAAATTACAACGTGGGGTTTTCATTAACGTTCGAGCTTCAAGTGGTAAAAAGTTTAAATAAGGATGTAGAATATGCAATAATTCTGTTACATGATTACTACTGATATTGTTATTACTGACCCACATTTTTAACATGCCAGATAATGGTATTTTATTATCAACTTTATTTTCAGATATGCTAGTGTTACTGTCAGTTACCATATATCTGAACTGAGATTTGAACATACTATTATTAAAACTATTTAAAGTAGGGTATTGATAATTTTGGTTTCCATCCCTTGGCCTTGTATCATCATTTTTGCTTGAATTGCCGGTGGTGTCAGCATCAAAATGATTTAAGTCAGGAGTGATATTTAATGGAACACAGGCAGTAGTTTCTGGGACATGTGAATTACATTCTTGCAAATCTATGTCAGAACTAACGGGATCAATATTTTCATAAGTACAACTCTGGCTATGAGATAATCTAAATGCAGTTTTTAATGCTTGCGCTTGTTTTTTGGCTCTACGCTGAATTTGCCGCTTACTAACTAATTTCTTTTTGTACATAATTTAACAATTTAACTTGCAAGATTATTAAGATAGATACCTGAAAATAAAATATATATTTATCCCTACTTAAAATCATGACAAAAGAGTTAAACACATGAGAAGTTAAATGATTGATATAAGTAACATTTTAGTGACAAACAAAAATATTCAATTTAACTTTCATGTACCTATAAAACAAAAAACAATTCAGCTACCTTATTACATTATATTTACATGTAAGCAGGAAAGTAAGCATCTGTACTGTACCATTTTCGTTTAAAATTAAAAATATCAAGTTTTATGTGTGTCTGTCTGTATAGGGATCACACTTAGAAAATACTTCTATAAGTAATAAAATTACAATATAGAACCTCATAATGCCACAGTGCGGTTTCATTTTTTTCATTACTGCATCCTCAAAATATTGTACATTCATTAATGGATTTAAACCAAATTTGGTAATTATATTGATTGCCTTTATTTGAAATTTTAAACAAATTGATACAAAAAGAAATATTATTTTCCAGTTTAGTGATTGAGATAACGGAATTTCTTTCACAAAATAACAGCTATTGTCCATTTATTCGTTTTATGAGAATTGTGGAAAATTTTAAATTAAAGTGTAAATCGTAAACAAAACAAAAAATACCTATCCTATATTTTTTTTTAAAGAGGACATGCAATACTTAGTAAATGTAGGTAAGTACCTACTTTGCTATTTTTTAGTTTACAAAAGTATCTGGGATGTAAAGCACGGCAAAGCAACTCATCCCTTGATTGAACGAAAATAGATTTAGGTACCTATATGTTACATATCACAGCTACATTCGACAAAAACCTACTGTTGATTGTTGAATGTTGAAACTTAATAATATTTCTATAAAAATCACTTTCTATTCTAAACTGAGAAATGAAACTATGTAGGAGCAGAGTCCACGACTTGAAAGAATGCTCTCACACATATCTTTACTAGACTAGAAACTAGAAATAAAAATCGGCAGCTACTGGAAGCGGCTGGAACCTCCCCACTCGGTGGATCTTTGAAGCCGAAAAGAGCATTAAATTGTGTGACAAAACGTAATCCGATCTCATCCAAAACCTTTTCAGATCTTCTGGGGCACTAAAAAACCCTCAACTTAATGAATTTACAATCATCTATGCGAGTTATTACCTACATTGTCGCTCGTTGAATAATATACTATTAGGATATTAACAACTTTAACATCACTTGAACGACTAAGAAAGTCTAGTTATCCTAAATACTACAGATTTGCAAAGCAACAAACTGAAAATTGGTAAAGTGATGATCTATAATAAATTCACCAACGAAGGTACAGAAAGCATATGATATTGATATTGTTAGATCTACCTTTAAAGTTTGTGACAATCCACTAAAAGTTACAAATGTGCCGAAATCTTATTAACATGACATGACACCAACGTTATCGGATGACAATGACAATCATCAAAATTTGCTCATTGCTTTGCTCATCCGATCGCTCGCGGCTGTCTTTGTTAAATCAAACATTAGCATTTCAGTAATTTTACTAGATTTTAGAGGAATACTTGTAGTTTAATTCTTCGATTTGTCTGTATATATATTTAAAAACGGCACTAAACGTAATCCGCTCTACTTCTAGAGCAGTGAAGAAACCCTCACATGTGAATTGACACGTGATGTGACGAGTTTCACGATATAACGGCTACGCACATCGATCATGTCATGCGAAATGCGATCTATGCCATATTTGCTTTGTTTTTAATTTTTTTCACGGAAACCAAAACGAAAGGGTGGAAGTGTGATATATCGTTGAAATCAAAATTTTAACTGCTTTTCAATGGTTCCATTGCAAATTGAAAGTAAATATAAAATAAACAACTTGTTGCGTCAAAATGGCACTAAACGTAATCCGATCTCAACCAAAACCTTTTCAGATCTTCTGGGACACTAAAGAAACGCACACGCAAAGTTTCATTCAAATCCGTTCAGTAGTTTCGGCGCTATCATGCTAACACACATACACACATACACACACACAGACATTTTTCAAAAACCACTTTTTTGGGTTCCTAGGACCTCAAAACGTAAAGATTTGATGTTATCTCAATTTTCGTTTTTGAACCAATTTTAGTAACCTCTCACAATTTTATTGTGGAGAGGTTAAAAAACATGGGCCATGGCTGCTGCAGTCGCTTAACTCTGGGTATGCTGTATAAGGTGCTAAATTATCTTATTACTATCGAAATAAACAAGTTCTCCTTACCTTTGTAATATTGCACAACACATAACACAAAATTAGTTTGATAAAATTGCAACGATGGTAAGTGGACGGCTTGACGGCTAGCTCACTGAGACAGGAAGATGGAGAATGCACACGCGGATGCGCGCGCATTACACGTTACGCCACAGAAAGGAAGGTACCTAGTAGGAGATACGATAAATCACCGCTTTCACAGAAGTGGCGTGAATTGCAAATATAATAATTATGTCAGAAGAGCAATTATATAACTATTTTTTACTTTTTAATTTCGATTAATTTACGTTTAATGATAGATTTTCATATTTTTTTAAACGAACATGCTTTATACTGTTTAATTGTTCATAAATTGTATCTTAGATAAGGTATGTGCCTATATACCTACTTAAGCTCCAGGGACCCGGACCCAAACGAAATAGTGGTTCCGGTTCTAAGTAAAATTGAAATAACGGTTTCGGCACGGTTCCGGTTCTGAGTAAAATTGAAATAACGTTCCGGTATGGCTCCGGGTCTTATTAGGGTTTGTAAGTTCCTATTTAATTCTGGTGTCAGAACTTTCAACATTGTTTTTCTCTTCACATTGTTCACAATGGTTTTTTCGACTATATAATTTTATTATATTTTAATATACAGTGTGTGTGTGTCCTCGGATAGAGTATCCTATACTTGTAATTATTGCAAATATGCAAACCTTTTTATTTTCAATTTGTCAAAATCATTATACTTATAAAAGAAAATAAGTTTTGCTTATTCTGAAACTCATATAACCGCAATAAAAATTTAAATATGAGACAAATTTCGGTAGGCATTTTTCAGTTTCGTCGTTTCGTGTCACAAAACTGGAATACTCACAATCGCATATTTATATTTTATATGTTCGTTTTCGGTTTGTGGACTTTGCGCAATATATATATATATATATATATATTTGGAACTGGAACCTGGAACAGAAACAGATAATTATCACTTAACTGGAGAACTGGAGATGTGATGATAAATATTGGTGCAACTGTCGCAATGCAAGAAAGGAGGAAGGCAAGGTCAACACTTCAATTGTCGGGGTGGGAGTGGTAGGGCAGTAGGTTAGACATAGTACAGTTACAGAAACAAAACAAAGTACAAAACCGAAATTATTTTTAAGGGTTCCGCTCACAGTTTCGGTACTAGCGTAAAATGAAATAAGGGTTCAGTTACGGTTCCGGTGCAGAAAAAAGGAGATGCAGAGACGAAAGACACGTCGCTATTCTATCACATTATGATATGATCATACACTGACCTTGTTTTAACGTTGAGATTTTACTTAACAAATGTTTATACAAGAAACGTTTGTTTAACCTAAATCGATCTTGACAATGTGACGTTTGTTTTTTTATATAATTATAAGTATACGACGACGTTGCTATAACGTTGAAATTTTACTTCTACAAAACTCAAACGAGAAACGTTTATTCAACCTACAAAGAACTTTAAAAAACACATCGCTGTTCTATCACATTATGATATGATTATACACTGACGTTATTTTAACATTGAGATTGTACTTAAAAAGGTGTATACGAAAAACGTTTGTTTACCCTATAAATCATACTTGACAATCACGTTTATTTTATTATATGATTATAAGTATACGACGACGTTGCCATACCGTTGAAATTTTACTACAAGAAAACTCATACGAGAGACGTTTATTCAACCTACAAAGCAACTTTAAAAAACACATCGCTATTCCACCACATTATGATATGATCATACACTGACGTTATTCTAACGTTGAGATTGTACTTAAAAATTTTTTATACGAGAAACGTTTGTTTAACCTATAAATCAAACTTGACAATCACGTTTATTTTCTTATATAATTGTAAGTATACGATGACGTTGCCATAACGTTGAAATTTTACTTCTGCAAGACTCATACGAGAAACGTTTATTCAACCTACAAAGCAACTTTAAAAAACACATCTCTCTTCTACTACATTATGATATGATCATACACTCACGTTATTTTAACGTTGAGATTGTACTTAAGAAATGTTTATACGAGAAACGTTTGTTTAACCTATAAATTAAACTTGACAATCACGTTTATTTTATTATCTAATTATAAGTATACGACGACGTTGCTATAACGTTGAAATTTTACTTCTACAAAACTCATACGAGAAACGTTTATTCAACCTACAGAGCAACTTTAAAAAACACATCGCCATTTTACCACATTATGATATGATCATACACTGACGTTATTTTAACGTTGAGATTATACTTAAAAATGTTTATACGAGAAACGTTTGTTTAACCTATAAATAGTACGTGAAAAATACGTTTATTTTCTTACAAATTTATATGATCGTAGATTACGTTCTTTTAACGTTGCATTTGACCTTTTAGTGCACCCGTGAATATATAAACTTTTGAGACAACGTTGTCTTAACGTTGAAAACTACTTTGAAATATCTGCCTTTTTAAACGGTAAATTTAGCCGTGAAACAACTAGTAAAACACGTTTCTTAGGAACGGGATTAAAGTTTGGGATATAAAATACGTTTTAAAGACGTTAAATTTCGACGTTGAAAATTTCAACTAAAAAAACAACGTTGACAAAATCAACGTGTAACGTTGATTTATACAGAACAACGTTGATTCGACGTTGAAAAAACGTACGTGTGTTTACTGGGTTACAACACAATAAAGCATTTTGCTCCAGTATTTACAATAATTATTGTTATTGTCACGTTGCTAGGAATTGTAGAATAAAATGTATATTTCATGTTACTTGTTTCTTATTTCCAATTATTGATTAGGCTAAAATCCTATCGGGATGAATAAAAAATTTATGCAACACTTTTTAATAACTATTTATTGCAAAATAAATACAAAGTCAAAATACCTTCCATGAACACAAAAAAAAATGTATTCCATTTACTCTATAAAATATATAAATATATCTATTTTCGATTTCCTCCAGAAGAGGTACCCGATTTTGCTAAAGCAAAATTTGAATCAACTAATCTGTTTATACTTGCTGATAATTTATCAATACTAGTAGTGAATTTATCAGTTGATAGGCTGTAATCTTTTAGGACAGTTTGCAATGCCTTCTTTTTATTGTTATAAGTATTTCTCTTTTTGATGTTTGGCTTGGTGTTGGTGTTTTGAAATGTTGATTCGCTCATGTTTATCTCGTCTTCTCCTTCAATTGAATTTATAATAACCAAAGTTTCCACCTCAGGATGCTCTACATTTGAATTATCCAGACTTGCATTTTCCTCTTCATACTCTATTATATTATAATTTTCATTTTCTTCCTGTTGGCCACCATCGGTTTCTTTTTCCGTCAGCACAGCTTCCATACCTACTTCCTTTATGTCGGCATCACCGTAAACTGGCAACGTTCCTATTACCGAAATTAATTTTTTTTCGATGTCAGTCAAATCGGTAAGATTGGGACCTCCACCTGTTTCTTTTTGACTACATGCTAGAGTTCTCGCCTTTTTCTTTATTTTCGATTTCCACTCAATAAAGCTCTAACACAAAAATTTAAGGTAAAGTGGGGTAAGTAACCAAAATATTGCACACATTGTGGTAGTTGCCATTTAGCTTGGATAGAGAGTGCATGTGTATTAGATTATCCAGAGACATCTCCTACATTTTAAAAGTTTTTAACGTGATATTTTGCCAGCAGGTAAGATTGTTAATTAAGTTAACTAAACAAATGGTATTTTTATTCAATAACATTTCAAAAGTCACTTATATGTATGGGTTCTTCTTGCCCCAGAAATAAAGTATACCGGGAAAGTGTGTAGTATAAAGTAGGAGGTAAGAGTGTCTTATAGTACACACTTCCCCCGTCCCGCACTGTATATCTATAAAATTTTAATTTTTTTAACGAGTTGCTCACTAACACTTGTTAAGCAGGTACTTATATTATTTTTAGGAAGATGGTAAGGACATACATTAGAAAGAGTGACAGAGGTAAAAGATATTCAAAGGAAATACTAGAACTCGCCATAAATGAAGTAAAGAGTGGCTTCATGACTTTGTATGGTGCATCTAAAAAGTATAACATCCCTAAAATGACATTAAGTACACGAATTAGAGGACTCCGTGGAAAAATTAGCCAAACATTGGGTCGTGCTCCAGTTATTCCCATAGAACAAGAAAATGTATTGGCCAAAACAATGGAAAAATGGGGATGGGGGCTAAGCCGGAAAGAAGTATTAAGGATTGTTGGGGACTATGTTTCCAGAAATAGGCTAAAGACGCCATTTGAACATGGAGTTCCAGGAGAAGACTGGTTTCTGGCCTTTGCAAAACGCCATCGGCTATCTCTTAAGAAACCGCAAAGTGTAGAGTTTGCCATAAAGAAGTGTGGTATGGACCCCTTTGCCATAGATGATTATTTTAAATTACTAAAAAAGACACTGGATGAATTAACGCTCCATGATAAACCTACACAAATATGGAACCTCGACGAAACGAGCTTTTGTTTGGATCCATCTAAAACAAAAGTTGTCGGGCAAAGAGGGGCACCATGCTCTAGGATGACAGGTAGTGTGGGGCGAGAAAATATTCCTCTGCCTGAAGATAAATTGTGTAATGAATGGGTACACTTATACATTGTGGACTCGTGGACTGTGGTGTGGTTATTGGTTATGTTATAGAAGAGTGAAGTTAGGCGAGTTGTTAAGTAAGGTTGAATTACAATGTACAAATAGTTTTGAAAAATTCATATCCACTTTAATAAAATGAACATTACAGAATATCATTTTATTTTAAAGTTGTTAAAAAGTAGCTAGAGAAGTTGCTACTGAGTAAGTGGTTACCTAAGTTGCTTGGAATCCACTACAGTTACAGAATTCATCTGATTATCAACTTAAGAGAATTTATAATTTATAATAAGACCATAATATGACACATTTCGGCCTGGCAACACCGTAGTGGGTAAGGCAGGATATTATTTCAACTTTTAATAAAATTTATAGTATAATAATTTATATTATTACTTCCAGTATTAATATATTATCATTAAAAATATGGCAATCAGAAAAGAGTTGTACCTATATCTTTATTTTTGTAGTGAGCACTGCATATTTAAAGAAAATAGAGTAGTTACATACTTACTTGACATTCATAATCATAAACTAACCGATAAGGTAGGTTCCTTGATTTTACATTTAAATTACTTACGGCCGTTTGCACCGCGTGTGTTTAAGGATGGCTTAGCGTTAAAGTTGGCTTAAAACCCTGTTTTCACTTGCACCGTTCCATAAATGGAGTTTAAGGATTCCTTAATTTAAGCCGCCACCGATGACGGCTTAAACATGACTTAAATTTAAGGAATGGTTAGGGCATGCGTATTTCAAACGCTACAGCTGTCATTTTAGATTCGGAATTCGGAGGTTATTTGTATTCCACGTTTCTATTTGCTTCCTTTAAATTTATTTAGAAATAAAAATGGATCACGATTTCATGTTAAATGATGACTTAGATATATTAGATATCTTGGAGTATGGATATCCAAGAAGAATATACAACAGGACGGAGCCGTTTCTTGACATGGATAATTTATCGTTTTTTAGAAGATTTCGATTAACAAAGCCCACCGTCTTGAACTTATTAGTAAAAATTGAGGAAGATTCGGAGTTCCCGAATGATCTGTGAGTTTAATTGGCATTATTTTTTATTGTAACTGCATAGCTACCCGGATTGTAGAAACATTTTGCCATGCTATGCTTGTATCTACTGTGATTGTTTTAATTTTTTTTTTTTTTTTTTTTTAGAAATAACAGTGTATCTCCTATAAATCAGTTACTAACATGTCTTCGATACTATGCTAGCGCAGGACATCTGAATAGTGTTGCTGATTTTATGGGTATGCACGTATCCACAGCATCCCGAATAATATCCAGGGTGTCAGAGGCTCTGTGTAGATTAAGACCAAACTACATAAAGATGCCTAGAAATGCCGAAGTTGTACATGTACAGCACCAGTTTTATCAAATAGCGTCATTTCCTAGGGTCATCGGATGCCTCGATGGAACTCATATTAAAATACAGTCCCCTGGTGAGTTGTCTGAGCTTTAGGCGAGATATGCCTTAGGATTAAATTTTGCATTGTGTTAATTGATCTTTTATAAGCTAGAGAAAATTTTCAGTATACATAAAAATGTAATATTTATTTTCAGGAGGACAAGATGCAGAAATATTTAGAAATAGAAAAGGATATTTCTCAATAAACACCCAAGCTGTTTGCGATAGCAATTTAAAAATTCTGGACATCGTTGCAAGGTGGCCAGGTTCCACACATGATTCAACAATATTTATGAATAGTGTACTACGAGCTAGATTTGAAAGGGGTGAATTTCCAAATTCTCTATTACTGGGTTGGTATTTTTGCATCTTTTCAACGAATCGATGGTTTGAAAAATGTAACATAGTAACGTAAAAATGTTTTAGGTGACTCAGGGTATCCTGTTAAAGCATACCTCTTAACGCCATTGGGAAATCCTGTCTACAGAACTGAGCAGTTATATAATGAGTCACATATCCGAACACGTAATAGCATTGAACGACTATTCGGCGTCTGGAAAAGACGATTTCCGGTATTGGCATATGGTTTAAGACTAAAAATCGAAACAGTGTTGAGAATTATAGTTGCTACAGCTGTTTTACACAATATTGCAAGACTAAATAATGAACCAGAACCACCTCCTCCAGATAATATTAACATGAACGAGCTCAACTATTTAATTGAAGTCGGACAAATACCTGACGTTCCCAATAACAATTTTGATAATGCAAATTTTAGGGATACATTGTTAAACGATTAATTTTTTGACCGTGCTCATTAGCCATTTTATTTAAAAATATTTTTGTCTTATAAATATGCTTTCATGTACCAAGAACCGAGGTTCGTAATAACATTACCTTCTATCTTGCCAGACCGAGAACTAATTTGTTAAAACATTCACCATCTCACTTTATGTGCGATAATTACAACAACCTGCAAGACGGAGTTGGTATAATTCTAGTATAAATAAACTTCTAAACTAGTTCTTATTTTTTGTTCTGTTCCCACGCTTGTTAAAATATATTATGTATTATATATATTATTCTGTATGACTTATTATAATTTGTGATAGTTGTTCATAATCCTGTAAGTTCCCATCCAGTAATTGGCCTTTGTTGGATGGTGTATGTAAATAAATAAATTTCTATGATCAAATATTTATTGAAAATTGAAACAAATTTTAAAAATATGTATTGCTATTAAATCAATGCTGTTTGTAAGAAAATTAAATAAGGGATAATATCCCCATTACTTCCACATTTTATTTTACAACTTTCTTTTAATGCACAATAAAACTGAAATAATTAAATGTTTTTTATTCAAGTGGAATGTTAAATGTGTGTTCTTGGACATGTTACCTAAAAGTGTCTGTATATTAAAAATTGTTCAACTACTTCTTATTACCAGCTGGAAATAAATATTTAAAAAATCACAAGCTAATTACATTTTCATTTAGTGAAAAATTAAATAAAAAAAGAAGATAGGAAAACTAGTATTGTTTTATTTTAATAAGTTTATTTACATTTTTTTTTTCATATTCTATCTGGAACTTCAGTAGCTCAATTTTCAATTTCTGTTCCTCTCTTTTAAATTCCAATTCCTCTCTTTGAAATTCCAATTCATTTTTCAATTTCTGTTTTTCATAGTCGGCAATAAGTAATCTTCTATCAAGTAATTCTTCGTACTTTTGTGCTAAGTAGGATGACGATAATGCCCTCACTGTGGTATTAGGGCGCCTACGTTTACTCGATAAAGGTGTATTGTCCTCCTGGAGATGAGATTTTAATTAACTTATATATATGTGCGTACATGTGTCATACTTACGGTGGCATCATGAGGCCTTTTCAAGCTGTCTGACAATGGAGTCCTTAGGGAGCTGGCTTTTTTCCATTTTATTGATGGGGAGTCTGAATGTTGCAAGTCATTCATCGATGGGTTATTTTCATGCTGCTCTTCTTCAGTAGACTCTAGATGCGGTGATTGTGCTGATTGTTCATTATTTTGAAGGTCAACGGATCCATCTGGAGAGAAAACAAACATGTAGATTAGCTGCTGCAACATTGAGATGTGCAAGGAAGATTTTCTTTAGCATTTACAAAAGATGGTAAAGTACTTACCTACTGGTAATTCATCTAAATTAGCTTCCAGTTCAAACTCAATTAAATTATCTTGTGTATGAGTATTAATAATATCGGAGTCGTAGGGATTTTCTAATCCGAAAACAGTCTTAGTATTCATAATTGATAGAAGCACATCTTGGTGTGAATCTGATTTAACATCCTTTTTCTTGCCTCCTCCCATAACAAAAATTTCCTTTTTCTCTTCTGCCACTTGTTTTCGAACTTCTTTTTTCTTGTTCTCGTAGAATTAATTTAATTAATTTTAACGACTCGGTGCTCCTTTTGCACGCATTAGGAGCTTGAGCATTAAATTCCCCAGTTAATCTATTCCACGCTTGCACTTTCTCTGCCACTGAAACCTGATCAGTTTTTTTATTTTCGATAATGTTTTTATATTTGAGAACTAGTCCGAGCAAAACTTCTTTTTCTTGATACGTAAAGTTCGTCGACCTCACGCGTTTTTTTATACTATTTTCCGAATCACAGCGGTTTGCCATTTTTATGTGCCAGAAAATTAAATACTTCAAATGGTTAAATTCTGATTTCGTTCTTTCAAGATTGAGGTTAAAGTGAATAAATAAAATCACGTGCTACGACAAATTTCACTAGAGAACAACACAAAAATCCCTAAATTAGATATTAATTTGCAACGTTGCCAACTATATTCTCTACTTAACTATGAAACGCTTAAATATTGTTGGTGCAACAGAATTCATATTAAGCCACCCTTAAAATTTAAGTGACCCATAGTTATTCTCGGCTTAACATAAAAACGGTGCAATCGGCCATTACCGCCAGAAAAATAATTTTGATAAAAACCTGTATTTCCAAATAATTTAACTACTTAATAATGTTATCGTGCTTTCAACATAAATAATTTTATGTAACTATTTATTTTTAATAAATAATTAGGTAGGTACTCATTTTTTTAATTATTAGTAATTTTAATTTTGAAGTAAACAACCTATAAGATGAGTTGCCCTAGATGACTTCCATCAGAGAAAGCTTTATTTGGCTATTCTTGTATTATACAGCTCCATAGCCCGGAAGACTACGCTATGGAATATCCCCGTTTTGGTCATTATTAGAACCGTTTAACCTCAAGCAGGGTTATCCTATGGATATCTGCACAGGCCATCCATGGAATATTCCGCTCTGGTCATTATTGGGAACTTTATAACCCCCAAGGGGCGTCCTATTAATATCAGCTCTGGTCATCCGTGGGATATCTCGTTTCGGTCATTATGAGGACCATCTACATCCCCAATGGGTAATCCTATGGATATCAACATAGGTCATCCATTGGATGCCCGTTTTGGTCATTATTAGGACCTTTATAACCCCAAACGGATATCCTATGGATATCATCCAGGTTTATCCATGGGATATCCCGTTTTGGTCATTGTTAGGATCTCTATATCCTTAAAGGTTATCCTATGGATATCAGCATAGGTCATCCATAGGATGTCCCAGATCTGGTCGTTATTAGGATCAAAGGACAACCATTGGACATCCACTGAACATCCTTAATGAACAATCCTGTCGGACATATGGATCATTACGGAATATCCCGTGGACAACCTGTTGTTACCTCCTTTCTCTTATTATTTATTTTTGAGAAAGAATTGAGGCAACATGTGCGGACGACTAGCTGGTTTAAGCCGGAGCAGAGAGCCGTGGGTCCAGAGTATTCGTAAGAGTGGAGAAACTTACCCTTTCTGACATGTACAGCATAAGCGACAGATTTCTGTTTATTTCGAGAAAAGGAGACAAAGAAAAATTGATGTTAAATTGGGCACCATCTATAGTGAAATAAGCAAAATAGTCTCTTTTTCTCGAATAACCAGTCTGCTATAGATCGGACTGAAATTGTTGGTAAGAGAAATAAAAAGATAGTTTAAAATGAATGACAAAATATATTACAAAAAAAATTAGACAAATCGGTTTGAGACAAATTGAAATGTAAAAAAAATATATATATAAAAAACAAATTGATACCAGTATCCTAGGTGGTTTATGGGTCAGGTGGCTGGTTCTGGGACAGCAATCCAGGCCCACAATTGTCTCTTATTGCAAGAATTCTAAATTTTTCTTGGCAATTTACGTCTCTCAATGAATGGGGTGAAAATTGTAGGAAATTTAACCAAATATAAGCACATACAAAATTTATGCAAGTTATTTATGCAAAATTTAAGCAATGTTAGCTATGCAAATATAAGCTAGTTAGCTGTACAAAATATATTTGAATTAGCTGCACGAAACATTAAGCTAGCTATACAAAGCTGCAGGAAATTAATTTAAGCTATACAAAAGTAATCTGATTAGCAGTACAAAAGTAATTTTAGCTATGCAATAGTAATTATTAGCTATGCACGAGTTATTATTAGCTATGCACGTATTATTATTAGCTATGCACGAGTTATTATTAGCTATGCACGAATTATTATTAGCTATGCACGAGTAAGCTGATTTCTTAGACTATAAATTGCCAAAAAAATTAAAAGGAAAGAGAAAAATATTTTTAAAACCATGTGGTACATATAGCATTTTAACTACTTATTAAATTAAAAAGAATTGACTTTGAATTCAAAATTTATTTTAAAAATAATTGAAATTATATCAAAGGCAAAATTTTAAATAAGTATAATGAAATTACCTGTATGTTAAACACTTTGTAACTGGGATATAAAAATTGTAATATAAATTACTGAAGTCCGCAGTTAAAAATTATAATGTTTGAATCAGTACAAAGGCTGCAAGCAAATGACTTCCTGGTGAGTTTTACTGATAAGGTAAACTTTTTTTGTCCTGTTTACTGGAAAACAACGCCACCAAAAAAATGTGAGAAATCTAATTCCCTATTTAAATTGAAAGCTATCAAAATATAGAAATCGTACAAGTATGGCCATCTGTCAGTGGTTAATTTAAGCGCACCAACTTGCCTTGTAGATTCCCATACTCAACTAAAGTAGTGGCATATAATCGATAAAAGGAATCTATAATAATAGTTTATTTTCCATGCCAGCTGATTTGCCTTTGCAATTTCTATTTTATACATAAAAACAAATATTAACAGATGTAAATAAGTAGTAAAACGTATTGATATTATTGATAAATCAGTAACATATTACATGTTATAGGATTTACTATATATAGAATGAGAGAAGGTAAGGAAAATAACCATATGTACTCCATAGTAAACAAAAATATAAAAATTGAAAAATAGATATCTGATGTAACTAAATTTTGTAGACAAATTGTTTCCTGGGATAATAATGCTGTATTACAACGGATATGAGATACATAATAGTGTTAATAGAAAAACAGGACTAAGTTCCTAAGATATAAAATTAAGTACATAAAACAGTGTGACATGGTTTAGCAGTTATACATGTAAAATTCTGTTAGTTGAAAACAGTTTCACCTGCAAAAACTGAATCCAAAAAAATATACAGGTCGTGCTAACTATCCACAAAACACTAGTTTTTAAATAAACTGTTAAATGGACATAGGCCATGTAACAGAATGCCTCCCTTCTGGCGAAAAAAATTTTTTTTAAGGTACGTATAAAAATTTTTGCTTTGCTTTACTCGTAAACATATTATGAAAGTAAACAATATTTTAATATTATTAATAGAAATGGCCTACGGCCATTTCTAGCTCTTGCAGAGGCATTCGCGCTTCGCGCTCATAGTGGCGCCTGCGGCGCCACGCGGGGATGCTCCCTCCGGTCGCATCCCCGCAGTTGAGGACGCATGAAAGTCGGAGATATGTTCAAAATTCTAGGATCGGTCCTCGGATTGGCCTCAAAATTCTAAGGAATTGTCCCTGAATGCGCCTCAATATTAATCATTATTATTATCAATATCAGAATTAAAATCAACATCAAGTTCAGTATCAAAGTCAATATTAAAATCAATATCAAAACCGTTATCAAAATAAATATCAAAGTCAATATTCAGTATTTCATTTTTCAGCATTTCATTTTTCAGGATTTCATTTTTCAGTTTTTCATTTTTCAGTACCTATTTTATTTTGCAGCATTTCATTTTTCAGTTTTTCATTTTTCAATATTAACCGAACATATATTTTAAGTTCGTATACGTTATAAAATATTGAAACGACATTCCCCGAATCGTTCGAGGCACGAATTCATGAAAGAAATATCGATAAAATGTAATGAAAGATGAGGAAAATCTATTTAAATTTTTTTCTACTCCCTTGCGTAAATTTGCCGTTTGCCGAACAGTCTATAGAATGGATATGAGATCAGTCAATCACAGCTAATCTTCCCAAAAAACAGTATATCACTGAAAATATTTTTTAAATCATTATACAGACAAAATTTTAGATGTACGGCAAAAAAAAGGAGTGTGGGTGAGGATGGAACCAATTACCGATAAAAAGCTTTTTTTTATTGTTTTATAAGTACAATTCATTCTATTTATATTGATTTTTCCCTGAGCTAACGTTTTTATAAACCTGCACAATGTGCATACAAAAACTAATTATCCTGTTCTAAAATAGGTAGTTCCTCATAGATACAGGTTGGCTGGTGGTAGCCGAAATCAATATGCTTTAGATTTATTTATTGTTGTTTTAATTTATCATTTTATTGTGTAGGAAAATTTATTCAAACCTACTTAAATTAATCATTAGTTCTAAAAATAAATAAGGGTATTCTATCTGTTATATACATAATAAGGTTAAAAATTTAAAAGACAGAAATAAAGATGAATTTTCAATTAAGATAAAATGTACGGCAAAAAAAAAAAAAAAAGAGCTGCTGTGGGTGAGGATGGAACCGAGGACCTGCCGCTTGTAACGCGTCGAATATTACCGTCCGGCTACCGCGTCGCCTTTACAAAATGTTTCACGTACATCATGAGATTCAGAAGGATTTATTTGACGGCAACAAAATATTCCGTTTTACTATAAAGTAGCATTTTCTAAAGGCCACAACTTTCTTAATATTTATAGTAGAGAAATGAAACTCTGCATAGCGGTAGATAATTTATTTAGCTTTATTTTCGTTAGGTACGAACATTTTCGCCGAAAACGGCCTATTTGCCGAGATATTCGGCTTTTAACGAAAACGCTACGTATTTTGACCACCCGACGTCGTTTCCTTCAAAACGCTCTAGCTCGAAAACGGTTCGTCGAAGGTGATATCTGAAAAATGGAAACGATTCCTCATTAAATAACCTTGTCCTTTGGGAGTTTTTATTTTTAAGAAATTTCCAGCGGTTTAGAAGTTATTGAAGGAAAACCGAAAATGTGCGTATTTCGCCAGAATCGTGAAAAACCACCAAACACGCAATTTTTAAACGCTCATATCTGGCGAAAAACACCTCGCAGACGGCCGTACGATGTCGATATGGAAAGTACATGAATGGCAATGAAAGCAAATCGTAAATCCCACCGGCATAATCGAATTATAAGGCCGCCAGGAACGAAACAAAAACGGAAATTTTTGACGTTTACCAAAATAAGCGGGCGCCTACGTCATCAAAAAGGAGCGACGCAAATTCATTTTGAGGGTCGTAAAAGCGTGTAGGGAAAGAGATAGCCGACATTATTAGCCTAATTAAAAATATCAACCCCGAAAGGCACTCGTCGCCAATACGAACTTGGGACGTAGTTCGGCCTCCCGCTTCCGCTCGTCCCGCTCCCGACCTCGGGCTCTGCCGCAAACCGGAGAATATGCGCCAGCAAAATTGCAAAACGCAAGGGGCACGCACCAACACGATTTTAATATATATTGATTCCTTGTAGGAAACATAAAATACAAAATTGAGAAAGCGAGCGAAGAATGAGTGACAAAATACATTCTCTACCAGAAGTTCTACGTACAAGGAGCAAGTGTTTGACCTAAACTGGAGAAATCTTCGGAACTAAGTAATGAAAAAAATGTGAAAAGTTGTGTTGTGAAATTTAAAAATTAGACAAAAAAATGGATAAAATTAATTTTAAGGAAGACGACTTAATGTCGAAATCCTACAGACATTATAACGTCTGAGCAACTGTGAAGCCGTTGCTAGTACTAAAATTGGTAGAGTTTTTTATAACTAATACCACGATACATATAATGTAATATTATATGCCAATATAGGTTAGCAAGAAGTGAAGACTTGTGGTATTGTTAACCTACAATTCAAGTGTATAGCCGTTGAGTGCTAAAACTGATAGTTCAAAACAAATCAGATAGTACATGTAAGATGTACTATAGTTAAATCAGAAAAATTGTTCTAAAAAATCAAAGTTAAAATCGTGAGGCGAAGTAGAGAAGCTAGAAAAAATTTAAATTTACCTAGGTAGGAGAATTTTATTAATTACGGTAAATAGAAGAAACATAAACAAGAAAGAAAAGAAAGAGGAAAGTACTGAATACCCATAAGGCTGGTTTTCAGAAAGGTGATTAAAATAATCTAGTAAAAATATAAAACTTATGGTTTTAAACTTTTAGTTGTCAAAGTTTTGAGGTTATGGCTTCTTATCCAAGGTGGTAGGAAAAGATTAAACCAAATTGAAGTAAAGAATCGTATAGGTATTCACAGAAAGCACAAAAGAAAGAAGAAAAATACAAACACAAAAGAAGAGAAGAGACGGTGTTGTTGTCTATCGTTATGAGAATCCACAAGTAAAATTATAAGTAGAGGTAAGTACTCCTGTTCAGAAAGTTGAACAAAGGAAAAAGAAATAATTATAATATTTTTACATTTGTAGGTTCTCATCATCTGGTAACGTAAGCTACCGGATGTTAATTTGTTCCCACCCCTGAACCTTCGTGGATCTGAAGAAAGTAGAAATAGAAAGTTATAGATCCAGCCGGAATATACATTAAAGACAAATAACTTTTTACTAAAGTTACCGCTGTACGATAATAATGAATACTGTACGTTATGCAAAAGGTTGACTCGCGTATTCTCACTGGAGAAAAAGTCTGGCTAGCAAGCGATGGTGAGGAAACGTACTTATTAAAGGTTAGTATTTGAGAAAATTTTCTCAACGTTAAAGAAAATATTTACATAATAACAATTTAGAGCAGTGTATCTCACAAGTAAGATAACTTATAGGTAAGATATGAAAAAGAAATCTTTTTGATAAACAGATCTCAAAAAATTGTTAGTGGAAGAAATATTTTTAGAAAATATTTCCAGAAAAATATAGCTAAATATTTTTACTAATTTACAACTTAATTAAACTAATATTTGCAATATGTACAGTACTTAAATAATGAATGATAAACATATGAGTTATATGATATAATTCAGTGATACTTAAATTAAGGAGTGCATGAATTATTAGTGAATAAAATGCACGAAGGACTTAATGAATAATGCATCAAGGACTTAAAGAGTAATAGATAGGGGACTTAACTTAATAATGCTTAAAGGACTTAAAGAATAATGGCCATTTTATATACAAAATTTACAAGAGAATCATCCTCGAAAGAGGAGCGGGAGGAAATTTTTTTAAATTTCCTGATGAGTGAAATAATTCACTCAAAAAAATGAAGTATGTAGAAATGGTAGCATGCCATGTCTACAGATATAGTTAACCTTGAAAGTTAATCCAATACATCCCTTCGTTAGAGATTTACGAAGAAAAAAAATATCGACAAACGATGGTACGTACTAGTACCAAAAAGAAATTGCGTAAGCTTTGCTTACTGGTATACCAAAAAAATTGTTTTTGGTGGCTTTGCACCAAAAAAATTATTATACTTATTGTATAATTTAAGGAAATTTGCCAAAAATAGACACTCAAAAAAATCAAGAGACATAAAATAGGTATTTAAGTGAATCGTTATGTTTATCTAGTTTTGATGATCCGATTTAAGAAAAAAACATTCATTTCCTTATTCTGGTATCACTGAAATATTGGAGTTTGAACCAAAATATGGTTTCAACTTTGAAATATGGTAATTTCCAGCGGGACTACCATCCATATGTTCCAATTCATATGAAACATTGGAAATGACGTTTCGGACTGTACATAAAACATAACGATTAGCCAATTTAGCAGAAAAATCATTTTCTTTATCGCTTTTCACAAAGTTGCGCCTCCAGACTAAGTCACCAATTTGAAAAACGCGATCTTTTCGTCTTAAGTTATAGTAGTTACTACTTCTTTGGTAAGCTTTGTTAAGTCTTTCTTGGACCAATTTATAAATTTCTGACAATTTGTCCAGCTCATTGGCAAAAAGTTTGCGATTATTATCTAGATCTGGTAAAGTTATATCAGAGTCTTTATCACCATAACTGCCTCGAATAGGTAGCTTTCTACCAAAATTTAGAAACGCTGGCGTGAAACCAGTAACCTCGTGTACAGCTGTATTGATGGCAAACTGAATCTCAGGAATTTGTAAATCCCATTTTTTATGAGAATCTTTAATGAAACACCTTATAGCTGTACCGATCGTCCTGTTTACACACTCGACTGGGTTAACTTGGGGGTGGTAGAATAAGTTGAAAAATACCTGAGGGATACTAAATTTCGCTACAAATTTATCGAATTCTTTGCTTTTATGAGCTGAAGCATTGTCTAAAAGTAATGTCCTTGGGACACCATATGTTAAAAATACTGATTCCAAGAAAGAAACAATAGCTTGAGACGTTGCACGCCGTACAGGCTTCATTATAACGTACTTAGTAAAATAATCTACCGCAACTAATAAAAATCGATTACCTTTCGAACTAGGCGGAAAAGGACCTTTTGTGTCAAGTCAAGTTCAAAGGGAAACGTAGCTTTTTTCTCAGCACCCATTAAACCACATTTTTGATCGTTCGGAGGTTTTTCTCGTCCGCAAATATGACACTTACGAACATATTTTAAAATATCTGACGCATCTTAGGCCAATAAAAACTTTCTGCGACTTTTTTAAGTGTTTTATAAAAACCCATGTGTGCACTTGTAGGTACATCATGGCTATCTTGAATTACTTGACGTCGCTGGTCAAGAGGAACTACTAATTTCCAGTCAGAAATATTAGTTTTTAAAATTAATTTCCTTTGCGTATGTTTAAAAATATACCCATCTTTAACCATCCACTGTGGATATTTTTCTGGCCTCTTATTGATGTTCTCTCGCATTTTTATGTACCAAGGTTCAAGATTATCCAGTGAAATATCTAACAGGTTGATATCTGCATCAGGTATAGCTCTAGAAAGTGCATCAGGGACAACATGTAATTTGCCCTTTCTATGAATCACTTCAAAATCATACATTGAAAGTCTTATGGACCATCGACATAGTCTACCAGAGGGGTTAGACAAGCGATACAAATATTTAAGGCAAGCGTGATCAGTAATAATTTTAAAATGTACACCCTGTACATATCCAGCAAAGGCTTCTAAAGAATAAACTACGGCTAAAATTTCTAACTCTGTGGCAGAATAGTTACGTTCAGCTCGAGATAAGCTTCTACTTGCATATGCAATGACTTTTTCTTCTCCACCCTGTATTTGAGTAAGCACCGAGCCAAGAGCAAGTGAACTGGCATCGCATTGAATAGTGAATTCTGAAGAAAAATCAGGTACTACAAGTATTGGTGCAGATACCAATTTTTGTTTCATTTCATGAAAAGCTTTGTCAGCTGTTTCATTCCAAGAAATTGATTGTCGCTTATCACGCCCCTTCAATAAGTCATTGAGAGGTTTGACTAAGTCGCTAAAATGTGGTATAAAACGACGATACCAACTACACATACCTATAAAACGTCGTACTTGAGTTGAAGTCTTTGGTTGAGGGTACTCAACCATAGCCTTAATTTTATCACTGGATGTTCTTAAACCTTGTGAGTCAACGACATAACCAAGATATTTGAGAGAACTCCTAACAAAATTACATTTTTGGAAATTAACTGTGAGGTTAGCTTTCGATAAACGCTCATAAACTTCGGTAAGAAGTGTCATATGTTCAGAGAACGTAGAAGACGTGATAATAATGTCGTCTAGATAAACAAATATTTTATCACTGTAACGAGGAGAGAAAATTCTGTCCATTAAACGTTGAGTTACTTGCGCCGAGTTGGCCAAGCCAAAAGGTAAAACTTTAAACTGAAAAAGACCACGACCTGGAATGGAAAAGGCAGTTTTTTCTTTGCTTTCATCATCTAAAGGAATTTGCCAGAAGGCACTTTTTAAATCAATTGAGGAGATAAACTTGGCATTAGAGAGCATTTTTAATATATCATCTACTAAAGGTAAAGGATATGAGTCCTTTTTAGTGACTTCGTTAAGCGATCTACCATCAAAGCAAAACCTGAACTCATCATTACTTTTTTTAACTAGTAGAACTGGAGAATTCCAGGGACTGTAGGACGGCTCGACAACATCTAGTTCAAGCATTCTATCTAGTTCATTGTTTAAATGTGCAAGCATATAAGGAGACAACCGGTATTGTCGCTTTTTAAAAGGCTTCGCTTCACCTGTTTCGATGTGAGCAGTAATTAAATTTGTTCTACCAAGTTTATCCTCTGGTGATAATGTTTTAAACAAATCAACTGTCCTTACCATTTCAGCGTGCTGTTCTCTGGACAATTCAACTTGTCCTTCTTCAGCAGTATTATTTAATTTAGGGTGCTCTGTTAGCGCTAGAATATCTAAGTTGCTCAGTTCACTGTAAATGTCCCATGCATTATTTCTATAATTGATTGATAAACGAAAAATTTTTATAAACTCACTACCAAAAATAAGTCCACACTTTAAGGACGGGACTACAGATACTTTAATAATTTTGCAAATCCCTTCTATAACAACAGGAAGTTGACAAATTCCTATCACGGTTTGACTTTTACCATCTGCAGTTGTGACCGTTTTTCGTTTACTTTTATCAATTTTAATATTATGTTTATTTAAAAGATTTAAAGCAAGTGAACCTAAACAACTTAAATTAGCTCCGCTATCTAACAAAGCGATAACTTCTTCGTCATATAAAGAAATAGATATATAAGGACGATTATCGAAAGGTTTCTCTACAGCAAGAGGTAAAATTTCAGGAAAGTTATTCTTATAAAAATTACGAACTGTGTTTTTCCAATTCTCCTAATCAAAAATGTCCGTTTTGGGTTTAACTTTGAAATTTGAGAAAATATGTTTATTTGAGTCATTTCTGGAATGCTTTTTAAACTTAGAATTAAAAATTACTCGGCCTCTAGGGTTATTTTTCTGCTGTGGGCCTGATAAAACAGCAGAAAACCTTTCTAGTTTTTTGGATTGCATACTGGGCAAGTCTTAGAAGTAAAATTAGGTTTTCCACATCGGAAACAAAACCTATTTCGAGCTTGTCTACACTCGTGAAAGCTATGACCTTTCTTTTGACAATTCCAACAAGAAATAGAAAATTTATTATTATTTGATGTACCCGGAACAGCATTTTCTTGATTCAAATTATTATTTAGACTAATATTTTTGTTACCCACGTTGGGCGCCAATTATGTTACCTCCTTTCTCTTATTATTTATTTTTGAGAAAGAATTGAGGCAACATGTGCGGACGACTAGCTGGTTTAAGCCGGAGCAGAGAGCCGTGGGTCCAGAGCATTCGTAAGAGTGGAGAAACTTACCCTTTCTGACATGTACAGCATAAGCGACAGATTTCTGTTTATTTCGAGAAAAGGAGACAAAGAAAAATTGATGTTAAATTGGGCACCATCTATAGTGAAATAAGCAAAATAGTCTCTTTTTCTCGAATAACCAGTCTGCTATAGATCGGACTGAAATTGTTGGTAAGAGAAATAAAAAGATAGTTTAAAATGAATGACAAAATATATTACAAAAAAAATTAGACAAATCGGTTTGAGACAAATTGAAATGTAAAAAAAATATATATATAAAAAACAAATTGATACCAGTATCCTAGGTGGTTTATGGGTCAGGTGGCTGGTTCTGGGACAGCAATCCAGGCCCACAATTGTCTCTTATTGCAAGAATTCTAAATTTTTCTTGGCAATTTACGTCTCTCAATGAATGGGGTGAAAATTGTAGGAAATTTAACCAAATATAAGCACATACAAAATTTATGCAAGTTATTTATGCAAAATTTAAGCAATGTTAGCTATGCAAATATAAGCTAGTTAGCTGTACAAAATATATTTGAATTAGCTGCACGAAACATTAAGCTAGCTATACAAAGCTGCAGGAAATTAATTTAAGCTATACAAAAGTAATCTGATTAGCAGTACAAAAGTAATTTTAGCTATGCAATAGTAATTATTAGCTATGCACGAGTTATTATTAGCTATGCACGTATTATTATTAGCTATGCACGAGTTATTATTAGCTATGCACGAATTATTATTAGCTATGCACAAGTAAGCTGATTTCTTAGACTATAAATTGCCAAAAAAATTAAAAGGAAAGAGAAAAATATTTTTAAAACCATGTGGTACATATAGCATTTTAACTACTTATTAAATTAAAAAGAATTGACTTTGAATTCAAAATTTATTTTAAAAATAATTGAAATTATATCAAAGGCAAAATTTGAAGATTAATTACATTTTAAATAAGTATAATGAAATTACCTGTATGTTAAACACTTTGTAACTGGGATATAAAAATTGTAATATAAATTACTGAAGTCCGCAGTTAAAAATTATAATGTTTGAATCAGTACAAAGGCTGCAAGCAAATGACTTCCTGGTGAGTTTTACTGATAAGGTAAACTTTTTTTGTCCTGTTTACTGGAAAACAACGCCACCAAAAAAATGTGAGAAATCTAATTCCCTATTTAAATTGAAAGCTATCAAAATATAGAAATCGTACAAGTATGGCCATCTGTCAGTGGTTAATTTAAGCGCACCAACTTGCCTTGTAGATTCCCATACTCAACTAAAGTAGTGGCATATAATCGATAAAAGGAATCTATAATAATAGTTTATTTTCCATGCCAGCTGATTTGCCTTTGCAATTTCTATTTTATACATAAAAACAAATATTAACAGATGTAAATAAGTAGTAAAACGTATTGATATTATTGATAAATCAGTAACATATTACATGTTATAGGATTTACTATATATAGAATGAGAGAAGGTAAGGAAAATAACCATATGTACTCCATAGTAAACAAAAATATAAAAATTGAAAAATAGATATCTGATGTAACTAAATTTTGTAGACAAATTGTTTCCTGGGATAATAATGCTGTATTACAACGGATATGAGATACATAATAGTGTTAATAGAAAAACAGGACTAAGTTCCTAAGATATAAAATTAAGTACATAAAACAGTGTGACATGGTTTAGCAGTTATACATGTAAAATTCTGTTAGTTGAAAACAGTTTCACCTGCAAAAACTGAATCCAAAAAAATATACAGGTCGTGCTAACTATCCACAAAACACTAGTTTTTAAATAAACTGTTAAATGGACATAGGCCATGTAACACTGTGCTGTGTGGGATATGCAAGCAGAAAACTGTACCAAGCCGCGTTGTTAATATTTTGGAAGTAACAATAACAAATAGTTCCGAGACTGAGTTTCAGAGTCATTTTAGAATGACAAGAACTGCTGTTGAATGGTTGTATGAAGCTATCGCAGAAGATTTATCAGGTAATGACAATGTGGCAGGTCGACCAAAAATTGATGGCAAAAGACAATTGTTATCAGTTTTATGGCTATTAGCAACGCCTGAAAGTTATAGGTAAAAGTAATAAGTTGATTTGAATTGAAATAAAGTTTATTTATATATTTTAAGGGCTCATAAGGGCTCTAAATAAAATAGCTCCTAAAATAATAAAATGGCCTTCAAGAGAAGAGGCATGTCGTGATGAAATTGAATTTCGTCGCATGGGAGGAATAAAGGGAAGGGATTGGTGCAGTAGATGGAATGTATGTTGAAATTAAGGCGCCAAATAAAAACCCCGAAGCATACATTAATCGCAAATGTTTCTATGGTATGACATTACAAGGTATATGTAATAGCAGAAGAAAATGTTTGGATGTTTTTACAGGATATCCTAGTTCAGTGAACGACATACATGTTTTTAGAAACTCTGACATTTTTAAAGAGGTTGTGCGTGATGTTCAAAAGTACTTCGAAAAGGATCAATTTATCATAGGAGACAGGGCATACCCCAACTTGAAATGGTGTATCACACCTTACATTGATACGGGAAATATGCCATCATACCAAATTAATTTTAATATATGCCACGCGAGATGTAGGCAGATAATAGAAAGGACTTTTGCCTTATTAACTGGAAAACTGAGGAGGTTGAAATATCTTGATATGAACTGATTGGATCTTATACCATCAACAATTGTGGCGTGTTGTGTTATTAGCCGTTACTCGAGCCCGAGTATAAAAATGTTACAGTCGATAGATTGTGTACAATAAATAACAAGTAAAAGGTGTAGTCTATTGTAATTCCCATTCATTTACGGTGCACACGACTATGGCTATAGAGGCCAATTCGGGAGAGCACATGTCGACCGCAGTCAGGACAAACATAGACCTGGTTAGGTCTTGGATTCGGCCTTCTTGCAGCAACATTTCCTTGATAGCTGGCCACAACCCCTCGCCATTCGGTTCTGTCCGCTGCAAGTTGTTCCCATTGCTCGTCTGCAATACCGCAGGATTTTAGATTTTTATGGAGAACGTTTTTGAACCTCTTTCGATGACCGCCACGCCTTCTTCTACCGCTTAGCAATTCACCATAAAGTGTACATTTAGGAAGGCGGTTATCATGCATACGATGAACGTGACCTGCCCATCTTAGGCGTGCTCTTGAAATAAGCACCTCAATTGGAAGGCTGTTTGCTCTCCTGAGTACTTCCACGTTTGATATGTGATGGAACCAACGGATTTTCATCATACTTCTGAGGTGTCTTTGCTGAAAACGTTCTAATTCTTTCACATGACGACGGTAAGTGACCCAGCTTTCACATCCATATGGCAGTGTTGGAATGACAACTGCTCTGTAGACAGCCATTTTGGTTGACAAAGCAAGGTCGTGGTTGTCAAATACTCTCTCTCTAAGTCCCCAGAAGATGCAGCGTTAATTCTATTGCGAATCTCGCTGTCCATGTTTGCTTTGTCATTGTTATGTTTGAACTCGTTAATAAGCAGATTAAACACTGGAGTTTCGTATAACATTTATTGATAATTCCACAATTGAATTTCACTCTTAAACTATAATACATTCAAAGACAATTTAGTACAATCTCTTGGGCGTCTTTCTGATTTGGAGGTTCGTACCGGAGAGAGACTTCCGCCTGGCTGCCGTGCTGGCCCATGCGCGGTTGTGGATCTGCGCCAACACCACACTCCCGCACTAAGTCCAAAAAGCTTCTCTAAACAGAAAAATAAACATTTATTATTTTGTGGCCCTTACCTAACTCCCTTTCTCATTCTTTACAACTTCTCAATAAGAGTTGTTTGTACAATTCATTTTACTTAGCCTAATTTAAAACTTTAAATCCCTATTCCCATGTGGGATCACAATAATAGAGAACTTCCCCTGAACTTAGAGCCTAAGCGTATACAATATTTCCTACTATCGCCCCGTCAAACGTAAGTTTTTCAGATCCGCTATTTTAACAAAATCTTTAAACCGTTCTGGTTCGGTTCGTTTCCGGACTGATCGTCTGAGGGCTTCCTTACTTTCGGCTGGGCTTGCTGCATCCTGGGTGCCACCACCGTTAGGAGGACCTTCTGCCCCTGCAGTTGCTTCCTGTTCATAATTATGTGGGCTGGTTGAATTCTCGTTAATTACCCTACCTGTTTCCGTTCCTGCTGTTATCGGGTCTGCCAGTGCGGTGTTGTCCTTTGTACTTTTCGCATTCACATTTACTGCAATTTTTCCCGTTTTACCTATTCCTGAATTTGCAAGCTTAGCGTCGTTTTCTGGTTTGTACCTTGAAATGATCTGGTTTCTGTGTCTCTTCCATTTTTTTCTATTCGTCCGTTCGCAGATGTACGTTGCTGCCCCTGTTCTGTTTACAATTTGTGCTTCCACCCAGTTCTTTTGATTTACCTTCCTGTAGTCTCGTACCATGACTTCCTCTCCCCTTTTAAAACTTCTGGTTGCTCTGCCTTTCTTCCTCTCCTGCTTGGCTATTGTTTCTTGGTGATTTTTCGCTTTTCCTTTAGGCTTTTCTCCTAATAAACTCAATGTTGTTCTTATCTCCCTACCCAATATTAGCTTCGCCGGGGTTTCCTGCGTTGTATTGTGCTTCGTGTTCCTGTACGCGATGAGATATCTTGAAATCAGAGTGGTTAAACTCTCACTCTTGTTTCTTTCGTCCATTAGCATTGTTTTAATTCTCGCTTTGAATGTTTTAACAGAGTTTTCTGCTGCACCGTTACTTGCAGGATGTCCTGGGGGTGAGGTTATGTGCTCTATGCTGTTTAGCTTCAAAAAGTGTTCTATAGAACTGGCTACTAGCTGCCTACCGTTGTCCGAGACGAAGGTTTCGGGGAGCCCAAACCGTGCAAATGCATCACGCAACTTCTCTTCCAGTTCACTGGCTGTCATGTTCCTCACTTCATATATTTCTGGCCACTTTGAAAAAGCGTCTGTTAAAATTAGGAACATTTTTCCTTTTATTGGCCCCAGATAGTCCCCATGCACCCGACTCCAGGATCTTGTCGCTGCCGGCCAAGGGGTCGTTCCAGCCTTTGGTGGGTCGTTTCTATTCTGTAAACAAGAAATACAAGATAAACACATATTTTCTATGTCTTTATCTATTTGCGGTCACCATAAATATGACCTGGCAACAGATTTTGTTTTTACGATTCCGAAATGAGCTCCATGGAGTTCTGTTAGAAGTTTCCCTTTTAACGATTTTGGGATTACTAGACGGTGGCCACATAAAATTATGTCATCCTCCACTGTCAGTTCGTTTCTGCGGTTATAATAAGGTAAAATTTCAGTCCTTACCTCCTTTGGCCATTTATCCTTTCTTACATAGTCCATTACTTCTCTCAGAAGGTTGTCTCTCTTTGTTTCTCTTGTCACCTCCCCATTGTCCACTGGCCACTCATTACAAGCAGCTGCAAAATTTATATACTCGCCTTTTCCTCCGCTGTTCTGGGATATTACTTCTGTCGGGAGCGGGACGCGGGACAAGCAGTCCGCCACATAATTGTTTCCTCCTTTTACGTATTCTATTTTGTAGTTAAAGCTGCTTAGGTATGCGCCCCATCGTTGCAACCTATTTGCGTACATGAGGGGAATGCCTTTGTCTTCTTTAAACAATACAGTTAAGGGTTTATGATCGGTCCGGAGGGTGAACTTCTGTCCATACAGGAACTGCTGGAATTTGCTTACTCCGTAGTAGATTGCCAATGCTTCTCTGTGTATTACAGAGTAATTCTTCTCTGCTGGCATCAGCGTTCTCGACACACAACCGATCATCCTTTCTTCTCCGTTTTGCATCCGGTGACTCAGGACTGCGGAAACTCCTTCATTTGACGCATCCGTCGTCAGAATGATTGGTAACCTAGGATTAAAATGGACCAATATTAAATCTGATGCAATAATCTCCTATATTTTGTGGAACGCTTGCTGACATTCTTTGTTCCACCTAAATTTAACGTTTTTACCTAGTAGATTATAAATAGGCCTTAAGATTGTTGCTAGGTTGGGTACATAACGCGAATAATAGTTTACCATGCCACAGAATGACCTTACTTGCGTCGGCGTTACTGGGTTGGGTGCTTCGGTGATCGCCCTGATCTTTTCCTCCGTCTTCCTAATCCCCTCTTTTGAGATGATATGCCCCAAGTATTCTACTTTATCCTGAAAAAAACGGCATTTCTCCCTCTTTACTGTTAACCCCGCCTCATTCAGTTTTGCCAAAACATTGTCGAGCGTTTCAAGGTGCTCTCTCTTGTCTTTGCCTGTTACTAAGATATCATCCAAAAAATTTACTACGTTTCTCATTCCCTGAAATAGCTGCTCTACATATTTTTGGAATTTAGCACTGGCTGGTGAAATACCATAAGGCATCCGGTTTACCTTATATAACCCCCTATGCGTACTCCAAGTTAGTAATTTTTTTGCTTCTTCGTCTAACTCAAACTGAGTATAGGCTTGCGTTAAATCGATTTTTGAAAAATGCTCACCTTCGTGCAGCTGGCTGAATATATCCTCGATCCTTGGCAATGGATAGTTTACCTCCACCAGCCACTTATTTACGGTCGCTCGGTAGTCTCCACAAATCCTTAAACTTCCGTTGTTTTTTAACACTGGAACCAATGGTGTCCCCCACTCGCTTGATTCCACTGGGCTTATTATTCCCTCTTTTTCGAGCTTGACAAGCTGCTTGTCCATCTCCTCTTTAAATGCTAACGGGACTGCCCTAGGCTTACAAAAAACAGATTTTGAGTTAGGTTTTAATTCAAGCGATATCTTTGCGTATTTAAAACACCCCACTTTATCTCCGAAAACAGCAGGATATTTATTAATAATATTTTCCACTTCTACCTCATTTTTCCCTATTTTATACATGGGTAACATCTCAAACTTTACATTAAATGACTCTAACCAGTCTCGCCCTAACAGTGATGGTCCCCCATTATTTACCACATAAAATCTTATCGGTCTACATACATTATTAAATAATACAGCCACATTAAAATAACCCTCTGGTTCGATTACATCCCCGGTATAACCTTTCAGTGACAGGTAATCCCTTTTCAATTTGTGATGAGTAAAAAATTTTAAGTACAGATCATAATTAATGCAACTTAAAGAAGCTCCACTGTCAATATCCATTTCGAAAATTTTGTTTTCGATTGTCACTTTGATTGAAAAGGCGTTACCTGTTTTCCTACTGTCATTTATTATAGTAAACATGTCGGCCTCTACCTCTACAAAATTTTGATTTTTAATTCTACACATATTAGCGAGATGGCCAGTCTTTTTACAGTTGTGACATTTATATTCGGTGTACTTACAGTTTTCGTACTTATGATTTTTACCACAACACCTACACTTTTGGCTTCCATTTGTCGGCCATTTTGACATGTTCATATTGAGCTTGGCTCCGCCTCCTTCTTTGCCAGAGTTTCTGGGTTGGCTGCTGTCGCCACTTCCTTGCGCACTGTCACTGCGCTGCCCCGGTCTCCTGTTCCTATTTCCGGCTCCTGCACGTTGCAGTTTGAAGTTTCGCGCTTCTGAAATTTTATTTATTTCCACCTGGAGCCCTGATTCTTTTTGTTGGGCAATCTTCATTAGCTCTTCTACAGTTTTTCCTACGGGTTCTTCACAGATTCTATCTAGAATTTTCCCTGGTCTCATTCCCGAGACAAATTTATCTTTCAAAATGTATGTTAACTGGCTACCAAAATTACAATTTACTGCCACCGCCCTCACTCTCGCATAATACTCATTAATTGTCTCATTGGATCCTTGAGTCAACTGGTAAAATTTCACACGCTCCCGCCACTCAGATACGTGTGGACTAAATTGAGACTTTAGCAATGCACACAACTCGCCGTATGTCTTTTCCTTGGGAAGCGCAGGATAACTGAGGTCTCTTACAAGTTTGTACGTAGACGTCCCTATGGAACTTAGCAAAATTGCGACCTGGGTTTTTGGGTCTTTTATGTCATTTGCTACAAAGAGTTGCTCCACTTGTTCTTGATACAAAATCCAATCATCTGCGTGTTGGTTGAATTTAACAACTCGGCCTACCAAGCTTGCCGCCGCCATTTTGCTGAATACCACCGGTTCACGTGCGGTATTCGGTCAGTTTTATCCTCGTCGCCACTGTTATATTTGAACTCGTTAATAAGCAGATTAAACACTGGAGTTTCGTATAACATTTATTGATAATTCCACAATTGAATTTCACTCTTAAACTATAATACATTCAAAGACAATTTAGTACAATCTCTTGGGCGTCTTTCTGATTTGGAGGTTCGTACCGGAGAGAGACTTCCGCCTGGCTGCCGTGCTGGCCCATGCGCGGTTGTGATCTGCGCCAACACCACAGTCATTAACAACGTTGCCTAAGTAATTGAACTGATCCACCACTTCAAGAGAATTTCCGTTAAGTGTAATGTATATTTGGTTCACTTGATGAGGAGTTGACATAATCTTAGTCTTTCCAATGTTGATTTTAAGTCCCAAGGAATCATAGCTCTGGGCATACACATCTAAAAGTTCTTGAAGCTCTTTCGGCGTAGAGGCTAAAAGTGCACAGTCATCCGCATACTGGAGATCACAAATGAATCGTGTGCGCGTCTTTGTGAAAGCTCTAAAGCGCCCTATGTTAAGAGACCGCCATCAAAACGGTATCTGAGACCTATTCCTCTGACTGTCAGTTTGTTGTCAACAATAATTGTTAGAGCAGTGGTAAACAAATTAAAAAGTAGGGGTGCCAGGACACATCCCTGCCTAACTCCAGTGAGGGTTTGGAAAGGTTCGGTTGCCTCATTATTATACATAACCTGGGCGTTGTTGTTTGTATGTAGACTGCGACATACTTCCACAAATTTTCTAGGGATACCTAAGCGGAGCATAATTTTCCAGAGCACTTCCCTGTCCACCGAGTCAAACGCCTTGGTTAAATCAATGAAGGCCATGTGAATTTCTCCTTGATGTTCGAGTGCTTTTTCTTGAAGCTGTTTAAGTGTGAAGATTAAATCCGATGTGCCTCGGTTTGGTCTAAAGCCACTCTGTGTTTCAAGAAGTAACTTTTCCATAACAGGTGTTAGCCTATTTGCCATCGCTTTAGTGAGTATCTTCCCTCCAACAGCCAGGAGAGCTATACCCCTGTAATTTCCACAGTCCGCAGCGCTCCCTTTGTTTTTGAAGAGGTTGATTAAAAGTGTATCACGAAACTCCTGCGGAGCTTGACCACTTTCCCACACGACATCAAACAGTTTTTTGAGGTAGGGTATGAGCTCTAACGACACAGCTTTAAAGATCTCAGCTTTGAGTGAGTCGGCGCCGGGAGATTTGTTATTTTTTAGCTGCCCAATGGCGGTTAAGATCTCTTCCGTTGTTAGTGGTTTATCTAAGTCTTCGAAGGTGTCATATTGAGGGATAAGATTTATAATATCGTGATCGGCTTGACTTTGCTGGTTAAGAATGTTAGAGTAGTGTTCTTTCCATCGGGCTCTTATTTCCTGGTCTTCTTTGAGGAGATTTCCATTTAAATCTTTAATAGGGCACATATTTTTCCGACTGGGGCCGTACACTGCTTTTACTCCTTGAAAGAAATTCCTGTAGTCGTGTGAATCGGCGTACCTTTGAATTTCTCTGGCCTTGCTTGCCCACCACTCGTTCTTTAATCTTCTGATTTCGCGTTGCGTTTAATACTTAGATTGGGTAAAAGCTTCTGCTTTTGATGAGTCGTTGGGGTGGTTGATAGCGTTTTGGAAGGCAATATGTTTGCTGTCAAGAAGTTCTTGTATAAAAGCTTCATTATCATTGAACCAGTCCTCCTGTTTTTTACTTGCTGCAGTGCCAAGAATTTCCTCACTCGCACTTTTTAAACTGTCTTTAATTTGTGTCCAGGTAGCAGCGACATCTACAGAATTGGTTTCTTCTAGTGCACTCAAATTCTCTTGAACTTTTTGCTTTAACTGTTCGATGGTTTGTTGGTCACGCAATTTACTAATACAGAGACGGAGTCTACGTTTTACTTGAGTTCTTCGGTGTTTGGGTCTCATAACAATTTTCATTTTAGAGACAACAGGACGATGATCGGTCCAACATTCGCTATCAATGCGCGCCTTTGTAATTTGGACGTCCTTGAGATGCTTTCTACGTACGATAACATAGTCCAGTAGATGCCAGTGACCTGATCTGGGGTGACGCCAGGTGCCTTTAAATTTATCCTTTTGTCGGAAAATTGTGTTTGTTATAACTAGATCATGTTCGGCGCATTTAGTTAGGAGTAGTTGACCGTTAGCGTTCATGTTGCCCAAACCGTTCTTGCTTATGATGCCTGGCCAGGTGTCTGCATCTCTCCCTACTCTAGCGTTAAAATCGCTACGAGTTGAACGTACATAAACAAATAGATACGTTGGATCTTAATGATTATCAGATATTACGTAACGAAATCACTTGGGCTACTGTAGCGTAGCAGATACCGTAGGCACTGGCTTACCCGGAAAGTGATGTACGTGCCTACGATAAAATTTCTCTAGCTCAGACTATCTCAGGGCGTTAAGCCCAAGCTTACACAAACTATGATAAATTATTAGTTTACTTACTTAACAAATCACTGAGTTTTTCCATATGTAGTGGTCGCAGACGAAATAATGACACTTTCTTTAAAAATGAAATGCACTATATTAAGCAATTTACAAAATTGGTTCTCTAGAACATAACCTGGCGATGTTCACAGTTGTGGCCAATATTTCACGATTAATCAGTTATAACATTCATAAAATGCCTCGTGTAGCTACACATCGGTTTACAATATTATCATGAATTGTCATAAATTCTGCCACAAAGGTTTGATTTAAAGAACCTCCTTAAATATATGTAAATGCATAAAATCTGTAAATATGTACAAGTTAAAAATGTAAACGTATGAATTTAAATCCAGCCGAACCACTGAAGGTGGTCCCCGGTAAGTAAAAAAAATACAACACACAACACTTATTCAGGGTGGTACGATACCGAGTCCGGACGTGGAGGAACTGTAGCCCTACGGAGTTGTCTTCGGGACACAAGAAATGGACCCAAGGATGGGGTTGATGGTAGCCTCACCAGCCCTGGAGCCTTCCACTGTGGGTGGATGCCCCGTCCGTGGAACTCTCACTGACGTGTGTAGAAGCCCCGTCCGTGGAACCCTAAAGATATCACGATTTAATTCACAGTCAGAAATGCACGTGAAGCGTGCTTAATGTGAGAAATTCTGACATAACCTACAAATGAAACATAATTTACCTCACTGATGAGGGAACAATCCACCAAAACTCCTGGAAGCCACAGTCGGATAAATGGGGTCGAGTCCGCCTTTTGAGTTGACACTGTATTTCCAAAGGAAAGCCTGCAAATTTGCGAAACACGTGGGTAGAGAACGGGCAAGATGGCGTGAAGAGGTTAGCTTACCTTGTGTAATTTAATATCCTGCTTCCGCAGATAAAATTTACTCACAAACACAAAATATTCCGCTAAACGGAACAACAACGGATTGAGGAAATTTTCTTGAGTTGATTATTCTAAAATCCACGCGGATGCCTTGAATAAAATCAAGGTTCACAGAATAACAACTAACCAACAAGCCAAGCCAAGCCAACCCAAAAATGGCTGCTTCCGTTTTCCCTGTTGATCACGTGTCACAAATGTGTCGCCCTCCCATGGAGAATAGCGAAATGTGTTACGGACGTGTAGCAGTTGTTATAATGCGGCCCACAAAACGCTAAAGCGTATGGTGGGTCGCATACGCTAGAGGTCCGTAACAACTCCCCCTTTACTCGCAGGAAAAAAAAATCGAAGATTTTTTTTTCTTACTAGCTTCTCACCAGAGGATGGATAATTGGTGGGGAGACTTAATATGCACGGGGATGGCTAACCCGCCTCCCAAGTTACCATCAGGCATAACAATGAAAATAATGAGACTTAAATGCACGAGGATGACTAACTCGTCTCCTAAGTTATCATCAGGCATAACAACAAAAATAATGTCAAAAAATAAGGAGACTTAAATGCACGGGGATGGCTAACTCGTCTCCCAAGTTACCATCAGGCATAACAGCACAACTCAAAAAAAAAATACATAGAGAAAAAAAAAAGAGAAGGAAAAAAAAAGAACAAAAACTCATAAGGACTTAACAGCTAGGAAGTAGCTCGCCCCAAGGCTACTCCACCAGCAAAACAATGAGGTACGGGAGTGTTCCCCGTCACACCACGACGACCACCCTTGCTAGACAACGAGGTTAGTCTGAAGCCCAGTAGTGCCTACCCGGGTAATGGTAACCAGGCCTAGACCAGGCTACCTCCAAGCAGCACCTCCCAAGCTCGAGCCCCTCCAACGGATACCTTTAAAGGCAGCTGCCAGCAATGTGAGCGCCCCCAACGAGACGGAGTCCCTCAAGACGCAAGCGCCACACAAGACCATTTTTGGGGACTCTTACCCCTCGCAGGTATAACCACGGTGATGGTATTCGTGCATCCCCCATCACAGAGATTCAACAAAGACACTTCCTCCCGTGAGGCGGAAAGAGGTGAAAACTTACTCAGTGGGTTTCAGCCACCTGAGCAAGACCAATGAACCAGAAAAGCAAATGTTACTACCAAATTAACGAAAGAAGTGACCTAAAACATGTTACTAAGACCAACACAAAAAAAAAACGAATTCGTCATTGCCTATTCGGATGCCTAAGTACGTCAACGGAACTAACAGACCACAACTAGTTGTCATCGGGAGGGTGTGCTTTCAGATCTTTTATGTGCCACACCGAACGTTTACCGTCAGAACCTTCGAGCTCATAAGTCCATGGTGAGAGAATTTTACTGATCGTGAAGGGACCCACAAATTTAGGCGCTAACTTTGCCGTGAAATATTTAGAAGCATCAGACTGGGCGTGAGAACGTCTCCAGACCTTTTGCTTCAAAACAAACTTATCGGGTCGGCGTCTTAGGTTATAATGTTTCTTACTGGATTTATGGGCCTTTAATATTCTACTCTGAACATCCTTATAAATCTTAGCGAAGGCAAGTTTACGGTTTTCAGGATTTACAACTGGATACTCAGACTCAGAAGGTACGTACTTATCACTGTTACCATCTAACGAAATTTCACGACCAAAATTGACAAAATTAGGCGTTAGGCCTGTAACCTCATGTTTCGACGATCTAATGGCGAAACCTATTTTCGGTAAAAATTGATCCCAAGCCCTGTGATTATCCTTTACATATGCAGATAACATAGTCTTAACAACACGATTTACCCTTTCAGTCAGGTTGCATTGAGGGTGGTAATTTGCGGTGTATGCTATTTCGATGTTGTAGGATTTCGCAAGATTTTGGAAACGGTTACTCTGAAACTGACGACCATTGTCTACCACTATAGTCTTCGGAGCGCCAAATAAGAGAATTACATTATCCTCGATGACCTGCGATATGCTATTAGCGGTAGCTGACCTCAACGGAAACACCATGGCAAACTTACTAAAATTGTCACACACGACAAGAATAAACTGATAACCCTTAGCCGTCCTGGGTAATGGACCCATCAGATCGGCACTAACTAATTGCCAAGGTTTTCCAACGGTAGGTGTCTTACTCAACAAATTTCCCCTAAGTGACTTCTGTTCGGGTTTAGTACTTATGCAAATCTCACATTGCCTAACGAACTTAGCCACATCGGCCTTTAATTTCGGCCAATAATACCTATTTCCCACTCGAGCCACAGTCTTATGGACCCCTGCGTGTCCACAACTCGCATCACAATGCAACGACCTAATTATTTCTAGGCGTTTCTCTTTGGGTCAAACCAGTCTCCAAGTGTCGGCAGGATCTGCTAACTCGGGATAACGCAAACGTACATACTTGTACAACTGGCCATTCTGTATACGCCATAAGGGATAACGCATAGGAGACCTTTCGACTCGCTCCAACATTCTCAAATACCATTTATCGGTGGGAAAATCAGCATGGTCTGTGACCGACAATACTTCGATGGATTCCACCGTTACTGGTACTGAACGAGACAGAAAATCAGGGACGGTATGTTCAGAGCCCTTGCGATGAATCAGTTCAAAATCATAAGGTTGCAGACGAAGTGCCCATCTGGCCAATCGACCTTGGGGATCTTTTAGCTGCTGCAACCATAGCAAAGAATGACAATCTGTTATGATTTTGAAGTGGAAGCCTTCAAGATAATGACGTAGCTTCTCCACTGCCCAAATTACGCCGATGCATTCTCTTTCGACCGAGCTATATTTGCGCTCTTGGCTAGTCAAAGAACGGGACAAATAGCAAATTACCTTTTCGCCATCATCAAATTGCTGCGTGAGCACGGCACCAACACCGAATGCCGACGAATCTGTCTGCACATAAAAGGTACGCTCAAAATCAGGGCAGGTCAAAATAGGTGCGGTAACCAAACACTCCTTAAGAAGTTTAAAAGATTTCTCGCACTCAGGCGACCAACACCAACTAACATTCTTCTTTGTGAGGTTCGACAAAGGAGCTACTATTGTAGAAAACTGCGGTACAAACCTTCGATACCAAGATGCTGTGCCTATAAATCTACGAATTTCCCTAACGTTTTTCGGAGAAGGTACACTCAAAATCGACTCTACTTTCGCTGGGTCAGGACGTAAACCGTACTTATCAACAACATATCCCAAGTACTTAAGCTCAGGACGGCAAAATTGACACTTGTCAAAACTAACTATCAGCCCAGCAGAATGCAAGCGATCAAAAACCTTCTGCAACGTTTCTAGGTGAGATTCGAAATCCTTCGACACTACCACAATATCATCCAAATAGACCAAAACCGAAGGCTGTAAATCAGCTCCAAGCACGGTGTCAATAAGACGCTGCCAAGTCGCAGGCGCATTTGACAACCCAAAAGGCATAACTCGAAACCTATACAAGCCATTAGGTACAGTGAAAGCGGTATAGTCTTTGGACGATTCAGCAATAGGAACTTGCCAATATGCACTCTTAATATCTAATGAACTTAAATATTTGGCATCCCTCAACTGATCTAATATGGAGGAAATCAGCGGCAGAGGATAGGCATCCTTTTTAGTAACAGCGTTAAGGCGCCGGTAATCTACACAAAAACGCAGAGTTTGATCCTTTTTCTGAACTAAACATATTGGAGAAGACCAAGGACTTTTACACGGTTCGATGATATTTAACTCCAGCATTTTCTTAATTTCATCATCAATCAGTTTTTGTCTGGCAGACGAAACAGGATAGTATCTCTGTTTGATAGGTTTGGTATCTGGGAGTAACTCGATCTCATGAGAAACGAGATGTGTACGACCAAGAGAAGTACCCATCAGTTTCCGGTTTTCGTCCACCAAACTATCCAGAGCTAGTTTCTGTGATACACTTAAAGAAGTTTCGTCAAGGACACTGTTAACCTCAACGAGTGGTTCCTGCTCAGAAAAATGCCAAACATCTTGTCGTAAATCTGGTATAATATTCATCGCCACCGAAAAATCTATCCCTAGAATTAACTTATGCGGTATTTCCGGAACTACTAGGACATCTATTACATGAACTTTGTCACCCAAGCAGAAAGGAACAGATACATAACCTATAACGGAACAGACTTGCCCATTAGCCACTCTGCACTCATTGACAGAAGGCTTCAAACTTAAACCAATCTGCTGGAAGACCTCAAAACCAGATGATCCTACCATTGTCCTGGTAGCACCTGAATCCAACAAACCCATCATAGGAAAACCTAACACCGAAAGTTGTAAGTAAGGACGCTGATCACCAACTACATGAGAAATGACATAATCGAGAAAAATTTGTTGCTTTAAGTCAACAACATTGCTGGTCGACTCACATACACCGGGAGAAACTGTTCGACCAATTAGCGTCTCCCTGGACAGTTTTCCGAACGCGAACACTTAGGACAGGACCTAATAGTAACCTCTGCTTTACCACATTTATAGCAGAACTTCTTCCTAGGAGCCTGACATTCCCGATGCCCATGACCAACTTGACCACAATTAAAACATATGATTCCAGAATGTTGGACTTCATCCAAGACGAGACTAGAACGAGAGGTTGAACGAGAAGTAGTAGAACTAGTGGATGCATAAGCCAACTCTGGTATAAGAGATTTACTCTTAGGTGGAGGAGGAACATACGACTTAGCCAATTGTCGTTTGGAGTCAAGCATACGACAACATTGCAGGAGTTGCGTGACAGAAGTTATATTTTCAAAAGCAAGGAAAGGATGATAATATGGATCTATGCGCTCCAAAATGATTTCGAGTTGGGTTCCCATAGGTATTGGAGTGTGCATCTTCTTGAACAACCCAATCATACTAGCGATGTACAATCCTATACTTTCCTGACTACCTTGAGTACGTCGCTTAATCTCCTCAAACAAGTCGCGGTCAAAAGACTCTGGCATAAACTGTTCCCTCATTGCCTCCACTAAGGATGGCCAATCGGTGGCCCAGTCTTTCACCAGATTATACCAATTGTAGGCATCTCCCTCGAATAAATCAACTGCATCTTTAAATAACCGTGCTCGTGAAATACCACGAGACCTCCGTTTCTCCTCAACACGTTCTAAGAAAGTTGAAAAAGACATGTCGCCCTTTCGGCCAGTAAATTTCAAGCCCCAGTCTCTAACCGGTACGGGTTTAGGTTTCGCAGCCTCCTCCCCATCTGAACTAAAATCAGTAGTTATTGCAGAGCTATGCGCATCAGGCTGAACCTGAGCCATGGCATTATGCAATACCGACATATCGAGGATGGCTGACTCTTTAAGCTTACGATCCTCGCGGGCCTTATCCTTAAGTTTATCAAAAGCTAACAATAATTTAAGCCGAGTACTGGACTTCACACCTTTTTGCTCGTCATTAGTTGGCATGGATCTGTTAACACGACCCAACGCATGAGCTATCTTGGAAACAATCCCCTTATATTTACTATCATGCTCGCTACCTACAAATTCATCAATATGTTTTTGAATAGCAGCTAGGGATGCCGTTAGAGCTTCAGAATCGACAGTGAATTGGTATGGGTATGGAGGACTTTTAATAGCCAAAGTGGTTTTCTCTAAATGTATGGCTTCTCTTAAAACGGTACGCAACTCTGCCACAGTAAGATCACTACCATCTCCTAAGCCACGTACTTGTAATTCATAAACAAGCTCATCCCTAACTAACCTATTGATATCTAACTTAATTTGTGAACTGGCCATATAGAATTTTCAATCAAACACACAAAAAACGACAAAATCAGGTAAATTAACAAAACGACGCTGGGCGTCGGTACGTATATAGACACAAAAAAAACTTACCAACACTAATAAGTACTTAGCAATGTGTAATAACGACAAAATCCAGTAAATTGGCAAAACGACGCTGGGCGTCGGTACGTATACAGACATAAAAAAACCTTACCAACACTAACAAGTACTTAGTAATGAGTAAAAGCGACAAAATCAGGTAAATTAACAAACGACGCTGGGCGTCGGTACGTAAAAAAAGTTTACAAACACTAATAAGCACTTAATAATGTATAAAAACGACAAAATCTAGAAAATTAGCAAAACGACGCTGGGCGTCGGCAACTGTATGGACGCAGAAAAAGTTTACTAACACTAGTAAGTACCTAATAATATGTAAAAATGACAATATCGGGTAATTTAGCAAAACGACGCTGGGCGTCGGTACGTATCAACAACAAAAAAAAACTGTTGGCTGCACTTAGGAATCTTTCCAATGGTTTATACGTAAAAACTATTGTTTACTAATCCGCTCATGAAATAGTAAAACAAAAAAACGAAGTCACCCCCCTACCAAAAAAAAAGCGAAGCGATTACGCTGAGGCAAAGTAACCCCCTTTTGATGTGTGTCACGTAACGTTACTATGTATCTGACTATTATTTCATATGCAAACCACCAACAAATGGAACACTCAATTTATCACCAAAAAAACTTACTTAGGGGCGATACTACTATCCCCTTGAGATAACTGTACTATTTAAGTTGGGCCCCACGTTGGGCGCCACTGCTACGAGTTGTGGACACGCAGGGGTCCATAAGACTGTGGCTCGAGTGGGAAATAGGTATTATTGGCCGAAATTAAAGGCCGATGTGGCTAAGTTCGTTAGGCAATGTGAGATTTGCATAAGTACTAAACCCGAACAGAAGTCACTTAGGGGAAATTTGTTGAGTAAGACACCTACCGTTGGAAAACCTTGGCAATTAGTTAGTGCCGATCTGATGGGTCCATTACCCAGGACGGCTAAGGGTTATCAGTTTATTCTTGTCGTGTGTGACAATTTTAGTAAGTTTGCCATGGTGTTTCCGTTGAGGTCAGCTACCGCTAATAGCATATCGCAGGTCATCGAGGATAATGTAATTCTCTTATTTGGCGCTCCGAAGACTATAGTGGTAGACAATGGTCGTCAGTTTCAGAGTAACCGTTTCCAAAATCTTGCGAAATCCTACAACATCGAAATAGCATACACCGCAAATTACCACCCTCAATGCAACCTGACTGAAAGGGTAAATCGTGTTGTTAAGACTATGTTATCTGCATATGTAAAGGATAATCACAGGGCTTGGGATCAATTTTTACCGAAAATAGGTTTCGCCATTAGATCGTCGAAACATGAGGTTACAGGCCTAACGCCTAATTTTGTCAATTTTGGTCGTGAAATTTCGTTAGATGGTAACAGTGATAAGTACGTACCTTCTGAGTCTGAGTATCCAGTTGTAAATCCTGAAAACCGTAAACTTGCCTTCGCTAAGATTTATAAGGATGTTCAGAGTAGAATATTAAAGGCCCCACGTTGGGCGCCACTGCTACGAGTTGAACGTACATAAACAAATAGATACGTTGGATCTTAATGATTATCAGATATTACGTAACGAAATCACTTGGGCTACTGTAGCGTAGCAGATACCGTAGGCACTGGCTTACCCGGAAAGTGATGTACGTGCCTACGATAAAATTTCTCTAGCTCAGACTATCTCAGGGCGTTAAGCCCAAGCTTACACAAACTATGATAAATTATTAGTTTACTTACTTAACAAATCACTGAGTTTTTCCATATGTAGTGGTCGCAGACGAAATAATGACACTTTCTTTAAAAATGAAATGCACTATATTAAGCAATTTACAAAATTGGTTCTCTAGAACATAACCTGGCGATGTTCACAGTTGTGGCCAATATTTCACGATTAATCAGTTATAACATTCATAAAATGCCTCGTGTAGCTACACATCGGTTTACAATATTATCATGAATTGTCATAAATTCTGCCACAAAGGTTTGATTTAAAGAACCTCCTTAAATATATGTAAATGCATAAAATCTGTAAATATGTACAAGTTAAAAATGTAAACGTATGAATTTAAATCCAGCCGAACCACTGAAGGTGGTCCCCGGTAAGTAAAAAAAATACAACACACAACACTTATTCAGGGTGGTACGATACCGAGTCCGGACGTGGAGGAACTGTAGCCCTACGGAGTTGTCTTCGGGACACAAGAAATGGACCCAAGGATGGGGTTGATGGTAGCCTCACCAGCCCTGGAGCCTTCCACTGTGGGTGGATGCCCCGTCCGTGGAACTCTCACTGACGTGTGTAGAAGCCCCGTCCGTGGAACCCTAAAGATATCACGATTTAATTCACAGTCAGAAATGCACGTGAAGCGTGCTTAATGTGAGAAATTCTGACATAACCTACAAATGAAACATAATTTACCTCACTGATGAGGGAACAATCCACCAAAACTCCTGGAAGCCACAGTCGGATAAATGGGGTAGAGTCCGCCTTTTGAGTTGACACTGTATTTCCAAAGGAAAGCCTGCAAATTTGCGAAACACGTGGGTAGAGAACGGGCAAGATGGCGTGAAGAGGTTAGCTTACCTTGTGTAATTTAATATCCTGCTTCCGCAGATAAAATTTACTCACAAACACAAAATATTCCGCTAAACGGAACAACAACGGATTGAGGAAATTTTCTTGAGTTGATTATTCTAAAATCCACGCGGATGCCTTGAATAAAATCAAGGTTCACAGAATAACAACTAACCAACAAGCCAAGCCAACCCAAAAATGGCTGCTTCCGTTTTCCCTGTTGATCACGTGTCACAAATGTGTCGCCCTCCCATGGAGAATAGCGACATGTGTTACGGACGTGTAGCAGTTGTTATAATGCGGCCCACAAAACGCTAAAGCGTATGGTGGGTCGCATACGCTAGAGGTCCGTAACAAATAACGAGTCGTTCCGTTTTAGGTATTCTACAGAGGGTTTCTTCCAGCTGTTGACAGAAGCTTTCCTTGGTTTCGTGACTTGCATCCAGAGTGGGAGCGTAGGCGCTTATTAGATTTACCGCGTTGCCATCTGATAGCTCATAGCGTAGCAGCATTAGACACTCGGATAGGCCTTGTGGTACTTGTGTTAAGTTGGATACAAGTTGATTCCGAACGGCAAATCCTACTCCATGTTGTCTTCTTGAATTGGTGGGAAGACCTTTCCAATAGAAGGTGTAGTACTTTTCTGTGAGAGAGCTTTCCTCCAAAAATTGAGTTTCGCTGAGAGCTGCAACGTCAACATTAAGTCGGTGAAGTTCTCTATCTATTAGAGCAGTTCTTCTTTCAGGCCGATCGGTGCGAGTGCTGTCGTTCAAAGTACGAACATTCCAAGCACCGTAGATGAAAGAATTAGTTTTCTTGGATTTAACTTGTCGGTGTTTTTTCGACATTCTATGAGGTGTCCCTGTGGGCACCCTCCCCCGGAGATCCGATCGGGAGGGTATTTTACCTCCGGATGATTTTGTCCCACTTGAACGCTCCATCATTTTTTTAAAGCCTTAATCGACTGAAAATGAAGCTGCATTTGAAGTTTTAGCTGGAGCAGGTATGCAACTGACCAGCTCGGTTGCGGAAGGCGAGTGGTGTGGTCCCATGGCACAGAAGGAGACTGCGACGATGGGGTAACCAAACGATTCCAAAAGCAACCTTTGTGTGCGGTGAGTTATTTTTATCGCACTCTTCGTGAGAAGGTGGATGTGCTCACGGCAAAAGGTAAGGGTTATTCCGCCCTTACTCGGTCGTTAGAGCGTCGTTAGTGAAAACAGGGTGCACCAAGTTCAAATTGAACTCATCGCGAAGGTGAGGTTAACTATTGAGTAGGAGAAGCTGTAACTTGCGCTTCACTACCCCATTACACCCCATGTGTTGTGTTATACACAATATATGTTTAGAAAATCCAGAGGAATTACATGTTACACAAATGTGTGAAGAGGAAGGAAGGGTATTCCTTGCTGCCAGTGAAAATCGTGAGTGGAAATGTGGATGTAAATGAAAATGATGCAATTGACCTTCGTGAACAATTAGCACGATCCCTAATAGTATAAAAAAATATTTTTAGTTTTACCTGTTTACTCGTGAATTCCGTAATCTTCAAAGGATTTTTACTGTTGGGTGTACCTGATGTACAAATACAGTTTCACTTGATAAGTACACACTATTAGAATAATAAAAATATATTATTTGGTGCAAATGGTCCGAGGTTAAATTCCGGCGAATTGCATTAAATATCTACTTCTACTGAGAAAAAAATCATTCAATTACTAACGTGCCCGGTGGCGTATTTCCTAAATCTAATATTGTGCAACGCAAGTAACGCCTCCATCGACATATCGATGTTTTATTGGTCAATTCAAAATCTACTCGGTCACAACGTACTGTACTAAAGTATAATAGGAAGCAACGCAGCCGCACGCTTACATGAAGCTTTTAACATTAGGCTCCCAAATACACGCGGGTACAACGCAACTTGACAAAACCTAATTCAATGCAGCACAGCGTGTTTCTTATATGTAGAAAATTGATTTGGGTGCGTAAAGTATAGGTAAGCATAATAATTGCTGAACCCCATTGGAGATATTTTAACAGTTTGAAACACAAAAAAAAATTAAAGCGCCTCGTTCTAATTCATTGCAGCACAACGTGTTCCTTATATGTAGAAAATTGATTTGGGTGCGTAAAGTATAGGTAAGCATAATAATTGCTGAACCCCATTGGAGATAATTTAACCATTTGAAACACAAAAAAAAAATTTAAAGCGCCTCGTTCAATTTTAACCACCATTCATTTTTGTCAAATTGATACGGTGTACACAAGAGCTACATATAATTTTTTTTATATTCACATTGATACACGAAATCCCTTTTTTGATTTGTCAAAGTGAAGTTCTCAAAGGGTAAAAGTAAAAATACAGCTTTACAAACGAAATAACCATTAAAAAAATCCTTACGAACGACATTTTTATTACGTCAAGTACAGTAAAAGGTATTATGGTTTTTTTATGCAGTATTTTTATTTAGGTAGGTACAACCTCATTAATGAATTTTAGCATTAGGTATATTGGACATAATATTTAGGGCCAGGGAATGTCGCCTCTTTGCTGGTCTGCCACTTTGAACTCTTTTAGTACCAAACTTAGATCTTATGCGAGCATTTCTTCTAGCACGGGCAGTTGGCTGCACTTGTATAATCCTTCCTTGTCTGAATATAGGTCTCTTCATTGCAAAAAACGTGTCCAATTGACTACCAGTATTGATATTTTTCAATGAGTTGGTAAACTTTCTGATAAGGTCAATATTGTTCGTTTCACTTTCCGCTAAACTGGAAATTCTATTGAGCTCACATTTCAAATCAGCCACCGTTTTTTTATGTTCCTCGTTAATTGGTTCTACAAAAAAAAAGAAGGTGGCAAATTATTTTATAAATATTTAAAACAACTTACGTGGATTATTATTGTTTTCCAGATCAATTACAACCTCTTGGGAATTACGAAAATCCTCAGTCAAAGTTAGCTTATCAAGTGGGGATTCGTTTTCCTTATGAAGCATGCTTTTGAAAAAAGAGTTGTATCTTTCGCCTGTTGCAAGGTACACAATAATTTGTCTATCAACCTCCGTTAATAATGGGCACGTTAACATACTCAAACCAGTGAAATTGTGTACGGCATATAAGTGTTTACAAAAAGCGCCTCCAGCTCCACTGGCACAGTCACACAATGAACCTTGTACTATCACTGTATAAAATAAATGCGGATCTGTGGACGAGGAAACCAAATACGCACCATCATCCCCCTCTTTAACCACAAGATTTGACCCATGTTTTTTCAGTTTTAAAAATTGTAAATCGTTTTTACTATGTCTGTTACTGGCATATGATATCAAGCGCCATTTATGATAGTTGTCAAGAATGGAAGCAATGAAGTCTAATAACGCTACTGCATTAAAAGCCTTGCATCTTTTCAATATGATGCCTTTTATAACCCTTATTGAGGATTCAACAAAATTATTTGTATTATGTCCCCTAGTAGATAATGCTTTTCTGAACCAGTGGCACCACTCAGTTCTTCTTATCCATAAACATTTAATATAATTTACGAAATTATCATACTCGTATGATGATATTAATGTAAGATAATATTCCTCGCGTTCTTCTTCAGTCCGTGCAAATATAATATATCTAAAATCGATCATTAATTTCCTTCTTTTATCCTTGTTTATCTGATTCTTGGAATCCCAAAGCCACCTCCACACTGCCTGACATATATGAAATGTGCATAAAAGTAAGGTAGCTTGAGAATAGACACTTTGTAATGCATTGCGTTCAGCTGAGGAATCATCTGTCATAAATATCTTGGGCTCTCCATTGCCTCCAAAACCATGAGGAGTGTGTTGTTTTAATATTTTAAATATTAATCTATAGTTATCCTCAGTTTGTGACGTGTGCAGCAAACAAGCGAGGGGAATGCCACCAACTTTCTTACACCAATTATAAATGTAATGACTGTAGACATTTGGTCGCATGAGCCGCTTGAATCAACAAAACAAATCTGTTTGAAAATTCTTGCTCATGTGCGCGTTTCATGATTGGAGTTAAAATCAACATAACAAATGGATCTTCATTAATGTAGATGCTAACACCACGTTTCTCATATGTAGACTTCCTTTCTTGCAAAATGCCAACTATTGATTTAAAATTTCTGTCGCCATATTTATTTTGTCTGAAAAAATTATAATTATTCAAAGTAAATTAAAACATATGTATGTATGTTATATTAGAAATATACTATGATATATAATATTATCGAGACAGGCTTAACCTTCTCCAACATATCGTATTACATACTGCGTAACAGCTCTTCTCAATAACCGCTCACGCTGCATGAGCATTGTATTTCAATTCTCAGTAATTCTGATTGTGCTGAATCAGCAACACTGTTTCCTTTGTTCTCTAATGTTATAAATATAACCAACAGACATTTGTACCTTCAGTCTTATACTCATTTTCGATTAAACACATTCAAAATTATTATTGTTATTTTTACAAGAGTCAAGCTTGACTCCATTACAAGTGAATAAAAGTTTTTAAAAAGTTAATCAAGTAATCCACTATCTAACATTGGCGCAGTCGTGGCGGATCTGAAGAACACGCACAGTTCGGGAGCCTAACCAGTGGAAAACATATCGGAAGGAACAAGGAGTTCATCTGGAAAAGGTGCCTAACCTGAAGAAAAGAGCCCCTGGAAAAAGGAGAAATTCCTTAGCTGTCGTGGTGGATCCCAATCCTTTACTCAGAAGAATCTACGTTCACAAAGAAACAATAATAATAATAATTCAACAAGCAACAAAGCAACATATCAATCAATCAACAAATTAGCAAGTAAGAATTCATCCCAGTCGAGAAGCTGGTGTCTTCGGCAGTGTAGGAGACCTCTGTGGAAGGAATACCTGGTAACGCCCCTGGCAGAGAAGACCGCATTGTAACAAAGTTCACGGAGCAGCATTCAACTTCAATCCAGACGTGTGGAATGGAAATTTTAATGTAAGTAGATTTTAAGAATCATCTCGATTATTTTGCATATTTTTCTTATAAAAAAACAATTCAATTTAACGAACAGCAGTTCTAATATTCAAATAATAATTTCATTCAGAAGTAATATAATATTTTATTTAAAATTTATGTGACCTACATAAATAACTATACCGTTCCTATCTTAACATTGTTTTTATCGTAATATCATATACTCTTTAAGTACGAACTTATCTACATTTCCTACATAAATAATTATAATCACATACCATTTTTATCTTAACATTATTTTTATCATAATATCATATATCATATAAAGGTTAAGTTTACGGCTTACTTGACTATGAAATTAAATAAAACCCACATGTTCTATACTGTTTAAATGCACATTAGTATATAAAATTTCAGTGACATTATTCCCAACTAAAAACACTTTTTAAATTAATCCAATTATCCTTGTAATTAAATTTTGAAATATTATAAAATAAACAGCACATTCTTTTACATATAATATAAAATTACCAATTGTCAGTAGCGTACTAGCTCAAATTGAAAAAAGTGTTTTAAGTTATTTAATTGTCTAAATAATATAAACAAAATGGCTACCACCACAAACGTAAGCAATTCCAATTTAAACAACTCAATCACTGCAAATTCTAACAACTCAATCACTGCAAACGAAACTATAAATATTGAACCTTATAGGTTAAACGAAATATTTTCCATAGTGCCTGAATTTGACGGCAACCCCATATTCTTGCAAACATTTATTTCAGCCTGTATAACCGCTCAGGGGATCGCTGTCGATGATCAGCGCATCTTATTAACGCTTCACATAAAAAATAAATTACGCGGAAAAGCCGCAGAATTGATAAATTCACGAAACCCCGTCACTTGGGCGGAAATAAAAAATTTGCTCGAATCACATTTTGGTGACTCTCGTGACTTGATAGCCTTGATACAAGACTTGCAAACAATTCGTCAATTACCTAACGAAACAGCTTTAATATTTGTGTCCAGGTTACAAACACATAATGCAAAAATGCACGCGGCAATACAAAAACAAAGTTTAACTTTAGAGGAAAAAACCGCGCAATCCACTTTAATAGAAAATATGACGTTAACTACTCTACTCACTGGACTCGAACCAAAATTAGGTCAAATTATTAGGGCTGGTAACCCCGACAATATGCTAGATGCAATAAATCGCATCAAACGAGAATTACAATTATCGTATTTCGAATCTCAAAAATTTGGAAATAGAACCTTAAACAAAAATCCCGTTCAAAATCAGCAAAGACGCCCAAATCTCCCACCATTTTGTACATTCTGCAAAAGGAATGGACACAGCTTTAACGAATGCCGCGCGAGACAAAACCACCAATTTTCACACCCCAATTTCACACCAAACGCCTATTCCAATCAGGCACAAGTTCCTAGACAGCACTTCCAGAGTTTACCTAACCAAACAAATTTTAGACCACAAAATTTCCAAAATTTGCCTAATCAACAACGTAATTATCCACAACAAAACAGGCCCTTAGCTATCAGGCCAAATCCTAACTTCCAGCAGCAGAGACCTTCTGCCATACAACCGAACCCGAATTTTAATCGATTCAATCAACAAAAAACACATCACTTAAATCAAGAACCTTATGATAATTACTCAGATTACCCAAACCAATACGAAGATTACTCTGCAAATCAGTCCGTAAATGGACAATATGAGAATTATACTGCTAATTCTCAGCAATACGAGGATTATACTGTTAATCCTCCGGATTTTTGCACAGGCCCGGAGTATTCCACGAATACTCCAACACAACAAACGGACGAGCTAGACCAAATTTCTCATCAAGTCCAAGCGATAAACCTCCAGGACAGTTTCGACCCAAACCTGAACTTCCCGGAAAACCAATTCATGTAAAAACACCCCGCTACAAACTAAATATCGTAAACTCAAAAAATTTATTTTACATAGAAGACATCACTAAACGTTTCAAAATCTTGATAGACACAGGCGCAGGTATCTCTATATTCAAACCCGAAACGGCAGAAAACTATAAACGTCGATCCCACGAAAATGTAATTATACAAGGTATAACAGACGAAAAAATTAATATCACTGAATCTGCTCTCATACCTTTCAATCCGAATGATCCATACAAAGTTTACATTCATAATCTAGATATAGAATTTGACGGACTTTTAGGTGCCGACTTTTTGGACCATTTCGATTGCTTAATAGACATTAAAAACAGACAATTAATCACTAATTTCAAAACCGTACCATTGTATCAAGTTACCGATAATATATTAACTACAATCTGGAGCCCGATTAAAAATCAAAATTTAAATGAAACAAAAAACCAAAATGTAATTTCTATCGAACCACGCACAGAAAAGATTTTTAAGCTTAAATGTAATTTACAAAATACCGAAGCTATACTAATAGCCCAGGAAAATGAAAAGGTACGCTTACCGAACGCCATTGTCAAAATAGACAACAATGGTGAATTTTTGACAACGATAATAAACGCAAACGCGATTCCAAAAACAGTAAATTTCTCGGATCTTAAACTTGAACCCGTTCAAAAATTTAGATCAATATTTAACGTAAATCTTCAAAATCCGGATTCCCAATACATAGACCGAAACTACGAAATAAAAAATCAATTACGCTTAGACCACTTGAACGACGAGGAGAGTGAATTAATTACTCAACTCTGTTTAGACTTTTCAGACATATTTTATCTAGAAGGTGACAACTTGACATTTACCAACGAAATCAAGCATTCAATAGACACTAACGATTCTAAACCAATTTTCACTAAATCTTATCGTTACCCCTAAATTCACAAACAAGAAGTAAAATCACAAGTTTCAAAAATGCTCGACCAAGGCATTATCCAGCCTTCAATTTCTCCCTGGTCCTCCCCAGTTTGGGTAGTCCCCAAAAAACTAGACGCTTCTGGTAAACAGAAATGGCGCGTCGTAGTTGACTACCGAAAATTAAACGAAGTAACGATAGGTGATAAATATCCTCTACCTAACATTTCCGACCTTTTAGATCAATTAGGCAAATGCCAATATTTCACGACTTTAGACTTGGCCTCTGGCTTCCATCAAATTGAAATCGATCCCAAAGACATTCAAAAAACCGCTTTCACAGTTGAAAATGGTCATTTTGAATTCGTACGAATGCCTTTTGGACTCAAAAATGCTCCATCAACATTTCAAAGGGTGATGGACAACATTTTACTAGGAATCCAAAACGAAAGGTGTCTCGTCTACATGGACGATATTATTATTTATTCCCCTACTATCCATGAACATATTTCTCGATTAACAGAAGTCTTCAAACGTTTACAAAAAGCCAACCTCAAAATTCAGCCAGACAAATGCGAATTCCTTCGCAAAGAAGTTGCCTATTTAGGACATCTTATTACAAAGGATGGTGTAAAACCGAACCCTGCCAAAGTCGAAGCAATTATAAATTTTCCTCAACCTAAAAATCAGAAAGAAATTAAATCTTTTCTAGGTTTAGCAGGCTATTATAGACGTTTCATTCCTAATTTTTCCAAAATTTCAAAACCCTTGACTAAATTGCTACAAAAAGATACACCTTTCAATTTCGACAATGACTGTACAAATTCATTCGAAACCCTAAAACAAACTTTGACAACTACCCCGATATTGATCTACCCCAACTTTGATGAACCTTTTGTCCTAACTACAGACGCTAGTGCATTTGCAATAGGTTCTGTACTTTCACAAGGAAGTATAGGAAAAGATTTGCCAATCGCATACGCATCTCGAACTTTATGCGGCGCGGAAACCAAGTATTCAACCATTGAGCGTGAACTTTTATCTTTGGTCTGGAGTGTAAAGCATTTTAGGCCATATCTATTCGGAAGGAAGTTTAAACTCGTCACCGACCACCGACCACTCACTTGGTTATTTTCTATAAAAGACCCAGGTAGTAGACTAGCGCGTTGGCGCTTAAAACTCGAAGAATACGATTACGAAATAATATACAAACCCGGAAAAATCAATAAAAACGCGGACGCGTTGTCCAGAATAAAAATTAATCACTTTTCAGAATGTTCCAAATTTTATTCAAAAATTCTAGCCGCAAACGAAGACTCAGATGAAGACGAAATTTCAGACAACGATGACGAAATTACCGACGAACAAATCGCCCGAGAATTTGACACATTTTCCCGACTTTACAAAACCGAATCTCTAATAGACTATTCCAAAATTCAAATCACAAATAAGCAACTATTAGATCGAGAAAATAAAAATATCATAACGTTTTTCCAACAAAACAACTTGACAGACCTTCACCATCAAATTATCGAGGATATTTTCGAAGAAAACCCCGAATTCTATAACAATACAATTAATATCGTTTCCAGCAAATCGACCCGACAAAGAAACTACTACATTATCGCTCTACCTTTCGACCCAGAGTCTGTGGTAGAACATCTATTTTTAACACTTTACAAACATCGAAACAAATTAGACCTTTCCAAAACTTACCATGTTGAAAACAATCTAGACTTTCCAATTCTCGAAATCCTATCATTTATTTTTGCAGAAAAAGATTTAAAACTAATCATTTGTCAAAATTTATTACGAATTTCCGATGAAGACCAACGTCCGATCATTCTCGACCAGCATCACACCGGAAAAAATAATTGACATCGTGGAATAAACGAAACAATACGTAGAATCAAAAATAAATATAATTGGCAAGATTTAACAAAAGATGTCGAAAACTTTATAAAAAACTGTGAAACATGTCAAAGAACAAAAGTTTGTCGTAAGAACCTTAATAATCCCTTAGTAATCACCGAAACCCCTAAAACTCCATTTGAGAGAGTTAATATCGATCATTCGAATTTCCCACGCGAAACTATGCATTAACCATCCGCGACGAGTTAACGAAATTTACTCAAGCTTATGCTGTCCCAGACAAAGTGCAAAATCGGTTGTAAACACCCTGTTGCTATATTTCCAACACTATGGCACCCCATTAAGAATTCATTGTGATTACGGCGGTGAATTCGATAATAATTTATTAAAAGATCTTTGTACTCTCTACGACATAAAATTAACATACTCCAGCGTAGGACACCCTCAATCCAATGGATCTATCGAACGATTCCATGTCACCCTAGCGGAAATGATCAGAATATATAAGACAGAGAATCCGAACGAACATCCTTTCACAATATTACCATACGCGGTAATATGTTATAACAACTCGGTAAACAAAACTCATGGCTTTACGCCATACGAGCTTATTTTCGGACATACAGCTAACCGACCACCCGAAACTCTTTATAACCAGAAAGACCTGATTACCAAATACGTTAGAGACCTTAACAACCGGAAATCCCACTATTACAAAATTGCGCGAAGTCGAACAGAAGCACAAAAACAAAAAGCCAAAGTTCGATTCGACAAAAACATTCCCGAAAATCGACACACATATAATATTGGCGACAAAGTGTACGTCAAAGAATCACAAATAAAAAACAAATTACAGAACAAATTTAACGGCCCCTTCGAAATTTTAGAAACTTCTCAAAATTCTGCAACATTATTAAATCCGGAAACAAACCAAACGACTAAAGTAAACTTTGACCGAATGAAACCTTATACTGAAAATTAAATTTATTTTCAGGTTTTTCCTGCTGTTCGAATCAGCACTTGCTCAATTTAAAATAACACCAATTAACAATACGATTGGAGTATACTATCACCGAGACACAGACATTGTGATTTCTCACAAGAAATGGACTTTACTGGTACACAAAAACATATCTACCTTTAAGACAGCTTTCGACAAAAACGACAAAATCTTACAGACACTATACAACACACTCGACCCAACGTATCATTACATGAACGTCTTTTTAGGAGATGTAAAAACTCACCTCATTATTGACACAAATTTCTCAATCAATACAATCAAAATTTGACGAAATTTACCTTGACACGAAACGATACAAACGAGGAATACTAAACGGTATTGGAACAATTTTCAAATCAATTACTGGAAACTTAGATGCGGAAGATGGTCAGTATTATTCTGATTGCATCAACAAATTAAATAATGACGAGCACCAACTCGAAAATTTAATCAAAAATCAAATATCTGTCACAACTTCGGTAATCAAAAATTTCAACGCAACAATTCAAAAACTGCAAGTTCATGAAGAAACTTTCAATAAAGATATTAAAGAAATCGAAACTTCAATTCTAGACATGACTAAAGACATAGAAAATATTCACGCAAAATTAAAATTTATAGAAATCTGCGAACAGCTTATGGCAAGCTCTCTATTTATCGAAGATAACTTAAACGATATCCTGAATTCTATCACTTTCGCGAGGCTCAAAATAATTCATACATCGATCATAAACCCAAAAGACTTGGTAAATTCGTTACAGGAAATTTCACAGAACCTACAAAGGAACAATTTGCCACTTCCAATCAAATTATCAAAAGTTGCACAGTATTTAGACATTATAGAACTAAAAGCTTTTCAAACAAATTCAGATTTAATATTCGTGTTAGACATACCTTTGGTAGACCCTCAAACCTACTCAGTATTTCAATTATACCCTATCCCTATTTTGGATAATAGAACTGGCTTATATCATATCTTGTCAACCTCTCAAAAATATATCGCGAGAGATGATGATTCTTTAATGTACTTAACCATCCCGGACCTCAGAGAATGCAAACCACTCTACTTCAACACTAAATTATGTCTAAATCTATTTTCATACCCCATTGATGATAATGCCATTTGCGAAGCCCGTCTCTTCAAGAACCTCAAAACTCTGCCAGGAAGCTGCCAGACGTCATTCATCATCAGCCAAGGCTACAACGTCCAAAAGATAGACGAAAATACGTGGCTAGTTATCAACGCAGAACCATTACAGGCAACCATCAATTGTTCAGAAAGAAGTTCGAAAACTGAAGTCATCTACAAAAACTCAATAGTGAAATTACAACCTAATTGTTACGCCTTTATAGGCATCACAAAAATCCAAGCCAGTACCAACGAAGTAACCGACGTAAACGACGACACTCATCCCATCCAAATTCCATTCGAATGCTGCAACAAAATTCCAAACAACATTAGAGCACCAAACCTTAAACCATTAAAATTAAACAACCTTATCACAGAAGATCTCGAAATTGCCAAACACAAATTGGACCAATATTCCAGAGATCTAGACGATTTAATCAACGAACCATTCGTAACAAAACACATATCCTGGTTCACCTACTTCATCATTGTGCTAATATTTGGACTGTTATTTCTGTACCTATTTTGTAAGTGCAGAACAAAAAGACGAAGACTAGCCATCGATGTTTCTGCATCACCCCCATCTCCACCTAGGCCTAGCAAACCCCACAGGACATTTGCTAACCTATTCCCTTCACGAAGACGACCTACCTTAAGGAGAGAAGACAATGAAGCCGAAGACATAGAACTTACATAAAGATGAACTGTTTTGTGCCTTTTACTGACTTTTAGTGCTGGACTCTTCAGTGAACCATATTTTATTCATTTAATCATTACATTTCATTATTTTACTTATCCTTTGTTAATTTCAATTGCATTAACATTTTTATACCATTTTCATTTAAATCTATCATGCTTATATTTTAGGCTTTCACGGTAAAACCATATTTTAATCCTGGGAATATTTTTACATTATTCCATTTTACAGCAAACTTAGTATGTTTGTATTTTACGCTTTCCTGCTAAAGCTATATTTAACTCTAACATTTTTATGTTATTTTATTTTATGAATCAAGCTTATTGTGCTTGCATTTCATATTTTAGACGCTAAGGTTATATTCTGTATTTTAAACCTTACGATTTAACATTTTTGTATCTTTTATATTTTTCCAAATTGTACCATTACCTTTTATATACATTTTATATTCATTTCAAAAGTTGCTGCATAAAACACCAACTTTTTTTATAAGGGGGAAGCTGTTATATTAGAAATATACTATGATATATAATATTATCGAGACAGGCTTAACCTTCTCCAACATATCGTATTACATACTGCGTAACAGCTCTTCTCAATAACCGCTCACGCTGCATGAGCATTGTATTTCAATTCTCAGTAATTCTGATTGTGCTGAATCAGCAACACTGTTTCCTTTGTTCTCTAATGTTATAAATATAACCAACAGACATTTGTACCTTCAGTCTTATACTCATTTTCTATTAAACACATTCAAAATTATTATTGTTATTTTTACAAGAGTCAAGCTTGACTCCATTACAAGTGAATAAAAGTTTTTAAAAAGTTAATCAAGTAATCCACTATCTAACATGTATGTATACTTAAAAAAAAAAAATTACCTCCACTCATCGAATATTCTATAAATTTCACGTTCTTTAGGATTCATTTGAGAATCTGCCAACAGTTTAGTTACTTTTGAATCATCGCTCTCCTGATTTATTAGTTTTAGCTCGTGAAAATTCTTTGCAGCACTAGGTGTCATACCATAATTAAAATAATTTATAAAATGTCCCTTTGTTTCATCGTTCATTCTTAAAAAGCTATATGCTTCTGCAACGTATATGAGATGGCTATGTTTATTTGTTATCGGCAAATGTGAAAACCACACGTAAGTTTAAAATACAAATGTAGTGCTAATGGACATGGCAGACTTTGAGAAAAATATCTGCAGCATTTTGAAAATTGTGGCATTGTGGCGTTCGTCCATGTGTTCACATTTGATTTTTTCTAGTTTCAAAAGCAATAAACAGATTAAAAACACGAGAAAATCGCCGTCAACAGAAGTAATTCAAGACAAGTACGGACGCTATAAATTGCAGTGGTTTCTATTCGTCGTATTATCGCTACATATTTTTTATATCTACGTGAGAAAATGTAATAATATGTTTATTTTTTATGTAAACAAAAAAACATCAGAATATAGAGTACTATACACTAAGGGATACGATAGTACAATATCTAAACGTACTGTAATTTCAGCAGATAGACCTTTCTTCAATAGCGCATCGTTTCGGATGGTATTTCTGTTAATTTTTTTAATTTTGATATCTATGGAAGCATTACACTCTTTGTTCTTTTTTCTCGTAGTTTCTCTTTTTCGTTCTTGTTCACTAACTTTGTTAAAATTACTATGATGACATACGTACTTTTTTCGAAACAGCATCTTTTGCAAGTTTGGTAAAGTTAACTTGACCACCCATTGAGTTTTGGTTAAAGAAGAGAAAATGCTTTTATCCATTCATTGCACTTAATATTAAAATCATCTGAAGTTGACTCTTCATCATTTTTTCCTGGCAATTTGAAACGCAGCACTGCCTCGTAATTGTCCTCACTGCAGTACTCAATTACATCTAATTGCCCATCATTGGACACTAGTTGCCTTAATAAACTGGCTAATTTATCCATTTTACACAGAAATAAGAACAAACGTAAACAAACGAACTTTTAAATAACACTAAAATATTAGAGGTTATGTTGTGATATTTGTTTGTAAGCGAGCGCAAGCTGTGCTGCAATGAATTAGGTTTTGTCAAGTGGCGTTGTACCCGCGTGTATTTGGGAGCCTAATATTAAAAGTTTAATGTAAGCGTGCGGCTGCGTTGCATCCTATTATACTTTAGTACAGTACGTTGTGACCGAGTAGATTTTGAATTGACCAATAAAACGTCGATACGTCGATGGAGGCGTTACTTGCGTTGCACAATATTAGATTTAGGAAATACGCTGCCCGGTGCATATTTGAAATAGGTAAAGTTTTTCACAGGCGATAGATTTATGTTTGTCTTGAAAGAACAGTTCACTTCAGTAGTGAATAATAGGGGTTTCTGGACCTCCACCCCCCACTCCTAACCTTGAGTGGTAGCCTTAACCTTGATTATATCCCGACCTTGAACGAACTGTAACCTTGAGAGATTGTGATACGTATAAAGAGAACTGAAAATTGTCAGTACATCAGTTGAGTTTGTTGAAAAATTAAAATTATTATGACTATATATAATATTACAAAAATATACAAAAGTAAATATTAATTGACAAACTTTGTTGGGCAGTGTATTGGTAAATAAATAAATAAACACCATTTGAGTGTGTGAACAAATCAAAAATTGTTATGGAAAGGATAGACGATATTAATTGACAAACTTTATGTTGGGCAGTAAATAAATAAATAAATAAACACCATTTGAGTGTGTGAACAATTCAAAAATTGTTATGGAAATGATAGACGAAGTTAGTGAAAGTGGTGACTCGGAAACTGAGTCGGAAATTGATAGTGGTATAGAAGAAGATCAACGTTTAGATGTGGATCATGAGATGATGGGAAATTATCGTGGTGTGCGTATGAATTCTCAAGCATTCGCCGATGAACTACATCAGTTAGTGTTTTGCGTTAATGCTTCATATGTGTTGGGGCTTATTGGAAATCAAGCGTTCAGAGTGTGCTATACCTGTTTTGTTGGTGGTGAAGCAGGGTACAAAGTACATGTAAATTATCACTATCAGACGATTAGAGAAAATTGTTATAATTTAAATATAAACTGTCTAGTTTGTGGACAGAAGCTGTACGTTATCTGCATAACCATAACCAATGCATGTGTAAAATGTAACAGGAGCGATAGTAATTAAAGGGTCTTAAATTAATGTGGGTGTTTGTTAAGTAATATCTATTTTTTGTATATATTTGTTATATTATATATAGTTTGAATTGAAAATAATGTCATAAATTCAACTAATTGGTTTATGTTTTATTAACATTTTTTAATTTATAAATAAACTGAATGAAACATTTGGTGTTGTAAATATTTTTCAATAATATTTTGTTGACTAATTGTCCTTTGAATGAAGAATATGTGGTATACCATGATAAAAGCCATTTACATTTCAATGTAAAATTAATTAGTTACAATGTATTAAGATAACAGCAGATATGAAATGTCGCCAGTTTATCAGAACCTTCGCAAACCATCTGCAGTGTTGTGACCTTTAAAAAGCGGCTTTTTACACGTCTTTTTTCCATTTATGTAACAAAAAAATTGGTATGGTGTAGTTCGGGATATGTAAATGATATAAATACAGGGTCGTATTTAAACAAAGGTATCACAACGTGTGAATAAATAAACTGGTAAGTATTAACTTTTTCGTAAATTAGCTTTAGATTGTTTTAAGAGAATAATAAAAATTGTAACTAAAAAATTGTTTTAATTTAGAAAGAAAAAAACAATGGTTGAGTACAAATTCGAATGGGTACGTAACTTTATATCAGCACTTAAAAAAATAAACAACTTTTTTTTTGGCTCAGCTCGAAGATGGCCGATATATTTTTAATATTTTTTTAAATACTTGTAATATTTAATTTTTTCAAGTAAACAAAAATTGTTTACTAAATTTTTTTTGCTCAGCTCGAAGATGGTCGATATATTTTTTATATTTATTTAAATACTTGTAATATTTTACAAAAAAAATCTAATTACATTTATTTATTTATATTTAATTTCACCTTATTCTAATAAATAAAACAATTTTTTACTTATTATATTTATTTACACATTTTTATTTTACCTTATTCTAATAAACTTAAATTTAAATGCTCTATATTTACACAATAATAATTAATTTTAACTTAGTCTACCTTAAAAATAATTACTCTGGGTCTGTAAAAGAAAACGTATTAGTATTAGTATTAAAAAAGTATCTTACCATCATCTGAGGAGTCACTACTCTCCTCTCTGGGTCTCCCCTCTCTTATCCTGTCCTCCTCCTCCTGTTCCCATAGTCGTACAAAATCTTCTGTAAAAAGAATATACAATTAATAATTATACAATTATTGAATAATTGTTACTCACCGTCCGACGGCTCTCCTTGCCCATTAGAATAATCAGACTCCGAATCTGAGTCATCTGAGTGAAGAAAAACTAATTAATAAATATTGTCAAAAAAGTATATATCGTATTTATTCTTACCGTCGGATACCTGTGCTTCCGCCTGATACCCTTCCGGTCCAGTGGCGGAGTCGGGTTCCATCGCCGATCCAGTTTCCTCATTCGGGATGGTATCGACACTCCACGCCGACGGACTTTGCGCCCGGACCGGTGATGTCCACTGGAACGTCGTGGAGTCAGCAGCGCACACTTCTATAATGTCACTCATTTTCAGCACAACCGACTTCACTAACGATGAGGATGTGCAAGTTATTTGTACATTAGGATTCAAGTATATCCATAACCCCTCCTTTCACCCTCCCCGGAATCGAATGTGATGATATTTCTTTACCACCTAACCTTTGGAAGTGAAAGTCAGAAACTGAGCATGGACCAGTAGTTGACCTCGAGGATCTGGTATAGCTCTTGGTTCAAACGTCTGGAGGTTATTCTTATTTGCACTTTGGGATTCAAGTATATTCATAACCCCCTCCTTTCCCTCTCCTCGGAATCGAAAGTGTTGATATTTCTTACCACCTAACCTTGGGAAGTAAAAGTCAGAAACTGCGCATGGACCAGTAGTTGACCTCAAGGAACTGGTATTACTCATTATATAAACGTCTGGAGGTTATTCTTGTTCACACTCTCAACATGAAGCGTACTGCTTGTGTTTCTACAGATTGTGATAAAGAACAGTGGTTGTGCCGTTACTGTAAAGCGTGTTGTGCTGTTGGTATTGCATGTAAAAAAATTAAAATTAGTGATGCGCCCTACACAACGAAACGTAATGTAAGTAAACGCAAACAATCTATGTTGAAAACTGTTTTACCTTGCCCGGATTCACAATGCGATTGTTGTCAAGTCAAGTTAAACGGAGGCATCATTGCTGACGTAGACAATATTAAGATGCCTAATGTTAACATACCCGGACCAAGCAACGTAGACTTAGCTGGACCGAGCAATGGTAATATTAGGCATCTTAATATGTCTGACATCAGTGATGTTACATTACCCGCTGAATATAATACTACTACGGCAATTAATCATAGTAATATTAGTACTACTATAGCACTTATTCATGATGATCCCGCTAAACGTAGTAATAATATTAATACTAAGGCAGTCATTCACGATAATATTTTAGTACGGCCGGCGAAGGATAGTATTTTATTTAAAGCCCTAACAAATAAAAAAATAAATCCTGTGGACACCGAGTTACAACTGCAAAATTCATCATCATTTTGTAACGAATTTATGATCGAAAACAATAGTAGTATTAGATTGAGTGATTCGTTTGAGGAGGGTCAGAGGTTTACTTTGCCTGATAGCGAAAAGTTATTTTCTGATTTAGGAGAATTATCTTTCAAAACGGAATATTTAAACGCAGCCGTTCAGGATGTCTCTTATGACAATGGTCCTAGTGTTACTTACCGCGATGAAATTTTAACTTCCCCGATAAATTTTCAAAATTTGAATTCCTCATTGCAAACTGCCGATACCTATATGAACAACGCTTTACACATACCGTCACCGCCACTGGAATTTTCAGATTTAGTGCAGGGCGAGATTGATTTACCTATTAATTGTGCGATCGACAATGATATTTGTGAACGTCAAAATGTGTCATTAATTAATTGTGATAATGTCGAAAATGAATTGTCAGATTGGGATGATGACTTCGTTGGTAACCTAATTGCGGCGGAACACTGTTCTGCTGTAACGGAGCCCATTAAACGCACTATACCGATTAGTCAAGATGCTGACGCATTGTCTGATTGGGATGATGAGTTTGTTGAAAACGTTATAGTGGCTGAGGTTCTTGCCGCAGTGCCTGAAGATATTCAAAATTACATCCCAAATCTCGAACAAAACATCAAACATACGGAAGGCAGAATCGGTTATTTATTGATGCGTCATGACATTTCAAAAACAGCATTGTCAATTGCTAGAACTTTTGTTGGTGAAGGCTCCAACGAAGTCCGTGATTACCACGAAAAAGATAAAAAATGCCTTGAGAAATCCATCAAAGAACTAAATGAACGGATAGATCAGCTCGGTCTGCACTATAAATTCAATAAAATATAAATGCTCTCACTAACATTCTCCACCAACTAATCAGATAACCATGCCCCCTACCATTTCCAGGCAAGGTATCGACTTCACCTCCACGCGGTCCTTGCCGGGTTCAAAGCTAAGAATAGTCGTTAAACTGAGAGCTCTTTATATGCATGTGATAGTTTGTTATAAATAGACATTATTTATATAATTTAATCATTTCATAGAATGTCTTTGAAGTGTCCGGTTTGTGAAGTACCATTTTCGCGCAAAGACGCGTTAATGAGACACATACGCAACGGCTGCACAACTCAAACCGCAAAGCGTAGAAAAATGGACACATTTGCCGCTGGAGGTACAGTTTATATTTAACACTAAAACTAACTTTACAAAAACGTTTTCTTTTTACAGCATCAACATCAGGCATTGGAAGTATTAATCAACAGTATGTTGAACCTACATTAGCCTGTAAGTTATTTTTACATAATTAGATGAATTGATAATAATGTAAGAATTTGGTTTATAGCATCCGCGTCCAGAGGACAAGAAAGTACAATGAGTACTTGTGTTGGAAGGCTTAATGATAGATGTGAATAACTTCCCTAAATTGTGGAATATATTATAATATTTAAACTTTTTTCCCAGCATCAACTTCTACAAGTGCTGGGGAAAGAATTATGGAGTCTCCGAATAGATCTGGAGAGAATGGCAAAGGTAATTGTGTACGATTTTTCTCTATAATACCATAATTTTCATCGTGATTTTTTTAGATACGCCAATTTATTGTCGGGTATGTAACATACATATTCATAGGCATTCTATTGGTAGTCACATGAAGAGTATTCGCCACAAAGCAAATACATGGTCCCCCCTTCGCAACAACATATGCGTTGTAAAAAGCGCATTTAAAAGTCGCATCATCAGCTACAAAATTAGTAGCGACAATCATCATATAAATGTAAATAGTTTTTTAGCAGAAATTAAAGAGGAAGTCTTACCTCTCATAGAAAATGAGGTGCAAAAACACATCTCTATTAAATTGAATTTCGAATTATTTAGTATGTACTATTTGGACTCGAAAGAAAATCGTGAACTGAAATCTTTTAATACTCGGAATAAAATTGTATCGATGTCTAGTGACTTAAGTCATTTATATGATGATTTTGTTACTGAAATAGATGCGAAGGCGGACCTATTTCAGGAACGGGATTCAGGTACTTTGAAAATTTGAACTTTTGTAATGCAATCTGATATATATTTTTTTTCAGGATGGGCCTTAGAAAAGATTCTATTTTTGGAAGTAAATATAAATAAATATAATCCTTTACGAGCCTCATCGTATATCCCGCTTCCTAAGCAAATACAATTGAAAAAAGCGGTTATCAACATTCAAAACGATGACGAATGCTGTTTTGGGTGGTGTTTAGGAGCATCAGTTTTTCCATCTCGAGATCATAGCAATCGTACGAGCTCCTATCCACATTTCACTACAGCATTCAATTTCGATGATGTAGAATTTCCAATGCAATTAAAAAATATTTCGAAATTTGAAGAGAAAAATAATGTGTCTATAAATGTTTATGGGCTTGATTCGATTTATAAAGACGGTAAGACATTATATGAAGTTGTGGGACCATTGCATTATACTCATCAAAAACAAAATTTTCATGTAAATCTATTACTCCTTAGCGATGATGAGGGTAATAATCACTATTGTTTAATAACAAATTTATCAAGATTGGTTTCGAGTCAGATAACTAAACACAAGAATGCGAAACATTTCTGTGATGGGTGTTTGCAATATTTTAGAAGTGAACGCGATTTACAAAGACATTGTGCGAATGATTGCAAATATGTCTATTCAGTAATTCCGAGTACCGAATCAAAAGTAAACAAAAATGGAGAGACACTTCCGGAAAACATACTAAAATTTCAAAATTTTGAGAATCGGTTAAAGTCACCTTTTGTAATTTATGCAGATTTTGAATGTTTGTTAAAACCCATTGCAAACGTGGACGTGCCCAACCTAGATCAACCGTTTACAATTAAAACATTTGAGCACGAACCTCATTCTTTCGCTTACTATATAAAATGCTCTTTCGATGACACATTGTCTAAGCTTGAATTATATCGTGGACCTAATTGTGCTAAAATTTTTATGGATCGTTTAGAAAATGATGTTAAGCGCATATATTCGAATCATTTAAAAGAAATTAAAGAGATGAAGTCGCTAACAGAAAATGAAATTAAGCAATTTAGAACAGCAGCGTCTTGCTTTATTTGTGGAAAATTATTTGAGCATATGCAAGTAAAGGTTCGTGATCATTGTCATCTTACTGGTTGCTACCGAGGAGCGGCACATGTCAGTTGCAACTTAAATTATAAACTCCCAAAATTTATACCCATTTTCTTCCATAATTTAACCGGTTATGATAGTCATTTATTCATTAAACAGCTAGCATTAAATAAAGAAAAAATCGATGTCATTGCACAAAACAAAGAAAAATATATTTCTTTCAGTAAACGCGTTTTGGTTGATGAAATTATAGACAATAGAAATAAATTACAAAAGGTGTTTCTAAAACTGCGGTTTCTAGATTCTTTTCGATTTCTTTCCTCTTCTCTGGAAACTATATCTAGAACTCTTGACGACAAACAATGTTTGGAGATTAGAAAATACTTTCCAGATGATGCCAAATTCAATGTCATGAGACAGAAGGGTATTTTTCCATATTCATACATTGATTCTTCAACAAAACTAGATGAAGTCAGTTTACCACCCATTTCAGATTTTTATGATTCTTTACGAAACGAACATTTAGACCCAGACGATTATGAGCGCGCCGTATCAGTTTGGAAATTATTCGATTGTAAAACAATTGGTGAATATTCGGATCTTTATTTAACCTCAGATGTTCTACTTCTAAATGATATTTTTGAAAACTTTAGAAACTTTTGTCTTCAACACTACAAGTTAGATCCAGCTAGGTATTTTACTGCACCCAGTCTTTTTTGGGATGCGATGTTAAAATTTACACAAGTTGAACTGGAACTACTGACTGACATAGACATGCTACATTTCTTTAAAAAGGGAATTAGAGGCGGAGTCAGCACTTGTGTAGCAAGGAAATCAGTAGCCAATAACAGATTTATTCCAAATTATAATTCAACCATTCCTACATCTTTTATTATGTACCTCGATGCTACAAACTTATATGGTCATAGTATGAGACAATATCTGCCAGAAAGAAACTTTGTTTGGCTTACGAACGAAGATATTGCTACTTTAGACCTTACAAAGGTTTCTGAATCCTCACCTGTGGGTTACGTTTTAGAAGTTGATTTGGAATATCCCGAGAATTTGCACATATATCACAACGATCTACCATTTTGTCCAGAGAATGTAACTCCCCCTGGTGGGAAATGTTCTAAGTTAATTCCAAATTTATGTAATAAGTCTAAATATATAATTCACTACGTTAATTTGAAACAATGTTTAAAGCATGGTTTAAAATTAACAGCAGTCCATCGAGTTCTAAAATTTAGCCAATCACCGTGGCTTTTGGAGTACATCGATTTAAATACAGAATTAAGAAACGCGGCTACAAATAAATTTGATAAAGATCAGTGTAAATTAGCTAATAATAGTGTATTTGGAAAAACTATGGAAAATGTGGAGAATAGGGTAGATATAAAGTTGATAAGTGAATGGGAGAAAAACGCTCAAAAAAATTGAGCTGAAAATTTAATAGCAAAACCAAACTTTAAAAATGTTAGCATATTTTCGGAAAACTTTGTCGCGATTCAAATGGAACGATTGAAAATCGTATATAATAAACCTGTTTATGTAGGATTTACAATTTTAGAACTATCAAAAACCGTAATGTATGACTTCTATTATGATTATCTTAAACCTATGTACGGTCATAATGTTTCCTTGCTGTACACAGACACTGACTCTTTTATTTTGGAAATATTTACAGAAAATTTTTATAACGATATAAAACTAAATTTGAATAAATTTGATACTTCAAATTATGTAGACATTAACGAACATGATATTCCTCGAAACCAATCCGTGGTAGGAAAAATGAAGGATGAATATTGTGGTAGCCCCATCCATAGTTTTTATGGAACTGGAACTAAGGCATATTGTGTAAATTTGGGAGACAAACTTATTAAAAAAGCAAAGGGTGTTAAGAAACATGCTATCGAAAAGCAGTTGGACCTTATTCATTACAAAAATGTTATTGATCAAAATTCAAAAATTTATTGTCAGATGTATGTTTTTAAATCCTATTTGCATGATATGTTTACAGAGCTAAGAAACAAAGTAGCACTGTCGTGTCATGACGATAAGCGTTTTGTTATACCCAATTCCAGTAAAACTTTGGCGTGGGGTCATCACTCTATTCATTATTATGAATGGTTGGCTGCAGAGTTAAATTTAATTGATTTGGAAAGACGACAACATCGTCCTATTGAAAGTGTTGAATATGTAGACAGATCTACTAGAAATTTAAATGCGCTTATCGCCGCATTAGAACAAGAAACTGTTGACGATTGTTTTGATGACGGTTTTGATACAATATTGGCTACAGAGGCAACTAATTTGGAAAATTCAGCGACATCTAATTTATTATCTACTTTGGCAAATAATTTAGAAGCCCCTTGAATATGTAGTGATTATTATCGCAGTGTACTTGTCCTTGAAATTGGAAATTTTACGTTTTAAATGTTGATATCGGTTTTCAATGTATTAAGTGGGGGAAACCAGTATAAAAGCAGACTATTTGTGGCTATCGACATTAGTGATTAATCTTTTACAATGGTGGAATTATGTGAACCTGGTGAAAGTACGGACGGTTTAAAGTTTACACACCACGTTAGAGGATCTTTAAGAAGTTTTGAGGAGAGATTGCTTACGTTTCATAATTGGAATGGGTGCTTACCAGCTACGGAATTAGCTAAGGCTGGATTCTTCTACACACAAATAGGAGATTTCTGCAGGTGTGTGTATTGTTATGTGGAAATATATAAATGGGAAAGGCATGATTGTCCCGTATGGGATCATGTAAAACATTCATCGAATTGTATGTTCGCCAAAGTTTTGCTCGACTCTATGACTCATACATTGAGGGAAGATTTACGCAGAAAAAGGATGCTTACATCAGATACACGAAAACGATATCAAGTGGATGAAATACCGAAATCGCAAATTGCAACAAGTGAGAAGTTGAACGTGTGTAAAAAATCAATTTTGTTTTCCCACATCATTGTATTTATTTTATTTGTCGAATTCTGTTTTAAATTTGTATAAATTGAACATTTTCAACAGATGCCCGACATTGTTAAGATGTCTGTCGCGATAGGTAGTTTTGTATTACTTTTTTCAGTCATTGGAAATGTTTTATATGTTCAGTATCCACCTAAAGTACATCAGGAGGCATTTGCATGTTTCGATGTAAATGATACAAAGAACGACACTTGGCCGTCCCAATATAGGCAGTTACAAATAAGTAGGATAAATGACAACTACGCCGCTTTTAAAATCGCCATTGGTAACAAGAATTTTACAAGTTTTAAGATTAGGTATTTTTATCCTAATTCGACATACTTCGATACACCTTGGACATGTATGTGGAAATGTTATGATAGAGATGTGATTGAAAATAATTGTCAATACGATGAATTTATATATTCTATAGCTATTGTTTTACTAAGCTCATTATTACTGTTAGTCACTGTTTTGTTTGCATTATATCTTTTTTTAAGGATTTTATAGTAAATATATATGTATATAAATCTAATATGTATTACTATTAAAAAGTATTGTTAATAAAAAATATTATATTGATTAAGTGTTTTATTTTATTCTGGTAGTACAAGAGAAAAAATATTGATAATGTATACAAGTAAATAATTCAACAAATAATTTACACTATGTTGTCCTTAGCTATCCAGGAGTTGTGTGTGCTATCCAATCCTAACCATTTTACGTATACTTTATTTCCTTTCTTCCTTATCACTTTCTCAACCAAGTAAACATCAGGATATTTTACTTTCTGTAACTCATATTCATAAAATCCCCTTTTATTTCCTGCTCTCGACTATCATTAATGTGATAAGTTGTAGGGTTAGTAGATTTTATTTTTATAATTTTAAATATTTCATTAGACCAGTTGGGAGTATAACCCTTGTCAAATGCTTCACGATGTTTACTAATACGAACATGATCCCCGACTATAAATTTTTTAATTTTTGGATCAACGACTTTAATGTGGCTATATACATTCTTCAATACCTGTTTTTCGTTTTTTTTACTTATATCGACAGGTTTCATACCCGTGGTATTATGTTTTGTTGTATTGTATTTATGAACTATATCTGGTAAAAGATGTAGCCACTTGTAATTACCCTGAACGCTAAACTCTTTCCACATCATATTTTTCAAGGTTCGATTGACACGTTCCACGACGTTTAATCTTATATTTTTTCATTAACTTTTTAAAGTTTCTATTATAAAATTCCTTTCCCAAATCCGTCTGCAAGTTTTTGGGAACGCTTTGTCTCTTCGAGAATACTTTACTAATGGCTTCGGTGACTTCTTTACCGCTTTTTCTTTTTATGGGGAACGCCCAAACAAATTTCGAAAAGGTGTTAATAACAATTAAGATATACTTATAACTTCGATTAACCTTTACATAAGGTCTTATTTCCACAAGATCTGCTTGGAAAAGGTCATTCAACCCTTTAATTATTACTCGTCGGCGTTTAAAATTTCTCCTGGCCGGTCTATGAAGTTCGTTTACAACTTCACGTTTTATATTAGTGTCTTTATTGGTCATCAGTAATTGTTCTGTATGAGACACTTAATAACGAACTGTGCGTATAGTTCTTACCCCTCTGGGAATAGAAAACTCTATCTTGTTTTTATATTTCAATTTCAGTCCCAATATGCTACTTTTATCATAATTTACACCGTTTACAATAATATTAACCTTATCATCAGGAAGTATACTTATACGTGTCACATTACCTGCATGGATGGGAATGAGATAGTTGAAATTTCCATTAAATAATCGATAAGTCATCTGATAATCGGTAATTCCAGTTATGGTTAATATGATATTATAATAGAAATCCCTTATTTTAGAACCTAATGCGGTTTTAGGAATTTTGTAGTAACGCTTTCTTCCAAATTTATCTATTGTCATATTTACCAGTTTCTGCGGTGGATGAATTAGAAATAGATGGAATTATATTAAGTATTGGTATTTATTCAACATTACGTGTTATAAAAAATTCTACGAATAATGGTATTTTTGTAGATTTACATTATATGTTTTAAATTGTATTAGATCATCTTGCTTTAATACAATCCCTCTTAATTCAGATTCTTCATATTTTTCATTGTGTATAAAAGTCACCGTGTCTTTAGGACGCATTACTGCATCCGTTAATAGGGCTGTTTCTAACGGAAATTTATATATTTCTATTAAATCAAATAATATGTATGTTCCGCTCACAGTTGTTGATTTTGCCGTGAATGCTAAAGGGATGTTATAAGTATATTTCATCAAATCTAGTGGTTCTGCAGCTGAGACTACATCCTCTTCTCCGTGAACATGATCGGTATACAATTTTCTCCCAAATTTGTCTATAGTCATTTTGTGCGTATGCTAAAGGTGATGCTGTAATAATGACATATTTCACATGGATGAACTGAATTTATTGAATGATGTTGGCCTCTCGAAGTTCCTCCAAAATAGATATAATTTCATTATCGTGACCTGTATGACCGGCTACTTGTGACGCCACTAATACTTTTAGTCTCTCCACTATTTCATTATAATCGTCAAAATATTTATATTCTATTGGTTTAGCATTTACTTCCAAAACCATACCTTCACCAGTTCTCTTATATAAGGATGGTTTAATTACTGTAATATACTTCTTGGCTCTAGTACCTTGTAGCTGCTCTTTAGGGTCATAATTTCGACGTAGGGAATTTGTTCTCTTTAAAATATCTACGTATTCAATTATATCATTCTTGGTATATCCAATCGGTTCTTTTTTAAACAGTAGTTCGTATAATCCTGGTGTTCCTAAATATTTCACACCTTTTACTACAATATCCGATCCATCAAAATCGACACCCGAATCTCCAATTGTAAATTTATCTGTATTTAAATCGAGATTAATACCCGTCTGAAAATCGAATTCATCATTTGTATCCCGTATCATATCCTCAACATAAGTTCGAGGTAGTGGAGAATTATATTGATCCAAATATATGGAAAACGTTTCAGAATTCAAAATATTTGTGATTTCATTTCTAGTCGCATCTACATCAATATCACTTATCTCGTCGTGCAACGTGACATTTCCATCCCTACCATCATCATCATTAGCGAATGTTTGATATACAGTTTCAGGTGACACAGTAAATTCTCCTTGTTGATTAGGTGATTTTTGTAGATGTATCTTTTTTCGACTAGTGGATGGGGTTGAAATTTCTAATTTTGGTTGATAATGTTCCTCTTTAACTATGCTAGAAACGAGCTTAGTCAAAGGCTGTATTATTGGGGAATAAACTTTCCCCAACTTTAATTCTGCCTGGGATATGTCTGATTTCAGACTTTGCAATTTTTTCCTAACAGCTTTTCTGGTTTTGATTAATTCAAGAGCTATGCGCCTATCCATAATCTAATTAGGCTACAACTGAAACATTCAGTATACAAATGAGTACTAACTATGATTTGAAGCAGTAGAGATTAATATATTATAATTTAATGAAGCAATCAAATCCCCTTCTGTAACGTCCATCCATGATATCGCTTTCCTTATCAATTACCACAAATCCATATTTATCTTTCCAACTTTGTGCGCATAATTCCAAAAATTGTTGGAATGTCATATTGTTACCTATATGCTCATCATATATATGCTTCAGATTTACATTATCTTGTTGGAAAATAACTAATAAATTCAAGTTATCTCTAATTAATTGTTTGGGGATTGATGTATATGTCTGACACAAATAAAAGCAATCAATATTCCTATGTCGTCCGAAACAAAAGTAATCTCTGATTACACTCTGACTACAGCATGCTACATCATCAAATATGATTAAATTTTCTTTAGCATCATTAGGGCTAATTATTTTCTCACCATCGTCATATTCAAAATAATCTATGTTTTTCATAGGTTTTATCACTGTTTTCAAATAATCATATTTAGGTTGTGAAAGAGTTTTTGAGTATAAATAGAGGTTCTCAAAACGTAATCCATTGGGGTGAAGCACCAAGCACACCATTACATTTGTCTTTCCACAACCCGATCTTCCAACTATCAGCCCCCTTTTACAACCACTTCCCATTAATTTACCATGTTTTTGGAATTGTTTTGTGGCTGAATTAACATCATAATTCGTTATCGGTAATGAGCAATTTTGTTTTTCAAATTTCATGTTACCGCAAACACCAACTTCTTCAATAACGTGTTCATCACTAATAGTATCAATGAATTATAGCACTTTTATACTATAAATTAAATATTTTTGAAATAATAGTCAGTACTGTTGTTACTTCTATTGGAGCAACTATAAAATGATTTACTTTAAACATAAAAACGTTATTCATGGTGAAAGAGTTCAACGAAGTGGTTCTGGAATAGTAAACACGCTCATTAATAAATTACCGTTCGAGATACATATTCCTGGCTACAACTTTTGTGGACCAGGCACTAAATTATCTAAGAGACTTGCGCGAGGTGATAAAGGTGTAAATCCTCTTGATGAAAGTTGTAAAAGGCACGACATAGCTTATTCTCAATTTAAAGATATTGATAAACGACACGAGGCTGATAAGCAATTACTGCAAGACGCGAGATTACGCATTTCAGCAGCAGACGCTAGTCTAGGTGAGAAAGCATCGGCTGTAGCTATTACTGGTATTATGAGTGCTAAAACAAAGTTCGGCATGGGTATTCGGAAAAGACGTGCGAAAAGAAGATTGAGAAGAAAAAGATATACAAAAGTTTTTGGAAGTGGTGTGAAATTTAATGTTGCCGTTAAAAGAGCTTCTAAAGGTATATCTGGTATACCAAATATATTAAAAGCAGCTTCAATAGCGCTTAAATCCATTAAAAAGAAACGCGTTCTACCACCAAGAAAGAGAATAATACCCATACCCAAAGCGGGTGGTTTTCTACCACTAATTCCACTTTTTGCAGCATTAGGAGCTCTTGGAAGTATTGGTGGGGGCGCTGCAGGCATAGCAAAAGCAGTGAATGATGCTAAAGCTGCTAAAGAAAAGTTAGAAGAAGATAAAAGACATAATAAGGCTATGGAAGATATAACCGTAGGAAAAGGTTTATTCTTAAGACCGTATAAAAAAGGTTTGGGTTTATATTTAAAACCGTATCCAAAAAACTTCCAATAAAGCTACCGCATAAACCGCTGACCAATATTAACTTGCTCAAATTTGTAAAAAAGTTGAAAATTCCATATTTTAGAGGAATATATATGCGCAATAATTTACCACCGAAACCTAATAAAATTGAATGTGGTATTATAAATCTCGATGATGAAAATGGTGAAGGGACACACTGGACCGCCTACGTTAAGCGTCATAACAATATCTCATATTTCGACAGTTATGGTAATTTAAGACCTCCTACAGAGTTAATTAAGTATTTCCAGAGCGACGGTAGCAAAATCAAAATATTTTACAATTATGATTCGCATCAAGAATTCAACACCATTATTTGTGGGCACCTATGTCTACAATTCTTATATGAACATATGTGTGCTTAGAAGTGTAGTCACTTTGTGTGTGCAATTCATAGCAATACTATGTCTGCGTCACACGTCTTTGTATTAGATGGAAATACTTCCATCCTAACTAGCAATTTTATCGAACCAATTTTTCTAAACAATAATTTGGAATACGTTATGGGTTTAACAAGTTTTGAAACATTTAACAGTATTCCTAATATAGATGAATCAAACAATAAATTTCATTATGATAATCAAGAGATAATGATTCCTGTAGGTTCTTATGAAATTAGTGACATGCAAAATTTATTACAATCGAAACTCCAAGAAATAGGTGATGCTATTTTGATGTTGAAAGCTAACAATAATACCTTACAAACTCATATTAAGTGTAATAAAAAGATCGATTTCACAAAAGAAAATTCAATTGGACCATTATTAGGTTTCGATAGAAAAATACTTTCAGCCAATATAACACACATATCTGATCATCCTGTAAATATTTTAAAAATAAATACATTGTGCATCGAATGCAACATTATCAAGGGATCCTACAAAAATGGTGAACCAGGTCATATTATTCATCATTTTTTTTCCGAAAGTACCTCCAGGATTTAAAATAATAGAGGTTCCTGAAAATGTGATTTATTTACCAATAAATGTAAACACGATAACCAATATAACAGTTAAAATACTAGATCAATCCGGTAATCTCGTCAATTTTAGAGGAGAGACCGTCACGATAGGACTCCATCTTAAACAATTACAATAATCAATTATGGTCATCAAGTACAGCTCTCGAAAGAACTTCAATATTCACAATTTCTACAAACCCTATAATAGAATCAGTCAACATGTACGGACATTTAGTAGTCGCCCAACCGCTAACAAATTAACACCAGAGAACGTCTTGTTTCTAAAATCATTGCAGCTCAAAGTTTTAGTTTGAAATGAGTATTCTAGATGTAACGGAAAAAGTTGTAGTGGATAATTCCATCCAATACTCTGAATATCATACTCATCAACCTTATGCATCAACAAGCTATGATAAAAATGATGAAATACGAATTTCAATACCCCAACAGGACAACTACCCCCTACCATGTAACAGCTATATCTACATTGAAGGAAAAATTAAAGGGTTGCAAAAGGATCAAACGACACCTTCAAACACCTTCAAAGTTATTAATAACTTTCTTGCATACCTTTTCAGTGAAATTAGATTCGAGCTTAATGGTGTAGTGGTCGACTCTGTAAGAAATGTTGGTTTAACTTCCACTATGAAGAACTATTTATCATATAATAAAAATGAAAGCAATAAATTATTAAATGCTGGATGGAATCCTCTAGAAAGTGGAATTACAAGCCACGGGAAATTTCAACGCTTGCATACCACTTAAAGTTTTATTAGGTTTCGCGGAGGATTTCAAAAAAATTATTTTAAATATTAAACAAGAATTAGTGCTAATAAGAAGTAATAATGATCTCGACTCAATAATAAATACTCAGACAGATGAGACGGTAGATATTCAAATTAATCGAATTTCGTGGAGGGTTCCTCATATATCAGTAGGAATAGCTCAACAATTGAGACTAACCAAATATTTAGATAAAAACATAGAAATACCTATTGCATTCAGAAGTTGGGAACTTTATGAATATCCAGTTTTACCACAGACAAATCGTCATACATGGGCTGTAAAAACTTCTACACAACTTGAAACACCCAGATATATTATAGTAGGATTTCAACAGAATAGAAAAAATAAACTGGATTCTGACATGAGTAAGTTTGATCATAGCTACCTTACTAACATAAAAGTATTTTTAAATTCAGAAAGATATCCTTATGACAACTTGAATTTGGATTTTACTAATGGACGTTTTGCTACTGCATATGAAATGTTTTCCGATTTCCAAAAATCCTATTATGGCAAAGAATGTGAACCAATATTTACGCCTAAGAAATTTAAAAATATTGCTCCATTATTTGTCATAAACTGTTCAAATCAAAAAGAAACTTTACAATCCAGTTCTGTGGAAATAAGAATTGAATTTGAAACCGGTTCTAACATCGCAGCTGACACATCAGCATACTGTTTAATAATACACGATCGAATGTTTACCTACAACCCTCTCACAAAAGCAGTCAGACAGTTATAGACTATTGAACTATCAACATCATGATATGGCAAACGAAGAATTTAATCTGAGACTTAAACATCATCTACAGGAACTTTTGCTACTTAAAAGGCAAATTAATTTATATATTAATAAGTTGCTAATTATTAAGAAGTTAACTACCTTAAGTTTGACTGATTGAAGATGAAACTTGTATTAGATGTTCAAGGATTTAAAACCGGAGACCAAGTTTTTGTACCTAAAGAACTTGCAGCATACGATGGTCAACATTTTACGCATTATATTTTTAAACCTCCTTTTTCCTTCACATTGTTGGACAAGAAGTTTCAAAATCAAGCCAACTGGTTAATGAATCATCATCATTGCATAGATTGGAACGAAGGTTTCACATCCACTTTCCAATTCAAAAACATTATTGGAAGATTATCACAAACAGCTGACTATATTTATGTGAAAGGCCTGGAAAAAGCTAATTTTATAAAAACTTTCATCAACAAGCCAGTGATAGAACTTGATGAACAACCGGCTTTGAAAGCTGCCGAAGCAAAATGCTTTTATCATTTAAATCCTATATGTATTTGCTCACTTTCAAATGTTTACCAAATGTATAATGATTTTGTAATGCAATAATTAATTTTTTCTTTCAATAAAACAACAATTAATTATACATATTTATTATACACCATAGTATATTATGACAATAGTAAAATAATAAATTATATGCATTAATTTAAACATCGGAAAACCTTTCATTATAAATACGACATCTGTGATCAGGACATAAAATATTTTCTAACTGTGACTCGACACTTTTAATTCGCCTCATGAAGTGCCACTTATTTGATAATACTGCTTGCCAATCCGATTTTCTTGCTTTCCTGGAAGCATAGTCGTAGACCACTAGATAATGGGTGGTATTTTTCCTTTCATTAAATCTAACCTGGGACATCATATCCAATTACGTTTTCTTTAATGTCTTCTGGTAAGAAACGATATAAACTACAAAATTTTTTCTTTAAACCAATCTTTATCATTTCTTCACCAAACCAACGCAAGGAAATTTTTCCCTTGAGGTAAGCGTCGCACAAATCAGCTCCTCTATCATATAGCAATTTATCTGTTTCGGCTCCTACATAATAAGAATGTGGTCTGTATTGTTGTTCATATATTATATTCCGCAGAATATCATCTAATTGACATTTGAGTCGCTCCACTGCACTTTTTAAATCCACCGCCTTTGGATAATGTTCCTCGCTGTACAGCAACCACATTCTTAATAACACTAAAGTATACCACGAGAAACGTCTATATTTATAATGTCCATCCACACACAAACATTTATTTCAAGGTTATATTTTCCTTCCGACCAACCTAACACTTCTGTATTATCGCTTGACGTTCACAAAATCATACATCACAATATCCCTATGATACTGCAACATTTCTAAGGTAGAAGTTACATTTTCATGGAACACTGGATTGTTTTCATGGGATTTCTTGTAATATGAATTTTGCTCATTTGTCACTTCATTAAACAAGTTTGTAAACATTTCTCCATCCATCCTTGAAACTCGCATTAACATTCCTGAGTAAAAATGTTGAAAATTCTGGGACTTTAGAACCTTCATCCTGTATTTAACTATATCCATCAGCTCACCCAGGTTGCATAACGTATCGAGCGCAAAATATATTTCTTCATTGCTCTTGTAGCCACTAATTCTGATTATTTTCTTTCCATTTATAACCTCGAAATTTATAGACCAATACGGTGTTATGATGGGATCCCAAAATGAGCTAGTGTAAAAGTAATAATAATTTTAACCATGCGATTTCGCTAAATATAACCGTCTGACCTTTATTTCCATGCAGTTTGATTGCTGGTTCGTAGTTGTATCTCGCTGCTAATCCAATAGATAACCATTTACTTTTTGATTTATTTAATGGATAATTTTTCTCATTGATCATTATTTGACATTTCAATTCTTTGTATTGATCACCGTTCACAGTTTGTTGTTCATTATTAGATGGTGGTTGCTCACATTTCTGTATCTCTCCATAATCAAGCTGCGGACTATAACTCGGTAGTTGGTCAAAATTTTGTTTGTCACCACATTCTAATTCACTAACTATATCACATAGATTAAACTTTGGTTTATACATTTTCTTGCTTTGATAATTTGCTACTGATATTTCGTGACAACAATCATATATTTATAATAAATTTCAAGGTTACAGTTCTTGAATACCCCTTCCACTGCTCCGCATGAAAACTGTATCGTATGGATATTCTGTTGATGTATATGATTTTATTGGCAATGTCATAAACGTAGGCAATTCCGATCTTTCCAATACTTCAGCTAAAATATCTCTAGCATCGTAATCTGTTGATAATTCAATATTCTGACCACAGCTCATCATCTCTTTTAATTTTTCAGTCAACAACTGTCTAGCACAACTCTTTTTGTTGTTATATTCTGAATTTCCATTTCGTACAACATCAAACATCATACACAAATGGAGTGCGTCTCTATTAACTGAACCCACTTTAAGCACATTATCTGTAGCCACAGTATTACTACGAAACCAAAAATTTATAATTTTTTCAATAGCAGTTTTTATGTTTTGTGTCACTTCGTTTTTATTACTCACTTCATCTATACTATCCATAACTTTAATTTCTCAACAAACTCAACTAATGTACTGACAATTTTCAGTTCTCTTTATACGTATCACAATCTCTCAAGGTTATAGTTCGTTCAAGGTCGGGATATAATCAAGGTTAAGGCTACCACTCAAGGTTAGGAGTGGGGGGGGGTGGAGGTCCCTCAAGGTTAGGAGTGGGGGGTGGAGGTCCAGAAACCCCTATTATTCACTACTCACTTCTTTGCCGCTTAAAAGTTCCACCGTGATGTTGAAAAACCAGCATTGTTTCGTAATATTGTATATAGTTTGTGCTTTACTATCACAACACCTCCTGATATTTGAAGAATATATTGACGTATGTTAAAAATAATGATCATTCCATCAAGTCCTCCCCATATGTTTGTTTGCATTATAGTTTGTGTTGTGACCACTAAAAATAGTTTTAAATTGGGAATTACTGTTTAATACATACATATAACTTATGTACATAAAACAAAATATATTTTATGTTAACAACAAAAAAACTAATAAATTATTTATGAATTTTGGAACAATTATTTTATTCCTTACCACATAAAAATATATTTTATATGAAGAATTTATTTATTTCTCTCTATGACACAGTCTATAAATTCAAAACATTGTATTTTACTTGTGAATGCCATCTCTGGCATAACCCACTGAGTGCCGGTGTCACCTTATTATCAGACCCTCTAATAATAACACAAATCTGACTATTTTAGTAAATAAATATATTTTATTTTTTATAATATAACCACACACACATAAAACATAATAAAGATTATAATTAAATTGTGTAAAATTCGTACACAACTTGATATATAAATAACTTTTCTCTATTGTAGTTTATACACATACCTCAATAAATAAAATAAGTATTTTGTGCTTATATAGGTAACCTAATTCTAACAACTATCTATTAATTTGGCTTTTGTTTATTATTGAACGCTTCTTTTAATATTTCCAAAGCTTTATTTCTCTGTTCCATGTTTTCCCTATGCCTTCGTTCTCGATTTTCTTCTTTGTCTTTAAAATCCTTCCTCAGTTTCACCAGTTCGTTTTCCAGTACTGTTACTGTTGTTTTTTTCTTTTTCTTAGGTTCCGATTTATTGTTGTTTTCTTTGTTGGTATCTCTATCTACTTCTTCATCTTCATTATGAGGTAAATTATCAGAACCTCCCATTGATGATGCTGTTGCGAATGGGACAACATTGTGGTCCCTTCCAAAAATAGCATCCATTTTATCAAAGTACTCAAATATTATTCTTTTGTCGCCCGTTTTTTTTGCAGACATGTTATCTTTTTTCTGAATATACCTTGCTTTTAGGTATCTCATTTTATTACGGCATTGTTCTGCGGTATGTGTTTTCATATCGTTACCAATTTTTTGCCACACTCTCTCATTTCTGACCGATGTTGATTTAAATAAATTCATATATTTTTTATATATGTCTAACAGTTTTAATATGTCATTGCGAGTCCAGCAAGTTCTTACGCTATCCTGAGAGATGTCCATAGAAGATTCATTTTGAATTTCTGAGAATGTGCCATTATCCTAAAAAGGAAATTAGATTTGCTTCAGCTTAGTACAAATATTTAACAGTTAGGATTCACGATAATTAAATAAACTTACAACATACCTCACTCTCGTACTCTGTGCTGGTACCTGCCTCTAAAGGGTCATGAATATTAGATTCCGTTATTCCTGTATGTTCCTACAACAAAATTGAACAAGCAATTGATTTTTTTTATCTTACAATGTTTTCTATTGAAATTTATTTTAAACATGACAAATGTAAAACTGGTGATAAATGGTAATAGAGTGCTTCAAAGATAACTATCATTTGATTGCTAGTACTAAGTACCTTAAATCTATTACCACATATAGGTTTTATAGTAATTGTGCGTCTTGCTTACAGTATTAATAATTGCACTGACAATTTCTTTGGTTTTTAGAAATAGGTATCCAAAACATACGATGCCTTATTTTCCTTATGTAATTTTATCCTCATTTTTTATTTACAATTTTTATAGCTATATTACATTTGAAAACCTACCCCATCTGTTAGAAAAAAATAGAAAAACAATGTATATTAAGTTTTTCTATCGCAACATAGGTAACTAAAATTATTTCTGCTTATTAAACTATGTTGCCAAGTACACATACCGTCTGTGGGCTCGAGGGGTAAGATCTGTTTTTAACACACACCTCCCACCTTTAGCGTTGAATTAAATAATAAGAATGTTGTTCAGTGTTATATTAGTCCCTTAAGTTGTGGGTACAAACAAGATTATTACATTAAAATACAGAAATGAATAATTGCACATAAAAATAACTGTCTTTGATGCTGTCTAGTGTCTACTCAATGTCTAACTGTCTCACTGTCCTACGCGCGTTAGCTACCCTTAAGATCCGCACTACTTTTCACTAACATTTCTCCACATGCCAGGATGACAACACGATGTATAAAATATGGAACAGGGGCGTAGTACCCGACATGCCGCCGCCCTTGAAAGGTTCTCCTTTCAAAGAAAGAAATTAATCTTGAGTATCCACTGGTAGAATACAAAACTTGGTGATCGACCTCTTGAAACCCGTCTGCGGTTCGGATAAGGGCAACTCTAATAAGTCCATCTTCTCCAGGGAAAAGTTTAATCACTCGACCTATCCTCCAGCACATTGATGCAGTATTTTCCTCTTTTAATACGACGAGGACCCCAACTTTCAGATTGTTATTAGATTCAGTTCTCCATCGTGATCTTTCTTGTAAAGAATGAAGATAATCATGTGACCATTTGGCCCAAAACTGATACATTAAAAATTTCAAATGTCTGTATCGCGACACATAAGTATGGCTAGCATCTGAGGACGGTAATTCTGGGAAAGCTAGTAACGATCGTCCTATTAAAAAGTGTCCGGGTGTCAAGACTTCTAAATCTTCTGAACTGCCCGTGAGGGGAGTTAAGGGTCTGGAATTCAGTATAGACTCTACTTGAACCAATAGGGTGTAGAAGTCTTCATACGTTAGATAAACATTAGTTAAAATTCGCCTTAGATGATGTTTCATCAATCGAATGGCCGATTCCCATAACCCGCCGTGATGTGGCGAACGCGCAGGTATGAAATGCCATTTTATCTTATTTTCGAGGAGATAATTTTGAAATTTTGGATCCTGAACCAGATTTATTACCTCTGAGAGCCGACAAAGTTCTTTGCGTTATCCGAATGTACCTCCGAACAAAGACCTCTTCTTGCAATAAAACGCTTAAACATATTTAGAAAACCATTTGTAGAAAGCTCGCTAACAAGTTCCAAGTGTACGGCCTTCGTAGAGAAACATACAAAGACGCATACGTAACCCTTGATATATTTTCTATTACGCAACTTGCTATCTTTGATCATATATGGCCCAGCGTAATCTACGCCACAGATAGAAAACTGTGGGGACGGTGTAACCCTCTGTTTAGGCAAATGTGCCATTTTTTGTGTCTTATCTGGGGGTTTGGCGCGAAAACAAATAACACATTTCCTTAGAACACTTCGAACGACCTGTCTACCGTGTAAAGGCCAATAACGTGTGCGGATGTTCGGTAGAACAGTCTGTGGACCGGCGTGTAAATTTTTTAGATGCTCGTGTCTTACAACCAGAGTTGTGAAATGATGTTTAGCGGGAATAATTATGGGATGTTTGTGATCATGATCTAACTGGGAATTCTTCAGGCGTCCCCCTACGCGAATAATTGCTACCTTTTGCCACACTCCTCGATTTTTTCAGACTAGCAAGTTCGTGAGGAAAGGCTTGAGTCTGAATCATTATAATAATTATTAGCTGACTATAATTTAACTCTTCTAAATTTAGTGAACCTGAAATGCGAGATTCAGGTTTGTTCATCATATTTCTTATGAACCTTAGTATGTAAGCAACCACTCGAAATAACCGAGTTAAAGTTGAGAAGCGACAAATCGTATCGTCTTCCATAATAGTACAAGTTAGCGTTGCTATTTCTGATTGATTCGATTTTAGTTCGGGAATATCAATATTGTTTACTTCCATAGCACGACTTGGCCAAAATTGGTGCTCTTGGAAGAGCCAGGAAGGACCATTGAACCATAATGTTGAATTTCGTCAGGATTTAGGCCACGAGATATTAAATCCGCGGGATTAGTTTTAGTAGGAACATGTCTCCAATTTGTAGGTTTAGAATATTTTTGAATTTGAGAAACTCTATTAGACACGAATGTTTTTAACCTGCTAGGTTCTGTAGCAATCCACGCTAAGACATTAGTGGAATCACACCAGAAATAAATATCGTCAATTTTTATCTTAAGCGCTTCGAGTACAGTTTGACATAATGTTGTAGATAGCAAGGCGCCGCATAACTCAAGACGCGGCAGGGTTTCGGTTTTTAATGGGGCTACGCGGGATTTCGCGCATATAAGTCTTACTAGAACATGACCCTGCTTATCGATGGATCACAAATAGAGACTTGTGCCAAACGCTGATTGGCTGGCATCTCTGAAACAATGAATTTCGATTCTAACAGCATTTTCGCATAAAATTTGACGTGGAATTTTTACATCATTGAGCGAATCAATTTTGTGGAAAAATCTTAACCAGTTATTGTATAAATCTTCCGGTATGGGATCATCCCAATCTAGCTTTAGAAGCCATAACCTTTGCAGAAATATCTTGGCAGTTATAATAACAGGGCCAATAAGCCCAAGCGGATCGAATATTTGAGTAATAATAGAAAGAATAATTCGTTTTGTCACGATTTCATGTGTATTTGGATTTGTTCGGTACTGAAATGTATCTTCTGATGGATGCCAAAAAATTCCCAAGGTCTTAGAATTATTACTGTCCTTAACAGTGTACTGAGTGTCTTGTTCGATATTTTGTGATTGTTCGCTACCTAAAAGCTTCTCCAAAATTTGTTTGCTATTTGAGGACCACTGTCTTAGATTAAACCCAGCTGAAAATAGAGCTAACTTCCTTTGCCGACGCCAGGGCCGACTGGACGTCCTTTGCACCATCTAACCAATCGTCCATGTAGAAATTGTTAGCTATAGACTTCGACGCATTTGGAAACGTGGTAGCATTATCAAGCGCTAATTGTTTGAGACACCTAGTAGCTAAGAATGACGCTGGGGAAGTACCGTAAGTGACAGTGTTTAGCTTGTAATGAATAAGCGGTTCGGTAGGATTAGAACGCCTAACAATTCGCTGATATTCACGATCTTCATCGTAAACCTGAATGCACCTATACATTTTTGCTATGTCTGCAGTAAGAACTATAGAGTGACATCGAAAACGTAGCAAAATATTAAAAATTGGATCCTGTATACAAGGTCCTACCTTTAAAACATCGTTTAAAAGGATAAATTGGATGTTGACCTTGCACTGGCATCAAAAACGACACGTAATTTCGTTGTTAGAGAAGAATCTTTTAGCACACAATGGTGTGGAAGGTAGCAATTGGTAGTGTTTATTTGCTCGGTCTCATTAATAGGAGACATGTGACCTAGTTTGATATAATCGTCCATGAATTGACAATTTTTTCTTGAATTTCAAAATTTTTAGCTAGTTTGCATTCTAAAGTCTGAAAACGCCTAATTGCCATTAGTCGTGTTCCCCCTAGTTGTTCATAATTATCTCGAAATGGTAATTTCACCAAAAACTCGCCCGAATCTTGACGCTTGAAAGTATTTTGAAAGTGTAATTCGCATTCTTGCTCTTCCTTAGAAAATATCGTTTGTTTAGTGGGGCACTCTTCGATGCTCCAAAATAACTCTAACTGTTTCTCTATACCCATATTTTGTGCTATATTGCACCAAGATTTTTGTTTATTTTTCTGCCAATTGTTAATTTGCAATGGACCGGAAATGACCCATCCTAATTTCGTATGTTGTATAATAGGTTTATTTAAACCAAATTTCCACTGATCTTTCAGTAGTAAGTGATAGAAAATGTTAGCACCTAATAGCATTTGAATTTCTGAAGCTTGATTAAAGTTTGGGTCTGCCAAAGTTATGTCTTGGGGAATTTGCAACATAGCGGTATCAAACGTTATTTGAGGTATATTTTCTGTGATCCTATCTATTACCAAGAATTGTAAATGAAATTCATTATCATAAACACTAGATTTTATTTTTGTCTTTACTACTTCTGAAATATTGGTAACTGCTAGGTTAATACCAACGACAGGCATATTTATTTTGTTTGTATTTAATTGTAATTTATTTAGCAAATCTTTGTTTAGGAAATTACTTTGTGAGCCCGAATCGAGCAACGCTCTGCACAATATGGGTTGATTATTTCTATCATAAACGTACACCATGGCAGTTGACAGAATGGTAAAAGTACCATTAAAACAATGTGTAACTGTAGAAGATCCCGGACCTTCTAAATTTCTCGTTTGATTCGAGTCATTTCGATTCGTTTGATTTAATGAATTCACAGAGTGAAATTTCGTAACAACTTGCAGGTTAACATCATTAACTTGCAAATTACAGTTAGAATTTAGATTAGGATTGACCTTTAGATTAGAATTAGAATTTTCTTGGAAATTATCATCTTTTGTTGGATTGTGTGAATTAGAATTGTTTCTATTTTCTTGCGTAGTAAAATGTAGAAGCGAAGTGTTTTTTCTTACAATGACGACATGAGCCGTATTGACATTCGTTAGAAGAATGGCTTCCACGTAAACAGTTAGTACAAAGTTTTAATTTTCGAATTTGTGACAGTCTAGAAGGTATTGATAATTTTAAAAAATCCTTGCAATAATACACTGAGTGCTGACCTTTGCAAAAACTACATGCCGGCTTATTTGTTGCGACATGAGCGTGCGTTTTTATGTTAGATGATTTGTCATTTGGCCTTGAACTAGATGTACTTCCTCTACTATCAATTGCTGACAGCAAGTTGCAACGATCTTTAAGAAATTGAATAAATTCTTGGATACTAGGAGACACTTTGTCTTTACTTTTAATCTCCCATTCCCTTTTGCTGGAAATATCTAATTTAGAAAACAACAAATATATTAAAATTGTGCTCCATTCATCCACGGGTTCTTCCAAATTTTGTAACGCCATGAAATGTTTGTTGAAATCGTCTAAAAATATTCTTAGTGAATTATATGAATCCTTGATAACGTTAGGAAGTTCAAAGATATGTTTGATATGACTTTTAATAATTAGCTTTTTGTTTTCGAAACGTTCATTCAGTATATTGTACGCAATTATATAGTTCGCATCGTTTATAACCAAGGAATCTATCGCTTGTGCCGCAGGGCCTTCTAAATGTGTTTTTAGATAGTAGATAGAAACTAGTATATTTATCAAAAGAACCGTCAAATTTAGGAATGCTTATCGGTGGCAATTTTAAGGAGTTTTTTATGACTGGTACACTTGGACTTGGAACCACGAGCGGAGCTACCGAAACTTGTGAAGTAGCATTTGTATTGTTTTGTTGTTCATGTTGATACATGATTTGATTTGCTTTAGCTAAAATATCAAAATACTTGTCTTCGAATTCAATTCGTTCATTTATTTGAGCGTCAGTGCTCTCAATTATTTCTATTTCATCTTGTACGGAGTTAAATTCGTCCAACAACAACTTTGCTTTGTCTAAACGGGGAGATATTTCCCAAATTTTACTTTGATTTTCGGGTTTATTAATATAGGTAATGAATCTGGTTAACTGTGATTTAGTGATACCTCTTCCGGGTTATTAGTGTTTTTAAATTGTCTTCTGGATTCATTTTTTATATTAGTACTTAGATACACAAATGACAATTAATGCCTATTAGTAAATTTAGATATAATTTTGTAAATTATAATTTCGTTAGAATTTAAATGTTAACCGAACGCCACTGTCATCAGCGATGTGAACGAAACGACCGTTAGATTTACTTGGTTTGGCGGGTTTGTAGCCCGCGATGATGCAATCGAGATGATGCAACTTTGTACCCTTTTACTTCGTAATTTCGTATTGTACTGACAACTTAAATTTCGAATTAAATTTGTAAATAATCAAGTAGAGCCTATTTATAGAGAGTGATTTGAAAGTGAATATTTAGGAACGGACTCACGGGTTTTCCTCGTGTCTTCTGCTACTTGTTGGAACTTGAAAGTTACTTGACTTGACACCACACTGCATGCACAACACTTTTGTCTTTAGTTAGTTTAGTCCTCGTATTTGCACTTAGTTTTTAATTTGTAAACTTTGCCTCCATCCGGTAAGAAGAACCAACATGTGGGATCGAGGGGTTAAGATCTGTTTTTAACACACACTTCCCACCTTTAGCGTTGAATAAAATAATAAGAATGTTGTTCAGTGTTATATTAGTCCCTTAAGTTGTGGGTACAAACAAGATTGTTACATTAAAATACAGAAATGAATAATTGCACATAAAAACAACTATCTTTGATGCTGTCTAGTGTCTAACTCAATGTCTAACTAGGTCCTTTCCTTTGCAGGCGAGGTGTAGCACTGAACTACACTGAATTACACAAAGTCGTTCCTTTGCAAGGACATGGTGCTACATGCACTACACTTTAGTATTCCTTTGCTCAGTGTAAAATCCACTGACCAACACTGGTGTAGTTTATCTCCACCTCGTCGAAGGCAGGTGTGAAATGCACTGGACATGCGCAATAGAAATATTTGAATCATAGGTTAGTTTCTGGATTTTTAGATGATCTGTTTTTTGTGTATTGATGTGAGGAAATGGAAGAAATACAGTTTAAAATTGGTGGAAAAATTATCAGGTTGGAAGATAACGCAGAAATAATTAATCTTCTAAGAAATGGTAACTATAAAAATGCTGTATTGGAATGTATTATTTACCTAAAGTAACACTTTTCTTAGATGATCAATTCACTGTGGAATTCTTCCAGAAAGCTTTTGCGGAAAACAGGTTAGAGAAATTTGGAATAAAATCGCATTCCCAAAATATGGAAATAATTCGTATAAATGAGACTGAGGAAAGTCCAAATGCAAGCGACAGCGAGATCGAGATGATGTTTGAAAGTGCTGAAACTGTTGCATCTGATACTAGTATGTATAGGTATACCTACCTAATCTAAACGTTAATGTGTTCAACTGTTTTCTTTTGCAGAAAACACAGAGGAAGATGATAGCATCAAATCAAAAAAAATATGGACTTCTCAAGCCACTAAACTATTATTATCTGTATACCAGGAAAATATTTGTAAAGTAGGGAAAAGCACAAAACTAAAGAATAAAAAAGCTTTATGGAAAGTTATACGTGATGAAATGATGGAAAAAGGATACGATTTTACACCAACCCAAATTCAGAACCGATATAAAACCTTGGATAGAGGTTACAAAGAAAAAACAATCAATAACAAGAAAACAGGACGAAATAGAGCAAGCTGTGAATTTGAATGGTAAGGATGACTTCATTTTTTTATTTAATTTGTTGCAGCATTATTTTTTTTAGTGAATTATCAGAGATTAACCAAAATAATAGAGCTGTTTTTCCTGATTTTCTGCTGGATTCAGACACTAGTGGCAAAAATCGTGACGAAATTAAGAAAAATGCAGACACTGCATATAATACCGACTCTGATAATAGTGGCAATACACAAGTAACAGCACCTCAAAATCAACAGTTGGAGAGTGGCAATCAAGGTAAAAGAATAAACAAATCTCGAACAATTTTAGAAGAAATTAAACAATTAAGAGAAATACGACAAAATGAAATACATTTAAAGGAAGAGCGAGAAGAACAAAGAGTACAATTTAGAAATAACATGTTACAAATAGAAAAAGCCAAGTTAGAGGCGTATAAAGAAAGAAACCGAATACTCCAGCAATACTGCCAACTTTTCATAAAGATTCAAACTAAAACAATAAAGTAGATTATTAAATATTCCTTTTTTTTTGGTATCAGATCTTATATATAATACTGCTGCATTTTTACAAACCCATTTATATTTATTTGTTATGTATTTTGTTTTTGTTTCCACTGTTGTTTTTTAGGTGCTGCATATTTACAAATCATTTATTTATTTAGTAATGTTAACTTGTGTATGTCTATAAATTTTTTTTTCTCATTGCAAATTCCTTGGAGATGCAACGTAACATCTCCTTTTCGATCAATATAATCGTCCTTTGCATTTTTTGGAGGATTAATCCGAATGTGAGTTCCATCGACAGACCCTAAAAAAGTTTAACATTTTAAAAACTAAGAATAAGTTAAATGTAACAGTAATATTGTTAATTACCAACAACTCCTGGAAATTTATATTTATTGAAATAATAGGTGGCAGTTTCCTTCCTTTCATTTGCATTGGGCCATTTTATAAACTCATTGGACAGACCGCTGAGAAAAAAAGTGACCCTCCGTATCATCCTATGGACACTTGAAACAGAAATATCGAAGCGATCTGACAAGTCCGTAAATGAGCTTCCTTCATGGCCAGCAAACCATAAAAATAGGAGCAGATGAAATTTACCACTGGCAGCTCTTTTATTTTTCAATAGGCTTTTATAAGATTTACTGCTTTCATACCTGTTTAACAAAATTGTAAATAGTTCCCGGTTTATTCTGTAATGTTTAATAAATTCTTGGTTTGTATAATTTGGAACTATTAGTTCCACATATTGTTTTATTGAATTTCTTTTTTGTTTTTCTAATAAACAGCTAATTATTTCTAATTCATCCCCGTTGTCACTAGATGCACTACTAGAACTCAAGGCGTAGGTTTCATTCTCCAAATCGTCTTGAAAAATTTCATCTATTTCGCTTATTCTCTCCATGGTTTACTGTTTATTAAATACAAATAAAACATAACCTATAATTTACATAAACACTTTTCCAATCCTTTGCTTTTATTACACTCAATTACACCGAATTTTCAGCTGACTTTGGGTGTAGTGTAAAATCCACTACACTCAAAAGCAAAAGAAATAACCTACTGTCTCACTGTCCTACGCGCGTTAGCTACCCTTAAGATCCGCACTACTTTTCACTAACAATTCTCCACATGCCAGGATGACAACATGATGTATAAAATATGGAACAGGCAGAGACAACCCTGAGACGCGCAACTACGTGCTAAAATTTTATCCGCAGTACTGAATTGGTTGATTGGAATAATGAAGGTAGAAATAGATGGCGCAGATAGCAAACCCCCTGCTAACCGCGAAAATTTAAATTCTATTTTATGGGTATTTATTAATATTAGCAAACTATTTGCGTTTTGTTGTGCAATATAAAAACATATTTTTTAAAACATACGTTTTAAAAATATTATGTTTTTGTATTGCACAACAACACACAAATAAGCAGTAACAATTTAGTTATACCAAATTAAAAAGTCAAATTGTTTTTTTAATATTTATTTATTTATTTATCATTTATTTCCACATTAAATTTTCCTTGATGTCCATTTCATCAAACAGTAACACACACAATTTATCTTGTTCATTTTTTAAACAGTTGCTGATATGCTTAAATAAGTGATAATTGATGCCAATATGGAGTGGCACCTTTTCCAATAGTGAAAGTAGTGTTCGTTTTGAAGGCATAGCAACGATTTTTGACAACAGCCTGTAGCACTTTGGACTCCTTTTTAGAAGAGCCAAAGCTACAACCTTTTCTTCAATAGTCCATCTCCTATCTTTTGGGTTACGCTTTCACAGCGTAATTGAGAAATTATGAAGTCAGCTGTGGTGTTCGACACCCCCCTAAATATATCTCTGAGTACTGATGAGTCACTCAAATCCGATAGGGATTTGCTATCGTGAGCTTTCTGTTTGCACATGAGTTTTAATTTCCGTATGTGGTCCTCTTTACGACAAACCAAGTTTATAAGTTTCAGTTTCCTTGGAGTAGCGGTTGATTTTGACAGATTGTCAATGTCTCTAAATACTGATCGTTTTCGAATTGGAGTAGAAGTATGTTCGGATACAGGAGTGCTGACAATGTCCCCCAAAACTGTAGTAGGAAATTCCTCCAACGCGTGAGGCTCAATCTTTGAAATTGAGGCTATACCTGAAGTAAAATGAAATGGATATGAGCAATTATATTCATCAGATTAAATGTAATTTTTTTTGATTCTGATAAAATTAATCAGTAACACTAACTCGTAGTAAGTGTGCAAGATAATTCTACTATAAGCTAATTAGTGGCAACTAGAACAAGGCTAGAAAACTGAGGGTCCTTCACCAGAGACATTTCATAAAACACTTATTTACCTTCTCCGAGACCTTCTTGCACTTGGCATGTTGACGGAGTGCATGGGAAAAGTGTGGGGACTGCATTGCGGCTCAATCTGCGACTAATTAGGTCTACATAACTTTCGTCAGTAAAATGACGGGAGCATATCCCATAATTTCGGCAAGATTCACCAGTATAGCACATACCCATACTTTCTTGCCACATTTTTGACCTATAAAATAAATAATTGTGCTGTTAGAAGTACTGATAATTAGTAAACATCTTAACTTACCTTTCCAACTGAGACGGAAAATAATGAAATTTCGCCACCTCGTCCTCCGAGAAACCATACCACAAACATAACACAATCCAATCCGTGGCACTGAGGCCATCTCAAAACAGAAAATAACCTACAAGTAATTGTATATAAATTATGAGGAACTGAATAGGTAAAAGATATAGTTAACACTTTTTTATTATAGCTTAATCTTTGAAATTGAATTACAAACATTATGTAAAACGGATAAAATTATTTACAATATTATAACTTACCAGTTACCAAAAAATGATAAGCTTTAAACACAAAATAGTCTTTAACTTACACACAAATGTTTATAAAACACTATTACAATGAAATTACTGAAAATCAGGGCACAAAATTAGCACTAAGACCGTAAAACGACTTCCGAAATTGAGTTATCTCTGACAAGACATAAACAAAACTTTGAATTTTTGACGACAGCATTGACAACTGACAGACACTTGATAGCGCCCCGAAATAGGTGTAAGTGCTGCCATCTTCCTTACCTTACATATTGTGCAAGTAAAATAGCTCCATCCAGTATTTTATGTATTCAACAGAGATAGGGAATAAATGTTAATTTCGGACAAAATTTCCTATGAAGTTGCGTGTCTCAGGGTTGTCTCTGGAACAGGGGCGTAGTACCCGACACCGTCTGTAAAGGATTATTATGACACATGTAATCTTGCATACGTGATGGGGTATTTATATGGATTCAAAGGTTGTCTGAATAACCTAGGACATGTCCCTTCATTATTTTTCCAAAATACCGAAATAAAAAGGCAATGTACGTATTAAATACTTTGGTATATACCCAATAGGTATTGGTTTTGTTTACTTACTTCACTATTATAATTATTTAACATAACTTCAATCCCAAAGATTTTTTTTACTACTTCTGCGTCAGCATACTGTATCGAGTTGTCTAAAAAAGTATTTAATTATAGGTACCTATTTAGCAAATATTACACTAAAATTATAATTTAAGGCATATGTGAAGATACCTGATATTCGAGACAATAATATTTGTCCTTTTTCATTAAATATGATATGACCATTTTCGTCGCATATTAAGTTGTGGGAATGGATAGGTATTTCAGATGGTTTTTTAAATGGCATCATAATCGTTCATTAATAATCACAGAACAGTTAACAGTCTTTATACTTCTAACCTAACTTATTAACGTTAGCAACTTTACAAAAACACAAAATGACAGAATAATAAAATAGGTGCTAATGCGCCTGCGGGAGAATTTCTATCCAAATTTTTAGCCGGGTAAAAAGTTAGACATCCGACAAAACACACCGACTTATTGAACGCTTAGATTTTCTACCGAGCAACGTTTCTGAACGGGTAAATTTTGGTTGACAATTGCCCGGCGTCTTTCCTGAACATGCTCCATATTTTTGTTAACCGGTTAATTTTGAAACGGCTCGGTGAGGAACCGGTCTTGATCGGTGTACTCACCGGTGAAATTGAAAAGTGCTGTTTTATTCGTTTCATTTGGCTGTTGGCAGCGCCACTGCAGCGTCTAAATGCCATGTTGTTTATTGTTCGTCATTTGTCTTGTGGGGTTACTGTGTTTTACAATAATTCTAAAATATCTTTTGCAGTGATCCAATGGGGTTGTTTAATTTATGGTTTATTTTGTCGTTGGAACGGTGTACATATTAGAAACTCTAGCGCTGATTAAAGCACCAGATGGGAATCTAGATATGAACCAGTATACCAAATGAAATAATGCATCCTGGGATCTGATGGGGACGAATCCCGTGAAAAGGTAACTATAAATAATTTAGGTGCTCAATACCAACCAAGCAGCCTATGTAAACATTTGTACTTGTTTTGTAGATTACGCTTGCGATAACCGGGGTACATTTTTGTAAACACGTAAATTTTCAGTGGGTATCAATTTGTTGCATCCTATCTTATTTGAATTATTGCACTTCTGTTATGTTGGATTATGGCGAGAGCAATTTGCAGTACATGCAAAATTGGAAAAAAAGCCAAGTTGCCCTGTTATATTGTTGCTAAAAGAAGATACAGCCTAAACTGAATTTGTTGGCAAAAAATGCATCTGAATTTGGGATATTAGTACTCGACCTCATTTAAGAGAAATATTGTCAATATTTCTCTTGCATGCAAGTAATTTACAAGGAAAAACAAACCTCAAGAAGTGACAAGTTAAACTATAAAAATAACAAAATCATAAAGGTAGGTATAAAGGGCTTTTCTCCTTTTACAAGCGAGCTTGTATTTGTATAGTTTAATTATCTGTTATTAATTTAATCCTGATCTAAAAGAATATTGGCTGTTTATAGTCATAGAAGGGCCAAAATTGTCTTAATGTAATATATTTTTAAACATATAAGTTAAGTGCGCCTGTAGTCGACAAGCTATCTCATTACCAAAAGTAATAACTCAGCAAAATAATTAAAGACTGTGGCTAAAGATCTGACAGTCAAAACTTTAGCATAACGACTAAAAATACGCCAGTCGGAATTTTAGTCTAAAGGCTAGAGGACCGACAGTTTATCATTTTAGATTAGGCGACATAATTAAGTTATTAACTTTACATCTGTTCATTGCTCTTGAGGTAGGTACCTACCTACCTCTGTTAACTACACCTATTCCTTTTGTCTTAAACAAAGGAAATAATTTTTTTGTACTTAAATAAAACAAGGGTAGATATATTTTCAAATAAAACTCAAAATAATGTATTTGTTATAAATATGTATGACAAAATACAAATACTAGGTATAAGTATTCAGGTATTATATAAATCAAACGTTAGGTATAGTATTTATCATGAATGTTGGTGTTTACGTCATCAATTTTTGAGTATTAACCAAGACACACAGAAACGTATATATCCTCTGGGGCTACGACATCGACAACGTTGAAAATGAATGACGTAACTGCCAACATTCCTAGTAAAAACTATATCTACATTATTTGCATTGCAAGCAAAACCATGGTTTCTTTGCACTGGGTAACTTTTTTAAAAGGCAGCAGTTTTTGTGAAACCATTGCAAACACGAATCACACCTTACACAATTTTTTTCAGTAATTTTTTTACAAACGTAGCAAAACCACTTTGCATTATCAGGCTTTCTTTTGACAGTCAGTTTTAATACTTCATATGCTTTTGGACTGAAGTATATTTCCACTTCGGCTAAGGAAACCTCTTCCTCCAAAATCAACGCATTTATTTCATGAACATTAGGAATCTCCGAGGAAACAATTTTTTTATTATTGTATAAAACATCACAGATAAGGTTCTTATTTTCGTATCAGAAGGTCGTACGCGCCACTTTTACAGTAAGGCAGCATTACTGCACCGTTTCACTATATCCTGTATGTTTTAAGATTTTGCTGACAGGTAATTACAAGATTTTATTTATAGGTAATACAGATTAGTGTTCTAATAAATTGAATTTAAAAGAAACTATGTTTTCATTATTGTGCTAATAGTGGTGCATAAGCCTGTTTGATACACTATTGTCCGTATACTAATAATATTGATCACTGGAGGTGTATGAATTAATACAATATTAAGCTTTTATATTTTTTTTATTGCCATTAAAAAACTATGGTAACAATCCAAATTAAAGTAGTAACACACCATAAGAAACGAAACAGCACACACTTACACTTGAACAAAACTAGAGCAGCGATGCCTCATAATTAAACATCTAAACAAAATCAACAATCTAAAAAAAATGGCAATGCGCCGTAAGAAACAAAACAAGTCATACTTAAACAAAACTGGAGTAGTACCTTTAAGTAAACATGAAATAATAAAAAATAAAGCAGAATTATACACCTTAGCCAAACTATTCGTTCATTAATTTCAAGTTAGTAAGCTATGCAGATAACTCAACCATTTTATCAAGTAGCAATGACATTAAAGGTCTGGTACATATGTCAGAGGAAATGCAGTCACAGGTCAAAACATATTTTAACAACGTTAAACTATCCTTAAATGTAGAAAAAAAACGAACTCTCATTTTCAATCTAAACACTCATAGTTGCAAACACAGATCCCGTTAAGTGCCTTGGCGTTTTTCTGGACAGTAGATTAACATGGAAAGTACACATAGAATATCTACATAACAAATTTTCAAGTTATGTCTATCTCCTAAAAAGTCTTAGTAATAATTATATAGATTAAAATACTATACTACAAGCCTACCACGCTATTTTTCATAGTGTTGTGTCATATGGTGTCATACTGTGGGGTGGCTCAGCAGACGCATAAAAAATGTTGATGGTCCAGAAAAGAGCATCACAAATTCGAAATATCATGAATCATGTAGGCCATTATTCAAATTGTTAGGAAGGAAAACGCATTTTATCAAATTTAAGAGTTTATTGACAAAATTAGGATCTCTTTAAATTTTTTGTTGACAGATGGTGGTATTTCATCTTCTGAGTCGGTAGATCCATCGTCGTCCAATTTTTTTCCTAACTGTAAGTAAAATGGCTTATACAATTCATCAATTATGTCATTTTGGCATAAATCACTCAGATCCTTATACTTTTTTTACTAATAGGCAGAACGGTTTTGTAGGCACAGTAATCACGTAAGTTCGTGGATGTGCTGCTTTTTTTTTCCGATTAGTCTGTTTAATGTATTTTGTGTTAAGTTTATGAAAGTCTTCCCACATTTCATTTTTGTAAAGTAATATCGTAGGTCTTTCCTTTACAAATCGTAACCATTTTACACTCTTCCAGTGTAATATTGAATCATCTACCTCGTCATCTACAGATGTGTTAAAATTGCTGTAATAGTTATCCTTAAATTGCTTAAAGTCATTATGTTTCAAGATAGTCAATTTATGTGCAGGGCCGTTTTTCTTAGCTAGTTTTATAACATTGTGCCAATCATTTGGTACAAAAATCTTCACATAATGACTAGCATTTTTAATTGAGTTTTTAATAGTCACATGTATGGAGTTGCACTCCATGTGCATAAGGTAAAGGACCCAGTAGCTGACACGTTAAGGAAAGTTTCAGAATCAGTATGATTTTTCACTGGTTTATTGAATTTTTTAAAGAAAAGTAATATGATGTCGTTGTGTCTCATGGTGTTTTGAACCCCTTACAATCGTAAAAATACCTTTATTGATTAGTCTTAGAAAAATATCATATTTTTTTTGAAATAGTGTAAAATAGCCAATAGCTGACATATGAAAATTTGGATTTACCCATTTCTTGACAACATTTTGAACCAAAAGCTGACATTTCAACCAAAACTATTTTATTTGTTAATCTAAACTAGGTAGTTTAAATCCATATCAAAATACATATATTTGTTAGTGTTTGTCATTGTCAAATAATTGTTAAAAAACTTTAAAACGCGTTTAAACCAAAATTTTATAAGGGCTCTCTTTAATACCATTAGCTAACAGTCTTAGACCCATTGGTTGACACCTTGTATTTCAGATAAAAATATAAGAGAAAATCTAGAATACTTGTTAAATGATACATATATTACCATAGAAACATAATTTAGTTAATAAAGTAACTTTGGTAGAACACATACAAGTATCCGCAAATATGCAAAACAAAAGTCAACTCTATGGTAAAATGTTCACAAACAACAATTGGTAAGAAAACATAAATAATTAAGATGATTTGAACAAACAAAACAGCTTTATTAAAATAACTTTTAAAAGTAATTATTAGATTAAGTACATAAGTAGGTGAATATCAGCAAATAACACAAAATAATTTTTATAAATATGAAAATAGAATCAAGGAAGATCGAGATTACACTTACTTAGATCATCATAGAAAAACTAGCCAGCGACAGATAATTTCTCTTTGAATTTATATTTTAAACGATCTTCACATATAATCATATCTGGAACCATAAGTTTTTTTATTATCTGTTTTAAACAAATTATGCTTACATCATCTTCATTTAGTTTAAAGAACTCTGTATTTTCACATTGTTTCATTGCGACAACTTCTGCTTCGCTCTCCGACAACAGTCTTTGAATAACACAGACATATCTATGCTGTCGCTTTTTTCCAGGAAACTCGACTAAAACATAATCACTCTCCTTGAATACCTTGTCCTGGTTACGAATGTCAACTAATAATTGTTCTTCTTCATCGCCATTTTCATCCATATTATCATCCTGCATTTCATCGCTGCTTCCGGAACACTTCCAAGAATCAGACGTTTCAGAATCTGATGAAAAACTATACCTGTAGGTTCGTTTTTTCGATAAATATTTCTTAGATTTTGTTTTGTTCTCTTTTGCTGCCTTTTTCTGTTCTTTTAATTTGATCTGCTGTTCTCTCTTTTTTTGTCGTTCCTCGGCTTTTTTTATCTTTTGTTCTTCTTCCTCCTTTTTCTTTCTCTCTTTTGATTCGTGATAATCCTGCCATGCTTTGGAAGTTACTACCGATGGAATTTTTTCTTTTGCTGCTCTCTTTTTTTTGGCCGGCTTCGGCTCTGGCCATATTAGTGCTCTCTTAAAAGGAGATGGTATAGTTTTATCTTCTTTGGGTGTTTGCTCGGTGTTTTGTAATAAATTATCGCTAATTATTTTTAAAGGTGTTCTTTCCTGAGACGTCGTCGGTTCTTCACTTGGATGTTCACTAGGAGATGGTACATTTTCTTCGTTGGTCCTTTGTATCAAAATATTGCTAATTATTTTAATTGGTGTCGACGGTTGTTCACTATTTACATAGATTATCGTCGATGATTGTTTGTCGTTTTGTGTTTCTAATAATTTGTCCTCTGTTACTGAATTCTCACTTTCTCCGTTTTCTGGGTCGTTTTTGTCTTGGTCGACGCATACGCTATTTTTCAGATCTTCTCCCCATGCTTCCTTTCTCAACTTTTTTACTTTCGCTTCAATTTTTTTATAAAATAGAAAAAGAGATATGTCCTCTACTGCACCGTCCCATCTTTCCATTTTTTTAAACTTGTTAATTTTCTCTTTATCTATTTGAGTTTCCAAAAACCTCATTCCTTCTTCAAATTTTTTAAGTTCTGCAAGATCTACATTTTTTCCATTATCTCTTATAACGGAATCTTTTTTCAACTGCACTTCTTGAGGGTTCCATGGACATAGACCACATTTCCTGAAACCATTTTTCAGGATATTAGGATGGAGCCTTTCGTCCATAGTAAATTTCAAAAGGTTTGCGAAATCAATCTTTTTTATAGATGGATTCTGACTGCGTTCCAGCCTAACTCGTTTGGGGTTTTCTCTCCAACCACCCTTCAGGGTTCTGAACGTCCATAGGCTGTATTAAATGCGTCGCGTTTGGGTAGAGGGCTACTAAAATAATCCCATTTTGTTCACAAAAACGGCTAGTATGAAGTGTAAGGTGCGATGCATGACCGTCTATAAATAAAATTACTGGCAACTCGATTTGTTTCTCTATAAGCCATGGGTAAAATATATTTGCTATGAACTCGTAGAAAGTCTCCCCCGTCATCCACCCCGAGTCTGATTTTCCAATGCCCCATGATTTTGGGACACTGAGGGCAACGTCTTTGGGAATTCGTTCATACCTAAATAAAATCATAGGTGGGGGCATATCTCCGGCAGCATTTCCGGTGACAAGAACTGTTAAGCATTCCTTTTCATCATTATTAACAACTTGGTATACGTTTTTCTCTCCTTTTTTTGTAAACACTTTGTCCCCCTTGGGATTAAGGAAAAAGGCTGCTTCATCACAGTTAAAAACTCGTGCAGGGTAATTGAGAATATTGTTGTGGTTGGAATTCTGCAAGTATTCAAAAACCTCTTGGAACCAAGCACCAAGCCGTTCTTGAGTGACGGAAGCTCTGGAGTTTGTTAGATTTTGTGGCGTCCTTAGAGAAATTTGGGGATTTCTGTTTAAAAAAAGTGCACACCATTTTTTGCCTGGACGGTCGTTTTTAAAAGAGGTTGGCCGCTTCAGTTCTCTGATGAGTTGTTGCACGCTGTCTAGTAGCTAATTTTTGCTAATTGGAAACCCTGCCTTTGCGGTATTAATTATCCATTCACTAAGAATTCCTTCCTCCTCTTTGTTGAGATAGGATTCTGGGCCCATTTTCGAAGTTCTGGGATGTTTCCCATTTGTTTTATAAAGTAATGTAATTCTGGGTACACCATGTTTTTTTGCCGATGCAGCTACTGATAATCCCCTGTCACAATCTTTCAATGCTGAGAGCATACTCTCTTCTGTGTAGTTTTTAAGAGTTTTTTTCTTTGGAGTAGCCATTTTTCCCCCTTCAAGGCCTGAAAGGATCAAAAGTTGACATATCAAGCACCAAAAGTTGACAAAGGGGTGTCAGCGATTGGATATCGGCACGTTAGAACTGCGAAAGTCACATTTATGGATAACGTATTTTAAGAGGAATGAAAAGAGATAAAAAACAAATTCAAATTATATAAACCGCTTTGGAACCAAAAGTTGACACCCCTGTCAGCTTTTGGAGTCACATTATATTTTGGAACCAATACTTGACAACCCCCTGAAAAACCCAACCTCAAACAAATTAAAGGTAAACAAATACAGCAAACAATCACTTTTACTTCCTACTATAAGCTGAATTTTACTCATCATAAAAATATTATACATACCTTAGCTACCACAACTTTTCCACTAAAGATTTCTTAATACATTTACTAAAAAACACTATTTAAGTTCACAACAACATGCACCTGTTAATACAATATGGCACCATTTTGGCGGGAAAAGTACTATCAAGGCAAAAATCGTACATTGGGTAACAGATGGAGACAGTTGTCTTATAGGCATGTTTTAGTGGAGTTCATTGCAGACAAACTCTTATTTTATTGAGATTTTGGTAAAGCTGTCAACTATTGGAGACCTGTCAGCTACTGGGTGTTTTACCTTATACCCGGGCTCAACAAACTTTATATTTATAGAATTTAAAGTTGGGCGATTCTGAATAATTTACATCATAGATGCAGCCACTATTGAATTTCTGTTTTGACCTGAACAACAGTCTTGAGAAAAATGAAACCTCTTTTATATTTGATAAAACTGATTCTAAAAATTTATGAAGACAAGTGCCAATTTCGTTAGAGCCACACTTTCCTTAGGTTTCTTCCCATGTATAACAATATCCTTGTTTCTGTTTAATATCATAAATAGTAAAATTAAATGGTGCATATTTTCTCTTGTAGAAAAGAGGTTTTGAGAAAAACAGTGGGCGGTACAATACCGCTTCCAAATCGAAATTAGTTGAAAGGAACGATTTTTCTTTTCTAGTTCTTTCAATAGTCGCATGTATGGAGTCGCACTCCATGTGCATATGCCCGGGCTCAAGAAACTATATTTATAGAATTTAAAGTTGGGTGATTTTGAATAATTTGCATCATAGCTGCATCCACTGTTGAATTTCTGTTTTGATCTGAACAACAGTCAGAGAAAAATGAAACTTCTTTTATATCTGATGAAACTAATTCTAAAAATTTATGAAGACAAGTGTCAATTTCCTTTGAACCACGCTTTTCTTGGATTTCTTCCATGTATAACAATGTCCTTGTTTCTGTTTAATATAAATAGTACAATTAAACAGTGCATATTTTCTCTTGTAGAAAAGAGGTTTTGAGAAAAACAGTGGGCAGTACAATACCGCTTCCAAATCGAAATTAGCTGAAAGGAACGACTTTTCTTTTCTAGTTCTTTCAGCATTCCTTTTTTTCTCTTTCAATTCTTTTCTCTGTTTATGCAGAGCAAATTATTTCTCCCGTTTCTCCCTTTCTTTACCAACTTTTTTATGAAATTCTACACACCAGCAGGCATCTTTGTTCGGTATATGAAATGCAATCTTACGATCTAAGAGCACATCTTTATATTTCGATTTAGAAATTGGCTTTTTACCAAGTTCTTTACAATATTCTACGTAAAGTTTGTACGTTATTTCTTTATTTACTATATTTTCTAAATAAACTTTAAGAATCTCTCCGGCAATAGTGTGATGGAACACGTGGGAATTTATCTATATGTTCATTCACCAATTTTATGCGATTTGAGGACGTCTTTATACTGGGTTCATGTTTTCCTCGCCTGTCTTGTGATGGACAATGTTGCCAAAACATTCTTTTTGTACACTGTAATTTTGTTTTCGTGCCAATAAGAAAAACTACACTTCCTGCTTGATATCTCTACTCTCTGTTGTTTGCACGTCAGTTGTTTTACTCTTGCAGCTACGTACCTGACTGCCTTGAGTGTTCACCTAAGTCCCAAAAGTTTTTAAATAATTACAATCTCATCTCATCACTAATACTGTTAGAACATTTGTAAGGACACTTCACAATCACAGAACTTTGGGCTTTTAACTTCTTGTAGCTTTCCTAAGCTGTTTAAATATTTGTGGCCTAAATTTCGCTGAGTCTTTCTAATATTCATTTTCCATGTTTCTGGTTTCTCAGAAGTTTCTTTTCTACAAATTAGTTGGCTAAAATAGATAAAATTACTTTCCAAAATTGTTCATACCTAAATCTTTGTTTGCTTTGAATTGCTGATCATTCGAGGGATAATTAGTATTAACTTTAATATTGTCATTAGAAGTATTTATTTCATTGTCATTTGAAGTTGTTTGCCCTTCACAATTTGGTTTGACGCATAAACATTGATGGATCATCATGTACACAGTTTTCATTTTCATCGTCACCTGAATCTTTTTCAGAAAGTATTACTCTCTGTCCATACCAGACACTGTCTTGACCTAAAATAAAATTAACATAAACAAACTAGAAGTAAACAGTATACTGTTACCATTTTATTAAAGTTTTTATAAAAATGTTAAACATGCCATGGTATACTCTTGGTATATGCAGTTTTCTGAAAGTAAGTTAGTTTTCAGGTATATCGCTATAGCTGTAATCTAAATCATCTCCTGATGATGCCATCTTGATTGGCGAAATACTCATTATATTATGTAGTATTTTTTGTTTTTTAGAATGTTATCAAAAGTTGGAACACTCTGCATGTACAGTTTTTTTTTCTTAAAATGTTGGCTTTTTTCAAAAACCAATGTAACTTTTTCATCTTAAATTATCGTGCTTATACAAGAAATGTGACGGATGGACTGACGAAACGACAGACAGGCGCACATTTTGAAAGTTGTTTAGAATTCGATGACCAACATATGAAAATTTATCCTCTAAGAGCAATATTTAAGGTTTTATAAATGTACCGATCAAATGCAATATACCTACTTCTCGTTTTCGTATTTGCGAAGAGTATATTATAAATACTTAACAGATTGCGTGGCATTATTCAGCTGTCTTTTTTATTTTTGTAGATGCAAAAATAATAATGTAGGTAGTATCTTTACCTAAAAGTCCGCTTGCCATAGATCCAGCCAATTGTTCAGATGAAGCCTGCCCAGTATTGTCCTCGTATGACTTTGATTGTCCTGAACCAGCACATCCATATAGAGTTGGGAAATACAGTGATATTCGACTAACCGGTAAAAGGGTGACAGTGAATTAGAAATCACTGTGATTTTTAGCGGTGATTTGAATCACTCCAGTGATTGATATTGATATAGCTTATTAGAAAGATGGTTGATGTACAACATACAGGCGAGGCAATCGCTCGGTTTCGTTATTGAATAATCGTTGAGAAATAGGAAATATCTCGTTTGATTTAGTATCATCCGTAACTACTTTAAAGTATTACATTACCACTTAAAACATTTTTGTAGATTTTTAGGTGTTTTTTAATTTGTGGTAGTAGTATTGCACAGGTAGGACAATAACTAAATTGTAACAAAATGGACAAAATTAATATAAAATCAACAATTTATTCTTGTAACAAAAATACATGTTTGAAAACTTACGATATAAAAATAAATATTTTCCTCCATAAAAAGTTTAATAGCTCCGCATTAAGGTGGATATACATAAAAGTAAATGATTAAAAATATATTGCTTATTTTTTACAAATATAATCATTACAGTTGAGGAAAATAAGTTGTTCTGCTTTTTTTGCACTTAATTTATTTCTTCGATCTGTTATTGTTAGTCCGGCTTTAGAAAACAGTCTTTCACATGGCACCGACGTCGCCAAAACACAAAATCTCTCTTGAACCACGGTACTTAAATTAGGGAAATTGAAACTTTGTTCTCTCCAAAATATTAAAGGATCATCATGTCTGGGCAAAATGTCGAATTCCACGTACCGTTGAACCTCTATTATTGCCCTACTATTCGCATTATTTTGAGGCTGTGATTTTTTCGAAATATTATTTTGTAATGTTCCCCATATAGACAACTCATCTGTTTCATCTTCCTCCATCTTCTGATCTTCATTAACATTTTCTGGTGTTGCTTGATTTTGTTTAGCCGATATCTTAGCGGCTACTAAAGATATTACATGTTTTTTAGTATTATCGGCTATACTACTGTTTTGAAAGGCCATCAGTTTAAAACGTGGATCGAGAAATGCAGCTATTGCTAAAGTATTGCTATTTTCGACTTGCCCACATCTAGTATGTAAACCTTCATTTAGCTTGGTCACCACGCCAATTACGACATCCTGGAAATTTTTTTTCATAAGGTTCTTACACACAACATATAGACCATTTACTAATGGAATTACAAATGAACCGGTTGAGTAATTTTCCCCACTAATAGTTTTTGTTGTTTTCTCAAATGGGCGTAGCACAACACATAGTTCTCTACAAATCTTCCATTCATTTGGGGATAAAACTGGAATGTCGGTATTATCTAAAACGGCTATTGTACTTTTTATAATATTTTCTAAATTTGTAAATCGTTCCAACATATAAAAAGTGGAATTCCACCTAGTGGCAACGTCTTGTACTAATTTTAATGGCTCTTTATCGGGATTCATTTGTATTTGAAACTCCAGTAACTTTTGAGTAGATAAAGAGCTACGTTTAAAATGCCCAACAATTGTTCTAATTTTGCGTATCAGTTCAGCAATATCAAGATCAGACAAAGAATCTTTTACTATTAAATTTAGGGTGTGTGCGAAACATCCAAAATGTTTCCACCCCAAATGTTTAATTACGGCATTTTTTATATTGCTAGCGTTATCAGAAACTACCAATATTATTTTGTCCGCTAATCCCCAATCTGTAACGATTCTGTTTATAGTTGCTGCTAAGTTCTCACTTGTATGATGACCTTTCATAGATCCGCACTCCAATAATATCGTCTGCAGTTCATAATTGTCATTAATGAAATGTCCAGTTAGTGCAATAAAACTTTCCATATTCACAGATGTCCAACAATCTGTCGTCAGACATATTTTCTTGACAGTATTTACCAATTGACGACAGGCAGCCATGCACTCCTCGTACCGCGCAGGTATTAGTGTTGCAGAAATTTTTTTTCTATTTGGTAGTTCGTATGCAGGATTTAATGCGTGGACAAAATCCTTTATCTTCCACAATTCTAAAACTTTGGTAATCAGTTATAAATAATTGTAGAAGTTTTTCATTTATTTCATTTATGGTTGATCTTCCAAGTTTTCTGGGTAAGTAAGTGCTTAGTTTTTGTTGCTGAAGCTGAGGGTCAGTTGGTTTTGGTTGTGGAAGTGCTAATGATGTGCTAGCACTGCATGCTGATGTGTTCGTGCTGGTTGATGGTTGAATTATATCTTTTTGTCTATTTATTTTTCTGTTCTGAGTTTCTAATGAAACCGTTGGATGATTTGAAACAATATGTTTTCTTAAATTTGAATTAGTGGTTTTATAGGAAAGTTTTTTTTTGCACATATTACATGTTGCATAATAATTGTCACCTTCAATTGGTGAAAAGAAATTCCAAATTTCACTAGTCTTTGCTTTTTTCGACATTCTGTAACTAGTTTTGTTTTTGTTATAACAGATATATAATTAATTTTTCAAATTTAACACCAATAAACAAATGCACAGCGAATCGATTAACAGAACTATAACAAGTAACAACTGGTTTATTTACTTTTCACGCACAGGTCAGATCGGAAATGAAACATAAAGATAGTAATATATTGTACAATGCATCGGATACTGTACATTTACAAATGTCAACACGCAATAAATATGGCTAAACAAGTTGGTTATTGAATAAAAATCTGTAAAATAATTAGAATCTCATAGTTATGCGGCGCCTTTTGGTAATCCAGTGATCGCGATCGTAGAATAATATGCATAGGTACGCGAACGCGGCATGTCATATCTGTTGTAACGATGCAGTGGATGAATCACTAATCACTGCTTTACTTGAATTATAATCACCGGTAGCACCAGTGATTTTACGTTCGCCGTGATTGGATCACCGTGATCGATATATCGCCCAACTCTACATCCATATTTGCTGTCGTTAACTACAGGAAGCGTTACATTTTTTAAATTAGTGTAAACCAGGTGTAATTTTTCTAGATTTTTATCCAAGAATAGTTGTTTAATCACATTAGGTTGTGAAATAAGTCTATCAAATGAATCTTCATCATAATCCATCCTTAGGTAATTTTATGAATTCACAAAAAACTCTTACAGCTCTCTGACTTGTTAATCACTGGCAAACATGCATGAAAATCTGTTAAAGGTTATGTTATTATATTGCTTTGCCTGCTTGAACACGTTTGAACTAAGAATTCCTAGAACTCATAAAGTAGCGGCATATCGCCATACACCTTTATGATTCTCAGAGTTAATACACTTTTAACTTTCATTTGGGGCTTAAGAGCCCTTGTGCCTATACGATTCAACCAGAAAATCTTAAATTTGTTGCATACGACTTTGAAACATCTGATATGTTGTTCACACCGATTTTGTGTATGACGTGATATAAAAATCTCAATTTTATGTAAAATGTCGCTTATGCCCAGCGCCGGTTTTGTGCTGTTAAATTTTCCGCCCCTGAGGCAATACTACCAATAAAAAAATAAAACTGTTTTGCTTATAAAAAACTTTTAATAAATACACATTTCACGGAACCTCCTACTGCAATCATCATAGTTATTTTACATTGCTCCTAACCTGAATTTTGCCGCCCTCATCTTGCTGCCATCCTAGGCCTACCTATTGCTAGATTCATCGCTGCCTACACCCGTCTGATGTATTACCCTCGATATGTCTTATCATCATGTTTAACTTGTCACAAGTGACGCATGTGTCATTAGATGGACTTTTAATTTGATGTTTAATCTCTGAACAGCTTTTTCTTTTATTGTTCTACTAACCGGAATTTGTCCAGATGGATGCCACTTTTTATATACGTCGTAAACTCGTGACAATGTATAATGTGGGGGAAGGTATTTTCTGGTAGTTTACTTTTAACTGTCTCGTATGTCAGCACTTCGGAAATGTGTTTTTCAACCAGTTCCATGACATTAGAAGACATTTTATTAGCAGGTTCACTAAGTTCTCTTTTATCATTACTCGGAATCCCAGGAACGGGCGACCTCCAGTGGCGGTTCCTCAGTTTTTAAACTGGGGAGGCAGGGGATAGATAGGCCTGGGTGGTTCCGAGGGGCGGGAGGTATACACATGTGCGCCGCGATGAAAATTTTGCGAATATCAAGGTCAACTTTTAAACTTTACCATTACACAAATATTAGTAATTTTCTCTTCATTTTAGTCAGTATAATTTGTTTTATGATAAGTATCAAAGTATAAAGTAAAAAACAAATTCTATCGTCCAGCAAGAACCAACGTGGAGGTCTGAATTATATCTTGCCAGGAAGGGATTGTGGGGTAGGGGTGTTTTTAATAGGTGAGGGAGTTAATTATTAATATAATAATAGTAATAATAATATGGCACAAATGCTACCACAATCAAAACAATTATATAGTAATATGAAATAAATAATAAACTCTGAAACGATAACATAAATAAAAATATTCTCAAATTAAAAATAGTTAAATAATAACAAACTGAAAAACGACACAAATAAAAATATACTTGGTAGTATACTTACAATCTACAGAAGTAGAATAATTGTGTGGTGGTTTTTTAAATTTTAAACAAAAAAGAAATTGAATAAAAAAACTACATGTCTAAATGTTCTTGTAAATTAATGAAATCCGTCTATCTTTTTGTTTGGCAAAAATATCTATTACTTCGTCATAAAATGTATTATTCTGTGTTAGTTCCTTAACAAGCCGTTTTTCGATAGAAATGATAGAAATATTTTTTAATCTTTCTTGCTCAATAGTATTTCTAGTAAATGATTTGATTCGTTTGAGGGCGGAAAAACTCCTTTCTACTGAAGCAGACGTAACAGGAATTGTGACAGCTAAAGTAAGTAATCTATAAAATTCTGTTAGACAAGAAATTAAGTCATTATTATAAATAAATGAAATCATTTCGGTAGGGGTTTGACAATTTTGAAACAATTCTTTGTCAGCGTATACAGTTGTTAATTAATTTTTTAGTGCTATTGAATCAAAAAGGTTATATTGTTTTAATAATGATTCAAATTTATCATTTGGAAATTCTTTTGAATATGAGAGAAAATTATCTTTTCTTATTAAATCGAAAAATTCTAATTTATCTAAAACGGAAAATCTTATCTGTAGTTGATTAATTATTTTTTTTTATACATTTATTTAACGTCGGCCTATTTCCGCTACTGAGGCCTAACACCGACGTCTGTAGACGAGCTACCCCCAACCAGGAATTTTGCCGAACCTCTTCCCTTAAGAAGAGTAGGGATCTTTTACTTGCCTAACATTTAATAGACAAGGGACCGACGGCTTTACATCCCCTCCGAAGGATGGTATATCTCCTATACAACCCTCGCCTAAGGTTGTATAGCTTCCGCGCATACACTGATATACAAGCCGCTGGAAGATGTGTGAGGCGAGAACGCGGTTTCCGTTGGAATGGTCACCAATCCAAGTACTAACCGCGCCTGTCGTTGCTTTACATCGCATACCGAAGTATGTACATAGTAAAGACGCACCTACGCTCGCCCCCTTGATTAATTATTGTATCCAAAATTTCATTGAAAATCTGTTTATAATTCAGTCTCAAATCTTGAAGATTTAATGTTGTCTTTCTTTTCTTTGACGCCGGTTCACCACTTTGGAAAATCTTCAGACAGTTGGTTGTAAAGATCATTAAAATGAATTTCATTATTTCTAAAATTTTGCAATGTAATAGTTAATGCATTCAAACGTTTCCTGGCGTATGAAATGTCTGTGCTTTTATTTTGCAAAATTGAAAATACAACATCGGCGTGTTTAAAGATAAATTTAAAAGTATGTAAAAGAAAGAGAAAATGAGGATCTTTAAGATGTCTTTTTAAGCCAACAGCTTCTCTTAAAGTTGGCTAATCTTGTTTGAAATCATCATGTGTCAAAATATAATCAAAAACTTCTATTAACTTATCCCTGTTTTTGAATACTGTACAAACTGCTCTAGATGTAAAATTCCACCTTGTTGCCACATTTGACGGTAAACGGTCAGATCCTATGGTATTAAGTACCTCTGTTCTTTTAGTTGATTTTGAAAAATATGATGAAAATCCAGACAAGTTGGCAAAAAAAATTTTACATTCTTTGATGCTATCTGTGCAGGCTTTACTCAATACTAAATTCAACGTATGTGCATAGCAATGTGTAAAAAGTGCCTGAGGGGCCATTGTTTTAATTTTTGCCTGTAAGCCATTTAAGTGACCAGCCATAACTGATTCCCCATCATATGTCTGAGCAACAAGTTTATTTTTTAAGTCATATTTTCCAAATTTTTCTGTTAAAAAATTAAATAAATCATTTGCGGTTCGACCTGAACTAACATTGTAAAAACCTGCAAATCGTTCAACCACTTGCCCTTTAATAACATATCTGAAAACAACCGATAACTGTGAACAGCAGCTGATGTCTGTGGTTTCATCAGATTGCCAAGAAAAGAAAGGTACTTCATTTAATTCGCTTTCAATTTTTTGTACTACAACACAACTAATTGATTCAATTAAATCGTTTTGAATAGCTTTAGAAGTTCCCGAAAAAACTGTAGCTTCGTTTAAAAATTGTGCCATTTTGCCATCGTATCTGCTCAGAAAAGAAATAACTTCTTGAAAATTTCCTCTATTATCTGAATGCACATTCTCATCATGTCCCCTAAAAGCCAATTCTTGACAACATAAAAAAATTACCGTATCAATTAGTCTATTTAAGATATCTCTATTTTCTTTAACCTTTACATTATGATCTACAATTGACTGTTTGTGCCCTTGATCAATAGAATTTAAAATATTCTGTTTGCCAAATAACTTGAATTTTATTGAAGCAGTTAAATGTCCTTTTGACCTAGCATGCCTTTCAATTGATCTGGGTAAGTTTTTTAAATCATTATATCCTAATTTTGACCAAACAGTGTTCTCTGGGTCATTAGAAAAAAGTAAACAATACCAGCAATATAATTTATTTTGTACTGGACATCCAGTTAACCACTCACATTTATCATACCATTGTACACAAAAAGAACGATTATGTTTTGAAGTTACTATGAGATTTTGCATGGTAGGTTGGGGCCTTTTTAAAGTTTTTATTATAAATATCTTGTCATCATATGTTAATTGACTAAAATGAACATTCTTCAAAAGGAAATTTACAATATCATCTACAGATTTAAACACTTCACCGATACTGACATTACCATTGTTATTGCTTGTACTTACGTTTAATTCCATTTTTGACGTTTTATCAATATTTAAACAAAAATTTTAAATGAATTTATTGCACTTAATAAAATACAACCACCACACTTTTATGTCTTTTACTTTCAATTAACCTAAACGGTAAACGGTACGACTGTCTGGACTCAGGAAGCGGGAAAATAAAAGTCAGATGTTTATTAATCTTTGTTCCTATTGGTCCGGAGCTTGGCCTCCGGCACGTGGTTTTGAGAGTAGATTTTAATGGGTAGCTTCAAACGTTTCAAATTGAACCATTCTAAACGCGAAAGCTATGTTAGAAGCGTTTGGAGGCCTGCCTCACCAGTCACCATGGATAGAATGTTACAGTTGTGCAGCGTTGCCGGTTATAATAATAATAGTTTAAATTCGCAGATTTAGGAAATATTTCTGTTAATTTAAATTTGTCGTTTCATAAAGTATATTTATATTTATAATAATGTAAATATGTAAAGTAACTATAAAGGCAAATCAGAAGTAGGGAGGCCCGGCCTCCTCTGCCTCCTCAGAGAAACCGCCACTGGCGACCTCTTCTTTAAATTGTTAGTAACAAATTTGTTGCTTTCACAAAAGTACGTAGAAAACATCCTTTGCACACTCTTAATCATTCACCATCACGTGGAACAAAGAATTCATAAGAAATTTGCCTATTTTTTTGTGGTTTGATATCAGATTTAACTCTTGTAATTTTTTTTCCCTTTGGAGGAGACAAGTCCAGCAAACATGTTTATTAAAACTTTCAGTTGCCCAATATTCATTAAACAAAATCTGCCTCTTTTCTTTAGGAATATTTTCAGAACATTTTAGTCGACATTTTAAAATTGGTTTGTGTTGATGGTTAAGTAGACTGTATTTAAGAAATTTATTGATTTTCTCAAACAGTTCACTTTATTTCTGCTTATGCTTACAAAGTTACAAAAACTAACATAAAGAATGCTCTCCCTCTCTGAGATGCATGCTCATTGAGTTCAGGATGAGAACTAAATAAAAAACTGACTGGCGCAACCAACCCAATTGCACAACAGGGTGTTTTCGGCATTATATTATATACAGCCCCTCTTGAAGTAACAAATTAAAAAAAAAATTAACATTATTTTAAATGGGACTTAACTAATAAGTAAAAGAACTAACAATTAAATAAAGCAATTTATTGTAACATCATTTAAAGACGATAACATTACGTTTATATTCTCAAACATAAAGAGTCATTAAGCTGTAGAAAAATTAGTCTTTGCTAAGTTCATTTTTAATAGGTAATTTGCACAACTTAATTAGGGCGCGCTTTAATACACTGTTACTGCACTTCACTGTGATGACTTGTACAATACCATCGTCTCAGGGATGAAGCTCCAAGGTGCATCCTAACCTCCATTGACCTGGTGGTAAGTTATTCTCCTTGATGATTCCCAAGTCATCGATTTGGATTAGGTTTGCTGATTGTTGCTGCCATTTCATTCTCGATTGTAATTCGTAAATATATTCAGCTTGCCATCTTTGCCAAAAATGTTGCATTAAATCTTGCAATCTTTGATATTTTGATGAGTATTTCTCCTGAATGTCTAGCATAATAGGCTCCGGATGTGACGTAATAAGTCTCCCAATTAAAAAATTTCCTGGAGTCAAGGGAAGAAGGTCACTAGGGTCAGAAGATTGGGGAGATAATGGTTTAGAGTTTAATATACCTTCTATTTGACATAATGAGGTATTAAAATCCTCGTAAGTTAAGTGAGCATTGGCAAATACTCGCTTTAAATGCTTTTTTACATTTTTAACTCCTGCTTCTCACAATCCTCCAAAATTTGCAGACTTAGTAGGTCTAAAATTCTAACTTATACCATCAGTTGCTAAATCATTTGCTATTTTTTCTGAATTTGACTATCAATTTTGCTAATGCTGAATCTGCACCTACAAAGGTTCTGGCGTTATCAGAAAATATATTCGAAGGTTTACCCTGCCTTGTTATGAATCTTTTTAAAGTTGCAAGAAATGCTTCACTTGTTAAATCCGACAAGAGCTCAACGTGGTTGATAAACAGACAAAAATACAAATACATATCTTAACACATTCGTGGACACAAGCGGCTATAACTGTCCTTCCATTTTCCTCATAATTTGTCACTACCTATATTTTTAGTTTCAGAAAAGGTAAAGCTTTTTTAAGTATACTTTCATTTTTAAGGGGCAAATACAAAGCAAGTTTATGAAGCTAATGACTCATGAATATTGGACGGATTTGTTAAAGCCACAATTATCTCGTTTCGAAATAATATGATAGATCGGCTATAGACGTTCTTGTCAGAATACATGTGAACAATTTGCAATGAAACACTTATAAAATGTATTATATATTTTTAATGCTTAATATAAAAATAACATAGTACATATTATCAAAAGATAAACACCAAATTCTTTTGTTTAAAAACAGTTTCTCAAGAAATAAAAAACATTTAATCATTATCCAACGTATGCCATTCCTCAAAACAAGTACCTGGGCATAACGGGGGCTTTTCTTGAGAACCTTTACATCGGAAAGAAGCCTCTTTACAAATTTTATTTTTGGTACACATTCTGCAATGCAGAAAGTGTTGCTTATATTTTACAACCGACTGGTAAGGGAAGCTTTTCCATATAGTGTTCACCTACTACTTGCTGTTCTACGATGGGGGCAGTGGGATTCATATCTGGAGAAATTCGATTATTGTGAATATTAGTAGATAGCACTAAAGTTTTTCCTGGTACATGGCGATTTTGCATGCTAATGAACGACGAAATAAGTTCCTCTTGAAATTTCTAAAATGATATTGATCCACAGTGCTGATGATATAGAAAATAAGCGTTCCATACAGCCACATCTAGTAAATGAAAAGTAATTTTTTTTTATACCATCATAACGTCTTTCTTGGCGGTGAATAATAGGAAACGGGTCACATCTATCTATCTCAGACATGAACTGATTATAAGTTGCTATTTTCTGGTGTTTCATTTCCTTTTGACTGTATCTGTTAGAAACTTCTGTCATCTTGGGATGATTTGCGGTAGTGATCGCCAAAACCTCCCGTTTATCTTTCTATTTGGTTACATAAACTTCACGGTGTCTCATCCAGACATATTCTCCCGCTTAGTTTTTTTCCCGTAACTTTTATAAAGTTGCCTTTACGATTAGCACGAAGTGTTCCTGTACTATATCATTATACTTTATTTTCTAGAACTCTTTTTGAAAGGGCAACACTATTATAAAAATTGTGGTGCTCTTTCATCAAATATGGATATCCATTAGGAGTATTACTAATTGTTCAGTTTTAGAGGTTTTTTAGTGGTCCCTCATAAATTTTTAATTTTTCCTAGGTACCTACATTTCGACATTAAGAACATATTCATCATGACACGTTCACTCATAATATCATAAAATTGAATCCCAATTTAGCTTTTTTATTCTTGATATATTGCCTGAATTTTAGGCAGCCTCTATGAAGTAGTAGAGATTCACCAAGCGATAATTCCTTCTTGGGGCTGTATGCTTCCTGAAAGTTCTTTACGAGAATTTTTAGTAATGGCTGAATTCTTTCAATTGAACTACAAATGGTCTCGGTATTAAATGAAAAACAGGAAAAACATCTGAGAATTTGTTTGAACCTTCTCTTGAACATGGTGTAAATAAAAACAGGATGATAATATAGGGCATCGTTAGTAAATAGCTTTCTAACAGATGGGACTGAGATTTGCGCTTGTAACAGACAAAGTCCCAAAAATTTTAGCATTCCCTGGTGGTCTGTAGGTTTGTATTTGTCAATCCTTCTATATCTAGTAGATGGTCTATTAGAGTAACAGAGTTTTTCGCCATATTCATTGGTGGACTTGACGAGAAGATCAAGAACATTATTTGTGAATATGGTGAAAAATATATCACGTATGCTGCTTAGAATCAGAATCAGAATATATTTATTTGCGTTTAACATATAAAATGTTTTACACAGGTCAGGTACATGAAAATAAAAAAAAATATATAACATATAATAGATAGTTAAATAAATGGCATACAAAAATAAGTAACATAATAATAAATAACATAGGATAATAAATAACAGAAATACATAACATAAAATAAGTAAAATACACACACAATACTTACTACAAACTACAATAATAATAATAAAAATGTAAAATTAACATATTAGCAATGGTCAAGATAAACTGTCGAAGCACACAACATTTTAAAACTTAAAAACCATTTATATATTTGACATTAAAGGCTATATATGTATAGACACATGCATACATACATACATACATATTGTCACGTGCTTACAATTTTCAGTAAACACTTTGTGGATTCCAAATAACTTGCAACAAGAATTTTCACTAACCACTGATTTATTTAGTCACTAAAATTACACTAGCAAATACTTAAAAATCACACAACTAATAATAACTTAATCTAATATGATTTCACTACTTTTAAAACACTAAGCACTTTACTTTTCTTCTTAAACTTGTCAACTCTTGTCTAACCTAAAAACTAAAAACTCTCTTGTCTGTTTACTTCACTAAACTGCATACTTCACTCAACTGAACTGTTCCCCCATCTGCTGGAGTCACCTCTTTATATACACACTTGGAATCCTTCTAGAACTCTTTTCTAGAATTCTCCATAGTTTTCTACCATGTAATAGATGATTGTTCGTCAATTGGCTCATAGACGGCGCCACCCTACTAGTCAGGGAAGTAACTAAGCTTCTGAGGAAAACTTTGAACATGAACTTAATCACATCTTTCCTTGTTAGAGGGCAGCACATAACAATATATACACATACACATAAATACATCACATAGATGTTATATCGGAGGTTACGAAATCATTAATGCTGTAAAACGCATTTTGGAGTAGAAATGTTTTTATAATCGCTTTAAATTTGCCAAGAGGGAGATTTTTGATGTGTTGCGGTAACTTATTGTAAAATTTAGGCCCATAGTAATTTTTACCGTTTCTACTCGAATTCAGTCTGAAATAATCAGTTCTTATGTTTTCCGCACCACGAGTATTGTGGTCGTGATAACAAGTTCGAGCTGTATACTGCTCTATGTTTTGTTTTACATATAGAATGCAGATGTAGATATATAACGACGGTAATGTAAATATCTGCATATCAATAAACTTTTGCCTTCCATTTTCGCGGTAACCCGTATTATTAGTGATGATACGGACTACTCTCCTTTGCAATCCAAATATTCTGGCTGCTTTTGAGCATGACCCCAGCCCATCAAACCATAAAACATTTGAGACACAAACAAGGCAAAATAGACCGTTTTAATGACACTATAAGGAACTAATTTGACTAATGTTCGGATGACAAAAATATTCTTTGATAGTTTGTTCGCAAGGCTGTCGATGTGTGGACCCCAGTTAAGTGTAGGGTCCAGATAGATACCCAGGAATTTTGCCATCTCTGGATTATCGACTGTCTATGTTTCTGTGGGAAAAAATCACGTTGATGGTCTTAGTTTTATTCATGCATAATTTGTTGGTTAGGAACCAGTTTTGGGCATTTGACTGCCCTTCCACCATGAGCCTCTTGATGTCATTCAGTTTTCCGTGAGCTGTTACAATGCTGGTGTCATCGGCAAAAAGGAGAACCTCAGTTTCAGGTATTCCCATCTTTATATCATTAATATAAATTAAAAACAGTAAGGGGCCTAATACTGATCCTGAGGGACTCCTCTGTTGATAATTTTTATATCTGAAACAGCACCATTTAGGCATGCGTACTGATTCCTGTTACTTAGGAAGGAATTTATAATCTGCACGCTGAATTTACTGAAGTTAAAATGTTGTAATTTCTCAAGAAGTACCTGGTGTGATAGGCAGTCGAATGCCTTCTGTAGGTCACAGAAAGTAACCCCCACAAACTGACCATTTTCCTGACTTTCCACTATAAGATCTATCAGTTGTAGTATAGCCTCATTGGTGGATTTTTTCGTTCGAAAACCATACTGATATTGATAAAAAAAATTATTTTCTTCCAAGTGTTTAGTCATTTGCAATTTTAATACAGTTTCAAATATTTTTGATATTATTGGCACCAAGGATATTGGTCTGAAATTGTTAACTGCCTTTGCACCTCCCTTATGAATAGGCACAATTTTTGAAATTTTTAGCACGTCGGGATATATGCCCTCTTTTATACTTTCGTTAATGATTTTAGTGAGGGGAATTAATATAATATTTTTTATATTTTTTATTATAGTTATCGACATGTTAAAATGGTCACTACTTTTTTTATTTCTAAACTTATATATTATATCGCGTATATCATTAAAAGTAACACTGGAAAATTCAAAAGGAGGAAAATTTATGTGTTGCTCGTTTGATCAATATTCACTTTGCCTCCTGACGTAGTTTCATCAAAAGGAAAATCAGGAATATTATATATATTGTTTTCCCATTCCTGATCAATGATATCATGGGACGAATCTTCATTTAGAGCTACAAACTCTTCATTCGATAAGTCCTCTGAGAAGTTCACATCAGGGCTGGGAATTTGATTTTGTATTGGACGAGGAGTTTTTTTCGAGGACGGTCCTGGCGCTAATCAATATCTTCAATACTAGAATCTGATTCGCTTAGTACAAAATCTGGATCAGATGCATATTCACCATCGTCTGCATCTGCAACAATAAAAAATATTCATTTACCAAATTATCATCTCTTCATGTAGTAAGCCAATAAAAATAAATAAAAAAAGTCTCTTACCATTCAAAATAATTGAACATACCTAAAACAAAGCATCCTCATAGTATAACACATTGGTTAGAAACACTTGGCCAAATAGCAGTCACGGTCGCTCACGTGATTTGAGCAGGCGCTTTGTTGAATAATACATATTGCATCTTTCTCTTGTTCTTCTCTAATATGACACAAGGCAAAACATATTTTACTATCATATGACACAGGTTCTGTTGTTATATCTTATTTTTATATTTGTAATAGTTAATTAGTTATTTTTATATTTTAATTTGTGTCTAAATAAAATATAATACTCCGATACCAGCAATGTTGCTGATTAGGAATTATAGCATTGTAACAGTATAAGTAAATTATTCTGTGTAACTTATTAATTTGTAATTTTATAAAGGCACCTTTCTACTGGTGAGTTTTTGAAACCAACCTCCTTTAATGTTTTATTAAAAAGCTCAAACCAACACCTTGACGATTGTTTGAGCCCATAAAGTGCTTTATTTAATTTACAAATGAAAACAATTCCACCCTTCTGGGGGGGTTGTTAAATTAAATTGGAAAAAACTATAATGAAATTAAAAAGAAAGAGACTAATGAATATTAGAAGTTTAATTAAATCAACTTGTTTGTTACAAAGTTAAAATTGGAATGAATTTACATTATACATTGTGTAAAGAAAAGCCAAATCATCCGTTCCGAGAGTCGGTATTGTTTTATAAACATACGTATTAATAAATTTGCCACCATTGCTGTTTTCTCTAGCCCGGTCCCTCGTTGGCGTCTCAATCCATTTTTTCCAGCGGTCAAGGTCGCCAGCTAACACAAACTTGATCAGAATTTCCTTTAACACCTTCAGGGATTTGCATATAAATTTCCTCTTTTAATACACCATGGAAAAAAGCAATTGTAACGTCCATGTGTTCTATTAATAAATTGAACTGATTTACAATCGCTACTATAATTTGAAATGTTGATATTCTTGAAATGGGAGCGAAAGTATCATTATAATCAGTGAATACTTTTGGCTAAAACCTTCAGTGACTAAACGTGCTTTATATTTCAGTGCTTTACCAAATTCATCTAATTTTATTGTAAACCCCACTTACAAGATACAATGTTTTTGTTCGATGGCCTAGGAACTAATACCCACGTGTTATTCTTATCTTCCCTGGTACTTATTTCACTAAATGTTTTCGGAATACTATAATTTACAGATTTTTTTTTTGGCATCGGATTTTCTCCATTAGCCAATTTACAGATTGAGCACGTAATAAATAAAGGTTCTGTTCATTTTCATCTTCGTTATAATTTATTTTGGGCTTGGTTATGAATTCTTTTACTTTTATGCACCACCGGCAACTGTCATCAGTTTTGTTTATAATATGTTCGTTTAATTGTGTAGTTTCAACCATTGACTCATTGAAGTCAGATTTATTATTAATTTTTGGCCTTGTAACTTGAAAAGTTGTTTCATTTACAATTACATCACGAACTATTAAACATTCTCATCTTTCAACTATAAACACCTTATACTTTACTTCATAGCCCACCAGAATTCCTTTAAAAAAGATTTGCCATCAAATTTTCTTTTTTTGGTTTTATTATGAATGTTTACTGTAGACCCATAGTTCATATGGCGTTTTTGCTTGAGTCAGAGCTTTACTGGAAATCCTATTTATTAAATAGGTTGCAGTTAACACTGCTCCCCCCAAAAGGTCTTTTCTAATTTAGCGCCACTTATCATAGCACGACCTTTTTCAGTAATCATACGAATCATACACTCTGATACAGAATTTTGTTGAGGAGTATAAGGGACAGTTAAATGATAACTCATTCCTTCTAGTACGCAAAAATCTTTAAATTCATTTGATAGATATTCGCCATCATTATCACAATACAAATGAACTATTTTGAAGTTAAAATGTGCTTTACTTTTAGCAGTGAAATCTTTAAAAACTTTTAATACTTCAGATTTGTAAGTAATTAAGTAAGTTACCGTATAATGGGTGTAAGCATCTATGAATACCACAAAATAATTTTTATTGACAAAGGTTAAAGGTGAAATTGGACCACATACATCAGAATAAACAATAAAAAGTGGCCTTTTTATATATGTTTTGTCTTTTGCAAAGGGTAATCAACAAGCTTCACAAATCTGATTTTTAGGATCAACTTTTTCTAAAATATTTATATCTTCAACCATATTTTTATTTCGTAATTCAATAAATTTATTTTTACTTATATGGCCTAATCGCTCATGCCATATTTTATATGACAAGAGACGAGTACCCTTATTACATTTGATTGTGGTATTCTTTAGAAAAGTAACTGTTATTAAGTCATTTGAGGACTTGCCACAGACAATCATCTTACCACGGTTTAATATTTTCACTCCACCCATTTCATCAAATATTACACACATACCAGATTCCTAGATTCCCCGGATGGGTAATAAGTTGTATGGCACATTTTCTAGAATGCCTTTTACTCCAAGATTCGCCTTTACTGATATTTTTCCACGTTTCATTGCCAGAATATAAGTACCATTTTTGGCTACATTAATCTTCATCGGGCTTGCTAAATCCGCAATTTCACTGAAGACTGTCAGATCATTCATAAGATGATCTGAAGCACCACTGTCTATAATAAAAGTAATTTCTTCAGCTGCATGTCCATTTTGCACAGCGTCCTTTCCAGTCATGAATGCAAAACCATTCCCACTTGGTAATGTGGTCTTCATTGTTTGTAATGCATGGGTACGGTCTGCCTGCCTTTGTTTCCATTTATAATTTGTAGTTCTCTTAAATTTTTGGTTACTTGGTTTCCATATTCTGGATTGTTGTTTTACTGGTTTCCTGGTATCTAAAACTGAATTATCTGCATGCAATACTTTTAAACTTGTCACGTTTTCATTTTTCATTTTGACCTCTTGATCCAATAACCTTGTTTTCACAGCAGCTAATGTAATTTTGGTTCTGCCTGAATTCATAAAACTCTATCCTCTTCCTAAAAACTGAAATTTGTGGGGAAAACTGTCTTTTCAATAAAATGCATTAATCTTCAAAACTTTTATCCTTCGGTAGGACTGGATCACAAAGATCCCTCAAAATTTTATAGTGTGAGATCCAATGACTGTTAACAACACCGCTACCTTCCGCGATCATCTTCCACAAAATTAGCAATAAAATACTGCTCTAACCTCTCCAGGTAAAGACTGAAATCTTCCGTATTACTATGTTCCGGCACCTTTCCAAAGTTACTTGAAGAAATCAACGTTTGTTGCTGCTGTGACCCACCTGCTCCTGTGGTCTCCTCGGTCTGCCCTCCTTGGACTTGCCCCTCGCTTGTTGTCAATTTTTGTAGCATCATCTGAATACATTCGTCTTGTTTAGGACGGTCGATCACATATGATGATAGATAATAAAAGGACTAATAAAAGTGAATTGCCCCACGTGTTGGCGCTATTAAGCGTATAATTTCTATAATGGCAACGAAAACGAGAAGTACCGCTGATGTAAAGGCCATCATAAACGAAATATTTCAAAATAAGGATGTTCTCACAATTATTACGGACCAGATATTAAAACATCACACAAACACCACAGATGAAAAAATGGGAAATATATTTAAAAAAGCAGGTGAATCCAATAAGATAATCAGTGACCTCAAAACTGAAATTAAGGAATTAAAACAAACAATAGCTGACTTAAAAACAGATATTAGTAAGTTGACAATGGATGTGAAGAGCATGGGAAATAACAAAATTGAAAAGCGTGATAACGAAGGCAAGATCACACCAGTGTATAAACACACCCCTGGTGTCAATATACCACCCAGAAAAATCACAGAGATTGTAAATTTAAACAAATCATCTACGAGTAAAGAATAAGTAAATGTAGAATCAGAGGCGGAGTCACGCGAAGAGGAATTCACGGAGTTTGTGGAGCCTAAAAAACGTCGACAGAACAGATCCAAACCAAACGTTAAAGTAGGCACAGCCTCGGTAGACCTCTCAAATGGTTTACTGGTCGGGGATGCCAAACCAAAGCAAGTATGGTTTTATATAGGCAAAATTAAAAATAAAGATGCAACCACCGAGAACATGCGCGATTATCTAAAATTAAAAGACAAAGAAACTGATTTTACAGTTGAAAAGTTAAATACACTAGGTAGGTTTGCAGCATTTAAAATAGGCGCTCCGCTCCATATGTTGAATAAGTTGAATGACGAGAACTACTGGCCACCGAAAGTGGAAATTAGGCGTTTCAACTACTGGCCGCAAAAAAAGCGGAACACAGATACTGGCAACGAGTCACTAGAAGTTAATGTAACAAAAGATAACAATTTTTTAGCCTAAACAAGAAGATAAAAGTTAGAAAAAGTATAAATATTTTCTACCAAAATGTAAGAGGTCTTCGAACAAAAGTCAAAGAGTTTTATGACAATGTACATCAAAATAACTGGGATATACTCTGTATAACCGAAACATGGTTAAATAACAATTTCTATGACAACGAAATATGTGATTCGCGTTACATAGTGTTTAGGAATGATAAAAACTATAACGAAGCTGAAGTCAGCCGTGGCGGCGGTGTCTTGTGTTGTGTAAAACGAAAATATAAGCCTGTTTTAGTATCGAAAAGTGCAAATATTAACTTTCAGTGGATTATTGTTAGAACTACTATAAAAAACCTCGAAACACTCATTTGTTGTGTATATATAACATCAGGATCACCATTATATATTTATGAAAGCTTTCTGGAATCCTTACAAACTTCCGAAGATTTTAATTTTGCTAGTAAGTTATTTATAATAGGAGACTTTAATATTACGGAAATTACTGGGGCGGAATTTAACCTCGGCAACGGTACGTCCAAAGCAAAAATAATTAATCAGCTAATAAGTGAATGCGACCTGTACTCTATCAATAATATTAATAACGGAACAAGTACTCTAGACCTGGTTTTAACAAATGTAACTGAAGCAAGGGTAAATGAATGTGATACGCCTATGGTAAGCATTGATACCTTTCATCCATGTTTAGATATTACCTTTAATTTAAATAATGCAATACCTGAAAATAAAACAAACATTGTAAACGATAATAATCCCTTCGACTTTAGAAAAGGTGATTATATCCGGCTATATCAGTTGCTCTCACAATGTAATTGGTTCGAAAAATTACGTATAGATAATGCTGACAGTTGTGTAGATAGTTTTTATAGTACACTAAATAACATTTTCGAGCAATGCTTACCAAAAAAGAAAAGTTTTCACAAAAACAGATTCCCAGTATGGTTTAGCAAAGAACTTGTCTCTAAAATAAAAGAAAAAGAGCATTACTTTAGAATGTCAAAGAAAAGGTCACAATTACATGAGCACTATTATACACAAAAGTTTCATTGTTTGAGAACACAAGTAAAACGTCTTTATAAAACTTGTCACAATAATTATGTAAAAAATATTGAGAATAACATACATGATAACCCGACTAATTTCTGGACATATATAAAAGAACAAAGAAAGAACTGTAACATATCATACCGATTTAATTATAACGATATTGATCTTGATAATGATGAAGCAATAGCGAATGGCTATGCAGACTTTTTCAAATCTGTGCACAGTCCAAGTAATTTGCCTAACAACTTTGACTCGAATTTTCCTAGCTATAATCTAAATAACTGTGACATAAACAATATAACTGAAAATGAAATATTAATAGCAATTAAATCACTAAAGCCTAAGGCAGCCATTGGTGTAGATGGCATACCTGCTTATTTTTTCAAAGCATATGGTGAACTGATCGCGAAACCACTTGCCATGTTATTTAATTTGTGTCTCAAAGAAAAAGTATTTCCCAATAAATTTAAAACAGGACGTATAACTCCTATTCACAAGAGCGGAAACACTAGCTTTATAAACAATTATAGACCCATAACAGTTCTACCATGCCCATCAAAAATATTTGAAAGGGTAATATATAACAGAATGTACTTGCATGTTAGCCCAGTCATAATCAACCAACAGCACGGCTTTGTACATAGTAAATCAACAGTTACCAATTTGTGTATATTTAGTGACTCAGTTGCCAACGAGATTAAACATGAATCACAACTTGATGTCATTTATACAGACTTGGCGAAGGCATTTGATAGGGTCAATCACCAAGTACTTATCCTAAAATTAGAATCATTTTCATTTAGCAGAAACACTTTGGACTTTCTTTACTCATACCTAACAGGAAGGACACAGTTTGTAAAATTTAATAGTGATAAATCATATAACTTTAATCCCACATCAGGAGTCCCACAGGGGTCCATTCTGGGACCTTTGCTTTTTGTACTATTTGTTAATGACATAAACCATTTATATTAAACACTCTAAATTTTTACTGTATGCAGATGATCTAAAATTGTTCCTTAGAGTAGATATTTTGGAAGACTGTAATTTATTACAGAATGACCTAGATGCTCTTGTTGTCTACTGCAGCAAAAGTGACCTTACTCTCAATGAGTCCAAATGTAAAACAGTCAGTTTCACAAGAAAAAAAAATCCTATTATAAATGACTACAAGATCAATAACACGACGTTAGATCGTGTCTGTGAGATAAAAGATCTAGGTGTCAAGTTTACTAGTAACTTTAGCTTCAACAGTCATGTATTAGAATTAATATCCGAGGGTTACAGAAAGCTTAGTTTTATTACTAGATCTAGTAAAGAGTTTAACTATGATACCTGTATATTATTATTCAATTCATATGTCCGTTCTAAACTAGAGTATGGGGCTATAATATGGAAACCAAAAACTATTTTATATTCTGATATGCTAGAAAAAATCCAAAAAAGACTACTGAGAACCCTATTCTTTAGAAAACATAATTCATGGCCATTATTTATATCTTACACAACGCAACTACTAGATTTTAATATTAACTCACTTCAGAATAGAAGAAATAACTCTGAGATATTGTTTATATTTAACGTTTTTAATAAGATTAATGATCCTGATATCTTAGCAGAAATTGCTATTAATGTTCCTGATATTAGATTAAGAAGGAGAGATAATACTTTTAAAATAACAAACACAATTTCGCCCGTTAGCCAATGTTTGATTACTACAAATGAATTTATAAAAAATCATGACATTGACTTTTTTAACATAAGTAGAAGTAAACTGTTAAATTGTATGTAATATTAGCATAATATGATAAATTATGTATTATATTAGCTTTGTATATAATTATATGTAATATTAGCTTTACATGTCAAATGTATATTTTTCCTCCATACTACTGTTTCTTACTTTTAGCCTGTAGTATACACACTACTAAAACCCTGTACACCATGTAAGTGGAATATTGTATTCTGTATGATGTGCAGTATAAATAAAGTTCTAATTAATAATCATCTTTTTTAAATACCGATGAATTGTAAGGTTGTATTCCTGTTTTGCAAAGACGTTTCTAATATTTGTAACAGTGAATGACATGGGATAAGCTTTCCCTACAATAGAAGCCATGTCATATATGGTAATAACCCTACCTGGATGTTTAGACACCCACTCATTTGCATTTTGGTCATAAGAATTTTTGAATGGTCCGAAGACACACACCGAGGGGCTATAGCCTATGGCTACAGTGGGGCGGCAAGGTCAGTAGACTTATCCCATTGGTTTTACAAAAATCTAAAAATTTAATATGGCTATTATGATTATCTAGTATAAGGAGGACTTTTCGATCTTTACAAATTTTAACATGGGTGGCAAAATATTATAAATACAAAAAAAGTATCGGTTGACATCCACCCCGATAGATCCTGCCCCACCTGATCTTTCAGGGGCACTAACCATCATACTAGGCTTAAAATTTACCCGAAATATTGTAAAAGGTGGGACACTTTGACCAGTGGCACTAATTGCAAAACAGATTGTAACTGGTTGCCCTCTTTCTGCTGACGTAACTTGCCCAACTTGCTTTTGGGACTTGGGGGACCACATGTCTCGTATCGCAGCGAACGTGTTAAAATAAGATTTTGATGTTTTTATTTTTCTATGTTATATTCCTATGTTTCTATATTTCTTTGTCATATATTTGTAATTTATTTGTAAACTCCTGCTCAATAATTGAATTGTTCTTTGGGCAGTGTATTGTTAAGTAAATGAATAAAAAAACTGATGGTAGACGTTTTTTTGGCTGTAAATGCGATATTTTGAAAATTTTCTACGATTATCACATATCTATGGTAGAAATAACACAATGCTTCCAATTTTTATACAAAACCATTATAGCATACATTCCCCGTGTTCTTTTATTCATTGATGAGTCATGCGCTTTCATCTAAAATTCATTGTATCTTTGTTTATTCTTAAGGATAAATAAAGACAGAGTGAATTTTTGATGAAAGCACACAACTCATCGATGAACAAAAGAACACGGGGATTTCCTTATGCTTTCATTAAAAATATGTGATGTGTCTGTGATCTATTATCTCTGCTAAACCAAAATTTTTATTGCAGGAATGAAGTTTACAGCAATGCTAACTCAAATGGACTGCAAGCTTCGCTTATTAGAGAACTATATTTTCTCAGCACATATGATACCTTAACAGGAATATTTGTGGTTTGTTTCCGCAGGCGACCCACTCTGGAACCCAGTTCAGGGACTTATCAAAAACTCCGCCGATCATTATTAATGCAGGTTGAACGTCATTCCAGCAGGAAACTTCTTATCAGCAGAAACCATTGCCGCCTCAATCAAATCCAATATTCTTTCAAAAATGAAGTAGGTTTGGTTCCTAGATTTAAAGAAACAATCAACCGATCAAGTTGACCAGCTCGCTGTTTGTCAAGTAACAGTGTGGTGGTGATTAGGCATATCCCATTTGAAAATATTAAATGTATCAGCCATCCCTAACCAGAAATTTTTTGGTTTCAAAATAGATATGATGGACAGATGGTTACGAATTTCATCCACTACTGATTTAGACGTATTAGTCTAGCTTCGATGCCGAGTGCACAGTGGCACCCTGTTACTCGATATTTATGAACTCAATATTGTAAAGCCACAAAGAAACGAAAAATATCGTGAAGGTTACACTAGCCTTGGATATGAAATGGTTGTTCTAAAGACGTATTGCTGGTAGTATAGTATATATTGTGATTATATACTGCATCTGAATGGAAGTTGATATCAAGGTATACATTTTTAAAACTTAAAATTTATCATTTTATATTTATTTATTTTAGTACAGTGTTGGAGGAAACATAGAAAGTATGCCAGGAACCCACAAGTTGGGATAATATGAATTTTGGAATATCTGAGAGGATTGAAGAAATTATGCCCCTTAATAAAATCATTACACGATGCAGGAGTTTTTTAAGTGCTGTAATACTTTGATGTTGGCGAGATCAGATTTTATGTTCTGTAAATGATCTGCCCAGTAGTACTGTACTGAACATTAAAATGTTAGGAGGTAAACAGGTTTGGATTAGAGATTTTTTTTTAATACAGGGATTATATCAAAATCCCTATGCAATGTTATGGGGACGTTTGATAATTTATGAATGTAAATGTCATGAAATAGGGTGAATTGAAATATTTTACAATGTTCTATGCTAGTGTTCCATGAAATTTTATAGATTTTGATGCATATATTTTTTTTATCTTTGCTTGTTTCGGCGAGGGGTGTTTCACTTAACAAAAAATGTACACCTACTTCGAAGTTCTCAAAGTAGTTCACATTTTTTTCGAGTACTTCGATTATTTTGAATGTACTTCGAGTACTTCCAAAGTACTTCCAAAGTACTTCGAGTAAGTACTTCCGAAGTACTTTGGATATACTTCAAATACTTCGAATGTACTTTGAGTATTAATAAATTAAACCCGAAAAACATATTATAAATGAGTATAAATATTTTGCTTTAGGTAGGCAATTCTTTTGAAATGTGTGGGAATTCAGTGAAATAAAAAAACGTAAGGTAAAAAAATTTATTGAAACAGTTTTAAAGGCTATTATATAACAAACAAAGTTTGTATCTCGCTTTCGCGTGGCCACACAAATCTATCTAGGTCTCTTCTTAGAAATTTTATTTGTGCAATATTTCTTGAAATTTTTTTTATTATACGTCCAACATACCACGCACAAGAAGTATTTTGCCCTTCTCTATAATGTGTGGCATAGTATTTTTCAATTTCTGAATCTTTTTCTGGTGTTTCTTCGGGTGTTTTATTTAATAATAAATCTTCGTAGTCATCGTCATCTACAATCTCGTCCGAGATCTCGTGACTATTATCGAAACTATTATAGGAACAGTTACTCTCTTCGGAACTTTCAGAAAGAGATTCTGTTTTGGTTTTTTTAAGATTTTTTTTTTTTTGATTTTTTGTTGCAATTGGTTTTTGTTTGTATATTTTTTTATTTGTATTTCTGTTTATACCATTGATTATTGACATTGCTTCATCGTCAACTTTTAATTTTTTTTTTATTTTCATATTTGATGTCTTTTTCAGACAGTGTACAAATATATAAATTGATATCCTTAAAATCATGGGTTTCGCTTTTTATGAAATTGAAATTCCCTTCTTTGTCACTAGCTAACCAATTAACCAAACACCCAATATTTCTTTTTTTTGAACAATTTGTCTCGCAACATGTTAAAGAATATTGTTTATCTTTATTATTTTTTCCACTTAAATAAGCGAAGGTAAGAACATGTCCGATAATAAAATTGTTTGATGTTTGTTTCTCTTTTTTATTATTAAAGGCGCACCAATCGCCTATATAGATTTTTTTAAATTTTTTGGTAATATTGTTTCCTTTATCTATTTCAACATTTTGATTTATTGAACTTTGTTGAACCCTCAGAAGTCTATCGCTACTAAGCTTTTTGCCTTGATTTTCAAGCATCCAACACAAACTCGACTTTCTTATTATATAAGATTTTCCATTTCTCATAATAATTTTAGTAAAGGGGCTATTTTTAAAGAATTGATCACAGTCTAGCTCCTTCGATAAATCGAATTTCTTTAGGTAGTTGTCTTCACAAAAATTTGACAAAAAATATTTTATATCTTCTGAAACTTCTTCTGGGATATCGTCGAGGATATCGTCATTTTTATTTTCATCTTTCTCATTCTGGATCAGGGTAAAATCGTCGTCTTCCTCGTCATCCTCATCTTCCGATGCAATTTTCGTTTCCAAATCCAGATTGTACCAATCACAATCTGTCTCAGAATCTGTACATTTCATTACAATTAGAATTGATTCTTCTAATGCTTTGTTTTTAGCATGTTCCACGGTATTATAAACTTCATTTAAATCTGGTAACTTATATTTTTTTATGCAACCTTCTCCCAATTTTCTATGTATTTCTCTTGGATAAATGTATTCTCCATCTTTAAAAAATAAAAGTATTAGGAGGTACTAAGTAACAAGCACTGTGACTAACATTAGATTTCTATATATTTACGTGATTCAATTAAGCCAGACAGCTCAGTTATAAATGTCTACAAAGATATAAGACCTGTTTACATTTCCTTAATTGTCACAAAAATTTGAGCTCAGACACCAGTCAAAGTACCACATTTGTTGCTATCGGCAAATTAATCAACGGTCGTATATTTCTGTAGACTACTATAGTGATATGATCGAGGATATGGTTGTTGTTCTGTTTTCTGTTACATATATACATATATTAAGCATAATAAGATATACAATTAATACAATTAAAATTTTAAATATCTAACTTATATTTTGTTATTGCATATTATCAAGTATGCAGTATGAAGGCAGCAGCACAAATTTTTAGATAAACTTTTAAAATGTGTAAAATCTGATACGTAACAACTTATATCCATAAAAAAACAATGACAACAAAACTAAACCAACTCATGATATCTGACTTAACTCATAAAGGATAGTATTAACAAAAATCAAAACAAAAGTCGAAATAAAGAGACAAAAATTCAAGCAAAAATTAAGGTACCTACCTATTAGATATAGAGCATATAATTTACCTGTATCAGCTTGTATCTCATTGATCAATTGGACCCGCTTAAGCCTGTGTAGTATTTCCAGCATGTTGAAGTTAACAATCGTAGAAAATGTGCTAGTTAGGGAACGTATAGCTCTAAAAGTTTTCTCACATGGCTGGCTACTCATAACCCATGGGATAAAAAGTTCGTCTTCATTATTCTGCTTTAATTTAACTATAAGTCTTATTAGGTTATGAGCATTAATTTCGACACATGTATATGTATTAGTGGATATGAAGTTGTCTTTTAATGTGTAAGTGTCTTGTTTTTTAGCCAGTGTCTCCATCGCCTAAGTATGAAAACCGCATACCAAATTTTAAATACTCTTTCTAATGTTAATTAATATTCAGATATGCATTTTTATTAAGTTCTAGCATTTTGCTATGGTTCTGCCTACCTGTTGTACATTTAAAATTGTTTCTGAATGGTAAAAATTAATATTTAATTTTAATATACCTAGTTTTGCCTTTCATGTTTGGAAATACACAGTTTTGCAACCAAAATGTGCAAATACTGGAAAATGATTCGAGGCACATAGTAGCCCAATCGATAACACTTTGAGAAAATGCTGTTTAAAGCTTTTACAAAATTTTAACTTGCGTAATCTTTGATGTTCTTTAGGGCAAGCCTATAAAATTTTTATATGGCTTTAGATACATGAAAATAATGATACCTACGATGAAAAAAAATTAAAAAAAAAACAATTTTTCTTTTTTTTTTGTTAGTTGGGCCACTATTGCACTATACATACCGAGGATTTAAAAAAAAAAACTGCAAATGGGCCATTATCTTTAGGACATAAACAACGAAAAAATATGGAAACATGGAAAATAAGAATTTCAAAATGGCATGTTTTGGTTCTTATTATTTATTGTTCTTTTTCTTCGTCTTTGGATGTCCTTTTTTCAAGTGTGGGCCTTTCTTTTTATTGTTATTTTCCACCTCGCTTTCCACGCAATGAAGTTCAAAATTATCTAAATTCCCAACGTCTTCTAGTAGTGTGAGCGAATTGTATTCTGTAATGGACAGATTATTGTAAAAATTGTAATGAAAAGAGAGCATACTCCCTTTTCATCACAACTTCCATACATATATGGAAGTAGTTATTGAACTTCGGTTTGGTAATTTTTCTCCCATTGGGATAAAGTAATGGTAAATTTCCATCATAAAAATCTGTATTTCTTTTTTTAATATTAATTTTTTTAAAAGGCACTTCTTTTTTATTTGATTATTAAAATAAGATGTGATATAAATCTGGATTTGAGTAACGAAGCTATAGTATTTTGTGTAGTGTGGGTTAGTTCCATGATATTAAAAGGATATTTTTTTCTTGAAGTTTTAATTACACGTAATCAGTTGTTAGGGACAAAATATCTTTATGAAATTTTTTATTCTTTTTGATTAACCCCAAAATCCTACGAAAGGTAGGTATGGCCAGAAACTAAAAACTTGTGCTCAGTTTCTGTCAAAACAGTAGAATGAATTAAAACATATTTAAGTAATACAGCTAGTTTAATGTTCCTGTTCTGTCCTCCACATTGATTACAGTACAAAATCAATTTTGATGTATTCACAAAGTTATTTATAATAAAGTGGACGAGTCAGGTTCAAATTTCCTCTGGACCTCTAGATGCTTCAGATTCGTTTCATACATACATGTGAGCTTGATTGTTGGATAAGTTGTGGATTCCAGGTCCACAATTGTCTTTTATAGTAACACACACCTGTCGATGAATGAGAAATAGGCAGCATATTCATCAAGTCAAATTCTATTACCAATACGTCGTTGTTAAGGTCTTGACTGATTTCTGAATCAATTTTCATCCCTGCATGAGCCGCCTCTGATTTTCTGTGATGTTCTTTTTGAGTTGTAAAATTTTTAAAATTTCTTCATTACTCTCAAATTTTATTTTCATTTCAAACTCATCACATTTTTTGCAGCTGTTGGATATTGTCTTCTCTTGCCTGAAAAACCTCTTGCTGCATTGGGATTTCAGATGACCGGGCTTATGGCATAAGTGGCACAGCTTGGGTAAGTTGTTGATCCAGCTTGGAGGATGCACCATCCATTTCTGCGTTGCTTCTTTCCAATTTGCAGAGAAATCCAACGAACAGTTGTTCCGAAGTTTGAAAATTTCCAGCATTGGCATTTGTCTGAAGCTCATATGGGATCTATAATGCATGTGACTGCATCGGTGCCGACAATTTTACATTTTGTAACCAGCATATGCTTATAGTAATAGTAATGCTTCATCGTTTCGGTTTTTATTTTTTTATAACTAAGCATTTTCTTCAAAGACTCTGCGTAGTTTTCGGATGCTGGAAAAGCTTTTAGTAGAGCCTCCTTCCACTTAATCCAGGTCATTTCATAGTCCGACAAATTTTCAAACCAGATGAGGGCGATACCACCTAGGTGAGATTGCGTACCATAGGACATCATCTGATCATCCCATCCATGTACTTTACCCATTTGTTCAATTTTATTTAACCAGTTGTTGGCAGAAAGTACATTTTTCTCAGGGTCAAAAAAGGGGATGAGATCGAGATTCGGAGTTAGTTTACATTTTAATCCACGCCTCTGCGCTAGAACTTCCTTTACTTTTTGCGCAACAAATTTTGTTAAATCATTACCAGCAGAGTTGTCCTCATCGGACGACGACAAGGGTCTACGCACACCTTGACCCGGTACATATTTGTCAAAGCGACCACTCACTGAACTATCATCAGAATTACTTTGTTCACTGTCACTCATTTTATTGTTTATTTTTTTTTGAAATATATGGACGTATAATGGATTTCAAATCCCACTTATCTGAAATGTTAGGGTGTAAAATATTAACAGCAATTAAGATGCGAAATGAAACACACGTACTGCTGCTTAGGCTGTGCTATATATTCTGTGTCTTTAGTTTACAATTGTGTATTTTACTTCATCAAAGAACAGTTGACACTACTAATTGATGTAATATAAACAAATATTAAAGATGAGTTTCTATTTGGCTTGACCTAAATTACCTGCCTTAACACTCGTTTAATCTTCTGAATGGTTTTGTCATGTTGCTGTGCCACCAACAACCAATCACTCTCAATAATTGTTATGGCTAATATATTCCTATATTGAACTGGTGGGTTGCGGCTTAGCGCATCGACATGACGCATACGAGTACTACTTCTATGTTTGATTTCGTAATTGTATTCATTTAAGTACATAACCCACTGACCAATACGTAAGTTTAGTTCACTTTTTAAAAATGTACTTCGTACAGCTGCGCAATCAGTGACGATGGTAAAGAATCGACCATATAGTAAGGATCGAAACTTTCTAACGGATTCTACAACGGCCATTGTCTCAAGTTCAAAGGAATGAAATTTTTTCTCAGTGACTGAAGTTTGACGACTGAAGTAAGCGACTGGGTGTTCCCGATTATTCCGAATTTGTGTGAGTAAACCCGCCAAACCGATTCTGCTAGCATCGGTGTATAATATTGTTTGTAACTGATCATGGAATACAGCTAATGTTGGCTTTGAGCTCAAACTAGACTTCAAAACGTCATAGGAATCAGATTGCTCTTTTTTCCATTCCCATGTTTGATTTTTATGTAATAATTTGGTCAATGACCGGGATTTGTCAGCGTAATTTGGAATGAATTTTCTGAAGTAGCCCGTTAATCCCAAAAACTGTCTTACTTGATGTACATTTGTGGGGACAGGAAATTGTTTGACAGCGAGAATTTTATTATCTGTTGGTCTTATTGTGGAATCATGAATTTCGTAACCCAGGAATTCAATGGTAGTACGTAAAAAGAAACATTTAGACAGTTTTAATTTTAATCCATTTTGATGTAAAATTTGCAAAACTTTGTGTAGGGTAGTTAAAACTTCTACGACTGTTTTTCCAGGAATAAGTATATCACACAATGACATTCCGAAATCTTAAACTGTATATAGAACTATTATTCAACCCCATTTCGACTGCTGTGCCAGTTTGCTTTATCTCCTAGGTAATAATAGTATTGCAATGCTTCAAAAGTTACAAAACAGAGGAATGAGAATTGTGCTTAAATTTAATAGGTATACACCAATTTATCTAATGCTAAATGCCTTGGATTGGTTTCCTGTAAAACACAGGTTATATTATTTCTCAATGATACTCATTTTCAAAATATTGCATAACTTAGGACCAACTTATTTTAATGAATACATTATATATAATCACGAAATTCATAATTATCCTACAAGACAAAATAATCAATTATATGTTCCTAGAACTAATTTTAGTAGAACAATGAACTCTTTATTCCATAAAGGTTTATTACAATATAACAACCTTCCTGACCCCATTGAAGCTTGTGAAACTCCAAAAATTTAAATCATCTTTAAATAAACATATTAGTGAGATGAATAATTAGAATATTTAAAAATAAAGAAACAATAACTTTTTGTATAAACAAAGTATAAACTATACTTACCTTAATTTATATGATATAATATTTAAGAACTCATATTATATGACATTATATTTAATTATTGTATATTAGGAATCATATTTAATAAAGTATTATTATTATTATTAAATTGCCCAAAACAGTATTGATCATATGTGAAAATACAGACGGCGCGTTACATAACCCGAAAGGAACCCTCATAAATTCATAATGGCCATCCTGGGTTATAAAAGCTGTAACAGGTATGGATTCCTCGCACATCTTAATTTGATAATAGCCTGACGCAAGATCTAGACTTACTCATCGTAGGGGCAGACTCATCATCTTGCGACCGCCGAGCTAGAGACATCCGGCGTTGTCGGGGTATGGTACATGATTCATCCTCCAGGGATGGTCGGCGGCGACGGCGGGCGAAGGAATTTTTGAGTGATGCATAATGTTTATTTTCAGTTTGTACACAACACTACACTATCCACACTTCTGATAAAAGCAATTCGACAATAGAAAAACAAAAATGTATAAGTAACATAAACACAATATATTACGGATGTAAACAAGATATGTTCACATGTGAGATTAATATCATAATGTCTCTTAACTTCAATTTCACGTCTTCCTGCAGATTGTTTACATCAGGCGCGTGCTCTTAACCCCAACAAGCAGTGGCCCAGACCGGGTGACCTCATTGCTAACATATGGTTTTTCTCCCTGCAGTCTATCGCTGGTGACTTTATTTTTTAATGCCCTTGTAAATTGGCCATCCGAAGCGCAAAAAAAATTCTTAAAAAAGCATTTGCATACAGGCATTCTTGAAAGGACAGAGCGTTCTATTATTGAAAAACTTTATTTTTATTTTAAAATCGTTTATTCGTCGTGTATCTTACAATGACAAAATATAACTAACTTTTTCAATTTAATCTATTTTGCATGAATCAGTTAAACCCTGACACAGCACATATATTTATATATTACTACTTCTTAGAAAAGATGTTATGTTTTATTAGGATAAAATTTCATGTTACAGTTGAAGTAATTATTTTGATTTTGTATACATCTTCCAACACTCCCACTCAAAATAAAAATATTATTATTATTATTAGCCGTTACTCGAGTCCGAGTATAAAAATGTTACAGTCGATAGATTGTGTACAATAAAAAACAATTAAAAGGTGTAGCCTATTGTAATTCCCATTCATCTACGGTGCACACGACTATGGCTATAGAGGCCAATTCGGGAGAGCACATGTCGACCGCAGTCAGGACAAACATAGACCTGGTTAGGTCTTGGATTCGGCCTTCTTGCAGCAACATTTCCTTGATAGCTGGCCACAACCCCTCGCCATTCGGTTCTGTCCGCTGCAAGCTGTTCCCATTGCTTGTCTGCAATACCGCAGGATTTTAGATTTTCATGGAGAGCGTCTTTGAACCTCTTTCGTTGACCGCCACGCCTTTTTCTACCGCTTAGCAATTCACCATAAAGTGCACATTTAGGAAGGCGGTTATCATGCATACGATGAACGTGACCTGCCCATCTTAGGCGTGCTCTTGAAATAAGCACCTCAATTGGAAGGCTGTTTGCTCTCCTGAGTACTTCCACGTTTGATATGTGATGGAACCAACGGATTTTCATCATATTTCTGAGGTGTCTTTGCTGAAAAAAAAAATAAAAATAATAATTATTATAAACCAACAAAAAAAAAAAAAATTATTATAATCCTAATTTTGAACGCAATAATTTAAATTTCTGGATAGGTAGTCCTTTTGTGAATATGTCAGCAGTTGATTATCTGTGGAAATATAAGTTAGAATGATTAATCCTTCTTGTATTTTTTCCCTAATAAAATGATATTTTATATCAATGTGTTTGGTACTTTTATGGTCGGAAGGACCATATTATCTTCGTGTATAAGTGTAGGTGTCTGAATATGTATGTTAATGCTGCCACTGCGCGATTTAAGCCAAAGTGCTTCTTTTGTTCCTTCAGATTCAGTAGATGATATTGCGACTGTACTTTGCCGCCGACTATTCCACGAAATAGAACATGAATCATATAATTTAAATGTATAACCTGAAGTTCTTTTACGAGTTTCTGAATCATTTGCCTAGTCGGCATCTGTGTATCCAACTAGTTCTCCCATTATTGTATCTTTTGTTTTAGTAAACATTAATTTTAATTGTAATGTTCCTTTTATGTATCTCAGCACTCTTTTCAAAGCTTGCCATAAGGTTATATTATTTTTAATCTGATATCTATTTAATATATTTATGGCTATACATAGATCAGGGTGTGTACACAACATCACATACATCAGACATCCAATTGAGTTTCTACATGGAACATCATAATATTCATCTGAGTTTAGCTTATTATAGTCTAGTTTTACTGGTAACGGTGTGTCTTTTGATTTGCAATCTTGAATATTAAACTTTAAAATCATAGATAAATACATATTTTGATCAAGTGTAATTATATTTTCACAATGTTTTATTCTTATTCCTAAAAATAATCGAATCTCATTCAAATCTACCATTTTGAAATATTGTTTTAAATAGTTTTTATATTTATCATTGAAATTTTTAGTGGCTATAATTATGTCATCAACATATAACAAAACATAAATATTTTGATTTATGTCACTCTTGTTTAGAAAATAAACACAGAGATCTACTTTTCATTGAGTAGAGCCAGCATTTCTCAATGTATCATTAAAATGTTCATACCAACATCTTGCTGATTGTTTCAGACCATATATGGATCTGTATAATAAACATACTTGGTTTTCTTTACTTTCTACTCCTTCTGGAACTGCCATATATATTTTTTCTTTCAATGATCCATTTAAAAAGGCTGTTTTTACATCCATATGATGTATCAATAAAGAAAATTGATTGCTAAAAGCTAATAATAGTCTAAAACTAGTTAAGTTATACTACTGGAGTAAAAATTTCATTATAACTTTTAAGGTATTCTTGGCTGAAACCTTTTGCTACTAATCTTGCTTTGTATCCGTTTATATTTCCATGTGTATCAGTTTTAATAGTAAAGACCCATTTTACAATTAACTATATTTGTGTTTGATGGAGTTGGAACGAGAGTTCAGGTTTTATTATCCCGGAATGCTTTTAACTCCTCTTTTATTGCTAGCTCGCACTGATCACGATCTTACCTACTCTCGATTTCTTTATATGATTTTGGAATATCTAATGGGAAATTACAACATTCTGTTTATTATCTTAAATTTTTTGTTTTACAGGTGTTTTTTGTATGTGGATATTTCTTTGAGTTCTTGCTGTTTTGCACTATTTTTCGAGTATTCATGATTTGCATATTTTTATGAGTTTGATTTTGTCCTCCAGATTGGTAATTATGTAATCTTTATGCTTTATAGTTACCTCTTTGTCCTTTATGATTTCCTTTAACAGTCTGATTTGTTCCAGGAGATTCTGATTTTCGGTCCGATTTGAGGTTATGTCTTTGTTTTGTTTTTCACAGCACTTCACAAACGTTTTTGATGCATTATAATCTAATTTCTTCTGCTCTGCACAACTGTTATGAAATAGTTCACCACATTTATACAAGACACCACAGAAACTGGTTTGGTTTTACAACATTTAAATGTTCTCTTTTCTGACGTTTTCGGATCGTCCGAGTCCGCCATTTTTGACCGCCATGTTTAATAATTTCAATTTCCGTGGCAGGAATGGCTGGTGGTGCCTCTGGATCTTTTAGGGGAATTGGATTTATAATGTCAGAGAACTCCAGGAACCTATGTAGCATGTAGAAAACTGAGTTCCACCTCGTCTTGACATCTAGAATCAACTTCTTGATGTTTCCTTCTATCACACCAGCTTTTCTTTGGACATTCCTTAGCTTATCACTGGCAATTACATTTCGTTTTGCCCATTTCACAATGTCCTTAACTTTTGTTATCATATGCGACACATCTGGATTTCTGGTTACTGCTTCAGCAACTAAGTTGATTGTGTGGGCAAAGCAGGGTAAATGTTTGCCTTTTCCCAAACTTTCAGTTTGTGCAACAGCGCTCGTAATTTTTGAGCCATTATCTGTAATCACAGCTACTATTGTCCGTTTCAATCCCCATTCATCAAAGAAATCTCTCAGTACTTCACTCAGGTGAGCTCCTGTGTGTCGTTCTATAAGCCCCTTTACTCCTATCGTCACAGACTCCATGGAGGTACCTAACAACAAAATGACATTAAACTTAAACTGATTTACGCCTAATCATACTTAAAATTTACTGCTATGCACAACAACTCTACGTCTTACTTAATTACCTTGAAGATAATGGACAATGACTCCAAGGTAACTAGTAGTTGTCATCATGTTACAGAAAAGTGGTCAACAGTTTTGAATTCTTCCAAATACACATGATGTAAAGCTGTGTATTTGTTATCTAAGAGGCTTTTCAACTTTTTTATTCCAGGTACCTTGTAGCATGGAGCCAATTCTTTGAGCATGCGCTTGAATCCCTTTCCATTAACAACATGAAAAGGTCGCTTGTCTTTGCAGATGGAGTAGAGAATACTGTTGTTTATAGCTGCATATCTGTATCCTTCTAAAAAAATAAAATCTGTGTACCAACCATTAGGAAATACATAAGAAATCCTTATAGAGACTTTAGGAGTTGAACTTACCACCATAAGAGGCAACGTTTTCGAATGCCTTAAGAATACTTGGTTGATTTATTCTGTGCCTGGTTCCAGTTTTCGCCACAGTCTCACTATGCACGGCAACAGGGTCATCTACTTTTTTCTCCATAGGCGACATAGCCACAATACCCTGTGTTACCACTTTTTCTTGAAATGTAGATGTTGATGGTTAGGGATGACACATATTGATCGTAGTAGATGTACTAGGATTAAAAACAAAAAGTCAAACTATAGAAAATCCTATTTTTTTGTACGCTCCGTTATTTATTTCATAGAAATTTGACAAAAGAACCAGATTTTATCTATCTAGTACTAGCGTATCTGGATGTAAATATTTATTTTAAATATTTTATTCTTGGCACGATGGACCTATTCTTAATGCAGAAATACAAAAAATATGATATTTATATGAAGTGTCAAGTGTGTACCTAGGTGCTTACCCAGAATTTGTTGAAGGAATCGATTTTCCTTTTGAAATTGAAATCGGACTATTCGCACTCAATGCAGATTGTTTCATATTCAGGAACGGGTGATAAGGGATGGAAATGATACTCCTCTCATGGCTTTGACAACAATGGCCGCTGCCCACTTTATTTCCTATTGTGTACATGTCTAGGTGTTTGCGCTAGCGCATTACGCATTTGCACAGGGCCGTACTTATCTTATTTCCTAACATCTCTCTTCTTCTAATAATTTATTTACAATGTTACAGTCTATACTAATTACAATATAAAAACTTAATGTAGTCTAAACATAAAAATTTTCACTGTCGTCAACACCCTTTTTTTTTCTTCATCTATATAAAAAATATTGTATAATACATACACAAATGACAATATTACAAACAGATTACATATTATTATTATTCCTTATTACTTATGTTCAACAATGCTAAATAGGGATCTTTTCTATCTATTTTACACTTTACAACCATGTTTTTATTGTTTTAACAGCACTTTCCACCATACCGTTACTTTGTGCATACGTAGGTGACGATTTTATGTGGGTGAAGTCCCATTTTTTCGCAAAATCTATAAATTTGTTGGAACTAAATTCCGGTCCCCCGTCAGAAATAACCACTAATGGTATACCATGTCTCGAAAATATAGATTTCAGATTTCTAATAATATTTTCACTAGTCAAATTATTGCTTAAGTTAGCTACGTCTATATATTTAGAATAATAATCTACACATACAACATATACATTGTTGTCAAAATGCATTACATCCACTCCAACTTTTTCCCAAAGTTTTCTAGGAATTTGATGGTTTATCATAGGTTCAGGAGCGTGTGCTTTTTGGTTTAATTGACAAGAAGAGCAAGACAAAACCATATCCTCAATACATTTATTAATTGAAGGCCACCAGAAAGAATGTGCCAACTTTATGCTTTTTTGCACTCCCGCATGACTTAAATGCAACTTATCTAATATTTCACCCCTTAAAGTTTTGGGAACAATAACTTTTGTGCCCTTTAACAATAGACCATTGTTTTCCGTTATTTCATCTTTATATTTATAGTAAGGAGCTACTCCCATTGGAACCCTTTTTGGGCCATCCTGTTCTAATCATTTCTTTCACCAGAAACAAATCTGAGTCCGTCTCCGTTTTCTCCCTAAATTCTCCTTGTTTGTTATTTGATGCGTTTAAAGTTATTGAGCAAACATGAGCTTCTAATTCCTTATCAAATTTTTCATGACAAATTTTTTCCTCAAACTTACGAGATAAAGTATTAGCAACTACTAACATTTTGCCAGGTTTGTATTTAACTGTAAAATCATATTTACGTAGTTGTATTAACATTCTTTGTAGTCTCGGCGGACATTCATTGATCGGTTTTTTAAAAATTGATTCTAGAGGTTTATGATCACTCTCTACCGTAAAATTCTTTGCAAAGACAAATTGATGAAATTTTTGAATACCATAAAAAACGGCCAATGTCTCTTTTTCGATCTGCGAGTACCTTGTCTGACATTCGGTCAGCGCTCTAGAAGCATAAGCTACAGGCCTCTCATTTTGCATTAAACAAATACCGATACCTTTAGATGACGCATCGACAGAGATTACACACGGTTTGTCAATATCAAAAAAATTTAAATATGGTACTTTTGTTATTGTTTTCTTTAGTTGTTCAAAAGCTACATCGTGATCTTTCTCCCACATAAATATTATTCTTTTTAAGCAATTGCCGTAACAGTGCTGTTTTATGTGCTAAATTGTCACAAAACTTGCTGTCATACGTGACTAAACCTAAAAATCGTTGTAATTCTTTGACATTATCTGGTCTTTTCATGTTAATAATTACATCCACTTTAGATCTATCTACCCCTAGGCCATTTTTAGATATTATGTGGCCCATATACTTTACCTCCGTTAAGCCTAATTTACATTTTCCCTTATTTAATTTTGAATATACTTTTTCTGCTGTTTTTAAAATTTTAATTAACCTTTCATTATGTTCTTTAACAGTCCTCCCTGCTACAATTATGTCATCAATGTAAATTTCTACTCCCTCCATTTTGCCGAATATTTCGTTCATTTTTTCCTGAAATACTTCAGGTGCTGAACTAAGTCCAAAGGGTAACCTCAAAAAATTGATACCGCCCGAACGGTGTTGCAAAAGTACATAGATCGCTACTTTCCTTGTCTAGTTTGATTTGCATGAAACTTTGGTCTGCGTCCAAAGTACTGAAATACTTACACCCTATCAGTTTAGCTGTTAGTTCTTCTATCGTAGGAATAGAAAAATATTGTCTACGAATTCGTTTATTTAATTCTTTTGGGTCAAAACAAATACGCAACTTTCCATTGGGTTTACGAACTATTACTACAGGATTTACCCAAATGGCAGCTTTATTAGATTTTTTAATTAAACCTTTCCGTTCTAACTTATCCAATGTACTTTTATATTGTTCTCTGATTGCAAAAGGTACCCTTCTTGCTGCATGAACTACCGGTTCCACGTTAGGATTCATTTCTATATGATATTCCCCTTCTAATAGACCAACACCCTTAAAAATGTTTTCTTCAAATTTTTCAATTATTTTGTCGCACCCTATATTACTACCTTTGTTTTTAATTTTAAGCCCCTCTGTACTTACATCATCTACTCTACTTATTAGATTCAGAGCCAGACATGTCTCCAGTGACAGAAGCGGATATTTATTTAAGGTGGTTACATAAACTTTGAATATTCCTTGTCTATCCTTATATTTTATATTTAAAAAACATTTACCTAAAATTGGCAACCTATTCCGCGTATAAGAAGTATATCTTCCCTCACATGGAGTTAACTCTTCTTTCTGGTTTAAAGCCTCAAATATACTTACGGGTATGACATTGGCCTGCGCTCCCGAATCTAACTTGAAGTTTACGATAAGGTTTTCAACCTCTAGCTCCTGAAACCATGACCTCTCACCTCCTTCCTGTTTATTTTTGTTAACAGTATCTAAAAAGAAATTATCGTTATACAATTCATCATCACTACCTGTCTCGTCTACATCGGATATATTATCTACTTTTTTTATTTTTATAAAAATATTTCTTATTTTTATATTTTTCATCTCGTTTCTGACAACATCTTTCAAAATGATTTAAATTACCACATGCTCTACACTTTTTATTAAAAGCTGGACAATTTCGTGCCCCATGCGTAAAACTACATTTTCTACAAACAAAATTATTACCTCTAGCCTCCTTATATCTACCTGTCGACTCAATCGGGTTTTTATTATATAACTTATTGCTCGGTACCTTGGATTTGCTATATTTGACAACATCTACAGTTAGTTCCGTGCTGCTTCCTGTTACCGCCATCTCCCTTGACCTCTTCTTGGCCATTTCATTTGCCAATGCTGCTTTCAATACTGCATCTAACGTGCCGACATTCAACTGCAGAAGCCTCCCGCAATTCATTCAATTCCACACCACAAATGAAAAGATTCTTCAGTAGACTATCTTCTAGAGCCCCAAACTCACAAGATTTAGCTTTCGACTTCAGTTTTGTCACAAAATCGTGAATGCTTTCGCCCAATTGTTGTCTGAGGGTTAAAATTTGATATCTTTCATATGCTAAATTCTTCTGGGGAAGGAAACGTTCATCAAATTTACGGATTAACACATCAATGTCATTCTTTTCATTATCTTCGATCAGAAAAGTATTATATATTCTTAAAGCCTGCTCACCTATTAAATGTAGAAGCAGAGCACATTTTATTTCCCCCGACTTTGCCTTTAATTCGGTTGCCACGAGGTATGTGTTATTTATTTATCACTGTTATCACGTAGATATACATTGTATATATGTGAACGTCACAAAAAAAAATTTAGAATAAAATTAAACATAATATGTAGAATATTAAAATACACTTACACAAAATATTAAAATACAAATATAAAATACAAATATAAAAATGACAGCCATTTCCATTGCATGTCCTCCGAACTATTACAGTGAATGATTCATGTATTCTTCAATGGAGTAAAAACTCTTACTACTAAGAAATAGTTTTAAGCATGTACTGAATTTTTTTATACAATTTACATGTTTTAATTCACTTGGCAGTTTATTGTACAGCTGAATTCCTTTATATTGAGGGGATTTCTCGTAATTTGCAGTTTTGTGGTATACTGAACTAAGGGTATCTCCGTGCCTTGTATTGTAAGTGTGACTATCCGAGTTAAGGGTAAAGTCATTTATGTTTTTTTTTACATATTTAATTGTATTAAGTATATATATATACTTGTGACGGTAAGTATTTTATTGGCCACAAAGTATTGTCTGCCGGATTCTCTGGGTCTTACATTATATAATAATCTGATAAGTCTCTTCTGCAGGACAAACACGCGATCTATGTTGGATGCACATCCCCAAGCAACAATGTTATATGTTAAATGAGAATATGCTAGTGCGTAATACACACTCAGAGCTTCTCTGCTAAGAATACCCTTTAGTTGCCTCATGGCATAATAGGCTTGTTTTAATTTTGTGCAAACTTGATTTATCTGTAGATTCCAACATAGACTGTCATCTATAATTGTACCCAGAAACTTTACTGATTTAGAGAAGCTATCATTAGGAATTTCTAAAGTGAGATCATATGGGGGTGATCTTCTTTTGGAAAAGTAGAGGCATTCAGTCTTACCGATATTCAAAATAAGAGTGTTGTTATGACACCATTCCTTATATATTGCAAGATGTCTGATATTTTAATTTTTAGTTCGGTTGAATCAAGTGCTGATAACAACATGGTTGTATCATCTGCAAACATTACAACTTGTCCGTCTTGAATTTTATTAGGTAGGTCGTTAACGAAAAGCAAGAAAATCAATGGTCCTAATACCGATCCTTGTGGTACACCCATATTTAGATTATATTCATCAGATAAGTAATTTGATACTCTAACTTGGATTTTTCTGTCCATTAGAAAAGTGCGGATTAGATTCAACGGCACCCCTCTAATACCTAATTTCTCTAGCTTGTACAAAATGAAATCAATGTTAAGAGTGTCGAAGGCCTTGCTAAGGTCGAAGAAGAGCCCAACAACATGACATCCCTTATCCATTTCACTATACAGAAATTGAAGTAACTATAGTAGCAGATTCAGTGGATTTATTACGTTGAAAACCATGTTGGAATTTTGACAATAAGCCGAATCTAGTCAAAAAGTCCATTATTCGGTTGAAAATCAGTCTTTCTATCACCTTTGATATTATCCACAGTAAAGATATTGGACGATAATTTTCGCTGTCCTGTTTATCACCCTTTTTGTATATCGGCAAGACTATAGCTATTTTAAAGATCGACGGAAAGTATCCTTGTTGAAAACATTTATTAATTAGATAAGCCAAGGGTTCAGCAATCGCCTCATTGGCATATTTTAATGCTGTTGTTGATATGCCGTCCACTCCTACGGCAGTCTTGTCTCGTACTTCATTAGAAGAGGTTGGCTCAAAGAAAATACTGTTATTTACATGGTTACATGTTGTGCTTTGTTGAGAAATGTTATTTTTGAAATGTTCAGCTACTTTTTTGTCTGCCATGCTAGAAAAATATTGTCCAAAGTGATTGGCGACAATACCTGGATCTGTTTCTGGGACATTATTAATGGTTATTGACAGGTCCTCGATGTACTTTTTATTTCTTATTTGAGAATTGACTAATGACCATATTTCTTTTGAGTTGTTTAGGTTAGAGTTGATTTTACTTGAAAAGAATTCTTTTTTGGCATTTTTAACACGTTCGTTATATTGTTTCTTTTTATTTCTATATGTTTTTAGTATATTAGGATCGTTTAATTCGGTAGCTAGCCAATATAGATTTTTTAGTTCATTACCATTTTTTATCAGATCTGGGGTTATCCAATTTTTGCTACTTGTATTATAATTTCTAGTGCGCCTTGTTACTAGGGGACATGAAGCATCTAAGCATTTCAAAAAGACATTTATAAAATTTTCAAATGAGACTTCTAGATTTTCATTAAATATTGTATCCCACTGTTTAATAGATAAGTAAATTTTGCAACATTTTCTGTCGTATACTGTCTGACATATTGGACATTATTGTTGATTAAATTTTCAGTTGAATTGCCTACATTGCAACCAATTATTTGAGCAAAATAGTCAGAAATCGACGGATTAACAATATATGCGACATAACTATTTTGAGATAAGTTTGTTGCTATGTAATCAATTGCAGTTTTTGAGGTAACATTATTTTTATTAAGAAATACACGAGTTGGCGTATTTAAACAGGATGTTAGATTGAAAAGATCGAACGTATCAACAAGAATATCTTTTTCAGTACTATTTTTGAGAGAGTATGTTGAGATCTCCACAAAGTATTATTTGTGAGTTATCTTTGCTTATAAATTGTAGACTTTGTGACAAGTTTTCAAAAAATGTATGCATATTATCATTTGGAGGTCTATAAACAGTAATAATATTAAGTTTTCTATCATGAAAGCATAGAGGGGCGAGCGTAGGTGCGTCTTTACTATGTACATACTTCGGTATGCGATGTAAAGCAACGACAGGCGCAGTTAGTACTTGGATGGTGACCATTCCAACGGAAACCGCGTTCTCGCCTCACACATCTTCCAGCGGCTTGTATATCAGTGCATGCGCGGAAGCTATACAACCTTAGGCGAGGGTTGTATAGGAGATATACCATCCTTCGGAGGGGATGTAAAGCCGTCGGTCCCTTGTCTATTAAATGTTAGGCAAGTAAAAGATCCCTACTCTTCTTAAGGAAAGAGGTTCGGCAAAATTCCTGGTTGGGGGTAGCTCGTCTACAGGCGTCGGTGTTAGGCCTCAGTAGCGGAAATAGGCCGACGTTAAAAAAATTTATAAAAAAAAAAAAAAAAAAAAGAAAGCATAGAGATATTGCACATAATTCAATGTTAGATTCATCGACATATGTTTTCAAGTATTTTATACTTTTTGGTGAGTAAGCTCTTATATTATCACAGACATAAATCGTGACACCAACATGTCCCGTGTTCGTCCTGCAAAAACTACTTACCAGTGTAAAATTAGGTATACTAATGTAGTTTATTTTCAGATCATTAGCCCAATGTTCAGTAATACAGAGGACGTGCAATTTGTATTGATTTACAAAGATATCTATGTGATCTATTTTGTTTTTTAGTCACTGAACATTAATATGTCTCACATTTAGTTTAAATTCAGATGAGATCGATTTGCCTGATGCATTTGAGTTCTTAGAGATGTCACCACTTCTTCCTGGGCAGTTTGCATTTAACTTCGTTTGTTTTTGATTACAGGATGTCTCCGGGTATTTTTTGTTTGTATCTGGATCACTTAATTCGCCACGTCTAAAAAAGAGTTTGGTCTTACCCCAATTTTATCATCAATAATGCTTCTTGTATTGTGCTTTTCATAATATTTTTTAAAATTAAAGCGTTTCCATATTCGCCAATTTTCTGCGATATTTCCGTCCATCGACAAACAATTTATGGCTCTCGTATCCATTTTCGCTCAGGGTAATTAATAACTGCGCCATGTTTCATATTCAGGAACGGGTGATAAGGGATGGAAATGATACTCCTCTCATGGCTTTGACAACAATGGCCGCTGACCACTTTATTTCCTATTCTGTACATGTCAAGGTGTTTGCGCCAGCGCATTACACATTTGCACAGGGCCGTACTTATCTTATTTCCTAACACAGATGGGTGTTTTTTCATATGCTTTAACATATTTGAAGTATTTCCAGAACTTAAAATTGTTTTAAAACATAACTTAGGTTAGGACACCCTTGCTTTGTGGATTACCTTTTCCAGGTGGAAATTCCAGTTGAGTGATCTATCAAGTGTTATGCCTAGATATTTCACCTCCTCCGAAAATGGAATGGTTTCACCTTAGTAACTAAGGCGGTTCTAAATTATCCAGCTTCCTTTTCCTGCTGAAGTTTACTATTACAGTTTTGTGGGGGTTGATAGACATCTGTTCTCTCTCACACCAGATGTGCACTGTATCTAGTACCCCTTGAAGGGTATGAGAAAGTATCTCTTCAGATTTTCCATTAACCATGATGACTAGGTCGTCTGCATATGCCAGAATCTCGGTTTTCCACAGAGACAAAATGGCCAGCAGGTCATCCACAAGTAGTGACCACAGAAGGGGGGGGACAGAACACCATCTTGTGGGCACCGTCTCGTGGCCCTGAAGCTGACCATTTCCCCCTGTAAGGTTGTCGTTGTGATTGTGTTTTCAAGCATAGCTCGGATCCAGTCAGTTATGGCTGGCTCGAATCCTCTAGCAGCTGCCGCTGTGTATAAGGAATCGGGCAGTGCATTAATGAATGCTCCTTCAATGTAGAGAAAAGCAGCCACTGCAATCTCCTTTTCCTGAAGGGATTGAGTGATTTTCCCGGCTAGGTTATTAAGTGCTAGTTCTGTTGATTTGCCTGGCTGCTAAGCATACTGGTGAGCGTTAAGGGGATTAAGGGGGCCTTTCAACAAAAATGATGTCAGGCTAATGGATCTTAGCGATTTAGGGTCCGATTTTGTCTGACCCATTTTTGGTATATATACCACTTTAACCGCCGCCTAACTGGATGGTATATGATTCCACACCAGACTAGCTCTGTAAAGTCTGATGAGGAATGGTAGTAATATTTCCAGTCCCGTTTTGCAACAGCGCTGGAAAAATACCGTCCTCACCAGGCAATTTGAGTGTTGGAAAGATTTAATAGCCCACTCAATTGTTGTTGCTGTGATAACTTTTTTAGCTACCAACCAATCATTTTTACAGGGTCGTTTATATCGGCTCTTCGATGGTGGCAGCTGTTGGTTATCCGGCAGAATCGAACTTCCTGGGAAGTGGTTCTGTGCTAGAAGCTCTAGGGTTCCTTTCCAGATTCGGTGAACGAGCAGTCTGTTCATTTTACCGTTCCAAACTCCTGTACCGGTTCTCTGGAAATGATCTTGTAGATTCTAGTACTGCAAGATGCATCAGTGATGTTCTCGCAGAACCTCCTCCAAGATTCCCTTTTTGCTGTCCTGATTTCTTTATTATAGTTTGTTAAAGCAGATCTATAGTGTTCCCAGTTGCCCGAAGCTTTAGCTCGATTGAAGAGGTGTCGAACTTCTTTTCTCATTTTATCTAATGTTTTTTTCCACCAAGATGCCCCTCTGTTGTCTTGTTTAGACTTTAGTGGAGAATTTTCATGATATGCTGAAATGATTGCTCTGCAGATCTGTTCCGTTGCGATTTCTATTTCATCATGATTCCTGATTGTGGTGAGAGCGGACTCCAGATGCGACTGGAGAGATTGTTTATACCCTTCCCAGTTTGTGCATCTAGGACCTCGGTACTTCACTACAGGTCTTGGACCGACTTCTATATTAAATAGAATATGTCTGTGATCTGAACATGAAGGTTCAGGGATACCTGCCAGTCAGTTATCTTATTGCTCACAAAAGTTGAGCTGATTGTTAAATCTAGTACCTCTTTCCTATTTCTAGTAATAAAAGTTGGTTCGGTTCCAATGTTATTCACAATTAGTTCCTCATCTAAAATATAATCAAAAAGTGACTCACCTCTATGGTTGATATCTGTGCTTCCCCACGCTGTATGGTGGGAGTTTGCATCACATCCAATTACGAGGTGAATATTGTTCCTCTTGCTGTAGGTGACTAATGACCTAACTGCTGCCGGATGGGGTTGATCCGCACCTCTATCATCCGTGAAGTAAGCTGAGCAGAATATTATGGCCAATTTGCCCCCCTCCACTGGTACTGATACATGGATGGCTACAACATCATGGGTGCAGTAACCTGAAAGCATAAAATACTCAGTGTTATTTCTGACCAGGATACAGGCTCTAGGTCTTTTCTCCAGAGCCAATAGATATTACCTTGCCAGAAGTACAGTTTAAGAGTTTACTATTTTTCTTACGTGCAATCAATTATTCAATATGGAATTACGTTTTGGGAGTCGTCACCTAACGCTGATAAAATATTCATAACTCAAAAGAGAATAATAAGATGTATCATGAAAGTCTGTACAAGAACTTCTTGTAAGCCTTTTTTTTACTGAATTCGGAGTTTTAACTGTCCCTTCATTGTATTTTTTATCACTCGCAATGTTTGTTAAAAAAAACTTATTGCTATTTCCAACAAATAGCGAGTTTTACTCAAATGATATGTCGTTAATTACACGGCAGGCCAATGAAATTAGATTTCCTTTTTACAGAACCACTTTCTTTGAGAAAGGGCCATATTATGCAGCTATCAAGGCATATAGATCACTACCAGTGCTTATTAGAGACATCACACATAAAAAAATTTAGGGCATCTGTTATAAATTATCTAGAAGATAAATGTTATCACTCATTTAATTGCTGGTGACAGCGAAATTTTAGCTATACACTATTTTTTATTAATGTTCGTTGTACTTGTTAGTTTGTCGTCTATATTCTATTTTATTATACACGATATGTTTTTTTATTATTCTTTACTGTAGAAGACCAAATTTTTGACGTTGCTGTGTCCTTTGTAGACGTTATAGCAATAAAGTACTTTACTTTAAGTATTGCCTAGTCCATTTACTTGGCCTGAGGTGGTTGTCCAAGGCTCCTGAATAAGAGCAATATCGATTTGCTCTTCCTTGAATCTTTTGCCAAGGACGTACGTAGCGCCCTTAGCATGTTGTAAGATTGCTAGTAGGTACCTGATGTTGGTGATCATCAGGCAGGAATGGGGTTTTAGGATAAAGTGGAAAAGGAGTTGGTAAAGTTAAGGAGTAAAGGAAAGGGTTGGTTGGTTGAGTTAGGAGGTTTGTGAGGGGATCTGGGCGAGTTGTTTTTTTCCCTTTAGAAGGTGATTTTGATCCGCTCTTCTTCAGGGAAGACTTATTCGGGAAGGTCTTTTCCTTCCCGATTGATCGGGGCTTAGCACCCTCTTTGGGGAGTGGTTTAGGTCCGCTCTTCTCAGCTGATGCTTGTGCCGCCTATGTTAGAGGGGTGGATGTTTTCCTCACCTTGACTTTTGGTTGGAATTGCACCTGACCAAAGCCAAAGTAGGGTCTGTACCCCATCCCCTTCAGTGCAGACATAGACATCTCATCTACTGAGAATGTCCACGTCTGCCCAGGACCTGTTGGTTCTCGGTGTAGTATTACCCACTCCCAGGTATTTAGGCTCTGGTCCTTTTTCCTCAGCCTAGTTAGTACTATCTCGGATGACAGCTGACTTCCAGCATCATCCGGGATATAAGCCACATAGATATGTGGCTTGGGAAGGTCCTGCCCCTGCACGAACTTCAAGCGAGCCCCATCCCATGGTCTAAAGGACTTTGTCGTCACCTCCAACCATGAGACGCTCGCCTGGTCTGCACAGGTTATTAGGAGATATCCAGGCCGTTGTGAGCAGTTCTGGAATCTCACCTGAGGACCGCCTTCTGGGATTTGTTCTACAGCTTTCAGGGTCGATTGCTGTAGAGCGCCCAGTTGGGTGTTACAATCCAAGGCCGCCTCAGGGTAATCAGAGTGGATGATGCCCGCTCTGATACCCTGTGTGGCGGCCTTCAAAGAAGGTTTAACAGTTTCGCCTTCCCGTGGCTTTTTTGCCATGGGGCAAGCTGCCACCTGATCAAGGGCGTTTCCCCGTTTCAGTACGTGCAGAGGTTGTTTGTTGTTTTTCCTCTGGCAGCTGGTTGGTTTCACAGCCCCCGACTACAGATTTCAAGGCGGATTGGTAGGATACCCTGCCCTTGAGTAAGCGTTTAGGGCGCCTTTGTTGAGCACCTGTCAATCGCTTACGTTTCAGGGAGAGATTGCCCAAAGCCTTGGACGCCTCTTCTCCTGAATTGCCTTCTCCCTCAGACACAGGTGTTGGTCCCTTTGACGGTCCTGCCTCCTGATCTGACGGGATCGGGCATGGTTGTGGAGTTGGATTGTTCCCTACCTCCATTTTTTCTTCAATATGAAGATCGAGGGTTGGACCCCGCTCGTTGGGTTTGTTTCTAATACTTGTGTTTCTTCGATGTAGATCCCACGAGTAGCTAGGGAATAAAGTCCACCACGGTAGAGCCCTGCATTGCCGTGGTAAGGCAAAGTACTCCGGAAGCCCCGGAGGCCCCGTTCCGGATTGATTCAGCAATGGCAATTTGAAATAATATTGAAAGAAATAATTTGGACGAGATCCAGTTTAGTAATCGTTTTTGCGTTATTTTGTCAGAAATTTGACTTGGCACTATTATAAATAAAATAGGCGTGGTATATAGAATATAATATTTAATCATAAATAAAAAACCTTTACCTTGGAATTCACATATACTTAATAGAATAATAAGAAATATGTTAATATTTTAAATTAAATCCACTCATCTTCGTCAGAAGACATATTGTTGCTACTTTCTGATTGGTCGTCTTTGCTCGGTTCGACAAATTCTATTGATAGAAGCATGTTCCATGCTTCCGGGCTAAATGGTTTCATCTTTTTGCGCGGTATAGGCTGTATAGAAGTCAGCAAAGGATCCGAAGTTAATAATAATCTATTTAGAACGTCAATGTTGCACGATTCTCTTGATAATTTTCTCAAATAATTTTGCCTGTATGTGCGGAAATACTTATTACTAGCCTCAGCCACCTCTTCTGATAACTGTCCGATCTGCAAGGGAGTTCCTTTATAATTTTCAACCATGTATTAAAACTTTGTGAATAGTTGGGAGATATTGGGTACCGCAGGTACAATTTTATATATAATTGTACGGTTTCAAATGCATACATTTTATATTCTGTATCAACTTTGTACCCACTTGCGATCGCTTCTAATATAACTTTTAGTTTTTTGATTAATATTTGATCTATCCCAGTAATATTTGAACTTACTTTTGGGTCTGAGAAGGATCTTATGGAAGTATTGCCTCTATTGGCGTTACCAAATCCAGCTTTTGGGACATCCAGCCCATTTCCCTTTTAAATTTTTATTGTATTTCTCTTTTCCTTTCGGTTACTGTTACCATCCTCTCTTGAAATACTTCAGGAGAGCTCACCAGTCCATATGGAAGTCTCTTAAAATGATACCTTCCAAATGGAGTGGCGAAAGTACATAACTTTGAGCTTTGCACATCTAATTTTATCTGCAAAAACCCCTGAGTTGCATCCAGAGTGCTAAAAAATTTTGAGCCTGTCATTTTAGATGCTATTTCTTCTAACATTGGTATTTGAAAATAATGACGTTTGATATTGTTGTGTACTTTGTACAAATAAAAGACACCTCGACTTTAGTTGTTCCTTTATTGAGTTTGGTATAATCGAATGATACAGCTTAGTATAATAATACGTGACCATGGGAAATGTGCTGTCATCTCGAAGGTAGGTCGTAGACTGCTCGTCATGGGAATCGGAAGATATAATAGCGCAAGTGTGCATTGGTGCCAACACGAACAGATATTTTTATTCAACTCATTAGGATCTAAATAGATTCTTAAAGAACCATTTGATTTTTTGACAATTACCATTTGGTTTACCCACTCGGCACTATCATTTGCTTTTTCTACTACTTTGTCTTTTTATAGATGATCTAATGCATTTTTTAAACTATCTTATTGAAAATAGAATTTTTTTAGCTGGGTAAGCTACCAGAACGGCATTATCTTTAAGTTCAATATGATACTCTACTACTTGCCTACTCTTTTTTCGATTAAAAGTTTTGCACGTGCATCATTGTCTTTTTCTCCCTTTATTTTTTCTGATAATTCAGAACAACGGGAGCACACATCGATTGCCGGCGCTCTGAACCCAATATTATACTCCAAACAAAAAATGTTTCTGAAGAAAGTTTTCTAAACTTTCAAAATCTCAGACGCTTGACTATTGTACGTATCCATCAGCTTCCTGATTAGAGAGATTACATGATAGATACTGGTGAGTACTTTTTCCTCTGCAATAATGAACTTCAGAGCATTTGAGTTTTTCAATACACATTTTGACATTTCTTCTTTCAGTAAAAACTGGCTTCAATTTAGTACCTCCTCGTTTCTCTTCCCGTAACATTCCATTATTTAAAAAATTACGCGCAATCACTAGTATCTCTGATTTTAACAAAGTATCTGGTAGCTACACTCTTTCTAGATGAACGTTCCTTTACAGCTGTTTTCATTTTTGTTTTGTCAATTGTACTAAATAAAATAAAGATATCTTGTTTGATTTTATCGTGATTTGAATAAAAACTATGATGAAACGCTTGAATATCGCGCATATGTTTTACTTCTATTGTGCTCACGTTTCGGAAATTGTGGGAGTTGGGCAGGTGTATGTGTGAACCAAAATTACAAGTAAATGTGTATGCATTTATCTAACAAAGATGTTTACTGTGGTTATTTATTTTTAAATTTTTTACTTCCCGCTGTAGACTAAAATAGTTTATGATATCAAGATAAACCGAGTATACACATAGCATTACACACTTTCTCACCTAATTAGTTTTATTATTATCATTATCATTAACTCATCATCACATCATCTCAGTCAAGGCTGGAAAACATTCACCAATAGCATGTCCACAACACTGGGCATATTATCACTATTATGACAATATAAGTAAGCAGTGTTTATTTACTTTTACTAATATTATTTTATGTTGCTAAAAACTCTTCACCTATATACCTCTTTATTTTGGCCAGCGTTTTCTTCCATCTTTTTGGATCACTCATTCGTTTTCTTCCCCTTCCGGGTTGAACTGGTTTGACGGTATTGTTAAATTCTTCCATCACTCACAGACAAAATCAGTTGTTATTTTCTTTATTATTAAAAACAAATAATAAAATGATTCTAAAACGACACGAAAATAACCACGATGTTAACGTATGCCGGTGAATATTAGGAGTAACGAATAACAAATCATAGCATGCAACGAAATCACATGTCCAAAATAAATGAAGCTGATTGGTTGCTGGGATAAAGCGAGTTTGGGAATGTACATTTGATAGTCGAAGGCGAGTTTTGGAGTCAGTAAGTTTTCTTCATCTGTTTAATAAAGGAAAAGGAGAGTTTTAGAACGTTCAATTATCGTTTACTTACAGAGAGTCATATGTAGAAGCCATCAGCATCGATAATTAATTCTTTTTAAAATGTGGATAAGGCGAGTTTTGGCATGGACCTCCTCAATTCTTACTCAAATAATGAACTACAAGAGAATTAACCAAATGAAATGGTTGAAAATGACATGTTTAGTGCCGAAACTGCAGTAACAATAAAACAGCGATAAAATCAAAGTAAAAGTGTTTTATTGGATCATCACGATTGATTATCACAAAATAACAGTTCCCACTAATTTTTGAATAAAAAAAATGAACTCTGCAAATAATCAGTATATGCTATTAAACTTGAGTGTACAACTATACTGCCGTCCTTAGCTTAAACGTGGTAAGTCCTTAAATGTTAAAACTGAGAAAATTAAGATTTTATACATTTAATTGCGCCACGTTGCAATTTCAACGTATTCTCTTTAATATATATATATTACAAACATAAAAAATATATATTGATATTCTCAGTTAAAGAAAGATAAACATTAAATATTTATTATATATTTCAAAACTCAAAAAAAATAATACAAAAATTAACTAGTCCTGGTTATCATCACCATCACTCATATCATCAGATATCTGATTATTTACTGGCAATGACTGCCAAAATTGGAGTCTATTTGCTGGTATTATAACTGACAGTTTTTCTAAAATCTGGGTTTTCCTACTATTTGTAATACCTCTTAATGATGTTTTCTCTTTGGGATGTGGTATATTAGATTTCATTTCTTTAGCTTTTAAAAAATTCAGTTCATATATTTCCTCAGAGTAATATGACTTTTGGTACCGTAAAATTTTTTCACCTCGTGTAGCTGTTATTGATACAATGTCTTTCATATATGGTCGTGGTGTGGTTTTATTTATTTTATATAGGAAACTATGATCTCTCCATTCAAAAAAATCATTTAGTATCATTTCTAGCACCTCTACCTTTCCTGAGTTACATTCTTGAACAGCTTTTTTAAAATCCGAGAAGTCATACGCCTTTGGAGTTCCCTTAAGAGATAATTCCACCTGGTGGTGGAATGTATCAGCTGATAGGAATGTATGCCCTGGTTCCAGATAATTTAAAGTTATTGATTTAGCCAAAATGAAGTTGGAATTTATAACATAAATTAAAAAAGTAAATAGACACCAAGTCTTATTTTGACCAGCACAATTGTCTAGCCATAAAACAACTTTTTCTGCATCTCGTACTGCAATAAAAAATTTGAAGAAGGCGCTTATCACATCTTTTTTCCTGCCAGATGTAGCTTCATGCCATAATACAGCGATTGGCTTCAATGATTTTTGTTTTTGCCAATAGGCACAAAGCTCTCATTAAAAATAATGATCCTGGGACAAAATATGACGGCCTTAAACATATCCAATCGTGGAAGCATGATAACTTTTTCCATGTCCGCAGAAAAATAAATAGTTCCTTCATCTGCTGTTTCTCTTTCCGCATCTTCTCTATACTTCTTTCTACCCTCTTCTGCTTTTTTAATATGCTGTTGCCATTTTGTACAAACATTACAGTTAGGATCTACATTTTCTTTATTATGCCCCTTTTCATGAAGGGCAAAATGCTCACAAGTTTCGCATTCTTCTTTCCCCAACCTTGCAAAAGAAATATTCATGTCTTTTGAGACAACTGTTCGATACAGTTCATATGAACAATAAAAATCTGTATGCTGTTCCTTAAAATGATTATTTTTCTAATAGTCAAGTCACTGGGTAGGTAGAGTTTATTAGGTGCGTGTTCTCTTCTATAATGAGAGATAGTAGGCCCAAATGTATTTACATGTGCTTTAATTATTTCCCTATCGATTGCACCAGTTTTTTGATGTTTTCCTCTTTTATCTGTTTTTAAAGCATGAGCTTTTTTTATAATTTTCCTTACACAAACAATCTTGAATAATTCTGTCATTATTTTTACTGTAACCAAGTGTGGTAATAAAGAATATCTTGCAAATATCGATTTTTGCCCCATTTTTAGGAAGGAAATATTTAAATGTATTATTCTTCCTGGGCTTCTGAGTAGCCTTTTCGGTTTTTCGGTGCTGTATTATATCATGCCTCGAAGTGTAACCTGATATAAATATTCGTCGTTCTGACCAAGATAATTCCCAATATTCTTTGTTAATAACAACCCTTTCGTCTTCGCTAAATTTTTCATTGCATTTTAGTCTACAACGGTCACAAGATGATTTTACCATATTTTTTTTCATGACTTCTGTTTTTTTTGTTTGTCTCTCTTTAACTGATAAATCCATAATTTTTCTTTTCATCTTGGTACCTTTTTTGGTTAAGCGGCTTGTTCGTTCCTCGGCATGTTCTCTATTATTATTGCTACCATTTTCAGTATTATTCACGTTTGTTTTTACAAAATTTAAATCAGACTCATTGATATTTATCAAATTATCAGATGATGATGATGATATATTAGACATATTATTATCTGATGGTGTATAATTTTTTTCTTGCACTGCATCATCGGAATAATAATAGGGATCAACATTGTCAAAATTATTTGACACCGATTGCAAAACAGTATAATGAGTAGCAGCATCACAATCTGATGTCGTTGGTTCCTGTTCATCTAGGGCACATGCAACAGGGGTCACCGGACTTCCTATTAATGAAATATTATTGTTATCGTATACCTCTAATTCTTCCTCGAGAGAGCGCAAATTTACAGCTTTAGCCTCATCGACACCTTTCTGCAAAGCAAGCCTCGCAAGCATTTTTCCCCTGCTGCAGCTCTCCATCACTTATTATCTGACAAACCAAAAGTTAAAAATTAACAACAATTTCTTTGTTTATGTGATAATTCAACTTACCTTGGGTCCCGATAAAGTAAATAAATTAATCTGTATAACTTTATTAAGTTTATTCCGCTGTTGAAAATATTACAAAATTTGAGGTTAAAAATTCACACGTAGTCAGTGAACTCAATATACTAACTAACATTACTACTCTGCGCAATCTCAGTAAATATACCACATTTAGTTCTGAATAAACATTGAACAGTTGCTATACTAAAAGGTGGTATGTTCAGACTTACCACTTTTAAGAGTTGCATCTTAACATACCACTGTCTAGATCTAATATGTTGTAACATTTTTGACATACGGCATAACTGTTTTTTGGAATAATTTAATAAAGAAAGCAGATACCACTTTCTAAGCTAGTGTACACTTGTAGAATGATGCTTAGGATACATATTTGGCCTTATCTCAATTTTTGTAAAAATCGGACTTACCACGTTTAAGCTAAGGACGGCAGTATATCCTTTGTTATAGTACATTATAAATAAATTATCCAAAACAGATACTACTTGTATTTTTACATTCTTATAATTTTTTCAAAATAGTGCTCATTTTTATTATGCATTTACCACTTTTCAGTTTGCAACCTTTTCAAAAATGATAATATTGAATGAAAATTTGATAACTTGCCCGTGCTTTATCATAATTTCTATCTTTTCTGTTTCAGACGTACCTTCATCACTCTGAGAAGTATGCAGCTGTATATAAATTTGTAATATACCATTTAAGGTTTTAGTTAGCAGATTAAATAATGTTGCCATAAAATTGGAACTATGGAATTAGCAATATAAAAAGTTGCAACTAAAGTTATCTCAAATATATCATTAGATCTGCTTTCTTGTTCTTTAATTCTCTTTAAAATTGCCCAGAGACCATTTCTAGGAACAAGATCTAGTCCTGTGGGGATTGGAACCAAGACTATGGCCATATATATAAAGCATTAATTTTAGTTATAATATTTACATAACATTTTACCTTTTTGGGAAGGCCACATATTTTTTAAGTTAAACGATTTGATGGTCGGGTGATACGACTTGCTGATCTACTTTCCTTTCGATTTTCTTCTGATTTATGTTACCAGGAATTGTATGCACTTTTTCAGATAATTCTGAAAAAAACAACTAATATGTCAATCCTTAGCCAATAACATGTCTCCAATAGGTTTTAAATGTATGTAACCCATGTATATTTCCCGCTATAAAGTTTTTGGATCTTATCTCAAGCACATCAAACCCAATGGTCGGTGATTTTTGTCCTTATACTTTAATGTGCAGTACAAGAGTTTGGGAATTTATTTTCTTGGTAGTTATTATAAGTAATGAAAGTTCAGCCTCATGCCGTGCATAAACGCACACTTCCTGTATGCCAGACACGAAAACTTTTTGTGTACTTGTTCACTTCCCACTGCGAGTTAAATATGATTTTTTATGGAGATGAAAATTGAAGTTAAGAAAATGGGAAGTTTTGTCAAATAAATAATCAAGATCTGTATTATGTAATTATTCTCAAACATGCTTTTTGGCCTTATACTATAATGTGGAGTATAAGAGTTTGGGAATTGATTTCTTGATAATTTTTGTCATAGCATGCGTATTCACATACATCGAACACAAGAACTATTTGCATACATATACGCTTCTCGTTGTGAAAGGGTTAACTGTGACTCTTTATGGGGATGAAAGTTAAAGTTTAGTTAAGAAAATGGGAAATACCTTTTTGACAATTAGGTGTTCAAGATCTGTGTTATGTAATTATTCTCAAACATGCTTTTTGGCCTTATACTATAATGTGGAGTATAAGAGTTTGGGAATTGATTTTCTTGGTAATTTTTGTCACACCATATGTATTCACATACACTTCTATGTCAAGAAATTCCGTACACCTATTTTTCGCTATATTAAATCATTCTTTATATATTTGTTAGTGTTAGTGTCATATTTTCGCAATTCCAAAATTAACTCATGAAAATTTTTTAATTCTCTCTGAAATTGAAGAGGGATGATCTATCAGAGCAGTTGCTAATCATTGTCAATTAAATAAAAGTACTGTTATGAGTGTGAAGAAAAGATGGGGGGAGAAAGATAGTAGCGTAAAGAGCCAAGACGGTTCATCCCGATCGAGACGTTCAAATCTCGTTCAAGTTGAAGCGCTTCTGCCTATTTGAGGGAAAATCCATTTCAAACAGCAGGAGATGCTGTGTTCATGACAAATTTTCCAGGATCGAGATCAACAGCTAGCCGAAGGATAGGAAAATCGGAATTAAAAAACTGTACAACTGCCAAGAAGACCATATTAACAGAACAACAGAAGCAACAATGTTGTGTTTACTGATAAAAAAGATTTTTATTCTTGTACTGACAGACGGGTGTACCGTCTTGCAAATACCAGGTTGCACAAACATTAGATAGTTCTGCGGAACAGGTCCAGGCGATTTTCTGCTAATGTTTGCGCCTGGATAAGCGTGCATGGTCCTGGTGTAGCGTGACGTATTATGGGTAATGGTAGATTTGTAATTATTCTCAAACATGCTTTTTGGCCTTATACTATAATGTGGAGTATAAGAGTTGAGAATTGATTTTTTTCGTAATTTTTGTCACATCATGCGTATTCACATATATCGGACACAAAAACTTTCTGCATAAATATTCACTTCCCATTGGGAAATGGTTAACTGCCACTTTATGGAGAGAGAAACTGGGAAGTATAACGTTGCTATGTGGAGTATAAGAATTTGGGAATTGATTTTCTTGATAATTTTTGTCACAGCATGCATATTCACATGCATCGAACACAAGAACTTTTTGCATGGATATTCGCTTCCCGTTGTGAAAGGGTTAACTGTGACTCTTTTTGGAGATGAAAATTGAAATAAAAAAAATGGCAAGTATAAAGTTCTGATAATTAAATAATCAATATCTGTGTTATGTAATTATTCTCAAACATGCCTTTTGGCCTTATACTATAATGTGGAGTATAACAGTTTGGGAATTGATTTTTTTGGCAATTTTTGTCACACCATGCGTATTCGTATATATATCAAACACAAAAACTTTTTGCATACATAGGTATACGCTTTCCGCTGTGAAAGGGTTAACTGTGATTCTTTATGGAGATGAAAGTTAAAGTTTAGTTAAGAAAATGGGAAATAATGTTTTAACAATTAGGTAATCAAGATCTGTGTTATGTAATTATTCTCAAACATGCTTTTTGGCCTTATACTATAATGTGGAGTATAAGAGTTTGGGAATTGATTTTCTTGGTAATTTTTGTCACACCATATGTATTCACATACACTTCTGTGTCAAGAAATTCCGTACACCTATTTTTCGCTATATTAAATTATTCTTTATATATTTGTTAGTGTTAGTGTCATATTTTCGCAATTCTAAAATTAACTGAATATAAAAAAAAAATTAATTCTCTCTGAAATTGAAGAGGGATAGGGGAGGGGAGTTGCTAATCATTGTCAATTAAATAAAAGTACTGTTATAAGTGTGAAGAAAAGGTGGGAGGAGGAAGGTAGCGTGGTTCAGGCCGATCGAGAAGTTCAAATCTCATTCAAGTTGAAGCACTTCTTGCCTCTTTAAGGGAAAATCCATTTCAAACAGCAGGAGATGCTGTGTTCATGACAAATTTTTCAGCATTGAAGTCAACAGCTAGCCGAAGGATAGGAAAATCGAAATTAAAAAACTGTAGAAGTGCCAAGAAGATCATATTAATAGAACAAAAGCAACAATGTTGTGTTTACCGATAAAAGAGTTTTTTAGTCTTGTGATGACGGACATATTCGGGTGTTCCGTCATACCAGATTTCACACACGCTACATGTTTCCGAGCGGAACAGGTCCGGACGATTTTCTGCTAATGTTTGGGCATGGATAAGCGTGCATGTCCCTGGTGTAGCGTGGTGTATTATGGGTAATGGTAGATTTGTAATTATTCTCAAACATGCTTTTTGGCCTTATACTATAATGTGGAATATAAGAGTTGGGAATTGATTTTCTTGCTAATTTCTGTCACATCATGCGTATTCACATATATCGGACACAAAAACTTTCTACATATTCACTTCTCATTGTGAAATGGTTAACTGTGACTTTATGGAGATGAAAATTGAAATTGAGAAACTGGGAAGTATAACGTTTTGATAAATAATCAAGATCTGTGTTATGTAAGTATTCTGAAACATGCTTCTTGGCTTTATACTATAATGTGGAGTATAAGAGTTTGGGAATTGATTTTCTTGGTATTTTTGTCACACCATGCGTATTCACGTATACACGCGTATACATCGAACACAAGATCTTTTTGCATACATATTCGCTTTCCATTGTGGAAGGAGTAACTGTGACTTTATGAAAATGAAAATTGAAGTTAAGAAAATGGGAAATATAACGTTTTGATAATTAAACATGCTTTTTGGCCTTATACTATAATGTGGAGTATAAGCATTTGGGAATTGATTTTTTTGTAAATTTTTGTAAATTAACTTCACCCCATGCTTAAATACACGCTTTCCGTATGCCAGGCATGAAAATTTTTATTTGCTTATTTACTTCCCGCTGTGAATATGGACTTATCTGCTTGTTTTTTTTGAATAAGGTAAACACACCAATAGATGACACTATTAAGGAAAGAAAATTGAAAAATCCTGAAATATTCCAATTTTTTTAATAAATTTAAAAAGTAAAAATATAATAAGGTATCCTAAATATTATTGAAACTTTTTATAATATCTTTTTAACGTTTAATTAAAAACTAATATTAAAAAAAAATGTTAAATTTTACTCAACATCAGTACCCATAGATGACACCTCTAAATTAAAATGGACCAATAGATGACATGTTTTAAACCAATAGATGGCTCTTTTTTTAAACTTCTTTAACCGGCAATGATCTTTGAAAAACAACTAATTCTCTCTCCTCTTCTTAAAATTTCTGGTTGAGGCACTTTGCCAATTATCTGGTCGATGGTTACAGAAGAAATGTCCTGTTCATGTGGTATAAACTCTTTTTTCATTCTATCTGTAGACTTTAGTCCCATTACTTGAATATCTGATCTTTTCTCTTGTACCACACATAGATATACAAATTTTGTTTGATTACGTTTACCTCCTATAAATTCACATAACACAAAATCGCCCTCCATCAAAAGCTCTGAGTTAACAGATTGGTATGGTAAATCATCTTCCTCGTTGTTGACATCTTCGAAATCTTCATCCCATGGAGGGGAATCAGCGCTTTCAATCGACAAAGATTCTGAAGTTGTTGAATCACTGTCCTCCTGTCTTTTTTGTTTGCTTCTACTACTTTTCTCTTTGTTTTTACTTTTCTGTTCTTCAGCAGCTGTTTTCCTTTCCTGTACTTCCTTTCGTTTCTGTTCTCTTTCTTCCTTTTTCTTAGCTTGTTTTTCAGCTTTTTGTTGTTTATGTTCTTCTTTCTTCTGGTAATACCTAATAGCTTGAGGCGATGTGAGTACAGTAGGGATTTTTTCCCTTTTGATCCTTTTGGAAGTGGAAGGTTTAACCTCTGGCCAAAATAGCACTCGTTTAAATGGAGATGGAATAGTAGGATCTACAGCTGTCGACTTCTGATTACCATTCATATTATTTTCTTTGTGAGGTGTTAGGTCGTGGAGTACTACTTTTAACTGTAATCCAGATGGTCCTGGTTCTGCTATGGAAATTTCAGGTCTCTGTTCATGTGGTGGCTCGGTTGCAACATTATCAAACGTCAGTGGCTCAGCTGCGATATTATCAGATGCTAGTGGCTCGGCTGCGATATTATCAGATGCTAGTGGCACAGCTACTATATTATCAGGTTCTAGTTCCGTTGCAATATTTTCAGATGTTTTAGTAACTTCTTGCAGTGGCGGCTGAAAAATAAAACGTAATAAATAGGTGGCCCTAATAGTAAAATATAATGCAAATTTACCTGTTCCAATTTATTTTTAATTTGTCTCCAAATACTGTAGAGAGACCAATCTTCTTTAGGTCCCTTCCAATCGCCTTCATTATTTTTAAACTGTAATACTTTCTCTTCGCCAATCTCATTCTCTAAATGAAGGAGAAATGTTTTTATTTCGTTTATATTCGTCTTTGCTGTTGGCAGTGGATTATTTAGTGGCAAATTTACAGCTTGGGGATTCCAAGGTAATAGTCCGCACTTCTTAAATCCATTTTGTAAAATTAAGGGATCAATTCTTTCTATAACTTCTTTAAGAAGTGGAGGAAAATCTTTTTTCTTAAGCTCCTCTCCGGTATGAGACATTCTCCAATCTTGCACCTGCTTTCTCCACTGCGTTTTCAGGCTATGGAAAACCGCAACGTCCATGGGTTGTATCAGGTGAGTTGCATTAGGATATAATGCAATTAGCTCAATCCCATGTTTAGCACAAAATTCCGACACATGTAGGGAAATGTGGGAGGAATGGCCGTCAAGAAAGAATATGACAGGAAGTTAAATCTTCTCTTTTAGGAGCCATGGATGAAAAATGTTTGCAATAAATTCAAAGAAAAGTTCTTGGGTCATCCACCCGTTTTCTGACTTCCCTATTGCCCAATCTGACGGGATTGCCTCAGCGATTTGTAACGGTATTCTTTTGTATCGATAAACAATCATTGGAGGACAAATCTGGCCAGCGGCATTGGCGGTCAATAAAACGGTTATGTTTTCTTTCTCATCATTGGCCCCTGCTAAGTAGACCGATTTGCTGCCCTTTTCAGCCAATACTTTACCACTTTTGGGGTTCATGTAAAAGGCAGTTTCGTCTGCATTAAAAACTCTCGATGAAATATTCATTACATTGACGAGATCTTTTTCTTGAATGTAGGACCATACCTCTTTAAACCATTGCACTAAATTCTCGCTGGTGACATTTGCTCGAGAACGAGTTAAAGTTTGATAGATCCTATCTCTGATCCTATCATTGCGTGCACGAAACAATTTATACCATTTTTCTCCAGGTACTTTTTCCAAACTCAACTCCTTTGCCAGCCTCGCAACAGTTATCATAAATGTATTTTTTGTCACTGGAAAACCCGCTCTGGACATGGAAATTATCCATTCTACCAAAATATTCTCTTGTTCGGTGGTAAAAATACCCTTTGGGCCCATTCTTTTTCCGATAGGCAGCTTTCCATTAACTTTATACATTAATGTAACCCTTGGTACTCCATATTTTTTAGCAGTTGCCTTAACTGAATTCCCTTTTTTCACTTCATCTATGGCATCCAGCATATTCTGCTGGGAGTATTTCAAAATTTTTCGTTGTTGATTTGGCATCTAGAAACAAAACAGAATGATTTTTACTTAGGTAAGTAGTTATATATAAATTATTCAACAATATACGATCCAATAGCTGACACCTAGGTGACCAATAGGTGACACTGCTGTCATCTATTGGTTCCCAATGCCTGTTTATATTGAAATTTGTTTGTGTAAGCATGACACAAAAAAAACGTTATTTTTAAATAACCATATAACAAAATTACTAAATCTAATGCCCGACACCGGATGTCAACTATTGGCCTAAACAGATTCGGCTGCACCAAAAGCTGACACTACGCCAGCAAATTTGTCACTTAGTTTATCTGAATTTAATAAAAAGAAAACATAACCTAAGATGCCACACTTGTTTCCTAGCTTCAACGATCCAGTATATTCAAACAATAAATAATACAAAAAAATAAATTGTGAACTTACCTTCTTAATGTTCCTGTTAACAATATACAAAAAATCAGCCCACCAATCGACACTCCTCGGAAAACGCACTGTTAATGGCAGTAGATCTCACAACTAAATGAGAAAACCGTTACAGACGATCAAGCATAGGTTAAACAGTATTGCCAACGCTCGTATTTTAGTAAGAAATGTTCCTAAGTTTTAATATTAGTGGTTTTTGAAAGGGTGTCATGTATTGGTGTGGGAATGTGAGGGTGTCATCTATTAGCGGTTTTACCTTAGTGCTTTGGCACACTCATCGCCAAAAGAAACAAAATACGAAATTACTACTGGGTATCCTTTTAAAATCTTGTCTATAGTGGGGCCTAAAGATACAGGACATGGCTAGAAAGTTCTAACCATTTCAATTCCACAAAAGCGACACATTTTTTTGAATCTTCACTTCTTCTAACATCACACTACGTCAAAATCCAGGTTGTTAATAACATATTTGAAAGCATTATGCGCAACACGTGCAAAACATCCGACTTTAAGCATATTAGGATTTTTCCCCTAAATAATATGTATGCCAATCTATTTGTTCCAAAATTTGCATTCGTGTTATCTGCACTAAATGCAGATACGTTATTAATGTCAAGTTCATATTTAAAGTCTTTAAAGCAGCGCCACTTATAGCATCAGCGGCTTCAGATGGACATTCGAAAAATCTAACAATTTGCCCTGGCAACTATCTTGATGGAAAAAAAGTACCTACTGAATGCAAATGGGATACATAGTCTCCCTTGTTCGAAGTATCAGTTGATACGCTGAAATAGACTTCGTGAATTATTTTCAGAACCTTTCAGTGCCTCCACAAACAACTATTTCTTCTGCTTTTGGCCCTGGTATTGATGTAACAAAACTTTCAGCTTCCGTCTTACCGTAGCTTATTTTTTTGTCAATGGCAGAGCCTGTCAATATTCGGGGAAATAGTTTCATTGCATAATCTCACAAAGAATATGACTAATTGTGTTTCACGCAATCAAATGTCTCAGTTAATTGAATTAGCGTAACTTGATCAATTCCTGGTGGACTTGATTTCGGAAAGAAGTTAATCATTGCATTGGAGGTGGTTACAGCTTCTAGTCTCTTCGTGTGCTCTGCTGAATATCTATGGTACTTTAATATCGCTGAGTCCCCCGTGTGGTATTGGCAATTCCCTGTTATTGCAAACTTTGCATTCAGCATGGAACTCTTAAGTGGAATTTTGTCAACCATGATTAGGAAATGTACACATACTTTTAATTACTTTGGTGAAGTAAAACAGTATAAAATTTTAAATTATCATTGCTTAGTATACATATAAGCACAACCGTAAATAACAGTATTGTAAAAAAAATAGCTCAGACTTTAAATATTTATTCATAATAGGGGAAAAACAAAAAACTACTATTTTGAGTTATATTTTCTTTAAAAATAAATGTAAATCTATGACGAATCATAATTGCTGGACAAACTGTCTTGTTCACTGGACAAGCTGCCTTGTTCTTCGGATTATCTGGAGCTTCTAATAACTGCAGAACTTCACTGCTCAGCTTAATATACCTCCTTTGGGTTTGCTGCATTAAAGGAATCTGTAGAAATTAGAAGTCCGTGGATTATATCATTCGTTTTTGACGAGAACATTTTCGTAAATAGCCCTCTCGGTATTTCTTAAATACCTTATTGCTGGCTTCTTGAGCTTCTTCACTCAACTGTCCAATAGGAAGCAAAGCCTTTTCAACTATTGTTGGCCCGCGAATTAGGACTTTGTGGATAGTGGGCGGCATTGGGTACCAAGGGTACTTTTCGACAAATATTTTTGCCGTTTCTGATGCACATGTTGCGAAAAATTACATTAATTATGTGATCATTAGCAATTGTTTTGAATCTTTTGATGACGGCCTATGTTAATTGCTGCAATGTTCGCAGATGTTTTTGCGTTCTCAAAGAAACGCCTGGCCGTGTTACCATCATTGGTATTACCATATCCAGGTTTGGGCTTGTCTACTATCGGTCCGAGCTGGGATCTGAAATCATCTTGAATTTTATTTTTTTGTCGCGCAACAGCCTCTTTGTTATTATCTCCTAGAACTTGCCATTGCTTTAACGGTAGCTTGTATGCAATGTGTATCAGACATTCGAAAGAGCGTATCCATGCATGTAGAACTGAGGAGCAAACATGCAAAACCCGATAAATCCACCTTTATGAATTGTTGGGAAATTGCGAAAAACTTCTTGTACAAAATCCCATAAAAAAAATTGAAATTTTCTTTTACAGATTGCTGCCTTAGAGCTTTTAGATGCATCTGAGAAACTTTTAAAAAAAAATTACTTGCACCTAATTTTTTTTAAAATTTTTTGTTTGGATTTATCGGTTTTTGTCTGAAAATTTTTGTATTTTGAGGATTTTTAAAAAAATATAACATTTTTCAGTTTATCAACAAGCTTTTGCGAAAAAAGATTTAATAAACACAAAATATAAAAAATGGTAACAACAAACAAAACATATAATTCTAAAAATAGTAAGTGAACGAAATAATTAATTAAGCATTAATCTAATAGAAAAAATACTTGAAAACACAAACGTACTCGTAATATCAATATATATATATATATATATATATATATATATATAAATATGAATTTTTTATTGAAATAACAATATATAAACCATTGTAATAACAAAATTAGAAAAAAAAATTAAAATTATTGCGTTATTGAATTATACAGCATTGACACAATCTATTTATCGGAAGAAGTACCCGCATACAGAGTAGATTTTTTGGAGTCTGGATACTTTTTCGGTAGTCAGATACAACTTTTACGATGAACTGTTTCTGCTCATCGTTTGAACTCAACTTATCATTGTATTCTTTCATCAATCTGACTCCTCTTTCTGCTGTATCGTCTGTATCTCTAATTTTTTCTATAATTGTTTTTGCTCGTCGATAGCCTTCATCTGCATCCCACTCGGAAGGACTTTTCTCGAGAAAAGATGTTTCTATGTTAAACAAGTGAAAAATATGTTTGTCTTGGGAGAAGTAAATTCGTCCATTTCTCCAACTTCTTCAAGGTCTGAACATTTGTAAAGAATTTTTTTTATAACGTGCACTTCTTTATCAGATTCATCGTTGAAATCTTTTGAACATTCTGGTTCCTTCATTTTTTGACGCATCTTTCCCTGTATTTCAAAAGAGACATCATCATCGAAAAAAGAAAAGGCAACAGCCTCAGGGCTCAAGTGCCATAAATAGTTGAGCAATTTAGTTAAAGAGATTTTAGATACTGCTTCATCAATGTTCCGATATTTATACAGATTTTTAAGTAGATTCAAATCAGACTGCGGCGCTTTAGTTGAGAGCGGAGATAGAAACCAATTTTTTGCATAAATTTTCAGGATAAAAATACAAACGTCACGAACTGCTCTCTTGGTACTGGGATTCATCTGAAATTGATTTCTAAATAGATAAATCTTTAACGAATAAATTGGCTTTGACATCCAGCGAGCGTGATGCATTGCCCCTGGATAATGAAACTGTACATTTTCCTTTGAAACTCCACCTAAAAAAATTATGCATAACTGCAAATTCTTTATGATCATCTATTGAAAAATTCGTTAAAGTCTTCAAGTAATCAATTAAGGAAGATTTCTTGTCGTTGAAAATTTCGCATACTTCTCCATCTTCAACTCCTGATAAAAATTTACTTTTATCGATTTGAGGCCAGGCGTCATAAAATATTTTAAAAAATGCAACATTGGGACCAGACGTTCCCGGTATTTTAAGCTCAAAAACAGCTTTTAAAATTATTTCAAAAATGTGGTGTCTGCAGGGAAGATATAACAGTTTTCTTTCTAATAACCCTTTCAGAAGAACGCAGACACCATTTTGTTCACCGGTATTCGTCGCAGTTGTGTCAGAACAACAAGCCTTCACTGTTTCTTCCAAACTCCAGTCACATAAAATATGAAAAATCGCCGTAGCTTGAGCTTTGCCAGTACAACTTTCCAACGCTGGAACATGAAGAATCTGTTCTACATCCCTGTTGCTGATAATTATAATCTATCAACCACTTCATGACTCGTTAATTCTGATGAAAGTTTCCCATCCCAATGAACTACTGCTGCATTCAAATTTTTAAATTCATTCTTGATTTTTTCGACTTTTCTCTCGCAGTTCACAACGAAATTGTTGGAGAGACGCTCTGTTTAAAACTGATTCATTTAAATCATGTCCCAAGGCATCTGCTACAGCTGAAATAATATGAATAGCTTCCCATCATTCCTGGTCTTCCTTTCTCTCGCTTTCTTCTCAAAAACTCGATATCTTCTAGGTTCGTCATTGAAGTTAAGGCATTTTCCGCAGCGATATCAAAAAGATCGTCAAGTTCATCAACAAATTTATGTTCTTTCTCCAATTGCTTCGCAGATTTCTTCTCTCGACTCATTTTTGCATTCTTTTGAAGATCTCACCACTCTACGTGCAACTTTTTAAATTTTGGTATACAGTTCTTCTCACTTTGTGTTGGAATTCTCGCCTTCTCCCAAAACAACAGTGTTTCCCTAATCGCTAAATGTGCACCATCTTGTAACGTCAATTTTACTTCTCGCAAATTAAAAAATAAAACTTTTAACACCTCTCTTTGATGGTAACTTGTTGCCAATAATTTGAGGTGAATAATTTAATATTAAAAATACCTCTCAATCTTTTATCAAAGTTCTTTTCGAAGATGAAGCCATGACACGCATACATAAAAACTATCTTACATTATTCAATAATTACTGCAAAATGTCACTATCAAGACAATGTGTGACTATGTATGACTATCAAGACAATGTCAGTATTCCTTAACATGGAAGATATTTGCGTTAATGCAAGTCTGAACTTGTCGAAGTAAACAACAATGAACCATGTTTCACCAACCTACGGTGCAGAATTGTGCAGCGCGGCACGTGGCGGTTGGCAATTACAATGCAAAGTTGTAATGCAAGTTTTAATGCTTTTTCGGCACGGGTTAAATTTAATCAATTGCGCTGAAATTTGCAGAGATTTATTTTTTCGTGGTAAAGAACCATTTTAGAGGTTAGCATATGAAAATTTCCGACTGAGAAATAAGGGCCACTATAATATATATATATATATATATATATATATATATTGCTATTATACATGATTTGCAGGAAACAACTACTCAGCGGGCAAATACCCCGACCTGCATTGAATTACACCTTACAAATCATGAAAAATTGGTAGCCAATGTCATTTGTCTACTCCCTGACCAGACATAGACCGGTTTCGAACTTATTAGTTCTCCTCAGTATGCCATAGGTCATGGAGCAGACAAATGACAGTGGCCAACCTGCTAGTCTTATACAGACTAATGTAAATGGTGTAGTGGTGAGAGGTAAGTGAATCCTCTCATGTGGTCTAATGCTACTATACACCAGACATCATAGATGTCTCCATGGTGCATAGCGACTTGCCATTTTGCAAGTACCGAGAGCGGCGACCTTCAGCCCTTGGTGGACTTAACCTATATACTGCTATTATACATGATTTGCAGGAAACAACTACTCAGCGGGCAAATACCCCGACCTGCATTGAATTACACCTTACAAATCATGAAAAATTGGTAGCCAATGTCATTTGTCTACTCCCTGACCAGACATAGACCGGTTTCGAACTTATTAGTTCTCCTCAGTATGCCATAGGTCATGGAGCAGACAAATGACAGTGGCCAACCTCCATGACCTATGGCATACTGAGGAGAACTAATAAGTTCGAAACCGGTCTATGTCTGGTCAGGGAGTAGACAAATGACATTGGCTACCAATTTTTCATGATTTGTAAGGTGTAATTCAATGCAGGTCGGGGTATTTGCCCGCTGAGTAGTTGTTTCCTGCAAATCATGTATAATAGCAGTATATAGGTTAAGTCCACCAAGGGCTGAAGGTCGCCGCTCTCGGTACTTGCAAAATGGCAAGTCGCTATGCACCATGGAGACATCTATGATGTCTGGTGTATAGTAGCATTAGACCACATGAGAGGATTCACTTACCTCTCACCACTACACCATTTACATTAGTCTGTATAAGACTAGCAGGTTGGCCACTGTCATTTGTCTGCTCCATGACCTATGGCATACTGAGGAGAACTAATAAGTTCGAAACCGGTCTATGTCTGGTCAGGGAGTAGACAAATGACATTGGCTACCAATTTTTCATGATTTGTAAGGTGTAATTCAATGCAGGTCGGGGTATTTGCCCGCTGAGTAGTTGTTTCCTGCAAATCATGTATAATAGCAGTATATAGGTTAAGTCCACCAAGGGCTGAAGGTCGCCGCTCTCGGTACTTGCAAAATGGCAAGTCACTATGCACCATGGAGACATCTATGATGTCTGGTGTATAGTAGCATTAGACCACATGAGAGGATTCACTTACCTCTCACCACTACACCATTTACATTAGTCTGTATAAGACTAGCAGGTTGGCCACTGTCATTTGTCTGCTCCATGACCTATGGCATACTGAGGAGAACTAATAAGTTCGAAACCGGTCTATGTCTGGTCAGGGAGTAGACAAATGACATTGGCTACCAATTTTTCATGATTTGTAAGGTGTAATTCAATGCAGGTCGGGGTATTTGCCCGCTGAGTAGTTGTTTCCTGCAAATCATGTATAATAGCAGTATATAGGTTAAGTCCACCAAGGGCTGAAGGTCGCCGCTCTCGGTACTTGCAAAATGGCAAGTCGCTATGCACCATGGAGACATCTATGATGTCTGGTGTATAGTAGCATTAGACCACATGAGAGGATTCACTTACCTCTCACCACTACACCATTTACATTAGTCTGTATAAGACTAGCAGGTTGGCCACTGTCATTTGTCTGCTCCATGACCTATGGCATACTGAGGAGAACTAATAAGTTCGAAACCGGTCTATGTCTGGTCAGGGAGTAGACAAATGACATTGGCTACCAATTTTTCATGATTTGTAAGGTGTAATTCAATGCAGGTCGGGGTATTTGCCCGCTGAGTAGTTGTTTCCTGCAAATCATGTATAATAGCAGTATATAGGTTAAGTCCACCAAGGGCTGAAGGTCGCCGCTCTCGGTACTTGCAAAATGGCAAGTCGCTATGCACCATGGAGACATCTATGATGTCTGGTGTATAGTAGCATTAGACCACATGAGAGGATTCACTTACCTCTCACCACTACACCATTATATATATATATATATATATATATATATATATATATATATGTATATATATATATATATGTATATATATATATATATATATATATATATATATATATATATATTTCTAAATATGGATGGCTGCCTCCTCTTCAAGGCAGTCGCATATTTCTTCCTCATCTTCCGGTTCTTCAGCTGCAGTAGGTTCATTCAGTAGTATCAGATACCACCCCGTAGATCGTCTGCATTTTCCCACTCACTACCAAATTGTTGTAGCATCAGATGTCTCAGTGATTTTTTTCTTCTCCGGTATCCCCACAATCAATCAAACTTATTTCTTCATCCGTACAATTTTGTTTCGTAAACTTGTCAAATTTTTCAAAGCCTGTTTTGAATTTGAAATTTTCAAAATCGCAGATTGTCACGTTACCGTTATTTGGTTTTTTTAATTCAATTCTTTTGAACCGCGATATTCCTATTACTTTTTTCAACCACTGTGATAAAGATTTTATATCAAATAGTTTCCAGTCAACTCCCAGGGTTCTAACTTTACCAACTTCTTTGTAAAACTGTTCGTATTCTTGGGTGGAAATTATAGTGGGGTATTTTCTTAGGATTTTTTCTACTCTCCCAAATGCTGTCAGCTGGCAAAAACGAGTGCCCTCGGACAGGAAATACTAATTCTATTTTTGATATATTAGGAGGAGCTCTAAATCTCAACCAAAAATAGAAAGTATGTACAATGTGCGAATTCTTGTTCTGCCCTCCACAACCATCGGAGAAAATACGAAGAGAACTTATGTTAGTAAAGTCTAAGGAATCTAAATAGTGCAAAAGGGCTGAACCTACTTCAACCGAACCCCTTCCACCTTGATCTTCGGCCCATGAAAAAAAAGTAGGACGTGTAGACGTACTGTCCACACAACAAAAACTATAAAAACTTATCTGATGACAATAAAAAGCATCATTAATGGGGGTTCTTGGCAGGGGTTGAACTTGTTGTAGGTCAAAGACAAAGGTCAGTGAATTAGCTGGTTTGTCCTTTAATAGTTCATAAAAAGCATTGGCTTCTCTTTTTGTGAATAGTCAATTCCATCTTAAAATCCTTTTTCTTCTGCTCATCTTTTTCATATTTACTTTGATATTTAAGTCTTATGCATTGGGCACAACAATCTGAGGCAGGACTAGAGAATCCTATATTAAAGTTGTTTATAAAAACCCTTCTAAACATGGCAAAACTGACTTTATCTTCATTAGCGCATTGATTTTGGTAAATTTTATGTAATCTATTTATATTCAAATCAACTTAAATAAATCCTTTTAGATTTAGCCCTATTATAATGACTTTCTTTTCCCTCCAACCTATTTATGAACTCTTTTACCCTTTCCTTTTTTAATGTACTTTTATGTGAAAATCTATGACCTCCTCTCGTTTCCTTTGGAATGTCTCCTGCAAACAGTACCGACGCAAGATGGTTTATTCTGTCTTTTTTAATATTTACAGCCATGAGAAAAAATGCATACCTGAATTTTCTTCTTGGTAATTTTTTTTGGAAGATAGTATAATATACAGAGAATTTTTTTGCTTTTGGATTATGTGTCGTGGATCTCTTTCTTTCAGTGGGTAGTACAGACATAAAGTGACAAAGTTTAATATCTTGCTCAGTTTTCACTTTGGTTTTATAAAGTTTTATACGAAGAGCTCTGATATCATGTAAAGCAATGCTAGCACAAAAGTATGTAGGCCCCTTGTGATCACATGGTCTTCTAAATTTAATATTTAAACCATCCACATACCTATTTGCCAAAAACAACAGAAATTGCAACATGCTTTTGTTTTATTACTTATTTACTTACCTAAGATTACGAACTCTTTGTCTCCTTGTTTCCTTTTTTGTCCGCTTTCTCGATCCCTGATTACCTTCACTTACACTAATATTACCCTTGTCCATTCTTTTCACTTTTAAATAACATTAAAAGCATGTAATAAGCAGTAGTTCTTATAACAGCACTAATTTAGTGTTCCGCGCGGAAAAATGAATCTGTTTTTGTGAGGTTAGTGGTAAATATTATTTTATTAGGTGCCTATTATTGTGTGATGTCCTACACATGGTATTTTTTTCAGACCCCTGCAATAATAATTATTGTTATTTTAATGATTGCTACTACTTGATACTAGATGGCAATAGCACAATAATTTTTATCGGGTTTTGAATGAATTTTGGATTTGTAGGCTTTTGATTGAAATGGTCATATTGAGGCTTAGTTTTCAACGGGATTCATCGGGTTTTGGTCGATTCTAACTTTACAGATCGATAGAGCGCACCTGAATTAATAGGAATACATATTTTACTCGAACATTTCCAAAAGTGGATTTATCGGGTTCTGCATGTTTGCTCCTCAACTGAGTCCAAATTCCAACCTGGATTCAACTATTTCCGTGGATACTGCTTTTTGAATATTATTAAATTAAAATATTTAGAGGTCAAAACACAAGTATAACACCTTTGTGTTGACCTGGGATCCGTGATAGAATTATATATTTTGCCGTCAACCATAGTCAATAACATTTTATGGTGAACTTGAAGGTTTCGGCCATTGATCTTGATTTTTATTGGTATCAGACTTTGTATCTGATTTTCTAAGTAGCTCTGCTCTCGCAATGCAAGCTCAGCTGTCTCGTGCGTAAATTGGAAATGGATAGGCCTGCAGAATTTTTCTCATGTTTTCTCGCGTATCCGGAACTACTTCGGAGGAAACGAGTATATTACTTGTGGTAGCGGTTACTGGAGATGAGTGGGAATCGCAGTTGATAATAGCATCGAGAGTGTTCGCTGTTTGTGTGAGAACAGTGACAGCTTGCTGTAGGGACTGGATTGCGATCACAGTAGTCGATTACGTCGTTTTGATTGTGTATGCCAAATCTGGCGAAACTTTTGGACACATGCTCGGTTCGACATCAGCGTGATCAGGAAAGGTACTCGCCTTATCGTTTGCTATATGGACATGTTTGGTCGTGGCAGACACAGAGAGTTTGTAATGGGTTCTTCTGCACCTTCCAAATCATAAGTTGCAGTTCCTAAAACAGCGCTGTTGATGGCGAATGGTATTACGTCGTCGAAGTGATGTAGCAGACTACTCGACCAGCTTGTAGACGATGGAAGAATTTGGGATTGCAACGGTAGATCAAGCTGGCTAGACTCGTGATGCTGAGTAGCACTTTCCACTTCTAATAATGATCCTCCTGACATTATCGGTCGGGAATGGGTGTAGAGGTAGCTTATCTGCTCTAGTTACGTGTCTGCATAATCGCTCTTTGGCACGTCTGATACCGGTTGATATCAAACTGTCGACCACTGTACCTCTCAGTCCACCATGACGTTCTTGAAAGAGTAACTGACCTCGATAGAGGACTACAGCACAAGCAGGTTTATTATGAATCTTAGTTTAAGCATGGTGTGAAATAATGTGTGACCTCACCTGAGAACCACAAAACGGGCAAGACAAATGGCAGTCTTTGAGACTGGACCAGTGAACAAGGTTCCACAACTGTGAAAAAAAAGAAACCAAAACAGAATTCTAAATAAAGTTCGTAGGGAAAATATGATTGCATGTGACAACATATATTAATCATTAACTGTCACTGCCGTGATACCTAGGCTAGTACTCAGCGGCCAAGTTAGTGACGGACGATTACAGAATCTCATCGAAGAGCTCCTTAAATTTTGCCAGATAATAGTTTGATTTTTTCCTTCAGGATTTCCAGATAATAGTCTCAATGATACCAATGAAGGCAGAAATACACTAGCATCACTTTCAACATCACTACTGAATTTCTGTTTGTATTCAGACTGCCCAGAGAAGCCATCAAAGCCCCATTTAATAATTAAATGCAAATCTTTAATATTTTTTTGAGTGCTGATTATTTCCTTTTGCACATGTAAAAGCCGTGAATTGGTGTGATCAAGCAGTGCTTGAAGTTTTATGTCAACCGAAGTATCAATAATGTTAATCTGATCTTTATCGGGATAATGGTCTCGTTTGACTCGTTGAATTTTTTTGTAAGGGAATCGTAACTTGTCTTTTGACCTTACTGTGTTGTACTGATGTCTTGTGAGTTTAGCTTCCACAACAATTGATAAAGCTTCTTCTGGTTGCAGTTGCTTTCTTCCGGAGGTAGTCCATCTTTTGAAAACACTTCTGTGGCGGGCTGCTCGTTTCGGAGTAGTTTGGGTTACTTTTTTAATTAATTTCGATGCATCAGATTTTTTTTGGGATGAACGCAGACTCACTTGAGGTGCATAACTTAACTCCTCAGCGGAATGTTCAAACCACAGTTTTTTATCATTTTGTCCTTTCCGAAACTTCAGCAAAACGAAGACGCTTGTCAACACTGGCATAGTTGAGAAAACTTATGGATGTGTTTTGTTGAGAATTTTGAGGTTCCGTTAGGGATTTGTTGAAGTCTTCCATGTATTTGAAAATATCTTTCGTGTGAATTTCGTTGCGCGACAGGGCATCTGCATTGGTGTTGTTTGTTCCTTTTTTATACTCACTTCGTAGTCAAATTCTTCCAACTTGAGTCTCCAGCGGACAAATCTCGAATTTGACACCTTAACCACTTTGGAGGTTTATGGTCAGTGGTTATTTTGAATTTTCGTCCATATAAATACGGTCTAAAGTATTTTGTCGCCCATACCAAGTTCTTTCTCGATAGTTTTTGTTCCAGTCGTTCAAAGTTATTGAGGCAAAAGCAACGGGTTTGTCTTTTCCAACTATTCCCTGAGAGAGAATAGGGCCTACGGCCGCATTGCTTGCGTCTGTAGTTAAAACAGTCCTTTGTGAAATCCGGGTACTGTAAGATCGGCTTGTTAGCAATTTTTTACTTCGAAACATTTGATATATTGTGGTGTATGTTCATTTTTTGCGGCCTCTTTTAAACAAAGCATTACGACTTGTAAGTTTTGCAAAATTCTTTATAAATTTCCTGTACTAACCAAGTAATCCGAGAAAACTTTGATTTCTTTTGTTGTTTTCGGTAGTGGAAATTTTTCTATCGCTGCAATCTTGTCAGGGTTGGGTTTTACTGCCTCGAGTGTTACGATATGTTCTAAGTAAGTAACTTCCTTTTCCAGGAACTTTTTTCGTTGATTTTTCTGTAGTCTACCACGATTCGTCACTTTTTCTTTCCTGGGGCATCAGTTTTTTTGGGGACTATCCATATCGATGATGACTATGGAGAGTTAGTGAAGAAATGGCTTTTAAGGAATCACACGTGCTGCACGTGTCTTTGCGTGGATATCCAAACGATATCGATCGGGGATCGAAATGTGATGGCGGCAAGAGAGTAGCATAGTAAACTACCTCCGGCTAAAAATCTAATTTTACGAATTGATCTGGCGTACTGTTTCCTGAAAAGTAGTGTATTTTGAACATTAACTCTAGTGTAACCTGTGGTGCATTTCAAACAGTGCAATTAGTGATAGTTTTTATGAAAATACTTGTTATTATCCTGAATAGATTACTACAATTATTAAAGAAATAACAGTTTTTCTATCGGCTCACTGTGACGTAGTGCGTAATAAAAGTGCGCTATCAATTAATACGTTAAGGAAACAAACGAGTGAGCACAGGTCGTAGGAGCACAGTCACTACTAATTAATTACACACAATGCCAAGTGGAATCAACAGCGGCTCCAGTGGAACCTCATCAGGTGACCGCAACCTAAGATCAAGCCAGAAAGAGGGAATCAACGATGTAACCATGAGTAATATTAATTATATTATACAACAAGTCTCTACCCAAGTTTCTGCTAATATTTCTGCAGATATAAGTAAACGGTTTGATGAGATAGAAAATAGTTTAAAAACATTTAATGTCTCCATTAAAGAAAGTAAGACATCTATTATACAGCTCGACCACAGGGTTGATTCTCTAGAACAGTATGCAAAGCGTTGTAACCTGCGCATACATGGTCTTAAACGACAAGACAGCGAAAATACGAATCAAATTATAAGTAATTTTATCAGTGATAAACTAAGAATTAATACTAGAGAAACCGATATAGAACATAGTTATCGAATTAATGATAATGTGCTTCTAGTCAAATTTAAAACACATGAGATAAAACAAAGAGTATACAATTCCAAGGCGAAGCTTAAACAGACAGAATATATAATCAGGGAAGATCTCACAATATTTCGAATCAGAGCTATTAGAGCTGCAGTTGCAAAATATGGAGCTAAGAATGTGTGGACCATTGATGGTAAAATACGACTGAAAATCAACAACGCCGTTATGAAACCAACTGTACATGAATTAGAGAAAATTATCGCAGAAACGCCTATTAATAACGACAAATGACTCACTGTTGTGAAGAGGCACACATATTTAATTTATTTTTAGGGCAAAATGTTAATGTACAATGATGAATATATATTATTTTTTTTTCTTCTCAAAAATGTTATAATATTTATCTTGCTTTGATAATGTGGTAAAATTTTTATTTCTTTCCTTCATTATATATACGATTGCAAAAAATGCGTAAATAAATGTCACATATCTGTTTACTTTTCTTTTGGTAAGGCAATGCGTGTTCTCATATTTATTTTCCGATTCTAATATGGATTTATTATAGCTGTTTTATTCTCGTTTTTGTATGACATAGTTATAATGTTTTTTCCTAAGGATGTATTTTTTGAATCACTTTATACAAGTTACACAAAATATGTTTGTTTTTAGTTTTTATTGGGATTTTTAAGTATGTATAAGGTATATCATTTTATAGACATGAGATATGTATATATATTTTTTGTAATCAACGAAACAGTATGATTATTAAATTAAAGATACCACTATACTTTTTCTCAGTTCAATATTCAAACATGTCGAACAGTTTATATAATTTTTTTAACATTAATATTCTTGTTTTTTTTGCCGTAGGATATAGGTTATCATGCAATTCAAAGTTGCCACCCTTAATGTAAGATCACTGTTCACAGGATTTAATGAGTTAAGATCTATTGCTGAAAATTATAAATTCGATATTTTTGTTATCACAGAAACCTGGCTGTCGCCGCTAATTTCATCTAACCAAATATTAATCGATGGTTATCAAATTATAAGGAAAGATCGTCAAGGGAGAGGTGGAGGTATTGCAATATATTATAGAAATCACATATCAGTGGAAAAAATAAATATCGATAATATCAATTCATCACCACTTGAACAATTATGGGTAAGTCTTAAAATTAATCAAAGCAATATTGGTATTGGTGGAGTATATAGACCTCCAAATTCATCGGTTGCAGACTGCATTAATGATCTTGAAAATACAATTCCTCAAATTGTACCAACAGTGGACGAAATTTTAATAGTAGGAGACATTAATATTAACTTAATAAATACGGTTAATGCAAGCAGTATTAAATTTTTTTCATTTTTAGAAGCATATGGACTATCAGTAATAAATAACGAACCCACTAGGGTAAATAATTTTAGCAGTAGCCTGATTGACATAATAGCTGTCAGTAACAACGATTTAGTCGTTAATACAAACACTGTGGTAAACCATACAATTTCTGACCACTGCCTGGTTTACTGTGAATTGGTTTATGAAACGGTTAAACCTAAACAATTTTTCAGGACATTTAGGGACTTTAAATATTTTAATTATGATGATTTTTATAATGATCTAATTAGTATACCGTGGTACGATTTATACTCTCTAAATGACGTAGATATTATTATGGAAAGTTTTAACGAGTATTTAACGGCTTTATTTGATATTCATGCACCACTTCGCAAAGTTAGAATTAGTAAACCAAAAGCGCCCTGGTTAACAGACACAATAAAGCTAATGATCAAAACGCGAAATAAAGCACGTGCTAATTTTAAAAGAACGAAAAATTTAAATGATTGGGAAAATTACAAAAACTTACGTAACATGGTCACCACTGCTATAGATAACGAAAAAAGGGGCTATTTGAACTATATTCAAGAACAACATAATACTAAAAAAACGTGGGATACCCTAGACTTGTTCAACATTATTTCAAAAAAACAAAAATCAAATATTCCAGATCATCTATGCGATAGTAATAAACTTAATGAATATTTTATTGAATCAGTTTCTAAAATGATCACTTCCCCTCCTCAAGCATGTGTTGATTTTTATAACTCAAATAAACATAATCCCGACATTACCTTTCAACTTACACATGTAAGCCAAGAAGACGTTGAAAATGCTATTAACAAAATTAAATCTAATGCAGTTGGTAATGATAAAATAAGCATAAAAATGTTAAAGTTATGTATTCCTTATCTGACACCTATTATTACATATATTGTTAATACAGCCATAGCTACCGGGAAATACCCACAAGTCTGGAAAAAATCACTGATTTTTCCAATTAACAAAATTAATAAACCCACGGACTACTCCGATTTAAGACCAATAAATATCCTGCCGGTTTTATCGAAAGTTCTAGAAAGGCTGATCTATAACCAAATATATGAATACATACAAATAAATTCAATCATACCTACCACCCAATCCGGCTTTCGTGAGAACCATAGCACAACTAGCGCTCTTCTAAAAATAACTGATGACATTATTGGAGGTTTGGATAAAGGAAAGGTTACTATACTTCTCTCGCTTGATTATAGCAAAGCATTTGATACTATGAACCATAAATTGTTATGTTCTAAACTTAAATATTACGGATTTGATGAAACTGCATCACATTTTATAAAATCATTCCTCAGTGATAGAAAACAGTGTGTGGTTATAAATGACAATGTATCAAATGATAAAACTGTTTTATATGGTGCACCTCAAGGGTCAATTTTGGCTCCGTTGTTGTTTATAATTTACACATCTGATTTTTACCGCTATTTAGAACATTTTACACCACACTTCTATGCAGATGACACACAATTATATTGTACCTCTGACATTCAACATCTCGAAAATAGTGTCGACCTGTTCAACGAAGAAATCAATGCTTTAGTCCTTATTTCAAAAAATCACTGCCTTTCTATAAATCCTAGTAAATCATCAGTTATAGTATTCGGTGCAGACAAAGATCGTCAGAGGGCCATAAATGGCATATCTTTATTAGTAGATGGACACAAGCTAGAATATAAAGAAGAAATAAAATGTTTAGGTTTAAATATAGATGTCCATCTTCGGTTTGTCAGTCACGTGAATTCTTTGGTCAGAAAATCATATTGTTTATTAAAAAATCTTTACGCTAATAGACATTGTCTCAATAAAAAATCAAAAATCATGTTATGTGACTCAATTATACTTTCAATGTTTAATTACTGCGATGTCGTTTATGGCCCATGCTTAGATTTAAACACTTCCTCGCGAATACAACAAATTCAAAATTCGTGCATTAGATTTATTTTTGGTTTACGTCGCAGAGATCATGTGTCCAGATATGTGTCAGAAATTGGATGGTTAAAAATGCAACATCGTAGAACTCTCCATATTGCTTGCTTTACCCACAACCTAATAAAAATTAAACACCCAAAATACTTATTGCATAAACTTGTACCAAGATATAATATACATCAGAGAGAATTAAGACATACAGATGAACTCACTATTCCTCGACATTATACAGCCAGGTTTCAAAGATGTTTCTCTTATCAAGCGGTAATTAATTATAATTCTATTCCAAATAATTTTAAAAAATTGTCTAAGTTATCCTTCAAAAAAAATTTAAAGAAATTACTTCTTGCTGACCAGTGATCTTTCATACGTAAATTGAGATTGTTTTGTATGTATATTTATTTTGTTTATAATGAAAGTTAATTATTATATATGTCTTATGTTAAAATTAATAATATGTTACTGTTTCTAATATGTAAATTGTCTTGGTTAAGTGGAAGAACAGCTTGCTGAACTTCGCCAAGACATAAATATAAATAAAGACGATTTATTATTATTATTATTATTATTATATATTAGTTGCTTTCCAAAATTCCTCGGAAAGTTTCGTAGGAATTTTTTTTTTCAGTGTTGCGATCAGAATACATTTTGTGTAATTTGACGATATTTAGATTTCGGACAGGTAATTTTTTTTGGAGTCTGCCAAGGAATAATGAGGTTTGCGCCCGTTAAGTCTCTTAATGAACTCAATCACTTTGTGTTTTGTGTCTTCTGAAAGTTTGCGAGGTTGTGTTTTCCACGCATGTCGACGGGCGATTTCCCAGTTAAAAGCAAAGACTTTCCCGTATCTAGCTCGACGCCCGGTGATCCCGTGTAAAGACAAAAAAGCCTTAATACAAACTGGAACATCACGAGTAATTCCATCCTCAACCAGTCGGACACGATAGCTAAATGAGGCATTATTAAGTCTTGATTCTACTTCATTTTTCCGAGGACGTCTACGCATGACAGGAAGAACAGTGATGAAACCACTAAGATAAGCGTTTTGTTTGTTAGTGTTACCTAATTCGTTAAAATCCCGAAGGATTCTACGGCGTTCAGGTAACAGTAAAACAGCGAAAACGTTTACAAAAACAGTCAGATCCCAGTTCATGGGTAGTGGCACGGAAAATTTTCATTACATCTCGGCTTCTACCTGTTTTTTGCGTTTCTTCGTTTCTCTGCTAGATCGCGGGTTCATTTTCACTATACATTGAATAGTCACTATCCATTATACTTATTGTGTACAAAACTCTGTACACTATAACAAATAAACTGGTGTAGCTAATATTACCAAAATGTATGTAATTAATACAACATAAGCACGTGGACACGAATTATAATAAACTATTGGCTGATGCAATAAACACCAACACTGCACGACCCTGCCGGCATGGACTGATGTCGTTTTTCCGTACACGCGCACGGACTCATGTCGCTCTTCCCGGGTATAGCCAATCTTGTACCTGTTTTGCGGACCCATGCTGTTTTTACAATTTAACGATTTCATTACCTGATAGTAAACTACAAACTGTTATAAAAATAAACAGGAGCTTAGTTCCGCAAAGAAATGGACTAATCCCGTTTTTCCCCTGTACCCTTTGTAATTGTTAAATTTAGACTGGTCATTAGTGACTTAATACATAAAGCCTCCCTTACACCTTCAAAGAGAGCCATATATACCAAACATAAGTATATATCAGATACTCAATTATTATAAACGTACATATATAAAGGGGCTAGAAGCAAAAGGAGATAAGTACAGGAGAATGCATTCGTCAGAATCGATGCTCAAAGTCAATAGGTTTTTGCTAATTCTGAGATAGTTCGTGCTTGGTTCATGGGGCACGAAAAACGCAGCAAACTAACAGTATAAATATCGGTGCACAGCTAGCCCAAAACAAGTTCAGTTTTGACAGTGACACCGTGACAGTGTTAAGTACTCGCGAAGTCTTCTAGTGGCAAATATAAGTTTCAAAAAGTGATTTTTTGTGTAATAAGCTGATTATGCTATTACATCTGTCCGGTTACTATTTAACTAATGTTGTAGATACCTCCGTCTAGCTAGGCTTTCTTATTCCCAGTCCCTGCATATTTTTCGTGACAAACTGTTCAATTCTAGCTTCCCAGGCCGAAACCTTGTTAAAAAAGTGGCCCCAACTAGTTTTAAGAAATACTTCGCCTTAAGTGGCCCCTTTCTATTTTCCCTTCGCCTACAAGGCTCAACCTTCAAAGTGAATTTTTCCGATTTAATTATTTTTAAACATTTTTTCAAATATATTTTCAAAGCAATTTTAAGACAGAATTTCTGTTGTCGATTAGTTTTCTAATTTCTAATTCCTTTTTTAACTCTGTTCAATACATCTGAATAAATAATTTTGTATTGTCGTTTAAACAAAAGTGTTTAATTTCAAGAAAAACCATACACAGGGTGTAGCCGTTGACCCTGCACTAGCTGTAAAAGTCAAGTCAGTGCTAATTAAAGCAAGCTTTAATTAAGCGTTAAGAAATAGTGCAAAATCCAATATACAGGGTGTAGCAATTGACCCTAACAGCACTACCAGAAGTCGAACCCTGAGGCTACAAATCCAAAAATAAGTGCACGAAAGGCTCCCGGAGCCTATACAAAGCTCAAAGGCTTTAAGCTCAGCCGACCATTTTTTATTTCCCGAAAATAGGGGGCCCGTTCGAGTTCATTATCGCGAGGAGTTCCTTTTCGGTAGTCATATAGTTTAATTCGGCCCCCCTCAAGCTGCAGCTATAGGAAACCTACTACGCCTCTGTTCCCATCCTCGTTCAGCTGATATAATACTGAACGTAAAGCATAGTGTGAGGTATCGGTTTTTAAAACATATGGCTTATGTGGGTCAGGGCGTATAACTATCACATCTCTAATGAACTGGGTTTTAATTTCCTGGAAATGTGTCTCCTCTTCAGAGTCCCATCATCAACGTTCATCCTTCTTTAACAAGTGGCTTAATTTGTTTGTGTTAACGGAGTATCTGGGACAGAATCTGCGATAATAGTTACACAGGCCTAGAAATTCTCTCAATTGTTTAAGACGTACAGGTCTTGGAAAGTCCTGAATTGCTTTCATCTTATCAGGATCCCTTAAGATAAGATTAAGAAGTGGGTGTTATGGCCGAGGAACTTAACTTCGGTCCCCACAAAACATTATTTCTCCAAATTTATCGTCATGTTGGCTTGTTTTAATTTCCCAAGTACAGCCCTTAAGTGTTGTATATGCTCCTCGAAAGTGGATGAGGAGACAAGTAGATCATCGACATAATTATGCGTGAAAGGACGTACTGTTGGCCCTAGAACGATATCCATGCATCTGGTGAAACTTGCAACACAGTTTTTAACCCAAACGGTAATACTCGATAACAATAGCTCCTGGAGGCGGAGGAATTCGGCAGCGCTAGCAACAGTTTTAACTTCCTTCAGTTGTCATAGCGACTGTAAGCGGGAAAATATTTCATGAGCTCAGTGACAAGTGTGGCTTCAGGGAGCGGTTCAGTTAATAACCTGGCTAATCCTACGTAGTGGGCAAAATGGGTTTCCATGGTGCGTCCAATTTTTTCATCCATTTATGAGTGGATAACAGGCGATGGAGTTTGTTTTGTTTCTCCTCGGACCAATAACTACTGAGGAAGTCTGCGTTTAAATCATCGAATGTGATCCGAGCAATTTTATAAATGGCTGCCCAGTCTTGGGCTTCGCCAGCTAGGGATTCGTTTACGACGTCTAGTTTAGTGGATTCAGGGATTCGAATTTTGTTCCTGTAGCTTTTCAAGTCATGCAGATCACCGGGTGTCCATTTTTCCTTTGAAAATTGGCAGCGTGGGACTCGAGGTGGCGTATATGGGACGGCTATCTCGACCACAGGACAGACTGCTTAGCGAACTAGTGACTTCTCTGGAGGCGACAGTATCCTGGAGATGCTGTTGTAGGTTTTGTGAGGTGGCTTGATGTTCCTTGTGCATGACCACCAAGCTTTTCCCCAGTTTCAAATGTAGCCTCTGCTGCTCAGCTTAGAACTCCCATATGGAGGTGATAAGGGTTTCCTGGGCTTCGACGGAGGGAGGCGGCGTGACTTTTTGGGTCCAGCTGGCGCGTTGCTGTCATCATCTTCGTTGGAATTATTAACAATTTGTATTCTCATAACAACAATAACAAATTAATTCGCAGCATAAAAAACAAAAAATTAAAGATAATGATTTGATTATCACTAAAGCAGATAAAGGTAATTGTTTAATAGTTATGAATATAATTGATTGTAATAACAAATTTCTTCAATTTATTTCGGACAATAATTTTGAAAAATCTAACGTTAATATTTCTAGTTTCATTAATATGGTTAAAACTGCTTTAAATCAATATAACAGCATTTTTGACTCAAAAACTTTATATTTTTTGAATCCTGACCACACAATGATTCCTAGATTGTATGGTCTACTTAAAATTCATAAATCCAATAACTTTTCTGAAATACCAATTAGACCTGTCGTTGCTTTTAATAATTCTCCTACTTATAATTTATCTAAATGGTTGAATAACTTTCTTAAGGATTTATATTCAAATTTTTTCACACGTTAAAAACGACACTGAACTGATTAATAACATTAATGACGTGGAGATAAAAGATAACGACATGTTGATTTCTTTAGACGTATCTAACCTTTTCACCAACATACCCACAGATGAAGTAGTTTCCCTTGTTAATGGAAAACTTTTCGACAGTGAATTGTCAGACACTGAGGTTTTGGATATCATTACTTTATTAAATACTTGCTTAGAACAAAATTTTTCAATTTCAATAAAGAAACCTTTATTACAAAAGACGGGTCTAGCTATGGGCAGTCCCTTGTCTGAAGATGTGAAGTAAGTTTTTGTCCACGAAACCGGTAACACAATAAAAAGAATTTTGTGAGATATGATTCTTTTTCCCCACCAAAAATGAATTACTACTCACATGGGATCAATCTACCTCCGCTAATTACTATTTATTTATCTGAAGGGTAAGTAAATAAAATTGACCATTTGCGTGATCGCCATTTAATTTGTTAGAACCCTACGTTTGTTGTGTTATGTAGTGACCTTTATTTTAGGTAATTATTTAACCCTTTTTTATTACTTTTATTTACCTCAGATTTCTTTTATGGAAAGTTGGTAATACCTGTCTATTTTCTGATATGGGTCAATTTCTACTTTTTCTAATCTTAGAACACTGAAAACATGATCACCCTGTTTACTCTGTTGAGAATATATGTTACCTTGTGGAGGAGCCGATAATAACCTGTACTTTAGCATTCAGTTACGTTAGTTTAAAACTCAGATCTATTACTTTTTTTAATAGTTGGTTTACCATGATATTGATTTTACGGGCATCAGATTCCCGTGATTTTATTATTTTACAGGTTCCTGAAAATATTAAAAGAAATTAAACCATAAAACCGTATAAATGCCATAATATATTCCTTAAATTTGCAAGATATAACGGATATTTTTTATTTTAAAGGTGGCGGCAATGACCTGAATAAATATAAACAAACATGTCTCAACTGAGAAATGGCAGAATTGTCAGGACTAGATTTTTTAAGGTGGTTGGTTAAAGTGGACGCAGAGGGCGATGGCTGGGTCGTTCCTGAACCCAGGGAGGCAGAAGTTCCCGCTGACGACGTAGACCCACTGGCCGCCGACGACGTGGAGGATTGGATCGTTCCTGAACCAAGAGAAGCAGCAGTTCCCGCTGACGACGTCGATCTGCTGGCTGCCGACGACGTGGAGGATGGTGTTCCCGCCGAAGGAGACGAGGACGAAGGCATTGAAACTGACAGTCCTGGGGATGTTCTCGAAAAATCTAAGGACATTGGCAACAATCTTTTTCCGTTGACGGAACCCAGGTACTCTTTGGTTTCTTCATACGTTTGTGTCTAGTCTGTTTACGGCAAGGAGTTTCGTCTTTGTGAGCTGTGTTACCATAGTTATTCGACGATGATACGGGCGGAGCACATCCACAAAAACACCAGACGATGATGTCTTTGTTGGCTGAGGAACTTCAGCGGGACGCTCGCAGGTGCAGATGTTACGGCTTACCTCTATATTTATTTGTTAGAGTGGAAGTGTGCAACATTTGCAATGGGCGATGGAATTGTATATATTAATTGTAAGTGTATATATTATTTGTAAGTGTAGTTATAGGAATTATTTTTAAGTATTAGTTGTAAGAGTATTTATATGTAATGTTTTTTTATATAAATATATAAACTTTTTTCGTATGTAAATATTTTTTTCTTGTATGTAAATAAATGTATTAAGAGTTAATTTTTTTATTTCATATACAATGAATAAGATTATATGATGATGATCATCAATATCTATTAAACTTTTTTATTCTTTTTCAGTTACACAAAATTTTTATTTCAAATATGTATGCCGCTACGTGGGCGAGGGGTGTAAAAGCCAGAAATTCAGCTCCGCTTAATAGATATTATTTTTTAATCATTCAAGAATAAAAATTATTTATATACAAACTACGTGTTTGTACAGGTCATTAACACGTTGACTGCCACGCTGGTCCCATGGGACCAGCTTAGATAACTTTTCTGAAGCTGCGCTAGTAGAGGAAGTTAGCCGTAGGTCGGTCCCCCCCCACCACTGACCTTGACCGTGCACCTGTGGTTCGTTCCTTCAAGGCCACGGTGGCACCGTAGGTTCGCATAACATATACCTTGACCTTGGACGGCCGCAGTGCGTTTCGACTTCAAGGGCGCAGTGTTGCTGTTACCCAGAATGATCACTTGCGGTGACCTTGGCCTTGGCTAACACTATTAGAGAATGCAAGGACGGAACTTCCTCCTTGCCACGCAACTCGTAATGTGCCGTGGTTTGATATTTTGTGACGTAGTATATCTTTTCTATAAAAGAGTGAAAGGAGTTAATATAGGATCATTCTTAACGTCAATTTCCTAGAGTAAAGAAGCAAATATGTATTCGTGCAGTTTTTGTGGTGCAAGCTTCACTCGCAGTGACAATATGCGACGTCATCAGAGGGAGGCGTGTAACAGTTTAAATGGTAATGGACCGCCAGCAAAGAAAGTGAAATTGGATTCGAATCCATCAACATCGGTAATTATGCAGACGTGTTATAGCTGTAATGTGACTTTAACAACTAACCAAATGAAGTCTCATAAAAGAACACTACAACACAGAACAAATTCATGTGTACGTTTGATGGATGGTACAGAAATTGTTCGCAGTGCTTTCAAATATAGAATCATAACATACCGAGTGCATAGTGATAATGAGAAACTGGACTATATAATATTTTTCAACGAAATTCGACATAAAATATTGAATTTACTAGAAGAAATATTATTACTTCATAAAACTGTGAAAGTAAACATGGAGACATTTGCCAGCTATATATTACAAGCACAAGAAATAGCTGAAATTAAATCGTTTAATACGTGTAATAAAATATTGGATCAAGGTGTGGATTTAAACGTTGCACTCGACACTTTTATAGACATGATGGTTGCGCAAACTACTGAGTTCCAAGAGCGTGATTCTGGTATGTAAATATCTTCTGGTGTGTGGAATAACAATTGACATTTTTATTTTTAGGGTGGACCCTCGAACAAATAAAATTTGTTAAAATTAATATAAACAAGTACAGTCCAATGGGTGGTTCATCATATATCAAGTTACCAAAGTTCATCGCAAATAAGAAGGCCGTAGTGAATATAGAAAACCAGGACCAATATTGTTTTGCTTGGGCAGTCACTTCAGCATTGTATCCTGCAAATGGTGGTACATCTCAAATGTCATCTTATCCACATTATTCAAGAGTTCTAAATTTGACAGGTATGAATTTTCCAATGAAATTGAGAGACATTTCAAAATTTGAGGAATTGAATAATATATCTATTAATGTGTATGGGTTAGAAAAGAAATTCGAGAATAATAAAGTAAAATATGATGTTGTCGGACCTTTGCGTTATTCTCAGAAGAAACTACGTATTCATGTTAACTTATTATTAATTTCCGCGGAATGTGATCAGAATCATCATTGTAAATCGGATTGTGCTAAAACTCACTATTGTTGGATAAAAAATTTATCTGGATTAGTATCAAATCAAATATCCGCTCACGGACATAGAAAATATTTTTGTGATGGGCGTTTGCTGTATTTCTGTAACGAACGTCAGCTAATGTCTCACCAAACAAATGATTGTAATCATATTTACACTACAACACCATCGACACAATTTCGGGTTGATAAATATGGGAAACGCGTACCGGAAAATATATTAAAATTTGAGAATTTTGAGAGACAAATGCAAGTACCATTTGTAGTATATGCAGACTTTGAATCTATTTTGAAACCGATAAATACTTGCGAGCCAAATCCTGAACGCTCTTATACCAACAAAACGTTTATTCATGAACCTTACTCTTTCGCGTATTACATAAAATGTTCCTTTGATAATAGCATTTCTAAATTTGAACTATATCGCGGATCTGATGCAGCAAAAGTATTTGTATCATGTATAGAGGCTGATTTAAGGGAAATTTATAATAGATATATGAAAGATATAATCCCCATGTCCCCGCTTACAGCGATAGGAAGAGAAAATTTTGACAATGCAACCATCTGTGGTATATGTGAGAAGCCTTTTGCAGAAGGTGATATAAAGGTGAAAGATCATTGCCACTTAACTGGTAAGATACGATTCGGTGCCGCGCACTCGATCTGTAATTTAAATTATAAACTACCAAATTTTGTACCTATCATATTTCACAACATGAGTGGATACGATATTCACTTATTTGTAAAAGAGTTATGCGCTCATAAAGATAAAGTTGACGTAATACCACAAAACAAAGAAAAATATATATCTTTTACAAAACATCTTTACATGCATGATTACGTTACTGACAAGGGGGAAACAAAAAATAAATATTTGCGGTTACGTTTCATCGATAGTTTTAAATTTATGTCAGCATCACTACAAAATTTAAGGGAAAATTTAAATGAATGTCAAATGGTTACAATGAAGAACTTTTTTACCGATAATGCAAAATTTATTTTAATGCGACGGAAGGGTGTATTTCCATATAGTTTCGTAGATAACTTAGAGAAATTAAATAATCGTGTTCTACCCACCAAGCAGGAATTCTGACAGCCTAAATGAAATACATATATCAGATGACGATTATGAAAGGGCTAAAAATGTGTGGGAATTGTTTGAGTGCCAGAGTTTGGGTGACTATTCAGACCTGTATTTAAAATCAGATGTCCTTCTTTTGTGTGACGTATTTGAAAATTTTCGTAAAATTTGCGTGAATAAATATAAATTGGATCCAGCTCAATATTACACAGCTCCAGGTTTATCTTGGGACGCTATGTTGAAACTAACAGCGTAGAACTTGAATTGTTAACAGATATCGATATGATACATTTTTTTAAAAAAGCTATACGCGGTGGTGTGAGCCAGTGTACAGAAAGGAAGCATATCGCAAATAATAAATTTCTACCTAATTATGATCCCTCAGAACCGTCGTCATTTATCACATATCTTGATGCTACGAACTTATACGGATAGTAGTATTTGGTAAAACCATGGAAAATGTTGATAATAGAAGAGATATAAAGTTGATTACTCATTGGGAAAATGTTAGAAGAACTATAGGTGCAAACGCACTAATCGCTCGTCCAAATTTCAAATCTTGCACAGTTTTTTCTGAGGATTTTGTAGCGATTGAAATGAGCAAATTGCAAGTAGTCTATAACAAACCAATTTACGTAGGATTTTGTATTCTTGAATTATCGAAGACGGTACTGTATAATTTTTTTTATGGTGTTATTAAACGTCAATTCGGTGCTAATGCTTCTTTGTTGTACACCGACACAGATTCCTGAATTATGAAAGTTTATACAGATAACTTCTATGACTTTATTGTAGAAAATCCAGAAAAATTTGATACTTCTATATATATGGAGGGAAATAAATTTAATATTCCAAAAGGCTCGTCTGTGCTTGGGAATATGAAAGACGAATTCCCCGAAGATCCTATTATCAGCTTTTATGGTACTGGAGCGAAAGCGTACTACGTGCAATCGGTCGGTAATGAGTTGAAAAAAGCCAAGGGGGTAAAGAAATCTGTGATTGAAAAACAACTTACAATAGATGACTACAGAAAAATTGTTGAGCAGGGCGGGTTAATATTTCGTAAAATGAATACTTTCAGAAGTCACTTGCATGATATCTATACAGAGATGCGGAATAAAGTTGCTCTTTCTTATTATGACGATAAACGTTTTGTGATTCCCAATACCACTAAAACTCTACCCTGGGGTCACTCAGACATAACATTTTTTCAGAGTGAACCAGAGCAGAATTTAAAGTGGTTAATATCAGCCTTAAATAGTGTCGTTGAACGAAATGTTTTAAAGGATGATGATAAACTAGATGTGTTACTCAAAGCAATGAATGAGTTGAGTGATTAATTGTTAATAAGGTTTCTACTTGTTAACGCAAAGGTCGACAATTATAATATTCAATTGAAAAATTCATTGCGATATTTCATGTTATGTGTAAGTCGAAGTAAGAGATATTTGTATGAAATAAAATGTTAATTTATAAATAAAGATTTAAATTACTAAATGGTATTTTTATTGTATGAGTACTGTAGGCAATAAGATAGAGAGAGACGATAGGAAGAGTGGGGTGGGAAGTAGGGGGTTAGTTAGAGTGTGTAGGGAAATAATTTGAACCAATAGGAACAAGAGTGGTAGGGAATGGAGGGGTTAGTTCAGCGTTATGGGCTTCAGAGATGCTACAAAGATTCTTTCCGTCTCCAGCTCTCGAGTTGTAAAGAAGTGTGCAAAATAGTGCTGTCTGCTCTATTCCTAGCTTTCTTTGTGTTCTGTGTTTTGTGTTTCGTGCCCGTTTCTCGTGTCCGTTTTGTGTTTGTTGTGACAATGGTAGGACAAAAAAATATTGGTGTTTCTGGTGGTAGCGGTAAGGGAGGCGCTTTGTTGAGTGCTGTGGCTGCATATTTAATTAATTATATGCCAGGGCAAGACGACAATGGCGACGCTTGTCCGGGTAATGGTGTGGCGAACAACCAGACGAGCCCTGGCGTGGGTTTAGTACCGGATATTGAAATCCCGACGGATTTGACCGATTTGAACGATTTGCTGGGTGATTTCGATTTCTCCGAATTGGACGCGCAGGCTTTGGCTTCAGATGAAGCCAGAGCTAGTACATCTAATGGAGAGGCCCACCCGAACACCGCGTGGTCTACGTTCCCTACGGTTACGGAGACAAATTCTGAGGATGAATTTCAACCTGCGCAACCAAAGATTTCTTCGCAGAAAGGCCAAAAGAAGATGACGACGCATCCTTCAACATCTACAAAGCAGACGCAGGTAGAGAATACCGAGAAAGATGACCTTGTCGATTCTTAGACGAATTTTGTCAGCGCAAGCATCTGTACCTGCTCGCCTGAGCCCTATTCCCGATGTTGTCTCAGACGAGGGGCAGGTAGAGATACCTGAAAAGCCTAAGAAAGCAGCAGTAAAAATAAAAAGCCGTTAACGGGAAGGAAACCGGCGGTTAAAAAAGCTGCTGCAAAAAAGTCTGTAGCTATGAAACCAAAAAAAGATGCTGCAAAAAAGTCGACGAAAGTGCAACCGGTATGTTCGAGCGCGCCGTTGCCAGGATGCTCTCATGCGGTGTTGCCAACGCAGGAACCCCGTAACCGTGCTCCGGTTGTGAATGAAAGTGATTCTGATTCACAATCGGAGTTATTCTCCCAAGAAGAGCAAAATGTAACTTTCAAAAATTTCTTGAACATGTATGAACAGTTGCAGCGGGAGGATAGGGAACTTAAAAGTGCAACTGATGATGATAACAAATTAAAGGACCACGCGCAGTCCCTCAAAAGGAAGGCGGAGATGTTGAATTCTCGGGCCTCTGAAATGCTCAGAGGCATTGCGAAGCGTCGCAAAGCCTCTGAGAGATGTACAAGGAAGCTAAATGCTATAAAGAAGAAACTGGGAATAAGGTAGTGCGTAAACACACTACGGAATGTTGCATTAAAAATGTTTGTACATAAATTTAGTATTAGGTTAGGGTTAAGAGAAAAAATGTAAAAAAATATAAATGTAAAAATGAAAAAAAAAATTAGGTTAGGTTAGGTTAGAAAAAATGTAAAAAAAATTTAAATGTAAAAAAAAAAAATTAGGTTAGGTTAAAAAAAATGTAAAAAAAAAATTTAAATGCAAAAATGTGAAAAAAATAGGTTAGGTTAGGTTAAAAAAAATGTAAAAAAATTTAAATGTAGAAAATAATAACCCCCCCCCCCGCGTCACGCGCTGGGTTATGGTTAGTTCAGGTTTTTATATATATCTAAAAAGAAAAAAAAAACCAAACGTGGGTCAAAAAATTAAAAAAGGTGGTAAAAAGGTTTTTGGTAAATTGTGTATTTAAGTATATAATTAGATTAGAACTGTTGTATTCATCGTAGATGAAATAAAAAATAAATTTTAATACATTTATTTATACACAAATATTGGACAAAAAAAAATATATATATATAAACAACTGAAAAACTTCCAAAGTACACTCAGACACGCGTAAGGGATCACTTTCGACTAAACTGACCACTGGGAATCGATTCCGATAATTTCCGAATCGATCCGAACACTACCGAACGCGTTATTCACTGTTTTGTCAAGGATTGGGGGAATAAAAAAATCAAAACAAGTTTCAGGGGAGTTCACACATGCAAAGGCTGCAATTTTAAGCGAAAAGCCGAACTCATGCCGAACACTTCCGAAGTTTCCCGAAGCCACCCGAAGACGCCCGAGGACACGCGAGGTATCGTTTTCGTCTAAACTGACCACTGGGAATCGATTCCGATAATTTCCGAATCGATCCGACCACTACCGAACGCGTTATTCACTGTTTTGTCAAGGATTGGGGGAATAAAAAAATCAAAACAAGTTTCAGGGGAGTTCATGTGAACGATCCATGCTTTGATGGAAGTCTGAAGGACGTATTTTCTGCTCGAAAAACTTAGAAAAATTTTAAAAAATAGGAAAAAGAAAAAATTAATTTTCTTTTTCCTCAACCTTTTCTTAATTCTAGATAATAAATATTACGTTCACAAAATTTTTAGGGTTCAACGTGACTGTTTCAGACGGAGAATAATGGATAAATCATACTTACTGTCGTTTATGCTTAACTGCTGCTCTGATGGTATCAATTGGACGACGTCGTAACACTATAAATCTAACACTGTCTGTATCACACTCTCTTAAAATTAAACCTGAAAAGGAATTTTGTTAGAAAACACAACTAAAAGATAATATAAAGTTCAAAATGTATATATTAAATCTTTTAAAAAATTTATGTTTTTACAACAACTTTTTTCAAGAGAAGATGTTAACAAACAATGGTCTGACCCGTGTACAACACATGGTGAGGAACGGGACGATTCATACGGTACCAACTACCATCCAATATGCAGTTTGATAAGCTAACGATGCACAAAAAGATTCAAGAAAAGTTTCATGTAACTGAAATTTTGGTGGGCTTTAGCTTGCCTGTCTTATAAACGTATTTATTAATTCACATAAATTTTGGTCGCTCCTCGGAGCTTAAAATTGCTTGAAGCGTCTCTACTTCGTTTGTATTATGCAATAACAACTTTTACGTTCAGGCAAGGCAGATCCCATGCACGTGTGAGTACATGGTATAGATACTTTTTTGACTCCGAATCACTGAGGAACCGGTTTAGGGCAAACCCCGTCAAAACATCATTTCCCCGTCAAAATCGACTGCTAGGAAATGATGGGGGTCCCATGTCGCTAAGGGCTATTTTCGCTATAACTTCCGATATACTTTGAATAGTCGTTGGATTAACTTGTCCTCATATTCAATACCTCGTAAGAGTTGCAGTGCTTGACAACGTGGATTCGTAAAAAGGTTTTTAATCTTGGAAATTTTGAAGTTCAAGTCCAATTTTAGTATACTTTCTAAAATTGGGTGGTCGGGGCGACATTACGTCCCTGTGCAGCGACATTTACTACACTTTCTAAATTAACGCTCCTTGAAGAGTTAGCGAAAATTTGGCATAAAAAATGCTCCGAAGAGCAAAAAATATGTTTCCAAGAATTAAAAACCTCCTCCACGGCGTTTTTACGTGAAGCACGCTTTTCTTACGAAATATTTCCTAAGTCGGATTTTGTTACAACGTCGAAAAGTATATCGGGGTTATAGCGTTCTTTAACATTCACACATGCAAAGGCTGCAATTTTAAGCGAAAAGCCGAATTCATTCCGAACACTCCCGAAGTTTCCCGAAGCCGCCCGAGGACACGCGAGGTATCGTTTTCGACTAAATCGATCACTGGGAAGCGATTGCAACCACTTTCGGAGCGATACGACTAGCCGTTCCGGGAAAAAGTCTGCTGCGGCAAAACTAAAGGTCGGAAGTGAGTAGAAACGGTACTGGAGGACAACTGTGACCTCGATACACCTTTTGCAACACTTGACCGACAGTCCAAATACGAATAACCAATTTACTTAAATAAGTACCCCGTTATTTCTTATATTAAAGCAATTTTTTATTCTTTACTTTACTACTGTTATTTATTGTACATGAAATGAAATAAAAAAAGAATAACTCTTAATACATTTATTTATAAATAACAAAAATATATATACATAAAATAAAACAGAATTATCCGTCCGAATCATGCTCCACCAGAATGACTGCATCCTCATCTTCATCGGCAGATTCCTCCACCAGAATGGCTGCATCCTCATCTTCATCGGTAGATTCCTCCACCAGAATGGCTGCATCATCTTCCGAGTCAGACGATTCCGCTGTGTCCGTCGATGATTCCTCCAGAATTACTCCATCCATCTCGTCTTCGGAATCATCATTGGGCACAGTGTCCATCGACCATGTGGACGGAGATCTCTCCAATGGTTGTTATTCTTCTTCTGGTGAGGTGGTGCTATCTGCTACACCACCCCTTGTCGCCTCTCTAACGCGCTGCAGGTAGACACGATACCTTTCGCACAAAACGAACATGGTTGAAGTGGAAGATACAGTATTGTCTTGTACTTCAGACATGTTGGAGCGTAGAAAGTAAACTGAGGATGGTGAGGGCTTTCTTATGTATATATAGCCCCTACCACCACCCCCACCTCATCACTCCCCACCTCACTACTCACACAAATAAGAGTAGAAAGTGTCCTAATACTCATATTTTTAACACCATCAATATCAATAGCACTGTCAACATAAGCAATAATCGAAGTGAAACACAGATTTCTCTAGTAACATTGTGTTACTTACATTTAAATATTTAGTAAATAAAACAAAAAATAAGATTCAATTTAACGTTTATTTAACACTTAAACTAGTTATATAATATTTACAATAAACTAAAAATTAAATATATACATTTATTTATCACTAAAACTAATTACATAATTATTTACAATAAACTAAGAGATATATACATATTTACAACAAAAAAAAACTACAAATCTGTCCATATTGCAAATATTGCAGATTTCCACTCGCCTAATCTGATAGAGTGGATCTCTGCAAGATTTGCAATATCCCCGCCTGCCTCTCATTATCCTTGTAGTGGCATGGTAGTCCACATGACGATGTCTCCCAGGATCCACCCTAGACTGGTATCCCAGAAAACATCCGTGGCAAAGATTGTATTCCATACCACCCACTACTTGGACCGCAACAAAGGTCATGGTGGTGCAGAAGATGCCATCCATTGGGTTCACCCTTGCTAAATATTCCGATGTTATCCACCGCTGCCCTCTTTGGTGGGGAACATCTACGACGATACCCTCATCATCACTCGAATCGTCTGCACCCTCTTCAGCGTATTACGACCTATAGTCGGGATACGTATACGAGGTCCCAGATCTTACTAATCCTTGTAGTGAGAGCGACAAAATAAAAGAACAAGTAAAAACAAATACAATTTATTATAAAAAGAATCAGTAACAGTACAAAAAAAAATTAAACAATAAAATATTACGATAAAATAATACAGACAAGTCTAGGGTTTAAGGTTAACGCTATGAAAAAAAAATGATTAATAAATTGAAACAATTGACAATAAGAATGAGATATAAGGGTTACTTAACTTTTACACACAAAATTGGAGAGTTTCCTGGCGCTCCAGACGTGGGGGTTGGTCGAGGTGAAGTCTTCACAACACAATTTGATAGGGTTCATAAAATTCTTCACAATGGTTAGATGTTTCTCTTAATCGAAATGTATGAATTAAAATGCAGGGCCAAATCGTTTACCAAAATTCGTGTACCAAAGAATAGCAATGATCCAAAGTCCAAAAATCCAACAATCCAAAAAAATAACCGAACAGTAGCCAAGTTCTGCGGTCAAAATCTGGCCTATCCCAAATCGTCTACAATTAAATTGCAAAATTATTCTCAAGTTTATCTTCTAACGTGAGCACGTGTCTTTAATAAATCAAAGAAATTCAAACTTACCTAGAATATTACTTCTAGACGATAACTTGCTTAATTATCCGAATAATTCGAAAATTCAATTTAACAAACCAAAATATAAATTGAAATATTAGGTTAAATTTAGTTATTAATCCGGTATTAAACCGATTAGCAACCACGTGCCTTTTAACTAAATAAATCCGTAGCGAAGTTTTCAGTTCAAATTCTTGATTTAAAAGAGGAAGTTTTAGGCAATTTCAGAGATTTATAACCTTTGATCACTCACAAAAACAAAAGGAAATGACAACAGCTGACAGTTCGACAGTCAGGGTACCAACTTGTGAAATGGAAATACTGAATCGATTTTTATGGACTTTCGATCATTAACCATCTTTACTCTATTACTTTGTAAACAACTTTTATACGCTAATTATTGCAATAATCTATATTGTAAATTCTCCTAAAATATACACAATAATATACCATTATTTAATAAATTTATATATTCTCTACGGAGAGCCATCTGTTGGAGAAAAGCTTAAGTGGTAATTTGCACCCAATATTTAGCGTGGTGACATTTATCGCTAAAGGTAATTTCTACTATAGGAAATTTTGATGAATTTATGTACATATGATCTTGCGGACACCGGCGGAAGATGGCACGTTACAAGCGTCAAAAAATTCCTCATCGTCTTCCTCGTCGCTTCCCTCATCGCCTTCCTCATCGTCTTCAACTTCTACCTCGTCGTCTTCGGGAGCAGCCAAGTCGTCCTCTACCTCTTCAAGGTACCATATATTGTTGAGGACGTCTAGGGATGCTAACCAGTCCAGGAATCTGAGGTTAGCCCAACCAGCAGGTACAGCAGCCATATTAATACTTGGAAAAGAATATATAAGACAGTAGACGGAATGATCAACGTTGAAGTTTGCAAAGCAACTGATCTAACGTGGAGTTACACCTCCTCTTTTAAACATGTTGCTGGTGACGTCACATCATCTCTAACGACATACCATGGCTCTAATATCGGCAATTCCAGCGACTACTTAAACAAACAAGGCCATGAGGAGGAACTCAGTTATTATTCAGCTGTCATACCGTACACTTGTTTTTAAAACAGCAATGTCTTGTCCAAGAGAGTGACAATCGAAACCAACAATCGCCGTATATCCATATAGTATGGATGGTGCAATTCTGTGCTATAATTGTTCCCAATTCTGGGCAAAGCAGCAAATTAATCCATGTACTGGACTATGTTCAAATTGTATAAAAGAAAATCCAGTGCCAGTGAATACCGTCCGAAAAGCAGCATCACGTGAGCGTCTGGAGCAAGAGTGCTACAAGTGTCTACAACCCACGACTCGTACAAATTTTGGAATTATCCGAGATGTTTGTGAGACATGCAAGGTGGAGCACCCATTGAGGCAGCGGTGTCTGGTTTGCAACAAGTACACTGGTGATTGTTGGAACAATATTTGCAGCAAATGCAGAGACGAGAAGACATACAGTGTTTTACTTTGTGAATATGTTGGACATATTTATGGAGGTGTGATGAAACACAACAGAGAATGTTTCTGTCAGGAAGCGTTACTGTCGAAATGGGGGGATTTCATCTGATTAATTCCATAAATATGTATTTGTATTTTTTCTGTATTATATACGTTTTAAGTAAATATATTTAATCTATAATTCGTTGTAAATATTTTCTTCTCAATAAAATTTATTAAAATGATTTTCTTGATTTCATCTAATAATTTTTAGGAGTAAAAATTAATTCAAAAATATTAACAAATTTGCATTTGTATATATTTTTTCGTTAATGTGTATATAATTACTAAGGCTTTGGAGTCTTATATGGGGAAAATAAATAAAACAAATATTAATGGATACACACATTTTATTATGAAATTTCTAAACATAAGTAAAATATTAGTTGTTATAAATATACACATTTTATATAAAGAATGTGACAATATTAAATAAGAGCTGCTTCGTTAATCCAAGAGTTGTGGTCATTAGAGAATCCGAGCCACTTCACAAAAACCTTGTTCCCTCTCCTTCTTAAAACCTTTTCCACCAAGTAGACATCAGGGTATTTAGCTTTTTGTAGCTCCATTTCATAAAAGCACCCCTTTATTGGTTGGCCGTGAATGTCCTGGAGTATATATGTTGTGGGATTTGTTACATTTATTTTAACGATCTTGAAAAGTTCAGTTGAAAAATTTGGCGTAAATCCCTTTTCAAATATACCTTTATATTTACTGATTCGAACTATATCGCCAATACGAAATTTAGGTTTCAAAGCAATTTTAATGTGATTATAAGCATTTAAACGTGTAGTTGGTTTAACATCAGCAGGTTTCATACCAGTCGTACGATGTATTTTATTATTGTACAATTTTGTAATGTCGGATAGAATGTCAACCCATTTGTATTTACCTCTAGCTGAGAATTCTTTATATAACCAGGTTTTTAATGTTCGTATTACTCTTTCTGCAATTGCTGCTTTTTTCGTACTATACGTGGAGTAATGATTAATGATGTACTGTTTCATTAAAGCAGAAAAGTTTTTGTTGTAAAATTCCGTACCCTGATCGCTTTGTAGATTTTTAGGAGAATAATTTGATTCTTGTAAAATACTTCTCATAGCCTTAGTAATTTCAACACCAGTTTTATTTTTTAGAGGTTTAGTCCACAAATATTTTGAGTAACAGTCGATCACTACGAGAATGTATCGATAACCATTGTTTTCATCAGCGTATGGTTGCATTTCAGCTAAATCCATTTGCCATAAATCACCATAACCTTTGATTATTGTTCTTCTTCTACGAAAATTCCTCCTACAAGCTTTATGCAATTCTTTAACAACTTGTAATTTTTCATTACTAATCACCATGTTTGAAGTTTAAGTCGGGAGTTTATATAGATAATTTAGGTCTGTTTTTCACTTTTTTCCTAATGTAGCAGCGTTGTCCGTGACTTCAGCCACTATTTCACCTATCACTTGTTGATTACGATCGTTCCTCCCAGCTTGTGCCACAATATTTCCAAGTGATTTCTGCCGCACTGTCGTACCTTTCAGACGGGATTCATCGAGAATGTGGTGCACTTTGCTTATTGCATCATATAAAATAGTATAATTGTCCTCGGTTAATTTCTTAACTCCAGAAATTTCTTTATTAATGTGTTGCAGAGCGTCATTAATCATCTCGGTAATTTTGCTGTGTACAAACTTACTATATTCAGCCCACTGATTCTCCATAAAAGCAATGTGTGACTTTTTAATGTCTTTCATACATTTATCGATATTTTCGTCTACATAGTTACGAGTTACACCATCTTTTTGATTTATTGGTTCACCAATGTTCAGTAAACGCTTATTTTGCATATCAAATTGATTATCTGCGGTAAGCTTAAAACCAATACCTGGAGGTCCATGTACGATAATCGATTTATTATTATTACTTCTTCGTCTACCGAACTTGTCAATTGTGTTGTTTACAACAGCCATTTCTGTTTACGCCTGACCCCGTTTAAGCATTTCACAATATTTTATACTAATTAAATAAGTGTGAATGAATTTTAACTTCACTAATAGATTATCCTTTCTTCCCTCTTTTCTTCCAATAAACTGACTATTTCGTTATTGACACCATTGTTACCAACCATTTTTGAGCTATAGAGCAGGCGCAGGCGGTCTACCAGTTCTTTCGGTTTATTCCAATATACATAGTCAACACCTCTATTATTGTATAATTTATTAATAGGAACACCTAAGCCAGTTTTAGATCTCGTCACAACTGTAGAAGATACCAATGGTTCTATAATATTAGTGAATTTCTTCCATTTAGCTTTATTCAGACCCTGTTTCATATCATAATTTTTATATGGTGCTTTTGTCTGTTTTAAAATCCCCCCATATAATTGACACTCTTTGTCGCCAATAATAGCCTCATTACTACGCGAAATTTGTGGTTGTTTCATAAATATCATATCATATAACTTAGGACTGCCAGAATACGTCCCCACCTTCTTAGTTCCACGCTACAATGTGATATTTCCATTAGTAAAGCGTATTTCAGCATTACCCATTTGTAGTTTTTCTGTATGGGGGTCTAAACGTACACCGTATATAGTATCATACCTAGCATTGTCGAATTTCAGATTTTCTAAATGTGTTTGCACTATATCACATTTTCCTTCTGCGCCACTAATAGAACTTTCTGAACATGGAGTGCTCATTAACGACGATCCCGGTGGTGTTTTCAAAAAATATTGTTGACTTGCATTTTTGTCACCATCTTCATCACTAGTTTCAGGTGTTGCTTTAAATGTACTAGTACTAGCTCTTGCACTTTCTATCGGTTGTGTTGGTTTCTGAGGTTGTGTTAGCGATTGGTTATGTGGAGCAGATGATATAACCTTTAAAGGTTTTGTTATGGGTTCATAAATTTTCTCGAGGGCTAACCGATTCTCAACGTTTCTTCTCTTCACAGAGTTGAATTTTTTACGCACTGAATCGGTGGCCTCAATCAATTCGCGTTTCAATCTTATTTCCTCTCTCACGTTTCCATCTATAGCGCTACTGTGTTTATTCCCACCGGTGTCATTCGTTTCTAATAAATACAACCCCGCTGCTGAAGTTATCCCGACGCTATCTATAGATCAATTAAAATTTTAATTACAATACTTCATGGATATATGAAACTATCAAGTCCTTTGCGATATCTCCCTTCATTTACTTCTCTATCCTTGTCAATTACAAGAAACTCATATTTGTCTTTCCAACACTCTGCACACATTTCTTGAAATTGCTTAAAAGACACATCCGGTGAGACATGGTCTGAGAAAATGTGGTGTAAATTCATATCATCTTGCTTAAACACTGCTATGAAATTACTATTGTCCCTTACCAACTGTTTAGGGACGCGGGAATACGTTTGTGCCAAATAGAAACAATCTACATGTTTATGACGCCCCATTGAGAAGAATGCTCGAATAACATCTTGCTTTTCACATATAACATCATCAAATATAAATATAGGCTCAGCGTCGGATGGTTGCACTATTTCCGCGTTGTTACTGAAGGTGTAATATCCTAGCCCCTTAATCGGTGCTAATATATCGCGTAAATATTCATACTTGGGTTGATGTAAGGACTTTGAATATAAGTAAATGTTTGAAAAACGTAGCCCAAGTGGATGAGTAAGCAAAATTATTAGTAAATTTGTTGATATATAGCCCCTACCACCACCCCCACCTCATCACTCCCCACCTCACTACTCACACAAATAAGAGTAGAAAGTGTCCTAATACTCATATTTTTAACACCATCAATATCAATAGCACTGTCAACATAAGCAATAATCGAAGTGAAACACAGATTTCTCTAGTAACATTGTGTTACTTACATTTAAATATTTAGTAAATAAAACAAAAAATAAGATTCAATTTAACGTTTATTTAACACTTAAACTAGTTATATAATATTTACAATAAACTAAAAATTAAATATATACATTTATTTATCACTAAAACTAATTACATAATTATTTACAATAAACTAAGAGATATATACATATTTACAACAAAAAAAAACTACAAATCTGTCCATATTGCAAATATTGCAGATTTCCACTCGCCTAATCTGATAGAGTGGATCTCTGCAAGATTTGCAATATCCCCGCCTGCCTCTCATTATCCTTGTAGTGGCATGGTAGTCCACATGACGATGTCTCCCAGGATCCACCCTAGACTGGTATCCCAGAAAACATCCGTGGCAAAGATTGTATTCCATACCACCCACTACTTGGACCGCAACAAAGGTCATGGTGGTGCAGAAGATGCCATCCATTGGGTTCACCCTTGCTAAATATTCCGATGTTATCCACCGCTGCCCTCTTTGGTGGGGAACATCTACGACGATACCCTCATCATCACTCGAATCGTCTGCACCCTCTTCAGCGTATTACGACCTATAGTCGGGATACGTATACGAGGTCCCAGATCTTACTAATCCTTGTAGTGAGAGCGACAAAATAAAAGAACAAGTAAAAACAAATACAATTTATTATAAAAAGAATCAGTAACAGTACAAAAAAAAATTAAATAATAAAATATTACGATAAAATAATACAGACAAGTCTAGGGTTTAAGGTTAACGCTATGAAAAAAAAATGATTAATAAATTGAAACAATTGACAATAAGAATGAGATATAAGGGTTACTTAACTTTTACACACAAAATTGGAGAGTTTCCTGGCGCTCCAGACGTGGGGGTTGGTCGAGGTGAAGTCTTCACAACACAATTTGATAGGGTTCATAAAATTCTTCACAATGGTTAGATGTTTCTCTTAATCGAAATGTATGAATTAAAATGCAGGGCCAAATCGTTTACCAAAATTCGTGTACCAAAGAATAGCAATGATCCAAAGTCCAAAAATCCAACAATCCAAAAAAATAACCGAACAGTAGCCAAGTTCTGCGGTCAAAATCTGGCCTATCCCAAATCGTCTACAATTAAATTGCAAAATTATTCTCAAGTTTATCTTCTAACGTGAGCACGTGTCTTTAATAAATCAAAGAAATTCAAACTTACCTAGAATATTACTTCTAGACGATAACTTGCTTAATTATCCGAATAATTCGAAAATTCAATTTAACAAACCAAAATATAAATTGAAATATTAGGTTAAATTTAGTTATTAATCCGGTATTAAACCGATTAGCAACCACGTGCCTTTTAACTAAATAAATCCGTAGCGAAGTTTTCAGTTCAAATTCTTGATTTAAAAGAGGAAGTTTTAGGCAATTTCAGAGATTTATAACCTTTGATCACTCACAAAAACAAAAGGAAATGACAACAGCTGACAGTTCGACAGTCAGGGTACCAACTTGTGAAATGGAAATACTGAATCGATTTTTATGGACTTTCGATCATTAACCATCTTTACTCTATTACTTTGTAAACAACTTTTATACGCTAATTATTGCAATAATCTATATTGTAAATTCTCCTAAAATATACACAATAATATACCATTATTTAATAAATTTATATATTCTCTACGGAGAGCCATCTGTTGGAGAAAAGCTTAAGTGGTAATTTGCACCCAATATTTAGCGTGGTGACATTTATCGCTAAAGGTAATTTCTACTATAGGAAATTTTGATGAATTTATGTACATATGATCTTGCGGACACCGGCGGAAGATGGCACGTTACAAGCGTCAAAAAATTCCTCATCGTCTTCCTCGTCGCTTCCCTCATCGCCTTCCTCATCGTCTTCAACTTCTACCTCGTCGTCTTCGGGAGCAGCCAAGTCGTCCTCTACCTCTTCAAGGTACCATATATTGTTGAGGACGTCTAGGGATGCTAACCAGTCCAGGAATCTGAGGTTAGCCCAACCAGCAGGTACAGCAGCCATATTAATACTTGGAAAAGAATATATAAGACAGTAGACGGAATGATCAACGTTGAAGTTTGCAAAGCAACTGATCTAACGTGGAGTTACACCTCCTCTTTTAAACATGTTGCTGGTGACGTCACATCATCTCTAACGACATACCATGGCTCTAATATCGGCAATTCCAGCGACTACTTAAACAAACAAGGCCATGAGGAGGAACTCAGTTATTATTCAGCTGTCATACCGTACACTTGTTTTTAAAACAGCAATGTCTTGTCCAAGAGAGTGACAATCGAAACCAACAATCGCCGTATATCCATATAGTATGGATGGTGCAATTCTGTGCTATAATTGTTCCCAATTCTGGGCAAAGCAGCAAATTAATCCATGTACTGGACTATGTTCAAATTGTATAAAAGAAAATCCAGTGCCAGTGAATACCGTCCGAAAAGCAGCATCACGTGAGCGTCTGGAGCAAGAGTGCTACAAGTGTCTACAACCCACGACTCGTACAAATTTTGGAATTATCCGAGATGTTTGTGAGACATGCAAGGTGGAGCACCCATTGAGGCAGCGGTGTCTGGTTTGCAACAAGTACACTGGTGATTGTTGGAACAATATTTGCAGCAAATGCAGAGACGAGAAGACATACAGTGTTTTACTTTGTGAATATGTTGGACATATTTATGGAGGTGTGATGAAACACAACAGAGAATGTTTCTGTCAGGAAGCGTTACTGTCGAAATGGGGGGATTTCATCTGATTAATTCCATAAATATGTATTTGTATTTTTTCTGTATTATATACGTTTTAAGTAAATATATTTAATCTATAATTCGTTGTAAATATTTTCTTCTCAATAAAATTTATTAAAATGATTTTCTTGATTTCATCTAATAATTTTTAGGAGTAAAAATTAATTCAAAAATATTAACAAATTTGCATTTGTATATATTTTTTCGTTAATGTGTATATAATTACTAAGGCTTTGGAGTCTTATATGGGGAAAATAAATAAAACAAATATTAATGGATACACACATTTTATTATGAAATTTCTAAACATAAGTAAAATATTAGTTGTTATAAATATACACATTTTATATAAAGAATGTGACAATATTAAATAAGAGCTGCTTCGTTAATCCAAGAGTTGTGGTCATTAGAGAATCCGAGCCACTTCACAAAAACCTTGTTCCCTCTCCTTCTTAAAACCTTTTCCACCAAGTAGACATCAGGGTATTTAGCTTTTTGTAGCTCCATTTCATAAAAGCACCCCTTTATTGGTTGGCCGTGAATGTCCTGGAGTATATATGTTGTGGGATTTGTTACATTTATTTTAACGATCTTGAAAAGTTCAGTTGAAAAATTTGGCGTAAATCCCTTTTCAAATATACCTTTATATTTACTGATTCGAACTATATCGCCAATACGAAATTTAGGTTTCAAAGCAATTTTAATGTGATTATAAGCATTTAAACGTGTAGTTGGTTTAACATCAGCAGGTTTCATACCAGTCGTACGATGTATTTTATTATTGTACAATTTTGTAATGTCGGATAGAATGTCAACCCATTTGTATTTACCTCTAGCTGAGAATTCTTTATATAACCAGGTTTTTAATGTTCGTATTACTCTTTCTGCAATTGCTGCTTTTTTCGTACTATACGTGGAGTAATGATTAATGATGTACTGTTTCATTAAAGCAGAAAAGTTTTTGTTGTAAAATTCCGTACCCTGATCGCTTTGTAGATTTTTAGGAGAATAATTTGATTCTTGTAAAATACTTCTCATAGCCTTAGTAATTTCAACACCAGTTTTATTTTTTAGAGGTTTAGTCCACAAATATTTTGAGTAACAGTCGATCACTACGAGAATGTATCGATAACCATTGTTTTCATCAGCGTATGGTTGCATTTCAGCTAAATCCATTTGCCATAAATCACCATAACCTTTGATTATTGTTCTTCTTCTACGAAAATTCCTCCTACAAGCTTTATGCAATTCTTTAACAACTTGTAATTTTTCATTACTAATCACCATGTTTGAAGTTTAAGTCGGGAGTTTATATAGATAATTTAGGTCTGTTTTTCACTTTTTTCCTAATGTAGCAGCGTTGTCCGTGACTTCAGCCACTATTTCACCTATCACTTGTTGATTACGATCGTTCCTCCCAGCTTGTGCCACAATATTTCCAAGTGATTTCTGCCGCACTGTCGTACCTTTCAGACGGGATTCATCGAGAATGTGGTGCACTTTGCTTATTGCATCATATAAAATAGTATAATTGTCCTCGGTTAATTTCTTAACTCCAGAAATTTCTTTATTAATGTGTTGCAGAGCGTCATTAATCATCTCGGTAATTTTGCTGTGTACAAACTTACTATATTCAGCCCACTGATTCTCCATAAAAGCAATGTGTGACTTTTTAATGTCTTTCATACATTTATCGATATTTTCGTCTACATAGTTACGAGTTACACCATCTTTTTGATTTATTGGTTCACCAATGTTCAGTAAACGCTTATTTTGCATATCAAATTGATTATCTGCGGTAAGCTTAAAACCAATACCTGGAGGTCCATGTACGATAATCGATTTATTATTATTACTTCTTCGTCTACCGAACTTGTCAATTGTGTTGTTTACAACAGCCATTTCTGTTTACGCCTGACCCCGTTTAAGCATTTCACAATATTTTATACTAATTAAATAAGTGTGAATGAATTTTAACTTCACTAATAGATTATCCTTTCTTCCCTCTTTTCTTCCAATAAACTGACTATTTCGTTATTGACACCATTGTTACCAACCATTTTTGAGCTATAGAGCAGGCGCAGGCGGTCTACCAGTTCTTTCGGTTTATTCCAATATACATAGTCAACACCTCTATTATTGTATAATTTATTAATAGGAACACCTAAGCCAGTTTTAGATCTCGTCACAACTGTAGAAGATACCAATGGTTCTATAATATTAGTGAATTTCTTCCATTTAGCTTTATTCAGACCCTGTTTCATATCATAATTTTTATATGGTGCTTTTGTCTGTTTTAAAATCCCCCCATATAATTGACACTCTTTGTCGCCAATAATAGCCTCATTACTACGCGAAATTTGTGGTTGTTTCATAAATATCATATCATATAACTTAGGACTGCCAGAATACGTCCCCACCTTCTTAGTTCCACGCTACAATGTGATATTTCCATTAGTAAAGCGTATTTCAGCATTACCCATTTGTAGTTTTTCTGTATGGGGGTCTAAACGTACACCGTATATAGTATCATACCTAGCATTGTCGAATTTCAGATTTTCTAAATGTGTTTGCACTATATCACATTTTCCTTCTGCGCCACTAATAGAACTTTCTGAACATGGAGTGCTCATTAACGACGATCCCGGTGGTGTTTTCAAAAAATATTGTTGACTTGCATTTTTGTCACCATCTTCATCACTAGTTTCAGGTGTTGCTTTAAATGTACTAGTACTAGCTCTTGCACTTTCTATCGGTTGTGTTGGTTTCTGAGGTTGTGTTAGCGATTGGTTATGTGGAGCAGATGATATAACCTTTAAAGGTTTTGTTATGGGTTCATAAATTTTCTCGAGGGCTAACCGATTCTCAACGTTTCTTCTCTTCACAGAGTTGAATTTTTTACGCACTGAATCGGTGGCCTCAATCAATTCGCGTTTCAATCTTATTTCCTCTCTCACGTTTCCATCTATAGCGCTACTGTGTTTATTCCCACCGGTGTCATTCGTTTCTAATAAATACAACCCCGCTGCTGAAGTTATCCCGACGCTATCTATAGATCAATTAAAATTTTAATTACAATACTTCATGGATATATGAAACTATCAAGTCCTTTGCGATATCTCCCTTCATTTACTTCTCTATCCTTGTCAATTACAAGAAACTCATATTTGTCTTTCCAACACTCTGCACACATTTCTTGAAATTGCTTAAAAGACACATCCGGTGAGACATGGTCTGAGAAAATGTGGTGTAAATTCATATCATCTTGCTTAAACACTGCTATGAAATTACTATTGTCCCTTACCAACTGTTTAGGGACGCGGGAATACGTTTGTGCCAAATAGAAACAATCTACATGTTTATGACGCCCCATTGAGAAGAATGCTCGAATAACATCTTGCTTTTCACATATAACATCATCAAATATAAATATAGGCTCAGCGTCGGATGGTTGCACTATTTCCGCGTTGTTACTGAAGGTGTAATATCCTAGCCCCTTAATCGGTGCTAATATATCGCGTAAATATTCATACTTGGGTTGATGTAAGGACTTTGAATATAAGTAAATGTTTGAAAAACGTAGCCCAAGTGGATGAGTAAGCAAAATTATTAGTAAATTTGTTTTGCCACAAGCGCTTGGACCTATTAATAGTCCGCGAATAGTTGAGGGAAGTAGCGGGCCATGGCGTGATTCGACTTGTAGTCCACACCCTACTTTTTCATCTAAATTATCTACAGCAAGTTTCTGTTTCTGCTTCACAATGCGCATCGTAGCACGGATGGATACTATATAAATAGATGTACGTATTGTGATTGTTATTTAAATGGTGTCAACCGAGAAGCACACACGTGAAAATCGTCATGGTTTAAAGATTGGTAAGGGGGTAGTCAATTCTCTAATAAATAAGCTGCATGTAAGCAGCACGATATTGCATACGATCAAAACACTAGTAATTTAGCCGCCCGACACAAAGCAGACTATCAACTTGAACAAGCTGCCTGGAAACGAGTTAAATCAAAAGACGCAAGTTTCAAAGAAAAGGCCGCCGCGTGGTTAGTTACATCTATAATGAAGGGAAAGCAACGTCTTGGTATGGGTTGTACGTCAACAACACCCCGTACTACAAAGAAACGTATAATTAAAAAGAAAAACAAGAAAAAAACTAGAAATATAGCTTTTGGTGCTGGAATAGTACGTAAAGTACGTGATGACATACGTAAAGCCGGTGGTAAACGAAAAATCGCTAAGGACACAAAAAAAGTTACGAAAATTGCGCTTCAAGCAGCACGACGACACATGAGAGCAGCTGGTGGAAAACGTAATATTCGTACACCTAGGATAATACCAATACCGAAAGTGGGTGGAATTCTACCATTAATACCCATTTTTGCTGGATTATCAGCTTTGGGTAGTTTAGCTGGCACTGCTGCTGGTATAGCTAAAGCTGTAAATGATGTTAAAACGAGTAGAGAGGAATTAGCTGAAAAAAATCGCCATAATAGGCAGATGGAGGCGATTTCTATAGGAAAAAGTGGTAAAGGGCTATACTTAAAACCATATCGCAAAGGACTAGGACTTTATCTAAAACCACAAAGTTCAAAAAACTTCTAGATGCTCTACCCCGAAAACCTCTCACTAATATCGATCTTAAATATTATGCAGAGAAGATGAAAGTGCCCTATTTTCGGGGGATATTTATGCGGGACACTCTACCATATTCTGGACCACGTCATAATGAGTCGGCCATCATAAATCTAGACAGTATAAATGGCCCTGGAACACACTGGGTTGCATTTAAAAACGTGGTAGTTTAGTCACATATTTCGATAGTTTTGGTGATTTACCCCCACCGACAGAATTAGTTTTATATCTGCGCAGAGGTTCAAAGTCGACCGACAAAATTTACTATAACTATAAACGCCAACAAAATTTTAACACAGTGTGGTGTGGTCATTTGTGTTTGAAGTTTCTCACTACAAAATAAATACAGACGCTTAAGAGATAACATCTGCAGACCTTGAAATGGATCGGGAAAGCATCAAGCAGATGGGTCAATCACTAATCGCATTCTCCCGTTTACGCAGTCTATTGAAGATGAGCAAACAACAACTGGCAAATATGCCTAAAGAAGTAATGATTGGATGTGCTGCACATGAAATTGCATTAGTATGGGACAAACTACCCCAGCATTTCCAGAATGATATTGATATTTTAAAATATCAATACTGTCAAGAACATTATCATGATGATGATGATGGCGGTGGTAGCAGTGTTGATGTTAATGATGGGCCGCCGCCTCGAAGAATATTTTGCTGCTACTGTAAAGTGCGCGATGTCAATGTTGCATCAAATAATGAGATACAAACGTCTCCGTCATCCAGCAAAAAACGAAGATTACACCACGGTTATTGCTGTAGTTCACAATAAATTCATGAGAGAACACTAAATATCATCAGTCATGTCGTATACGTTCACTCTATCAAACCGATCTAGTGTGCTCAGTGCAGTTTTATCCTCCCATTGAATTAGATACTAATAGTCGATATGGGTTAGGATTAACAGGATTCTATTCTTACAATTCTATATTCAATGTGGACGAAACCAACAATCGTTTTTGTTATCGAATTGGACCCCACACTTATCCACATACCTTGCGGAGCCTATGAAATTGAAGAGATATATCGTGCAATACTGAAAGCTATGCCCGGTGATAAGAAAGAGGAAAAAGAAAAACTATTTCGACTGCGAGCGAACAACAATACGCTAAAGTGTGAGATTTGGTCAAAATATGGAATTGACTTTACACAAACAAACTCTATTGGGGGTTTATTGGGGTTTGAATCGACTTATTTGCATCCAAACACTAACCACGAATCAACACTACCTGTTGATATTATGAAAGTAAGGATGATACGTGTAGATTGCAACATTATCTCTGGAGCATATCTGAATATCCTTAAATCCCATACCCTTTTCGAGTTCGACATAGATGTTGAACCAGGTTACAAACTTACTAGAGAGCCAGCGAACATCATATATTTGCCTGTTAGACCTGAAGGACGTCAGTTTATCGACAACATTACACTACGCATATTGGATGATAATGGAGATTTAATCAATTTTCGTGGTGAAAAGATTATCGTAAAGCTAGAATTGAAACAGTTTTAAAATCGCAAACACAATGGGTTTCCGATATAATCAACAACGATTAGCACACAATCGTTTCAATATGATTGACGATAAAAAGACTAATGACTGCGGAAATCGACTCATTCAACGTGTAGAGCTTAAACGGTTAAGACATAACCTGCCAGCTAAAGACCGTGCATTTCTTCGATCCATCGGATTGAAACTGAGAGAAAAATAGTTAATAATGGTGACTTTTACATCTAGTGAAAAACTTGAGGTGTTCGAGGAACCTGTATTCGATCAGTCACTCGTTAGCTTACATGAGCATACATGTAAACCACACGGTTCACCATATTATAGAAACTCTGATGAAGTACGCATTCCTGTCAATTTTCAGGACTTAATACTTGACATTACAGAGAGTTACATTTATATAGAAGGAAAATTTACCCCTAGTGATGTTACCAAGAAGTGTTATCTATCTAACAATGCGCTAGCTTTTCTCTTCGAAGAAATATGATATGAAATGGGTGGTGAACAGGTCGCTGTCGTTAGGAAGCCTGGCATCACTACTACAATGAAAACTAGGGTGTCATATGGACAAACATCCCTCCCATCGCTACTAACTATAGGTTGGGGTCTCACCGAGAAAAAACAGGATATTTTAGATACTACCAGCCACGTTTTCAGCGGTAAACTCCCTCTTAAGTACCTCATGGGTTTTGCAGAAGATTATACCAAAGGTATTTTAAATACAAAACAGGAATTAATTTTAATTATAGCACGTTCCTTTAAAGACTCTTACATTGGAGAAGTTGATGCACAGTTAGAAATTAATAAAATCGAATGGAAGATAAGACATATTGTGCCTGAAGTTAGACAAAAGGTTAAACTATTAAAGAGAATTGATACGAGCAGTAATAATGCTAAAGTTAAAATGGCTTACCGTATGTGGGATCTCTATGAGCTACCCACTCTACGTGATACTGCTTCTGATATATGGGCTGTTAAAACCACTAACAGTCTTGAGAGACCTCGATACATCATTATCGGATTTCAAAACAATGGCAACTCTAGGGACAGAACCAAAGACGCCGCAAGTTTTATACATGCAGATATAAATAATATTCGGCTATATTTAAATGCCGAAGTATTTCCATATGAACGTTGGAATTTAAATTTCGATAAGAAACTCGACTCTGCAGCCTACTACGCCTATGAAAATTTCCAACGTAGTTATTACGATAAAGATATGAGTGAACCTATGATGGACCTTGGCGAATCCAGAAAAAATCCATTGTTTGTTATTGATTGCTCACACCAAGCAGATGCAATGAAATCATCCACCGTCGATATAAAAATTGAATTTGAGACACGGAAGACGAAGTTTCCCGAACAAACTCGAGTAGATGCACTTATACTTCATGATGCGTATTTAAGTTATAGCGCATTAGATGGTTCAGTTCAGTGTGGCATTGCTGGTGCTAAGTAACGAATACCTATTACCATGACGTCATTAGGTAGCCAATTTCCTACTTTGATAGTTGACTTGCAGGGGTTTCAATATAAAACAAATGATTTTACCGTTAAAGAATTAGCTGTTCTATGTTGTAACACTAATCAGCAAGCACACTATTTCTTCAAACCACCAAATCCTTTCTCATCACTAACCCAAGGTGAACAGACTCACTACCGATGGTTAGAAAATAACTACCATGGTGGCATAAAATGGAGTGATGGATATATTCAACTGTCGGAATTCCCACTAATACTTCATCGACTTTGTCAAAACGCAGTTAATAATTTTCAACGCAATGTATTGTCAGAGGATGTTATAATTGTATGCAAAGGCAAATTAAAGAAAAATGTTCTACAACATCATCTAAAATGGAATAGAGTTATAGATCTAGATGACTTCTCACCCTGCATACCCAATCTAAAATCGTTAAAGGTGCCAAGATGTATGGAACACACCCAACCAAAATATAGTCACTGCTCTCTTGCAAACGTTCACTTTCTTAACAAATATATTATAGATTTAAATATACAGTTAAAATAAATATCTTTAAATATGTTTATATTTAGGATTAATAATTAATATTTTTTAATTTATGTCACCAAAAATAATTATAAATAAATTAATGTATAATCTAATAATGTGTTTCATTTATTTCAATTTTAATTTTACAAATAAAACAACTATATTTCAATAATAATAATTTTATTACACCATTTACATATTAATATTATTAACAGAAGAATTACTATAAGTGATTAACTACTAATTGAGTTGTCTTCATCCTGTTCTTCATCAGATTGGTCGAGTTGATACTTTTCAATAATTTTCTTAGGTAAGTATTTTTCTATGTCACATAGGAAATGTTTTAGATTTATTTCCACTAGTTGCTCACAGAATTCTTCTAAATTCACAATACCATGAGAGAATTTACCACATAGTTGTGCACCTCTATAATACCTCTCAGAATCCTCATTAAGCTGTTTAACTTTTTCAGCATCGAAGCAGTAATTCAGATCATAATTTATTGCATGGAGTCTATCCATACTTAAGTCGCCTAGTACAGAAGATAGTCTTTCAATTGCCGAATTAATGTCTTCTGCCCTTACCCAACGTTCTGCTGAATATTGCATCCACATTCTTGCCAGTTATAGTGAGGCTAGAAATTACATAAATAAAATTAGAACAAGTTATCAAATATGTGATAAAACTACTTACATCTCTACTACTATTGTAGTGTATTTGTAATATTTCAGTCTTAAGTTATACTTTCACTATACCTTATTTATTGGTCTGATAATTTAAAGCATACAAATATTTTAAATAGTTTAAATCACGCAATAATTTCGAATTTTATTAGTGGCCTTGATTTGGCACCGGTATAAATGGGTGAATTCTCTCCTAAATAAATCAACGCATATTTACCACTAGACGAATTTATTTCTTCTATAAAAGTTATATTTAATAGTTCAGCAATACGTTTAGGCAAAAATGATTTAAAGGTAGTACTTGTACTTTCATCAAATAAATGTACTAATATCGATTTTCCAAAACGTGTATTAAGCATTAACATTTTTTTAATGGCGTAAACCTTATTTAAAATTAACGATGAAATAGGTTTTTGGTCTAAAACTTCAGTATCTTTAATAATAAGTTCATTAAGGGCTAATAAATCGATATTGGTAGTCATATTAAAGTAGTTGAGTACAGTGAAAGAATTACTAACCAAGAAATATTACAGAACTTTGCTTACTTAAAATATTTCAGATCACAACACTATGCTCACTTATTAACTGTAGGTGAACCAGACTAAATATGATTTTGTTCTAATAGTCCGTGCTTTTTTTATAGAAAAAGTATACTATGTCACAAAATATAGAACCCCACCACATTTTACTGTGTACGTATTGAACTAATGTAATTTTAGAGGTCAAGTTGCGTGGCAAGGAGGAAGCTCCGTCCTTGCATTCTCTAATAGTGTTAGCCAAGGCCAAGGTCACCGCAAGTGATCGTTCTGGGTAACAGCAACACTGCACCCTTGAAGTCGAAACGCACTGCGGCCGTCCAAGGTCAAGGTCACGGTATATGTTATGCGAACCTACGGTGCCACCGTGGCCTTGAAGGTACGGACCACAGGTGCACGGTCAAAGTCAAGGTCAGTGGTGGGGGGAGACCGACGGCTAACTTCCTCTACTTGTGCTGGTCCCATGGGACCAGCAGGCTTTCTTTTATGTGTGGAGCTGCTGGTACATTTTATAATGTAATTGCAGTGCTTATGGGACCAGCACGGCCTCAGAGAAGATATTTTGGATTTTGATACATGGTTTTTATATTTCATTTTTTGGTGTGTGTGTGTGGTCCCCCCAAGTAAATAAAACGACTAAATATGGAAAAAGTATGTATTAAACTGAAAATACAACTTATAGAACTCTATATACCAACTGGAACTTAAAAATAACTAGCCAAACAAGCTAAATTACTCGGTGTGATGTAATTCATTGAAACACGGTAAACATAAACATGGTTTCCCTTCGCAATCATCGCAATAGGTGTCAACTTTGAGTGTGCGATTGGTAGCATATTTCCTACTATGAAGCTCATTATTTTTTTTATAACAATTCCTGCAACATCTTGTTTTATGCTTATTTTCACCATCTTTTCGTTTTAGAGAGTGAATTCGTCGCCTTTTTGCCTGTGGTTCATTGTCTTCAACGTTTTGTTTTCAACAGTATTTACTAGATATCTTATTACTTACTTCCTTTTTGAACTGCGTAATTTTCATTTTACTTTCGGTAACCTTCTGAAATAATATAAAAGCATTTACCATATAAGAGTTGTAAGTAGAAGCTGAAATGCAATTTTTCTGTACCATTTTACAGATCTTCGATGAGGATTAGAATATGATCTCATTTGGTCAGAGAGATCCACAGAACTTTTGCCTCGATTGTAATCTATTATGACCTTAGGTATATTACATACATTTCTAGCTCTATTTCTCTCTGCCATTTCAGCGTCATGCTTTGTGGACAGCATAAGCACATCGCGTTTATCTTTCCACTTTAGTATTGTTATTCCATCTTTGTTCTCCATGGCCATAATTTTTCCTTTTTTAATTTTTTTTTTTCACCACATATCCTTTGGTAGTCCTTTGCGGTTTTTGCGTATTGTCCCAATAAGTTGGGTATGAGAATCTAGCATTTTTTTAGCTAAAGGTAAACTCGTATACCAGTTGTCTGTCACCAAGGTTCTGCCGACTCCGATAATATCTTGGGTAAGAAATATTACAATAGCTTCCGGAGTTACTCGTTCGCCATTTTCTTTGCCTGCGTAAATTTTAATATTATATGTGTAACCTGTGCCTGAACATAACTTAAAAAGTTTTATGCCATACTTGTGTCTCTTTGATTTTATGTATTGTTTTATCGACAATCTTCCTCTAAAAGGCAGCATAGTCCCGTCGACACATACGTATTCTTCGGGAGTATAAAGGTCTTTATAATTCTTCAGGAGTTTATCTAATAGGGGTTGTATTTTAGAAATTTTGTCTCCAGCGATAGCTTGATTATTGTCTGCAAAATGAATTGTCCGGAGTAAAATTTCAAAGCGATTACGACTTAATACAGAACGAGGAAAATGTGTGTTCAGCAATGAATCTGTTGACTAGTAGTCAGCCAGAGCAGGCATTTTGACTATTCCCATCCATGCCACAAGCGCTAAAAAATGTTTTATTTCAGATTTAGTTGTTGGTTCCTAATTATGATAGCGGGAATTATCACTTTCGTCCGTTTCAAGCAAAAGGCAAGTAGCATAATGATTTGTTTGATCCGCAATATAGGAAACAATCAAGTCGTCTACAATAGCTTCATAAAATTGTCCTGGATTTGCATTTGCTAGCAAAGCCGCAACTTCTGGTTTTACTCCAGAAGGCAGGGTAAAAGTTGTAATCGTTTTGTAATTTCTTGCGATCGGCCCCCATTCTTCTTTTACTTCTAAAACAGTCGGCGCCGGCGTTTCAGATGGATCAGACTCCCCTACATTTCCAGCTACAGATTCGTTTGGGGGTGCAGGTGCTGCTATGAATTGGCTGCCGCTAGCATCACAATGTGATGAGGTCACTAATCTTTGTTTGCTTTTTGTTGCTCTCACTGGTTCATCATACAAATCCGAGTTGTAATGTGAGGAATCAGATGGTCGATATGAATCACTATCAGAGCCTGGAAAAGGCTCTATGAGAATGACTTATCGGAATCTGTGTCGAAAAAATTGTCCGTAAGCTCTTGTAATTTTTTGGGTTTTAGGGGTTTTCTATACATTTAAAATTATTCCACATTATCACAGTATACAAAAAAAAAACTGTAGAAATTATACCTTACCTTATCGTTTTTTGTTTAGCGCTAAAGTATAACCTATACACAATATAACGTTCAATAGAGCAATGACTACGCATTAGAACAAACGAATTGCTTTTATCAGGCTAGTCGACTCATTATTGCCGTGCAAACCAATTCCAAGGGACTAGCGGCGCCACAGTTGAATTTTACTGCAAATTTATTTTCAGGGGCCGCACTGGTCTCATAGGACCAGCATAGAAAAACCGCCATAACTTCAAAAAACAAAATAATATTTTTGTTTTAAATGCATGGGAAGTTAATTATAAGGCCAATAAACGTATTTTCGCCCTTGGCCCCAGAGGAGACATGTTTTTTGCTTGGCAGTCAACCTGTTAAAAAGGTAAAATTTCCTAAAAATTTCATAATTTTCGCCGCTACGCGGCCTCGTGGCGCAAATCCAGCTGGATTTCTGACTTTTGCGCCCCTTGTCCGCGTAGCGGCATTCATAGGTTTTATTGATAGGATGTTCACCTGAAGGGTTCAATACGACTGTTTCAGATAAAAATTACAAAATTTATACTTACCCTTTGATTTGCTTAACTGCTTGCACGTCGTGGCACTGTCTTAAAGCTAACACTCTTACTTAACTAACATTTTCTTAATCTAGAAATCAATTTTTTGTAACTGAATCTTTGCGGGGTAGAGATCTTGCAATAAAATAAACATTTCAATTATTATTATTTTTATTACATTATTTTTCGGTTATTACATACAAAAAATATATAAAATAATAGAAGTATCATACACACAACTAAAAGGGAAAAAAGTAAACGCTTAATATTAAATATTGTAATGTAAAAAATTAAACTTAATACTAAGAAATACATACAAAAAATGAAAGAAAAGGTTCACCTTGCCTTTCACCGTTTATCGCGCCTTAATTTAAATTTTTTTATTTTCCAGCCAATACCATCCACCATCGCTTGCGACTTTGCCAAATCGTCGCGACGCGTCTGGATATTGGCCAAAATTGCGCCAGCCTCTGCTACCATTACATTTAGCTCTTGCAATCATGGCCTCACCCTCTTTTATCATCTCCCTAGCTCTAGCGTCTTCCTCGCGGTCGTTTTGGCAGGCCGCAACATTTGCCTCATTTAAATCGTAATATTTTTTGTAAATCCCTGATAGGGACATCAGAGCCACCCACATGAACTCCCCGTCCTCCAAAAAATCAATTTCCGCGTCAGAAGAATCATCGAAACTGGCTGCACCCGGGGACCGGCTCCGTGGGTGGCACTTCCAACGCCACCGGAATGGGCGTTGTTAGAGGTGGCATCACCGCATTAGAACAGCTAGGCTGTTCTAATTTGATGTTGTCACCTACACCATTTAACGCCGGAGTACTTGTTCCCGACATTTGCCTGGGTAGCCATCTTCTTTCTGTTCACTCCCCGAAGAAGATTTTGCGATTTTCTATTTTTTTAATGCTGGTGGTGCTACAAAAGCGTCCTCGGAGTCACTAGTAATTAATGAGACAAGTTCCGCGAAGCTGGAGGTACTGGTGTTTCCGCGAACGCGACGCGTACCTTGATTTTTTTCTTATTTTTATATCTTCATAGTCGACGACGACGGTTGCATCAAAGTGAACCTCGTGATCGACACCCTCGACTATAGGAGCCACAGAAAAATCAAAATCAATAATCTGTTGCTGGTCGACATTAGCCGGTGGTGCCACAGATATTTCCAATTATGTTAATTTTATCCCCATTTTCCGGTCCTGCAACCCCCGAACTTGATGCCCCAGACCCTGTGGTTGCAAAGTCTGGCGCTGCGCGTGGCAGACTTACAGGTATCGGATTAATCGCTTAGATCATTGGTCCGAACACTGGCACCAGTAAATTATTTTAGGGGACCAGCATAAATGTTGACAGCCATGTCAACCTGAATAACGCATTTGAAGCATTTGCTGCTTCGGTATTGGCGTTTCTGGCGTTGTTGGCACGATGACCATCTCCAGATGATTTTTTGTTACCTCTGGCCATTGTTTCGCGACAATACACAAAAAATACAAGTCGAAAAGAACAAGAAAACCAGTACGGCACAGAAAGCACGGAGAACGAACTACACTCGACGACGATGAAAGGCAAAGAGAATGTTTGGCAGCGTCTTTCTTTGCTAACCAGGCATACCCCTACTCGAGGAATGGAGATGAGCGTGGGGGTTGGGTGTGGTTCATCCTCATTAGTTTAAAATTACAAACTGAAACTACAAATTACTATATACAAGTAGAAAAAACATGTACAGTATAATTTCAAGAAAACCGTAAAAATGACAAAAGAAATAATTAAAAGGTTGATATGCACAAATTGGCATGTCAATGAGTTCTCCAGTTTATCATATAATTTATTTATACTGTTCTGAACCTTTGCGTTCAATGTACATAGATTTTATTTCATTCTTAAGTTAGGTGGATTTAACTCCGCCATTGCTGCGAGTAATATGTCTAACTTATCATTTTCTACAGAACTACGTTCAACAACATTTATGGCTGCCATTAACCACTGCATGTTTTGTTCTGGTCCGGTTTTAAAAACTTATATATCAGAGTGACCCAACGGTGAAGTCTTTGCTGTATTGGGAATAGCTGCGTACACACTGAGCGAGCACTGAGTGCTAAAGGAATATGTAAAGGTAAATGAAATTAGATGTAAACGTTAAAATCTTCGCAGTTTTATTAATTTTTTATAAGACAATAATTTTTTTATGTTCTAATTTTAATCATCAATTGACAAAACACTGAACAGTATTCTATGCAGTATATAGTAGTTTAGAGATATAACTGCCATTCTTTTGAACTGATTACACTAGGTATTTTCTCTTTTTTCGCTATCTTTTCTTTTTTTTTCTTTTTGTTTTGACAATTCTGGCCAGAATAAAGCACGCCTGAAAGGTGAAGGCACTACTTTACCGTCTAATGTTATAACCTTTCTGGTTTCAAGAGCCCCTGAATCCTCAGTTTCCACCACTTTTCTCGTTAGAATTTACATTCTGCACTTCTTTCATTTCTTTTCTAGGTGTTACGTGTGAAATTATACCAACATCACAAGTAACTTCTTCAGTATTTCCATGAATTGTAACGTTATTATTTAAATTTTCACTTTCGTTTTCATTTCATAAAGCATTCCCATATAATCCATTATGTCCTTACAGTCATTATCAATTTTTCTCCCCAACAATAGAGACAAATCCTGTATGTCTCCTTTCCATTCATCAGCTGAGTTTCGGAATATACTTAACATCTTTTTCAATGTATAACTCCAAAACATTTAGGCACTCTTCTATTTTACTTGGTTTCCATTTGCAAAGGAAGGGATTTTTGAAAAATCAACCCCTTGTGAATTCCAGGAACAAGTCCGCATTTTCTAAATCCGTTCTTCAAGATCACAGGTGTGATATACTCTATCAAAGTTTCTTAATAATGACGCAAAATGTATTTTTTTTAATGCAGGCTGATTTAAATGTTCTATCCTCCACTGGTGTACTTTTTTCCTCCAACCTTCTTTCAGTACTCTGAAGACAGCCACATCCATTGGTTGGATAAGGTGAGTAGAATTGGGAAACAATGCTATAAGTATTATTCCGTGGCCGTCACAAAATTTACTGCAGTGGAGCATTAGATGCGATGTATGGCCGTCGATAAAAACGATGACAGGCAGGGTTATTTTTTGCTGAGTGAGCCATGGATAAAATACATTAGTGATGAATTCAAAAAACAAGGGTCCCGTCATCCAGACACTTTCCCGTTTTCCTATGCCCCAGTACTAGGCACACTACTAGCAAGATCGTGAGGAATCCTTTCATACTTAAAAACTACTAGCGGAGGCGCTAGATCTCCATTTGCATTGCCACCAATCAAAGCTGTCAAACCCCCCGGCCGCTCATCCGGCACACAACGTCTAGAACGCCAGCCGACCTAACGTTCGGAGCTCCGTCCGTCCCAAAAGTTACAGGATCGCGGCGGGGTTTCAACAGCGGCAGTTCACTCCGAGCAGCCAACGAGTCAACATCTACCAGTCCACTTCGAGCAATCATCCAGCTCTTCAAGTCTCAACCTGACGGACCAATACCAGCACGGCGTCATAGCTACTAGCGTAGTTATACCCTGCAGCGTGGAGGAGAAAGGCCAGCTTACTTCAACAACTCATCTACAATCGTGTCGTGACTTTCAACTCGTTCCGAAATTAAGTGTTAGCTCAGTAAAAGTTAGGGGTAAAATTCAAATTAAATTAAATTGTGCAACGAACGTCGTCAGAGTTCTGCTTAACGTTACAACTTATTGGATCTCCGACTTTTATTTCTTCGAATCGTTACATACCAGGCAAAAGCACCTATATATATGCACAAAGTGGGGTACCTTGTTCCAAAAGCGGTTCAAGTGTATGACAGCTTACAAAGTTGCAACAAGGGGGTAGCAGCAATACCCTCCGACAATCAGAAAATCATCAAAACCATCACAGAACTTCAGAAATCGGCCCTGAGAACTCGTCCACCTATCACAGATCTACGAAACACTACTCACGAGGCTGCTGGCGCCCTTCAACTTCAAAAATTTGCAGTCTCTGACAAAAAACATTTTTTATTTTTCACAACATCAACCCTTGTTTTCGTAGACAACATGTAGGATTTTCCGGAAATAACATCGTGAACACAGAAATTGTATGTCCATGTTGTCTCAAGTAATACACCTTGTTAGTGGTGAGTAATGGTGTTAGTAAAGTCTTTTGAAAAGCCTGTTGTGACTACAAAACTCCACGTCCTTCTTTTTTAGGGCCTGTACCCTGTGGACTTTCCTTTGATGCACCTCTATTTCGATATTTGCTTTTCTTTTTTCTTCTTCGTTTTGAAAATTTTTCCTAATGTTATTCAGATGATCACAGGTATTGCATGTGTCGGAATGAAGTTTGTAGAATTTGAGGTTGAACTCACTACAAAATATGTGACGATATATAGTAACTTTCCTTAAAAGGCTGCTTACTTGCTTCTCGACACCATTCACAATATAGGTGGTATATATTATATATACATACCTAAATTATCTCAAATTTAATTGAATAGCTCACAAAATGAATTTATATACCCAAATACTTACAATTTTGAATAGCCAAATATAGGCCTCATAGGTTTACAAACTCATACTGAACATATAAAAACATGTATAGCGAACTGAAAAGTTACCTCCCAAAGAGAACCACGAATCATTTTCTAAATCAATTGCATACAGTTGTCGATATTCCAATCCATAACGGTGATCCAAACCACGAATCATTGTCCAAAGTAGATGCCTATACTGCCCTCCTAAGACGAACCCACGTATCTCCAATAAGAACAGTTTTAAGAAAAACGCGCTACAATACCTTCTGTGTGTTTGGTATGTTTTATGTCTTGAAAATCTCCTACTTTTGGTTATATTTGATGAAGTTGGTCTACGCAAATTTTTTACGATAAAAAAACGTCTTTTTTTCATTTTTTTTTATAAAAAATGAAAAAAAAACGTCTTTTTCATTTTTTTTTTTATAAAAAATGTTGAGTACGGTAAATGGAACTACAGAAATGCAACGAAACTACTTGGCAAAAACCACGCAAATGAAACAAAATCACAGATACGTAGTTTTGTCTAAGTAATTATACAAAGTTTATGTTATGTGCTGATTTTAAGGTGTTTATATTATTTTATTAAAATTCTTAGCGCGCTATTTTATTTAATAATCTAACAATGGAGACAATTACAACTACAACTTTTCTTTTATTTGCTTATTCGAAAGTATATGTAAATGGACGCTAAACAATTTTTTGAAAATGGGCAAAAAAATAATAAAGATTTGATTTTAGTCCTATGATGTCAGGCGAAAAAAATGCTGGCTAAACATAATCAGCTATTGGAAATGAAGACGAAACTTCCATATGGCTCGTATTACGTACTGTTTAAGAAGGCGATGACCATACATTTTCAAACAATAAGCAAAACATGCTTCCAATTACAAATACTTTCGAATACGCAAATAAACAAAATTAGGGGAAGTTTCCATTGTGTCTGCCATGTTATGGCAGAAATCAAATTCGAAACTTATAATAGGTAATAAAAACCAAATTTGATATAAAACTTTTATTAAAAATAATTAACATTTCGTGCAATAAACTAGAAAGAAATAAATGAGGTCACGCAATGTTAGTATCTAGTCTGTGGAAGGAAGACTTCTCCAAAATTGCTGTCGATTTTCTGGTATTATGTCACCCAAATTTTTTATAATACTTTCAATTTTACTTTTGGGGATTCCTCGAGGCTGATTAATGGGTTCAGGTTCATTAAATTTTGATTTTAAAATCTTAAATTGAAGAAAATCCATGTCCAGTATCTCTTCTTTTTCGGTTATTTTCACTTTCAAGTTATAGCTGCCCTTCGTTGCTACCACTTTCGTAACTTGGGAGAGATAGATACGAGGCTCAGTTTTTTTTAGTTTTACTTGTGATGAGTAATCCTTCCACTCGAAAAAATCTGCTGGCGTCATGGGTTTTACAACGACTTTTCCCGAGTTAGACTTTTGAACTGCGTCCACGAAATCATTAAAATCGTAAACTTTCTTTTTTCTTTTTAAGGAAAGTTCCACTTGATGGTGGAAGTTGTCTGCAGACATAAATGAGTGTCCCGGTTCGAAGTAGTTGATAACAATATCTTCTGCAGCCAGCTTTCCAGAGTTTATAATATATGTTAAGAAAGTCATGAATGACCAACTCTTATTTTGTGAGGAGCAATTATCAAGCCATAAAACAAAATGTATAACATCGCGATTTTTATTAAAGAATGCATTAAAGGCACTTATAATTTCATCTTTAGTCCTCTCTGCTAAAGCTTCATGCCATAAGACAGCATATGGCTTATGTTCTTTAAATTTACCCAGTGGAACGAAGCTCTCATTATATACGACAATTCGTTGGGTAAATATAACCTTCTTAAACATATCAATTCTGGGAATCATTATGACCTTTTCTAGATCGACAGAAACCTTTAAGGTGTTACTTTCAACAGGTATTTGAGAATCATTTCTATATAATTCTCTGGATTCTTTGGCACGTTCAATATATTTCTTCCATTTCTGACAAACGTCACAATCTTCTCGTATGTTTTCTACATTATGGTCATTATTGTGTAGCTTAAATCCCTCACATAGCTCACACTCCTCGTGACCTAGAGTCGCAAAGGAAATATTTTTAGACTTTATAACTTTTCTGTATACTTCATATGAACATTTTTGACTCTTGTGAGTGTCAAGAAAATCTTTGTGCATAGTATCTATTGTTAAATCGCTAGGTAAATAGAGGCGATTAGGTGTGTGCTCGCGCCTATAATGCGAGATGGTTGGATTAAAACTATCTATATGTTTTTCGATTTCATCTGTTGATATCTTTGCTTTTGATGGATGTCTACCTCGTTTGTCTGGTTCCGGTGCAATTATTTTTTTCTTAAATGCTTCATTTCTAACAAAACTTTGAATCGCCCAGTCATTAGTTTTCTTATAACCGAGTGTAGTTAAGAAGAATACTTTACAAACATTTTGCATTTCTCCTAGGTTATCTTTTAAATAATATTTAAACGTGTTTTGTTTAAAGTGGTTTTCCTCATTTGATCTTCGTTTTATTTCAAGTCTAGACAACGAATTTAGTACAAAAGTTTTTTTTTCAATCCAGTTTAAATTCTAATACATTCGATTTATTTCTATTCTTCTTTCATTTCCAATATTCAAAATACACTTTTTTTTACATTTTTCCGGATCACATGGTGGTAGTATGTTGTGTTTGTTTTTTGTCTCATCATTCCTTAGTTGTTTTCGTAATTTTAATGGCAATTTCACTTTCTTTCTTTTCCTTAAAGTTCCCTTTTTCGTGTAAATTTCAGTATCTGTAATAAAAAAAAGTTTGCTATAAAAAATAGGTACACTGAGAATAGGTAATGGTAATCTCAATTTTACATTAGGTGCTATTTATTTTTAGTAATTTTCAAATAACGTGTAGTTTTGAAATTACTAGAAATCATTTAGATAATTTTTATTTGATTCTTAGGCCCAACATAGGACCTGTATTTTTTTACGAAACTATTAACTGACTTATAATCCGGAAGGAATAAAAGAAGTATACAGTATTTTGTGAAATATTTGTTTACCTACCATTATCTTCAATTTGTTCCAAAACTACTTCATTTCCGTCTATTTCAGAAACTCGAGGAGCATTTTCTCCAATATTATAATTCCCGCCAGTATTTCCCAAATTAGGTATGTTTTCCTTGTTTCTTTCTGATATAGTTTCTTCTGCTGGATTTTCTGTAATTAAATTACCATTACCATGAGAAATATTTATCCTGTTATTGTCGTCTGAAAGTGCTGTACTTATTTCTTCTTCCAACTGAGAATTTTCACAAGATACTGAACAGTTATTATTTTTGTTTATTGCAGTATTGTCTGAATAAAACAATACTTCAACATTATTCGAACTATCGGACTTAACACAAAAACCGTGATTTGTATCTAATTTTATAAAATGACCATCAGTGGTATCCGATCCTGATGCGTGCAATAAGGATACATCTATTTGATCGTTTATATCAGTAGCTACGGAATCGTTTGTATTACTCAGTATGGTTAATATATTATTTGACACGATTTCTTCTTCATATAATATATTGTGCTGTAAATTTTCCATTTCGATATTATCTTCAGTATATAATATTGGGATATTACTCGAATTATTAGAAATCTCACAAGTTTGCTGCGCTAGCGTTACCATCAATTTGGATCTTTTTGAAGCCATCTAAAATGTATATTAAATAATAAATAATATAATAAGAATTTCCAGACCACAATTTGAATATTGAATACGATTTTTGAAGTATTAGGTCCAATGTAATTAAAACATTACTATATCAACTTGCCGACGTTTCGGTATAATTTATTACCATCCTCAGGGCACTGCAAGATATAAATAAATTGATGGTTATTATTATTTTTTTGTAGCGTTCTACTAAAGATATGATATTAATTTTATTTTTGTTTTTAATGTCTCTCATATGTTCTTTTTCCTTGTTTTGTAGATACCTACTTGTTTGACCTATATAACTTTTGTTGCAGTTTTTACATGGCATTTTATATATTAAATTACTATTAATTTCATTAGAATTTATCACCTATATATTTAAAATAATTACAATCAATTTATTTATATCTTACAGTGCCCTGAGGATGGTAATAAATTATACCGAAACGTGGGCAAGTTAATATAACAGTAGTGTTTTAATTACATTTTACCTAATACCCCAAAAATTGTATTCAATAATAAATAAATATAATAATAATATTTATAGCTTACCTTCAGCATTCACAGTTATTTTCACAATTTATACCACAAGAAAACCAAAATATATTAAATTAAACACGGACACGACCGAATCATTTACTTTTGCTACGTCAATTAGCGCCAAAAGTACATAACATACCAAGCATATACAACGCATAGACTTAAACTTAGTAAAAGCACCGCAAAGACAAGTAAGCACTGGCGGGATATTTGTGAGTTTCTAAGCATAAACCACGCACAGGATTATTCTTTAGTTAAAACACTGGGTGTACAAGTCTAATACGGGGATTTTATTACGAATTCTGTACATGCCATATTTATACTAAGTGCCGTAGTCTTAAATGGCGGTTGCGGGGAATCATTTTTCTTAATTTAATGTATGAAAAATACGAAAATACTAGGTTTTTAATAAGGAAATCATTCCTATAAATGGTGTTTTAGTCAAAAATCAGTATAACTCATATTTCGATTTTTTGGAGATACGTGGGTTTGTCATAGGAGGGCAGTATAGTTGTCAATATTGTTCCCGTACCTGTGTCCCTAGCCCCGAATCGTCCAATTGAGCGACGAATAGTTGTTATAATTTCAGTCAGGGGTCCACAAGTGGAGTACGAAAGTGGTATCCGATACCCATATCACTCCTGCACCGGCAATGGATGGTGCCAAGCATAAATATATGGAAAGGAGGAATTCGCAAAACTTGGACGGTATCCAAAATTAATCATCGTGAAATGGCTTTCTACAATACCAGGAAAGACAAAATGAGTTAGGAAGACGTGCTCGGTATGTACATAAAAAAACAGCATACTGTTTCCAAACTAATTGAATATGATGTGACATCCAAAACAACCATAATGTGCACCCAAAACCATGAAATTCTCAATATCCCATAAATGTACTAAATGGAAAGCCCCAAAACGTCAATTAAACAGAAAATTTCACGATAAAAATTTGTCACCTTCACCTATGCTGTCATTTCCAAAACTCAACTACTTTACTGCCATGTGACTTTACGCCAATCTTAAAGATCTATACAACCCACAATACAACTTTGAGTAACTATGTATTACCTGTACTTGCATCAATGTTTGAACTTAAAATATTCTAAACAAAACGCTGAGCCCATTTTTGACACGTAACACGTGGAGGAAGACGCTACAGTTGTGCTACGTTGTGCTTTTTCCGTCACTTTCATCTGACTCCCCAGTCGGAACCAACACAACCCATGTTTATGTAAACATAATTATTATTCTTTACAAAAGTTAATTTAAGTTCTAACGAACCTTTAATATATCTTAGAACTCGTTTTAAGTATTTCCAGAGTTCTATATTATTTTTATTCTGGTGTCTGCTTAAAATATTAAGAGGTGCACATAAACCAGGCCGTGTACATAACATTGCGGACATTAGACAGCCATTTAAATTCTTACACGGCGCTTCATAATATTCTTCAGACTATAATGCCTGGATAATTTAATTTAATTGGTAGTGGTGGGGCAATTGTTTTGCATTCAGCCATATTATATTTTTCTAGCACAGCTTTGAAATATGTACTTTGGTCAATTGTTATCGAAATTTGTTTTCTTTCGATATTTACACCTAAGAATAATTTTATTTCCAAGATCAATCATTAAATATTCTTTGAAATTAATCATAGTCATATATTTTTGTGTAATAATCATTAGGCCATCCACTGGATCACGTAGATGTTCTCAGAGATATTACCTTTATTTAGGAGATATAAACAGGGATCTACTGGATCAGCTTTAAATTTAATCCCTTTAAGACTTGATTAAATTGTCCATACCAACAATTGGCAGATTGTTTAAGCCCATATAGAGCTTTATTTAATTTGCAAACACAATTTGTAGGAGCTTGTACCCCTGGAGGATCCCACATATATATTTCCTCCTTAAAAAGGGCGGTTTTGAGATCCATCTCGTGGACTAATAAATCAAATTGATTAGTATATGCCAAAAGAAGACGAAAAGTGGCTACACGCGCACCTGGTCCATAAGTCTCTTCATAATCTACAAGGTATTCTTGTTTAAAACCTCTTGCAACCAATTGCGTTTTATATTTAGTTCATTTTCCATGTTTATAACTCTTTAATGTAAATACCCACTTAGAATCAATTATATTTTTATTTGTAGGTTTTGGTACAAAAGACCAAGTTTTATTAATTAAAAGGAAATTAATTTCTTCCCTAATTGCTTGCTCCCACAGAACTTTATCATCTCTTTTTTAAAATTCTTCGAAAGATTTGGAGCTTTCATATTACTGAATACACGAGTATTAAACAAATGTTCTTATATAAGTTCCACAGATTATACAATTGCCTTCGTTTTTATTACATTTTAACACTTCGGATGTGACGTTTTTCAAAGTTTCGTTGAAACGTTACTTGTCGCTGCTGCCGATTTTTATGATGCTGATAGCCCTACTGACTTTCATCTTGGCGGAAAATTATATAAAATTACTTACATAGTTCAACTTTTGATAATTTTTTTACCTCTTGCTCATTGGTCAACAATTTGCCGAGTGATTTTGTCTCGTCTTCACACAATCGATAAAAGCTCTTGCCTCTCAGCTTTCAAGAGTACACTTATCCATTAAAATCTCCAAAATTCCTGGGGGTTTTACATATTCTTTAGCCTCCTTTTTCCAATCAAAGTTAGACCATTGTGATTTATTTTTTATTTTATAATGGTTTGCAATCATGTCACTGTCTTTATGAAAATAAAGATGGCTGCTAACACAAGTTCATGTTCTGAGAGCATCCATAAAAGTTGCTTTAAATGTTGCAAAAATAAAGAAGTTAACTATTTCATCTGTGTCAATTGCTATGGTATTTATCATAAAAGCTGCTTAACACGTATGAACAAAAGTTTGTTTACGTTTATCACCAACAATAAAATTAAGTGCTGTGAAGTGACCAGTGATCATGAGGAAATTTTAAGTGTATCCAACTATGATGATATAATTCGTGATTTAATGAAGGATAATGAACTCAAAGACAAGTATATATTGAAACTTAAGTATGACAATAATTCCTTTTCGGAAGAAGCTGTTCAAAACGAAGAAGAAATGATAGAAACAATTGAGAACCAACAAAAAGAAATTACAGAGCTACAAAAAGTAGTTGTAAACCTAAAAAAGATAGCAAATAATATCAAGATTAAGGATACCAAAAACTCATGCACTCAGACTGTAGAAAAAACTTGCCCCATTAAAAAAATAACTACAAAAAATTTGAAACAAAACAAACCTTCAGATGAAACAATAAAAAATAACCAACATAATATAAATGGGACCTCAACCATGAATATTGGAAATAGTAATCTAAGTACTGAACTCGAGAAATTAAATATTATAAATAATAAAATGAAAGAGGAAATTGATAATCTAAAAATAATAAATGACAATCTTGTAGCTGACTTAGAAATAATGAAAAGAGACATCAGGCAAACAATGGTCCCAGCAAATCAGACAGGAATCAACACTATTCAACCAAAGGAACCCCAGCAACTCCCCACAATCTTCAAACAATATGAGGCAAGAAATAAAATTCTAATATTAAGCGACCAACATGGAAAAAATCTGAACAAAACTTTAAGTAAACAGGGCTGTCTTAATCAATTTCATGTGAAATCTCTATTGAAACCAGGTGCCAGTTATGACAATGTACTTAATGATGTAGAGCTATTGGTTAAATCATATACAAAAACTGACTTTGTCATTGTGTTCGCAGGGGCAAATGACTTTCAAAATCTTAAATACCCTAAAATGAAAAATTATGTGCCCATACTAATTTCATATTTTTGTCAACTCCAAAACTGTGTGTAAATAAAAATAATAGATATATAAACAAATTTAACAGTAAATTAGCAGAACTTCTAGCTAAATTAAATAATTACACCCAGGGAATTGTCATTTATTGATATAAATGGCAAAACGGGTATTAAATTGCCTAATTTTGAAATTTGTACCAAAATAGCCAAAGTAATCCGTAGCACTCATAGTATTTCAAAAAATTTAATTTTTATTAATACAGATCAATCAAACCTAAATGTACATGAGGAAAGTTCAACAAATTTAAGCGACAACACCCAAATGGGGTTAGAAACACTAGATGTTCTCCATGCAACTCATTATGGGACTAATAAGGATGATAATAATTGTGACTTACTTTCTTCTGGTAATATAGCTCATCTAAACTGTAATTCAGACCTGATTTCAAACAAGGATACTTTTTTATATCCTCGTTTATCTCAGGTGGGTCTGACAATGGATTAGATATTACGCAAATGTCGGATAACACACTCTCTAATGCAAATAATAACAAGCCTTTTACAGTTATGCATATAAATGTCTGCAGCATAAAAAATAAATTGAACAGACTGGATGCTGCCTTAAATAGATTTAACTATCCAACTATTCTATGTGTCAGTGAACATTGGCTCAAACCTTGTGAAACTAATTATTTCAATTTAAATAATTACTTATTAATAAATTCCTACAGCCGCGTTAATTTTATAGGTGGAGGCGTTGCAATTTATGCATTGCAATTTCTAAATGCTAGTATTAACTCTGTAGATATACCAGCAATCGATAAAGACTTTGAATACTGTAGCAGTAAAATATCTTACGAGGGTAATTTAATATCTGTAATATGTGTATATCGCTCTCCTACTGGGGACTTAAATTTATTTTTCAAAAATATATTCAACCTTTTGGAATTAACACATAAACACAACAGGTATATTGTTTTGTGTGGCGATTTTAATATAAATTTCTTAGTTAATTCAAATAACTCATTAAAGTTATGTCAAACTCTAGATTCTTTTGGCCTCAAAAGACACATTTATTCGCCTACCAGATATGGTGTATCCTCCGAATCTTGTATTGACAACATATTTAGCAATTTTCATATTGATGAAGTAAATGGCTTAGTGATGGATGCACATGTGTCCGATCATTTGTGTCAGCTAATATGTTGGAAGTTACCATCTAAGGTAAATGGTTATGTCAGCTCCACTAAACGTATATTTAATGCTCACAGTAAAATTTTTTTTAAAGAATTAATAATGCATGAAACCTGGGAGAACATGGAAATCAAAACCCCTGATTTATTAGTTACTAACTTTATTGGAACATTTAAATACCACTTTGACATTGCTTTCCCATTAACGAAAATAAAATTAACAAAAAAATGCAAATCACCATGGATCACCCCAGAAATAATAAAAATGTCTGATGATTTAAGAGATCTGCATCACTTGTATATACATAGTAAAAATCCCGACTTATTATAACTATATAAAGTTCGCAAACAGGAATACAATAAATTTGTGGATTCGTCCAGGGTGAGATATAATACCAATAAAATTATGTCGTCTCATAATAAATCTAAAGCCGTGTGGCAAATAATAAATGCAGCTAATGGTAAAAATAACGAACCGTCAAAAATAAATCTAATCGACAATAATGGGAAATTAGTTGAAGACCAAACTGAGATTGTCGAAATGTTCATGAATGAATTTATTACATCTCAAGTCAATTTGCAGGGTAAACCTCAATTTTTTCACAAAAATAAAGTTCAATTTAGTTTTTTTCTAACACCCACTGACAGTAAAGAAATTGAAAGTACTATTCTGAACTTACCTAACAAGAATTCAGCTGGTTTAGATGATATTCCCTGTTCTTTATTAAAAACGATTGCTCATGAAATATCTGAACCGTTAGCATTAATTATTAACCACTGTTTTTTAAATGGGTTTTTCCCAGACGAATGGAAGCATGCTAAAATTATACCCATTTATAAAAAAAAAGGGTCCAGGTCGACAGCTAAAAATTATAGGCCTATTTCTTTATTATCAGTATTTTCCAAAATTATCGAAAAACTTGTGTATAAGCGTCTTTTTATGTTTCTGGTACGACTTAACATACTTTCTCAATTTCAACATGGTTTTATACAGGGACGATCGACTGAAGGGGCAATATATGAAAGTCTTAATTATATTGTAGGATGCCTGGATAGAGGTGAATGTGTCGCAGGTATTTACTTTGATTTATCGAAAGCATTTGATACACTTAACCACGAACTGCTGCTTTACAAATTGGAGTGCTATGGAATTAGAGGTATAGCTTTAAACTTTTTTAGGTCTTATCTTTCTAACAGAACCCTGAGAGTTTGCATTAGTACGAAAGAGGGTAATAACATGACTACCATCTATTCTAAACGGGAAGATCATCTCTAACTTTTTGATGTGAGCAGGAGATTTGTTTAATAGCCAAGCAGCAAGCAGACAGTATATAATTTAACAGAATCAGTTAGGTAAAACTAAAAAGAAATGATATGGAATTATGTATCATAAGGATTAGTGCACTGAGATGTTATGCGACAACGACAAAAAGAACAACATGTTAATCCAGCTGCCCGGCAACAACAATTTTTTTCACGTGAACATTTAGGTACCACAGTTGCAGTTCGGAACTAATTCTTCGGCTGAAGGAAAAATATTGTCCACGGATTTCGGTATAAGACTATTATTTTCCATCTTGTATCCAAACAAAAGGGGATCCAAAGATGTAGTTCTTTCTTCCAAACAGTTGCTTTGGTTATAAACAATAAAAAAGGCTCGCAAAATATGTAGTCTTGTTGATGCGCTCGTAGGAGGTAACTCTATTACAGAAAAAGTTTTTCCATGGTGATACATCCAATACCTTAAGTCATTAAATGTTTAGAAAGAGTTACCTGGGCGAAGCACCTGAATAAGATACTCTTCTGCACTCTGCACTGAATCTTCAATTACCCTTTCAGATGTACCTGTAAAAGTTATGCTAATAAAATGTGTTTGAAACAAGAATATTCGTTTTTACCTTTAGCAAAACTGCCGAGAAATTTTACTGGACTAGCACCAAGAGCACTACGCTTGGTTCCAACTTTGCTCGTATAATCTGCACCAGTCAAATGGTAAAGAGCTGTAAGAACTACACAATTGTGAACCGTGACGTTCAGCTTTGATTTCTGGTATAAATTGCAGGTTTGTAGTAAATGGTGTATCTGTCGCTTCATGGATGGATACAAACGACGCAACATCAAATAGATTTTGCGTCCAGCAAAATGGCCCATTTCTAAGTGGTATTGCCATATTAGTCGTTCTTGTAGTTGTTTAGGTACGGCAATGGTTTGATGTTTTGAAAAAGGGTCCCCATGTAACAATACCTTGTCCATACTGATAGTAGCCAATGGTGCGCAGTGCGGCAGCATCGATTGGGTTAATTTTGTAATTTATATGTATGAGTAGGGGTTCGTCCATCTGTAATTATTGGTGTAGCTGTTTGAAGTCTGCCAAAAGCTCGGCGGACTCCTCGACGGTGAAGTTTGCCACGATGGATTCGGTGTTTTTCTGGGTAACGGTGTCGGTGGGGTATCGAGAAAAGATGTCGGCAACCTTGTTGTCGGTTCCCTTAATATGTTCAATTTTGAAGTCAAATTGTTGGGGAAATAATGCCGATCGGGTGATTCGTTCGTTTAGAAAACGGTAGTGATGCAAAAATGTTAATGCATGGTGATCAGTGCGAATTGTGAAAGGGGTGTGCAGCAGATATAAATGGAATTAACGTAAAGTAGCTGCTATCTCGAGGAGTTCCTTTTCGGTAGTCATATAGTTTAATTCGGGCCCCCTCAAGCTGCGGCTATAGAAACCTACTACGCCTCTACTCCCATCCTCGTTCGGCTGATATAATACTGAACCTAAAGCATAGTGTGAGCTATCGGTCTTTAAAACATGGCTTATGTGGATCAGGGTGTATAAGTATCACATCTCTAATGAACTGGGTTTTAATTTCCTGGAAATGTGTCTCCTCTTCAGAGTCCCATCTCCAACGTTCAGCCTTCTTTGACATTGACAAATGGCTTAATTTGTTTGTGTTAACGGAGTATCTGGGAGAGGATCTGCGATAATAGTTACACAGGCCTAGAAATTCTCTCAATTGTTTGAGACGTACAGGTCTTGGACAGTCCTAAATTGCTTTCACCTTATCAGGATCCATTAAGATACCAGTGGGTGTTAAAATATGGCCGAGAAACTTAACTGCGGTCCCCACAAAAAATGATTTCTCCAAATTTACTGTCATGTTAGCTTGTTTTAATATCCCAAGTACAGCCCTGACAGCTCCTCGAAAGTGGGTGAGGCGACAAGTAGGTCATCGGCCTAATTATGCGTGAAAGGACGTACTGTTGGCCCTAGAATGATATCCATGCATCTGGTGAAACTTGCAACAGCTGTTTTTAGCTCAAACGGTAATACTCGATAACAATAGCTTTTGCCATTGTATGAAAATGCGATGTATTTTTTACTATCTTCTGTTAAAGGCACCTGCCAATAACTGGAGACAAGGTCGATCGCAGTTAAATATGTTTGCCCATGAAATTGTCATAATTCGTATAGAAGGCGGGCATTCGCGATCAGCGGTCATTTGTGAGTTTAACGGTCGTGCATCAAGACATATGCGGACGGACCCATCCTTTTTCTTTACCACTGTTATGGGGCTCGAATTCTGGGACGCGGTACGCTCAATGATACCCTGCTGTACCATCTCCTCGAGTTTGTCCTCTATTGCGGACCGAAGTGCAAACGGTACAAGATAGCTTCGTTTCATTGCATAAAGAGTGTCTCGTCGGACACGATAATTTTGTGTTGATACAGGTGTGTTAGGCCTGGCTTATTTATGAGAACGGCAGTGAAATCGGTTAGTAAGTTGTGTAGTTGTACTTTCTCGTTTTCAGATAAGTGGCTTTCTTTTAGTTTAGTGTTTATTAAATCGGAACAACTGATTTGCAAGTTGCGTTGTATTAAAGCGGCAAGTTCGTTTTCATCAGCCTCCACTGAATATTTCTCGTCAGCGTCGCGGGTCGGCATCGGCTGGGTTAACAAAAGTGATATCCAGCTTATCGCCCGCGTCCATAGCGATAGTTAAAATTTGTTTCTCCAAGTTGATATGGAACTTGTGCCTGCGTAGTCAGTCCATTCCTAAGATACACAATTTGATAAGGCCAGGTACCATAAAACAGCATAGCGTGAAGTCGTGTCCAGCTAGTTTAATGGTTAGCATTATTTGCTTAGTCATGCGTTTACTTTTTGTGTCAAATGCTCCTCGTATTAGAAGTGCACGCAGCGGTAAAATAGGTGGCCTTGTGTGGCGAATTTTCTCCTGGTATATTTCCTCAGAAAGACAGGTATTTCGCTGCCCGTGTCCAGTAAAGTGGTGATGGCGATGTCGTCGAAATACACCTGAATCTCGGCTAATAAGCGTCGACGCCGTGCAGTAAGTGCTGGAATAGAGGCGCCTTCAGCCTTTTGGAAAGCTATACGCAAGCTTTGGCGGCGGGTGTATGGTTCACCCTGGGTACGTAGTCTGGTTCGCCCTGGATGGCGCTTGGCAGCAATGGGGTCACGGACGCCTTGGCTGTAACGGCCGAGGCCCTGCCCTGTGCTCCAGCTCATGCGATGTATAATGTGCCATCCCCGAGGGGTGTTAAGTAGACGTGGTGGAGGCCGGTTGGCAAGCGAGGCGGTCGAGATTACTACGGCCCCATTTAATTCGACCGGTGTTCGTTTCCCTAGCGCGGGGCCTTGGATCTGGTGGCTTCGTTGCTGTATCTGTCACTTCTGTCCCAGCGGTAACGTTTGTTATAGTTTTGTACCGGTGACCCTGGCTCTGGTGCAGGCGGTGCCGTGGATATGGATGGCATTAGAATACCCTCCTGGAGGCGGAGGAATTCGGCAGCGCTAGCAACAGTTTAACTTCCTTCAGTTGTGCTAGCGACTGTAAGCGGGAAAATATTTCATGAGCTTAGTGACAAGTGCGGTTTCAGGGAGCGGTTCAGTTAATAACCTGGTTAATCCTACGTAGTAGGCAAAGTGGGTTTCCATGGTGCGTCCAGTTTTTCTCATCCATTTATAAGTGGATAACAGGCGACGGAGTTTATTTTGTTTCTCCTCGGACCAATAACTACCGACGAAGTCTGCTTTTAAATCATTGAATGTGATCTAAGCAATTTTATAAATGACTGCCCAGTCTTGGACTTTGCCAGCTAGGGATTCGTTTACGACGTCTAGTTTAGTGGACTCAGGGATTCGCATTTTGCTCCTGCAGCTTTTCAAGTCATGCAGATGACCGGGTGTCCATTTTTCCTTTGAAAATTAGCAGTGTGGGACTCGAGGTGGCGTATATGGGACGGCTATCTCGACCATAGGGCAGACTGCCTAGCGAACTAGTGACTTCTCTGGAGGCGGCAGTATCCTGGAGATGCTGTTGTAGGATTTGTGAGGTGGCTTGACGTTCCTTGTACATGACCACCAAGCTTTTCCCCAGTTGAAAATATAGCCTCTGCTGCTCAGCTTGGATCTGCCGTACGGAGGAGGGTTTCCTGGGCTTCGACAGAAGGAGACGGCGGAGGCGGCGCGACATTTTCGGGTCCAGCTGGCGGGTTGCTGCCGTCATCTTCGTTGGAATTGGCGGGACCTGGGGCATAGATTAGAGGCAGTATCAGAAATTATTTTTTTTAAATTGAGACATGATGTTTACTTTCTATTCTGGTCACGGCACCAATGAGACGTTTGAGGAGTATATGTTTTTATTACACATAAAGTACTGGTCATTTTGTCACCAGTAAATTAATTACTATTTATTTATCTGAAGGATAAGTAAATAAAATTAGCCATTTGTGCGATCGTCATTTAATTTGTTGGAACTCTACGTTTGTTGTGTATGTAGTGACCTTTATTTTAGGTAATTATTTAACCCTTTTTTATGACATTTACCTCAGATTTCTTTTATGGATAGTTTGGTAATACCTGTCTATTTTCTGATATGGGTTACCTTTTGTCAATTTCTACTTTTTCTAATCTTAGAACACTGAAAACATGATCACCCTGTTTACTCTATTGAGAGTATATGTTACCTGTGGAGGGGCCGATAATAACCTGTACTTTAGCATTCAGTTACGTTAGTTTAAAACTCAAATCTATTGCTTTTTTTATTAGTTGGTTTACCATGATATTGATTTTACGGGCATCAGATTCCCGTGATTTTATTAATTAACAGGTTCCTGAAAATATGAAAGAAATAAAACCGTATAAGTGCCCATATATTGCTTAAATTTGCAAGATATAACGGACATTCTTTATTTTAAAGATGGTGGCAATGGCCTGGATAAATATAAACAAACATGTCTCAACTGAGAAATGGCAGAATTATCAGGACTAGATTTTTTAAGGCGGTTGGTCAAAGTGGACGCAGAGGGCGATGGCTGGGTCGTTCCTGAACCCAGAGAGGCAGAAGTTCCCGCTGACGACGTAGACCTGCTGACCGCCGACGACGTGAAGGATGGGGACGTTCCTGAACCAAGAGAAGCAGAAGTTCCTGCTGGCGTCGACGACGTGGAGGATGGTGTTCCCGCCGAATGAGACTAGGACGAAAGCATTGAAACTGACAGTCCTGGGGATGTCTTCGAAAAATCTAAGGACATAGACAACACTCTTTTTTCGTTGACGGAACCAGGTACTCTTTGGTTTCTTCATACGTTCGTGTCTAGTCTGCTTACGGCAAGGAGTTTCGTCTTTGTGAGCTGTGTTACCATAGTTATTCGACGATGGTGTGGGCGGAACACAGCCACAAAAACACACACCAGACGATGTCTTTGTTGGCTGAGGAACTTCAGTGGGACGCTCCCAGGTGCAGATTTTACGACTTACCTCTATATTTATTTGTTAGAGTGGAAGTGTGTAAGATCTGCAATGGGTGATGGAATTGTATATATGTATATATTAATTGTAAGTGTATATATTATTTGTAAGTGTAGAAATTATTTTTAAGTATTAGTTGTAAGAGTATTTATCTGTAATGTTTCCTTGTATATAAATATATAAACTTTTTTCGTATGTAAATATTTTTTTCTTGTATGTAAATAAATGTATTAAGAGTTCATTTTTTTATTTCATATACAGTGAATAAAAGATGGTTGTCGTAAAGTGGTTGTTAAATGAAATCAACAACAAAGTAAACTAGCTGATTTATTTAGTCGTATTTTTTCTCTATAAATATTAGTAGTTGTCAGTGGATCGCCCTCTAATTGAAATACGTCTGAATATTTTACGCAAATTTTTTCTAACGTACTTTTTTCTTCGCTACTTAAATGATCTATCTTAATTGTATTTAATAATCGACTCGCTCTATCAACTGAAATACTCGTATTGCTTTTAAATTCACATAAATTATAATCCTCTAACTTTTCTACTGTAGGACTGTTCTCTGGTGTCTAGGGTAATTAAAACAGGTCCGGATAGTTTTATGGTTTTAAAATCACCAAAATTAATCACAACACAACAAACAGTTTATATACAGAGTTAGTATTCATTACAGCATTACACTATTGTAAACCAACTAACATTAAACAATCTCGAGAGAAAAACATTCGTCTAATGCATTTCCCGCGTCTTTCGTCTTAACCCTCTTAATCCTTTAATGCTGCTCTCCTCCTCCCCGAGCCTCGCTCAACGCCGTCGTTCACATAGTGGGGGTAGGGCAAGTGGAGGTGGAACAAAATCAGACAACTGTTTAAAATATAAAACTTAAAATGAAATAAATACCTACACTACTTTAGACCTAAAATTTTTCAGAACTTCTTCGTCCCTAACATTAAGTATTTTAATAGGTATCATATTTTGCTCGGAGCTAGCGAGAGTTCCAGCTATGAAAACTCCTCGCATAGCTCACTCAGTAATACAACACAGTCCTCATTTAATTCGATATTACAATATTTTATTATTTCACACTTTGCAGGATTTATATAGGAATTATAATTTTTTGATTATTAAGCCAAAAAGAAAATATACATTTTTCATAATCTATTATAGCTGAATGTTTAAAAATAAAATCCGAACCTAGTATACATACCATGCATATCATGATCAAAGTTATCCATTAACAAAAACTGATGACAAAGTTGTGTATTATTTATTCGCAATGAAATAGAAACTTTACCTTTTGACAATGTTGACCCAGAAAATCCTTTTAAATTAATTTTTGTTGATGAATCAACTTTTTCATGTTTAGCTAAATATTTACTAAAAATAATGCTAACTGTTGCTCTACTGAAAATTTTAATTAATTTCCATAAAAAATTCAACAAACTCCAACTGTGATCTTCAGACAACAACAGTTGTTGTCTGAAGATCACAGTTAAAATAATTTATTTATTGTTGTATTTTAAATGTATTGTTACACTTTATATTATTATTTTATATTGACAATAAGTAACAGGTGGCTTGCAAAGGGAATGGCGTACTAGTCCTGAAGAAGCTTTAAAATAAAGCGAAACGTCGACATAGTTTGAAATCCAATTCTCTTATTTTATCCTATACCGACGAGGAGAAATTTGATTGACATTGTATTATAATGCATAAGAAAAACAAATAACGGAATTTGGAGAAAATTTCGTTACACTTTTAATCAATTAAATATTTGAAAATGTATCATCAATATCTATTAAACTTCTTTATTCTTATTCAGTTACACAAATTTTTTTTTATTTCAAATATGTATGCCGCTACGCGGGCGAAGGGCGCAAAAGTCAGAAATTCAGCTCCGCTTAATAGATATTATTTTTTAATCATTCAAGATAAAATAAAAGTTATTTATATACAAACTACGTGTTTATACAGCTCATTAAATAGGTAAAATTTCCTAAAAATTTCGCAGGAGAATGCGTTATTAAAAATTTCATAATTTTCGCCGCTACGCTGCCTCGTGGCGCAACTGAATTTCTGATTTGCGCCCCTCGCCTGCGTAGCGGCATACATAGGTTTTATTGATAGGATGTTCTCGTGAAGGGTTCAATACGACTGATTCAGACAAAATTTATACTTACCCTTTGATTTGCTTAACTGCTTGCACGTCGTGACACTGTCTTAAAGCTAACACTTGTCTACGAAAACGAAGGTGGATGTCTGCGATTTTGAGTTGTTGTAAACTGTAGGCCTCGCGTTGGAAGCCATGTCTACGAAAAGTAGGGTTGCGGTTGTGAAAAAAATAAAAATGTTTTTTATCGGAGACTGCGAATTTTGAAGTTTTATGGGCGCCAGCAGCCTCGATAGTGGTGTTCTCGTAGATCTGGATGTTGGACGAGCTCTCAGGGCCGATTTCTGGAATTTTGTAGACTGATTACGATTTTTGAAGTGTCGGTGGGTATTGCTACTACCCCCTTGTTGCAACTTGTAAGCTGTCATACACATGTACCGCTTTTGGTGCAAGGTACCCCACTTTGTTCATATGGACAGGCGCTTTTGCCTGGTAAATATCGATGCGAAGAAATAAAAACTCTGTGTTCCAATTAATAGTAACGTTAAGCAGAACTCTGTCGACGTCGTTGCACAATTTAGTTTAATTTTGAATTTACCCCTAACATTTACTAGCTAACACAAATGAACAATATCGTTGAATGGTTGAAAGTCGCGTCGCGGTGACGGAGATGGTCCTTCTCCTAACGCTAGCAGGGTTCAAATACAGTGCTGAGACTGGTATCTGAGACGCCGTACTAGGTATCGGTTCGTCGGATGAAGTTCTTGTAGAATGGCTGAAGTTCTTGTAGACTGCTTGCTGATGTTGACTCGTTGAGTACCGGAACTGGACTGACTTGTAGTTGTTATCTCGTTGAGTGCTCGGAGTGGACTCGACTGGTTGAGTACCGGAACTGGACTGGCTGCTGCTGAAACCTCGCCGCCATCCTGTAGACATCGGGGCGGACGAAGCTCTGAGCGTTAGGTCGGCTGGCGTTCTGAACATCGCGCGCCGCATGAGCCGGCTGGGGCCGCCTGCTGCGTCGTGTCGTCCCCGCCCAGTCATGCCGAGGCGGACGGGACCCTAAGCGTTGATATAGTCTTGGAGCGTTTATTGCGTCGTATTTATTCCGCGCTGTGATGTTAATGTATGAACATGTTAAAAAATATAAATTGTGACTTTTTTAATTAATTTAAAATTATTTTTGCTGGCCTTTTTTGGCTTCGACAACACACTCTTACTTAACTAACGCTTTCTTAATCTAGAAATCATTTTTCTTAAATTAAATCTTTGCAGGGTAGAGATCTTGCAATAAAATTTCAATTAGTATTATTTTTATTACATTATTTTTCGGTTATTGCATACAAAAAATATATAAAATAATAGAAATATCATACATACAACCAAAATGGAAAAAAGTAAACACTTAATATTAAAAATTGTATAGGAAAAAAATATAAAAAATTATATAGAAAAAAAGATGTAAAAAATATACTTAATACTAAAAAATGTAAAAAATTATATAGAAAAAAGATGTAAAAAATAAACTTAATACAAAAAATACATACAAACAATGAAAAAAATCGTACAAAAAAACATAAAAGATTCACCTTGCCTTTCACCGTTTATCGCGCCTTAATTTAAATTTTTATTTTCCTGCCAGTACCATCCACCATCGCTTGCGAATCTGCCAAATCGTCGCGACGCGTCTGGATATTGGCCAAAGTTGCGCCAGCCTCTACTACCATTACATTAGCTCTCTATCACCGCCCTAGCTCTAGTGTCTTCCTCGCGGTCATTTTGGCAGGCCGCAACATTAGCCTCATGTAAATCGTAATATTTTTTATAATTCCCTGATAGGGACATCAGAGGCACCCACATGAGCTCCCTGTCCTCCATGCCCTTCAAAAAATCAATTTCCGCGTCAGAAGCTGCACCCGGGACCGGCTCCGTGGGCAGCACTTCCAACGCCATCGGAATGGGCGTTAGTAGAGGTGGCATCACCGCATTAGGTTACCACAGCTAGGTTGTTCTAATGTGATGTCACCTACACCATTTAACGCCGGAGTACTTGTTTTCGGCATTACCTGGGTAGCCATCTTCTGTCACTCCCCGAAGCAGATTTTGCAGGTGATGCTGTAAAATCGTCCTCGGAGTCACTAGTAATTAGTGAGACAAGTTCCGCGAAGCTGGAGGACGTGCACCTTGATTTTTCTTTTTCTTTATGTCTTCATAGTCGACGACGACGGTTGCATCGGAGTGAACCCCGTGATCGACGCCCTTGACTATAGGAGCCACAGAAAAATCAAAATTAATAATCTGTTGCTAGTCGACATTCGCAGGTGCCGAGTTTGCCGGTGGTGCCACACAGATATTTTCAATTATGTTAATTTTATCTACATTTTCCGGTCCTGCAACCCCCAAACTTGATGCCCCAGGCCCTGTAGGTGCAAAGTCTGGTGCTGCGCATGGTGAATTTACAGATATCGGATTAATCGCTTGGATCATTGCTCCGAACATTGGCACGGGCAAATTATTTTAGGGGGCCGGCAGAAATGTTGACAGCCATGTCAACCCGAAGAACACATTTGAAGCGTTTCCTGCTTCGGCATTGGCGTTGTTGGCACGACGACCATCTCCAGATGATTTTGTTACCTCTGGCCATTGTTTCGCGACAATACACAAAAATACAAGTCAAAAAGAACATAAGTCGAAAAGAACAAAAAAAAATCGGTAATGCACAGAAAGCACGGAGAACGAACTACACTCGACGACGATGAAAGGGAATGGGAAATGAAAGAGAATGTTTGGCAGCGTCTTTCGTCTTTGCTAACCAGGCATACCCCTACTCGAGGAGTGGAGATGAGCGTGGGGGATGGGCGTGGTTCATCCTCATTGGTTTAAAATTACAAACTGAAACTTACAAATTATTATATAAAAGTAGAAAAAACATGTACAGTATAATTTCAGGAAAACCGTAAAAATGACAAAAGAAATAATTAAAAGGTCGATATGCAAAAATTGACAAGTCAATCAGTTCTCCAGTTTATCATATAATTTATTTATACTGTTCTGAATCTTTGCGTTTAATGTACATTCATTCATTCATTTCATTCTTCAGTTAGGTGGATTTAACTCCGACATTGCTGCGAGTAATATATCTAACTTATCGTTTTCTACAGAACTGCGTTCAACATCATTTATGGCTGCCATTAACCACAGCATGTTTTGTTCTGGTTCGGTTTTAAAAATTTGTATATCAGAGTGACCCCCCGGTAAAGTCTTTGTTGTATTGGGAATAACAAAACGTTTATCGTCGTGATAAGAAAAAACTATTTTCATTTCTGTATAAATATCATGCAAAACGCTGCGAAACATGTTCATTTTTCTAAATACTACACCACCTTTTTTTGAATGACTGATCTTTTCATGCCGTTGGCTTTCTTTAGTTCTTTACCTACAGATTGTACGTAGTATGCTTTTGCTCCGGTGCCATAAAAACTTATTATTGGATCTGCCGGGAATTCATCTTTAAAATTTCTTAAAATTGATGGACCCTTCGGGATATTAAATATATTTCCTTCTTGATAACTTGAAGTATCGAATTTGTTCCGGTTATTTACTTTTAGAATCAAACTATCAGTATCACAGTATAAAAGAGACGCCTTATCCCCAAACTATCTTTTGATTACGTTATACAAAAAGTTGTACAATACCGTCTTTGACAATTTCAAGATACAGAAATCTACATAAATTGGTTTGTTATAAACTACCTTTTGCTGGCCCATATGGATTGCCACAAAATCCTAGGTAAATATTGAACAAGTTTTAAAGTTTGGTCTATGTCACGCAAAATTTAAAGTAAAGAAAAAAAATATTGCCAATTCAATTTTTTTTTGTGAGCTTTCAAGAATTAAATAGTAACAGTAAATATTGTTAATTATAATCATAGAATTTAATTTAATAACTGTAATTAGTATGTGCACGGCTAGCTGTGGAGCAAGAGGGCCTCAGGGTCCTTAATAATTGTGGCATAAAAAAAAATATATAGATTTAACTATTTAACGTTATCAGCTCTCTAATTATCTAAATACGCTACAAACAAAAAAAGTTTAGGAATCGCAGAGAATTTGCCAACTTACCTAAAATAAATGCTAGTCAGATCCAGCTTATCGTAGAGACAGGGTAGCTTAATGATGTAAAAAAAGGATATTAAGAGCGCCACGTGATTTAACACCTGACAGCATTTAGATATTACAAGTAACGTAGTAATCCGTTTATCTACTAGTAAATCACGAAAGAGGAGACAACTATTGTAGGATTATTTTTGGTTGTTGTTGAAATTTGAGTTTAGCAAATTAACTAAGCAATTAATAAGGCTAGGCGCGCATGGTCAACTTTTTTCATGCAACTTTAGTTGAACAGTGTTGGATGTGACTGCGCGCATGGTCAATTTAATAATTGATAGTTGTATGTGCTCGCGCTTGGGCCAATTTTATTTAGTACAACTTGAAATATGGATGTCGATGAGTTAGCTTGTGTTTGTGCATTGCTCATTAGATTTCGTAAAAGAAGACGTAAAAGACGCTACTGGGTCCATCCATTAATAAGCAATCGAGTGTTCAGTGGTCAATTTTACAAAATTTATAACAATTTGAGAGAACACCCTACAAAATTTTTTTCCTACACTCGAATGAGCATAACGAGTTTTGATTACTTACTGGTAATTTTGCGACCTATGTTGACGTATCGTAACACTGTACGGGAGAGCATTCCATGCGAAGAGAGACTACTAGTTACGTTGAGGTAATTTCTTATTATTACTTTTTATTTTAATTTATGAATGTGTGTGCATGGTGAATGTTGTAAATAACCATGGAAAATTATATTTTATCAAATAGAAAGTTACAAATGCATTAAATCTTAATCATAATTTGCACCAAGGTCAAAGTACTGACTGAACTCTTCATTAGGCGATTGCGCGGGAGTTGGTATTCTTTGAGAAGTTGATGAAGTAGTATCAGATATAACACTGTACGCATCTGGTGATGCTGGTGAGGTTCCTGGCGAGGATTGGTATATAGCTGAGTGGTATTCGAGAGATTCCAAACTTGTTGACTGTGTTGAAAGATCGATGGATGTGCTCGCTGATTAGCAGAAGTTGAAGGATGTACTTGTTGATTGCCATAATTCGATTGATATGATTGTTCATTGAGAGAGTTTGATACACGTGCTTGTTTGCCTGAAGTCGATGGATGTACCTGTTCAATAGCTGGAGTAGCTCGTATTTTTCTTACAATCCGCAGAATTTCAATTTTGGCCTCAAGTTTCTGATCATCACTCATTTCACGGAAGGTAGGTACGAGAGATAGCAGAAATTGTTTGTCTTCGTCAATATCATCGTTTCTTTTACTTTTCAAAACATCAAGCAATTGTTCTTCATACGAGCGATTCTTCTTTTTAGATCGCTGTACTGAAGATCGAGCAAATTCGGTTGTCCTGAAAACATCCTCAGAATTTTCCCCCTTTCCACCATTCGAATTGTCTTCTTGTATAGCATTGTTATTCACATTTTCTGTTTCTTGTGTATTATTAGTTGTATTGCTTTCGCCAGAATCTACATTACTGTCTGTGTTATTTATCGGAAATGAAGAAATCAAGAACAATAATTGGTCAAAATATTCATATTTTTTTCTCTTCTTGTAAGGCTGACCAGATTTTATTTGCCTGTGTGCTTGTAGTTCCCTATTGAAGCACGTCCTTAAGTTTTGCCAACGTTTTTGTACTGCCTTCCCTAGAAAATAAATAGAATGTTATTTTTTTCAGATACTTAGCTACGGGAAATAGTTTTCAGTCTCTACATTTTGAGTATCTTCTGGGAGCTACGACGGTACGTGAAATTGTACGCGATACTTGTGACAAATTATGGATTTGTTTGAAAGACCTTTATATGCCTGAGAAAACAATAACACAGTGGGAGGATGATGCACGTGATTTTTTTGTTAGAACAAATTTCCCAAATTGCTTAGGTACAGTGGATGGTAAGCATATAAGAATAAAAAATCCAGACAACCGAGGATCGTTGCATTACAATTATAAACACTATTTTTCAATTGTACTCCTTGCAATAGCGGATGCAAATTATTGTTTCTCAGTAGTGGATATTGGTGCTTATGGTAGTTGTGGCGATTCACAAATAATTAGAAATTCACATTTTGGTCAAAAATTGTATGCAAATAAGCTAAATTTACCTAATGATAAACTGCTTCCTGGTGACGATAATGGCTCACCGATGCCATTTGTTTTCGTGGGTAATGAAGCCTTCAGTTTATCTAATCATTTACTAGCCTTCCGCAAGAAAAAACTTAACCCAATTAAAACGCATCTTTAATTATCGTTTGAGTAGAGCAAGGAGGATGGTTGAATGTACATTTGGGATACTAGCAAATAAGTGGAGGATATTACATAGAGCGTTGGATGTCAATCCTGAATTTTGTGTTAGTATTGTTAAAGCATGTTGCATACTACATAATTTTGTACGTCAAAGAGATGGAATATATTATGAGGATACCGAAATGACATGTTCACTGGATAGCTTTTTACCTACAAATGTACGAGGTTTACAAACTGGCATAAATTGTCGAAATTATTTTGCTGAATATTTCACTTCTCCGGCCGGATCTGTTTCTTGGCAATACGAAAAGGTTTGATTATACAATAAACAGCTCACGAATATTTTTGTACTTAATAAACTGTATAATAATTTTAATTACATTAAAACAATAAATATATCACAACTTACCAGTTTCTGTTTTATCTGCAGCACTCAGTTTATCCCAGTTTTCAATAACCTCTTTGCATACTTCGTTCCACAACTTTCCTTTTAAATTTCTATCACTATATTGTTTTAACTGTTTATTGTACAGTGCAGATCGACCCTCAATAGCAACAATTAATTTCCCGTTATCGATATCCATTTCAACAACGACCAAATAAATACGTAGTAAGTACCTTATTTCTCTAATAAACACAACTGATGAGTTGTTGCATGCGCGCGATCCCATTGAAATACGTTGGCGTCGCTAAGTCGATGGTAGTTGTCCAACTTAAAAGTTGTGCCCAGACACAACTGATAAGTTGTATCAACTTTTTTATTGTACATGCGCGCATTCACATTTAAAATCACTGGGATATAATTCTTTAAGTAAGAAACTAGGTAGGAAAAAAATGTTTTGAAACAGCTAAAATAGTTTATATTGAACACACATTATATTTATAATACTAAGAAGATATCGATCAGTCGATAAAGAAAAATATATATATCACAAGTTTTTTTGTGCTCCCCAAGTATATAGCTATATCCTTGTTTACATGAAATTACTTCCTTAGGTTTTATAAATCAATTGGTACTTTAAAAATTAAATAAAGTGGGTAATCAGCAACTTCTAATGTTCAGAAGATTAACAAAAAAAGGTTGTAAAAAAAATCACCTCTAATAAAATGACTGACCTTACTTTCCATCCATTTACTTTAATTTTTTTCCTCATGTGACCTCTTACTCAAGTTGAATATGTAACCAGAACGTTCCAAGGGAGGCTTCCCACAACAATTTATCCTGCAGCGAAATATTCCAAGATAGTTCCGCGGTGCGACCTTCCAAAACAATGGTGAGGGGAACAATTCACTAGTGGTACCTTTAGAGACGCCCTGCAGTGATACCTCTTAGTAATACCTGCTACGAGCACCCTCTGTCGAGGGCGATTCTCCAAAAAAAAAGGAAATAACAAGACACAAAGCAATCGTTGGTTGGTCTGCGATTGTCCTTACAAGTGCGAGGATAATGGACACATTAAAATCCCTTGAAAAGGCAAGATTTTCATTAAAATATACGAAGGCTTGAACTTCTCTCATCAAAACAATGAAAATCACAAATTTACTGTTGAAAAATGAATCCCCGTAGGATGATCCTAGATCAAATTTTCACTCCAACAGAAAATGTCGACCCTTCTCACTCGACCACAATCGAAAATCGGATCTCCTCCCTAGAAGAAATTATTTGAAATTTGACGATCCCCACTCAACAAGTACCACATATACCAGAAAAATTACTAACATGAACAGCACCAGAAAAATGATGTGAATAGTCCAACATCTGGGATGGGGAACGGGAATAAATAATCAAACCTTAATGAAACTATGTTCTTTAAAATTTAACACTAATTATAATAAAATCTCCTATCTGGGACATTTTGTTTCATTACTCCATGTGATTTATTAGAAAAGATATAGATTTTTAAAGAATCATAATTAAGACACGAGCGCGCGCGCGCCTATGATTCGCCTAATTCTATATTTCGTGCTATCATTGAATGTTACTGAACCGATAGAAAAATGACAGCCGGCCGCACATTTAAGTAAACATTGGTGAAAGGATTATAACCTATATAGTATTTTCTAGAAATATGTTATAATATAGAACTTGCAATAAATGATTTAGGTAAGTGACATATATAATTATCCTAAGATATATTAATTCTAGTGGTAGTAAGGTACTAATGCATTTTGAAAAGGGAATTTTGCAGACGAAAACTATTAAAATGATATCAGTCTTCTTTCAAATATTTTGTTAATAATACAACATTCTATTACAGATGCGCTACCGGGAATTCTCTACATTAACGTTATGGAAATGATTGAGGAAGGTGAGTGTTTAATAATATTTATTTACGTAAGTTAATCTATGTTATTTCAAATTTCAGGAAAACAGACAAATACATACGATACACTGAATTACGTATTAGTTATGCTAAATGGTTAAAGGTAGGCAATAAATAAACTATTTGAAAGTAATTTACGGTGTTATTATTATTTATCATAATACGGTAAGCTATAAAAGTAAGCAAGGTATGGCCAAAAATTAATAGATGTGTTTAACTGGTTGCCTAAATCAAGGATTCACTATAAAATATTTAAAGTTGAAATAAAACCGTGACATCTACATATTAATGCATTTGCCCCCATACTACGTCTAATACTCTCCCAATGAGTTACCAACTTTATATCCATCCTATTGTCGACATTTTCCATCGTTTTACCAAACACCGCATTATGCGTTAATCTGCAAAAATCTTTTTCAAATTTATTTGTTGCTCTATTTCTCATGTCGGTATTGAAATCGATGTATTTCTTTAACCATGCCGATTGATTGAATTTAAGAACTCTGTGTATTTTCGTAATTACCAGACCATTATTAATAGCCTGCTTTAGATTTACGTAGTGTACCATGTACACTCCCTTATCGTTAAGATTTGGTATCAACTTTTTAATTATGATTCGGGAGGGACAATATTCTCAACTAAGAAGGGGATGTCTGAATGCAAGTCGTATAAGTGTTGTGGATAATGTATGTCAACCTCAAAAACGTACCCTTGGGACTTTTATCTGAAATGCGCATAATATCTAAATCATCGATTTCTCTTTCAGACAACCATGTGAAGCCCCCTGTTGGCAGTAGTTTCGACATACTATTTCCATATAAGTTTGTGGCATCAAGATATGTTATGAATGACGACGGCTCATTCGGATCGTAATTTGGTAGAAATTTATTATTTGCAATATGTTTCCTTTCCGAACATTGGCTTATTCCACCACGTATGCCTTTATTAAAAAAGTGAATTATATCTATCCCAGTTAGCAATTCTAGCTCTATCCCGGTACATTTTAACATAACCATCACCCCCCACTCCTTGGAGTGGGGGGTGATGGTTATGTGGTGGTTCTCAATCCACAGACCTTGAGTGGCACACTGACCTCGTTGCCCTTGTACGACGTTGACCTTGATGTCCCGACGCAAACTAACCTTGTACCGCACACGAACACCACATCCGAATTGAACAAACGGTATACGTACACTACTTCGGGGATGCTTCCGAAGGTTGACCTAGGCGGCTACCTTTGTAGGCTCGGGACTTCGGCGAACACTATGCTATTCGTTGGTATACCGTCTACGTGCAGTACAGCGCAAGGTTGACTTAGCCTTGAACACGTGACAATGGCTATCTAGGTACTCAGACATTAATGCTAAATCGATTAATTACCTTTACACACTTAATATCAATCTAACACGCCAATTTGTCGCTCAATTAATTCCATAATTATATTTAAATGCATAATAACATACATTTAAGTTACTTTTTGGTCTCTTAGCAGCGTTGACGTAACCTTGAACACGTAGCTACCTTGGCACTCCGGCTAACACTATGCTACTCGTTGGTATACCGTCTACGTACACTACAGCGTACACCATTTCGAAGATGGGTACCTAAGTGATGCTTCCTAGCCATAGCAGAGCTAGATCTATCGCTGACATAGCAGGATGTCTAACCTCGAACAGACCGTAACCTTATCATATACATACACCATCTCAAGGGTGGCTACATCGGTAAGTGGCGCTTAACCGTGTGACTATGTTACTAAGGACAGCTCTTCGAGGATGGCTAGCTACTTCGACACTCCGGCGCTGACATAGCACGATGTCTAACCTTAAACAGACCGTAACCCTATCATATGCGTACACCATCTCAAGGGTGGCTACCTCGGTAGGTGATGCTTAACCGTGAAGGTGACTATGGCACTAAGGACAGCACTTCGCGGATGGCTAGCTACTTCGACACTCCAATGAACACTGTGCTATTCATTGGTATACCGTCTACGTACACTGCAGTGTTGACTTAGCCTTGAACACGTACACCGCTTCGAGGGTGCCTACCTAGGTGCTTGGACATTAATGCTAAATCGATTAATAATCTTTACTTACTTAATATCAATCTAACACACCAATTTGTCGCTCAATTAATTCCGTAATTATATTTAAATGCATAATAACATACATTTAAGTTAGTTTTTTGTCTCTTGATGTCTAGGATTAAATCTTGAAAATGTACAGACAAGGTTTCAAATAATTTTAGTTATAATTATTTCATTGTACATAATATTCATAGAAACAAATAAGAAAGCATTTTGAGCTAAATATCCATATAATAAAATATGTAATGAGTAAAAAAATATATCTCGACACGTATAAATGATAGTATAGAAAGAGGAAAATAAAGATTAAGTTAGCTATTAATTGTAGTATAAATCTTGCGTGTATGCGGAGTGGAAAATTTAGAAGATAATAAGCTAGGACGATCCTATATGGATATCAACTGAGTAACGACGCTAACCTCGATACATCCCTGGCCTTGTACGATGTCTAACCTTGAAGATAGCGCAGATACATCGATGGTATCTAACCTTGAACACACACATAGTGATCTTAACGTATACGCAGACCACTTCTAAGATGCTTAACCTTGAAGGTGACCATGGTAAACCTTCTATAAATAGATACCCTGTGTATAAAGCTAGAGTTAAAATTATTCACACCATTCAAGTTTATTGAGACGTTGAAGTTATGGATAGGCTAGAAGAAGTGAGTGAGGCTAGCGATTCAGATATGGAGTCAGATGTTGATGAACAGGACGACAGCGGTATAGAAGAGGACCAACGACCTGATAATAATCACCAGGATATGAATAATTATAGTGTTGTGCGAATGAATTCCGAACTGTTCGCTCAGAATTTACACGAACTTATGTTTTGCGTGAACGCTGCGTATGTGTTAGGGCTTCTTCGAAATCAATTATATCGATTGTGTTATAGTTGCTATGCTGGTGGTGAAGCGGGCCATAAAATACATGTTAATTACCATTATCAAATGATTAGAGCAAATTGTCATAATCGTGATATAAAATGTTTAAGTTGTGGACAAAAGTTATATATCATTTGTTTGACAAGTATTTGTATAAACTGCAAAAAACAACAACAATAATATAAGGATTTTAGATTAGCCTGTAAGTGTAAATATTTAGTTGCCAAATACATTTCAGCACATTTGCTATTATAATTTAATTAAGGCTACTTTACTTTGTCTGAATTGAAATATGAGAATTATGATTTTTACTCACTTGTTCTAGTCTATTCATAATTTTTAAAACCCTAAAAACTTGAATAATGTATTGCAACTTTTAGTTACTGTATGAAATAAAACATTATGTTCTGAAAAATTATTATATGTATATTTTTTGAGTAGTGTATTTGGTCAGAGGGAAGTGCTGTATTTTAATTGTATAACTATATAGTATTAATATGAAGTTGTGTTAATAGTGCTGTGAGAGTTGTAAATGTTGAAAAATAAAAGAAATTTTCAATATATTTTTTTTTTGGAAACTAGTTAATATTGCCCAAATTAATGAAATATACAAGCTCGATTCAATTACTGGGTATGTACTTGGCATCAAATTAAAGCTTGGCCTGTACAGAAAGTTCTACTGTTCTCCGATGTGTAGCTTTGGAAATAAACATTGGAGAACAAGCCCGCATGATAACCGTCATAAATTTTAGTATTACGATCACATATCTACAATGTAAGTAAATAAGGTATATTAAGTGTTTAACAATAAGCTAGCATTCATTATAGGCCAATGATATACTTAAGAGGAAAGTAAATTTCAGGTAAACAACTTCGACCTAAACTTGTCAAAGTATTTTATTGCGCCAATTTTGATATTTCAGACACAGGCCTTACCTGTTTAAAACTTATTGTCCAGTTTCAATTTACTCGTCGCACGCAAAACAGTGTTTGCGGGTTCCAAAAATTTATTTTTTAATGCTCAAATTAATTTTTTATATTGTGCTCATTCTTTATTTTCTAAATTCATTGTGCTAATTTAATTCTAGTTTTAAATCAGAATTACACTTTTTTGAATATAAAACTCCAAAAACCCCGTGTGTGTGTGTGTATGTGTGTGTGTGAATCGACGCCTTCGCATTTATGGATTACAACGAGGGATTTTATTCTTGGTAAGCCATTTTACTGACTTTATAATGGGTAATGTTTAGTGTCCCAGGTTTAATCTAGTCCTTTATAGTTTCTCCACATTAATTATTTTTCTTCATTTACTAGGCGTTGAGTCACCATATCCCAGTTAACTTAGTATTCACGTCAAATGGTAATTCAAGACCTCAAACAGCCTCATATATATAAACTTTCAACGTGATTCATTTATTAGATGTTATTTTAGACCTTTGGTGTCTCCTTACATGCTAGTTCGAATTCATTTTCTAATTTTCAATTAAATTATTGCTATGTTCAAACATCATAGTTCGTAGTTCAAGTAGCTTGGCGCTGTAAGCATTTCTACATTGAAAAATCGCACAAGCCCCGCCTTTCCAGCAATTGTTAAATTTGGGGTCCACCATTATGGCTTTTAAAATTGTAATCAATAGTTAAATCGATATCCATTTATAGGATGGCCCTAGCTCATTATTATTTTATATGTATTGAGCTATATTTTTTTATTCATTACTTAGAATTACATACTTTATCTATATGAACATTTAGCCCAAAATGATTTATTATTTGTTTCTATGAATATTATGAACAATTGAATAATTATAACTAAAATTATTTGAAACCTTACGCACTCATTTGCATACCATTAGCAATTCTAGGACCAATACTCGTGTTAAATTCATGTGTAAAATTATGCAATCAGTGAGTGTTAAATTGCCAAACATCGTCTCAGTGTAATTTTTAAAATTGAAATTATAATTTTCAGTTGGCGTCACTTCGCCCATTTTATTCACCATTAAACGACAAGTTTACCTACCTCGTTAACTTGGTACCTATTGGCGTCATACGCGCCAAAGACTAATTTAAGATCTCAAACAGCCTTATTTGCATAAACTCACAACGTTATTCAATCATTAGATGTTATTTTACACATTTTGTTTCTGCCTGCACCCTAATTAGAATTTATTTTCGAATTTTCATTTAAATCATAGGACGCTTTGGTCCGCCATTATTGGTGATAGTTCAAGCAGTGTAGCGCTGTAAGCGTAATCCTGCGTGGTTTTTAAAATTTTAATCGATTTAAATTCGATTTAAACTGATGTATATGATGGTCCTAGCTTATTATTTACAATTAATTTTTTTATTTAAATAATTATCAATAATTATTTTTAATAATTTCCCACTCTACATATAAGTCGAATTACTAGTTAACGTAAATTTCATTTTCCTGTTATGACACCGCCATTTTGCACGTACGTGTCAGACATATGATAGACTAGATTTTTTTTACCCATTACCTACAATTACATATTTTATATATACGAATATTTATCCCAAAATGCTTTCTTATTTATTGATTTATTAAAGAATTATATTTTCTTCTACGAATATTATTATGCACAATTAAATAATTACAATATAAAAATATAACTACACTTTCTTATTTATTTATTGATTTATTAAAGAATTATATTTATTTCTACGGATAAATTACAACATAAAAATATAACTACAATGATTTATTTCTATAAATATGTACAATTAAATAATTACAGTTTAAAAAATATAACTAAAATTAAATTATAACTAATCACAATCTACAAAATAAGAAATAATTAGTATTTAGAAATAAATAGTATATATTGTTCTTACCACTACCAGCTCCCCTTTCCTTCTCATCCATGTCACCATCTGACAGCTCCAGCTCTCCTTTACTATGGCAGACATCTTCATCGTCAGCGAAAACATGTACCATTATGTCCGCTGTAGAATTTGAGAAAACATGTATGATTAAAAGAAAATCTCAAAGTATAATCAATTATTCTTACCATTCACTAAATCTGGCCCTGTGGTTGAGTCCGGCTCCGCATCATCGTCTTCACCGCTGCTATCGTACCACGGCACGGTGTCAAGGCTCCAGGCCGATGGGCTGTCAACACCGGCGATGTCGATGGCCCTTTCCTCCTCATCCTTGTTACCATCTGACAGCTCCAGCTCTCCTTTACTATGGGAGACATCTTCATCGTCAGCGAAAACATGTACCATTATGTCCGCTGTAGAATTTGAGAAAACATGTATGATTAAAAGAAAATCTCAAAGTATAATCAATTATTCTTACCATTCACTAAATCTGGCCCTGTGGTTGAGTCCGGCTCCACATCATCGTCTTCACCGCTGCTATCGTACCACGGCATGGTGTCAAGGCTCCAGGCCGATGGGCTGTCAACACCGGCGATGTCGATGGCGACGTCGTCGAATCCGCAGCCACTATTTCTACCGTATTCATTGTTCACAGACGATTCACAGTGCGAGGAAACAATTAAAGTTGTCTAAGCGTCCACGATACATGACCTTGAAAAAAAAAGGTTGGGACTGATCATGCGTCAGTGACTGACCTCGAGAAGTTGAATATACCCCCAGCCTCCAGCCCTTACCAGTCATTCTTGTTTACAGATCTCACTTTAAACAAAACATAAATTCTAATTCTTGTGTATGTATTGATTGTGAGCAATAACGGTGGTTGTGCCAATGTTGCAAAAAGTGTCGTCGGTCGGGTATTGGTAGTGCAAGTAAAAATATTAAAATGTGTAATGCGCCCTCCCAAACGAAGCGTAATGTAAGTAAATCAGATAATCTTAAGTTGAAACCTGTTTTATCGTGTCCAGATTTACAGTATAGTCGTTGTGTTGGCAAGGAAAACCTAGACGCCATTTGTATCGCGGACAATATTAATGTACTTTTTTTTATATACGAAGGAAAAACCTTCAAAAGGTTCCCCGCGCTGTTGTTCTATCGCGCGGGGATATGTGGGATTTTTACCTCACTAAAAAACCTCCCTGGGTCGCTCCGGCACCGTCGCGAGACATTACTTCGGAGTTTCCGCGAGTTTCAGGCCGCAGCCCGTCTCTCGTCTTCGTCTTTGATCTTGATTATATCACTGCAATAAGTATTAGTCGCGAGCCACTGCTCATTGTTATCCAGCATTATATCGACGAGGTTATCAGGTGTGACAACCCGTCCGATTGCTCTACTAAAAGCGTTCCTGTCAGCAGTCCATCTAGGGCAATAAAACAACGTATGTTCCGGCGAATCTGTATCTGGACAGTAAGCACACCGGTCCGTTTCCCGTTTACCAATCCTCCTGAGGTACGTGCCAAAATTGCCGTGCCCCGTTAGGGCTTGCGTCATATAAAAACTCAGCTCCCCATGCTTACGTGCGTACCATTCGCGAACCCTGGGGATAAGGCGATGGGTCCATCTGCCGTCTGTGGCAAGATCCCACCGTTCCTGCCACCTGTCCATAAGGGACTCTCTATTAGCGGTTTTAGCCGCACTGTCGGCACCCTGGTTGTAATATCTCTCCTTGGCTAGGAGATCTATAGGCGGCACCGAGGTGATAACTTGTAAGGCGATCGTAGAGGCCGTGCGGTACGCGCAACTGACTCTCAGCAGCATATGCCGCTGGGTCCGCGTTAGCCATTCGCGGTTTCTGCCTGTATTAAGGGCATCCACCCATACTGGTGCCGCATACAGTAAGATAGAAGTGGCGACCGAATTTAGAAGTCGTCTAACGCTGGTCCTCGGGCCACCAACCCGCGGCATAATTTTCTGAAGCGCCATAGCCGCCCTCTCGGCTTTCTGCGTGGAATAATCGATATGCTCGTTAAAGGACAGTCTACGGTCGATGAACACCCCTAGGTATTTGATGGCAGTTTTAGTACTGACATCCCTACCCAGGATGTTGACCGACATGTCCCCAACGAGCTTCCGTCCCGTTAGTGCAATAGCCTCCGACTTCTCTGGCGCGATTTCCAAGCCGTGGGTCGTCATCCAGTCGTTGATATCCCGGGCAGCCGCCACAGCCCTAGCGACCACCCCCTCCTCAGTTCTATCGATGGCTACAACGATTAGGTCGTCAGCAAATGCAATGAGGCGACAGTCCCGCGCGAAGTTAGGGGTGTCGAGCCTCAGGATGTCATCATACAAGACGTTCCACAAGAGTGGAACCCCGCACGTGACATCCCTACAAGTGTTGTCCGCAAGGAGGCTTCTATCGGTGAGGTAGCTCCTTATCAACTGAATCAGGTACCCTGAGATCCCTCTGACTTTAAGTGCATCCACAATGGGCCTCCAAGGCGCCATGTTAAAGGCATTCTTGACGTCTAGCGCCACGGCCAGACAGACCTCCCTGTGACGCCAGTTACCGATGTTAGCAGAACGCGCGACGCGCACGACCTCCTGTACCGCGTCAACCGTCGACATGCCTTCTCTGAAGCCATACTGGTTATCAGCTAGCCCGCCCTTAGCATCCATTTCTCCCGTAAGCCTCGTCGCGATAATGCGCTCCAGAAGCTTCGCGCCAGTATCTATCAAACAGATCGGTCGTGGAACCGAGCCGGGTGGCTTGCCCGGCTTCGGCACCAGAACCAATTTGGCCCTCTTCCAACAAGGGGGTATGTCACAAGTCTCGATGATGTGGTCATACGTACTCCTCAGCCAATCAGTGTGGTTCGTCGCTGCCAATTTAACCACTTCTGGCGGTATGCCGTCCGGGCCAGGAGCCTTATTAGGCTTCAGTCTAGCCGCAGCTTTAAGGACTTCTTCGTTAGTTACCGCTGGGGGCGGTACATCCCACGTCTCCACCTCCCAAACTGTCGCCGCTCTTTGCGGGAAGAGTTCATCCACCAGTTCCAGTCTGCGTTCCGGGCTCGGCGCTAACTGAGTCCGGACGCCGGTCCTCTTGCAGGCAATGCGATAGCCGTCGCCCCAAATGTCGTTGTCGACATCCCGCATGATGGAGTCCCAGCACTGCCGCTTGGACTTTTGGATACCCGCCCTGAGGTTATTTCTGACATTCCTATATGCCACGCGACTACTCTCAGCTACTTGAACTTCCCCCGAGCGAGCGGCTTTAAGCCGAGTCCACTTACGCTTGGCTCGCAGGCATATTGTACGAAGCGCGGCCACTTCGTTATTCCACCAATATGCCGGCTTGCCCCTAGGGTGGTCCCACTTGGTCAAGGTGGACTCGCACACTCTCGTCAGTGCCGAGATCATGTTTGCAGCGCCCGCTTCTGTATGTTCGTCCAGTTCCCGTCGCAACTGGGCGATGATTATTTCCTCCTTGGCGGAGTTATATCTCCACCTAGGTGTTATATTAGACTCGTTGCTGTCTGCCGCCTCAGCAGGAACCTCCTCCAACAGATCAAAGGCGATCAGTTGGTGATCGCTGAGGGTTTCCGCATCGGAAACACGCCAATTCTGCAATCGTCCAGCGAGATCTGGAGATATAAACGTAACGTCAATAACGCTCGTCTGGTCTCCTCTCCGAAATGTAGGAGTATTACCTTCGTTAGCCACAACGAGGTTATGCTCGGCCAGCCATTCTACCAGCTTGGTGCCTCTAGGATCCTGCGTGGCAGAACCCCATAAAGGACTTTTGGCATTAAAATCACCTGCCACTATGAAACCACGAGTGTCAGCTAGTGCCCTGATGTGGTCGGTGAGTTCTCCCAAAAAGGCCCCGAACTCGGCGAGATCGCAGTTCGGGGTCTTATAGCAGGAGAAAACCCCGATACCCTCAACCACACACCAAGCAATGCCGTTACCGCTGCCAGGATCATAGGCATTTCTGTCGTAGACCCGGACAGCGGCGTCCAGCATCTGATCCACGAACCAGGCACAGTTCCCTCTAAGATGACTCTGGTTCGGCTCAGAGACAACAAGGATATGAGCCTTGTGTGCCTCCTTCGCCTTGTATAGCAGGTCATGAGCTTCGCGACATCTGTTTAAATTTACCTGAAGAACAGAGGTCACCCTAGACAATGGAGCTCGCTCCTGTGTTACTGATTTCGGGCCCTCCGCTGGGCCCGACGGCCATCCGAAAGGGCGCAACCGCAGGCATTTCCTGATTTGCACCAGCAAGGTCTCCAGTCTCCGCGTTGTCGGGAGTGTCACCGTCCACTGTCTCTCTCCCGTTCCTTGAGAGCATCCCGCTCTTCGGACATTCCCTGGAATCCGCACGATGTCCTTCTCTTTTGCAGAGGGGGCAGTGTGCCTCGAATTTGCAATCCCTGGCTTGGTGACCATCCCTCCCGCACCTAAAACAAGCCTTAGTCCTGTCCTGGCCCCTACAATTGCCTTTCACGTGGCCATGCTCCCAGCATCTGTGACATCTTTGAGCCACTGTCTTCTCGCGGATCCTGCACCTGCCCCATCCGATTCCTATTGTGCGCTTCGATAAAAGCAGTATGGCGGCCCTCTCGGGCATCCGCACTACTGCGGTCTGCGTTTCACCGTACGTTGGTCTGAGACTTTCCACCGTGATCTCCTCCTGTGCTATGCCTGCAGCTTCAGCCAGCGCCGCAGTTATTTCCTCTTTGCCGGTGATGGCATCGAGATCTCTGACCTCGAAGGCTTTGCCTTGATTTCTAACCCTCACCTGTACCCCACTGACTTTGTCGATGGCCTCTCTGAGCCGATCAGTCGCCACCTTCCCCCCCTTGACTTCCACCAGCATCTCACCTCCTCCGGTTTTCCTCAGGGATGAGACCTCAACACCCAGGGCTTTTACGTCGATCTTTTTGACCTTGGTCAAGAGGTCTCTATAGGAGGTTCCCTCCTCCCTGAGGAAAAGGACGTCTCTGTCCTTCCTTCCCCTCTTAGAATCAACCACTTTAGGTTTCTCCCTCGTCAGCTCAGGGCCGCCAGAACCATGCCGCAGATTTTCGTCTTTCCCACCCCCTCTCTGTTTCGAGGGTGAGTAAGCTACGGCGACAATTTGGGTGCCGGTCAAGGCAACTTCTATCATTTTCTTGACCCTTTCCCAGTTCAAGTCAGTAAAGGGGAGCGCCACTCTGAGCCGGTTATTTTCTATCAGCCAGTCTCTCCACTTGCACACGTTGTTATACGTCGCCTCCTCCGTATCCTCCATGTTAACTCTGAATATGAACTTCCTGGTGGTCGTGCGTACCCCCCCAGTCTTCGCCAGACTGGTTTCATATATAATATATGTGAACCCAAGCTCTTTACCAGCATCCTGCTTTTCCGCTATCTCGGGGTATCTGCTCTTAAACATTTTACCCATGCCTTTATCTAGCTGGTCGTCCGGATCGACACAGATGGCTAAGTCATCCTCCCCATCCGTCGCCACAGGGTTTCCGATGGCCACCTTAACCCTATCGAACACCTGAGTTGGCCAGCGCTGCTCAGCCACCTGCTTATACGCGTCATACCCCTCGATCTTATTAATGGCCTCTCTAATACGGGCTACCTCGTTGGTCCGTGGACCCATGTCCACCTGAGTGTCAATACTTCTCCTAGCCACTTCCTCCACAGTTTGGCTCCTGTAGGAGGTCATACTGGCTTGCGTGCCAGTAGTAGCCATCGTTTTCCTCTCAATCGCCACGTCCCTACCGCATTTGTCAGTTTGGCACGTTACATCCACCTTAACGACCTCCTCATAGTCATCGCCAAAGATACAAGGTCTACCCAGAGACTGTAAAAGCGTCTGGGCCGAATCCGTCATTAGCTGGCTGGCTAAACCTCTCAAGGTACTCGACTCTTCCTTTATCTCCTTTTTAGTATTCGTATTCTCGGCGACCAACGTGCTGTTCTTTTATAGAGGTTGCCTCCTCCCGAGCCGGCCGGTTAAGGCAAGCTCCCCGGTCCGGTGTCCTCACGACACTCCCCCACGGTGCCCTTTTTTTCTTTTCCGCGCAGGTCGTTGAAGTGAGGGCCTAGATTACGGTATTAAGCGGGCGAGTGGCACTGCTCGCCCGTAGCTCGGATGACCCCGGGTTCGCCATTTCCCGAGTCCACGCCTTTCGGCATGGGTCCTGGGTGTTTGAGATGTCCTTGGTCTTCATCACGGCTCCCGGACCCGTCCGGCTTGGGTAACCCTACGGGACCCTGCGCCCTACGAACCTACCACACCCTACGACTTAAGCCCTACGAGAGCAGGATACCCTCCGGCATGGCTCCGAAAGCCGTGATGAATTAAGCCCCTCCACCTACGACAAGGTCTCACAGCTCCTTGGAGGGGTATTAATGTACCTAGAACAAGTAGTGTTAACATACTTGGATCAAGTAATGTAAACTTGCATGAACCGAGTAAAATTAACTTACCTGTTCCAAGGTATTTTAATAATATCACTACATTACCCTCTCAATCCAATAGTACTGCCGTAATTATTCGTAATAATACTATATTAAAACCCGCGAATAGGATCACTACCACAGCAATTGTTCATGTCGACCCTCTTCCTGTAATAGAACCCGCTAATAGTATTTTATTTGCTGCTTTAACGAAAAAAACTTAGATATGGTTCCTGAAAATATTGAATTGCGCAGTTCTTCAACGTTCTGCGCTGATTTTACGGTTGAAAACAGTAGCATTAGATTGAGTGGTAAATCGTCATTTGTGGAGGGTCAGAAATTTAATTTTTCCGATAATCAAAATTTTAATTTTAGTGATAATTCGTTTGAGCAGGGTCAGAGATTTGTTTTTCCCAATAGTGAAAGAAATTACTTCACAGTTTACTGACCAATATGAAGTTATTATGGGATCCCAAAAAGAGTTCGTGTAAAAGTAGTTCATTATTATTCTTTGATATTCGCTTAATTTCATCCATGCCATTTCGTTAAACACAACTAGCCCCTTTTTACCATATAGTTTAACTGCTGGCTCATAATTGTACCTTGCAGCTAATCCAATCGGCAACCATTTACTTTCTGATTTATTTTTCTCATCGATCATGATTTTATATTTCAACTCTTTGTATTTATTAATGTTCGCAGTTTGCAGCTCATTGTTAGGTGGTTACTGCTGTAGTTCTTCATAATAATTAGGTTGTTGATTATAACTTGTTTGCTCGAAATTTTGTTTCTCTTTAACCTTCACTTCACCAAAATCATATTCGCTAACTCTATCACCTAGACTTAACTATGCTTTATACATTTTTCGTGCTATAATTATTTGAAACTAGCATTGTCAAGACAACCATCGCATATTTATAAGAGCTTTTAACAGTGGTGGGAATAATTTCAAGGTTAGTTTACAATTCTTTGATATCAGTTATCTTCAAGCATCATCTACCGAGGTAGCCACCCTTGAGATGGTGTACGCATACGATAAGGTTACGGTCTGTTTAAGGTTAGACATCGTGCTATGTCAGCGCCGGAGTGTCGAAGTAGCTAGCCATCCTCGAAGAGCTGTCTTTAGTACCATAGTCTCACGGTTAAGGGTCACCTACCGGTGTAGCCACCCTTGAGATGGTGTACGTATATGATAAGGTTACGGTCTGTGCAAGGTTAGACATCGTGCTATGTCAGCGAAAGATCTAGCTCTGCTATGGCTAGGAAGGATCACCTAGGTAGCCATCCTCGAAATGGTGTACGCTGTAGTGTACGTAGCATAGCGTTAGCCGGAGTGCCGAGGTAGCTACGTGTTCAAGGCTACATCAACGCTGCTAAGAGACCAAAAAATAACTTAAATGTATGTTATTATGCATTTAAATATAATTACGGAATTAATTGAGCGACAAATTTGCGTGTTAGATTGATATTAAGTGTGTAAAGGTAATTAATCGATTTAGCATTAATGTCTGAATACCTAGATAGCCATCCTCACGTGTTCAAGGCTAAGTCAATCTTGCGCTGTAGTGTACGTAGACGGTATACCAACGAATAGCATAGTGGTCGCCGAAGTGCCGAGCCTACCGAGGTCAACCTTCGGAAGCATCATCGATGTAGTGTACTTATACCGTTTGTTCAATTCGGATGTGGTGTACGGATACGGTACAAGGTTAGCTTGCGTCGGGACATCAAGGTCAACGTCATACAAGGGCAACGATGTGTCGAGGTCAGTGTGCCACTCAAGGTCTGTGTCCACTCCTTGGAGTGGAGTGGGGGGTGGTGGTTTTCAATTCTCCGCTCCTCTCTACTAACTTTATGTTTATGTTTGCGCAACTCTTTGATAAACAGATGACTATCGTATCCACTCCTATTGTGGAAAATTATCGCCACAAGACGCGGTAACTTGTAATTAAGATTGCAGGTGGAATGTGCCGTACCGAATCTTACTTTGGTTGTTAAGTGACAATGGTCTCTAACTTTTACGTCCGCTCCTTCGAAAGGCATATACCACATAAGAGCCCGTTCACGCGACACCGAATCGGTCGTTTTGCCGTAGCGGTTTTTTACCGTCTCCTGCCGTGGTGCGTGACGCTGCTGTCGACCGTATTCGGTCATTTTTAACATTTAAAATTGCAAGCAGAAAACGGCAGGCAGTTATTGCTCTTTTGTGCAAAATGAACGACGATATGTTTTTTATTATGATATACTGGTATCGCTGTCGTCGGCAAAGAAGAAGAATCAGTAGAAGGTATTGGGTACATCCCATTGTGAGGCAGAGATACAATTTAGGCTCATTTTACAAACTTGTGTGCCAATTGAGAAGAGATGAATTAAAATTTTTCAATTATTTTCGCATGTCGATATCTACGTTTGATGACCTGTTAAGTAGGGTGAAGGATGATTTGACAAGACAAGATACAACTATGAGAAGGAGCATAACACTAGAAGAAAAATTGGCAATATGCTTAAGGTAAGCATTTTTATTATATATTTATTTTATAATTAAGAAATCATTATTTTATGCAAACAAAATCAAATTGAAGAAAAGTCAGGATCCGCAATGGAGTGCTCAGACTCCTGACTTGAAGTAGACATTCCTGATTGCGCGGATGGCGAATGTACATTTTCAGTCACTGGGCTGTTCATCGGCGGTGACACTGTTGTATTTATTGATGGTTGAGGAAAATAAGCAGAATTTTGCCACCCATAATAATTCATTTGTTGTGTAGGAAGTTGTGGCGGAAAATTGTTAAAATGAGTTTGTGTATTTTTTTAAATTGCTTGTAATAGACTTATAATGCCTGCTTGAAATTCCAAAGTTTGGTCATCATTAAGTGTTGATAAGGATGGCAAAAGTCCTTTAAAAAATGACAGATGACGGCTGTCATCACTTTTTGGAATATTTATTTTGTGGTCAATAAATTTGATCATCTTAGCATCCACTTCGTTGTTAATTTCCAGTTTGCGCCTCCTTTGTGTACCAGAAGTGCCCGGTTTGATTGCGGTTTGCACAATATCCCCGCTGTTTTCTCCATTTGTATTAGTTTTGTTTTCTTCAATGTCTTCTGTATTTGGGCTTTCATGGGTCGTTGTTATTTCCGTAATTTTTTTAAAAAAACACAGTTGATTATGATATACGTAAGGCTTTGACCGTTTTGCAGAAGAACCTGATTTTTTCTCATTATTTTGTTTCTTCATCGATTTCATCCATGAATCTCTGATTTGGGTCCAATTTTTCACAACCAGTTTAGCTAGAACAAATATATTGACTTAACACTTTCTTTTTCAGATATTTGGCATCTGGATGTTCATTTAAAGATCTCCATTACTCCTATCGAGTCGGTGTTCCAACGATCAGCAACATTGAGAGAGAAATAACAAAAAGTATATGGAACAATTTGCACAGCGAATACATGAAATTACCAAATACACCTGATGCATGGGAGCAAATATCAAATGGACTTCAACAAACAAAAGCCATTTTATTAATTTACAGTGAGTTGGGTTCATTAAGTTGCTGTTCATATTACTTATAACATTTACTAATACGTTTTCATAGATGTCCTCGCTGATGCCGACAACACGTGTCTTTGGGTTGACACCTTGCGCTTCTTTGATTTCGTAATCGGGTAATTTTCCGGCGGCAAGTTTCCTTAGTGTTTCATTTTGCTCACTACTTTTACAGCCGACTGCAATTCCGCCACCTCTAATGTTCTTGACCTTTGACAGTTGAATATTAGCGTCAACGGAATTTATCTGCTACATAATTTCACGTTTTGTTTGGGAATTTTGTTCTTGATTTCTGGGTTTAATGATTTCAACTGGGTCCGTTTTGATTTTAACAATATCTGAATACTTGGGCGATTCAGCTGCAGTATGCGTAATATGTGTAGAAAATTTTTCAAGAATATCTTTTTTGAGTATATCCAATTGAGGTAAAACGCGAGAGACCGTTTGCAATTTTTTCCTCGATCAATTCATTCAGCTTAACATTTTCTATCAGAATGCCGTTATTAGTGCAGGTAACGCATTTCCATGAGAGTCCGTCCACATTATTTAAGATATTTTGAAGATCAACAGTACCGTTATAAATACAGGATATATGAAAAGGCTTATTGCACGTACCGGAGCAGGAAATAGAAGGTTTTCTGTTTGATATCGCACCTTCACATATTTTACACGCTGGTATTTTGAAATAGGCAAATAATTCGGTAAATATACACTTGGGGCCTACACCTCACTTGCACTAGTGCATTCGAAGGTTGTCTCCATGTTTTATATTTTACTTTAAGGTCGGCTCCTGTGCTAAATTTATATTTAACACAATTTAAAGAATACAATTGTACAGAACAAATTGAACAGATAACTTCTACACCAGTTCTTATAGAGTATATTTGCCGGTTGTTAAGATTTAGGCCGTTCGCAGAGGTACCTGCTGTAGCAGACCCTTTTCTGTTGTAGACGTGTTACACTTATGAATGAAATATAGTCTTTCAAATGTAGTTACCGACCTTTAGCATTGTTTCTCAAATATCAATGTCCTCGTAATTAAATTCTTCTATCAAACTACATGTAATTATGCACAGTGTGTTAATCTCTAGTTCAGCCAAATTTCACAATTTTGTAACTAACTTTACAACACTTACTTACTTACCACTTACCACACTTTATAAGATAAGTTATGTTAAGAAGGCGATTTTTAGGTAGGGGAACCTGTTGTTGTACCTTAGACCTATTTCCGCTATTTATTTTTTTTTAAATTACGCCTTTTAGTTAGCCTTACTTGCTCTCGTTTAATTTATTGTAGTTGCTTTTAGACATACTATAGATTTTTGTTAAAAAAAAAAATTATATATTTTTACAAAAAATAAAACGTTTAGAAAAAAGTACATTTAGGTCTGAGGTTCAACAGGGGTGATGTACCTCGAACCTTGAGTTGTTGTACCTTGGACACATATTATGTTTATCTATATTATGTGCTTTTTTTCCACTATTTATACACTAAAAAACTATGGTTAACCTCGTTTATCTAATCCGCACCGAATTGAGTCATTTCTTTTACTGTATAAATGTCTCGTTTAGAATGGTTTTTCTCAGGGGGGAGAATTTTTTGCAAAACATCCTCCCATAAATAGAACATTGAGTCGATTCTTTCCGGCCATTTCCAACTATTTAATGCTTCGTGCATTGCACTTATTACAGCTCCTTCTTTATTTGTTTCCAAGATTTTTCCCGGGAAATATTTGCATTCGTAAACGAAAATAACAAAATCACCAACTAGGTATTTTGGGTGATAGCTAGCTACTTGAGTGGCACCTAAAATGGATGTTCTACCAATCGCGTTTGCAGCCATATCAGTTTCTGCTTCTGAAAAATTTAGAGACCCATCCGAGTCGTCAGAGTCATGCAGCGAAAAATGGTCAGATGTAGAACTTGCCAGCACTTTTCGTTTAAGAATGGTCACCTTTTTGGGGTCAAATTTTGTTTTTTTTTTTCAAAACGCCAATTTTTTTTTCTTTTGCCCGTTTTAATTCTTCGATCCTTGTTTTCTCCGGAGTATCAGTTAATATACGAGATCGTCCTTTTTGTGGGCGAATCATTGAAGGACTAATAATTGTTGAAACTGCTGCCAAAGGTTGCCCTTGAATATCATTCACCCGTTGTGGAGAAAGATTTTGTGAAGTTGATGGGATGTTTTCATTAACTTGGGAATTACCTTCACCAATAATATCTTCAGCTATTGCGGTTGAATCGGGGCGATCAGTTACGTCCGATGGTGCAAATTCAAAATCTTTGAAAATATTTTCATTGAGGGGCACAAATCCTGCAGCTTGAAATCCTTGAGTTATATTAATTGGTGTGAAAGCAGAAGGAAACGCTTTGCCTACCAGCTGAGCGAGGTTATAGATAGTAGCTGGTTTTCCAACATTTCCAGGAGTAATCATGAATTCGTTCATTGCTGTATTAAAAAATGTCTTAAACGGTCCAAATACGCCCCTGTCCAAAGGTTGCATTTTGTGACTGGTGTGAGGATGAAATGTTACCAAAATCACTCCATTATCCTTTGCTAGTTTAATTACAGGGACTGAAATATGACTTTCATGATTGTCCATTAACATAATGCATGGGGAATCTTTAGACGGCTTAGCTTACTGGAGAAAATGCTTGAAAAATTGAATGAATAATGATTCATTGAACCAGCCGGATGGATTTGCTCCACCAATTGTTCCTGGTGGAGCTCCAGTTATCATAAAATCCTTGTAATTGACGCGAGGGAATATGAGCATCGGTGGGATAAAACCGCCTCCAGCATTCACCGCTGCAATCATTGTAATATTTGTGCCCCTTTCCGCACTTGTCATGGAGCCAACCTGCTTAGATCCTTTTGCCGCCAGGATTTTTGGAGGAACATGAACCGTAGATAATCCGGTCTCATCACAATTCCATATATTTACAGCTGGCAGAGGAGGACATTGTGCCAGAGCTGATTTGTAATTCTGAAATGTGAGTGCAACATTGGTTCGGTTGAATGCAGTAGATCGGGCCAAGTTTGTGGCTTCAGGTTTGCGGAGCGCTATGTCATTTTTGTATTTTTTTCTAAAAGTGCGCAACCAGAATTCCCCTGCCATTTTGTCTTTATCCCAGCTGGAATGATATTTTTTATTATTTTCCATCACAAATTTGTAGGCTAGTTCACGAACATTTTTTAATGTCAGGCCGTACTGTAAAATTGCTGCTTGTTTTATATACTCTAAAAGCATATTTTCTTCTGTAGCATTAAAAACTTTTTTCGTGGCATTATTTTCGCGTAAAGTGTAATCTTCATTTCCATTATCCATAAAGTACTGAAGATGTCTGCTAACAGTGGTTTTAGCTGAACCACAATGTTTTGCAGCACTGTATAATGTAATTTTCTTTTCTTTAATTAATTGAATTGCACTTTTTAGTTTTTCTTTATCTGGGCGAACCCTCTTGACCCCAGTTTTGCTGCGTGGCATATTTATTAAGGTGAAGTGATCACGGAACAATTACGGGAAATAAAATGTAACAGTTAATTTTGCAAAACGTAAACGCAATTAAGTAGGTAAAATTCACGATGTACTTTGGACCTGTCCAAGATAAAACATGTTGTACCTTGGACGTGTCCGAGGTACATCGTGTTTATTATGTTCAAGGTACAACACTATGTCAATATATCAAAACTAAGCTACAGAAAATTTGTGGTTAGGATTAAATTATTTCTAAAGACACCATGTAGGAGCCAAATAATCATTTAATCTATGGATAAATAATCCCCATGAATTATAGACAATGTAAATACCATATTAGTAAAAAAGACAAGTTAAAAAAACTTACAATTTCAGTCAGAAAGCTTAAAAAACCTTTCACAAATACATGCGTTCTAATGGATGTCTGTAATAAAGTTTAGGGAGCCATCTAGGGGCTAATTGATGACATACTATTATGAAGTTGAACAAAGTGACCCGCGAAGTTTAAATTTCAGCGGTATATTCGAGGTACAACGATGTCCAAGGTACAACAGGTTCCCCTATATTTTTTTTTCGACGATTCCTTAATACTGAACAAACACCGATCTTATGACAAAGTTTAATATCCTCTGTAACTTCAGAGACATTCAGAGACAAAAATTTTTCGTATACATTTTATATCACTTAACATTACTGCACCTGTAGCTTCGGGGGGATCACAATGCCTTCTAAATGTTAATAATCCTGGATCTTTATCAAGATCCTTAGGTAACCTTACTTTTAACACGGCTTCCGTATTGCCTATTAAAGAAAAAATCATCAGTAAACAATTTATTAATAATTATTTAATATGATTACCTTCCCTCACAGATATGCTCATATCTATTTCCTCCATTGTTTAACAGTAGTCGAAAACAATTTCACGATAGCACAGTACTGTTTTGTTTGATTTGTGACACTGTTGCTTTAAACAACTTTCTTAACACGCACAAATATGCACACAGCCACGTAAACTGTTCTGTGGCCCCGCACACAATAGAATAAAATAAAAATATTTTGCCGCTTTGCTGGTCCCTTATTGTGGCTTGGGTTGGGACATAAAGGAGATCTAACGTGGAGAACTATGAAATAAAGACAACTTCCTTATAACGGTAGGTAATAATAACTGACATTGTTATGGATGGATTTATCTGGTTTTGATTGAAGCATGCATTAAAAATATAATTCTAAATTTATCTGCTTTTGTTTGAAATACCCGGTTTGCACTACGATTTTATACATGAATTATCTGGTTTAGTTTAATTCTGATATTACCATTGGATGTATCTGACACTAAATATTTAGAAACCATCACTAACTCATTTTAAGAAAAAATGGGTTTATCTGGTTTTATCTGATTACTCTACAATTATAATTAACATTTTCAGTGGTATCAAATAACGTAATTAGTATAATGATATATTTCTTATTAATCTCCAAATCTTTTAAATTTTTTGTTTCAATTGCAGTAAATGATAACGATGAATTGATCTGTTTTACTAAATATTTTATTTTTAAATTTCCTATTGCTTAATGAAAAATAAATTTAAAATGGAAAAAATTACTGCAAATAACTTAATAAATTAAAATATTTTTTCTATTATCCATTCTAAATATTATAGTTTACTTATGTTAAGCAGTGTTATTTTGTAATACAAACCAAATATTATATAAGGCTAGTTGTGTATGAAATCGTTTTATTGTCTTCCAAATATAAATCAGTCGGTGATTAAAAATTATAATAATATATTGATATCTTGGTAACAAAACATAATAGGTGGTACTTGGTTAATAACTTTATGTACACTTAGTATGAACTAAAAACTATTTTGCTAATATTATCCATCTCAAATAAACTTTAATGTAATATACAATAATAAATTTACTTATTTTTATATCAAAGGTTAACAAATAATTAAAACTAAAAACGCACGTAAGTAGGTTAATAATGAGAAAAGGCATGTACCCCCCATGTATATCCCCCCACCCCGAACGTGATTGGTCGATGGGAGGGGATAAGCTCCGCCCACCTAAGCGGATTGGTTGAGTGGAAGGGATAAACCACACCCCTCATAACATGATTAGTCGATTGGTGGGAGGTGAATCGCAACCCACTTATTGTGATTGGTCGAGATAAACCCCACCCATGTATTGTAATTGGTCGATGGGAGGGGATAAGCTCCGCCCACCTAAGCGTATCGGATGAGTGTAGGGGATAAACCACACCCCCTCATAATATGATTGGTCGATTGGTGGGAGGTGCGCAAAATGGTGGTGATATTACTCTCTTACAGACAGATATCAACTGTTCTGATCTGAAAACATAACTAGAGAGTTCAAATACCTCCCAATGAAATTATCTTTTAATATGTAAATTCTTTAGACACCGACAATATTGCGTACTAATATTCGTGTCTCAAAGGTATTTCAAGAAACTTCTAAATTTCAACTATTCAAGATGAATGAATGCAGTAGTGTATTGCCTGAGCTGAAGTTTGACTTATTTAATAATTTACCTCCAGCTCCGCAGAATAAAAACGATTTAGTGATACTAGGTGAAAGAAGACATAACTTAAATAAATCGAGGAACATGTGTCAACGGGGTTATCAAGTGACTTGTGTTATAATCCATGTGTAAAGCTGTGTGGAAATAAAAATGATGCAATAATTATTAAGGAAACGGATTGGAATCATTTTCTCACTTTTCATGGATATATTACCGATTATATACATACCAACGATAACATTCAACCAATAAATGCTGATAATTTTTCCATACAATTTGAGCAATTTTCCAATTCTACAGTTATAAAAATTATAAAGAATAACTCATATGTGTACTTGGGTTATGAATCAATCTGCAAGTTATGGGAAGTGTTACCACTTGTTAAGTATGGCATTGACATGTTAAAAAGACAACAGTTTATAAATTATTTCAAGAATGTCAAGAGAGAACTACAACGTCAAGGAGGAAATATATTTGAAAATGCTCTAAGCGTTATTCAACACAACAAGTGTCGCAGTGATGAAAATGCTTATATGCTCATGGAACTTGTTTATATTTATCCAGATTTATTCAAAGCCGAATGTTTAATTTAAGAGATTAAAATTAATAATAATGATTGGTTTTGTAAGTTAATGTATGTGTAAGTCATTTACGAGTTCCTTTTTGTTATTCTATAGAGTATATAAAATAATGTATAAATAAAATATGTACAAAATATATAAATAAAAAACATGTATTACTTAAAACATTTGTTTTATTAAGATAAAGCATATACAGAGTATTATGATACAATTTGATTTTTCGAAATCCATGAATTATATTTTTTGTCTAATCCAAGCCATTTAACATAGAGTTTGGTCCTCTTTTTTCTTAAAATCTTCTCCACAAGATATACATCTGGATATTTTACTTTCTGAAGTTCATGCTCATAAAAACCTTCTTGAATTTCGTCACCATTTTGATCTTCCAATAGAAATGTTCTAGGTTTACTTTTGTTAATTTTTCTGATTTGAAAAATTTCGTTCGACCAGTTAGGAGTGTAACCTTTTGAAAAAGCTTCTCGATATTTACTAATTCTCACATAATCATTGACTTTAAATTTTCGTTTCCTTGGATCAATTGTTTTCACATGACTATAGGCAGTTTGTAATAAATATTTTTCATTTTTCTTTTTAACATTTTTTGGTTCCATTCCAATAGTCCTATGTTTGGTGCTATTGTATTCGGAAACAATATCTGGTAAGATATATAACCATTTGTAGTTTCCTTGTAAGCTGAACTGCTTCCACATTTTATTTTTTAAAGTTCTATTCACTCTTTCTACAACACTTGCTTTAAGATGTGTGTAAGAACTATAGTGGTTAATTTTCCATTTATCCGTTAATTTTTTAAATTATTTATTGTAAAATTCTTTACCCATATCCGTCTGTGAATTCTTGGGTGGTGTGCTCATCTGTGACAGGATTTTGTTCATTGCTTCTACAACTGCTTTTCCACTTTTATTTTTGACAGGTTCACACCAAACAAATTTTGAAAATACGTTAATAACCACTAAAATATATCTATAGCCTTTGTTTATTTTAGCATACCGACCCATTTCAACAAGATCTGTTTGAATAAGGTCATTAAGGCCTTTAACAATTACTCTCCTTCTTTTAAAATACTTTCTGGCAGGCTTATGAATTTCGTTTACTATTTCCTGTTTAACGTTAATCATTTTTAGCTATTGGACACTGTAGTACAATTTGGACGTACAGAGGATCTTTATTCTTTGCGTAAAAGTTAAACATCTTCCAAATTTACAATTTTCCCCACAAATTCTTCTGCTGTAACTGCAACTGTATTCAAGAAAATTTGGGTACTAGCAGGTAAAATCTCTATATTTTCAATCTTACCAGATATAGGGCATTTGTATTCAGTTGTATTATTCTCTAATGTATAAAAAAGTACACTTTGAGATTTCTGTAAACGACCTGGAATATTTATAATACATTTGCTATGATGTGAAGAAGGTTCACAAATGTAAAATGGTGATGTTCTTGGGGGTGATGTTAATAGGGGTGATTGGAGAATTGCTGATGAATATGAAATTACTTCATTCTTTAACATATGCCTTCTAAATTTATTAATTGGCATGGTGACAGTCTCAAAGTCTTATACTGAATGATATCTCAACATTTCACGTAAACTATTTATCTTATTATTTTACCCTCTCTCAATTGTTCTATTATTGAGGTTATCTCATTATTAGCCCAGTATTTCCTGCTAATTGTGATGGTATCAATAGTCTTAAACGATCTACAAGTTCATTGTAGTCATCAAAATGCCTATATTCAATCTTCTTATTATTGAATTCCATCGTTTTTAGATTTCCACCTCTCTTATTTTGGCTCCTTGTTTTTATTGCTTGCGTCCTAGGAAATGAACTAGATCTCGATATTTGTGTCGCTGTGGGTAATGCTAATGCTGATTTTTTTGGGATAGTGTTTTTTTTATTGTTTTTTTTCTTGAGCCATCAAATGTAAATTAGTAACTCGTGGTTTAATAATATCTGTAAATTTAGATGCACGTGACGTCGATAAACCTTTCTCGGGATTGTACCCTAAGTAATGAGCATTGGTCTTTTTAATTATATCGATATATTGATCTAAATCAGTTGGTCGATAACACGCTGGATGCTTTTTAAACATCAGCTCATACAATCCTGATGTACCTGTATATTTAAACTCGCCATTAATAATAAAGTCAGCGCCATCAAAATCAATAGTTGCATCACCAATCGCATATTTTTTGGCAAAAGGATCGAAGTAAACACCGAAAGTATCATCATATTCATTTTTTACATCTTCGATTTTTCCTTCTATGTATGCTCGCGGTAGAGGTTTCTTAAATTGCTGTAAATATTTTTCATGTTTTGCAGCTGTCGATGTATCTGCTATCGTCGGCGGAGAAGTTTCACCAAAGAAACTTTCACTGAACTCGGGCCTTACTTGAGTCGGGTCATACTGAAAAGTTTCGTCTTCCAAATGAACAGGTGTAGAAGTGTGATAATACTCAAGTGGAGTTCGACCAATTGATCGAGTATTAAGACTATCACGGCCTGTTTCTTCTTTTAATTCTTTTTTCAAGTATGGTTTTTTCGAAGCACTTTCTGTTTTAATTAGAGTTGACACCAAATCTTTAAGAGGTTCAGTTATCGGTTTGTAAGTTTTCTCTAACTGTGATTGTGATTTGTCGATATATCTTTTCAAACTTCTGTATTTTTGTTTCAGCGCCTCTCTTGTTTTTAAAAGCTGTACTGTCACTCGATTATCCATGATTACTGACTGAGGGGCTCAATGTTGAAACCTTATATTTGAACGAATTTATCGAATCCCTTCCGATATCTTCCAGAGTTAACAGCACAATCGTTATCTATTACCACAAACCCGTATTTATCTTTCCAACAAAATGCACAGAGCTCTCTGAAATCTTGACAACACATATCCACGTTTACATGATCATCATAAATATATTTCAGATTGGTCATATCTTGAGGGAATATCACAATAAGGTTAGCATTATCTCTACATAGTTGTTTGGGAATGGCGCTGTATGTCTGACATAGGTAAAAACAATCAGTGTTTTTATGACGTCCAAAACAAAAATAGCTTTTAATGATATTTTGATTACAAGAAGCTAAATCATCAAATATCACAGAATTCGGTTTTATTTCTTCTGGAGGTATTACTGCATCCCCATCATTATATTCGAATTATCCAATTTCATTTATAGGTTTCATAAGCATTCTCAAGTACTCATATTTCGGTTGATACAGGGACTTAGAATATAAGTAAATATTTTCAAACCGTAACCCATTGGGGTGTTCTAATAAACTGAGCATCACATTTGTTTTTCCGCACCCTGAGCTTCCTACCAAAAGTCCTCGTTTCGATTGTCCACCAAATAAAATGCCGTGCTTTTGAATGGTGCTGGTCTTGGAAACGTCATCATGATCTGCTATCGGCAAAACTGTTTCTTGCTGATGAACCCGCATTTCAGCCAGCTACTAATTAGTACATATATCTAGAAATTATTTTGAAGTGGATTTTCATTACAATGAGAATTACAACAAACTTACTGGACATCACATCCTGGAGGTATATATACGGCTACTTTACAAAACATGTTTTATTGTTTATGCCAGTTGTATTATAATGGTACGCAGAAAGTGTTCTCCACTAGTAATGCTGGAAGTGCTAAGAAGAGAGGATGTGGCCTGCTTAATAAAATAATTGATAAACTTCCAGTGGAGTTACATTTGATTAGTTATAATTATTGTGGACCTGGAACTAAACTTTCAAAAAGGTTACAAAGAGGCGATAAAGGAATTAATCCCTTAGGCGAGGCGTGCAAAGAGCACGATATAGCGTATTCTAAATTTCAAGACGTCGAGCGACGAAATCAAGCTGACAGAGAATTAGCTGAAGTCGCACTTAAACGTGTAAAAGCATCCGACTCATGTTTCGATGAAAAAATCGCCGCATTGGGAGTCAGTGGAGCAATGAAATTAAAGAATAAGTTGGGAATGGGCCTCAAACGCCGAGGAAGCCGTGCCTCAAAGAAGAAGGAAGGTGGAGAAATAAATATTAAGCTTGGTATGAAGAAAAAATCAAAGTCAAAGAAGCGGAGGAGAAGAATTATAGCTACCCCAAAAACAGGTGGATTTCTCCCATTCATTTTACCTCTTTTGGGAGCATTAGGAGCTCTCGGAGGAGGTGCAGCCGGCATTGCAAAAGCAGTAAATGACGCTAAATCAAATCGGGAACAGGCCGCTGAACAAAAGAGACATAATTTAGCAATGGAGCAAGCTTCAAAAGGGAAAGGATTATATCTAGGTCCTTACAAAAAAGGCTCCGGATTATATTTGAAAACATATCCAAAAAACTCCCAATAAAGCTGCCTCACCGACCACTGACTAATTTAGATCTAATGAAATATTCAAATGTGCTTAAAATTCCTCATTTTCGCGGCATTTTTATGAGAGATACGCTTCCAAAAATAATAAATAAAAATGAGACCGGTATAATAAATCTAGATACTGATGATGGTGAGGGAACTCACTGGGTAGCGTACACCAAGAAAAACAAGGAAATAATTTATTTTGACAGTTATGGAAATTTAAGACCTCCAAAAGAGTTAATAAAATATTTTTTAAGTGACGGCGGCTTGAATACAATTAGATATAATTATGATTCTTTGCAAAACTATAATTCATATATCTGTGGACATTTATGTCTCTCATTTTTGTATAATCAATATAAACAACAGATTTTTAATAGTGGGAGGTGAACATCGCCTGATGTCAACATAGATCATTAATTTATAAGAGAAAATAATTGAATAGCCATCTAAAAGGCATTTCTCAATGTGTGGTGAAGAGTGTATATTGGAAAAATCAATTATGCAGACATTTTGTGCATGCATGGAAGACCCTTCAGTTGTACTAAATAATGCAGAACTGTATAAGTCATTCGATGAACGTTTACTGTCGTTTAAAAGATGGAATGGCGCTGTGGATCCTGCGGACCTCACCGTGGCCGGATTTTATTACAGCGGCTGCCATGATGTAGGCAGTTGCTTTTGTTGTGGCGTATAGATGGGAGGCAAGCGACATACCTATCACTGAACATTTGAAATTTTCAGCAAATTGTTCCTATGCAACATTAATGAAGAACCTATTGCTGCGAAATATAAAGGAGGGATGCACGTGTATTACAAAAAGCCATACGATTAATTGTAAAAGTGGATTCAAGTGGCTTGTGATAATAAGCTTTCATCTAATAAGCATCTGCCTGTTTATGATATTTAGCATATGTTTTTATAATTAATACAAGAAAATAAATTATACATCTGTAATAATACATTGAAAATAATGCCCGTCTGTATATGGATTTGTCTAAGATGCAAAAGTGTTTTAGAAGAATATAGTGCACCCAAGGATACTAAAATATATACCGTCTGTGCTAATGGTGATGTAAATTGTAGAAAGGCGAGTGCTGCCTAATATGTTTGTTTTTTTAAGTAGTTTTCAACCTGATCTATGTATGCAATAATCATCTGTATATTTAAGAATGTAACTTAGATTGTGTTTTATAATAAATATCTTTATAAGTAATTTGTTTCAATTTATATACCTTTCCTCAAGTTCAGCACTATGTTCTAGTACTGATTATATTATTTATTTTTTAAGTTGAGAAATAGTGTTTAAAGTTATGATAAAAAAAATATTACGATTTGAAATATACTTACTATTTTTCAATGTCAATTTCATTCTACCACTTTTTCAAAGCACACATTGACTTCATAAATTTATTACAGTTTTTATGAAGTCAAATTTAACCAGAGTATAAAAATATGTTTCACTATTCGAAACACATTGGGTGTTGAAAATATTTTTCAGTTTATAATTTTTTTTATACTTTTATTTTTTTTGTTACTAAAATTGTCACTGTCTGCTCTTAAGCATATTGTATTTTTTGGGACTTAGAAACCTGATATAAAATAAGAAATAAGAGAAAATAATAATTTTAACATATTTTATTAAAAATAATTGGTAAAAAACATTAAATAAAAAACTTAAACTAAGGACCTAACCTACACTAAACTAACACTACTCATCTAAGGGTATATTCTTAACGAAGTCTTTACATTTTTTTAACTCGGTGTCGACTACACCGATCTTCGCCTCCAGCAGATCCGCGTCTTGAGCCAGGATCTGCTGCCGGTGGCGAATTCGGTGTAGGTGCTGCATCATCTTCGTTTTCCCCAACTTCAGGCTTTGGGCGTACCGGGCGGTGTTGTTTACGACGAAGCTCCTGGTCTCCTGCTCGTAGCGCTTCTTGCTACGAGCAATCTTTTCTTCCTGTTTGATGACATCCCCCCGAATCAGGTCCAGCCACCCATCAAGCTCGAACTTCAGGAGCGCCTCGCCTTCGGCCCTCCGGTACGCCTCCCTCCGGGTCCGCGCAGATGATGTTGATGATGACGATGATCCTGGCCTTGCCGGATTCGCCCGCACCGTTGTTGCCACTGCAAAGAAAAAGGCAAATTAGATACCCATTTAACCGAAAAATAAAAAAAATGCTGTACCTGGTTGTTCCAGCTCGAACTGCTGAAGGACCTCGTCTTCGGCCCTCCGGTACGCCTCCCTCCGCGCAGATGATATTGATGCCGGATCCGCCCGCACCGTTGTTGCCACTGCAAAGGAAAAAGCAAATTAGATACCCAATTATTTAACCGAAAAATAAAAAAAATGCTGTACCTGGTTGTTCCAGCTCGAACTGCTGAAGGACCTCGTCTTCGGCCCTCCGGTACGCCTCCCTCCGCGCAGATTGAGTTGATGCCGCATCTGCCCGCACCGCTATTCCCGTTGTTGCCACTGCAAAGAAAAAGCAAATTAGATACCCAATTATTTAACCTAAAATTTAAAAAATGCTGTACCTGGTTGTTCCAATTCCATTCCTATGGGCCGTAAGTCAGTAAACGACCCCTGCAGTACCTGGATTCCGGACCCGATACTAGACGGGGCCGCTTGATTGTCCAGATACTTGGCCATTTCCTCCTCGAACGTCACATCCGAAAATGCGTACTCGAAGTTGGCGTCCCTCACGGCAGTGGCTACACTTCTATGGAAATGCGACATGATGATAGGAAAAAAAGGACAAAAAAATTTCGCGAAAGCACGAACTAATTAACACTCTTACACTTAAAAATAATTAACGCTAAAACTGACTTTAAAATATTTACACTTAAAAATAACTACTAAAAATTAAAAAAAATTACTAAAAATAAATACTAAAAAAATTCCTTAAACACGGACTTTAAATTAAACAGAACGAACTAATCAACACTAAAAATTACTTATACACGGACTTAAATTGAACACTAAATTAAATAATAATCTAAGACCGAAACTATAAAATTATAAATAAAAAAATTGTAAAGAGAGCAGCGAACAAATAACCGTACGGATAGGTGCAACTGTGGATACACAATGAACTGTAATGCTCGTCATAGATTAAATAATGCACAGTCCCCTCTCGTACCAATTGCGGTGGGGCGATTGAACAGCAGTAAGTGCGAGTGAAATAAACTGCATTATATGACATTGATTAAACTGCATTTTATGAATGTCAGCGAGGTTGGTCACCTATGTGGCGTGATCGTACATTTTCCGGTGTTATATTACGTTGCACGTATACCGACTTGTGATTTAACATAATGTTCAAGATATGACTTAAATAATTTAAAAAATATATTATTCACTGTAACAAATATCACATTTTATATTATAAGACAATGTTTTTTGGTAATTTCACTGTTAGTTCCTAATTCCATGACCCATCTAGAAATTTTTGGCTAAAAAATCAATTACATACAATGTCTCATTGCACCTGTACAGAACCAGACCACATTTTTAAATATTCTTGTAAATACGAGAACTTCAGTTACTCAAATATTTATTTCAAATTTTATATATATGTAAAAATAATGTGGTAGAATATTTCTTGTTAACGTACATGTTAATTACTACAAGCAAACAAACTGTTGTATTTTACATATAATATATTTAATTTAGGCATAATATTTAGACTTCCAATTATTATGCGAGGTGAATTTTTCAAATAGTCTATAAATGTAGGAATATTACACGCCCCAACTAAGCTGGCCGAAAAGTTTTGAAAAATGTGACCTTGAAAACGTTTTTTGGGTGTCAAATTACAGCCAAAATATGACTTGAAAACGCTGTTTGGGTGTCAAATTACAGCCAAAATCAATATTTTTTTGTAGTTCGACCTTGACCGAAATTTTTTGGGTATAAGAATACCGCCGAAACCAAATTATTGTCCAAAAAACTTTGACTTTGTCTGCCAAAATACTCCATACTCCCGAAATTAAATTTGTTCGTAAATATTTGACCTTGTCTTCATTTTCGGCTATCAGAATCTGCCGAAACCAAATTTTTGTGTGAATATTTAACCTCATATTCATTTTTTGGGTGCGAAAATACTACCTAAACGAAGTTACTATTTAAAGCTTTGAACATGACTACATTCTAGGGTGCCAAAATACTTCCGAAATTAAATTTGTTCGTAAATATTTGACCTTGTCTTCGTTTTCGGCTATCAGAATACTACCGAAACCAAATTTCTTGTCTAAAATCTTGAACTTGTCATGCATTTTCTTTCCGATGATCAAATTACTGCCGCAACGACGTTTTTTGTCTAGAAAATTGATTTTATTTGCATTTTTCCAGGAGATCAAATTACCACCAAGTTAATTAAGTGGTGGGAGAGGGTGAGGTATATAAAAATGAATGTGAAATGGATTAAAGCATTAATATCAGACTTTTCCTTAAATACAATTATTTGGTGTCGAATTTAAATACAGTTATTTGGTGTCGAATATAGTATATAGCAGCTTGCCACGTCATCGTCGTGAAAGCTGCGCCTATAGAGAAAGAAGTGCACATAATGCCTCGAAAAAAATCAAACTAAGCAATTGGAGTAAAAAATCTGATGGAGAGCCCCTAAATGCTGCTGGTCCTTCTGGTGTACAGTTTCATGCTGAAAAATATAATAACGAATTTGAAAATCTACCCGGACCTTCTGGCATGCAGAATCATTCAAAATCTCAGGAAATTATTATTCATTGCCCGCAATGCTATGAAAAAATGCCTAAAAATAAATTAATGGGCCATTTCAAATGTTTATCTTACAAGAAAGGCATCAATATTGTGGAAGATGGAGTAGAAAAACTTCACAGCGCATTCAAGAGCCGAATTTCGAGTTACCGTTTTTCTACAAAAAAGCAGTACACAGATATCTCTCTGTTTTTGGAAGAAGTAAAAGTTATCTCAGTTATTGAGAAGTATATTAAAACATTCTTCACCATAAAAATTAATATGGAATTATTTGGATTTTATGTTATTGAGAAGAAAGAATTGTCCGATATTAAACCATTTAACACTAAAAATAAAATTGTGACTCATTGGATTTATCAAACTTGTATAACGAGTTCAAAGAAGAGATCATAGAGAAAGCATCAACTTTTCAGGAGCGAGATTCAGGTATGTTTAAAAAAATTGTATTAATCACAGTTTACGTACAATATCCATATTTTCATTTTTTTCAAACATATTTAATATCTTTTAGGATGGGCTCTGAAGCATGTTAATTTTCTCGAAGTCAACTTGAACAAATTCAACCCGTTATTCGCATCATCATACATCAAGTTACCCAAATGTATTGAAAATAAGAGAGCTGTTTTGAATATTCAAAATAATGATAACAAGTGTTTTGCTTATGCTGTCAACGCTGCAATCTTCCCAGCGGATGGACCTCCTCATGAAGTGGCATCCTATCCTCATTACTCAACATTGCTCAATTTTGAAGGTATTGATTTTCCTGTCAAATTACATGATATTCAGAAATTTGAAATTTTAAATAATCTATAAATGTTTTTGGAATAAATAATCAATACGAAAATAGTAAAATGGTTAGCGAAATTGTGGGCCCTCTACATTTCACAAATAAAAAACAAAATACACACGTAAACCTATTGCTAGTTACTGATATTGATGGTAATAGTACCATACATACTTATTAAAGACTTGTCACGATTAGACTCTAGCCAGAGATCTAAGCATCACGGTAGAAATTATATTTGCGATGGTTGCCTATTGTTTTTTAATTCTCCTGAGAAATTGCATGCTCATGAAAGAAATGACTGTAATCGTTTATGTGCTATACTACCAGACCCAGAACCTAAAATCAATAAATGTGGGGAACTAATTGCAGGAAATATCTTGAAATTTGTTAATGTCGAAAAACAATTACCGGTTCCTTTCGTGATATACGCAGATTTTGAAAGTTTTTTAAAACCAATTCATTACAATGAACCATTTGACAGTAAGTAAATCTTTCTCCGTTAAAACTTATCAACACGAGCCGTTCTCATTTTGCTTCTACTTAAAGTGTAATTTTGTTGATAATCTTTCCAAACTTGAATATTATCGAGGTATTGATGTTGTGGAAGTTTTCGTTAAGACTGGATGAGCTTGTCTTACAATTATATCAGAATCCCTTAAAAAATATAGTTGAAATGAAACCATTATCTCAGAATCAACAAGATATTTTCAATAATAGCCAAATTTGCCATATATGTGATAAACCTTTTAAGGATGGCGATGAAAAGGTCGGCGATCACTGTCATCTTACTGGCAATTTTCGTGAACCTGCACATTCGCATTGTAATTTGAATTTTAAGATACCTAAATTTATACCAGTGTTCTTTCATAATTTAACTAATTACGATTCCCATTTATTTATTAAAAAATTAGCTTTAAAAAAGAAAGTATACAAGTTCTTGCGCAAAATAAAGAAAAATATATTACATTTTCCAAACAAATTCTTGTAGATCAAATCAATATAAAACCGAAGAAAGTTTTCATAAAATTAAGATTTGTCGATTCTTTTCGCTTTTTACCAGCTTCCTTGGATAAACTAAGCCAAACGCTAGAAACACATCAATGCCTCAAAATAAGAAAATTTTATACCGATGACCTGCAATTCAATTTATTAAGACGTAAAGGTGTCTTTCCATATTCTTACGTAGATTCACTGGAAAAATTGGATGGTACCGAATTGCCATCAAAGGACGAGTTTTTTAATATCTTGAGTGGCGAATCAATTTCTCAGGAAGATTATGATCGGGCTTGTAATGTCTGGAATACATTTCATTCTCAGACTCTCGGCGAATATTCGGACATTTATTTAATATCAGATGTGTTGCTTCTTGCCGATGTTTTTGAGAATTTTCGACAGATATGTCACGGACATACAAATTAGATCCTGCACAATATTTAACAGCGCCATCATTGAGCTGGGATGCTATGTTGCGAAAAACTGGTATCGAACTTGAGCTTCTAACTGATATTGATATGCTTCACTTCTTTAGGAAAGGGATACGCGGCGGTGTTAGCCAATGCAGTAACAGAAAAGCTGTCGCTAATAATTCATTCATTTCCAATTATGATCCATCAAAACCAACGTCATATATATTATATTTAGATTCTACCAACTTATACGGAAGCTCAATGAGTCAGAGTTTGCCAACGGGCGATTTTAGATGGTTGAAAGGCTATGAAATTGAAAATTTTGATTGCACTAATCTCGATAATAATTCTCCAAAAGGTTGGAAGTAGATTTAGAATACCCACAGCATTTACACGACAAACACAATGATCTACCGTTTTGTCCGGAGACCTTTGTACCCCCGGACTAAAAAAATTCAAAATTAATATTAAATTTACATGATAAACAAAATATATTACCCATTACAGAAATTTAAAACAATGCTTGGGATTAAGACTTAAAAAAATACATAGAGTTATAGAATTCTCACAATCTGCTTGGTTAAAATCATATATAGATTTGATTACTGAACTTAGAAACTCTTCTAAAAATCCGTTCGAGAGAGATCTTTATAAATTTTTAATACATTCAATATTCGGAAAGACAATGGAAAATGCAGATAATAGAGTTGATGTGAAGTTAGTATCACATTGGAGAAATAGTATAGGTGCTGAAGGACTTATTGCAAAGCCCAATTTTAAATCCTGTAGTGTATTTTCAGAAAATTTAGTCGCAATTGAAATGTCACTATTATAAATATTTTATGATAAACCGCTCTAATATAGGCTTCACCATTTTAGATATATCAAAAACTATAATATATGACTTTTTTTATAACTTTATAAAGAAAAACTATGAGGATAAAGCTGTTCTTTGTTACACCGACACCGATTCATTAATTTTATAAATTTACACCGAAAATGTTTACGATGATATTAAAACAAATATAGACTCTTCGATACATCTAATTTTTCAATTTCAAACGTACACAATATCCCGAAAACGAGGTCAACTCCAGGGAAAATGAAAGACGAATATGCGGGTACACCGATAGAAAGCTTTTTCGGTACTAGGGCGAAAGCTTATTGTATTAAAATAAATGATAATGTTATGTAAAAAGCCAAAGGGGTATCAAAAAGTGTTATTAAAAATCAGTTACATTCAGTGGATTATAAACAAATTGTAGAAGATGGCGGTCTCATATACCGAAAAATGTATGTATTTTCTTCACATCTGCATACAATATATACTGAGTTGAGAAATAAAGGCGCTTTCCGCACAGGATGACAAGCGTTATGTTATACCGGGAAGCACAAAAACTCTTGCTTGGGGACATTACTCTATCCCTAATTTTCTCAATAACGCTAACCATAATACTAGTGACGATTCTTTAACGATTCTTTTAAGGGCATTTGATGAGATTATTGAACAGGAAAATCATGATATCGACTTTGACTTAAATGTATTGTAAGTTTTTTTGTTGTAGTGTAAAAAAGTTTTGTACTTATTTCAATCTTCAAAAATTTGTTTTTTAATACCAGTATCCATATTTGTTTTACTCTAAAAATGTTTATAATTTTAATATTTAAAAATTAGCTTTTGAAATTATTAACTTGGAATCTGGTGTGAGAAATTTAAGTCAGAAATTTTCAAATCTTCAATTCGATGCAGAGCATGAGGCAGTATATGGAATGGGAAGATTTTACTCTGAAGATGAATGTAATGAACTGGCTAAAAAATATGAAGTGGGCCATGAAGTTTGTCGAAAATTTTTGGAAAAGAGAATGTGCGAGGGATGTCTCGTCCAAGAATTAAATAAATTAGGCGAGAGGAGAACTGAATTATTTAAATATTTTATATTGTATTGTATTCCAAAATTAGCTTTTTATGTAAATATCCATTTTGTTTGTAAATGTTACGAAATAACTACACAAAAAGTTTATAATTTCAATGTGTATTTTAGGAAAGGTCTGATAGTAACCAAATAAATTGTTAATTTAAAAAATAGTTTTATTTCAAATCCTAAACATTATTGTAATAATAGATATTTTTATTCTTTTTTCAAACACTTCACTATATAATATATAATTTGGAGAGAATAATGAACCTTCGCAAGTTGAATAGAATTACAGGATGTGAAAGTACAATGAACTGCTGATGTTGCATGTTACATAATAATACCGGATATAACAGTATAATGAACTGCTAACTTTGCAAGTTGAATAAACTTCTGACATTACGAGTTAAATATTACCGGATGTATCAGTACAATGAACTGCTGACATAAGCTGCATAAAATGCCGGATGTGTCAGTATAATGAACTGCTAACTTTATAAGTTGAATGAACTGCTGACATAATCTGAATAAAATGCCGGATGTGTTACAATAAACTTGTAAATTGAATAAATTATGGCATACCTAAGTACAATAAACTGCTGACTCCACAAATGTGGTCAAATAGGCATGTCTGAAATAATGTGGGAGGTATGATCGTTCACTATAAATCTGGAATATTAGTAGAACTCGTCAGTTAACAGTTTTTTACTTCATCCGAAATAAAGTTAATATCGAAAGATGTGGATGTGCTACGTCAAAGAAGTTGAGATTACGGACTTAGAAAGTGGTGTCCGCCATTTAAGTCAGAAATTTTCAAATCTTCAATTCGATGCAGAGCATGAGGCTGTATATGGCATGGGAAGATTTTACTCTGAAGATGAATGTAATGAACTAGCTAAAAGATATGAAGAGGGGCATGAAGTTTGTCGAAAATTTTTGGAAAAGAGAATATGCGAGGGATGTCTTGTCCAGGAGCTGATCAAATTGGGGTTAGGCGGATTTTTGCATCGAATAAAACAATATTTGGAACCGGAACTTGCAAACAGGGTACATCTTCAAGAGAATAACTGAATTATTTAAATATTTTATATTGTATTGTGTATTGTATTGTATTTTGTGTTATTATTTGCAGATATTAAAAATAAAGAAAAAACAAAATTCTCTTTGGTATTATTTATTATAAAATCAAGAAATAAAATTTTCATACAAATAATAGACATTAGAAAGTGCACACATACATTTATTATTTGCATGGTAAAAACATTTTGGGATCAACTTCTTTAAAGTTGGTCGTTCGTCAAGTTCTAATACAGGTTGGGTGATAAAGTGTCTGATGTAGTTTGCTTTTTCGTTTCCTTTTACATAAACGCAATCTGCCACTGAAGTCAAATCCTGAATAATTTGACCGAACATATGCAATGGTGTAAATCCATCGGCCCATTTGATGCCGTGATGATTTCTTGTTAGCCATGTAACTTGCTTTTCTATCTCTGGTGAGAGTAAGTTAAATGGGTATGGTGGTTTAAAAATATAGTGGCACATTTTTACACCGTCATAGCCTGCGAGCTCTTTAACAATAAATTCGTTGATTTTTATTTTAAATCCTTGAATGTCCACAACCAGCTTCATAGTTTTAGATTATGCATTTTTTTAAAAACTGTTTTCATCATGCAATAAAATTCCACTGTTTTTCTTAAGTATTTCAGTTTTTTTCTGTGTTCCTTCAATAGTCGCACATATTCTGATCTCCTTATCATACTAACTTACTTCTTCGAACTAGTTTTTGTTTATGCCAGCAAAGAGAAACATATAGTGCGCATGTCAATGTTGACGTACAATTTTAGTTAAAGGGTTATAAGTGAAATGTTTCTCATGTAATAATAATAAAATAAATAAATAATGTTTATTTGCATAGAATTACATAGGATACAAAAATAAGTATTACTAGCCTAATTTAATAGAATGAAAATAGATGTAATTAATGTAAATAAACTGGAGATAAGTCACAAGATGATTTGGAATCATCTGACCGTGACCAGATAGACATACATGGAAGATGTACATATACATGTATATACCTATATGTATACCGTACCTGTGCATAGGTACACTTATATTTATATTATATCTATGATTACAGTCATCATGATGTGCATATAGACAATATGAGTTAGAAGCAAGATTTATGCATCTATACACAAGCGGGTTTATAAAATCCTTTTCAATATAATACAATAATGTGATACAATTAACATCGAGCAAGAAACTTATGGCAGTGTATGTAAGTGACCGCTCACTGTAAGGGGTACACTAACTTATTAATTGTCGTTATCATAGATCCGATCATACATAATAATATAACACACGAAATATAAAGGATATGTATCTAGACTAAACTAAACTAGAGTAAAATTAAGGAGAGATTATGGATCGTTATACAAGCCGACGTGATATATTTCCAATAATTCCAATAATTAGGTTGCAAATACATGGAGAGGAGTTTATGCAAGAGCGCGAGCTCGAGCGAAACCGACATCTCTTTTAATATATTTAACTGGAGTAATATGTTTACAATATAAGTCTTAGTCACTTATGTCAAATTCTGGTTCTTTAAGTCAATTTCGATACTAATTATCTGTCTATTTGACATTACATATTTTTTTAATTCTTTTTGAAATTGTCTTTTTTGGAGAGATTTTGTATGTTCTGGGAGTCCGTTGAAGCATCTTGGGCCCAGGAAAAACCAACTGCGTTGGGCTGCCGAGGTATTTACTTTTGGCACGTGTATACTTCTTTTGTCTGTTTGCCTGGTCTTATAGGTGGTGCTTACTACTGCATTGTTATCTCGGTACGCTTCAAGAACACATTTTGCAAAGAATAGTTGCCTTACGTCAGCAACATTGCTTTCTTTAAACAGAAGTTCCGACGAGTATAATTGGTTTTTGCCTAATAGCACTTTCAAAAATTTTTTCTGCATAATTTCTAGTTTATGTAAGTGACAGTTTAGCGCACCTCCCCATGCGATTATGCCGTAGTTTAGATGCGATTCTACTAGGGCCATATATACAGATCTAAGTTGAGACTGTGGTAAGAATTTCTTAAGCTCTTTAAATTTGAATAGTATACATCGAATTTTATTCGTAACGGAATTGATGTGCTTGTCCCACCTCAGGTGTGGGTCCAAGATCACCCCTAAGTATTTTATGTTGCTATTTGCCATTTGAAAATGTTGAGAATCCCCGATTTTCAGTGAGTTGAAGTTGGGTAGACCTCTTGCGTGCATTGAAAATGGAAGGTATTGAGTTTTCTTTATGTTTATGGTAAGTAGTTTTTTATCAAACCAATTCTTAAATAGTATTAGGTCCTTTTCGACTTTGTTCTTCAGTGTATTCCAGGAGGTGTCTTTGTACATAACTGCCGTATCGTCAGCATACGAGAAAATTTTTCCACATGTAGGAATTTCGAAGATGGAGTTAATGTATAGGATAAATAGAACAGGCCGTAAGACTGTTCCTTGGGGCACCCCGAACTCAATGGTTCTAGGATTACTGTAAGTCTCATTGACATATGCTCTCTGTTGTCTATTTTCTAGGTAGCTCTTTATTAATTTCAGGGCGTTATTTCGGAAACCGTAGTGCTCAAGTGTTGTAAGCAGCTTTTCATGGCTAACTGTGTCAAAAGCTTTTCGCAGATCAAAGAAGACTGTGAGGCATTTTTCTTTATTGTCTAGTGCCTTGTAGATTTCAGCACTCAAGTTTTTTATGGCATCGTTAGTTGATTTTCCTTCTACAAAGCCGAATTGTGATTCCGAGATAATGTTATATTTTTTTATAAAACTGCATATTCTGATTTTTAAGATTTTTTCAAAGACTTTTGCTAGCGTCGAGATAATCGAAATGGGGCGATAGTTGGACGTATCTTGTTGGTCCCCTGATTTAAATAAAGGTTTTATAATCGCACATTTAAAGGTGGAGGGACATACGCCTTGTTCAACCATATAGTTTATTAGAGTGCTGAGAGGTAAGGAAACAATGTCTGCTATATTTTTTAAGGTGATTGAACTTATTCCATCCAAACCTACCGATTTTTTGTTTTTGAGGTCGCCGATAATATTTTTTATTTCTAATTCTGACGTGGGCGTTAGAAAGATGGAGTTATTAATTCTGTGCCCGGGAGGAGCTGCGTAAGCGATGTTTGGCTGTATTTTATTAGCTAAGTTTTTGCCTATGTTTGTGAAAAAGTTAACAAATTCATTAGCAATTTTAGAGCTATCATGGGTCGTTTCTCCCGATTCTATTTTTATTGAATTTATTTCTGCTGAGTGTGTGTTTGCTTTATTTGTTATCGAGTTTACGGTATTCCATAGCTCCTTCGAGTTATTTTTTGTGTTGCTTATTCTACTTCTATAAAAATCTTCTTTGCGTTTTTTAATTAGTTTGTCTAGCATTTTTTTGTAGTTTTTATATTGTTCCTTTAGTATCCTGTTGTTTGGGTCTTTTTTTAATTTGCCGAACATAGTGTCACGTTTGTTTATAGAGTGAACTAGTCCGTCCGTGATCCATTTTTTAAGTTTTATATTTTTATGGCTAATGTGCTTTATGACAGTGCAGTTGTTTATGTGATATGCTAAAGTATTTACAAATTTATTTGTCTCAGCTTCGGTGTCGGCGCCTAGAATAAAGTCCCAGGATTCTGTACTTAAGTCGTCTCTAAGTTTTTTTTGGTTTATATATTTGTATGTCTTTTGTTTTATATTAAGACTTGCTGCGAGATTTCCTAATACTAATTGTCCGATTACAATGTAATGATCCGTTATGTTGCTTTGAATGATTATTGGTAGGATATTATCATCAGCGTCATATTTGCTCTTCACGAAAATATGATCTAAGCATGATTTAGATTCATTTTGCACTCTGGTATGTTCATTTATAAATGATTTATAGCCATGTTCATATAAAATGTTTAGGTAATCAATTGCGTAGTCAATGTTAGATAATATATCCATATTTATGTCTCCTATTATAAAATTAAAGTCACTTCTGGTATTGGCGATTCTTAAGTAATTGTCTAGTGCAGTATTAAATGCATATGGGCATATAAGTAGCTATAATAGTAATGTGTCTTCCGCAGAAGTTATGTAAGTCTGCTTTAATTGCATTAATCTCACCTATTTGTATTATATTTACTTGACAGTTTATATGCTTACTTAAATACATAACTGCTCCATCATTCTTGTTGATGTCGCCCATATTATAAAATATATTGTATCCAGTGATATTAAAGAATTGAAGGTCTTTATCTTTGAGATCAAAAGTTTCTGATAGGATTATGCAGTCGAATTTATTTTCAAATTGGCTCAAGAATAGCAATAGTTGATCAAAATTGTGACTAAGGCTTCTGATGTTTATATGTAAAACTTTGAAATTGTGTATGTTATTGTTGATTTCTAGAATAGTGTTAGCCTGCTCTCCGTTTTCTAGAATTTCGGTTTTTATTGGAGAAAATTGTACGTCTCTTATATACTGATCCATTGTGAGATATTCGCGAAAGTAACGAAAATATTATAACCTATTTGATTTACTGAGTGCAGTAAGACAGTTTCAAATTAATAGTAGTATCCAAGTTGCCGATAGCATGCGAAAGTGCCTGACTACCAGGGACCTTAATTGCTAGTAGAAATTATATTAAATTAAGTTACTTTAGAAGTGCATTAGAGCTAATTAAATTAAATTAAATTATTAGAATTTATTGTCTATTTGATGCGCGGGTTTTTATCTGTTTGCTGCCCCTTACCTTTTTCTTATCCGGCAGTGTTGTGTCGTTTGTTGGGGTTTTGGGGGTGTGCTGTTGAGTTCCTAGAACAATGTTTTCTGTACCATTAACTCTCTCGGTTGGGTTTTGCTGTTGTAGAGGGGATTCAGGGTTATTTCTTGGCTTCGGGGTTTCAAAATTTTCTATTATATTGCCGTTTTCTAGTTCTTCTGCTTTATATGCCCTATTATTGATGACAAGTTTGTTGTTTTTTATGTAACAGCTATCGTTGTTATTTTGCTTGGCACGGTAAAGGTGTCTACGAAGAGTTTTGTTCTCTTTTTGTTGTTTGTCTGTTTGGTCGTTTGCTAGGTAAACCGCGCTACCTCTGAGTTTATGTTTGTTTTTTAATATTGAAATCTTTTTCAGGTAGGAAATAAATTCTATTTTTATGGGGCGGTTTTCACCCTTCCCTAAGGTGTAAAAGTTATTCAGGTCCGATTCTGTAACATTTACCCCTAAGAGCCGATTTAATTCGGTGGCTACAAATTCGAATGTTACGTCTTGTGAGTCCTTCTGAAGGCCGAAAATAACGATGTTGTTTTTCCTATTTTTTATTTCCAGATTTTCAATTTGATGGAGGATTTCTTTATTTTCTTTCTCTATATTGTGTAGTTTTTGTCGCAAATCCTCAACTATTAGGGAGATTCTTGTTTCTGCAGCTTCTATAATTGTTTTTAGCTCTTGCTTAATATTTTTTAATTCATCCAAAATTTGTGTATTTGTAACTTTATTATCCGTCATCGTTTTAGTGGGTTGGGTGTACAGTTGTTTTATGAACAAAGCCGGCTTAAGTAAATGGGTATTTTACTTGCCAGATGCTGAGTAGGTAGATGCCACTAAAGCCATATAACCATAAGACCATAAAACCTTATTGAGTCTTATGGGCCTTTCCCTTTTCATATTTCGCACGTGTTGTCCACTCGTTTATGCACTACACTTTGCTATTAAGTTTCTGTTCACGATGCTATTTTAATTAATTGCGGACTTTGTATTATGTCGGTTGTATATTGGGTTGTATGATTTAATGCAGATTTTTTAAGATCACAATTCACTTGAGTTTGAGAAAAATCGTTTCTGCTTTTACCGGTGTTTTATTAAAAATAACTGGAGCGACCCGCACGCGCGTCTGTTCCGATGAGTGTCTGAATACGTATCTTTTAAGACAATATGCAGTAATATCCGAATTAGTGGGGATAGCCGTCTCAAACTCTATTCTCATGACCACTGACCCCGTTTGTATAACTTCCTTTTGACGTGAACAGTCGATATGCGTTATTGGTGCATAATCCTTAAATTCTTTTGGATTAAGAATAGGCTGATTTATTTTGTGATGATAGTAGGATTTCTGAAAATTTGCAAACATGTCATAGAGGGTTGCGTATTTATTGCTTTTAAAGTCTAAGTATAAATCGTTATATGGGTATCTTTCAGAATTCAAGAAGACTCTTATGTTTCTAAGTCCACAGTCATCGAATTTGCTCATATCAGTTGTAATTTTCCCTTTTCTATCTTTCTGAAATGCTATTATTACATGTCTAGGAGTTTCTACCTTAGTAGACGTCTTATCAGGCCATGTATGTCTGCTCGAGGGAGGTAGAGATGGATATTCAATTAATTCCCAGCTTCTAAATTTTATAGGGAGGTCTACATTACGACTTAGAAGTTTATTCAACCTAAGCTGTTCTGACATATTAACAGTGACATGAGGGACCCTCCAAAATAGTTTACTAATAGTAATTTTAGGTTTTTCAGCTTCATCGCTACTTGTAATGCTGTCTAGATCATTACTGTTACGTATTAGTACTAATTCTTGTCTCATATTAATGACAATTTTTCGAAAATCTTCAAAAAATCCAACTAGTAGTTTTAATGGAATGCAAACATTGAAATTTCCTTTTACATCGGCTATAATTTTTTCACCCACGCCTGTTTTCTTTTTTGGAAACCATCCAGCATTTTGCATGGAAATACTTTCATTTTCATTGTATGATATATAATTCTTTAAAGTTGAAACTAATCCAACATTTCTCGCTCCATCTATTACAATTCCATTCATTTCATATCTAATTTCACGAAACAAAAACGCAATACCATTATTAATAAACTCCAGTGCAACAGTCTCAGTTCCATCCTCTTTCATTAATTTTCCTTCGATGTACAAATAACTATTGCACGGTGCAGTATAAGCATCTAAATCTTGAATAGGGATTCTTATTTCATCATTGTAATCCAAAGTTCCGGATATATTGGATTGATATGTATGGAACTGATACTCCGCAACAGAGTTGTCGCTAAAGGGCTGATCAGTAATATTCAGTAAATCCATTATACTAAAACTTCCAATCCAACTGATTTTAAATATTGACGATTTTTTAATGTTAATGGTTCGATATTTTTTTTAATACTGTTGATTTCCTTCTTTCTAGCTCTTTTATAGTATGGCTGATGCTTGTAAACGGATGACGTTGAATTAAATATCAGCACCATTTAATTATTTGATTGATTTTCTAAAATGGAGTCTAACAGTTAAAGTCTCTTTTTGAAAATTAACAAGTTGCCCTGTTTGGTCTACTATTTTGACAGTGATGTTGCTAATAGTTTTAACGCACACTGGGAAATAAATAATATTCAAAGGTGACTCCACTATTTTATACCCAACAGGCACTGTTGGAAAAAAACTGATGAATAATATGTACAGGTTGTCCATTAGAAAAAGAACCTACTGCAATGCCGCAATCGACACAGATAGCATTCACTTTAGATATCTTTATGGTATTATCGGAAGTATTGCTATCATTAACTTTTAACTCTCTCTTCTCGAAACCTAATACTGGACCTATCGAATCTTTCACGTTGAAATTAATTCTCGTATTTGCACGTATAGTGACTTTAGAAGTATTAATATCTGTGGTAGTTCTGGTAACTGTTTCATCATCTTCTTCGTTTATTTTGTTTACTATGAATTTAAAATGTCATCAATTTCATAACATCCCTCAGGAATTTCAGTTATATGTTCATAATTTTCTCCCCATGCATATTTATTATTACTGTTGTCAATATTTGGAATAATATTATAAGTATCAAAATTTACTAATCCAATTTCATAATCTACTTCATCATCTAAATATATTGGTGGATTGAAACTGTAATTTAATACGGAAGATTCTGCACTAAGAGTGAAAGTAAACGACATATTTACACATTAACGGTTTATAGTGAAATGATCCTAAGATGCATGCATACGAGGGTTCACCTCCCACCAATCATATGAGGGGTGTGGTTTATCCCCTCCATTCAACCAATCTGATTAGGCGGGTGGAGCTTATCCCATCCACTCATCCAATACGCTTAGGTGGGCGGAGCTTATCCCCTCCATCAACCAATTACAATATATGGGTGGGGTTTATCTCGACCAATCACAATAAGTGGATTGAAATTCACCTCCCACCAATCGACCAATCATATTATGAGGGGTGTGGTTTATCCCCTCCACTCAACCAATCCGCTTAGGTGGGCGGAGCCTATCCCCTCCCATCGACCAATCACGTTCGGGGTGGGGGGAGAAGTGGGGGTATACATGGGGCATATGGGGGGTACATGCCTTTTCTCATTATTAACCTACTTACGTAATTACGCGTTTAAATAAAAATATGGTTTATCAATGCATTCTACTAATGGCTGTTTTCGAACGCTCTGACCTCACCTTTGTGAAAAAAATTTTAACAGACTTAATCTCTTCGATCGCATCGTCTGCCAATGAGTTTCTTAAATTGTTAATGAAAAAATTTAAAAATTGTCAGAAGTATTCTTGATTATCTTGGAAATGCCAATTTGATAACAATAACGCAAACTGTAACGTGCCATTGCACTTGCTACTTGGTTTGCGTACATTTTCTTTTTTGATCAATAATCAGTCAACATAGGAGCATGAAATAAACCTATTCAAATTTGAAGGCCTATAAAAACCATAATTTCCTCTTTCCACTTATTTATTCGAGACCATTTTAGCAGTGTAGATCCCTTTTCTGATTGGCGTAATGATTAGTTTCTGTTACAATATGATTTACAAGATCTTCATCAACTATCATTTTGAAGAAAATAACTGCTGGTTTATCATTATTCTTAAATCAAGCAATTGAAACCCCTGTTTCCGGAATGTCAAACTGACAGTTCAACGTCTTGCCATGTTAGTTTTGGAACCAAACCAGCTTCATCTTCATCTGAGCCGTCAACTCGAAACCGATTTATAATTGCCTCTGTGGTCTCTGAAATTGGATCATTTCGATGTAGGTCGTGAGGAGATCCTACATCATCAGTGTTATCAAGAAACTGCCTATTACAACCTTCACCAAGCATTGTTTCACCAGCAGAAAGCGCTATTTGACGAATCAACGGTTTAAAAAAATTATAAAATCATATTTTGAAATAAACTTTACCTATACAGTATTACCTTTTGCAATAAAAACATATAATTGCACTAAATAACTTTGCTATTTACTGTACCGATGAAAATTAATTCTTCAGTTATGTTACATACACAGAAGCTCGAGGAGCTTCTGTCGCAGAGTTTACTCATTGATCGTCTGATATCATCACACTGTAAGTGTTATTATATATCGGTTAAAATTCATATTCTTACCAATTTTAGATATTTTCAACTCTTCGTTGTCTTTCCTTTACAGCCTGGACATGACTGGATCTTTTTCGGGATAATATTTGAAATTGCTATATCTTGAAATCTACTCCCAAATAGGTCATCATCACTTACTGACGACAGGAGGATTGCCAATTCCCTGGAGTAACCTCCTAGACATTTGGATGTTTATATAGATCTAGGCGTTTGTTTAAACAGACGCATATACAGTGAACCGATGTTAATGTTGCAGTCTATATTGCAAAAATCCCCGCGGAAACGTTGAAGTCCGTCCATAATTTTTGTTAAGAATTTTTGTTCATATGTTTTGGAGCGAATTACGTGTTTCGTGCAGTATTGATTGCTCAATGCAAGGCCGATAGAGGGCAACTTCAAGCAGAATCTGGAAAATATTGTCAGAGGCACAAGTGTTAGACAGCGAAACTTGTCCATTTTTAAATTTTTTTCAGTTTCAACGTAACGGTGTTCCCATTTGTCATTATTGGTCTTTTTATGCCTATCACAATTTTTATACTATAAAAATATAAATTATATAGTTTAATAATATAATTCATGAATTTTAAATACTCGGCAATCTTTTCCTTTTACGGTGAATTTGTTAAACCCCTCCAATTTTGTTTCTCTTGAAGAGCAAATCTTTGGTTGATTTGATCGTTTTTAGAACACGACACGCATAACTATTTTTCGCCGAATCGTCCCTCATCCGCAACAGGTACGAACAGTTCTCAAGGACGTGTACACTGCACATTCCTTGTACACAAAATGTATTTGTGAGCTCCTGTTGGCTGGTTATTTGCGCAGGCTAGACATTGTTTGTTGTACACATATGTAATATCCTTCAGTGGCTCTGGATTTTTCTGTAGCGAAACAAGTTTTCGTAAAATTCCATCAAACGTAGAATTTCCAGAGCAATCTGGCACTACAATCTGAAAAAATTGTTTCTAATATATTTCTCATGTTTCTCACTTCGAGAATTTGTTGCGTGCCGTGTACGAATTTGTTGCGCCGAGACATAATTTGTTGCGAAAAAATTGTTCGCAAAATTCCATGAAACTTCCAATTTACAGTGCAACCTGACACTTCCACCTCGAAAAACCGTTTAAGATGCATTTTTAACGGTTTTTCGCATGTCGCGCCAAGATTCAATTTGTTGCGAAATAAGTGTTCGCAAAAGTCGATGAAACTTTAAATTTCCAGCGCAACTTGGCACTAGCACCTGCATAAATCGTTGAAAATGCATTTTTTCAGACTTTCTTGTGTATCGCGTGTGAATTTGTTGCAAATAAAGTTTTCTCTAAAATAGTGTCTACATAAAAAACTATCGTTGAAAAATCTTTCTCGTTTTATAACAACCTTAGAAATCTGTGATTTGTAATTTTCGTTAGAAAACATTTTTGGGAATATGTTTATGCAATAAAATGGAACGCCTGTTTTTATGAGTAAACTACTTTTCAGTATAATTATATTAGTCTACGCTTTGTTCCCAAAATCTTTTGAAATCTGTTATCCACAAATTTTCTTTCCTATCGCTGCTGTTGCAAATTTTGTATTTTATTTTTGTATGCGATGCACCCGGAAATGTTCAGTCGCGATTGCTCATTTTAAAGTGCTCCATTTTTTCCGATCTTTAAAAAATATTTCAAAATTTTTTTTATCGGTTTTTATTTATTAATTATTATTAGAGTTTTAATTATATCTTGACTATCAAGTTCGCATCACCAGAAGTTAGCAGAAAAAAAAATTAATTGAATGAATAAGTCATTCCTCTGCCTCTTTAATTTCCAGAGGAATGATGATTTTAAATAATTTTAACTGCAATGTACATATGTTTTGCTTTTCTAACCTTACATTTTACCGGTATACAGGTATTTGATACTTAACTTATATTTAACTATTTGTACATACCAGAGTAATGATCCAGCTGCTTGTGACACAATTGTTTTTTAAATACTTTTTAAAAATACACAGATTTAAAGAAAATTTTCTAACATTTATTACGCTGAATAGTCTAACACGTTTGTATGCTAATTTTTCCACATAACCTAACTCTCCTTGCGCCATCTCGTTTTTAATTATTGAACTTTTTCCATCCAGCCATTGGAATTATGCATTTGTTCAGTTGCAAGACATGATCTTTTTAATAAAATTATTAAATACATTTTTTTTTTCATAATATTGAAGTAGGGCGTAGAGACAGACATCTTATTTCTTTAAGAAAGTGACATTTTTCTTTATTTTTATTAAAACATTACTCCGTAAATTATAATTATATATTACAGAGTCGTATCAGTTTCAGGCCAGAGGAATGACAGTTGTTTCTCATGAAGAATCTGAAGGATACATTTCTAATGAAAACCATGTTGACTTCCACCGATGAAGACTTCACAGGAAGAGTTTCAGCCAATGCTGTCATCTGTAGACTATCTGTTGAGGGCGTAACTAAACAAACTGAGCCAAGGATTAAGGGATCTTCTGGTGGAGTACAGGCTAATGCCTAATTTTCTTCAAATCTGAGAGGACTATTTGAAACTGAAAGTAGCATATTATTGTTCTGTTGTTGGCCATTCATGGTCTTCCACAACATAAGTGATGTCGGACGAAATGAACTTTCAGTGAATTGCCTTTATTAAATGAATAAATTCCTACTTTCCGAAATCCTGATTGAATTATGACCGGATCTAAATTTTTCCACAACAAACTAATAATCTTTACGAATTCTTTCTTTGGCAGCTTCTGTCCAATATGGTGCTTTTGCCACTTCGCTAGTTCAGAGTCCCATGAAGTTTTCAACGATTACATTACTCAAAGGTCTAGAGGTTGCAGAAGATGAGAAGAATGCGGTGGTACAATAAGGACCATCATAAATAAGAAATGCAGGTCTTTCACCACTAAGTGAATGGCATTCCTTCAAATTATGGTCATACTTTCTCCTCTTCCTTTTTCTGTCACTTCCGATGTCTACGCGATGTCTTTTTGGCATTCTGACACAATCCAATCACACGCGAATCTAATATTGATGCGTACACGACGGGAACAAATAACGTAGTGACGAGTCTGGTTGCGATGACTAATCATTACGTAATTACGACTAATTTCTTGCTTTAAATCGTACCAGCGCGGCGGGTGTGAATCAACGATACTACATGGTGCAATTATCGAGGAAGAAGGGCGAAAGAAAATTAATATTTACAAACTGTTGTCTTTTATATTTTTTACCACCTAAAAAATACATATAGCAAAAAAAGTTAAAAATTAGATCATATTTAAAATGTCACTTCACCTCACGAAGGAATGTGTTTGGGAAAGTACATCACATTTTTTATTCCTGTATTAATATGTATTTCTTCACGCACTACTGGTGCTAATGACACCTCTATACTTTTTTTATATTGTCTAAGTTCTTTGATTTGGTGGGTAAGCTTATTTTTCGCCACTTTGAGCTTACCCATATATTTGTCAGATTTTTGTAGGATGCACCTACGCATGTCCTGGAGAAAAATACATCCTTTTGTTCAGCCACTTTCATTTTCTCGTTGGCCACATTCATTTCGACATTTTGTAGATATGCTGCCATCTCTATTAACACTAGCGCGTCTTCTTCCTCATCCCTGTACGGTAACGATACTTGCATTGGATTAAAGGATTGCATATTTTTGGTAATGATGGTAATGTGTAATCTACTTCTGGGGTTTCCTTAATTGATGCACTAATTAAAGTGATTGATATTGGCTCGTGGTCGCCAAAGTTCCTACAGTTGACGAATCTCTGTAGCGGATGATTTCTTTATTGCATCATTTGCTAGGGTTGTCGGATCTATTATAGGTTTCACAGGGTACCATTCAGGATAAATATATCCGACGAGACCGTATCATTTAATTTTGATTTATTTGGCTCCCAGACGCATTTTTCCGTTGCCTATTGTGCTAGCGCTACATAGTGCGTTAATCATATAGGAGTCGAATGCAGGTTCAGTCATTTCGTTTTCTAAGTGGATCCAGTACACATTCAAAATATCAAGTAAATGCGATATGATAATCGAATAGGAGTCGTATAATTTTTAATTTTTCGGCATTTGCTATAATGAAATTATATTTTTTCTGTTACCATGAAGTCAAGGTAAATAATAAAGTTTAAGAGAGAAATGAAATTCTATAAATATTTTTATTTCTAATTCGTTTAGTATACATATACTATAAGCTGATTATTCTGACATTATGTGACTATAGTTTCCTCGACCCATTTTAAGGGCTAAATATTTGGATCTTTCAAATTGTTTTGTATATCCCCATCCATATTTAAAAGCGGGACATGCTGATACTAGAATGCCTACCGTTTTTACAAAATTTCTAATATTATATTTTTTCAATCTGGAGAATTCTAAAAGTGATTTGTATATGTTAATTTATTTGTCATCAGGCAATTTTATACTCACTGTTTTTGAATTAGAATAAAACCCTAAGAATTTGCATGTTTAAAATAATGCTAAATTGCAAACCAAAAATATATAAATTGCTTCGACAAGAGGTAATTGGTTTCCTGGTATAAATATTATGCTTACCTTTAAAATGAAACACATGCATGTGCACACTAATACAGTCAGTTTATTTCAATATGTTATGTACAAAATATTCCCCAAAAAAGTATATTTTATAAATACCTTATACTTATTATGTACAATTAACAGTACGGCCCAAGGTTATAGACGTCTATAATTTGATTGACAAAGGAATTTCTGTAGTTTATTAAATTTATAGACAGACTATTTTAAAATATACAAAACAGGAATTATTTTCCTCAAAAGTCTTTAAAAAAGAATTATTTACGTTTGGTACAATACCAGGTGACCTATTCCTATCCTATGAACTAAAATAGAGCATGACTTACGAAAAAAATTAATTGTTTAAACGTATTGGTGGTTGGCGTATATGATGAGATAAAGAGGACAAAGCACAAAACTTATCTGCAATATTCCAATCTCCTTACGGGTAACCGGGGTGAAATTAATGTCTAAATGATGTTCGTGGATTGAGGGTGGATTTGCTCCATTCCAGGTGAATAATTAAATATTTCTCCTTATAACCAGGTACCAGGGTGAAAGCCAGTCAATAATCTTCGGGGAAATCAATTAAAACTCTCGAAAAGTTCCACAGCAAGGGTTCCAAAGAGGTACAAAAAAAAACTATAAATAATATTTTTTTATCACCAACAATTTCCAAATTACGTAATAGAAGAGAGTAGACATAATAGAACTTTAATTTGTATACTGAAGGTACATACCTCTACCACAGAGGGTTTTCTTTTCCAAATTTGCCGAATGCAACTACCGTGAGACGTTTTCACGTGGCCAAGAAAACGTTCGTGGAGACGTGCTAATCCTAAAAAGGCACGACTTTACATAATACTTAGTTCCAACACTAAACAGGAACTCGAGAAAGAAAAGTCGAAATATATTTGCGTGAAAAGTGACTAAAATCCCAATAAGGTAAGGGAAATTTCCCACAAGAGTCTTTTCACCAATATGTCTCCACAGCAGTCTCACGTATATCTGTCCTTTTTTTACTATCTAGTTTTATTCAAAAAAAGTATATATTGGAGGGAACAGACAGGCATACCATACCGTAAAATGAGATTTAAAAGTTACTATTTGGTAGATTTGGTAGCGAAATTGTCGGAACAGCGGGCTGAAAATAGGGGTATATAAAATTTAAAAGTTATTTACAACTGAGATGTTATTAAGAAATAAAAGAACGATCTATTCCCAAAAATTTAGAAGTTGCAGTTTATTGCACGGCGCCTATGAGCGAGTTCTGTATCGCGGATCTTAGTGGAATTTGCCGGTAGCACTCTGTAGCGTTTGAAGAATTGATATCGTCACCCATTGAATCCAGCTAACTAGGCAACCCACAAAATACCGAATAGTTACTTTTGGCAACCTAATTTAGAACCTAATTGTTACCTTCCGAATAATTAATATCCTCATTGTGCGATGTGGAACCGTTACAAGTTATTTACCAGATTACTCCATCCGCACTTGCAATTTTCACTCTTTCGTCTAGCTTGTCACCAAACAATCATCCATCTAGACTTGCGTCGAGTGTTTCTTTCATTTTTTTTTTGTTTACTTTCATGGTCACGAGGCTCCTTCGAATTTCAGAATTTTTATAATGAACATCTGCTAGCAATCGTCCAGCATTTGGTTTCCTCCTGAATGTATAAACAATGTTTTTATAAAGAATAAAAAGTAAAAATTATTTAAATTAAGTAAAAATGTATTAAGAGTAAAGTAAGGTAAACACACCAATAGATGACACTATTAAGGAAAGAAAATTGAAAAATCCTGAAATATTCCAATTTTTTAAATAAATTTAAAAAGTAAAAATATAATAAGGTATCCTAAATATTATTGAAACTTTTTATAATATCTTTTTAACGTTTAATTAAAAACTAATATAAAAAAAAATGTTAAATTTTACTCAACATCAGTACCTTTAGATGACACCTCTAAATTAATATGGACCAATAGATGACATGTTTTAAACCAATAGATGGCTCTTTTTTTAAACTTCTTTAACCGGCAATGATCTTTGAAAAACATAACTAATTCTCTCTCCTCTTAAAATTTCTGGTTGAGGCACTTTGCCAATTATCTGGTCAATGGTTACAGAAGAAATGTCCTGTTCATGTGGTATAAACTCTTTTTTCATTCTATCTGTAGACTTTAGTCCCATTACTTGAATATCTGATCTTTTCTCTTGTACCACACATAGATATACAAATTTTGTTTGATTACGTTTACCTCCTATAAATTCACATAACACAAAATCGCCCTCCATCAAAAGCTCTGAGTTAACAGATTGGTATGGTAAATCATCTTCCTCGTTGTTGACATCTTCGAAATCTTCATCCCATGGAGGGGAATCAGCGCTTTCAATGGACAAAGATTCTGAAGTTGTTGAATCACTGTCCTCCTGTCTTTTTTGTTTGCTTCTACTACTTTTCTCTTTGTTTTTACTTTTCTGTTCTTCAGCAGCTGTTTTCCTTTCCTGTACTTCCTTTCGTTTCTGTTCTCTTTCTTCCTTTTTCTTAGCTTGTTTTTCAGCTTTTTGTTGTTTATCTTCTTCTTTCTTCTGGTAATACCTAATAGCTTGAGGCGATGTGAGTACAGTAGGGATTTTTTCCCTTTTGATCCTTTTGGAAGTAGAAGGTTTAACCTCTGGCCAAAATAGCACTCGTTTAAATGGAGATGGAATAGTAGGATCTACAGCTGTCGACTTCTGATTACCATTCATATTATTTTCTTTGTGAGGTGTTAGGTCGTGGAGTACTACTTTTAACTGTAATCCAGATGGTCCTGGTTCTGCTATGGAAATTTCAGGTCTCTGTTCATGTGGTGGTTCGGTTGCAACATTATCAAACGTCAGTGGCTCAGCTGCGATATTATCAGATGCTAGTGGCTCGGCTGCGATATTATCAGATGCTAGTGGCACAGCTACTATATTATCAGGTTCTAGTTCCGTTGCAATATTTTCAGATGTTTTAGTAACTTCTTGCAGTGGCGGCTGAAAAATAAAACGTAATAAATAGGTTGCCCTAATAGTAAAATATAATGCAAATTTACCTGTTCCAATTTATTTTTAATTTGTCTCCAAATACTGTAGAGAGACCAATCTTCTTTAGGTCCCTTCCAATCGCCTTCATTATTTTTAAACTGTAATACTTTCTCTTCGCCAATCTCATTCTCTAAATGAAGGAGAAATGTTTTTATTTCGTTTATATTCGTCTTTGCTGTTGGCAGTGGATTATTTAGTGGCAAATTTACAGCTTGGGGATTCCAAGGTAATAGTCCGCACTTCTTAAATCCATTTTGTAAAATTAAGGGATCAATTCTTTCTATAACTTCTTTAAGAAGTGGAGGAAAATCTTTTTTCTTAAGCTCCTCTCCGGTATGAGACATTCTCCAATCTTGCACCTGCTTTCTCCACTGCATTTTCAGGCTATGGAAAACCGCAACGTCCATGGGTTGTATCAGGTGAGTTGCATTAGGATATAATGCATTGCATTAGGATATAATGCAATTAGCTCAATCCCATGTTTAGCACAAAATTCCGACACATGTAGGGAAATGTGGGAGGAATGGCCGTCAAGAAAGAATATGACAGGAAGTTCAATCTTCTCTTTTAGGAGCCATGGATGAAAAATGTTTGCAATAAATTCAAAGAAAAGTTCTTGGGTCATCCACCCGTTTTCTGACTTCCCTATTGCCCAATCTAACGGGATTGCCTCAGCGATTTGTAACGGTATTCTTTTGTATCGATAAACAATCATTGGAGGACAAATCTGGCCAGCGGCATTGGCGGTCAATAAAACGGTTATGTTTTCTTTCTCATCATTGGCCCCTGCTAAGTAGACCGATTTGCTGCCCTTTTCAGCCAATACTTTACCACTTTTGGGGTTCATGTAAAAGGCAGTTTCGTCTGCATTAAAAACTCTCGATGAAATATTCATTACATTGACGAGATCTTTTTCTTGAATGTAGGACCATACCTCTTTAAACCATTGCACTAAATTCTCGCTGGTGACATTTGCCCGAGAACGAGTTAAAGTTTGATAGATCCTATCTCTGATCCTATCATTGCGTGCACGAAACAATTTATACCATTTTTCTCCAGGTATTTTTTCCAAACTCAACTCCTTTGCCAGCCTCGCAACAGTTATCATAAATGTATTTTTTGTCACTGGAAAACCCGCTCTGGACATGGAAATTATCCATTCTACCAAAATATTCTCTTGTTCGGTGGTAAAAATACCCTTTGGGCCCATTCTTTTTCCGATAGGCAGCTTTCCATTAACTTTATACATTAATGTAACCCTTGGTACTCCATATTTTTTAGCAGTTGCCTTAACTGAATTCCCTTTTTTCACTTCATCTATGGCATCCAGCATATTCTGCTGGGGAGTATTTCAAAATTTTTCGTTGTTGATTTGGCATCTAGAAACAAAACAGAATGATTTTTACTTAGGTAAGTAGTTATATATAAATTATTCAACAATATACGATCCAATAGCTGACACCTAGGTGACCAATAGGTGACACTGCTGTCATCTATTGGTTCCCAATGCCTGTTTATATTGAAATTTGTTTGTGTAAGCATGACACAAAAAAAAACGTTATTTTTAAATAACCATATAACAAAATTACTAAATCTAATGCCCGACACCGGATGTCAACTATTGGCCTAAACAGATTCGGCTGCACCAAAAGCTGACACTACGCCAGCAAATTTGTCACTTAGTTTATCTGAATTTAATAAAAAGAAAACATAACCTAAGATGCCACACTTGTTTCCTAGCTTCAACGAACCAGTATATTCAAACAATAAATAATACAAAAAAATAAATTGTGAACTTACCTTCTTAATGTTCCTGTTAACAATATACAAAAAATCAGCCCACCAATCGACACTCCTCGGAAAACGCACTGTTAATGGCAGTAGATCTCACAACTAAATGAGAAAACCGTTACAGACGATCAAGCATAGGTTAAACAGTATTGCCAACGCTCGTATTTTAGTAAGAAATGTTCCTAAGTTTTAATATTAGTGGTTTTTGAAAGGGTGTCATGTATTGGTATAGGAATGTGAGGGTGTCATCTATTAGCGGTTTTACCTTATATTGAATTGAAACGAATGAAAAGTCTGGATATGAAAAAATTATAGTAAGTGAATGTGAATACTTACATTTCTATAAAATCTAAACAAAGCATTGTCATTGAATAAAAATTGTTTCTTCAAAAAACATGTCACATACACATGCACTTAGATGATTTTACCCTTTTATTTATAATTTTATAAATCTTATTTTTACTTCTAATTTATTGTTATTTATAAAAATGTCTTGTCATTGTTACAGTCTTGTGGCCTGATGATGTGAAGAAAATTATAGTTCTCGAAACCGGTCACCTTTACAACATTAAAAGAATTTAGTGAGATAAGACTTTTTGTTTTTTTACCTATTATTAATGATAGTTTGGGTTTATTGAATTATAGTGAGCGTTAGTGAATTTTTCAGAGTTAATTTAAGTTACTGAATGATTTTTTTATTACTATTTGACTGATTATATTTTTTTATATTTTTTCACTGATGTGTAAAAGGTACTATAACATACCATAACATCATACATCCAAGTGCCGGTGCCGGCTTGACTTCACAGATCGAGGTCTCGGAACTTAAAACCGATGACCGTACTTCACGTTCACTTTTTATTGAATAAATATTTCCGTTCAGTACCTATGTGTTGAGGTCACGTCAGACGACTGCATAATTATGGGTCCTGATATGAATCCAATAATTACTCAGACTTGGCATGTCTGAAGAAATACTTGTCGAAAAGTGGGATGCCAGATTGCTTCTAGTTAAAACCTGAAAAAGCAGACATTATGATGCAACTTATAAAGGATACAAGAGTCATTTTTCTTTTATTAACGGCAATTGCTCGTCTACTCTTGTATTGTTTTTGCAAGGCAAGTACGGCAATTTAACCGGTTTTCCTCAATGTCATTGTAGAATGTTCTGTAAAAGTAAATGTTCCTTATCTACGCTTAAAACTTTTTTTAATCTTAAAATCGTCTCCGTCAATAATGGGGGGAAATTTAATTTGCAATAATAGATTGTTGTGAATTTATATCATTTGAGATCAGTGTAGTATGTCGACAATAATACCTCCGAACATCATGTTTTTAAATATGAATAAAATTCACCTGGGAGACTTTTCAAAAGCTTTGTGGAACGTTTGTTATCGTTTAAGAATTGGAAAGGTGTTGTAAAACCTTTAGACCTTGTGTTTGCATTGTAGAGCTGAAATTTATAGATGAAAAATTTATGACATTCCTATTAATGATCATTTATTTATTTATCAAGATAAAATCCAACAAACACTGTCCATAAGTAGGACACTAGAACAGCAATTTTAAAGATTGCATATTATACAAAAATGTACAACTAAAGTAAAAATGCAAAAAATATTTAAAAAACAATAGTAAGAATGCTGCGACAAAGCTGATCATGACATACTCTAACACATAGTAGTATGAAGTAAAATACAGAATTACATAAAAAAGAGAAAAAAAATTCGAACAAACATTGTTAAAAAGTTAAATAAATATACACATATATACAAAAAATGCACATATACACACTAAAATATGGAATTAAGACAGCCTCTTCAAGCGAACGATAAAAACTAGCAAAATTATTACAAAATATATCAACAAAGTGCTGCAATTCATTGTATTGTCTAGATATAGTGAGTAAGGTAAATTCATGTGCTGAATGGTGTGGAGTGTATCGTATTTAAATGTTAACGACTGCCTTGCTTGAAATCTGGGTATGTTCCATTTCACCTGCTCTAAGAGTTGAGGATTATCAACATGACCATGAATAATTTTATACAAATATGTGATATTCACTATACGCCGTACGAATAACGGCTCAATATCAAACTCTTTTAGCAGGTCACTATAACTATAATTTTCTGTATGAAATACAGATATTTACAGAATTTACGTTGTATACGCTCAAGCATCTTAATATGAACATTATAGTACGGGCAGCAAGCGACACTGCAGTATTCCAAACGACTTCTAACATATGCAAAATATAATATTTTTAGGCATTCAACACTTGTAAATTGTTGTGTATTTCGAATTATAAATCCTAGCATTCTTAAACATTGGCCATTAATATACTCGTAATGAGGAATAAATGATAAAGCAGGATCTAAAATAATACTTAGGGTCTTTTTTCTTAATGCATCGTTCCAAACGAACGTCACCTATTTTGTAATCATGCCCAATCACATTTATTTTCCTCGAGAACGTAATTACCTCACATTTCTTAATATTTAAATTATTTTATTATCTATACACCATGCATATAAGGAATCGACATCATTTTGTAAATTATATGGCAATCTTGCTCATTGTTTATTATTCTTGCAATTTTTAAATCATCTGCATAGAGGAAAATATATGAATCTATAGTGGAGTAAATTCTAAGTAAGAATACGTTCCCTTCTCGAAAAAAAAAAAATAAAATCTGTGGTATAACCAGGCTAAACTGATATATTTGTGTTAGGTATGTTATTAGCTATGAATAATGGCTATTTACGACTTTTTTGGCTGGTACCGAACTTTTTTATTGATAAAAAACAAGAAAAATTCGAATTTCGGGAAAACGTTTTTTTAATATATATCATTTAATATTTCGAAAACTACTAGAGATATCAACTTGATTTTTTTTATTTGAGAACCAATTTATAAGCGTTTCCAATGAAATCATTTTAGTTATTTGTAATTTACAATTTTTTACGTGGGAGTAATTAGAATGAAATTGCTTCTGTTTCGTGCAGTGAAACTTTCACTAATCGACAAAATTCTTTATTTTGCATTTTTTTTGTACATCCAGCGAAACAAATGGAGCTAAGACTATGAAGAAGTTTTTAAGAAAATCAGATCTAACTTAAATGTCACGGTTTTTGAGATAACGAATGTTTTATGGGACCGCACAGTCGCGTGCATGCTCCTTGGCAAGTAATATAATATTTCCACAGCTATGGACTGTTAGCGCTTAGCTTATGTAAAGAATAAAATAGATGGTATTGTTATTATTATTACGTCTATATTTTAATAAAGTATCTAATGAAAAATTAAAAGACGCTATGAACGCATGGCAGATATATTTATTAACATGGAATTTAAAAACTGAAAAATGTATTTTTTCTAACAAAAAATATACTTTAAATAAAAGCAGCTGTTTATTAATCTTCTTCTGATTCTGAATCAGAGTCAGTAACTTCAGCTGGTAAAGTGCTGCAACAATCTGTACATTTACATTCAATACAGCATTTTAAGCCTTCTTTTATGCAATTGCATTTTTTGCTACTACAATTTTTGTCCTTGCAAAAAATTGACAAAGCCTCCCTTACTGAATAAGGTATGGGGTCTTGAGTAGCAAACACTGGTTCCCATATTTGCTTGGACTTTCAACATCAACGTTCGCAATATGACTTGAATACCAGATTTTTAATTGGTACAAACATCTAAAATGTTAGCTTAGATTATTATGCAGCTAAATAATATATTATTATGCAAACCTCTTTAAGTATTGTTGAAATGCATCGTCAGTGGGAGGAAGCTTCGCTGCTGGTCGATTGGTTTTGGTGGTCATTTGTAAACGCAACTCATTTAAAGTATGTATATTCTCTTGTCCTTATTTTTATATAGGTGGAGTATGTATTGTCTACTAATTTTCAACCACTCCTTTTCAGGTAGTGACGGAAGATTTGACAATTCTTTTAAATCGCTAATAATCTTTAATAAAACATCAAATGCTGTTTTCTTACCAATTTTATAAATGGAATTGGTTGTATCACAGCCAGTTAAACAATGCATTTCCAACAAACTCGTGCAAATTGATTTTCCCAAATTTTTCGAAATATGTATTGATACATAACGTTTATTGGTACTGTGCCTTAACTGCATGAATATACAGGGTGACTCAGAGTAAAATTCAGTTTCTAAAAATTAATAACAAAATTATTTAAACTCTTCAATAAATTTTATTTTAAAAATAAGAAACTGTATACATGCGGATTTTATTTTTTAAACACAACATTATCCAAATGTCGACCATCTTACGTCCAGCACTCCTCCAAACTGGTCCTCAAATTTTGGAAAACTGGTCGACACATTTCAACAGGAATATTGGTAATGGCCTTCCGAATGTTATTCTTTAACTGGATTGTATTGGCCGGAGGATTGGCGTAAACAATACTCTTTAAATATCCCCACAAAAAGAATCCTGGGGCGTTAGGTCCGGTGATCTTGGGGGGAAGGGGATATCACCAAATCTGGAAATAAGCACACCTGGAAACAATTCACGTAGAGTGGTTATTGATGCTGCTGCTGTGTGTGCCGTGGCACCATCCTGTTGAAACCAAGTCCAATTTGGGTCATATCCAGGAAAGTTCTGAAGAGCCGGAATAAAAAATGCACACCAAACAATCACCTTCTTAGAATGCAGTTGTTTCTCGTGCTTTTCTTTTGGGTTAGCTGGGGGCCAGAAATGACAATTTTGCTTGTTGACACATCCTTCTAAGTGAAAGTGAGCCTCATCACTGAATAAAATTTTGTCCAATCCACCTTCATACCAAAACATATTCATCATGGTCTCACAATAATTTTTTCTTAATTTGTAGTCTCCGGGCTTTAGAAACTGCAAAAGTTGAATTTTATATGGTTGAAAGTGTAAACCGTCCTTTAAAATCCTTTGCACACTTGACCGATGAATATTCAGGGCCTGGGCATGTTTTCGTGCGGATCGCTTCGGGTGGTGTCACAGCCCGCCGTACAGTCTCGATATTCTCAGGTGTTCTAATAGACTTTTGTTGACCCTGGCGCTTGCGGTTTACCACATAACCCGTTTCTCGAAATCGTTTCACCCATAATTTCACTAAGTTTGCGGATGGTGCATCATTTACTCGGCGAATGTTGTAATGATTACAGAAACGTCGCCTAGCCACAACGTAACAATCGTTCGATTTAAAAAGAGACTCTACCATAAACGCGCGTTGTTCTCCTGACTACATCTTCATGTTTACTAACAATCCGCATGTATTAGCTACGTATTGACACTACTACGCCATCTGTAACTTTTATGGTATTTATAGCGGGATCGTTTGAAAACTGAATTTTACTGAGTCACCCTGTATAACACCACTCCCCCTCTATAATAGACACTGTCTTTAACACATCATTTTCATTTCTATTTCTCATCGAACGTCCTTCTTGTCTTCATCTTTTATGTAGTCTTGACATAGTTTCTGTTACAACAGATAGAATTAAGAAATGCATCCTTCATTAATAAATTTACAGTAGCTTACCTAAAAGGTTCTGAGATAATCTCCTAAAGTATGTCTAGTTATTATCCAACGAAGAAGTGCGCCAGGCTTCTGAGAAAATCCTACTACCCCAGAAGAAATCTTACAATCTCTATTTATCGACTGCTCAAGAGCCATATCGGTTGCTACACAGCTAAATTTTTTTTCATTGCTTTTCTTGACAACAAAATTTCCATCTTCCAAGAATTGATACACATATGAAACATTCACCTTAAGTTTTTAATATCGTCTAGAAATACAGGAATCCATTTAGAATAAAGGTTTCGCCCAGCAGCCGACAAATAGGGTAACGCATCATTAACGGCAGATATATATGAGTCAAAATTTCCATCTCTTTCGGCGCACAACATTCTTCAAGGAAAGAATACCAGTACTTAAATGTGGCAGACGCAGTGACTCCCAAATTAGAGAAATTTTTTATTGCTTCTTCATAAACTTCAAGTTTCTTGAGGAGATCGCCAAAAATTTTTTTTTGTTAAATTTGTAATTGAATAATTCATCTGTTACTATTTTTATAATACATTTCAATTCCTCCGTTACAAGTGCTTGGTTTTTTCTTCCTCATACCTATCAGTCATGGAGGTAAACAATAACCTAATTAAGGCATCAGCAGCAAGGGTAAGACCTCGAATGGCTCTTGAATACTGCTTTCCTTCCAGCATTGATTTACAGGAGTTCTCTGCATATATACCAGTTTCTACAAGAATCGCAGTAAGCCCTCCATCTGCGAAAATGTATCCAATGCTAGCAATTAACGCCATAATTAGATGCATACCACCTATCTGTAATATAATTTTGCCATCCAATTGTTTGGGCTTGTTCCACAAAATTTCACGAGCTTTCGAATACATTGACAAATCTGCAGTAACAATATGTTGCTAAACGGATCATTGCGGTATAAATAGTATCATACTCTGTCGGCAGAGAATTCAAAAATGGTAAATACGCAATATTGGACACAGCAATTTTGTTCTGGGATAGAATGTTATTATAGTCACTCCAGCCTAAAAACAGGCCGGGCCTTCTTTAAAATGTCGTAAAATTTTCCAACTAAGTTCCGTTTTTTTGAGAAGTCATATTGCTTTCGATTTACTTCTAATTCTGAGTCAAATTTAGAAGGTTCTGGCCTCCTCTGAGGCTTCTTGTACTTTATGATAGCTTGAGAAGACAAAGCGACTTCTTCACCACTAAGTGCGTATTTTCCTTCTTTTCGTACAGTATTGTAAGATTGTGTGGTCTCAGATACCTTTTGAAAAAGTACCATTGCCATGGAGTGTGTCGTAAATTTCCCATCGAGAGCTTCTTCGTTTAAGTTGAAGTTATCCATGTTTGCATAATTGTAATTCTTAGATTCGTCAACTTTTTTAATACAAGGAGGTACATATTCGTTGTTTTCTGTATTAATTTTTTCTTTTGCTAATGTAGTCGTTAGCTCTCTAACATCATTATAGGAGCAAGTTAAGCCATACTGCCATAAAGTGTGTAAAATTTGTTTACTGTGCACAAGGTGATAAATATGGAGGCCTAAACCAATATGAAAATAATTTTTTAAAAATTTCTTGTTAAAAAGTCCCATAATAATATTGCAAGGTATAGCTGCTTTAGAATTTTTCCCATTATTTGCTTCCTAGTACATCGATTAATCAATCAACCACGTTATAAATATTAATAACTTTGATGGAACTTGTTTTTCAAAAGTGGCTATATTTATATTACTTGGATTTGGATAATTGTCTGTTATTTGAAATTTTGCCATTTTTGTTCTCAATATTCCCGCAGCGTTATGCAGAATTTGCATATCTGAGGGTAGAACATTTGAATTATCAAAACGATCAGACATGTTACTGTTGTTACTGCTTGAGCTAATATTGGATGTCTCCAAATTTGCAACATTTTTCGTACTGTGTCTACTAGTTTTGGGAGACTTGTAACTTTTTTTTAATCTAATTTTTATACGATCTAATGTGTCTCTCTGCAATGTACTGGCTGTAACAAAGTTTATGGTATTTAGCGTCATAAGCGAATAAATCTTCGTAACCGGCTAGTTTTGAAATTGTGTCTATATCATCACGTTTTCTTGCTGCTTTCAAGATGCGTGTGCACACAGATTCCCCAGTTCCTAAAAAAACATCGTTTCTGAACAAAGTGAGAGGTCGTGGGATCCAAGATTTATCAAAAAGGGAATCGTGACATATATCCCAAAAGGTAACACGACGTTGGCCCATTGGATGTGACAACGCGAATAGATAGGTACTAGGGTAAACTGTCCCACAGTGAATCACTTTTTGCTTATTTCTATCTGGTATCTAGATTTTTATGAATACATATTGTATGCAAATTTTAATCGAATCTATGATTCACTGGTATTGTATCTCGTTGCATATTTAAGCATTAAAAAACGTTTTAATCCCTTATATTTTGATTTTTTTAAAACGTGTTAATTGGTTCACTGTGTACTATGTAGTGGGCACAGTGAACCACCAGCTAGTAAACAGTGAACCATATAATTAAAAATAGAAATAAGGATACTACAATTTTTATTATTTATTTAAGAAAACTGTAGATATAATGTATTATTTTTATTAATAAAAAAATAATAAAATAATTATTTCTAAATACATTAGTAGTATTGATAACTTGTAACTCAGAAACACCAAAAGTAATAAAGGTAAAAATAAAATATTACTAATTGCAATTTTAACGAATATTAAGACCCGAAAAATCTACATTAAAGGAATAAGAGTTCTGTAGCCTAGAAGTGCTTCCATGTTCCATTGGATTCGGTAAAATAACTTTTATGTCATATTTTGAAACAGTAGCCAAATCAGGAACGTCCGGCAAGGTAAACATGTACTGCATTGATAACTTTCTTCTGAAATAACTTACGTCATATTCAGAATCATGAACCTCCAAAATTTTTGCTACATAGCAAACGAAATCTTTCTTTCCTTGAAACTCAACTAAGATGAAATCACCTTCAATAGCATCTCTACGAAGTTGACCTAACTGTTGTTTAACATTCGGGACATTTTCTCCACCTGGTTCTTCATCATCAGTCACAGCGTCATCGCTTTCAAGAATCATTGAACTGTCAGATTCAGATGTAGAGCTTTCTTGCAATACTTTCCTTGCCGTTTTTTTTAGTAGATTTTTTAACTACATTTTTCTTTAGTTCCAACCGCCGTTTTTTTTCTTCGCTTTCTCTTGCAATTTCGTCCTTCTCTGGTGTATCAGTTGCAATTAAACTTCTACCCTTTTTTCTATTTTTTCTGCATTTTTTTCGAGGTTGTGCTTTCAAGGGTGGTTTGAAATCAAATGGGGATATAAATTGTCCTAAGTTCGTTTTTTGTAATTCATTTTGTAGAGTTTCTGTGTCTCGTGATAAATTTTGTGATGAATTTTCTGGAGGTTGGATGTTTTCTTGTTCTATGTCATTAGGCGTACCATTGGTCACATTGTCAGTATTATATTCAACAGCAGACCTAGAATTGGTGTTAATTTCTCCAAGAATTGTAGGATCTGAACGATCTGTAACAGTGCTTGGTAAGAAGTCAATTTCAGTGAACACTGATCGATTGAATGGAAATATTCATGTTTTCTTAAATGCATTTGTAATTGATAGAGACGTTAAAGCTTTCACATAAGCTTCGCCGATAAAAGCACCCAAGTCATAGATAGTAACAGGCTCGCCAGGATGATTCATCAACCAAAACTCCATGCTTGCATTATAGCAATCCTTAAAAGGCTTAAATATTCCTACATCAAGAGGTTGTGTTTTATGTGAACAATGTGGATATATTGTGAGAATTGTAACACCATTTGATTTTGCCATTTCTAAAGCCTCTATCGACAGGTGTGGTTCATGGTTATCAAGAATCAGAAGCGATGGATTTTCTATGGTAGACGAACTATGCTTTATAAAATGTTTCATTACCTGAGGAAACAGTTCTGTATTCATCCATCCGCTTGAAGTGGTTAATCCTAAAGTGCCTGGAGGTGTGCCTTTTACCATAAATTTTTTAAAATTCTTTCTTGGGAAAATAATAACTGGTGGAAGTGATTGCCCACTGGCGCAGATGATGGCGCATGTTGTAGTTAATGTTCCTTTCTCGTCACTACTAACTTTCGAAAGACATCTTATGCCTTTTGGAGCAATAACTTTTTGAGGTCTTTGGACTGTAGTTGTTGCTGTCTCATCCAAATTATATATTCGTGTACCATCTGCAAATCTTGGATTACGTTTTAGAACGTCAGCAAGATTGTCGAAGTATTTTTCGATGTTGTGGCGATTAAAAGCTGTTGCTCGTGCTAAGCTGCATTTTTCCGGGGCTCTAAGAGTTAACCGAGGATGTCGGTTCCGAAAAGATCTTAGCCACTCTATGCCAGCAATTTTATCTCGTTTCCATGAATCAGGAATATTTATGTTATTTATCTTTGCTGTCTCATATGCCAATTTTCGACAATCAACATTTGTTAGACCATAGAATGTATATGCACAATCTGTTAAGTATTTAAGTAATGTTTCTTCTTGCTCTGAACTAAAAATTTGGTTTATATTGTAATTAGGAGTTAACCGGACATGTTCACCTTCATTAATGTTTTTGGTTTTGGCATAGTATCTTCTTAAAGTTAAAAATGTTATATATCATTTAATTAAAAAATATTTTATAGCTACATAATCTGCATAAAACACTTTTGAGAATAAAATATAGAAATAGCCATTATATATGTTAAATCTTCTATTGGAACAAAAACAATGTAAACTAAAATGTTTTACTTACGTCTCTTAATTCGGTTACTTGACAACACAACCTACACAGACTAAAGTTCATGCTCGACTGTTTCGGCGGCCGGCGGTGAGTTGCGCAGGGTATCAAATGTCGTTGGCGGTTATTTTTAGAACCAATATCTGAGACGCAAATGTAAATGGTTCACTGTGTACCATGGCTCAGTGTTGGACGGTCTACCCTATACGTTGTATTTTTCAATTTTATTTAGTTGTTCCTAGTAAAGTCAATCATTATATCATCCCTTTAACTATGCTGTGCTGACGAGGAACAATAATTCCGAAACACCAATGTCCCTAGCAGTCTTGTGCTTTTTTTTTGGGATACATGCACGATTCCTTTCTTGTTATTATCGTTTCTAATTTGACAGATTAAAAAAAAATAAAATAAAATGAGCATACCAGTTTGTACAGATATTAAACTTTTTCGATTTTTTTTCCACATTTATTGCAAATTAGACTCATGTTTCTGATGTCAAAAGCACTTTTGTTTCTTCGAGTGATAGATAAAGAACTAGAAGGCCCGGGATCTGAATTTCGATCATCACTAAACTGAATCATGTTTTGACAGCTTGCGTATCTTTGTCTGCACTCTTTATGGAACTCAACTTTCAGTTTCAGTTTTCCCTCCAAAATCGCGTCTCTTTTTAGTAAAATGTTTTTGCCACATTTATCCTGTCTTTTTTCAGCCGCAGATATAATTGATAATAGCCCTTTTGTTGTGGGATTATTAACAATAGAGTTGTCATCACAAATTAAAGGTTTTTCACAGATAATGCACTCCATTTTAAAACACAGTTTTTATTTTGCAGTAACAGTAACAACCTATACACCACCAAGCACTAGACCTTACGCACTAGACTCTACGCACTGGCTACTGACCGAGTGCAATTCGTACAATTGCGCGTTACCTAGATCTTGCTATACGAAGTAGTATTATGAGAAACCAATGTGTGGGTGGCGCCGTTCAATGAAAAATCGATATCTCAAAAACCGTCGCATTGAAGATGGATCTAATTTATTTAAAAACTTTCTTAAAGTATTGGCTTAATTTGTTCCGCTGGATGTACATACAAATTTGTAAAATAAAGAATTTTGTAGATTACTGAAAATTTCACTACATGTAACAAAAGTGGTCACATTCTAATTTCTCCTGCGAAAAAAATCATAAACTGAGGGTAACTTCATAAATGTTCTTAAAACGCTCATGTATCAGCTTTCAAATAATAAAAAAAAAAACAAGTCGATACCTCTTGTAGTTTTCGAGATATTAAGTGATCTACAGAAAGAAACAGTTTGACGTAAAATTCGAAATTTTCCCTATTTTTATCAATCAAAAAGTAAATAGCCATTTTGCATAGTTAAATTACATATTTAACAAGAATATAGTGGTTCAAGCTGGTTATACGCCAATAAAAAAAAACCGGAATATTTCGGACTGAAATTTACTCCACTATTTTGTAGACAAAAGAATACATTATTTAATTTGACATCTAAAATGAAACGGAGACCTAAAATAATGTATTGAGATACTGTTTGGGATTGATGATTTCATATCTTACATCCCCAGGTGTTTCTAGAATATATTGTTTAATTTTGACCTTTGCGCTGTATAAAGAAGATATGTTCTTAACCTTCATAGTACCGCGCTAAAAAAAATACACGAAATACTGTGCGGGGTACATTTGTACCCCAAGTAAAAGTGCACAAATTTAAATTCCTACTTTATCTATCACATTTATTTATTTAAGAAAACACACAAAAAGCGAATATAAAACATACAATATTTATTCAAAATAGTAGGTGACATAACATCCTATGAACTATTATGATGATTATGTCTGCAAATCATTAAAACATGAAAACTTAAACTCAAAAACGTAAGACTAAAGATAAAACAAATCTAGTCTTCAGAATTACGATGCTGCCCCTCACATTTTTGGCAGCTAGTTTGTTTTCCAGAATACAAGACGTTTGCAGTGGCAACAGATTTGCCTGCATTTTCGATCCCTTTTCCTGTCGCATAAATAGCACCGACCAGGTGTAGGTCGCTCTAGTTCTTGATGCTCTCTATTTCTATCCTCCAACTCTGGAAAAATATCAAGAATATAGTTTCAAATAGTTTTGTGCATTGTTTTTTCTGTTTCAAATCCTCTGACCGCATTGCCTTTGATCAGCGATTCTCTCACTGCAAGCAAAAATTTTCTACGGCAATCTTTATTCAATTTTTCTTTAGGATATTTCAGACGCCAAAAAATGAACAAATTTATGCCGGCAACATCTGATAATTGACCGAACATTACCATCGGCCACTGGTTACTGATCCTACGGGCAGAATACTCTGACCATTTTGTCGGTAGTATCTACAGCACCTTTTGTTTTATTATAATGAAGTATTATATCTGGCTTAAAATTTGCACTCTCTTCTGAAAGTGCATCATTGTGATGCTCTGTAGACAACAGTAGGACTGCCCTTGATTTACTTGGAACATAAGACACCATCGTATGTCGCTTTCTCAAGGCAAACATGCTAGAAAAAACGGGTTTGTAGGATTTCGGTAATAATTCTTAGGGAATATATGGCTTGTTTTTACGCAATGTTCCACAAAGTGTCTTTCCTTTTCCCAACAAACTATCAGCTAACGGTGAACTCGTGAAAAAATTATCAGTTGTAATACCGTGTCCAGATCTTATTGAACCTACAAGGTCTAGAACAACCCTTTGTCCTTGATTTTATTGTTTCTTTTTCCCAAATATGGTTACATATTCAGAGTGTATGCATTTTCACTATCCGCTGCAGCCCAAATTTTCAACCCATACTTATCGGGTTTGCTCTTCATGTATACCCTAAATGAACAACGACCTCTAAATGACACAAGTTGCTCATCCACTGTAACATGGCTTCCAGGATTGTAGGACTTTTCAAAATTTCCTATAAATAGATCGAATATTTCTCTAATCGGTTGCTCTCCTAGCCTCCCTTGAATTTTGATCATCAAACCGAAGAAATGACGCCATTGGCCTGAAAACGTGTACGAGACATTGTTGCAGCAATAATGGGCCGTGTGTAACCTTTTTTAGAACACCACAGCATTATTGTGGGTTCTTTTGAAGCTTGTAAGGCACCCAAGATTATAAGAAGACCAATATAAGCTTTAATTTCTACAGCATCTGTTGGCTTCCATGTACGTGCTTTTTTATCTGGATTATTGTGATTCCATTTTGTGAATATCTATAACAATGAAAGGAAAAATACATAAGAATATAAAATGAAAAAAGCAAAACAACATTTTACCTATTCTGCTTTATTGTTAGTGTATAAAATAATAATGTCTATTATTTCATCAGTCAAAAACAGTTGAAATGCATCCAGTTGTGATGCTTGTTTTGCTCGGGTAGCTGGTTTGGAGATTATTCCAGGGTTCAATGTTAATATTAATTAAAATCCAGATCCAAAATAAGACATTTATTTTCCTAATAATTATATATACAGTGTGGCCATATCTTTTATGGCTTAGGTTGCGACAATCTTGTTATTACATAAGTACATCATAGTAATCGGAGAGAGAGAGTGTAACATATTTCCTCTATGTACGTCGTCGTAACCCCAATTCTCTAATCGAAGTTCCAGGACATAACAGACGCGACTAAGAAATCTGTTTCAGGAGAGATCCAGTTCAACACACTCGAATCAATCTGACAGGAGGTCCAGTTCAACGCACTCGGATCCTCCCTAACAGATACTTGGCCAGCGGCTGCCACGACGCCGGAGAAACTTGAGCTTCCGGTTATCTCAGTTCAACACACTCGAGAAAGGTGAAAGTCAAGCTCTGAATTTACTGGTTTCTGGCTAGCTATTTTATACCCAAAAATCACGGTCACGTGGTTTTGCACCCGGCACGAAATGCACACGGCACGCAAGTTGCGGCCTGGTGAAGTTAGAATTAAAAGTTAACAAAAGAACTAATCAGGTATTGAACTAATCTAAAACTGAACTACTTGATCCATGCATGATTAAAATAAGTTAAACTGGAATGAAAGTATACAGTATTCCTGTAGTATTGTATACTTCATTACACAGTTATGAGGGAATGTTGCAGCTATACTGATTTAGTCCTGGTTTCTCTTTTATAATATTTTCTTTTCTGCGACGAGTGGATCTAAATGGTAATTTATTCAAATTTATATTAGCCCTAGTCTGGTAATATAAATCACCCCCTTCCAAACTTTCATCAGTTATATCTCCACTTTCAGAACCACTAATGTCCGGTCCGATATTTTCCATTGCGACAATGTCATCTTCATCCTTTAATATTCCTGGCTCACAATCACTGTCTTCACTCTCTAAATCGACTTCAATATCATCCAGACTAAGATTTAAAAACTCCTTCAACTCCTCATCGATCAGTTGTTTGAGATTACGCACTGTAATATTTGCGAACATAGCACATTCGTACCATATAAAAAGAATAAACAAATAAAACGTCTTTCTTCTACGACGAGCTAGCAAATACTAACAAGCATCAACACGAATAACGCTACCGGTACGTAAATTGCGCATGTCAAATGAGTCTTAGAAAGTATGGCTTGAAATACTGCGCGGGGTACAAATGTGGGGTACATTTGTACACACAATTTTTTTTCTTTTTTGTAAAAATTATGTAAAAAATTTTGGGAAATCAGCCAGAAATATATTAAGCAGGTGTTAATTGAGGATAACTTAGATGGACGAATCAGAATATTAAAATTTTCCAAAAATATCCTGAAAATTATGACTCTGGGGTGCGTTTGTACCCCGCTCTATACGACAAGGCTTAATATTATTTGGTATCGTGTTGTAAGCTCGCGGACTTAGGTATGTTAACACATCTTTGTCCACATGTTAAATTCGTTTTAGGAATTCTTAGCTGATTATTTAAATTTCCTCTGGTTCTTTGAATACCTCTGTTTTCTTGTACTTTTAAATGCAGCTGAAGTAAAACGCATTGGAAATAGAATAACGACCTATTGGCCATTACACTGGCCTCTTTAAAAATGCAATTTGAGGAGTAATTGAGTTCCTTGTTTAATATAATTTTTAGTAGTCTTTTTTTACAATATATCCAAATCAAGTACTCCTCCCCAGCCTAGAATACCATACATTTGGTGAGATTCGACAAGTGAATGGTATATTATTTTAATTTGTTTATAATGAAGAACTTCTTTTAAACATTTAAATCTGTATACTAGTTTTCTTATTTTCTCTGATACATAATTAATATGTAGGTCCCACTTCATTTTACAATCTATAATTATAGTATTTAATGTCTTTTACTGGTTCTATTCCAAATTTATCATTAATGACAAGTTCGTTAAATGGAGGGGCCGATTTTTCATTTAGATAAAAAGGTAATTAATTTGTTTTAGATGTATTTAAGGTTAATAACTTACTATCAAAATAATCTTTAACTTTTTTCAAGTCATTTTCAACTTTAGTTTTCAGGTTGTCCCAGTTAGAATCTTTATAGGAAAAAACAGTATCATCAGCGTAGCTTATTACTAAGCCACCGGTTTGAAAATCAAACAAGGAGTTAATATATATAATGAATAGTATAGGCCCTGGCACTGTTCCTTGCGGTACACCATACCACAGTGGCAGACCTACTTCTTATCGAGTTTATTTCTGTGTATTGTACTCTATTTGTAAGGTAAGATTTTAACAGTTTTAGACTATTATTTCTAAACCCAAGTTATTTAATGTCTCTATAAGTTGAGCATGGCATACCGTGCTGCCAAAAACTTTTTTTAGATCAATGAAAACAACTAAGCTTTTATCTCTGTTGTCTAAGGCACAGTAGATCTCGCTTACAAGGCTTGAAATTGTGTTTTGTGTACTCATACCTTTTCTGAAACCATATTGTGACCTAGACAACAAGTTATATTTCGAGGTAATTTATAATTCTCGACTTAATGACCTTTTCAAAAATTTTTGCTAAGCTACTGATTAAAGATATCGGTCTATAAGTTCGTTACCTCTTCTTTACAACTACTCTTAAAAAATGGGCTTTATGATTGCAACTTTAAAAGCCGAGGGGCATTCACCCACCTCTATGGCTTTATTTGTTATATATGATAACGGTATTGCAATTAATTCAGATATTTATTTTAAAGTGTTTGACGTAATTCCATCTATTCCCGGTGATTTTTTGTTTTTCAACTCGTTAATAATGTTCATGATTTCGCTCGCAGTGGTTGGGTTTATAAATATAGAATTTATTTGCATTTTTGTTTCAATCCGCTTATCCGACTTAACGATTTTATTTGAAAGCGATTTCCCAATGTTGCTAAAGAAAGATTTAAAAATATTGGCTTTTTCGTTGTCATTTTTTATCTTTTCGCCCTTATCATTTTTAATAGTGGTTATATTAGAATTGCTTTTTTGTACCCGGCAGAATTCATTTGTTATTTCCCATAAATTTTTTCAAGAAGATTTATTTGTGTTCACCTTGTTTTTAAAGTACTTAGTTTTTTCTTTTTTAATTAAGTTCTTTCAGTCATTACTATATTTTTGTATTCATTTTTTAGTTCAACATTATTAGGATATTTTTTTACTTCATTGTACATTTTATCTCTTTCATTTAAACGTTTAATCAGTGTTTTTGTTATCGATTTTTTTCTTTTTATATTTATCATTTTCATAACATGAAAAATGCAAAGATGTGTTTTATTTTGAGGAAATATTTTCTGAATGGCATTAATTTCCGCAGTGCTGTGGTCTGTTAAAAATATGTTAGGATGCCCTCGTCCACAAAACGCATGTTTTATTGCACCTTTAAGAAGACCCAGACCTGTACTATATGCATCACATCTTTGTCCTTTTGTTAAAATAATTTCTAATGGCACCGCGCCCGCTGCACATGGAGTAAGTAAAAATGTAATTGAATGAGCTGCCCATGAATATAATATTTTTAGCACTTTCTAATACATGCGCTCACTTCATTAAAGGAGTCATAATTAAAACAGTAAAAGGTTCTTCTTCAAATATTACTGTTATATTTTCTATATTGCTTGTTTTTCTTTTAATTCCTACAAAAAAACATAATTATATACCAGGTTTTTAACTATAACAATAACTAATAACTATAACAATAATGAACACAATACCTCAATTACACCAACACCTGTCCTAGGTCCCAGGTTTACTGACCTCCATTGATCGTGCCAATGACGCACTGTTCTGTGAGTTGGATTGCATTTACCCGAAGCTAAATCATATTCAACTTCGCTCCCACCCATTAATTCTATCATTTGTTGGTGGTGTTTTCTAGATTCGGTAATACCCATACCGTCGTCAAAATAATCCCAAAACTTATTTTTTACAATCTGGTCGGCTGGTAGGAATCGCAAACATTGGGCGCTGCCGATTGTATGCGAATATATATTTTTTACAGTAACTACCCCACATAGACCTTTCTAAAAAAGTATAAAGTGTTTGTCAAACAGATTTATGCAGTAAAAGGATAGAACCTCGGATATATAATATAAACATTCGTTTTAAGAACATACCTTAATAAAATCATCCTTAGCTCGCGTATTTAAGGTATTTAATTTAATTTTTACTAGAATTTGAGATGGACAATCCCCATTCTTAGACACACCTTTCTTGTTATTTTCATGCCGTACTTTGATCAATCGACTGGTGAAAAACATTTTTTTTTCTGCAAATGAGTTAAAAAAGGTGCAAAAATATATTATACCGTAAAACGGGGTGAATCATTACACTTTTCAACCTTTCCAATGAAATATCTTGAAAACGGTTTGACATACAAAATCCCAAAATCATGCAAAAGTCTTATCTAACCTACACCATCATCCCTGAGAATTATGAATTTTTTGTTGTAATTGAAACTATTTTTTTTTATAAATGTTCAGTGTTGTGATTCACCCGCCAGTCGGGGTCAATCACATCAAGCATTTAATTTATTTATTTATTTATTTACATACACAAACCCAACAGAATTTACATTCCATTTACAGGGCCGGAAACTAACATACATATATATTATCAAAACTATAATATATAATAATGTATATAATAATAATAATATAATATATAATATAATAATATATATATAATAATAATATATATAAATTAAAACTAGAATACACGTTAGTGTTATATATTATGGCTTACTATAACCTAAATCTTAATACTAATATAATTATCGCAAAATTCTATAAATGAATTTGGTGAACATATGACTTAATGATTATGATTTAATATATACATATTTATCTATACACGCACATATACAATTATATACAATAATAAAGGAAAAGTGATTAGGGAAAAACATTAAATAAGAAAAAAGAAACAAACAAAAACTGTTAATCTAAGAGAATCTTGACTTAATTTGACTTAATCTAGTGTTAAAAATATCGACATCATGTGCAATAATTTCGTAGCTACGACAGATACGATATAGTGGTGAAAACATTAAAGCATTTGTGTGTGTATTAGAAAAGTAAAACAAGGATGTAGATCTGGTTGACCTGGTAGGTGCTCTAAAGTTGATTTGTTCAAGTAATTGCGGACAGTCCATCATGTTGTTTAGAAGTTTGTATAAAAGTATAACACTTTGCATCTCTCTCCGCTGCTTCATAGAATTGTATGAAAAACGATTCAGTAGTAATGAGTGATCATAACCTATAGGGGGATATTGATGATCGATTGTAAATGCCAGGAATTTTAAGAAACGTCTTTGAATGCCTTCAATATTGTTAATATGTACGTCGTAGTGGGGGTTCCATATCACGCTCGCGTATTCTAGTCGGGGTCGCACCAAGGTATTATATAGAGTTTTTATGGTACGCGTGTTTTGAAAGTCTCGAGCATTTCGTATGAGGAACCCTAACATTTTAAAAGATGATGTCACTGTGTTGCTTATGTGTTCTCTAAAAGAAAGATGTGAGTCAAATGTTACTCCTAGATCTTTAAAGCTATCATGACGTGTCAGATTTGCCTTATTAATAGTATACTGATATTCTATTTTATTTAATTTCCTCGTAAACGAGACTACATTGCATTTATTTATGTTCAGAGACAATCTGAATTTGTTACACCACTCGTGAATTGTGCTTAAGTCTGTCTGCAGCTTTTCGCAGTCTGATTCGTCGTTGATCTTATAGTATATCTTCAAGTCGTCAGCATATAAGAGAGATTTACAACTGATATCGATGACGATATCGTTAATGAAAATGATAAACAGTAAAGGGCCTAAGACCGATCCTTGTGGAACTCCTGATTGAGATAAATTCGATAGACCTATGACCATGATATTGTACAAACTGACTTCTATTAATCAGATGATTCAAAAAAAGTTATTAGACTAAGGTTAAAACCAAATGAGACTAATTTCGTTAGCAAAACACCTCTTAGTCGCTATTTAGCACCGCGAAAGTTGAATGACAACGACTTTACTTAAAAAATATATACATGCAGTAAAACTTTTCGTTAAAACAAACAACAGAAATGAACAAACTAGCTTTTTTTCAACGATTTATTACAAAACTGAAATACAAATTTGACTTAAAATTAAAAAAACGTTTTAGAGATATTGCTACAAAACAACTTTAGAGTTTAACAAAAATCTCATGACACCTCTTCTTTCTATTTTTGGGACCTCCACTGCACCAATAACTGACGTAAATGGGAATGTATATACATCTTCAACATCGGGAAAAACGTATAAAAAGCCATCATTAACAGCAGTTTTAGTTGATTTTTTCCTTGTAAATTTTACTTCAATTATGCTTCCAGATGTAAAAGAGCACTTGGCATATAAAGTACTTATCTTCTACCTTTACAAATAACCAATCAGATGCTTTAATTTCTTCCACGGAAATTGGTAATACGTTTTTGTACATTTTTCCGTTTTTGAGAACACCAGATGACCGAGAACATCCTGGTACTGCATCAAGGTGGCCGGAATTTCCCAAGATTTCTTCCGATTCATTATACTGCTGAATCACTTTATTTTCTTGCTCATGCTCTTCATTTTCCTGTTCAAACATTTCATTCTCCTGCTCATACTCTTCATTCTCTTGATCAAACTCTTCATTCTCCTGTTCAAACTCTTCATTCTGCTCAAATTCTTCATTACTGCTGCTTTCGCTACCATAACGCTTTTCCTTGCTTCAACTTCTATTTTCTTTCGTTTTATGTGAGTCTTCGGAGTATTATCATAGCGCATAGACTTTAAAAGTTCTACGACGGAATCATTCATTGTATTTTCATTATTATTGTCATCATTATTGCATTGCTGAATATCTTGGGGTAGTATTGATAAAATTTGTTCTCTTTTAATAGATATAATGCCGCATTTATCAAATCCCGCTCTTCTTTCTTTGTCGCGTTTTCTTCGAGTGCATTAAAAGGCTGTTTCAGTAGACTCGGAAAAACTGTTTTTGGTATTGACGGCGCTTTCCTGCCATCCGACTTCTTCCACTTGGTTAATATATCCCCCCGTAAAGCCTTATAGACGACATAAATTTGCAGTAGCTTTCCTTCTCCAGAACACGCAAACATAAGAGAGGTGGCGGATTTAATATGATTTAGTATTCGCTCCGGTTATTTTGTGCCTCTCTTGGCGATAACTTTTTTTCGACCCAGATCGTCGGTAACATTAGTTTCATCATAGTTGATTATATTAGATGGGGGTACGTCCTTAAGAGATTTAGTGAGGTTATCAAAATAAGCGTTTATGGTAGCTGGTGACACTCCAGCACGTGCTCGCTTAATGTTTTGACACATACGTTCCAATATTCGTACTTGTGGCACGGAATAAAACTTGCAGCAAATTCCTTTCCTGGCAAGTTATTTTTAAAACGCTTCTCAATAATGCCCATTTTATCCAGATATGTTTTGGCCAACATTCTTAAGTCATATGTATCCAGAGGGTATCCCCAGTTACCACAAGTTATAATATTTTTTACTAATGTCTCTTCATCAGCTGTGCTTAAAACGGGCTGTCCTCCCTTCGTTGTTATATTGGCTCCCTTTTTGTAATGTCGATATAGAACCGTATGATATATACCATGCTTTAGTCCTGCTTTTCTGAAGCTCATTCCCGCCCTGATTTTCCGTACGGCCGCTTGAATCCTATCTATGTCATATTTTTTATTTTTTTTACCATGTGGATATACGTGGCATGGCTTCTATATACGTGGCATGGTGTTGTGATTCTCCCCGCCTGCCTCCAAATTTTTACAATCCTAAAAAAATTAACCATACTGGATTAATAAACCAAATGGACTTGATCCAACTATGGCACGACTTACCTCTATTATAATCACTTCCAACACTTTGGTCGTTTTCTTTAAATAACTGGTTTTCTTTCGGCACTACACAAAGTTTATGAATAGTTGCGTTTGGCCGATTCCGGCACCGCCTCCAGTAGATTGCAGGTGAATGATTTATTGTGCAAATTATCAAATGAGATGACAATATTTTACCCCGTATATGTATATTAATTACAGATTTGCAGATGCAGATTAATTATTTCTATTAAAGATTTAAAATTTTATTAACTATAGACATTCTTGATAACTAAAATTGAAACAAATTTTATATTTTATTTATCTTCAGAATGTTGGGGTAATTTATATGTAAATGAACTACGCATTAGTTCAAGAATTTTGTTATGGAAATTTTTACACAGTATGTTACATTATGCCATATGTTTATTATTTACTAACTTTGTTCATTCTTATAATAATAATAATAAAAAAGAGTGGCTAACTTGGAAATATTTTTATTTAACATTTGAACTGTACAATTAATGAAAAATAATAATTATTAATATAAGTGATATTGATTAAGGTCTCAGTTAGACACCTTGCCCCTCGTCTCTCGGGATTGAATCTGCGTTATCCTCCTCTTCAGCCTTTACGCTCTTCTCCTCCGCGTCTATGCCAGTCAAATATTCTTGTAGATGTGCTGGTAGAAAATTTTCTAGGTTGAATATAAATTTAGTTAAATGCAGTTCTTGCAATTTGCATACCAGTAAATCAATGTCAATTTTACCAGTTAAATATTTCTCGCAAACATTATAGGCACGGTTGTAGCTTTCAGCGAGATTTTCACATTCTGATACGGAATAAAATTGCTCCATGCCATACACCGCTTCATGTTCTGCATCGAAAGCCAAACGATTAAATTTACATTGTAGCGCGATGGCCGCACTGTTTAAGTCATCAACTTCACTCTTACTGTCACTAACTTCAGCCTATGCCATCCACATTTTATAAACGTTTTGGTAGACTAACTTTAGACTTACGTTACTCTAGCAATATATATGAGTTCGGTGGAGAAGCGGGAGAAATAATTGGAATTTAAATTTTGGAAAGTGTTTTCAGCTTTAGAGAGACTTGTTGAGCCTTGTCAATCTGGTTGAAATATATAGACAATTTACTTAAAGCGTCTTTAGTCATTATGATAGAAATAAAAGTCATATTTATTGTTATTGCATCTAATTTATTGCCTATTAGTTACAATATTAAACTTATACTAACGTTAAGAATCTAACATGTAAATAAAATAAACTTGACAATAAGAATTAATTATAGTGATATATATAATTTCATCTCAAATAAACGGATCCATCTAAAGCACTGTAATTTACCAATGCATCATGTAAAATTAGTGCAAAGGCCTTAACATTAGAAGGAAACTTATTCTTCCTAGTTTCAAACTCTAACTTAATGTCGACGGTGGACGATTTTACGGCTTCTGATTGATGAGAGCAGTCGATAACAAACAGGATTTTTCATAAAATTACCATAAGTTAGCATTGGTTCGCTCATGTCTCCACCGTAATAAGTACGTTGAAAGTTAATGTAGGCATAGTAGTAGGCTGGACCGAATAGTTTTTTAGAGAAATCCAAATTCCGTCTCTCATACGGATAAACGCTTGAGTTTAGGTAGAGACGAATATCACTGACATCAGCATTAAGAAAGGTCGAAGCATCCTTTGTTCTATCATCAGAATTTGCAGTACTTTGAAAGCCCACAATGATATAACGAGGTCTTTCTAAACTTGTACTAGTTTTTATGGCCCAAATATCAGACGATGTCTCTCGCAATGCAGGTAATTCATACAGATCCCACATACGATAAGCTATTTTAACACGTGCAGCAGCATTCAAAGGAGATTTGTTTATGCGAGACATTAACTTTAGTTTCAATCTATCTTCGGGTACGACATGTCGAATTTTCCATTCAATTTTGCTAATTTCTAAAGCAGCATCTACTTCACCTATATAGCAGTTCTTGAACGTTCGGGCTATAATTAATATTAATTCCTGCTTTACCCTTTTGCATAGTCTTCGGCAAAACCCATGATATATTTAAAAGGTAGTCTACCGCTAAAAACGTGACTAACTGCATCCAATACATCTTGTTTATCCTCGTCAAGTCCCCAGCCATATGTTAATAATACGGAATTTTGACTGTCTCCAAAGGAGAGCATAGTTTTCATTGTAGAGGTTATACCAGGTTTACGAACTATTGCCACCTGCTCACCACCCAAAATATCTGGTGGTAGGTAACGTTCATTGAAATTATTTGATTAGAATTATACGCAAACTTCCAACGCCACGGTATACAGCGGTGGGGTAGAAATTATTTTTAGAATCGCGCTCCCTGTATTATATGTGATGACAGCAATTCCTAGCAGGAAAACATGAAATCTTCGACTTAAATGCAAGTGCACTTTGTGTTAAAAACAAAAATGCATAAACCAGATGTTAATATGCTGCAAACACAGCTCACTGATATCGCATAGAAATAAGCGACGACCTGTTTCACAACAGACAAAATCTCGAGGTGGTAATACGATCCTTTTAATTTAATGTCAGCCAAGGCTCCAAGGTACTTTTTTTCTTTATTATTATTACATATAACTATTTTATAAACACATTTGTATATAGTGTACAATAGCGGTTTACAGCTAAATATGAGCAGCAATATAACAATTGGGCAAAGTATATTTACGAAAACTTCTAACATTGCAAAGTTCAGAGAATAAGTGAAACATAAGCCTCAATAACCTAAATTATTATTTTTTATATCCATAAGTAACCGAACTGTGGTCATCGGAGAATTTTCGCTTGGTAGAGTGTGGTTTATATATTTTCATCTCTCTTTTCGTAACTACATCGTGTTCTTTTGTTCGCCGTATATTATCGGACACTATGTATACGGGGGCAGAGTCACTGAGCACCATGTTTTTTATACTTTCAAAATTTACCAGCTGAGAGGCAGCATAATTTAGGCAAATACCTTTCACTTTACACACTACCTTTTCATCGTCATCTCGAGTAGAATATACTTTGTACGCATAGTTCTTGGGGCCACCAGACACAAATTCCGTAATGTAACTACCAGAGCCATATTATTCTAACTCGTCGGTCATTTCCCCAATAAATTCACCTGTAGGTATATCGAATTCACTGGGGCTCGACACGTAAATAATACTGTCGGTATCATAGTATAACACTCTTTCGCCCAATTGTTCCAGGTAGCTATACAGTTTTAACCTGGCCTGGGCAGTAACATATGCTGCAATCACTACGTTTACAGTCGTTAAAGGTGTGTATGCTTCTTCTCTATGTTCGTAATTGACAACAAGCGTTTCTTCTCCTATCGGAATTAGAGCATTAACGTAAAGGTCGGGGGCTGTGAACATCTCAAACAGTTCACAGGGATCTCTGACAATCTTTGTCTTGGCCTGGTTTTCTCTCTGACCGAATTTACCCCAAAAACTGTTTAACATCAGCTTAGCAAGGGCTCTCAGTCCGGGATTATTAACAATTTCACTAAATTCTAGCTGTATGCCTTCATTATTCAGAAAATCATCGATGTATTGTTCTTTCTGCTCCTTAGTAACACAGCTTGACGGCCACCCCGATGCTTGTTGTTTCACTTTTATAAATTTGTTCATCATATCCGTAAACAGACCCGAATTTTTTTTTGTTTTGTCGTATTTCAGGACATCATATTTCCAAACCTCATAGACTTCCAATATTTCATAACCCTTTTCCACAGCTTTCAACACCTCATCGATAACCCACGTGCCCGTTAGGGATCTTTCCTCGTCGTTATGCGTGCATTCCCCCTGTTCCATGTTTTTCCCGCACAAACGGCACAATACGAACATTAGCTTATTATTCATTTTCATTGGTAATACAGGGTGATACAAAATTTTTGGAGGTAAAACTTTACATTTGATGACCCCGTCTGTTCTTTTCAAGTCTAACTGATCACAGGCCCTGCCAACAATTACGGATGGGTGTCTTATCGGCATTTTGCTCGTTATGCAAACGAAGGGGTATAATGAAGTGAAATCCACGTATTTAATTTTCTCATCACTCCTGCACTTGTAATATTCAGAAGTATTTCCCGTCCGACCTCCGTAAAAAGCATCTCGAGGGTTTAGTGGTGTAAGAGTAACGAGAGGATGTTCTTCAGTATAAGCCAACAGTTCTTCACTTTCCTTTAATACTTTTCGAAACTCACATTCCCATATCTCAATGACCTGGTAATCTAGTTCTCTAAGTCTCTCGGATTTGGCGATTGTGGACTCATATCTGAAGTTCATTGTTTCTGCAGGATTATCATGCAAGGGCACATCTCTGTTATGTCTGAAACAGCTAAGACAGCCGTGGTAATAGCACCCATGGAACTCAAAGACCTGCTTTGTTTCCTCACAATAACCATCCACCTTGACCCCCTGAATTACAGATTCCAGCTGTTTGGCGGCATGAATAATATTGATTTGCCGCACATGTTCTTCCCAAACAAGCCACTGAATTGCAATTTTGCTCTGATTTTCTCTCCACCTATATCCGTTTTTGGGGATGATGCCGATTGTGTTTGGTTTTAAGAAATTTCTTCTAAACATTTTGTTGCACGCAGATGCTATTGTGCACGTCTCGGTGAAAGGGCAGACGTTGGCGGTTTCAATTAACTGCTGACGAAATTTCAAACATGCTTTGGCCAGTATTTTTACATCAGATATACAGTATTCTACCAAATCACGCTGCATATCAAAAATATCATTTTTGTGACTCTCATACCATTCCAAAAACTTTTCGCGATCTTCTGTTTTCATTGTATCGGGGCTATAATATTCAATGGCCGGCAGAGGACCGATGTACTTTTTATTTGCTTCTGTATTAAACAGGTGTGGGAAGTAACCTTTTCTCAGTTCAGGACCTAAGTCAAAAGCTTTTGGTAATTTAGAGAGAGCCATGGGAAAGTAATTTAAGGAATCTATGAATTTTATATTTCCAACCTCCATTGAAATAATTTTGGTTCCTCTCATAATTAATTCTGGTTTAAGGTCCGTTTGTGTCAAAACTAAATTGAGGATAAACTGCCCATCGAATGCTTGAGCATTATGAGCTAAACATATGACTTGTTTAAATAGTTTTCGCTGATTAAAAACATATTCAGTGAAATTACTGATAGGATTTACCCTTAGCACTTGCCGCTTTACACCGCACTTGTCACAAACTTTTATATTCTTTTCAATACACTCATCACAGACCTGACTGAATGCACATAAGTTAGGCTCGTGAATTCTGGACCCATCCTCTAAAACTTTTTCCTGCCGTGTTTCAAAATCATAGAAGATAAATAGTGTATCAGCAATTTTTGGTGTGCCTGTATCAGGCTGTATGTAACAAAGATGGTCTTGACGCACATGGGTGTTACAAATTTTGCAAAACACTTCCCCACATGTATGAACTCTACCGCCCTTGACTATTTTTAGACAATCCGTACAAAGGCGAACCTGAGCACAGACGGTGCCTTTTCCTAGAGATTTGTCCCTTCAGTGATTATCACAACAACTCGCTCCACGAAATGATCTTTTACACTCTGGGCATTTTACATTTAGTGCTTTAGGACAGGCGGGAGATTGTAAACAGCAGGGACATGTACTCCCGCAACGATGTTCCGTTTTGTGTTCGTAAGGTACGTGACATTCTTCACTATAATATTTCGCACAGAAGGCCGATGTTAACGATGTTATCACGTTATAATTTCCTCTGTGATACAATAGATTAAGTTTCTTTCCATCATTAACCCCCTCAAATACAACATTGCAGCCCTTGCTTCCATATTGATAAACCACAATTTTGTAATTGTGCAGCTCGCGCTGAAACTTTTCCAGCTCTGGTATGCCGCATCCGTCTTCTGTTATAACAACACCCGATTCCTCTAGCAGATTAAGTGCTCTCTGAGTTTGAAGTTTTCCAGTACTTTTGCGAACTATGCCCCACGAGGGATCTTTGTTTACGTAAGCTATAGCCACCATCAGCGCCCGAGGCAAGCACATATTATCTTTATTGTTTATAGTAACAATTCCGCCCCGCATGCGGCACTCCTCCTTGAAATTATTATAGCGACGGCCCCGACCTTTTCCTATAGGCATCCTTACAGATGTCACGCTCAAGCAGAAAGTCTCGGTATTGAGGCCGGCTGAGTTAGACTGATAGATACTGCTGATAACGCCCCAGATATCGTCATAGGTAATTTCTTCGGCAGGCCGAAAGCGAAACCAACCATCACCGCGCTGGAAATCCTTTGAACAAAAGCTGAAACCGACCTGGTCACTAGGCTGAAGACCTTCTGTTCCTTTCGCAATTATTTGATTAACGGCATCTTTCACCCATTTCACTGGTTCTTCCTCAACTGGTATAGGTTTGATTTTAAACTCTAATGTACGACCAACCATGTTGAAGCGCCTCACCTTCTTAACGACATCTTTTGCGAGGATAAACTTCTCCATTTTTAGCACTGCTTGACGATCTAACAAGACTGTCGAAAACAACTTGTACAAGTAACACTAGTAACAAATGTTAAAAGACTGACTAGATAGATACCAATTCTCATTTATATACGATAGAGGGGGCATATGGCAATCACGTGTTAGTCATTCGATAACTCCCCACCAGTGTCATATTAAAGCATGGGAACATCCTGTTTCATTAAGTCTCACGATATAAAGTCGCATAAATTACCAATTATTGATGCCTCATATGAACTCATGGCCAGGAGGTGTTCCTAGTCATACAAAGTTGTGTGAGAATATCCTGTGCCATAAGTCGCACGATATAAAGTCGCATAAATTACCAACTATTGATGCCTCATATGAACTCATGGCCAGCAGGTGTTCCTAGTCATACAAAGTTGTGTGAGAATATCCTATGCCATAAGTCTCACGATATAAAGTCGCATAAATTACCAATTATTGATGCCTCATATGAACTCATGGCCAGCAGGTGTTCCTAGTCATACAAAGTTGTGTGAGAATGCCCTGTGCCATAAGTCTCACGATATAAAGTCGCATAAATTACCAATTATTGATGCCTCATATGAACTCATGGCCAGCAGATGTTCCTAGTCATACAAAGTTGTGTGAGAATATCCTATGCCATTAAGTCTCACACATAAAATATGTAAGAATATCCGACATTATTATTAGCCGTTATTATTATTAGCCGTTACTCGAGTCCGAGTATAAAAATGTTACAGTCGACTAATTGTGTACAATAAAAAACAAGTAAAAGGCGTAGTCTATTGTAATTCCCATTCATCTACGGTGCACACGACTATGGCTATAGAGGCCAATTCGGGAGAGCACATGTCGACCGCAGTCAGGACAGACATAGACCTGGTTAGGTCTTGGATTCGGCCTTCTTGCAGCAACATTTCCTTGATAGCTGGCCACAACCCCTCGCCATTCGGTTCTGTCCGCTGCAAGTTGTTCCCATTGCTCGTCTGCAATACCGCAGGATTTTAGATTTTCATGGAGAGCGTCTTTGAACCTCTTTCGTTGACCGCCACGCCTTCTTATACCGCTTAGCAATTCACCATAAAGTGTACATTTAGGAAGGCGGTTATCATGCATACGATGAACGTGACCTGCCCATCTTAGGCGTGCTCTTGAAATAAGCACCTCAATTGGAAAGCTGTTTGCTCTCCTGAGTACTTCCACGTTTGATATGTGATGGAACCAACGGATTTTCATCATACTTCTGAGGTGTTTTTGCTGGAAACGTTCTAATTCTTTCACATGACGACAGTAAGTGACCCAGCTTTCACATCCATATAGCAGTGTTGGAATGACAACTGCTCTGTAGACAGCCATTTTCGTTGACAAAGCAAGGTCGTGGTTGTCAAATACTCTCTCTCTAGGTCCCCAGAGTGCTCTAGAGGCAGCGTTAATTCTATTGCGAATCTCGCTGTCCATGTCTGCTTTGTCATTAACAACGTTGCCTAAGTAATTGAACTGATCCACCACTTCAAGAGAATTTCCGTTAAGTGTAATGTCTATTTGGTTCACTTGATGAGGAGTTGACATAATCTTAGTCTCCAATGTTGATTTTAAGTCCCAAGGAATCATAGCTCTGGGCATACACATCTAAAAGTTCTTGAAGCTCTTCCGGCGTAGAGGCTAAAAGTGCACAGTCATCCGCATACTGGAGATCACAAATGAATCGTGTGCGTGTCTTCGTGAAAGCTCTAAAGCGCCCTATGTTAAAGAGACCGCCATCAAAACGGTATCTGAGACCTATTCCTCTGACTGTCAGTTTGTTGTCAACAATAATTGTTAGAGCAGTGGTAAACAAATTAAAAAGTAGGGGTGCCAGGACACATCCCTGCCTAACTCCAGTGAGGGTTTGGAAAGGTTCGGTTGCCTCATTATTATACATAACCTGGGCGTTGTTGTTTGTATGTAGACTGCGACATACTTCCACAAATTTTCTAGGGATACCTAAGCGGAACATAATTTTCCAGAGCACTTCCCTGTCCACCGAGCCAAACGCCTTGGTTAAATCAATGAAGGCCATGTGAATTTCTCCTTGATGTTCGAGTGCTTTTTCTTGAAGCTGTTTAAGTGTGAAGATTAAATCCGATGTGCCTCGGTTTGGTCTAAAGCCACTCTGGGTTTCAGGAAGTAACTTTTCCATAACAGGTGTTAACCTATTTGCCATCGCTTTAGTGAGTATCTTCCCTCCAACAACCAGGAGAGCTATACCCCTGTAATTTCCACAGTCCGCGGCGCTCCCTTTGTTTTTGAAGAGGTTGATTAAAAGTGTATCACGAAACTCCTGCGGAGCTTGACCACTTTCCCACACGACATCAAACAGTTTTTTGAGGTAGGGTATGAGCTCTGACGACACAGCTTTAAAGATCTCAGCTGGGAGTGAGTCGGCGCCGGGAGATTTGTTATTTTTTAGCTGCCCAATGGCGGTTAAGATCTCTTCCGTTGTTAGTGGTTTATCCAAATCTTCGAAGGTGTCATATTGAGGGATAAGATTTATAATATCGTGATCGGCTTGACTTTGCTGGTTAAGAATGTTAGAGTAGTGTTCTTTCCATCGGGCTCTTATTTCCTGGTCTTCTTTGAGGAGATTTCCATTTAAATCTTTAATAGGGCACATATTTTTCCGACTGGGGCCGTACACTGCTTTTACTCCTTGAAAGAAATTCCTGTAGTCGTGGGAATCGGCGTACCTTTGAATTTCTCTGGCCTTGCTTGCCCATCACTCGTTCTTTATTCTTCTGATTTCGCGTTGCGTTTCGTACTTAGATTGGGTAAAAGCTTCTGCTTTTGATGAGTCGTTGGGGTGGCTGATAGCGTTTTGGAAGGCAATATGTTTGCGGTCAAGAAGTTCTTGTATAAAAGCTTCATTATCATTGAACCAGTCCTCCTGTTTTTTACTTGCTGCAGTGCCAAGAATTTCCTCACTCGCACTTTTTAAACTGTCTTTAATTTGTGTCCAGGTAGCAGCGACATCTACAGAATTGGTTTCTTCTAGTGCACTCAAATTCTCTTGAACTTTTTGCTTTAGCTGTTCGACGGTTTGTTGGTCACGCAATTTACTAATACAGAGACGGGGTCTACGTTTTACTTGAGTTCTTCGGTGTTTGGGTCTCATAACAATTTTCATTTTAGAGACAACAGGACGATGATCGGTCCAACATTCGCTATCAATGCGCGCCTTTGTAATTTGGACGTCCTTGAGATGCTTCCTACGTACGATAACATAGTCCAGTAGATGCCAGTGACCTGATCTGGGGTGACGCCAGGTGCCTTTAAATTTATCCTTTTGTCGGAAAATGGTGTTTGTTATAACTAGATCATGTTCGGCGCATTTAGTTAGGAGTAGTTGACCATTAGCGTTCATGTTGCCCAAACCGTTCTTGCCTATGATGCCTGTCCAGGTGTCTGCATCTCTCCCTACTCTAGCATTAAAATCGCCAAGAATAACGAGTCGTTCCGTTTTAGGTATTCCACAGAGGGTTTCTTCCAGCTGTTGATAGAAGCTTTCCTTGGTTTCGTGACTTGCATCCAGAGTGGGAGCGTAGGCGCTTATTAGATTTACCGCGTTGCCATCTGATAGCTCATAGCGTAGCAGCATTAGACGCTCGGATAGGCCTTGTGGTACTTGTGTTAAGTTGGATACAAGTTGATTCCGAATGGCAAATCCTACTCCATGTTGTCTTCTTGAATTGGTGGGAAGACCTTTCCAATAGAAGGTGTAGTACTTTTCTGTAAGAGAGCCTTCCTCCAAAAATCGGGTTTCGCTGAGAGCTGCAACGTCAACATTGAGTTGGTGAAGTTCTCTATCTATTAGAGCAGTTCTTCTTTCAGGCCGATCGATGCGAGTGCTGTCGTTCAAAGTACGAATATTCCAAGCGCCGTAGATGAAAGAATTAGTTTTCTTGGGTTTAACTTGTCGGTGTTTTTTCGACATTCGATGAGGTGTCCCTGTGGGCACCCTCCCCCGGAGATCCGATCGGGAGGGTATTTTACCTCCGGATGATTTTGTCCCACTTGAACGCTCCATCATTTTTCTTAAAGCCTTAATCGACTGAAAACGACTGCATTTGAAGTTTTAGCTGGAGCAGCTATGCAACTGACCAGCTCGGTTGCGGAAGGCGAGTGGTGTGGTCCCATGGCACAGAAGGAGACTGCGACGATGGGGTAACCAAACGATTCCAAAAGCAACCTTTGTGTGCGGTGGGTTATTTTTACCGCACTCTTCGTGAAAAGGTGGATGTGCTCACGGCAAAAGGTAAGGGTTATTCCGCCCTTACTCGGTCGTTAGAGCCTCGTTAGTGAAAACAGGGTGCACCAAGTTCAAATTGAACTCATCGCGAAGGTGAGGTTAACAATTGAGTAGGAGAGGCTATAACTTGCGCTTCACTACCCCATTACACGCCCTGGACTATTTATTAACACTAGAAACAACTTCTTTCAGTAACATTTTATATTCCTCTCAAAAAACTAATACTTTATTCTTATTGGCACAAATTCACGTTTCCTTATTTGCTAACCACGATAAGCAAAACTTTTTATGAAGAATAACTTTTTCCTTTAAAATGCGAAGTAAGGAAAATTACAAGTATAATTAGGTCCATCCGGAGACACACTGTATACAGGGTATTTAGAAAATTATGCCAAAGAAAAGTGATTTATGGTGGCCCATATTAAGGTTGATCTCGCTTATGGTGCACCTAGGAGAAAAAGCAAAAATTAAGAATAGTGTTTTTTTACATGTTCTACAACAGAGTATGAACAAGGGGTGCGTTGATCTGGATACAACATCATGTTATTTTTCTTTCCCAATGAACATTTCAACTTTTTCACCATGGTTGTGGTATGCTAAGTAAGCTCTTGATTTCTTTTTACGGGGAAGTATATGCCCATGATTTAAAAGATAATTTAAACCGAATCAGAAACAATAGCCGCATAAACGAGGATACAATTCATTCAGTTTATAAAAAATTTAGAAAAAATATTGAAAAATGTGTAACAGTAGGAGGACAACACATAGAATAGTTTTGTTATCACTTTATTCAATAAATTATGTGCTTTCGTTGAATTTACAAAATTATTGGAGGACAACACATAGAATAATTTTGTTATCACTTTATTCAATAAATTATGTGCTTTCGTTGAATTTACAAAATTATTTTAGTCATAATTTTCACAAAAATATCGACTTTGAGATTCGACCTTCAAATTTCATATCTGGACTACTATTAATATTAGAAACAACTTCTTTCGGTAACATTTTTATATTCCTCTCAAAAAATTAATACTATACTCTTGGCACAAATTCACGTTTATTTGCTAACCACCCTGTATGTTATTTTGAAATTCTGAGTATGGCTAATGACTTCACGATAAGCAAAACTTTTTATGAAGAATGACTTTTTCCTTTAAAATGCGAAATAGGGAAAATTACAAGTATAGTTAGACCATTCGGGAACATGCTGTATGTTATGCTTTTTAATCTCTCACCGATCTGAGTAAATAGTAGATATGTGGGAACGTAGAAAAACACAAGTGTTCACTTTAAGCGTTTACTAAAATCTGAATCTAACAAAGCAAGACATCACGTTTTTATAATACATTTTATCTTTTAATATGATACCGGTCTAATATTTCATAGCGTACAAATGTTATGTGAATCTCTAACAGAAATAAGATAAAGAAAAAGTGCTGCTACCGCGATACTAATATAACTTAGTTTTAAAAAAGTTAGGGCTAACTTATATTATTTATTTATTAACAGGTTCTTTATTATTAATTACTAGGCTTTTTAAATACCTATGTATAAAAAAAACTTATATAATAATTTAAACCATACATTCATTTCACTTTTATAAAAGATTTCTGTTATTTTATTTGACATACACTCGTAATAACTAATAATATTCCAAATGATTTAATTTTTTATTGGTTTTATGAGTCAGGCTTATATCAGATTAAGTTAAAGAAATATTTATTTTCATTTAAAATAAACATCCAAATCCAATTATAAGCACAATTACATTATAACCGCATCATGAGATCCACAATGTTGCCATACTAACGGATCTCATTTAATGCTAATTATGTATAGTGTACATGATCAGCAGATACGCCACCTAGCGAGGACTTGGAAGAACTACAAATGTATAACATTCATAAAAATGAGTAAAAAGGAGCTCCAAGAAAAAAATTTATAAACAAGTTTTTACACGTCACTGATTAAAATGATGACGTTTAACACGTAAAACAAAACGAGATCCAAAATCGGATCTCACCTTTCTAGATGGATCTCAGCTCATTCGGAATACTTCTAAAAAGGATCTGTACTTGTCGCGATTTATATATATATATATATATATATATATATATATATATATTTGTTATATGGTTGCTTCGAGAAAACACTTTTTAAAAAAACTTTACTTTATTTAACACTTATTTGAGAATATCCAACGTTGGTATATTCTCAAGTATGAGTTACAGGTTACTAGCTTACAATACGACTAAGTAAGATAGAATGATTCAAAATACAATATGGTTCTTTTTATATGTGTTGAATCTACTGACGTAAAAGTTCTAGAACTAGGAAAATTGCGTTCGACAAAAATAAGGTTATAAATTAAGTAAAATATCAAATTTCAATTCTTCAGCGAAAAAGTAATAATCAGCAGTTTCAAGACTAAACAATAATTAAAGTTTTAGGGTAATTTAAAAAATACAAACATAAATAATGATTAATACAATAATATCATACAATATTGCGCAATAACTGCGTCTTACTTGGGACTTATAATATTTAAATAATATGGGGTAGATTTTTCATATAAAAACTCCCCTTTTTTTCAAAAAGTTGGTGCTTAATGCAACAACTTTTAAGCGTAACTTTTTGTAAAAGTATTTGAATTAAGTTCAATTTCTTCTTCTATATTTTCTTGAATACCCACACTGGGTCTCCTTCTAGGAAAGTATTTAACTATTTGTCTTAAAGTTTTATTACTCCGGGGTGGCTTTGGTGGTTGATCATTGGAAGTTTGTATTCCAATTTTAATATTTCTTCGATTTTTACATTTACAGAAAATATACAATAAGATAAGAGCTATAATTAAAAATATTATAAAATAAGTAAACCATGAAATGTGTTTGCTAACAAAAGGTTCATTGATTAAATTATCAATATCTCTGGAATATTGTTCGAGTTTATGTTTTGCAACATCTAAGTCTTCAGTGTTAAAATTATTTAATTTTAAAGGTTTTAATTCTAGCTCTTTTACATTATCAGGTAAATGGTTACAACAATCATAAGGTACTGTTATTGTATTATAATTTGTTTTAAAGCTTGAAAATTGATTTGCATTTGGTTGTACTTTTGTATTCCCAATATAAGCACTACAAGTTATGGTAAGTTGTAAAATTGAAGTTTGACTAATTACTTTTGTAATAACTTCTGAGTTTTGACATTTAGTAGTAACGGCCAAAGGGTCTGATACTAAAATTAACCAAGTATTATCTTCTATTTCTTGTACATTATAATTTGTTGCAAGTACCAAGTTTGATTGACATGTTTTAGGTAATATCACAGGTTTCTTTAAAATTTGTGCTTCACATATTGAATCACTATCAATTGGATATGGTAATATATTTGAACAAAGTTTTGTACGATGATCTAGATTTTTACAATTACTTAAATCTGACATAGGTACAAACATTAATGAATCGTCATCTATTGCTATATATTTGTGTGAAATTCTTAAAATATGATGAAGTCCGGTTCTGTTATCTAAAATGGGTATTGGATATAGTTTATAAATATTGTACAATTCTGGTTCCACAAGAGGTATTTTTAATACAAAAACAATTTTTGATTGTGTTTGAAAAGCCTGAAGTTCAATTATATCAAGATATTGTGCAATTTTTGCACTAGATACAGATAAAGGTAAATTATTCTTTTCCAAACTTTGAGAAATTTGCTGTAGAGATAGGACCAAATCTTTTGGTGTTATGATCGAGCTATGTATTATTTTTAGTCTAGCAAATGTTATAGCATTTAATATGTCATTTAATTCATTTTCCAAAAACATAGCTTTCCATTAGGTTTTCGCAAATTTCAAGTACCTTTAGTTTTGATTCTACAGAGTTTGTAGTATTTGAAATGTTAAAAATTGCTTTTTTAATAATCAGAATATCTTTATTAAAAGTTTCTTCGTCTACTCGTAATTTTTGGATGGTTTCATTAAAATTCTTAATAGCAGAAGTTGTCACGGAAATTTTTCATTAAGTTTTCCAATTGATGTTCATCATTTAATAATTTATTGATACACTCTGTATAGTATTCGCCATCCGAGGCGTCTAAATTCCCGGTTATTGCTTTCCATACGGTTCCAATGCCGTTTAAAATACCGCGTTTATAACGTTTTGTGTCTGCAAAAATGTCTTCGTATTTTAATTGTAATGTATTTGACAATTGTTCAATTAAACTTATATGTGTCTGAACTTCAGAATAAAATATTTGATTTATTAGCGTCTTTTTATTTTTTACAATGTCAATTAAACTTGTTAGTATTTTATCATTATGGTCAAGATTTTGTTTTAAAGTAAGCATGTCTTTATAAATCAACAGCGTCCACTTGTCATTTGATACTTTTAAATATTCTTCCTCATGGTAATAAATTCCGATAGTATTATTTATTGCTTTCAAAACATATCGGTCCGGTAGTGAGTAGCCTTTACTGGATGTTATTAAAATTAGCCTGAAAATAAATGAACTTGTTTATAACTTAAATTATTATCCCTGAATATATGGTTTCATTTTGTCGAAATTTATTTTAGTGTTACGATCTGTTCTAGGATTGTAAACAATTGCTGAATTTCCAAATTTTTCTTTTATTTCATAGGGACCATTAAATTTATTTTCAAGTTTGTTTTTAATTTGGCTTTCTTTTACATAAACCTTGTCACCTATTTTGTAGTCTGGAATGTTCTCTGAAATATGTTTATCAAAACGTGATTTAGATTTTTCTTTCTGTAACTCTGTCCGTGAACGTGCTAGTTTATAATAATACGATATTCTATTATTTAAGTCTCTAATGTATTTCGTAATAAGTTCTTGTTGGTTATATAACGTTTCAGGAGGTCTGCCAGAGGTGTGTCCAAATATTAATTCATAGGGGGTAAACCCATGAGTCTTATTAACTGAATTATTATAACAAATCGTCGCATAGGGTAAAATTGTTAAGGGATGTTCGTTTGGGTTTTCGGTTTTATGTGCTCTAATCATTTCAACGAGGGTTGCATGAAACCTTTCTAAAGAACCGTTTGATTGAGGATGGTTTACACTTGAATATGTAATTTTATTGTCATACAATTTGCAAAGATCTTTAAGCATGGCGCTTTCAAATTCTCTTCCGGAATCACAATGTATTCTGAGAGGAGTGCCGTAATGTTGAAAATAAAGCAAAAGAGTATTTACAATTGATTTTGATGTTTTATTTGGCAAAGGATATGCCTGAGTAAACTTTGTCAATTCATCCCTAATAGTTAAAATATAATTTTTAGTTGGTATTTCAAGAACATCAATATTAATTCTTTCAAAAGGCGTTTTTGGGATTTCGGTTATTACCATTGGTCTGTCTAGATTTTTGCGACATATTTTTATTTTTTGACAAGTTTCACATTTTTTAATGAAATTTTCTACGCCTTTGGTTATTCCCGGCCAATTATATTTTTCCTTTATTCGTCTGATAGTTTCATTAACTCCGCGGTGTAATTGACTTTTTCCTGTATGATATTTATCAAGAATAATTGGTCGTTGGTCTTCGTCTGGGATTTTCACTATGTTTTGACAAATTACTAATTTTAGTTTCTTTTCTGATAAGATAAAAGAGAAAATTTCGAGTATTGGTAAATTTAGATTGTTTTCTACATGATATGTTTTTGATGGATCTATTTGATTTTGATTACTGTAAATGGTAACAAATAAACGTATTATTGCATCTTCATCATTAGATGGTAAGGGAATAATGTAATATTTGCGATTTTTTACCTTTTTACTTGAACAGATATTAATTTTATCATTTTCAAAATCAGGATTTTCTTCGAGTATATCTTCAATTATTTCATAATGAAAGTCTTTTAGATTATTTTGTTGAAAAAATGTTATTATGTTTTTGTGATCTTTATCGAGCAATTGGGTATTAGAAAATGTTATTTTTGAATAATCAATGAGTGACTTTGTTTGATATAGTCGTTGAAAAGTGTCAAATTCGTGGGAGATTTCTTCTGACGATATTTCTGATTCATTTGAATTTTGGGTGTCATTTTCGGCTTCTTCTTCTTGATTTTCGGTTTCGTTTTGGATTTCTTCTACCTCTTCGTCATTTTCATTTTCTTGAGTGTAATTTTCTGTTTCTTCATGCTGATTGTCTGTTAAGTGGTTTATTTTAATCCTTGACAATGCATCGGCATTCTTATTGATTCTTCCGGGTTTATAGATGATTTCATAATCGTATTCTTCCAATTTAAGCCTCCATCGAGCTAATCTACTGCCTGGATCTTTGATTGAAAATAGCCATGTTAAGGGTCGATGATCGGTAACGAGTTTAAACTTCCTGCCAAAGAGATAAGGGCGAAAATGCTTTACTGACCTTACTAAACTTAATAATTCACGTTCAATTACAGAATATCGGGATTCTGCAGGGCATAAAGTCCTTGATGCATAAGCTATTGGTAGATCTTTACCTATAGGGCCTTGAGAAAGCACGGCTCCGATTGCGAATGGACTAGCATCAGTAGTTAGTAAAAATGGTTCATTGAAATTAGGATAAATTAAAATTGGAGATGTTGTTAATGTCTGTTTAAGTTCATTGAAAGATTTTTCACATTCTTTATTGTGTCTACGAACGGCGGTGTCTGCGGCTTGTTGGAGAGCCGGGCCCGTTTCCGCCCCGTACGATGCCGGCTGTGGTTGTATTGGTGACGTGTCATGCTGTAATTCCGATTCCGGAAGTGGCTGTGAGGTTGGTTGCATAGGGCCCGAAGTGGCCCGGGGCGAAGCCGGGGGGTCGTGGCTTGTCCTCGTCTGTAGGACTAGGTGCTGCAGGAGTATTTCGGTGGTGTTCGTTAGCTGTTGCAACGCTTTCGTGAGTGCATGTGTTACTGCATCAGCTTGGCTTGTGTTCCTCCCACTTGGGGTGAGAGCAGGGGTAGCAGGCATTACTAATGGCGGTGGCTGTACTCCTTGAAGGCTTCTGGTTGTGGAGTCCGTGGTTGCAGTAGGTAGGCGTTGGCTAGTGGATGGTGTGAGGAAGGGCTGTGCTTCTTGTCCCCTTCCTGGGGTTGGATATGCATTAGGGCTAGGGGCAGCCCCCTGGCTGGCCGAGGCTGAATCCCATTGACCGGTGAAAAATCGTCGGGCCGCGACGTTGGGCGACAAGGGGTCCACCGTTTCCATTACCAGACCTGCATCCTGTTGACCAGTGAGAAATTGACGGGCCGCGACGTTGGGCGACAAGGGGTTCACCATTTCCCCTACCAGACCTGAGTCCTCTTGACTGATAAGAATTTGACGGGCCGCGACGTTGGGCGACAAGGGGTTCACCATTTCCCTTACCAGACCTGAGTCCTCTTGATTAGTAAAGAGAGCGTCCGGGACCTGGGGCGAACGGCTCTGTGTTGGTGGCGAGTCTACCTGGCTAGATGGGACGCCGTCCCTCTGCCTAGATCGACTCCTGGTGTTCATAACGATTTCTTTTATATTACACTAACACCCACTTCACTTTTCACCACTACTGTGCACTCCAAACTACTAATTAGGCAGGTTGTGGAATAAAAGAGATATTTACTACAATACAATACAGTCTTCAGGTAGAGGTATCAAAGGCAGGCGCGAACTGATTGATCGATGTGTAGCGGACGACGGATGCGAGCGGACTGATGATGTGTACTCGATGCTGGCTGCGAACGGACTGATGCAGGGCTAGCGGGCGTGCGCATATTTATAGTTTCCCGGCGGTGTGACGTAGCACGGGCTTTGCCGGTCGCGAGCTGTTGCGCTGCAGGGCCTCGCCGCGTGGCTATTTTGTGCTATGTGTTGGGGCTGTTTTGCCCTATAACTTTTTTGGTGTTTATCGTATCGAGCTGTACGATACGTCAAATGAAAGGTCTTTTCCTGTAGTTTCCGAAAGTGAATGCGCGTACTTTAATGTTTATAAAGTTATAGTGAATTTTGTGTGAAAAAAAATAATTTTGGTCCCGAATTTTCGCGGTTTTTTTCCCTCATCTGCCGATGACAATTGAAATTAAAAGGTATATCTTTTTGTAATAGTCTTGTAAGAGGTTTTGATATTTTTGCAAAATTTGGTATGAATCGTCTGTAATAACCCGCCAAACCTAAAAATGATTTGATTTCTTTTTGATTTTTTGGTTGAGGGAAGTTTTGTACGCATTCTACCTTTTTCGGATTTGGTTTTACACCATCTTTCGTTATAACGTGTCCAAGATAAACTACTTCTTTTTTTTAAAAATTCACATTTATCTGGTTGTAGTTTTAAGTTAGCTTGTTGCAATCTAGTAAAAATTTCGTTAAGTCTTGAAATATATTCATGAATTGTTGCCGAATAAATTATAATATCATCCATGTAAACTAAACATCTTCCATTTTGAAGTCCTACTAAAATATGATCCATTATTCTTTGAAAGGTTGAAGGGGAATTTTTTAAACCAAATGGCATTCTTAAAAATTCATAATGTCCATTTTCCACGGAAAAAGCAGTTTTAGGAACGTCTTTCGGATCTACTTCAATCTGATGAAAGCCTGAAGCTAAATCTAATGTCGAAAAATATTGACAATGTCCTAATTGTTCTAATAGATCGGATATGTTCGGTAAAGGATATTTATCATCAACGGTTATTTCATTTAATTTTCTATAATCAATTACAACACGCCATTTTTGTTTTCCCGACGCGTCTAATTTTTTAGGTACTACCTATACTGGGGACGACCATGGTGAAACGGAATGTTGAATAATTCCTTGATCAAGCATTTCAGATATTTGTTTTTTTTACTTCTTGTTTATGAACGTACGGGTAACGATATGATTTTGTATATATGGGTTTAGACTCGCCCGTGTCGATCGAATGTTTTATTTCATTTGTGAATGTTAATGTGTCGCCTTCTAAATAAAAAAAAAAGGTCAGGAAATTTTAAACAAACATTTGTTATTAATTCTCGTTCATAGTCGTTTAAATGGTCAAGTCGTAATAAGTTTTGTATTTCAGTTTTCCTATCGTAAAGATTAGTGATTTGGTTTCCTGAAAAATTGTCTGCGTTAAAATTTAAAATTGTACTTGAATCTGGAATATTTTCAAGGTTTATATCCGAGAAATCAATTAATTTAGTTATGGCATTTGCGTTTATAATTGTTGTTAAAAATTCTCCATTTTCATTGATTTTGACTAAGGTATTTGGTAAATAAACTTTTTCTTTGACTTGGGATGATAAAACTGCTTCAGTGTTTGTTAAATTGCATTTTAATTTAATGACTTTTTCTGTTCGGGGTTCTATTAATATTTTGTTTGTGAAATTATTTTTGGTTTGTATTTTATTTTGGTGTTCATTTTTAAAATTATTTTCTTCACCGGCTTTGTATAATGGAACAGTTTTGAAATTTGTGATTAATTCTCGTTTTTTAATATCTACTATACCATCATAATGTTCAAGAAAATCTGCACCTAAAAGTCCGTCAAGGGGCGAGCGTAGGTGCGTCTTTACTATGTACATACTTCGGTATGCGATGTAAAGCAACGACAGGCGCAGTTAGTACTTGGATTGGTGACCATTCCAACGGAAACCGCGTTCTCGCCTCACACATCTTCCAGCGGCTTGTATATCAGTGTATGCGCGGAAGCTATACAACCTTAGGCGAGGGTTGTATAGGAGATATACCATCCTTCGGAGGGGATGTAAAGCCGTCGGTCACTTGTCTATTAAATGTTAGGCAAGTAAAAGATCCCTACTCTTCTTAAGGGAAGAGGTTCGGCAAAATTCCTGGTTGGGGGTAGCTCGTCTACAGGCGTCGGTGTTAGGCCTCAGTAGCGGAAATAGGCCGACGTTAAATAAATGTATAAAAAAAAAAGTCCGTCAAATTCAATATCTAAGTTACAAATATAAATTTTATGGGGGTCACCAGTGTTAAAAGGTATGTACGTTGATTCATCTACTAAAATTGATTGGTTAGTTATTCCTTGAATCATTAAATTTTCTGGGTATCTTTATGGATATTTTTCAACAGTTTTTGGTTTAAAAATGGAAAGTCCTGCACCTGTATCAATTAAAATTTTGAAAGTGTTTGTGATATCTTTTATGTAAAATAAATTATTTGGGCTTACGGTTAATATACTCTTTACATAAATTTCTGTTCTGTTTGGTCGTTGACATTCAATGTTTGAAATTGGTTCTCTAATTCGGTAATTGGTTGTAAATTCGGGGGTGGGTTGCCTAGATAAGGGCTCGATTGAAAATTTAGGTCACTTGGATCATTTTGAAAATTTTGATTTGAATAATTTTCACAATAACTATTTTCATAATCATTCACATGATGATGTCTTTGTGGTTGTACATTTTGAGAATGTTAAAATGCTGGGGTCGGTCGATTTTGACTTTGGTTAGGATATCGATTTTGATTTTGGTTAAAATTTTGTTTATAAAATTGATTTTGATTATTTTGTTGAATTGGAAAGTTTTGTCGTGTTTGGAATTGTTGTTGAGGATAGGAACTTCGAGATGTATTTTGAATATTCGAGAAGGTTTGATTTTGTCTTATTCTACATTCGTTAAAAGTATGTCCTTTCTTTTTACAAAATGAACATATTTTTTGTTGTTGATTAAAAGAATTATTTGGTTTTTTATTTTGATTAGAATTATGATTTGAATTATGAAATTTTTGTTTTTCAAAATAGGATAGTTGTAATTCTCTTAGAATTCTTATTGATGCGTTTAATATATCTGGAGGATTTCCAGCACGTATTATTTGACCTAATCGGGGTTCTAGTCCGGTTAAAAGTATGTTTAATGTCATTTGTTCAATTAATTGTTCTTGTGCAGCTTTTTGTTCAGGATTTAAATTTTGTTGTTGTATGCAAGCATACATCTTTGCATTATGCGTTTGTAATCGTGCTACAAAAGTGAGAGGTGACTCGTTTGGTAATTGATGTAATCTTTGTAAATCCTGAATTAAGGAAGTTAAGTCTCTAGAATCACCAAAATGTACGGATAGTAATTGTTTAATTTCAGCCCATGTTTGTGTATCTCTAGTTAATTAATTGAGCAGCTCTACCTTTTAATTTGTTTTTTATATGTAAGGTTAAAAGAAGCTTTTGTTCTACTACACACATTCGAAATGCATGATTGCAAGCATTGATAAAAGTATTTAAAAAGATTTGATCACCGTCGAATTCAGGGATTAGTGAGAAAATTTCTGAAAGTTTGTATGGCTCAATTGTTGTTTCAACTTCAGTTTCAGTTGCAGTTGCCATTTTTGATTTATTAAGTTTTGTTTAATTTAATTGGTTAAATTTTATAGTAAATATTTTGTATTTACTAGATTCTATCTAAAATGCGTTTTTATTAAAATTATTTTTGTTTAAATTAATTCTTGTTCTTAAATAGTTTACGTAGTAATAACCAGCGTCTAATCTTGTACCAGGGAGTTCCGCTGCCAGGGGTGTCACTAGGTGTTCCTTCCACAGGGTATTGTCCTCTAATACTGAAGATTCTAATTTTTCTTGACTGTTTTTTCAGTCTGCTTGCTTATTTTGATTGTTTCTTTTTCTTTCACACTTTGTGATTTCGTTACTTCACTTTTTTGTTTTCCTTTTACTTCTTTTTTATATTCTTGAGTTTTCGTTCTCTTTTCCATTAAAATTTCTTTTTGATCTATAGTAATTATTTCTTCGTAGAATATTGTAGTTTCTCTTTAATTTCTGCGAACGTAAAAATTGGTTCTTCTTCCTTTGAAGGATTGAAATCCACCATTAATTATTCCAAAATGTTCGGAATATTAATGTTTTGAGGATCCTACCGACTGCGCCAAAATTTGTTATATGGTTGCTTTGAGAAAACACTTTTTAAAAAAGCTGCTTTATTTAACACTTATTTGAGAATATCCAACGTTGATATATTCTCAAGTATGAGTTACAGGTTACTAGCTTACAATACGACTAAATAAGATAGAATGATTCAAAATACAATATGGTTCTTTTTATGTGTTGAATCTGCTGACGTAAAAGTTCTAGAACTAGGAAAATTGCGTTCGACAAAAATAAGGTTATAAATTAAGTAAAATATCAAATTTCAATTCTTCAGCGAAAAAGTAATAATCAGCAGTTTCAAGACTAAACAATAATTAAAGTTTAAAGTTTTAGGGTAATTTAAAAAATACAAACATAAACAATGATTAATACAATAATATCATACAATATTGCGCAATAACTGCGTCTTACTTGGGACTTATAATATTTAAATAATATGGGGTAGATTTTTCATATAACATATATATATATATATATATATATATATATATATATATATATATATATATATATATATATATATATATGTCAAAGTATTAATGGGGGTCGCGGGATGGTGTTTTATATCGACTATGGGGGTCCTCGGGTATCTTCGATTTTGCGGGAAAATTTTGGCGTTTTTTAGTTTTTATATACGTTTTATTAAAGCCTTTGAGCACTTTAGAATGTTGCCTCGGAATATGCCGTACACCATTCCAATTTTGAATTATGACCGTATATATAAATTACATTATTATATAGACTTTCAGGGTCTAAGAGTGTTGTATATCTATAAAGGGGGTCCGGCAAGAAGTTACTTGAAACTCTATTATAGGGGTCCGGCAAAATTTTTTTGTATGTGAATATCGACAATGGAGGTCCGTCAAGAAAAGTTGTTCGTATATTACTTTTAGGGGTCTTCATATATATAATTATTTCTTTTAGTGTACTTTTGGTGTCCTCATGTATTATGTGTTGCATATACGATTCATTGCCAGCAACTTTGATTTGATGACATATGGCATCTTGGTTTTTATTATCTACACTGTTGTTGTGTATAAGTATAGGTACTTATTCGCACTTAAGAAACGTAGGTAATTAAATTTTTTATTGAAAATCAAGACACGGTATAAAGAAAATTAAAAGAATACAATAAATATTTTGAATAGTTTGAACATTTCTGTTGTTTCTCTTCATTACTTAAGTTTCATAAAATTCTCGCCGCTTCTTGATAAAATTACGGTTTTCAAATTTTATTTTAGATTCACTTTTCAGTGAAAACAATGAAACATAAATTGGGAGACTATTGCTAGTGGTAAATTGTTCACTGTAGTTGCTAGTACCCCCGAGAGTAAGCACAGTGGGCCCAATTTCGAGGCCTGAGTGCAAGTTCATACCCCCTCATCTATGACGATGTTACGAAGGGCTTTGGATAGCCTACATTTAGGCCCCGCTATGCCCACTTGTACGCCTTCAGCCATCTTAGATATATTTGTATATCAGATGAGTGGCTCCTGGAAGGTACCGAGTGCTGCCTCCTTCCTTACATGCAAGTGCAAGGGATGTAGGTCAAGCATAGTATCCGTAGCCGCTGTAGGACATGAGTGGTACTCTTACTACGGTTACTCTTTTGTGACCAATCCACTTCAACTTCTCGGGAGGATAGTGAACTATTTCCACTCATGCTTTTGAATGAAATTTATGCAAAAAAATTGACTATTAATGAAAATTTTTCTTATATGGTATGTACTGTATTGGTGACATTTTGTATATAACACACAAAAGAGGTGGGAGCCCCCTGGTGAATTTGGCACTGGGGGAGACCACGATTTCATGTGGGGGCCTGGGCCTCAAATTGATACAAAGTATTTTTGGATTACATTGCTCTTGCTCGAAAATAGCCATCATATTTTTTTTACCATGAAGAGGATCAAGTTCTTAAAATCACTGTATTAAATTCACTATATAAGTACATATAAAGAAAAAACATGTCTGACGAAAAATAACTCTAAAATCGTGAATAATCCATTATTTATCAAATTATAATACGAACTGTTAACGTTGCACTTGGTAAATTTCTACTTTTTTTTAGCAATTTTCCTAGTGCCTTTAATGTTTTATAGTACGAGTGTAGCAGGAATATTGCTACAGCTTTTATCAGAAATAACTAGTTTTTTAAATAAATCTTTCATATAATAAACGCAGCTTCTCAGTTACATTCTATCGGCTCATCGATATATATTGAGAATATATTTAGTAAATTTTTGCCTGGTAATTTTGTAGATTCCCCAAAAAAATATGGTAACACAGATTGTTAACGGCACGAACGAATGTCAAGTATTTGGATACCTATTGGTATAAAACCGTAAAATCGCTCTAAAAAAAATCTGTATGGTTTATAACTGAAAACTACAACAATAAGCTTATTGTAAATAAAATGCAGATTTAGTAGAAAAAAAGTTACAAGTCATACACGTTCATTTTCTTTTTATGTATAAAGTACAATTTTGTTGATTTTATTTAGTGTTCTCAGATTTAGTAAAAAAAGTTTCGTCCTCACGTTCATCTATTTTCTTTTTATGTATAAAGTACAATTTTGGTGATTTTTATTTAGTGTTCTTTACTAAAAATTGCACTTCGTACATACAAATTTTTTTAGACTGATTTTAGTTTTACATTGGATACCTATTCTTGAACATTTCGTTCGTGCCCTTAACTAAAGGTTCACTCAGTCAGTTGGCTAATTCTCTGAAGAGAAATTTGTATTTTCATCTGATAAAGGCAGAAAAAATAAAACAGGAAAATGGTCTTAACACACAATAATAAAATAACATAATAAAATAATTTATTAAAATAAAAATAAATTATTAAAAGAACATAATAAAATAATGTATTTGTCGTGCACATCTTCCACAGATATATGACAAGTCAAGAATTAGATTCGCTGTACACGTTAAATACACTCTTAAAACAGAAAAAAAAAACATTTACTAACAGGAAAAATAGGACATGAACATATGTAAAAATATACGACTAAACAGTGCTTCGAAGTGGGATCACATATTGTATTTATTAAGTGTTAAAAAAAACGCTGCTGGCTAAAAAAAAAATAAAAACAAAAACCAAGCTGCTGGCTAACTTAAAAAAGAAAAACAACACTGCTGGGACAACAGCATTGTTTTTCCTTTTTAAGTTAGCCAGCAGCAAGACTAAAACGCTGCTAGCACTTAAAGAAAAACAATGCTGCTGGCTGACAAAGAAAAACAACGCCGCTGGCTGACTTAAAGAAAAACAACGCCGCTGGCTAACTTAAAAATAATAATACTGCCGGCTAACTTAAAACTAACTATGTATAGTCCAAGTAAGGGCTTTGCGAGAGAAAAAAATGCAATAAAAACTTTACGACATAATTATTATCGCCGCGGGCCATGGCGCTAGTAGATCCCAACGCAACAAAAACTTTACGACTTCATTAAAATACCGTTATATGGCCGCAGGCCATGGCGTCAAGCCTGACATGAAACGTTAAAAACCTATAAAGGCACAAAAAAGAGTACCGGTATTTTAATGATGTCGTAAAGTTTCTGTTCTGTTTTTTATCTTTCGCAAAGCCTTTACTTGGACTATATTTGCATTTCAATTTCCATGGAAAGATTGTCACTTATCGGGACTTTTGTTTTTGTGTTGCATCATCTTTCTCTTCTGGTGTTGGATCTGACTCCTGATCCTTCGGGGTGTTCGATTTCCCAACTGCGGGTACTGTGCAATAATGTTGTTGATGTGTTCCGTTGAGGGATATTCATCTCCATGTATGTATTTATCAAAAACTTTTCTAATGATTTTTCGTTCAGGAGTCGACCAAGTTCTTTTCAAGACCGGTTCTGAAACAGAAAGATTTACCCCTACTTATATCTGTAATTATTTTATTGATGCTGGAGATATTGTTAAAGACCTGAAACAGAAAGATTTACCTACTTATATCTGTAATTATTTTATTGATGGTGGAGATATTGTTAAAGACATTTCGGCTTGTCCAACGACAGCATGCGGTTCTGTACTAAATGTTGGCACGCCCACCCACTTCATTTTCATTAACGACTAGTCCTAACGCCGCAATTATATTCTTTTACATAAATTGGTTCGGAGTCCACTATTCATTGTGTGAGCCGGTGTCCCTGGTTATTTGCAACATCACGAAGCTGAAAACTGCGGAACTCAATAGAATCATTAGGGCCCTTACAGAAAGGTAAAAACAAAACCAGTTACTCTCTCACTATTACATGAACGATGGGAGGCATTGCTTACAAAATGTCTTTCCCTCCCAATTAGGGTTCTTATTTTGGGCCAAGAACTGAAGATTCGTTTCCCGGTGGAATTTTTTATATAACACCAGTTCGATGGAAAAACCTGTGGAACCCAAGCAGATAAGCCTTCATCTGTTTATTGTAAGCTCTGTTTCATTTTCTTATTCTAATCGTTTACCTTGTTTGGAGATTTAACTTGACTGTAGGCTTAATCTTCAAATTTTCACCGCATAAAATAAAGTAGCCCTTTTAAACATAACCTCTAACCCACCCGTACCTACACCTGGGAAAGTTGTGAAGTATTTTGTCTTTGCCTCTTTTATTACCAGTAGCTGGTCCATTTGATACCTTTACATGTCATTTCTTTTGCATTAATTTTAAAAATAGTAGAATCTGCACTCGTGTATCGGCTGACTCCCCTGTATGGAGGGGAAGTATAAGCACCAAAATAACATATAGATATATATATATATCTTGTAATACCCGCTCTGTGATACCCCAAGAACTTTAATATGTACCGAACGAACATTCTTCTTGTATGCTCTAGGCAGTAGCGCTGGTCGTACCTAGACCCAAAGGTCCTTCAAAGCTAGCAGTACGCTCACTACTTTGGGGCACATACGTGTGTGGTAGTTCTTTTCCCCCCTGTTTTGCTGCCTACCCCAAGTCAATGCCTCCCAGGCAGACAGTCATCAGCCTAACAACTACTGGACTACCGTAGCGCTGATAGCGCAATGCCTAACATTGTTCATGTAGTAATGAGTAACTGGGTTCGTTAGTACCTTTTTTTTTCTCTTCTCCGAGAGTTCTAATGAGTCTATTGACTTCCGGAGTGTTGAGCTTCGTGACTGTGCACAGATACCAGGGGGACAGTAGCCATTTTTTTGTACCTAAATTGAATTTGTTGCTATGCCGCCTTAGGGACTTTCAAATTTCTGTTCACCTTACTACCAACTTAAGATTCAACCATCAGAGTGAAATTCTGTAGTATCTGCGCACCTATCCAGAGGGGCATGTCTGAATTTCTGTGTCCCACAATAATCATTTCATCAGTTATCCTTTCAAATTTGTTTACCTAGTTATATCTGTAATTATTTTATTGATGGTGGAGATATTGTTAAAGACCTTTCGGCTTGTCCAACGACAGCATGTGGTTCTGTACTAAATGTTGGCACGCCCACCCACTTCATTTTCATTAACGACTAGTCCTAATGCCGAATTATATTCTTTTATATAAATTGGTCTGGAGTCCACTATGATATTGTTAAAGACCTTTCGGCTTGTCCAACGACAGCATGCGGTTCTGCACTAAATGTTGGCACGCCCACACACTTCATTTTCATTAACGACTAGTCCTAACGCCGCAATTATATTCTTTTATATAAATTGGTCTGGAGTCCACTATTTGTTGTGTGAGCCGGTGTCCCTGATTATTTGCAACATCACGAAGCTGAAAACTGCGGAACTCAATAGAATCATTAGGGCCCTTACAGAAAGGTAATAACAAAACCAGTTACTCTCTCACTATTACATGAACGATGTTAGGCATTGCTTACAAAATGTCTTTCTCTCCCAATTAGGGTTCTTAATTTGGGCCAAGAACTGAAGATTCGTTTCCCGGTGGAATTTTTTATATAACACCAGTTCGATGGAAAAACCTGTGGAACCCAAGCAGATAAGCCTTCATCTATTTATTGTAAGCTCTGTTTCATTTTCTTATTCTACGGTTACCTTGTTTGGAGATTTAACTTGACTGTAAGCTTAACCTTCAAATTTTCACCGCATAAAATAAAGTAGCCCTTTTAAACATAACCTCTAACCCACCCGTACCTACACCTGGGAAAGTCGTGAAGTATTTTGTCTTTGCCTCTTTTATTACCAGTAGCTGGTCCATTTGATACCTTTACATGTCATTTCTTTTGCATCAATTTTAAAAATAGTAGAATCTGCACTTGTGTATCGGCCGACTCCCCTGTACGGAGGGAAAGTATAAGCACCAAAATAACATATAGATATATATATATATATATATATATATATATATATATCTCTTGTAATACCCGCTCTGTGATACCCCAAGAACTTTAATATGTACCGAACGAACATTCTTCTTGTATTCGCTCTAGGCAGTAGCGCTGGTCGTACCTAGACCCAAAGGTCCTTGAGCTAGCAGTACGCTCACTACTTTGGGGCACATACGTGTGTGGTAGTTCTTTTCCCCCCTGTTTTGCTGCCTACCCCAAGTCAATGCCTCCCAGGCAGACCGACATCAGCCTAACAACTACTGGACTACCGAAGCGCTTATAGCGCAATGCCTAACATTGTTCATGTAGTAATGAGTAACTGGGTTCGTTATTACCTTTTTTTTTTCTCTTCTCCGAGGGTCCTAATGAGTCTATTGACTTCTGGTGTGTTGAGCTTCGTGACTGTGCACAGATACCAGGGGGACACCGACTCACACAACGGACAGTAGCCATTTTTTTGTACCTAAATTGAATTTGTTGCTATGCCGCCTTAGGGACTTTCAAATTTCTGTTCACCTTACTACCAACTTGAGATTCAACCATCAGAGTGAAATTCTGTAGTATCTGCGTGCCTATCCAGAGGGGCATGCCTGAATTTCTGTGTCCCACAATAATCATTTCATCAGTCATTCTTTCAAATCTGTTTACCTACTTATATCTGTAATTATTTTATTGATGGTGGAGATATTGTTAAAGACCTTTCGGCTTGTCCAACGACAGCATGCGGTTCTGTACTAAATGTTGGCACGCCCACCCACTTCATTTTCATTAACGACTAGTCCTAACGCCGCATTTATATTCTTTTATATAAATTGGTCCGGAGTCCACTATTCGTTGTGTGAGCCGGTGTCCCTGGTTATTTGCAACATCACGAAGCTGAAAACTGCGGAACTCAATAGAATCATTAGGGCCCTTACAGAAAGGTAATAACAAAACCAGTTACTCTCTCACTATTACATGAACGATGTTAGGCATTGCTTACAAAATGTCTTTCCCTCCCAATTAGGGTTCTTATTTTGGACCAAGAACTGAAGATTCGTTTCCCGGTGGAATTTTTTTATATAACACCAGTTCGATGGAAAAACCTGTGGAACCCAAGCAGATAAGCCTTCATCTGTTTATTGTAAGCTCTGTTTCATTTTCTTATTCTAATCGTTTACCTTGTTTGGAGATTTAACTTGACTGTAGGCTTAACCTTCAAATTTTCACCGCATAAAATAAAGTAGCCCTTTTAAACATAACCTCTAACCCACCCGTACCTACACCTGGGAAAGTCGTGAAGTATTTTGTCTTTGCCTCTTTTATTACCAGTAGCTGGTCCATTTGATACCTTTACATGTCATTTCTTTTGCATCAATTTTAAAAATAGTAGAATCTGCACTCGTGTATCGGCTGACTCCCCTGTATGGAGGAGAAGTATAAGCACCAAAATAACATATAGATATATATATATATATATATATATCTCTTGTAATACCCGCTCTGTGATACCCCAAGAACTTTAATATGTACCGAACGAACATTCTTCTTGTATTCGCTCTAGGCAGTAGCGCTGGTCGTACCTAGACCCAAAGGTCCTTTAAAGCTAGCAGTACGCTCACTACTTTGGGGCACATACGTATGTGGTAGTTCTTTTCCCCCCTATTTTGCTGCCTACCCCAAGTCAATGCCTCCCAGGCAGACAGTCATCAGCCTAACAACTACTGGACTACCGAAGCGCTGATAGCGCAATGCCTAACATTGTTCATGTAATCTTGAGTAACTGGGTTCGTTATTACCTTTTTTTTGTCTCTTCTCCGAGGGTCCTAATGAGTCTATTGACTTCTGGAGTGTTGAGCTTCGTGACGATGCACAGATACCAGAGGGACACCGACTCACGCAACGGACAGTAGACACCAGGACATACGAGTTAAAAGAAAGCAAGTTATAATTTCTGAAAGGCTATATATATATATACATAAATCCCTTGCGCGGATAATGAAAAAGATCCAAGATTAAAATATAGCCGAAACGATTCCAGGCACTCTCACCGGTGGTCAGCTGAAAAAAGGAAAGATTAGGCGCCACACCCAAGGGAAAAGATAGACCAAAAAACAAATAGTTTCCGCAGACGCCATAATCAAATCACAAACCGGATATAACATCGTGGCGGAACACAGAAATTCAGGCACGCCCCTGGACACCCGCAGATACTACAGATTTTCACTCTGATGGTTGATCATAAGTTGGTAGTAAGGTGAACAGAAATTTAAAAGTCCCTAAGTGGATTAGGCAAAGCAACAAATTCAATTTAGGTACAAAATACAGGTTATAATGATATAACCCCGAAACTACTCGGCACGAAATAAACCTTTAACAATAGACCTGTCCAACACGCTGTCACATTGCTGTCAATTTCGAATAATAATTTTTTTTGTTAAATAAAGATTATATTATGCTTACTAGTGTCCTGTTTCTTCACAATCTGATTCCTTATCCAGGCAATTATCTGCTGAGGCGATCTGTTCTGCAAACACGCCTCAGAACGTTTAAGTCGGCAGCATGTTTCATAACTCGGCACCTTGGCACATTCCAGATATGTTTTAAAAACTTCTTTTGCCGTGTGTTTCTCTGGCGTCGACCAGGTTCTTCTATGAACATACCCAAGATCCATATCTGCAACGCAAAAATAAAGCATGTGAATTGATTAGTAACTTTTAAATTTTGCATATTTACCCAAAAGGTGTGGGTAGGCTGCGGAGTTTCCTCTAGTTCCTCCATCCCGTCTTCCTCAGGCTGTGCAGTTTCAACGATTTCATCCCCCTCTTCCACGATCATTTCTACATGCAAATCCTCTGCAAATTCTTCATCGTCTTTCTCATTCCCTTCGTCGACGTTGGGCTGTTCCTCCTCATCTTGAGATGGGACATCTTCCCCATTGTCATCCACGTCCTGACCTTGGGCGATTTCTAATACTTTAGACATTTTTGTTATGTCGTCTAGGAGTATGGGCTGAGGATAGATTTCTCTATGGATTTTATCAGCATGCCCCAGGAAGTTTTGCAGGTTTGTAACCTCGGAGTTGTTTAGGTTTAGAGACATGGATTTTGTGGCCACGTGTTTTCTGAGCTGAGTGGCTCGCAGTAGCTCGGGCCTTGATGCTCCACATTTCGATGAGAATTCCCGCATTAACGCGGCGCCACGAAGATATCGGGAAGTAATGGGTCTTGATTTGCCTTTGGGTTGGGGTAATGCGAATAAATATTCGTTATCTTCTTGAATTCCGGCCTCTGTGCGAAACTTTAAGAGCATATCGATGCACTTTTTTGTTTGGGTATGTACCAACACCGGAACAGGTCTGCCTAATTTTCCGCGCAGCATAAACCTTTTATATTCGCTGATGGCTCTCTTCGCTTGGGCCGACAGTTCGTTATATAAGTCGCATCCCTGGTCGGCAGACTGCAAACTCTTCAGATCGTTTAATTCGACTCTTTCCAGCTCACCAGGACGATTTCTGTTGAATATCAACAGAGACAAGAGGGTGCATTTGGACAGCTGCAACCAGGCTTTGTACGAAAAACCTTTCGTATTAAGTGATTGGTAACTGTTATTCCTGTTCTCTAGAACATAGACGTTCAGGAGTCTTATGTCCTCCGTTGTCGGTAGAACTATCTGCTTCCTACGTTTATGTTGTGACAAACTTTCCATACACGTCTTATTTATCGTGCTGGTCAAATCCGTGATCAAAAGGTGTTCTAGGTTCTTGGCTTTGTTACACATTATTTTCCTCATAGGATAATTTTCCTTTGTTTAATGGTATAATATACGAAATTTTGTATAAATATTGCAGAATAGAACTGATCTCTCCATCTGGTGGACAATGGCCGAGCTATTATTGACGAAAATTTCGGGCGATGTAGGAATTTCAAGGATCATCTATTAATTCAATTTTTTTTTAAATAGGATTTTTAATTGGTGTTAAAATCGGTTTTTTTTCTCTCAATTTCCGGCGATTAGGGGGCCATATTTCATAGTTAATTGCTGACTTTTGTTACATGAGGACGTTTTGATCTTTGATCATCCGCTGAGGGATTATACTTTGTGTGACAAATTATTGTGATTTCCAAGTGTGCTAATTGGTATTTTTGGTTTGTGGTAGTATTTTGGCGGAATCACACCTATTTAGGGATTAATATCAGCAATTACTGTAAGTACCCCACATCCATGTGACTTTATAATTTAGTAATTGATTTTTCTTTCTTCACATATAGTCATCGTTCCATGTTCTCTAATCATCTTTATTTTACCATCATCAATTCATTTTCGTGGAACACTACAACACCCTTCTTTGAAGGTAGGTTTAAAATAATTTTCTGTTTAGTTACGTAATTAATTTGTTGTTTTATTTTATAAAGGGTGTTATTGGAGGGCAATCAATTTGTTATTGAAAAGCATTTTATTGGGTTGCTTCATTTTGTGAGAAAACTGAGCGTTATTTCAACCAAGAGTAATAGTTCGGGAGCTTATTTTCTTTGGGACTTTTCATTATCTGCTTGGACGGACACTGTACCTAGGCTACAACTACGACATCGAACGACGATCTACGTGGGACCGGAGAACACGCAAGTTAAATAAAAAAATATTCGTGTTTTTTTTGTTATAAGGAAGACGTTAATTATTATTTCTGAAAAAAAAATAGGTCACGTTTTCCTACTATTTAACCAAGAATTAAATTGATTGATACATGAACCCTATATATATATGTATACATGTATTTATAACCCAAGGTATAGTTTTGCTCATAAAAAGTAATTTTGTTTTTAAGATTCTTTTTTTGAAAATCAATAAAACATCTTTATTCCTATATTTTGGTAGAATTAGGTATAAGCAAAATAAACCATATTTTCTATTTTTGAAAGGTGCCTTATGTACAGCGGAAATTAGTTTTTTGTTTGATATTTTATTTAAAAAAAAAAAAATAGATACATTTATTACTAGTGTTTTTGGTCTAGGTTCTGTTTTATACGGAAGTGCTTAAGCTTGAGCAACACTATAAAACTAATCTGCATAACATCGACTTTTACCTAATTTCTGCTATTTGTAGCTAATTGAAATTATATATATATTTTTTTTTGTGTCCTTTGATAACTTTTTGCGGAACTTCCCAACATAAAAAGCAAATACTTTGCATACTTTTGTTATAGAAACTGCTTTGGTTCTGACCAGATGATTAAAATATATTGTTGAAAGATATATATACCAGATGTCCCCTGGGAATACCCAGTTACATTTAATTTTTCTAGTTTTTTGATTTAGAACATTTTTTTTCCTCTCTATTAAATTACAATCATTAAGCTGGTCACGCTTTTCAGCTTTAGTTTGTTTTTTTTATTAAATAAGAAAAATAATAATCATTTTTAGTGATTTTTATTTTCTTTCTTTTACAATATTATTTTGATCATAGCCTGGATTAATGTCAGAACTCTATAACAGTAAAGTATATAATACATAGTTTTTTTTTTATTCAAACATCCATAGAACTTATTTTTTTTATTTATGCGTATGATAATTTTTCTAGTACTTTCTTTTTAGGGTGAAATATATATGAAATATTTCCTTGTATATATGTGTGTATATATTGCTAAGATTCTATAAGTCGTTATAGGACTTGGCGAACTGTAAATTTAGGTTTTCTTTTTATTTGATTTTGTAAGATATCTGTTGAAAAAGGGTTTCTATCTAATATTTTGGTAATAAATCATTACTATTTCTTTTAAAAAAGTAGCCATTTTTTTTTGTGTATAAAAAAGTCTTTGTTTAGTAAATTGGGAGATTTTTGACAACTTTTGGGTATTTGCAGAGTATAATTTACTTGGCGCCCTTTATTTGAACCAACTTATTTTGAACTCCGCCCGTCTTCACTGAGTTTGGCCGGCGAATACTCTTTTGTCAACTGGCAATTATTACTTTATTGCTACCCCCAAGGCATTGGTGTCTTGTGGGAGGTATCATTCTGGCGCCCAACGTGGGGCCCGAAAATAAAAAAAAAAATTTTTGAAGGGGAAAGGAAGGATACTTGTATATTCAGCAGATACTTACAAAATACTTTAACAAATTTTCTTCTACTGATGTATTTTTCTTAAATTGCTTTTCTTGAAATATCTGTGTTATAGGGCGTCATATTAAGATAGGGGTGTGTAGACCAGTTGTAATATATATCTTTCGTGATGTGTTAGTATGATGTAGTTGTGGTGATATGTGTATGAATTATTTCAAGCTCTTTCTTTGAATAATAGAGTGTTATAGTATTGTGTTAATACGTATAGAACGGACATTTACGCATAATCACGATGGCGCGGAAAATGCTTGTAAATAGGCTTGAAAAAGATGAACTCGAGTACGAATTAACAATACGAGGTATAGCGACAGGCAACTGTGAGGAAATGCGTCGTCATTTAACTCAAGCAGTACGCCTAGAGAGAGATGGAGACAGTTTGAAATATCCTGATTACCCTTTTACCTTTGCGGAAGATTATGACGAACTTAAGAAGAAATTAGACGGTCTAATGGTGTTGATTGATCAGTTTAGCAGTGGTAAAGGAAGTAATGAAACTGTTAAGATCCAAACAAAATTTAATCACACGTTGGGAAGATTGGATAACATGGTATGCGAGGACACCGATCAGCGAAAGAAGAAATCTGAGCTAACTGCTGTTGCTCTGACATTAATGGCAAAATTTGATAACAAAATTGAAGAATTTGAGAAAGCAAAAGGAAGTAGTACACCACCAGCAGTGAGCTTCGTTGAGAGACAAGTAGGGGCAAATACTTTTCAGAGGGGTTTAGCCAATGTGTCAAGGTCATCTTCGTTGGACAATGTAAATCAACCACCTGTTGTAAATCCCCACAGCCAACATATGGATACAGGCAAAATGATTCCGCCACATAAGTGGAACCTTCAAAAATTCTCGGGGGACAAACGGTCCAGTATGTCTGTTAGCGCTTTTTTCGAGCGTGTGGAAGAACTTCGGACGGCTCGTAATTTCCCTAAAGACGCTTTACTGAGTTCCGGTATTGACTTATTCTCCGATAAGGCCTACCAGTTTTATAAAGATTGTCGTGAAAGAGTCAATAGTTGGGATGAACTGGTGATGGAATTTAAACGGGAGTATTTGTCCTCGAATTACGAGGACGAGCTGTTTGAAGAACTCCAAAAGAGAACACAACATCCCTCCGAATCTATCGGGGTATATCTTGCGATCATGTCGAGTTATTTTAATCGTTTACGGTGCCCAATCTCCGAAGAAGCAAAATTGAGGATCATTTTGAACAACCTTAACCCGTACTATCTTGAACGTCTTAACGATCCTATGCCAACCACACTGGCAGACCTTCGTGTTGTCTGTCGAAGCATGGAGGCGAGGAGGGACATGATTAAGAATTATGTAGAACCCTCTCAACGCCGAAGTAATGCTTTGGAGAGAGACCTAGCGTATGTAGACGTATCCACAGACCTGGATGCGATTGAAGGGTCACCTCCACCGCAAGCAAGTGTTAGCTCCTCTCGCAAAACCGTCACTTGCTATAATTGTAATCAGCCTGGACATCGTGCCATTGGTTGTGCCTTGCCTAGGAAACTCGCTTGTTTTAAATGCAAGAAAGAGGGCGTTACAGTTAGGAACTGCCCTATGTGCTCGAATAAGGGAAACGGGGTAAAACGCTCTTAAGGGGTCGACTTAAGTGCGTTGAATCTTGTCAATCGACCAATAATTTTAAGCCGATTTTAGACTTCATTCTGGAGCACGCCCAGAATGACGAGCGTCCTTATCTAAAAGTAAATATCATGGGAAAAATACTTCTAGGGTTGCTCGATTCGGGGGCTTCCTCTACTATTATCGGTAGTAAGGGGTGGATACTCGTAAAAGACTTAGGTATTAACTTAGACACGACTAGAAGACTTAAATGCACGGTTGCTAATGGTGAATGTGTGGAAAGCATTGGTACGTGCGAAATTCCCTTTTGTGTCAGAGATCGGGTGAAATTGATTAAGGTCTTGGTGGTACCCGAATTGCCGCATACGTTAATTTTAGGCACGGATTTTTGGCGACATATGGGTATTGTACCAGATCTCCATCACAATGAGTGGTATTTCTCAGACCAGCCAGTGTGCGTGGACGAAGTAGATCATCTTAGGGGTAAGACTGTTCTGACGTCTCAACAGGAAGCACGGTTGCAAGCTTTGTTGGATCGGAACAGGTTGTTAATGGGAAGTGAGTTAGGTTGCACTGATCTGGCAGAGCATGTTATAGTCACCAAGTCACCGCCCATTAAGCAACGTTACTACCCAGTTTCACCAGTAATCCAAGCACACATTGACCGTGAACTGGAGGACATGTTAAAAAACGGAATCGTTGAAAGGTCAAAGAGTGGATGGTCCTCACCGATTTTACTTGTGAAGAAAAGGGATGGAAGCTACCGTTTCTGTGTGGATTACCGGAAACTAAATGCTGTCACAGAACGGGATAGCTATCCTCTTCCGTATGTCACAAATACCCTTGACAAATTAAGAGAGGCGCACTATCTGTCTTCTCTGGATATTAAATCGGCATATTGGCAGGTCCCAGTGGCAGAAGCTTCTCGCCCATTTACAGCCTTTACTGTACCTGGTAGGGGGTTATTCCAGTTCAGAAGAATGCCCTTTGGTTTACATAACTCACCAGCCACTTGGCAAAGGCTCATCGACCGCGTTCTAGGGGCTGACCTAGAACCACATGTCTTTGTTTATCTAGATGATGTGGTGGTGGTAACGCAAACCTTTGAGGAGCATCTAACTGTTCTGGAAGAGGTCCTCCGAAGACTACGGGAGGCAAAGCTCACGGTTAGTTGGGAGAAGTGCCAATTTTGTCGTCCCGAGATGAAATACCTCGGGTATGTCGTTGATAGGAATGGCCTTCATGTAGACACCGATAAGGTGGAAGCCATGTTGCGACTGCCTATTCCTACCACTGTACGAGAGGTACGGAGGGTTGTCGGAACCTTTTCCTGGTACAGGCGATTTATTCCTGATTTTGCCACTGTTATATCTCCACTTACTGCGCTCCTGAGGAAGTCTAGAAAATTTAACTGGGCGCAGGAATGCGATGAGGCATTTCATAAAATTAAGGAGTGTCTTGTCTCCGCACCGGTACTTAGTTGTCCAGATTACAACCTTCCCTTTGTCATTCAGTGCGACTCATCAGGGTACGGCCTTGGTTCAGTGCTATCACAGCCACACCCTGATGGTGATCGGGTCATATGCTACCTTAGTCGGTCTTTGACTAGACAAGAGCGTAATTATTCGACCACTGAGCGTGAATGCTTGTCCGTGTTATGGTCCATAGAGCGCCTGCGCCAATACATCGAAGCAGTACCATTCACCGTGATTACTGACCATTATTCATTAGTATGGTTGCAAAATTTAAAAGATCCTACAGGGAGACTAGCCCGATGGGCTGTGAGACTCCAACAGTATAATTTTAAAATTGTGCATCGTAAGGGCAAAGACCACATAGTTCCAGACACCTTGTCAAGGGCAGTACCTGTCCTCGACTCGGTGGAAATAGGGAATTCGGCAACGGGGGATAACTGGTATGAGAATATGGTGGACAGGGTGAATAAAACCCCATTAAAGTATTCTCAGTGGAGAGTTTGCGATGGACACTTATTCAAGTATGTACGTCCTAGTTACATTGAATTATCCACTCCCTCAGATTGCTGGAAGCAGGTGGTGCCTAAGAGTAAAAGGAATGAAATTATTTCCTCGGCTCACGAACCTGCTCTTGCTGGCCACACAGGTGTCTATAAGACTTACCATCGGGTGTGCGAGAAATACTACTGGCCTAAGCTTCGTAGTGATGTAGCTCGCTATATCCGAAATTGTCAGGTATGTGCAGCATATAAGTCGGACCAATCTGGCCCCAAAGGTTTAATGACTGCTCAACCTCGGGTCTGCCGTCCCTGGGAAATGATTTCCACTGACCTGATGGGACCCTTACCTAAATCATCTCGTGGCCATCAGTATATTTTAGTTGTGACAGACAATTTCAGCAAATTTTCGCTGGTTTTTCCTTTGAGATCAGCATCCGCGGCGATGATGACTCGAAAAATAGAGGAAGAAGTCTTCTTAGTGTATGGTGTGCCTAGGTTATTGATCTGCGACAACGGTCCTCAGTATAGATCTAAGGAGTTTGGGAAGTTAGCTGATGAATATCGGGTAAAAATAAGGTTTAATGCATATTATCACCCACAAGCCAACCCAACAGAGAGGGTCAATAGGACATTAAAAACTATGTTAGCCATGTACGTGAAAGATAACCATAGAAAATGGGACGTTAATCTGGCGAAAGTAGCATGTGCGACCCGCACGGCAAAACATGAATCGACGGGAGAGTCTCCATATTTTATTAATTTTGGACGGCGTATGATATTGTGTGGTGAAGATTTTACTCATAGTAATGGACTCGGAGTAGATAATGACTATAAACCAGAGGAAAAAGTAAGACAAGAAGGATTTAGAAAGTTATTTGGAGAAGTCAGAAAGAAGCTAGATTTAGCCACGAAGAGAAGTGAAAAGACATACAATTTAAGACGTAGAAACGAGAAGTTTACCGTCAATCAACTGGTTTGGAGAAAAAATTTCGTCAAGTCCAGTGCCGCCGATTATTTTACAAAGAAATTAGCTCCAAAATTTGTAGGTCCATTTTATGTAAAGGAATGCGTGTCTCCATGGACCTATGAGCTTAAGGACAAGGATGGTGTGTCTGCAGGTATCTGGAATGCGAAAGATTTGAAATCAGCTAGCGCTGGTGAAAATTTACAGGGGTAAATTTTCTTCACGAAGGGGGGGAACTGTTACACATTATTTTCCTCATAGGATAATTTTCCTTTGTTTAATGGTATAATATACGAAATTTTGTATAAATATTGCAGAATAGAACTGATCTCTCCATCTGGTGGACAATGGCCGAGCTATTATTGACGAAAATTTCGGGCGATGTAGGAATTTCAAGGATCATCTATTAATTCAATTTTTTTTTTAAATAGGATTTTTAATTGGTGTTAAAATCGGTTTTTTTTCTCTCAATTTCCGGCGATTAGGGGGCCATATTTCATAGTTAATTGCTGACTTTTGTTACATGAGGACGTTTTGATCTTTGATCATCCGCTGATGGATTATACTTTGTGTGACAAATTATTGTGATTTCCAAGTGTGCTAATTGGTATTTTTGGTTTGTGGTAGTATTTTGGCGGAATCACACCTATTTAGGGATTAATATCAGCAATTACTGTAAGTACCCCACATCCATGTGACTTTATAATTTAGTAATTGATTTTTCTTTCTTCACATATAGTCATCGTTCCATGTTCTCTAATCATCTTTATTTTACCATCATCAATTCATTTTCGTGGAACACTACAACACCCTTCTTTGAAGGTAGGTTTAAAATAATTTTCTGTTTAGTTACGTAATTAATTTGTTGTTTTATTTTATAAAGGGTGTTATTGGAGGGCAATCAATTTGTTATTGAAAAGCATTTTATTGGGTTGCTTCATTTTGTGAGAAAACTGAGCGTTATTTCAACCAAGAGTAATAGTTCGGGAGCTTATTTTCTTTGGGACTTTTCATTATCTGCTTGGACGGACACTGTACCTAGGCTACAACTACGACATCGAACGACGATCTACGTGGGACCGGAGAACACGCAAGTTAAATAAAAAAATATTCGTGTTTTTTTTGTTATAAGGAAGACGTTAATTATTATTTCTGAAAAAAAAATAGGTCACGTTTTCCTACTATTTAACCAAGAATTAAATTGATTGATACATGAACCCTATATATATATGTATACATGTATTTATAACCCAAGGTATAGTTTTGCTCATAAAAAGTAATTTTGTTTTTAAGATTCTTTTTTTGAAAATCAATAAAACATCTTTATTCCTATATTTTGGTAGAATTAGGTATAAGCAAAATAAACCATATTTTCTATTTTTGAAAGGTGCCTTATGTACAGCGGAAATTAGTTTTTTGTTTGATATTTTATTTAAAAAAAAAAAAATAGATACATTTATTACTAGTGTTTTTGGTCTAGGTTCTGTTTTATACGGAAGTGCTTAAGCTTGAGCAACACTATAAAACTAATCTGCATAACATCGACTTTTACCTAATTTCTGCTATTTGTAGCTAATTGAAATTATATATATATTTTTTTTTGTGTCCTTTGATAACTTTTTGCGGAACTTCCCAACATAAAAAGCAAATACTTTGCATACTTTTGTTATAGAAACTGCTTTGGTTCTGACCAGATGATTAAAATATATTGTTGAAAGATATATATACCAGATGTCCCCTGGGAATACCCAGTTACATTTAATTTTTCTAGTTTTTTGATTTAGAACATTTTTTTTCCTCTCTATTAAATTACAATCATTAAGCTGGTCACGCTTTTCAGCTTTAGTTTGTTTTTTTTATTAAATAAGAAAAATAATAATCATTTTTAGTGATTTTTATTTTCTTTCTTTTACAATATTATTTTGATCATAGCCTGGATTAATGTCAGAACTCTATAACAGTAAAGTATATAATACATAGTTTTTTTTTTATTCAAACATCCATAGAACTTATTTTTTTTATTTATGCGTATGATAATTTTTCTAGTACTTTCTTTTTAGGGTGAAATATATATGAAATATTTCCTTGTATATATGTGTGTATATATTGCTAAGATTCTATAAGTCGTTATAGGACTTGGCGAACTGTAAATTTAGGTTTTCTTTTTATTTGATTTTGTAAGATATCTGTTGAAAAAGGGTTTCTATCTAATATTTTGGTAATAAATCATTACTATTTCTTTTAAAAAAGTAGCCATTTTTTTTTGTGTATAAAAAAGTCTTTGTTTAGTAAATTGGGAGATTTTTGACAACTTTTGGGTATTTGCAGAGTATAATTTACTTGGCGCCCTTTATTTGAACCAACTTATTTTGAACTCCGCCCGTCTTCACTGAGTTTGGCCGGCGAATACTCTTTTGTCAACTGGCAATTATTACTTTATTGCTACCCCCAAGGCATTGGTGTCTTGTGGGAGGTATCAGCTTCCTTCCTCTTTGGCCAATCACTTCTTTTAATGCAGTCCAATATGTACAGTTTGCATATGTACTTCAATGTAGTGGCCAGTGTTGTCGGTAGTGTGGGTTTCTTATAATGTTTTAGTTGTTCGTCATATTCCCCTACGTCATTCAGAACTTCTGTTATAACGTTGAATTTTGATGGTGTCATCACGCTGGCGAGATCATCTACAGTACGGTCCTTCTGTTTCAGTAATATTAAAAAATTTGTGATCGCTCGTAAACGGTGGCGGATCATACTGAAATGGTGCTCGTCACGATATTTCTGACACATGACGTTGCCATATATTATTATAAGTCGATCATACGCCATGATATTTTTAATATCACCTTCTTGTAACACGGGGAAAATTTTCGTCTTCATTATGTCATTGGCATCCGGATGAACGTCCGACAGCAAGGCTCTGCTACTCCTCATTAGGCTTCGGTCGTTGTAATACGTGTCATCCGGATGGCATTTTTGGTAATGCCTTCTTAAGGCCAATTTGGTGATGAAGACACTACAGTTTGGACATGGGACATAATTCTCCTTCATCTCCTTCTTATACAATTTTCGAGCCAACAGAAGAGACGTCTCTGAGTCCATCGTGTTGAACTCGAAGTTTCCAGCTAGTCGCAATCTGGTGATAATGTCCGACCTTCGAGGATCCTCTGAAAAATTAATGAGATTAAATGTGTATTTCTAAAATCTGTATGCATGTAATTAATTGCTGTCGGCCTTCTCAAGCGGTGACATCACACACTTTGATCGATTTTACTTATAGGAGAGTGGTTTAAAAATCTCTTCGGTTTAGAAATAACCATAAATTTGCCTTCATTTATTAGGAAACTATCGGATATTGCAGTTTAGTTAATGCCAAGGCTTAAAAAAAAGGTCGTTTCGTAACACATTTGAAAAGATGCAGACACCACCTATCAAAATTGCCGGTGCCATGCTTATCCCACAACCAGCTCCCAATATATTACGTCTTACGACACACGGCAAAACATGTTTTGTGCACTTGTCTCTCTGCAGAAAAAGAAAAGGACAGCTTTCGCTCGAGGACCTGGCCAATCTGTCACCCAACAAGGTTGCCAGCTTTATTAAAAAGCCGAACCTATTGGGTGAAATATAAATTAGGGGTTAGTCACAATAGATCAATTGGTCGCAATGGACGGTCTGGGGTATAGACCCACTGACACTTCAACCTAACCTAACTCTATATAGATAAATGCCCACCACCATCATTTTTTTTAAATATGTCACTATATGAGAAGACCCACATAATACATAAATTTTAACAAAAATAATACTTACTTTTTGGCAGCAACATGAACTTTTTCACCTCTTCTTCTTCTTTGTGGATACTCTCAAAATGTCTTACGATCTTACTGTTCTTCTTTTTACAGAACGTACAAAAATTGTATTTGGTATAATATCTTCTGCCTGAAAATTAAAATTAAATAAATAAATAGGCTGTTAAAACGTGGTTTTTAGTTTTTTAAACTATAAATTTTTAATATACACGCTATGCACGTACCTAATAGTAGGTACCTATACAAAATATGACCATTTTAAAATTATTTCTGCCCCTCAGTTCAACGCAACAAATAAATGATTTTAAACTATTTGTAACTTGTTTGTTTAACACAAAACAAGTACTTATTTGCACAACAAAAATGATTCAAAAAATGTTAGTGCAGGAAAGATAAATTACATTTTTAACGGAAGCGGGCTGAAGCATGGCTTCCCGAGTACGCCACAGCGATGACGGCATAGTTATCCTTTTTGTATTATTAATTTAATATTATTTCTGTATTATGCAAATCACAACTTACAAACTTTTTTTTATTTAATATGAAATTACGTACTGATATGATATTGGTGCCTAAATCTGGTCACGTTAACATAGGTACTACTTCGTGCATAATATTGGGCGATAAAATAAATAACGCGTAGTTATTGTAAAATCCCTACATAACAATAATCATTTATTAGATACTGACTTACCACAGACTTAGTTCAACGGGTTCCATAACAATAAGTAATTAATAATAAGTAAACCAACAATTAATAATTAATCTTAACCACAAAACACAAAACAACTCACTCGATGGTCAGTAATGGAAATGGAGTCGCTGGACCGCGACCGCTGGTCCCGGCACGCTTTGCGGCGTGACGATTCCAGGAATGCGATAATAAATCGGGCGGGGATTGGTTCTTCGTTTCGTGGCGCTAAAAAAAACGGTCACGTGGTAGGCACTGAATTTTAACGTAAACACATATACTTCCTGATATTTTCTAGGCACATTATATTTATTTTTCAAGAGCCCGTGTGTGCAACAAGGACAGACTGAATGACAATAATTGAATTTCATATCATATAAGTAATTTTAAATTATTCATTTAGGGTATAATATGAAATAATAACAACACATCATGAAATGAAATGAGGAATACCTACCTAGGTACTAGAACTTATGATAGATAGGTATTTCATTATTTCAATAAGGATTTAGACATGTCTTTTGAATTCTTGAAACAATTATAAAAAATCAAATACAGTATTTAGGAATACGAAATTCTACGTAGATTATTCTAACAAAGGTAATCTTAGGTAACTACCTAGAGGTATGTACGTACTCGATATCAAATTTTAAAAAATATATCCACCTATTTTTTTAGTGTATATATACTGTAATTGCTCAAAAATAGAAAAACAACGCGTAGCCTCCCCATAATGAATCGATACGAAACCGAAAAGTTTACCGCTTAAAAAAGCCATTTTTTATTTGGGGGTGGTTTTCGCCCCTTCCAGGGGCATTAGGTGATTAAGAAAATAGGTGGTACACATTTTTTCATAGGAATTGACGTTTTCGATGCTATAACTATTCGAACATTGCGATTTTAGCATCGATAAATTCGATCGATGATAATTTTTTCCGATTTTTACCTCGGCGATTGCGAATTTTCCTTTTCTGATTTGCAGTGGCGGACTGACCATTGTGGCGCGGTGGCGATCGCCACAGGGCCCTCGGCCCCAAAAAGTGCTCTTAGGGCCCTTTTGTTTTACTAAAGAAAAAAATATTCCAAGATTAAGTGCATAAAATAAAAATTATGGATAATTTATAATTTTATACTTAATTATAAATATTTCAAAATTAATGACATAAGTAAATATAAATTATTTAGCATTTTTTAAAAACATTCTGGAAAAAATGTGCATCTATTAAATTACTCATTGCGTTATTGCACATACCGCATATAGAGGTCGTATTTATTTTGTTTCTAATACAGCAATGTCACCGTTTAAGATCAACATTGGAAGAAATATTATTAGAGAGCCTTGAGCCTTAGGATTATTAATATAGAAAGGAACATGATCCCAGGCACTGAAAACATATTGGATCGTTAATTCTTGAAAAGAATTACAAGGACATATTATATTAAAAGTTCCCGTTCCTCGTTTCCTCACTCTTATAATTCTAGTATTTGTTTATTTATTAAGTTATGGTCCAAGTAAGGAGACGACTCAATCTTAGATCTCCCGTGCTGAATGGAACGATAATAAATCCTTCCACTGAAGTCAAGTATCTAGGAGTAATCCTGGATCAAAAACTTACCTGGAACTCACATCTGGAAAGGACTCTTACTAAAGCAACAGCGGCAATATGGACGTGCCGTAGGTTGTTTGGTAAGACTTGGGGTCTAAGACCGAAAATAACACTTTGGTGGCGTATGGTGGCCAAAAACAGAGGAAAAAACAGCACAGGGAAAGTTGCAGAAACTGCAACGCCTTGCCTGCTTAGGGACTACAGGAGCAATGCATTCGTGTCCCACAGCAGCTATGGAGGCTATGCTTGACCTACTTCCCTTACACTTACATGTAAGGAAGGAGGCGGCACTCAGTGCCTTACGACTGCACCAGGCACATCCACTGACTCAATGCCAATCAAACATGACTTTGACTGCCCGTTTGACGTACTAATTGAAAGTCGTCAGACGAGCAAGATGGAGTCACTGCGATTGGAACAAGGGTCAATGCTCATCTAATATACACATGGATCTAGGATGGCTGAAGGGGTAGGAGTGGGAGTAGCAGGGCCGAACTGTAGGCTATTCAAAGCTCTCGGTAACACCCCAACCATCTTTCAGGCAGAAATTTATGCTATAGATCTGTGTGCCCAGGCATGCCTAAATAAAGGCATCCGAAGGGCAAAGATCTACATACTATCAGATAGCCAGGCAGTACTAAAGGCTCTAAGGTCTTATACCTTTGAGTCTAAAATTGCTTGGGAATGTAGACAATCCCTGAAGCAACTGGCTAATAACAACAAGGTTACCTTGATGTGGATGCCAGGGCACGAGGGAGTACAAGGAAATGAACTTGCTGATAGCCTTGCAAAAAAAAGGAGCTGAAGCACCGTTCATTGGACCCGAACTGTTTTGTGGCCTAGCCAAGGGACATATAGCGGAGGAGATCCAAGAATGGGAAAAGGACCAGAAAAAGTCGTACTGGAGGAATACTCCAAGCCAAAGACAAGCGAAAAAGTTTATAATTTATTCGACAAAGAATGCCACAAGGCTTCTCGAACTTGAAAAGTCCGAATTAAGGCTAATCACAGGCCTTCTAACTGGCCACTGCCCCTTGAGATATTATCTCAAGAACATGGGCAAGGCGGTAGGCAATAAATGCAGATATTGCGATACTGCAATTGAAACTGCGGAGCACATACTTTGTGAATGCAAGGTGTTAGTCCGCACTAGGCTAAAGTTCCTAGAACAGGCGGAATTAACGCCTGAAGACATAGGGAAATTGCTCCCCAGGAAAATCACAAGCTTTGTAAAAAGTCTGGGAATATTGGGTAACCACTAGATGTAGGGTAAATCACAAAAGATCTTTTAGGTCGAAGTGAAGTAAGGCTGTTCGAAGCCAAACGACCCCGTAAAACAATCTACAAGTAAGGGCTTTGCGAGACAAAAAAAATGCAATAAAAACTTTACGACATAATTATTATCGCCGTGGGCCACGGCGCTAGTAGATAACAACGTAACAAAAACTTTACGACCTCATTAAAATACCGTTATATCGCCGCGGGCCATGGCGCCAAGCCTGACATGAAATATTCCCGACGCACGTAAAAAACCTATAAAGGTAAGCGAGTCAATTTGCGAACAGCACAAAAAAGAGTACCGGTATTTTAATGAGGTCGTAAAGTTTTTCTTATGTTTTTTATGTCAGTTATTTCCTACTTGCACTATAACTAAATATTTCTTTTATTTGCAAATGGAGAAACTATTTTATGTATTCATATTAGATTATATATTCATTAGTTAACTGCTTTTGAACAAGTAATAGTATTCATAAACAAAAAATAGTGTGAGATATAACTCACTAGGTACAGTGCCAATCTCCTTTATTTTATGTCCTGGTAAATAAACGAAAAAGTTGTACACTTCTGGATCAGGGCTAAAACACATTTCTCCCCCCTCGTTTTGGGGCGGAGAACTGATTGCGATAAGTCCGAGGGTGAAAAACACCTGCCTTCATCCCCTATTGGCTAATAACCACCTCCAAAAGGTGAAGCAAGTGGAGGCGCAGATTTATCGGAATTTTTCCTGTAAAATGATTTTTGATCGGGGCCACCGAGAGGGTTGAACAAACGGGGGTGAAAACCACCCATTTGAAGCAAAAAACGGTTGTAACTGTTTTTCGTGCAGTTTGGAGGGAATGTAACTGGGAGGATGAGGGAGGTAAAATCAACCACCCATCCCATATTTCCAGTCAAGGGGGTGAAAACTATCCGTTGCAGCGACTACGGGTCCCCCTCAATTTTTCTGCCGTTTTTCCAAGAAGAATTCGATTGGGAGGTGGTCAAAATAGATGAGGGGAGTTAAATTCTTTCATCCACCCCTCGTTTCCAGTCAAGGGGATGCAAACTATCCCCTGTCATAATCACTACTTCCAAATGAAAACCTTATGAAGAACCGGCCGAAAAATTGAGAGTGGCCGTAATCCTTGCAGGGGGTAGTTTTCACCCCCTTGACTGGATATAATAGGTGGGTGGTGGAATGTTGCCTCCCTCATACTCCTTGACCTTTCTTTACTTACATTCCCTTCAAACAGCGCGAAAAAATCAGTTACGACCATTTTTTTCCTCAAACGGGTGGTTTTCACCCCCTTTGCAATTTAATATTTATGATATAATCGTAGATAAAGTATTCAACTTGCGATAATGGCAATAACTCACTTGATGAATTACAGCACTCGCTTATTTGTTTTATTGTTCAGATTATTATTTTTATTACTATTTAGTTACTTGATATATTTTTATATTTCGTTTCTTAAAAATTTAATAAAATGGAAATCTCATTTTCCATTTTAATCTTCAGAATTCAAATAATGACTAGTTCCTTACAACCAAAGAGTGTAAAGTTTATTTTTTTCATAAAATTAATTTTTATTTTGTATGTTAATTAAATAATAAAAATATGAGATTCTGTGTTTTTTGATATTTTTACCATTATCCTCACTAAATTGAGGATTGAGGGCCTTTATGGACATGGGCCCTCGGTACAAATTGCCACAATGATGAACGAGCGTCAGTCCGCCACTGCTGATTTGGACCAAAAAATCATATACGACTTCATACAGAGCCGATAGGCTTTAAAGCGTTTTCCGGCCGATTCGATTCGGGAAAATGACACGAGCATATGGATTTGGATACGGAGAAACGATTGACGTCGGTCTCGAGGTCGTATCTCTGTCTCTTACGGATATATGATCGTTTCCTCGGATTCGGTCCCTGTGGTCGGTGTATAGAATGCGACATCGATGCGGTTTTCTTCCCGTAACACCGAATATCGGGCTGATAATACCCCGACTGTTCCTTTATCGGACGTGGAAGGCGACGGTGGGCATTTATCTGAATTTTTTTCGAGTTCTCCGGCCCGTAGCTCGTTCATCTTTCGAGATATCGGATCGGGACATGCGCCATTCTCATTTTCTCCTCGACTTACGTACTGATGAATTTTTTCAGATTTCTACCTCGGCTATTGCGAATTTTCGTTTTCTGATTTGGACCAAAAAATCATATAAGATTCCATACAGAGCCGATAGGCTGTAAAGCGTTTTCCGGCCGATTGGATTCGGGAAAATGACACGAGCATATGGATTTGGATACGGAGAAACGATTGGCGTCGGTCTCGAGGTCGTATCTCTGTCTCCTACGGATATATGATCGTTTCATCGGTTTTGGTCCCTGTGGTCGGTATAGAATGCGACATCGATGCGGTTTTCTTCCCGTAACACCGAATATCGGGCTGATATACCCCGAATCTTCCTTTATCGGACGTGGAAGGCGACGGTGGGCATTTTTCTGAATTTTTTTCGACTTCTCCGGCCCGTGGCTCGTTCATCTTTCGAGATATCGGATCGGGACATGCGCCATTCTCATTTTCTCCTCGACTTACGTACTGTTGAATTTTTTTTAGATTTTTACCTCGGCGATTGCGAATTTACGTTTTCTGGTTTGGACCAAAAAATCATATAAGATTTCATACAGAGCCGATAGGCTGTAAAGCGTTTTCCGGCCGATTGGATTCGGGAAAATTACACGAGCATATGGATTTTGATACGGAGAAACGATTGGCGTCGGTCTCGAGGTCGTATCTCTGTCTCCTACGGATATATGATCGTTTCATCGGTTTCGGTCCCTGTGGTCGGTATAGAATGCGACATCGATGCGGTTTTCTTCCCATAACACCGAATATCGGGCTGATATACCCCGACTCTTCCTTTATCGGACGTGGAAGGCGACGGTGGGTATTTTTCTGAATTTTTTTCGACTTCTCCGGCCCGTAGCTCGTTCATCTTTCGAGATATCGGATCGGGACATGTGCCATTCTCATTTTCTCCTCGACTTACGTACTGTTGAATTTTTTCAGATTTTTACCTCGGCGATTGCGAATTTACGTTTTCTGGTTTGGACCAAAAAATCATATAAGACTTCATACAGAGCCGATAGGCCTTAAAGCGTTTTACGGCCGATTGGATTCGGGAAAATGACACGAGCATATGGATTTGGATACGGAGAAACGATTGGCGTCGGTCTCGAGGTCGTATCTCTGTCTCCTACGGATATATGATCGTTTCCTCGGTTTCGGTCCCTGTGGTCGGTGTATAGAATGCGACATCGATGCGGTTTTCTTCCCGTAACACCGAATATCGGGCTGATATACCCCGACTCTTTCTTTATCGGACGTGGAAGGCGACGGTGGGCATTTTTCTGATTTTTTTTCGAATTCTCCGGCCCGTGGCTCGTTCATCTTTCGAGATATCGGATCGGGACATGCGCTATTCTCATTTTCTCCTCGACTTACGTACTGATGAATTTTTTCAGATTTTTACCTCGGCGATTGCGAATTTACTTTTCTGGTTTGGACCAAAAAATCATATAAGATTTCATACAGAGCCGATAGGCTTTAAAGCGTTTTCCGGCCGATTCGATTCGGGAAGATGACACGAGCATATGGATTTGGGTACGGCGAAACGATTGGCGTCGGTCTCGAGGTCGTATCTCTGTCTGCTACGGATATATGATCGTTTCCTCGGTTTCGGTCCCTGTGGTCGGTGTATAGAATGTGACATCGATGCGGTTTTCTTCCCGTAACACCGAATATCGGGCTGATATACCCCGATTCTTTCTTTATCGGACGTGGAAGGCGATGGTGGGCATTTTTCTGATTTTTTTTCGAGTTCTCCGGCCCGTAGCTCGTTCATCTTTCGAGATATCGGATCGGGACAGGCGCCATTCTCATTTTCTCCTCGACTTACGTACTGATGAATTTTTTCAGATTTTTACCTCGGCGATTGTGAATTTTCGTTTTCTGATTTGGACCAAAAAATCATATAAGGTTTCATAGAGAGCCGATAGGCTTTAAAGCGTGTTCCGGCCGATTCGATTCGGGAAAATGACACGAGCATATGGATTTGGATACGGAGAAACGATTGGCGTCGGTCTCGAGGTCGTATCTCTGTCTCCTACGGATATATGATCGTTTCATCGGTTTCGGTCCCTGTGGTCGGTATAGATTGCGACATTGATGCGGTTTTCTTCCCGTAACACCGAATATCGGGCTGATATACCCCGACTCTTCCTTTATCGGACGTGGAAGGCGACGGTGGGCATTTTTCTGATTTTTTTTCGAGTTCTCCGGCCCGTAGCTCGCTCATCTTTCGAGATATCGGATCGGGACATGCGCCATTCTCATTTTCTCCTCGACTTACGTACTGATGAATTTTTTCAGATTTTTATCTCGGCGATTGCGAATTTACTTTTCTGGTTTGGACCAAAAAATCATATAAGATTTCATACAGAGCCGATAGGCTTTAAAGCGTTTTCCGGCCGATTCGATTCGGGAAGATGACACGAGCATATGGATTTGGGTACGGCGAAACGATTGGCGTCGGTCTCGAGGTCGTATCTCTGTCTCCTACGGATATATGATCGTTTCCTCGGTTTCGGTCCCTGTGGTCGGTGTATAGAATGCGACATCGATGCGGTTTTCTTTCCGTAACACCGAATATCGGGCTGATATACCCCGACTCTTTCTTTATCGGACGTGGAAGGCGACGGTGGGCATTTTTCTGATTTTTTTTCGAGTTCTCCGGCCCGTAGCTCGTTCATCTTTCGAAATATCGGATCGGGACAGGCGCCATTCTCATTTTCTCCTCGACTTACGTACTGATGAATTTTTTCAGATTTTTACCTCGGCGATTGTGAATTTTCGTTTTCTGATTTGGACCAAAAAATCATATAAGGTTTCATAGAGAGCCGATAGGCTTTAAAGCGTTTTCCGGCCGATTCGATTCGGGAAAATGACACGAGCATATGGATTTGGATACGGAGAAACGATTGGCGTCGGTCTCGAGGTCGTATCTCTGTCTCCTACGGATATATGATCGTTTCATCGGTTTCGGTCCCTGTGGTCGGAATAGATTGCGACATCGATGCGGTTTTCTTCCCGTAACACCGAATATCGGGCTGATATACCCCGACTCTTCCTTTATCGGACGTGGAAGGTGACGGTGGGCATTTTTCTGAATTTTGTTCGAGTTCTCCGGCCCGTAGCTCGTTCATCTTTCGAGATATCGGATCGGGACATGTGCCATTCTTATTTTCTCCTCGACTTACGTACTGATGAATTTTTTCAAATTTTTACCTCGGCGATTGCGAATTTACTTTTCTGGTTTGGACCAAAAAATCATATAAGATTTCATACAGAGCCGATAGGCTTTAAAGCGTTTTCCGGCCGATTCGATTCGGGAAGATGACACGAGCATATGGATTTGGGTACGGAGAAACGATTGGCGTCGGTCTCGAGGTCGTATCTCTGTCTCCTACGGATATATGATCGTTTCATCGGTTTCGGTCCCTGTGGTCGGTATAGATTGCGACATCGATGCGGTTTTCTTCCCGTAACACCGAATATCGGGCTGATATACCCCGACTCTTCCTTTATCGGACGTGGAAGGCGACGGTGGGCATTTTTCTGAATTTTGTTCGAGTTCTCCGGCCCGTAGCTCGTTCATCTTTCGAGATATCGGATCGGGACATGTGCCATTCTCATTTTCTCCTCGACTTACGTACTGTTGAATTTTTTCAGATTTTTACCTCGCCGATTGCGAATTTACGTTTTCTGGTTTGGACCAAAAAATCATATAAGATTTCATACAGAGCCGATAGGCTTTAAAGCGTTTTCCGGCCGATTCGATTCGGGAAAATGACACGAGCATATGGATTTGGATACGGAGAAACAATTGGCGTCGGTCTCGAGGTCGTATCTCTGTCTCCTACGGATATATGATCGTTTCATCGGTTTCGGTCCCTGTGGTCGGTATAGATTGCGACATCGATGCGGTTTTCTTCCCGTAACACCGAATATCGGGCTGATATACCCCGACTCTTCCTTTATCGGACGTGGAAGGCGACGGTGGGCATTTTTCTGAATTTTTTTCGAGTTCTCCGGCCCGTAGCTCGATCATCTTTCGAGATATCGGATCGGGACATGCGCCATTCTCATTTTCTCCTCGACTTACGTACTGATGAATTTTTTCAGATTTTTACCTCGGCGATTGCGAATTTACTTTTCTGGTTTGGACCAAAAAATCATATAAGATTTCATACAGAGCCGATAGGCTTTAAAGCGTTTTCCGGCCGATTCGATTCGGGAAGATGACACGAGCATATGGATTTGGGTACGGCGAAACGATTGGCGTCGGTCTCGAGGTCGTATCTCTGTCTCCTACGGATATATGATCGTTTCCTCGGTTTCGGTTCCTGTGGTCGGTGTATAGAATGCGACATCGATGCGGTTTTCTTCCCGTAACACCGAATATCGGGCTGATATACCCCGACTCTTTCTTTATCGGACGTGGAAGGCGACGGTGGGCATTTTTCTGATTTTTTTTCGAGTTCTCCGGCCCGTAGCTCGTTCATCTTTCGAGATATCGGATCGGGACAGGCGCCATTCTCATTTTCTCCTCGACTTACGTACTGATGAATTTTTTCAGATTTTTACCTCGGCGATTATGAATTTTCGTTTTCTGATTTGGACCAAAAAATCATATAAGGTTTCATAGAGAGCCGATAGGCTTTAAAGCGTTTTCCGGCCGATTCGATTCGGGAAAATGACACGAGCATATGGATTTGGATACGGAGAAACGATTGGCGTCGGTCTCGAAGTCGTATCTCTGTCTCCTACGGATATATGATCGTTTCATCGGTTTCGGTCCCTGTGGTCGGTATAGATTGCGACATCGATGCGGTTTTCTTCCCGTAACACCGAATATCGGGCTGATATACCCCGACTCTTCCTTTATCGGACGTGGAAGGCGACGGTGGGCATTTTTCTGAATTTTTTTCGAGTTCTCCGGCCCGTAGCTCGTTCATCTTTCGAGATATCGGATCGGGACATGTGCCATTCTCATTTTCTCCTCGACTTACGTACTGTTGAATTTTTTCAGATTTTTACCTCGGCGATTGCGAATTTACGTTTTCTGGTTTGGACCAAAAAATCATACAAGATTTCATACAGAGCCGATAGGCTTTAAAGCGTTTTCCGGCCGATTCGATTCGGGAAAATGACACGAGCATATGGATTTGGATACGGAGGAACGCTTGGTGTCGGTCTCGAGGTCGCATCTCTGTCTCCTACGGATATATGATCGTTTCATTGGTTTCGGTCCCTGTGGTCGGTATAGAATGCGGCATCAATGCGGTTATGATCTTTTTTTTCTATTGTAGAGAAAATATGAGAGAATACGCTGTGATAGCGGCGTGACGAGGATAATTTCGGTTATTTTGTTATAGGCGTGTAGGTAGGTAGAAATGCGTTATTTCTTTTGACGTCGGTTCACAATATTTTTTATAACTCCAGATCGACAGGAGACTTCGCCGCGGTTTTTTTGTTTTATATAGAACTGTATGAAAAATCGTTTGAAATCCTACCGATTTTCGAGATATTGGCGCTCGAATTGCGGTTTGCCGTTTTATTTTCACGCTTTGTGCCAAGTTTGCGACACTGTATCTCGAAAAGTAAGAGAGGTATCGAGTTGCGGTTTGCGCCATTCGATTCGCCTCATTTGCTTTCATTACTATGACTTTTTTTCAGATTTGCTGCTATTGCTACGTGTACCATTATTTATGGCACACCCTGTATATTGCATTTTGTATCGATAAAAACGAACGATATAGAGGATTAAAGATAATGCAGTCTCGAAAAATTGTAAATAAAACACTTTCGAAAAAAAATTTTGAATTTTATTTAAAATATCTATCAACGTTACAAAACCTAAAATTTTCGAACACTTTAGGTGTTTTTTAAAGTTTTTTCAAAATGACATATCGGACAGGTCCAGATTTCTTAAAGATGTCATTGCGAACAATAAGATGGTATTTTTGTACATAACGACTATTGAGATATCGGCCGTAACAAAATATTACAACCTTCTTTTCAGCGACGCAACAACTTCTGTACAAACCGTAATTTTATTTGGCATTCTTCAGAAACTTTTACATTTTTTTCTACTTCAATCGATCAATCAACAATAAAATTTAGATACCCTGGAAAGTTGTCGCCAAAAATAATCAATTTGACTCTATACTATCAAGATATAATAAATTAATGAGAAAGAACTATTTTATATATACTTAAAACTGTCAGTTGTGATAAAAATACCTATACAGATGTTTTTACTTTCTTGACCCTGGACCGTAGATATCAATTTAATTGATGTATAGTATATTAGATTCCTGGGATTTCGGTCAGTATAAATAAAAAATGTTATTTTATTTTCTTACGTTTCGCTTTATTATAAAAGCATGATAGAAAAGAATTATAAACAAAAACTAATTTAATTTTATCTAAATTATTTATTTATTTTGATTAATGTAATTAACATTTACTTCAATCATTATTGAAATTAATATGTATTTGAATAATGCGTATAGTGCAGTGTCTCATCAGTAAACTTGTGATTTGCATTAATCGAGGTAAATATAATTTTATAAATACAATTATATTTACCTACGAGTACCTATACGTTTTCTCTTCGTGTCGAAGCTAACCTTGACCAGCGCAATTTCAGTTCATTGACCTAACAGCTGGAACGTGTAGTCAACCAGCGCTCCAGATGCGTAAACTATATTATGAGGAGCAATCCTGCCAAACCCGATACCTACCTAATTCCACTTTCTACATTTCTCAGCAAATCGACGAAAATGTATACTATGCAATCGGTTGAATATTTTTAAAAGCTTTTATTAATTAAACTCGCAATATTTGTTTGTTAGTTAGTTTGTTTAGGGCAAATCTTGCAATCAAAATTCCGATTAGTTCTAATTAGCCTAATTAAGCTAGAGTTTGTCAGGGTTGAGGTCACAGGCTGTTGATCGGAGCCGCTGTGGCTTGGCCATGTCATCGTAAATATATAATATATAAACACTTGATGTAACCACACGATGTGTTAAAATAAACAGTTGTAAATATTCGATATGTTAAAATATGCTGGCGGTTTTAAAAAGGGATGCAATATAGTTACTTATTTGGCAGAATTTAGGTTACCAATTAAACGACATTAAAGGAACTAAAGCAACAAACAACATATATTTTAGAATATTATTGTTTGTAGAATTTAGAAGTGCTAAGTAAATAAAGTATGGAGAAATGTTGCCAGTAAGATTGGTTTATTACAATTTTTTTCTATCAAGGGCGGTCTTACAGGGGGGGTAATGGGGGTAATTACCCCCCCTAGAAAGGACACAATAGGTGGAAAATATAGGACACAAACTATGAAAAATGTTTTAAAATAGTAAATGAGTAAAATTAAGTACACAACAAAAAATTGACTTCCTAAAAAGTACATGTTTTGAACTGTCAACAAATATGAACTACCTAAATATCTATTAAACTAAATCCATAAAATGAAATCAACAATTATTAATTATTTAGTAATTATAAATTCCAGCTTTCGCTTGACCTGTAAAACGAATAATTATTTAGGAAGATGAAAAAAAATTGTTTTCTATTGTAATCTTATATTCTTTTTAGTTCGACTTTTACAGTATATTCACATACATCCGTTCAGTTAACTGGAATGGCCTACTTACACATTCTACAAACTGTACGGAAAACAGCAAATTTACAAAAGGGAGTAGAAAAAACTTCTTGCAAATATGTTTAATCCATAGATTGCCCAACCTCATCTTATACAACATATATCCTGAATTTTTTGAAGTTAAGAACCGCCCATTCTGTATCCCACTCTGGGTCCAACTTAAAATACCCGTGGTATCTACGCGCATGCTTAGCTTCTAGTTGGCACCCTGTCACAAACCTTCGCGACGTTGTCAAACATCAGACACAAAACCGTTCAAAGCGTGGAATTTTGAAGTGGCCAAACGCAATAACTTGAGCGATCTGAAAATATAAAGAAAATGATGGCAATTTAGCTACACCGCTGGTTGCTTCGTTTTTAATTGTGTCGTCGGAGTGGTTGTCATGCGCTTTACGCCGGCTCCACGCGCTGAACCCACCCAACGTTGGGACCAACAACGTGCGTCCAATATGTGGATCGACAAAAGAGCATTGGGCCCAACATTGGAGGTTGGCAGATAGCATAAAATCTTGGTGACAAATTCGAACTGACACGACTAGCAATGGTAAAGACCGACAATTCCAGCATTGCTGTCTCGCTTTTTGAGGCGCATTAGAATTGCTTTCCCCGTTGAGATCCGTTGAGAGTTGAATTTTTTTCATTAAGAAATTACTTTCTTGAAATTCTTTGTCTGTTAAACTATTTTTATAAAACATACTACGTGAATTTGTTCTAATCTGAATAACAGATACATTGCACAGAAGAGGTTCGATAACTTTTTTTTTGATTTTGAATAGTCTGCTTTCAGTCCAGAATATCTTCGTTGTCCAAACATATAACATTAATCTTTTTCGCATTGGACTTTTGTACAGCATTAATGAAGTCACTAAAATCATATATATTGCGCATATATTTCATGCTTAATTCAACACCATGATGAACAGAGTCTACATTCATAAAAGTGGTGTGGTATATATTATTATTATTCACAATTAATAACTTAGAGCGGAGGTAGTAAACAACGTCTGTACTAAGAGAACTAATAAACTTATACGACGAAAAATGGCAGCATCTGACTACAGTGAGCACATACTGCTGTTTTGCTAACTACAACGCTCTTGCAGTTAGTAATTTCTAGCATACCTATATCTTTTTGAGGTTGATATGTTTTCAGTTTTTCTAGTATTTAAAGACGCTTAAAGCCAACGATGTTAATAACTATTAACAATCCTTAACTAAAGCACCGACAAGAACGTAGACGTAAACGTATAAAATGACAAATACGCACGCGCAATAGCGAATTATTGTACACTTATATTTACGCCTGACGTAAACTTGAGTGTTCGTACGTATATCTAAAACATATTATATTGAGCCGAGTAGAGGCGATGGGACCACCCATTGAACCCAATTGTATCATTGTAATTGTCATAGATGATACATTCGCATAACTACCATCGATTTTTGGCCTATTTGTCCTATTTACAAAACTATGCAATATAAATAAAACAAAGACACCAATGAAAAGGGTTGGGTTAGGCGGTTATGTTTATAAAGTGCGTTGAAATTTAGTTCAGTAGATACGTTACGTTACAAACAGTGCTTTATCTCAATTTAAGTCCATGTACGTATCATGGATTTACGTATAATTCTGCGTTTACTCCAAAGAGTTACGAATACGGTGCTGGTGTTGCTGTAAGTGTCTAACTACTCTTTGGTTGGTCTCGAAACTGTCACATCATGTAATAAACATTTTAATCCACATGGCATTCGGAACACAGCCAAATCGCCCGAAACATTTTTAACCCACCTGACATTCGGAACCAGCCAAAAGGACGAGGTGACAAGCAGAGACGACAAGTGACAGCTGCAAATTTTTTCAATTGTGCGTGTTTTATCATTACTAGGTCATCATTTATTATTTAGTTTTGTTTTTTACTGTTAAAATTAAATCAAGAAATAAAATCGTTATACGAATCTGTGCTGTTTATTCCTCTAATCGTCCCAGGAAGCCCTGGGTAGGTTACACCGGTTATAAACAGAATTTGATGGAAATTCCATATAATTTGTAATTATTTCAACTATGATGGAAAGAAAACTAAACATTATACCTGCTGCTGTATTGTTGTTGCTTACTCATCATGTAAATGAGAAATACGTATAGACGTACAGCTAGATTTGCCCTATTTAAATGTTAAAACTTTTGTAATAATGGCAGTAAATGACAGTGACGAGGCCATTATGGGTCTTTATAAGTGTGCGAAATTTCAGCCAGATCGGTCTGATAGTTTATGAATAATTGCATTTGTTTATCCCAGAGAGCGTCTGTTTAAACAATCGTCATAATTAAATACCTGTAATGAAAATTGATTTTGTCAGATTATAGGCACTTATTTATGTGAAAGTGTGTGTTTGTTTAACAATAAATAGCAGTAGCTATAGTTTCGTTTGACAACAGGGCTTATTGGCTTGGAGGTTATGTTTTGTGGATTATATCATTTTTCTGTCGACAGTGTAATTACAAGTTTGATTAATGTATACAAACGTCATAAGCAAGATAATGAATGGATTTATAGAGATGTTTAACAAAGTGGAATGGATTCTTGAAAAGTTGAACTACAAGGCAAGTTTAAAAAATAAACTACTCTTGTTTAAAAAATTGCTGTTAAAAAGTCCGTTTAAAAGGTGGGTATTTTTTTGCATAAAAACAAATAGATAACTTTGTTATTTTTTATGATAAACGCTTGTGATTAGACGCGTTGAAGAGTCATTTGAAAAACACGTATTTAAAAAAAAATAACCCTCTACGACCAATATCAGTCAAGATAGCAACTTTTTTTTAAAATCATATCTGTATTATTTATAAACATTAAAAAGTCGCCGCCTGAAAACGAAGCTCGGCCTGCACTCCCCACGGCGCTTTTGTAAAAGTACCTTCACTTTTAAGAGCTAGAACTTCGTACTCGTTGCATAAATTGTATATACTTATCATTTGAATTATAAAATATAGGTCTACATTGAAAATCTATGGAAATTTCAACTCTTAATGTTTATAAATAATAGAGATATGATTTTTATTTTAAAAAAGTTGCTATCTCGACTGCCGTTTGTCGTGGAGGGTTAATTTTTTTTAATGCGTGTTTTTTAAACGATTTTTCAATGCGTTATTCCATTTATTTATAAGCAAAAAAAACAACCACCTTTTAAACCGACTTTTTAACAACAATTTTTTGAATAAATAGTTTATTTTTTCAACTTACTTACTTTTCAAGAATCCATTCCATTTTGTTAAACATCTCTATAAATCCATTCATTATATTGCTTATGACGATTTTGTATACATTAATCAAACTTGTAATTACACTGTCGACGGAAAAAATAATATAATCCACAAAGCATAACCTCCAAGCCAATAAGCCCTGTTGTCAAACGAAACTATAAGCTACCGCTATTTATTGTTAAATAAACACACACTTTCACATAAATAAGTACTTATAAACTGACAAAATCAATTTTCACTACAGGTATTTAATTACGTTCATAATTACTGTACAGCGCTTACAACAAATAGCAAGTTGTCAACAAATTCACCTTCAAATCCTACGTTACGCATAATCGTGTCTGAAATCATTATTAAGTTTTAATTCATTTGGTTTGTCAACCCGCAATACACGCCAAGAACAGGTAATCGTGTCTGAAATCATTACTAAATTTTAATCCTTTTGGTTTGACAACCCGCAATACACGGCAAGAATCTTGCCTTTCGTTCGGCCGCACGGATCGAACGTTTCTTGCATCAGAGTTAACAGCGCCACCTCCGTAAACTTGGGAACTTGGGTTTCGTGTACGGTCGTTTGTCCCCCTAGATCGAGTTTCACCGGAAAGACAATGTGGAACTGACCCCCAACGTAGCAAATCGGACCTCATGGTAGATGTAGGTATGCGATATTGACCCCCAAGGTGCAGATTGACATATATATATATATATATATATATATATATATATGTATATATAACGAAAAATTAAATAATGCACCTATTATTTGACCCTATACTTAAACGATATCTATTTTTAATTCATTTATTTATCTACCTTATTTCATAGTTTTAAAATTAATAATTTTAAATAACCATTTTACACAATATAACAATTTGTATAAATATAATGTGTTTGTTGAGAAAGGCTAAATTCATAATATTTCTTGATGTTTTTAAATTAGCTACAAAGTAAGCTCTTGTTTGTAAAACCATTATGATGTGTAGCAAAATCTACCCGGGTAAATATTTATGCTCTGTAACCATATTTGAGAATGTATATTAAATGAAAATTTTCTAGGGTCAGCTAACCTAGATTTATTCCTAGAGTATTTAACAGCCCCGGAGTTTTTAGTATACTTATTCGTTCTTAGTATACCGTAAGAACAGTACAAGTGATCAAAAAATAAAAATGTTTTTCAAAGTGATTTTGTTTTTGGTATTATGTTTTCGATTAACAACCCCCGTGGAGATCAGTGATGAATTAAATCAGATGTACAATAAATGGCGACACTGTGACATTGAAATGATGCGGATAAACAAATTTGTAATACCTGAATTAGACACACGAATAAATAACTGTATACATAAGGAAAGAACAATAACTGAAAATAAGAGACGTGAACTATTCCTAAAGGACATAGAAATAAAATCACTTCAAGAACAAATCGCAGAAAAGGAGAGTTTGTGCGAGAGCTCTATAAATTATTTCAAAAATATTAATAAAAATTTAAGTGAAAGTACTGTTAGGCTAAACATTACTAGCAACATTTGTAAGGACGAATTGGTCGAAATTTTGAATAAAAATACTGAGTTGGATAAGGATGTAAATGCTCTACTGACGACTGGAATAAAACTGGAGGCGAGGCTAAAAGCTTTTAAAAGGTCTAACATTCGACTTAAACGCAGGTTTTTAAAAAACAACTGCTATCACTCCAAAACCCCCACAACCAAATAATAATCAGAAGAAGAAAATGTCTTCTGATGATTATGATGATGAATATGATGACGAGTAATTGTACTAGAAAGGTATTTTATTAACTAAAATTATATAATTATTATTATAACTGAAATCATGTGTATGTATTAAAATACTTATGTAATTTTATAATCAGCCTAAATATTCTCGTTGCACTCTAATAATAATCTCTTTTTAATAATAGTAATGTTTGTAAACTCTTTTGAAGATTTTTAAGAGAATAATTTTTCATGAGCATGACATATTTAGAGTTCTAGATACATAGGAATAAAGCTGTCAAACGAACTAGCATAACATATTAAAGAAAAACTGTGTAAATTAAGTGGTTTTAAACATGGTGTGAAAATGTTCTACTAGATAATTGTTTTTATTCTGTAGCTATTTAAAATCTCCGGCTATTTAAAATATGAATTTAAAAATATTCATATGTTTATCTATGTATTTAGTCTCTTATGTAATTACTTTGTACTGTATATCGTGTTATATATTTAGTGTCAGTTATTTTATCCCTGAAATTTCTGATTTCGATATTGGTCACACGACTTGTCTCATGTCATTCTTTGTATGATCTTCATAGATAATAATAATAATAAAATGATTATAATTGTATGTCTTAATAGTAATAAATAATTTCTGCTTTTGTATTACAAAATATCCGCCTTATCTGTGAAATAATAATAAAAAATAAATAATTTAAATAGAATTTGTCTTTTCATTTGTTGTGATGATGCTATGAACTTAATTGTGTTAAAACTCATAGAAAATTTTAAATGGGCGACTATCAAGTCCTAGAAAATTCTTTTCCATCTTTTGTGATATTTATTAAAAGTTAATAAAGATATACTTAATCACTTATTTACTAAAATAATAGATAACTAAAATAGTGCAAAATAATATAGGACAAATCTGCCTTTCCAGCAGGGCGACGCCATCGCTTTTTTATTTTAGCACAATCAGCTGTCTTAAAACTATTTCTTGTGGCGCTGGCATAATTTCAGCAAAACTTAATTTATGAGTGGTTGTTTGATGATTTGAACATTTTACTGATAGATGTCTATAAAATCAAATTTAGTTACAAATAGACAGTTCTCGCTAAAAATATTTTATAATACTGATTTCTGTAGGTATACGAAGACACGGACTAAGATTTTTAACATTAATAATATTTTTTATACCTGAGAGTATACATAAATCTTGAGATCACTAGTGCTCTTTTAAATCTTAGACCGTTAGAAAATACCTATTGTTTTACAGTTCAATCAGTGACAAAATTTACTATGTCTCACCACTTGTTTATAAATTAATGCTTTTTAATACTTAAAAACATGACTGTATATTTTCACACAAGCTATTCTCTGACTTACAATAGTTAGCGGGGTTAAATGGTAGATACTCTATATTATAATTCAGAGATGTCTGGCGTGTCTATTTCAGCTAGTTATACAAAATGTTTATAATTACATATAATTAACATATTATTTCCATATGTTTTATATAAGTGTGATGTAGACAATAACTGCAAACTAAAAATAGTTGCGTAAATTAATGTGTACTTAGGTTGTTATCCCTTTAAACGGCGGTATTACAATGTGTATTAGTTTAATGATACAAACGAATAAATTAACTTCACTTAACTTTTGAGAATAAAAGCATACAATATGGTTATACAGATGTTTCTTTTGCAATATACTCGCATATTACGCAGCATATGCAGGATGAAAAACTACTTTCTAGAATTGTCTTGATTAGGATACCCCTTGTAATAACAATTTATATTATATGAGGTTCTCATAGATTTTTTGAAAAATTAAATAGAGAGCTCTAAATTAAAAATAGGATGTGGAAAAGTTTAGAATTAGCAGAGCTGTTCAGGCATTTAGTAGGGGAATATTTTTTCGAAAAATGTCTTGCGATATAAAAGCAGCAAACAGCATCATCTAAAAATTCAGTTGCGATAGCTGTCTTACTTGTATAACAGTTAAAATGAAAATTAAATTACCTTTACCAGATAATACCATTAAGTCGTTTAAGCTGCATCAGCATTTTAGAAAAATGCCTGGTCAAGAAAATTTTGTAGATATTGCCCCGCAAGCAGTTGAAAATCATCCTAGCACATCAGAAGTTAAGTTGGATGAAAGTTTAGAAATTTTGGATGGCTCGTTTTCAAAAATCAGACCGATAGGGGCATCAAGAATGGGGCCGCGGTTTACTTCAACACCCGTGTATGAAGATATATCAGAAAACAACGAGAGCGATTCCGAAATGAAAAATGTGTCATTTGATTCCCAGAATGATGTAGTGCATTAAAATAAAACAAGTGCTTTATTTATTATCGAGGCTAAACAATTTGTGAAAAGAAGTAAAGATATAATTCAACAAAAAACATTTAAAAAGGGTGACCTTAACAAGAAGAGGGTTAAATACTTACGAAAACTTCGCCGTGTAGAGGATGCAATCACAAAAATAGATAATGTAATAAACTTGGCATCGAAGTTTTCCTGTATAACCGAAGAAATCGAATAAATTTATGTCAATTTAATGTTCACAAAATAATGGAAACAATTTAGAAAAAAGATAAAATTATAATGAACATAACTTTTACAACATAGTGATTATTGTGTGTTAAATAATTATCATGTAAAGTGGCGTTATATAAATGTTAAAAATGTATTGAAACGTAAAAACTTATTTTAAATGCCAGCTGATTTTAAATTTAAATGACCATCTAGTGTTTGAATTAATATGCTTAAAGTTACTAGGGTTGGTTATTATGGTAAAACTTAAACTTCTATTTTATGCGGAATTAATTTTAAAAACGCATTGTGTATTACAGAAATTTTAGATTATATAAATTATTTCTAAGTTAATATAAATTTGAATTTGAATCATTACTTGTGAGGCTTATGAAAGAGAATTAACAAATATAAAACGAGCTGAATAATATTTTATGTATTAAAATACAGATTAAATGTTTACCTTTATATTGCAAAATAATAATAATCTGTATTACAAAGTCTGTATGGCATTTTCTAAAACTGCTTTAAATAAATGTATTTGATTCTTGTATGAAGAATAATAAAAAATGTTCAAAATATTTAAATAAAGACTCTAGAGCTTAACGAAAATCAAGAGATATGTAGAATGAAAGTAACCTGTCTAATGACTTTTTGTAAAAATATCTGACCCTCGATAGAAATTTATATTTTATGTTTAATTAAAATCTTTAAAAGTTTAACAGATATTTCTTTCGTATTAGAAATATGTACAAGTTTTCAGGATTTGAAAATAGTTAATAATGAAAAGTTTTTGAAATTATTGAAAACATAGTTACTTACGCTTATTTCTCCAATGAGATAAACTTCAGATAATTTAAACAACCAATAATATTACATACATCACATTACATTTGGTTATGGTGTTTTATAATAGATAGGTATGAGTACACTGCATTTTAAAGAGGTATAAAATAAAACTTTTTACACTTTACCATTAGGCTGTTTGACAACAACCGTTGAATAAATACACCGATTGAGAGAGAGAGAGAGAGAGAGAGAGAGGTTAAAGCTAGCGAATTTCAGACATGTCTAGAAATAATAACTGTTAACATTAACTAAAACACCCAATGCTCAATATAGGTATTATGTTTCTGTCAATTGTATATGAGTGCGTGCTAAAAATAGATTGCTATCCTAATTATATATGGGTTATAATAAAGAACTAATAATTTGTTAATAAATATAACAAACCGATATTTCTATATATATTATTTACTAATAAAACAGCAGTAATTTTTAAAATCATTTAATAAACCTGAAAATAAAACGTAGGTATTAGTACAAAAGTCAAATAAAATTTTGTATTATATTGAAGGCTAACATCTTTTTCAATTTTTCAAAACTAAGTCTGTTTCATAAACCAAAATAATTAAATAATATCTTGATCACCTTTTTTCCATCGAGGGAGTTTGGAGACGATGGGTAAGCGGGGGTGGCGTTGTCAGGCAGCGTCTCTAGAAGGTGAAAAGAAAATTCTTTTTAGAATGTGTACTTTTTTTTTTTTTTGACGAGGAGGGGAAACCCTCATGGGCTCCCAACCTGAGTTGGGTCAGTGTCAGACTCTTACTGACTAAAACCCCTCCCCACAGGGTCGTCTGTACACTCCGAAGGCACTGCAGCCTCTTGGGCTTATTGTGCACTCCCTGTTCCGATTTACACTGCCCATTTTAATACTCCTGTGCCACTGATAAGGTGATACAGGTCTGAGAATAGGCGAGTTTTATCGCTTTGCGGGTCTGTTTGTCTTTGCCCGTAAATATTATATCTTCTGCGGGCCAATGCCTCACATTCATATATGATATGGTCTACTGTCTCTGGTACCTTGCCACATAATCTGCAGTCAAGGTCGCCATCGAACTTGCCAATTCTGTGCAGGTGCTTCTTAACAGGAAAATGTCCCGTCAAGAGGCCTGTTGTAATTCTCAACTGTAACCTGTTCTTTGGGAGCAGTTCTGCAGTTTGTTTTGGGCATGGTCCTTCAATAAGTGTTTTCCCATGTCGATTACCTGGTATGTTCCTCCAGTAATAATTGTGTTTATTCCTGACTCAGTCTTTAATTACCCCTCTAGCTGAGCATTTGGTGATGCCCAGCACGGGTTCTGGGCCATAAAATTTGTTAGCTGCTCCTTGTCTAGCAAGTTCATCAGCTTTTTCGTTGCCGTCTATTCTGGTGTGTCCCGGCACCCAGAGTAGTTTAACTCTGTTCTGCTCACCCAGAACTTCGAGCTCTTTATGGCAGTCCCATACCAGTCTGGAGGACACTTTGTTAGAGGCTAATGCCTTTAGTGCCGCCTGACTGTCAGATGCAATGCAGATCTGCTGGTTCACATATCGTCGTTTGACATTCTCACGTATACACTCAAGTATAGCCAGAATTTCAGTTTGAAATACAGTGGCGTGAAGTCCAAGAGAAAGGCTTATACTTGCCCTTGGTCTCACTCCATGTATTCCTGCTCCAGCTCCTGATTCCATCCTGGACCCATCAGTATACCAGGCCAGGCCTTTGCGCAGTAACTCAGGAGCTCCTGTTGACCAATCCCCTCTCTCTCCAATAGAGATACTGAAGGGCTTGTTAAATGTGATTTTTGGGACCATGTAGTCTGACCTCATGCTCAATAGAGGATCTACTACAATGTTGATTATTCTCATATGTCCTAACTCCCCTGTGTGGAGAGCCACGTCACGTGAGTTTTGTACCCTGTATGCCCCCATTCTTGCCTCTCCCTGAATCACTACGCTGAGTGGGGGGAGGTCCAATAGGGTCTCCATGGCTGCTGTGAGGGTGCTTTTCATGGCACCCGTGATTCCCAAACAAACCAGTCTCTGTACCCGGCTTAGCTTGTTGGCTGCAGTTATTTGAGTGGCTTTAGGCCACCAAACTAAGGCAGCGTATGTAATGGAGGGTCTTATTACACTGGTATAGAGCCAGTGCACCATACCAGGCTTGAGCCCCCATGTTTTGCCATACAATCGTCTACATGTGGCCAATATGGCCACCGATTTATGTGTTACCCTGTCTAGATGTTGGTTCCAGGTAAGTTTAGAGTCTATGATAACTCCAAGATACTTTACCTCCCCCGACATCCTCAGTATTGTACCTTGAAGAACCAGAGGACCCAATCCCTCCAGGTTTCTCCTTCTAGTAAATGGAACGATATTGGTCTTTGAGGGACTTATTCTCAGCCCCTCTTCATCGGTCCATTTCTTGACCATATTCAGGGCCCTTTGTAAATGGTCCCTAACTATGTTATTGAACTTTCCTCTTGATATGATGACTATATCGTCAGCATACCCCTGAGCTTCAAACCCCTCATTGGTAAGTTTCACTAATAGGTCGTCAACTACCAGGTTCCATAGCAAGGGAGATAACACATCCCCCTGCGGACAACCCCCTGCAACTGACGCACCTAAAGTTTCACCCATCATGGTAGTAAATACCATCCTGCCCTCGAGCATGCAGCCAACCCACCTGCAGCAGGTGTTCTCAACGCCACGCTCTCTTGCAGTTCTGATGATGGAGTTGAAGGAGGTGTTGTCGAATGCCCCCTCTATGTCAAGAAAGGCACCCAGTGCCACCTCCTTATGTTCCAACGTCTTTTCCACCCTTCTAATTAGATGGTGAAGTGCCGTTTCTGTGGACATGCCTGCTCTGTATGCATATTGGTCTTGATGTAGTGGGCTTCTAACCAATACATCATCCCTGATATGTCTGTCAAGCATTTTTTCCATCGTCTTAAGTTGGAATGACATAAGACTTATAGGTCTTAAGGACTTGGCGTGAGTGTGGGAGTTTCTCCCCGCCTTTGGTATGAATACCACCTTAACTGGTTTCCAAATTTTTGGTATACAGCCCAGCGCTAGGCTGGCTCTATAAAGCATACATAGCTTTGATGCTAGCAAGTCTAAACCTTGCTGAAGCATTATTAGCCAAATTCCGTCATATCCCGGAGATTTGTACGGTTCAAACGAGTTTATTGCCCATCTGATTTTCGATTGATCAATCACCTTTTTAGACACTGTCCAGTCCACCCTGGTGACCCTGTTACCAGTTGCCTCCAGTTCCGTTCCTAGCCATTCCTCTGGTGATTTTTCGATTATTGTGGAACCAGGAAAGTGCACGAGGAGTAATTCCTCCATTGTTTCCTTACCTGTTTCGGTATATTTCCCTCTCTCAGTTAAGAGAGAGTTTACTACACACCGATTGTCCTTTGAAAGAATTCTCTGGAGTCTGGCACATTCCGAGATACCCTCGATGCTCTCGCAATGTTTCCTCCAGGCGTCTCTCTTGGCCTTCCTCAATGCTCGGTTGTACTCAGTCAAAGAGGACCTGTAATCATCCCAATTTGCCGATCTTTTTGCAATATTAAATTTCTTTCTCACTTCTTTCCTCCTTGTGGCAAGGTCATTGTTCCACCAGGGCACGTTCCTAGTGGATTTCCTTACCACTAGAGGGCAGTTGTTCTCATATGCGGAGATTATTGCGTTCTGTATTTGTTCCGCAACTAACTCCACATCCTCCTCATTTTTAACAGTGTTCATAACCCTGGCAAGTTCCTGGGCAAGGTCTACTTTGTAACCTTCCCAGTCCGTCGTGGGTTACGATATATTTCAGTCACACGGTCCATACCCGTTATATTAAATCGTATGTGTCTGTGGTCTGAACAGCTCTCCTCCTCAGACACATGCCAGTCGCTAACTAGGTTACACGCGTACGTTGTTCCTATTGTTATATCTATCACTTCTTGCCTTTGTGTGGTTACAAAGGTCGGAGTATTACCTACATTTGCTATGTCTAAATTATATTCCATAATAAATTCAAAAATTGACTCACCTCTAGTGTTGGTGTTCGTACTTCCCCAGATCGTGTGATGCGCGTTTACATCGCACCCGATGATGACCTGAGATCCTCTTCCTCTACAGCTCCTTACCAGTTCCTCCACGGCTCTGGTTGGTGGTGGCTCAGGGTCATCATATGGAAGGTACGCAGAGGCCAGTATAAACTCTCTCGGCACACCCCCACACGAAGCCCTGATTTTGACTGCCGCTAGATCCCTAGAACAGAAATCAGTTAGTGACATTATTTTACAGTTATTTTTAACTAATATGCACGCTCTGGGAATTGCAGCGGTTCTACAACAAATAAGTTCAACGCCAACTCCTTTCAAGCCACTTACATGTCCCATGTGAATCCAAGGTTCCTGGATCAGCGCCACATCACACTCCTGCATAACTTTAGCAAGGACCGCCGTGGCCGCCTTGCTATGATGCAGGTTTATCTGCACCACCCTCAGCATCCGGATTGAGTTCGCCTCTTTCCTTCTCCTGAAGTTTTCTGAAGGTTACCCTCCCCAGGCCAAGATAGGGCTTGAAGTCCAAACCTTCAAGCACCTGGACCGACTTTTCGTCTAAGGAGTAGGCCAGCGTTTGCCCCTTCTCCTCGACTCTGCGACTCATCAGCAGCCATTTCTCCGTGTTCAAGCCTGCATTCTGCTTCTTGAGACGGTCCCTGACCACTTTCTCCTCCACTGGCTCGGGAGCCCAGAAGAGGAACTTAGGACGCCTTGGGAGGTTTTGGTGTTAACAGCGGTCACTGTCACCCCCTCCCCCAGCCCCCTCATCCCCCGAACTGTGCTCCCAAGCCAGTTTTCTGTAGAGGGGTCTGCGCATGTGATGCTGAGCACCCCCCCTTCGTATCTTGGAAACCGCTGGAACCGCGGTGATGCCCCCCCGTGAGGGATGGCATCTATCGCCTCCACCAGTTTCTTCTGGATCAGGTCTGACTGCTCCTGATCCAGTAAGGTGTCAGGATGGTTGATATGAATTACAGCCATCCTGATACCTGTGATCGCATCCCTGTAGGAGTGAGTCTGTGCAGTAGCACCTCTCACCCTTTTGGGATCTGGTTTCCTGGGAGACTCCGACATTGGCCTCTTAGAGGGTTTTGCCGGAGCTGCTCCCAGATTCTTTGTTGGCTTCGGTCGCCGTGGCTTCTCCACTGTCCACGTCCCCGCAGCCATTTTCTGCGCTTTCGTGAGCTTCTTTTTTTGAGCCCCCGAAAGTCTTTTTGTGTTAGAGCCGTTACCCGCCAAGTCTGCCTGGGCTACTTGGCTGGTGCTTGCTCTCTCGACCACAGTACAGTCCATTGCTTCCTGTACTGTAGGTTTAGAGGTCCCACTCCCTGAGGAGGCTGCCTCTGTGTTTGTTTTTAAACGTTGGTCCTCCATATTAGTTCCCACGAGTGAGGGGGAAAGGATGGTCCACACGCACGGAGCCCCCTGCGTACGTGCAAGGCATTAATACAACGGGGTGAGCCATGTGCCCCGAGGTTAGTCGCTAACGGCCGGACCCCCCCCCCGACCATGCACCCTTCAGCGCGCACAATACCTGGGGGGGGGGGGAAGTTTTTATAGTGGTACTTCATCCACGCGGTCCAGGCAATTAAGCCAAAACCCCCGTGCCCCCTGGACTGGCATACCCCCGACCTAGATCGGAAGGTCTGTTAAAGAACGCTATAACCCCGATATACTTTTCGACGTTGTAACAAAATCCGACTTAGGAAATATTTCGTAAGAAAAGCGTGCTTCACGTAAAAACGCCGTGGAGGAGGTTTTTAATTCTTGGAAATATATTTTTGCTCTTCGGAGCGTTTTTTATGCCAAATTTTCGCTAACTCTTCGAGGAGCGTTAATTTGGTAAGTGTAGTAAATGTCGCTGCACAGGGACGTAATGTCGCCCCGACCACCCAATTTTAGAAAGTATAATAAAATTGGACTTGAACTTCCAAATTTCCAAGATTAAAAACCCTTTTACGAATCCACGTTGTCAAGCACTGCAACTCTTACGAAGTGTTGAATATGAGGACAAGTTAGTCCAACGACTATTCAAAGTATATCGGCAGTTATAGCGAAAATAGCCCTTAGCGACATGGGACCCCCATCATTTCCTAACAGTCGGATTTGACGGGGAAATGATGTGTTTTGACGGGGTTTGCCCTAAACCGGTTCCTCAGTGATTCGGAGTCAAAAAAGTATTATTACCATGTACTCACACGTGCATGGGATTTGCCTTGCCTGAACGTAAAATTTGTTATTGCATAATACAAACGAAGTAGATACGCTTCAAGCAATTTTAAGCTCCGAGGAGCGACCAAAATTTATGTGAATTAATAAAATACGTTTATAAGACAGGCAAGCATAAGCCCACCAAAATTTCAGTTACATGAAACTTTCCTTGAATCTTTTTGTGCATCGTTAGCTTTTCAAACTGCATATTGGATGGTAGTTGGTACCGTATGAATCGTCCCGTTCCTCACCATGTGTTGTACACGGGTCAGACCATTGTTTGTTAACATTTTCTCTGAAGAAGTTGTGTAAAAACATAAAATTTTTAAAAGATTTAATATACAATTTTTGAACTTTATATTGTCTTTTACTTGTGTTTTCTAACAAAATTTCCCTTTCAGATTTAATTTTAAGAGAGTGTGAAACAGACAGTGTTAGATTTATAGTGTTACGACGTCTTCCAATTGATACCATCAGAGCCGCAGTTAAGCATAAACGACAGTAAGTATGATTTATCCATTAATCTCCGTCTGAAACAGTCACTTTGAACCCTAAAAATTTTGTGAACGTAATATTTTTATTTAGAATTTAGAAAAGGTTGAGGAAAAAGAAAATTAATTTTTTCTTTTTCCTATTTTTTTTAATTTTTCTAAGTTTTTCGAGCAGAAAATACGTCCTTCAGACTTCCATCAAAGCATGGATCGTTCACAGGTCATTGTCGCCCCAGGCGGTTTACGGTATGTGTCACGAGCTGGTCCGCGACGTGGCTTTAGCTGGGCATGGACTGGGCTGTTAACCCTACCTCCCAGCAGTATGGCCGACGTTAACCCTACTCCTTGCGGAGTCTGGCCATTCTCCTATCCACCATCTCGGAGACGCGCCTAGTAGGCGCTCAACCTTCCCTATGGGCAGGAGAATGTGTACTTACTCGCATTCAAATATTTTTTATTGTCAACAACAGCTTATAAGGCGGGTAAATATTAATTACAACATTACCGAATTTGACGGCAACCCCATATTCTTGCAAACATTTATTTCAGCTTGCATAACCGCTCAGGGGATCGCTGTTGATGATCAGCGCGTCTTATTAACGCTTCACATAAAAAATAAATTACGCGGAAAAGCCGCAGAATTAATAAATTCCCGAAACCCTGCTACATGGGCAGAAATCAAAAGCTTACTTGAAGCCCATTTTGGCGACTCTCGCGACCTGACAGCTTTGATTCAGGATCTGCAGAGGATTCGTCAGTTACCCAACGAAACCGCACTAATATTCGTATCAAGACTACAAACGCACAACGCGAAAATGCACGCAGCAGTGCAAAAGCAGACTCTAACTCTAGAGGAAAAAACTGCTCAATGTAACCTCATCGAAAATATGACATTGACTACTTTATTAACCGGATTAGAACCCAAATTAGGTCAAATCATTAGGGCTGGTAACCCTGGCGACATGTTAGACGCAATAAACCGCATTAAACGTGAATTACAATTATCCTATTTTGAATCACAAAAATTTTCTAATAGAGTTCCAAATAAAAATCTCATTCAAAACCCACAAAGACGTCCAAACTCCCCACAATTTTGCACCTTCTGCAAAAGAAGCGGACACCATGTTAATGAATGCCGCACAAGGCAAAACTATCAATCCCCATCTCCCAATTTCACACCAAATGCTTATTCTAATCAAGCACAGCTTCCAAGGCAACATTTCACATCTAATCATAGACCGCAAAATTTCCAAAATTTCTCTAACCAGCAGCAAAATTATTCTCAACAGAACAGGCCCTCAGCTATCAGGCCAAATCCAAACTTCAACCAACAAAGACCTTCTGCCATCCAACCAAACCCAAATTTCAACAGGTTTAATCAACAAAAGACACATCACCTAAATCAAGAATCTTATGATAACTACACTGATAGCCCAAACCAATATGAAAGTTATCCTGTAAATTATTCTACCAATTATTCTCCCAATTATTCTAACGAAAATGATTATGATTACGATTTTGGAACCCAACAATGTGAGAATTATACTGCTAATTCTCAACCCCAACAGTACGAGAATTATACTGCTAATTCTCAATCTCAACAGCACGAGGATTATACTGCTAACCCTCCGGATTTTTGCATAGGCCCGGAGTATTCCACGAGTACTCCAACACAACAAACGGACGAGCTGGACCAAATTTCTCATCAAGTCCAAGCGATAAACCTCCAGGACAGTTTCGACCCAAACCTGAACTTCCCGGAAAATCAATTCATGTAAAAACACCCCGCTACAAACTAAATATCGTAAACTCCAAAAATTTATTTTACATAGAAGACATCACTAAACGTTTCAAAATCTTGATAGACACAGGCGCAGGTATCTCTATATTCAAACCCGAAACGGCAGAAAACTATAAACGTCGATCCCACGAAAATGTAATTATACAAGGTATAACAGACGAAAAAATTAATATCACTGAATCTGCTCTCATACCTTTCAATCCGAATGATCCATACAAAGTTTACATTCATAATCTAGATATAGAATTTGACGGACTTTTAGGTGCCGACTTTTTGGACCATTACGATTGCTTAATAGACATTAAAAACAGACAATTAATCACTAATTTCAAAACCGTACCATTGTATCAAGTTACCGATAATATATTAACTACACTCTGGAGCCCGATTAAAAATCAAAATTTAAACGAAACAAAAAACCAAAATGTAATTTCTATCGAACCACGCACAGAAAAGATTTTTAAGCTTAAATGTAATTTACAAAATACCGAAGCTATACTAATAGCCCAGGAAAATGAAAAGGTACGTTTACCGAACGCCATTGTCAAAATAGACAACAATGGTGAATTTTTGACGACAGTAATAAACTCAAATGCAATTCCGAAAACAATAAAATTTTCAAATCTTAAACTTGAACCCGTCCAAAAATTTAGGTCAATATTTAATGTAAATCTTCAAAATCCGGATTCCCAATATATAGACAGAAATTACGAAATAAGAAACCAATTACGCTTAGACCACTTGAACGATGAGGAGAGTGAATTAATTACTCAACTCTGTTTAGACTTTTCAGATATATTCTATTTAGAAGGTGACAACTTGACATTTACCAATGAAATCAAACATTCAATAGACACTAACGATTCTAAACCAATTTTCACTAAATCTTATCGTTACCCCCAAATTCATAAACAAGAGGTAAAATCACAAGTCTCAAAAATGCTCGACCAAGGCATTATCCAGCCTTCAATTTCTCCCTGGTCCTCCCCAGTTTGGGTAGTCCCCAAAAAACTAGACGCTTCTGGTAAACAGAAATGGCGCGTCGTAGTTGACTACCGAAAATTAAACGAAGTAACGATAGGTGATAAATATCCTCTACCTAACATTTCCGACCTTTTAGATCAATTAGGCAAATGCCAATATTTCACGACTTTAGACTTGGCCTCTGGCTTCCATCAAATTGAAATCGATCCCAAAGACATTCAAAAAACCGCTTTCACAGTTGAAAATGGTCATTTTGAATTCGTACGAATGCCTTTTGGACTCAAAAATGCTCCATCAACATTTCAAAGGGTGATGGACAACATTTTACTAGGAATCCAAAACGAAAGGTGTCTCGTCTATATGGACGATATCATTATCTACTCCCCTACTATCCATGAACATATTTCTCGATTAACAGAAGTCTTCAAACGTTTACAAAAAGCCAACCTCAAAATTCAGCCAGACAAATGCGAATTCCTTCGCAAAGAAGTTGCCTATTTAGGACATCTTATTACAAAGGATGGTGTAAAACCGAACCCTGCCAAAGTCGAAGCAATTCTAAATTTTCCTCAACCCAAAAATCAGAAAGAAATTAAATCTTTTCTAGGCTTAGCAGGCTATTATAGACGTTTCATTCCTAATTTTTCCAAAATTTCAAAACCCTTGACTAAACTGCTACAAAAAGACACACCTTTCAATTTCGACAATGACTGTACAAATTCATTCGAAACCCTAAAACAAACTTTGACAACTACCCCGATATTGATCTACCCCAACTTTGATGAACCTTTTGTCCTAACTACAGACGCTAGTGCATTTGCAATAGGTTCTGTACTTTCACAAGGAAGTATAGGAAAAGATTTGCCAATCGCATACGCATCTCGAACTTTATGCGGCGCGGAAACCAAGTATTCAACCATTGAGCGTGAACTTTTATCTTTGGTCTGGAGTGTAAAGCATTTTAGGCCATATCTATTCGGAAGGAAGTTCAAACTCGTCACCGACCACCGACCACTCACTTGGTTATTTTCCATAAAAGACCCAGGTAGTAGACTAGCGCGTTGGCGCTTAAAACTCGAAGAATACGATTACGAAATTATATACAAACCCGGAAAGATCAATAAAAACGCGGACGCGTTGTCCAGAATAAAAATTAATCACTTTTCAGAATGTTCCAAATTTTATTCAAAAATTCTAGCCGCAAACGAAGACTCAGATGAAGACGAAATTTCAGACAATGACGACGAAATTACCGACGAACAAATCGCCCGAGAATTTGACACATTTTCCCGACTTTACAAAACCAAATCTCTAATAGATTATTCCAAAATTCAAATTACAAATAAACAACTATTAGATCGAGAAAATAAAAATATCATAACGTTCTTCCAACAAAACAACTTGACAGATCTTCACCATCAAATTATCGAAGATATTTTCGAGGAAAACCCAGAGTTTTATAACAACACAATTAATATCGTTTCCAGTAAATCAACCCGACAAAGAAACTATTACATTATCTCTACCCTTCGACCCAGAGTCTGTGGTAGAACACCTATTTCTAACACTGTACAAACATCGAAACAAATTAGACCTTTCCAAAACTTATCATGTTGAAAATAACTTAGACTTTCCAATTCTCGAAATCCTATCATTTATTTTTGCAGAAAAAGACTTAAAACTAATTATTTGTCAAAATTTAGTACGAACCCCCGATGAAGACCAACGTCCGATCATTCTCGACCAGCATCACACCGGAAAAAATAATTTACATCGTGGAATAAATGAAACGATACGTAGAATCAAAAATAAATATAATTGGCAAGGCTTAACAAAAGACGTCGAAAATTTTATAAAAAATTGTGAAACATGTCAAAGAACAAAAGTCTGTCGCAAGAACCTCAACAATCCCTTAGTGATTACCGAAACCCCTAAAACTCCATTTGAGAGAGTTAATATTGATCTATTCGAATTTCCCACGCGAAACTATGCATTAACTATCCGCGACGAGTTAACCAAATTTACTCAAGCATACGCAGTCCCAGACAAGAGCGCAAAATCAGTCGTAAATACCCTGTTGCTTTATTTTCAGCATTATGGTACCCCACTAAGAATTTATTGCGATTATGGCGGTGAATTTGATAATAATTTATTAAAAGACCTTTGCACCCTTTACGACATAAAACTAACATACTCAAGCGTAGGACACCCTCAATCCAACGGATCTATCGAACGATTCCATGCCACCCTAGCAGAAATGATAAGAATACACAAAACCGAAAATCCCAACGAACATCCCTTTACTATATTACCCTATGCGGTGATATGTTACAATAACTCGGTAAACAAAACTCATGGTTTTACGCCATACGAGCTTATTTTCGGACATACAGCTAACCGACCACCTGAAACTCTTTACAACCAAAAAGACCTGATCACCAAATACGTTAGAGACCTAAATAATCGAATATCCCATTATTACAAAATTGCGCGAAGTCGAACAGAAGCACAAAAACAAAAAGCCAAAGTTCGATTCGACAAGAACATTCCCGAAAATAGACACACATATAATATTGGCGACAAAGTGTACGTCAAAGAATCACAAATAAAAAATAAACTGCAAAATAAATTCAACGGACCCTTTGAAGTTACAGAAATCTTTCAAAATTCCGCTACATTACTAAATCTCGAAACAAACCAAACAACCAAAGTAAATTTTGATCGAATGAAACCATATACTGAAGATTAAATTTAGTTTCAGGTTTCTCCTGCTGATCGGATCAGCACTTGCTCAATTTAAAATAACACCTATTAACAATACGATCGGAGTATATTATCACCAAGACACGGACATTGTGATTTCTCACAAGAAATGGACTTTACTGGTACACAAAAACATATCTACCTTTAAGACAGCTTTCGACAAAAACGACAAGATCTTACAGACACTATACAACACACTCGACCCAGCATATCATTACATGAACGTCTTTTCAGGAGATGTAAAAACTCACCTTAGCTTATTGACGCAAATTTCCCAATCAATACAATCAAAATTTGACGAAATTTACCTTGACACGAAACGATACAAACGAGGAATACTAAATGGCATCGGAACGATTTTCAAATCAATAACTGGAAATTTAGACGCAGAAGACGGTCAGTATTATTCTGATTGTATCAACAAATTGAATAATGACGAACACCAACTCGAAAACCTAATTAAAAACCAAATATCCGTTACAACTTCAGTAATCAAAAATTTCAACGCAACTATTCAAAAATTGCAAGTTGACGAAGAAACTTTCAATAAGGATATTAAAGAAATTGAAACCTCAATTTTAGACATGACTAAAGACATAGAAAACGTCCATGCAAAACTGAAATTTATCGAAATCTGCGAACAACTTATGGCAAGTTATTTATTTATCGAGGATAACCTAAATGACATCCTAAATTCCATCACTTTCGCGAGGCTTAAAATAATTCACACGTCAATTATAAATCCAAAAGACTTAATAAATTCTCTACAGGAAATTTCGCAAAACCTACAAAGGAACAATTTACCGCTTCCAATCAAACTATCAAAGGTTGCACAGTACTTAGACATTATAGAACTAAAAGCTTTTCAAACAAATTCGGATCTAATATTTGTGTTAGACATACCTTTAATAGACCCTCAAACATATTCAGTATTTCAATTATACCCTATTCCTATTTTGGATAATAGAACTGGTTTATATCATGTATTATCAACTTCTCAAAAATATATCGCGAGAGATGATGATTCATTAATGTACATACCTATCTCGAACCTTGAAGAATGCAAACCACTTTATTTCAACACCAAATTATGTCCAAATTTATTTGCATATCCTATTGACAACAATGCCATATGCGAAGCCCGTCTCTTCAAGAACCTCAAAACTCTGCCAGAAAACTGCCAGACGTCATTTATCATCAGCCAAGGCTACAACGTCCAAAAAATAGACGAAAACACATGGTTAGTTATTAACGCAGAACCTCTACAAACAACCATCAACTGTCCAGAAAGAAATTCAAAAACTGAAGTCATCTACAAAAATTCAATAGTAAAATCACAACCAAATTGTTACGCCTTCATAGGCATCACAAAAATTCAAGCCAGTACCAATGAAGTAACCGATGTAAAAGACGACACTCATCCAATCCAAATTCCATTTGAATGTTGTAAACATATTCCAGACAAAATCCGAGCTCCAAATCTTAAACCACTAAAATTAAACAATCTCAATACGGAACACCTCGCAGTTGCCAAACACAAGTTGGACCAATACTCCAGAGATTTAGATGATTTGATCAACGAACCCTTTATAACAAAACACATATCCTGGTTCACCTATTTTATCATTGTGCTAATAATTGGACTGTTATTTCTGTACCTATTTTGTAAGTGCAGAACAAAAAGACGAAGACTAGCCATCGATGTTTCTGCATCACCCCCATCTCCACCGAGGCCTAGCAAACCCTACAGGACATTTGCTAACCTATTTCCTTCACGAAGACGACCTACCTTAAGAAGAGAAGACAACGAAGCCGAAGACATGAACTTACATAAAGACAAACTGTTTTGTGCCTTTTTACTGACTTTCAGTGCTGGACTCTTCAGTGAATTTTATTTCATTTGTTTAATCATTATATTTCATTATTTTTCTATCATTTGTTAATTTCAATTTTATTAACATTTTTACGTCATTTTCATTCAAACCCATCATGCCTATATTTTATGCTTTCACAGTAAAGCTATATTTTAACCTTAGGAATATTTTATCCTATTTTACAATTCAAACCTAATATGTTTGTATTTTACGCTTTCTTGCCAAAGCTATATTTTAACTCTAACATTTTTATGTTATTTTATTTTATGAATCAAGCTTATTGTGCTTGCATTTCATATTTTAGACGCTAAGGTTATATTCTGTGTTTTAAACCTTACGATTTAACATTTTTGTATCTTTTATATTTTTCCAAATTGTACCATTACCTTTTATATACATTTTATATTCATTTCAAAAGTTGCTGCATAAAACACCAACTTTTTTTATAAGGGGGAAGCTGTTATATTAGAAATATACTATGATATATAATATTATCGAGACAGGCTTAACCTTCTCAAACATATCGTATTACATACTGCGTAACAGCTCTTCTCAATAACCGCTCACGCTGCATGAGCATTGTATTTCAATTCTAAGTAATCCTGATTGTGCTGAATCAGCAACACTGTTTCCTTTGTTCTCAAAACATTATAAATATTACCAACAACCTTTTTATAATCAGTCTTATACTCACATTTGGTCGAATACATTCTAAATTTATTATTGTTTATTATTATACAAAGAGTCAAGCTTGACTCCAATAAGTGAATAAAGTTTTTAAAAAGCTATTTCAAGAATCCACTATCTAACATATATATATATATGTTTATAATTCCCCGTCGCCCATAATATTTTTCCCGGGGGAGAGGTCGGCGCAATTCGTATTCATTCCACCTCATTCCCTCACTTGAGCCGGGGCTTTTGCCTACTTGGGGCCATACCCATGCCTCGAGAGCAGTCGTCTGGGGCGTGTCGAGGAGGGGGTATACCTACTTCGATTAATTCACCGTGATCGTCCAAAATGCGTAGAGTAATGTTGTCGATAAACTGACGTCCTTCTGGTTTGACAGGCATATAAATAATATTTCGAGGCTCTTTAGAAAGTTTATAGCCAGGTTCAATGTTTATGTCGAATTCGAAGAGCGTACGTGCCTCCTCTCCATTTATATAAGCACTTGAAGTAATGTTACAATCTATACGTATGATTCGAACTTTCATGATATTGACGGGTAGCGTTGACGTGTGGATTTTATTGGCAGCAAATCGTCTATGTTCAAATCCTAACAGGTCAGCTAAAGTGTTTTTAGGCGTGAAATCAATCTCGTACTTTGACTGCATTTCACACTTTAACGTATTATTGTTGGCATGCAGAGAAAATAGCTGTTTATGATGTTCTTCACTATTTCCAACAGTTTTTTGCTTGACACGTTCACGTTCCTTGCTCATCATGTTTCGGTGTATTTCTTTGTGAATTTCGTCAACTTCATATACACCTGGTTGTATCAGCAGCTCTATGGGAATGCTTTCTTTAGGTGAAGTTCAATATAGTAACCTATTATTTTTCTCATCGACATTTAATATGGAATTGTAAGAATAGAAACCAATTAATCCTAATCCATAACGGCACCTACTGTCCAATTCAATCGGTGGATAAAAGTCGGCACTTAACACACTAGTCCATTGTTCTGTTAAAGTAAACGTTCGCGACATGATTGAGTCATTTGTTAATTGTCTTGGAATTAGTCCACACAACACTTTATCAATATTTGCAACAGCAACTCAACGGATTTATTCGTCTTTTTTTCTGTGGCAATTGTTCTAATGATGACGACGATGACGAGAACTGTGATGAAATGTCCACATTGTTTTCAGAAACGACATTTATATCGTTCATCTTGCAGTAGCAGCAAAATATTCTGCGATTTGTTGGGCCATCATTAACGTCAGTAGTGCCACCGCTGCCACTGCCAGTATCATCATGATCTGTACAATATTGATACTTTAGTAGATCAATGTCATTTTGAAGATGCTTCGGCAATTTATCCCAAACTAGAGCAATCTCACGTGGAGCACATGCAATCATGACTTCTTTAGGCATGTTTGTAAGTTGTTGTCTACTCATCTTCAGTAAGCTACGTAGTCTAGAAAATGCAATTAGTGATTTACCCATTTGTTTTATTTCTTCTCGATCAATTGTTGGCGTCATCGTCTTCATGTCATTGCTTGACATCTTCGCTGTTGTATCTCTTAGACTTTGAAAGAAACTTTAAACACAAATGTCCACACCACACTGTATTGAAATCTTGATGACGATCATTTCGCTGCTCGTTAACCCTGATGGATTACGTTTTGCCAACCTATACCTTTACTCAAAGTCATTATTCCAGCCAAAGTATGAATATCTCCGTGATATATTGAAGCCGATTAAAGGATTAGGATTTTATGATTATGATAGTAATGTCAGCATAATGGAAACTTCAGAAGCAAAGCCGGACTCTGTGTTCATTTTTGATGATGTGATGTGTGAAAATCAAGACGTTATTAGATCATACTTTAGCATGGGACGTCATAGCAATGTGGACTGCTTCTATCTCGCTCAGATATACACAAGAACACCTAAACAACTAATTAGAGACAATTGTAATTTTATTATTGTGTTTAAACAGGATGAGTCGAATCTTCGCCATATTTTTTTCCGACCATGTGGCTCCCGATGTGACGTTTCCACAATTTCAAGAAGTGTGTTCCAAATGTTGGGGAAATAAATATGACTTTATCACGATTGACAAAGATAGAGAGGTACATGGAGGACGATATCGAAAAGGCTTCGATGCTCATGTATATCCCTAAGTTTTCCTCATTGTAAAGTCAATCGTTTATTAGACATCATCGAGACTGCAACGATAATAATAACAAGCGAAGATGTCGCAAAGTGTTAGTGGCGATGCTGAGAAAAGAAATGCAAATAGTGAGATGGAGTTAAAACGTAAATTGATTGATGCAACTGAAGCGGTTCGAAGAAAATTTGATTCTCTTAGACATAATCAGAGTGAAAGTAAGTTGGCACTTGAAAAGATTTATGAGCCTATAACAAAGCCATTAAAACATTTATCGAATATGACTGAAGAAGCAGTAAAGAAATCAAGCACTCATGCGATGACAGTATCGCCTTCGATAAGGAATAGAAAGTAACAGCATTAGTAATGCAAAGTCTAAAACATCATCATCAAAGACGAGTAAAAGCGACGATGACATGGTGACGATGATGTTTATGATAAGGATGATATGATTGATGATAATAAAACACAAAGCATTGTAATGGAAACACCACCGCCGTCATCTCCATCTTCCATAGCGTCATATTCTTCAGTTTTTAGTAAACCTTCTCATCTGTCAAGTGCACACGTGGGATATTTAAAAGTAGATAAAGGAAAAGACAAGTACGATACAAAGTATGGAATTCAGATAGATCCTATTGATGGCACTACAACTCTAATGGGTAATGCTGAAATACGTTTCTCCGATGATAAAATTGAAATTTGGAGAGGAAACACAGAGCTTGCACATACAATAGAAGTAGAGAACTCTATGATCTCATTTTCTTGAAAAGGTCAACTGTCTTTTTTAGAGGGACCATCAGTGATGCAGATATGCATGTATATGGTGAAATTCTTCATATAACAAATGCACCCTATAAACATTATGATTCACAAAATGAATTAAGTGGTTCCAATCTTAAAAAGTATGTTGAAATTATAAGACCGTTAATGCAGAGACGTAACCCTGAAGGTGAGAGCGCTCTCTCAAGTAGAATAACTAGGACAAAATCTAAATATAGTGGAAGAGGAGTTGGTTTAAGTTCAAGAAAACTCTTTAGTAATAATCACTCGTTTGAATATGTGTATTGGAATAAACTCAAAGAGCTAGTTGATCGTCTTCGTCTACTATGGGCCTCAAAGATTTCTGGTTACACAGGTCATGAAAATGAAATAAAAGCTATTTTACAAGAAGTGAAAGAGGAAGGCATTATAAACTAGAACAATATCTCTTCAAGTATCAGTTGTAATTTAAAATGGCTAGTGTCAACAACACTATCGACAAATTCTGGCGACGTAGAAGGAATGATCCAACGGCTGGAGTCCTCCCTTTAAACTTGACAATGCGGGAAATTATGATGTGAAAAGTAAGCGTTCAACGGAAGTTGCCGAACCTGTTAATGAAAGCGATGCCGCTACTCAGAGCTATGTGAATAAACGCATTAATGAAGTAGTTATGTCGATTGAAGCAGTTATTCAGGAGTCCACTACTCTACTTGTAGACACACTATATAAGCACGTAGCTTATGAAATTAAAGCAGTATAAAGTTTATTGCCAAGGTATCAAGAGGTAGAAGGCGCAAATCGAGACATTAACAATTTCTTCTGATTTAAAGGGGGAATTTCAAAGGGAACTTAGCCATTCCTCCTGATTTAATATCATAATTTGAACCTGGACAGTATGTGTTGAACAACATTAATCATGATAATTAGCAATGTTAAACGACAAATTGTTGATGAACTATATAGACTTGCTCAACGTAATTTTCCCAGAAGAAAAACCATAATCAAGGGCTATGACGATTTGTGGCAGATTGACTTAATCGATATACAGTCTTATGCTAAGGTAATTAAGATTAAAACTGCAGCAGAGATTGCCAACTCCATGCGGGTTATTATTCGAGAGGCTAATTACATTCCCAAAAATATACAAAGCGACGAAGGTGGTGAGTTTTACAACAAACCTTTCAGCGCGTTAATGAAACTTCACAAAATAAATCATTACTCAACGTATAGTACAAAGAAGGCGGCTATTTTAGAACGTGTTGCTACGTCAAATTTTAAAATTACAATCTGACGTAACTAGTTGGTCGTCGTCTGTTGACTAACGGTATTTGCCGGCCGACTAACAGTGGAGATGGTCGGGGTTCTAAATTACTTTGATGTATCAGGGCGCCAAGTAAATTTTTTTTCACTCCAAATACCAGCTCAAGTACAATGTAACCTTAAATTTACTAAATAAATTACTTAGCGAGACGATAATGAAAAATTCAGTTTTATTTTTTTTAATAACAATAAACGAAGTAGGTTAACTTTATAACATTCAAAAGTACAATAACGTAGAGTATGGTATGACAGACAAATTTACACACAAAAAAAATATATCTAAATGTATCTAACTGGGTATACGCGTCTTACGTAAGTGCTTAAACCCCCAACAAATATCATAGATGATATAATTAGTTAACAGATTATTTTCATATGATGTTTAGCAAAATTTAAAAAAAATATATATATATGTAGGTACAGTGGTGAAATTTTTTTTAAGCAAAATATACAATATATTTAAAAAAAAATCAATATATGTATGGCGTAAGAAGGATACAAACTGCAGGCAGCGGGGCTTCAGCTTCGGCTCAAATTTCGGAATGGGCAACTTCCAGCCTATCAATTAACCCAGAAAATGGATGGCTCCTCCACAAAAAAGAAATTCCAGTCCAGCAAGGAGAAGTAACATAAGTACGTGTAGACCAGTGGAAAAAAAGTTATTCGTTCGTATCAGGGGATACAAAAAAATGTAGGAAAAACTTCGAATTCCTAGACGAACCGTAGGTGAAAATAAAACCCTAAAAATAAATTTTTACCATTGAACAATTTACTACAAGTGATATTTTGCTAGTTTGAATATAAAAATAAAATAATTACCTCGTTTCGGAGGGTTTTCTTAGAAAAATGTTGTTGACCTTGGATGCCCTTGGCCTCGTGTAAATTTGGCAAAAATGGCTTTTACGTATAGATCCTTCCAATGAAGACAATCGATTTCCAATACCATAAAAATATGCACTCGTCCAAACATAAATGGATAACCGAAAAATATAACGTTGCGAATATATCCCAAAATGGTGAAATTACTTGTTTCAAAAATCGCAACGAGCACGTAAAAATACCACTTAATAAATTGCCAAACGTTCGAGCGAATTACACGTGAAAAGTGACAGACTACCGGAAGACAAAACCTAAGCCAAAAACTATTGTGAAGAAATAAATCTGTGTTACCGATCGTCAGTCGGTTATAGGAATCTACCTATAAACTAATTAAAAGTTATTGGTTGCCTAGCTTAAGAATTAAAGAAATAGAGAGCTTAAGTATATGCAACACGCTACACAACAAAATGTATAACGCCATGCCTATACTTAACTGCTACAGATTCCTTACAATTGCGAATTCATATAGACAACTAAATAATAAATATTACGCGTGACGACGGATAACACGAATTCGTTAGACATTAAATGTAAGAGATAAAGCAATGAATTAGAGATTTTTTTTTAATAACGTATAAATGTTAAATTGAACAGTAACAGTGTCATTAGAACTCTGAAAAACAATTTGTATAAAGAGTTCGCCTTAAGGGCTAGTTACAAATGGCTTAATGTGCTACCAGATGTTGTCAAAAGGTATAACACGATGCATAGAACAATAGGAATGAAACCTGTCGACGTTGGACCTCATACAGAAATAGCAGCACTGAAATCAAGCAGTCGCAGAATTGCTCCTTCAAAGTTCAAATTCCGTGTGGGTGATGTAGTACGCATTAGTGTTTATAAAGGTATATTTGAAAAGGGATTCACTGCTAGTTGGAGCGCTGAGCTTTTTAAAGTGGATAAAGTAAATGTAACAAGTCCTCCGACTTATCTTTTAAAGGACGTGGAAGGATCTCCAATCAAGGGATGCTTTTATGAAGAAGAGTTGCAAAAACTAGAAATCCAGACATGTATCTAGTAGAGAAAGTTCTACGTCGTCGTCGTCAACAACAGACAGGTAAGCAGTAAGGCATATGTAAAGTGGTTAGGTTTTTCTGATAAACAGAACTCGTGGATAAATGAAGATGATATTGTTTAATACTATACTGTTTTACTTTTACTTGTTCTTGTATGAGAAAATAAATGTTTAATTTTTTTATTATTTTTCCTCACCTATACTTTACCTGATTATTGAGATAGGGAAAAAATTAAAAAAATTAATATTACTTTGAAAATATAATGACAAAAATGTAAAGTTCATTAATATTTACAATTATATGTATTATAGTCTAATTACAACTTACAACGTATTAAGAAGGAAAGGGGTAAACTAAAAATGAAAGCATTACAATAAACGTAGTATAATTTCTTTTTAGTTTACCTCCCTTTACAATTAACATTCAAACTGTATTAATTAGTTATAAAGATACATTTTTTGTTCCATAATTGCCCCAAGCCAAAGTGCTAATACTATCTGCTAAAATATATCTCTTATCATCTTGATATGAGAGTGCTACTTTATTTATTGTTTGAGTGTGAATTACATGTTTAATAGATCGAAATATATTTTGCTTACATAACATAACTTTCTTATTAAATAAACAATTTTTATATGCTTCATGTTTGAGCCTTTTTGTAACACACTTTTTTACACCTTTAGCCTTTTTTATTACAGTATTATATCCTACAAGAAAATCGTATAGTTTTGCTCGAAGCCCTACAAACTCAAGCATGATTTTCCCTGCATTTTCATCTTTAAAAACATCCAATACGGCATTATTAATCAATGGAATTCCATATGGATTATTCAAATCATAATTAGATTTGTCAAATTTGTCAAGATTATCTTTAATATTAACATAAATATCTTCTGTTTTTATACTGTATATTAGTGAATCGGTGTCACTATATAAACGTTTAGCATTGTTATTACTATATGTTTTTTAAATGAAATCATAATGAAATGAATACATGACAGTTTTAGAAATATCAAGTACACTAAATCCTATGTAAACGGGTTTATTGAAATTTTTTTTTTTTTATTACGTTGAATCGCTATAAAATTTTCATTAATAATAGAAAGACTGGAAACTCGGTAAAGATTCCGCACCTTTACGTTTCTTGTAGTCTTTCCATCTTGTAATGAGTTTTACATTGACCCGTTTATCTACTGCTTCCATACATTTACCAAAAATTGCATTACTTGAAAATTTATAACAATCTTTTTCAAATTGATTTTTAGCTTCTTGTCTTTTCTTTGTATTTAAATCTATATGCTATTGATGCCTGCGAACATTTCTATAATACCGTTAACAATGTCTTTAATACATGTGTTCCAGTTTACAAACAAAACAGCCGAACCTACTCACCCTGGTTCAACCTGGAAATAATTAATAACATCTGTAAAAAAGATAGAGCGCACAGAAACTACAAAAAGTTTAACACTGACATATACTTGGAGCAGTTCAAAACCTTAAGATCCCTAATTAAGCAACAAATAAAAGCTGCCTATGAGGTATATATACATGACATCGAAATAAATATTAACGCTGACCCTTCCAAGTTTTGGTCATTTGTACAAACAAAAAAGAATAAATCTAGAATTCCGGGCTCTGTACATTATAACAACATTACCTACGAAACGCCTCAATCTGTGGTCGATGGCTTGGCCAGTTTCTTCTCGGACGTGTACCTTCTATCCGACCCCTCCCACAAAGTTCCACTTATTTCTCTTAATAATACACACGTGCACATTAAACCAATCACGGACCAGGACATAATTAACGCAGCAAAAAAATTGAAAAACAAATTAACCTCCGGTGTCGACAACGTACCGAGTTTCATTGTTAAAGACTGTATCAATACTTTTGTAGCACCTCTGCGTTTTTTATTTAATCTTATTTTAGCAACAGGTACCTATCCAGATATATGGAAAACAACAAAACTATGTCCTATCCTCAAAACAGGAGATCCCTCCCTAGTAACAAACTACAGACCTATAGCAATCCTTTGCAATTTTGGCAAAATCCTAGAGATTATCATATACGAAAATATATATTGTGAAATCAAAAATCATATATCTCCGTATCAGCATGGTTTTATGGAAAAAAGATCGACCACCTCGAATCTGACCTGTATTACACAGTATATCTCGGACATATTGGACACACAAGGCCAAGTCGATGTTATTTATACTGACATTCAAAAGGCTTTCGACAAAATCGATCATTTCCTACTCCTTTCTAAACTCAAAGCAATTGGAGTGTCAGATATCTTGCTATCCCTAATTGAATCCTATTTATTTAATAGAACACAGTTCGTGGAATACGGTGGATATAATTCTCGCAACTTTTTTTGCAACGTCCGGAGTCCCACAAGGATCCAATCTAGGGCCACTTTTATTCTTAGTATTTATCAATGATTTATCCCTCACTATGAGTTCTACATATTTATTTTTCGCGGACGATCTGAAAATCTATTCTGAAGTAAGCAAGCCAAACGACTGTTCTGCCTTGCAAATAGCGTTAGACTCAGTTAACGAATGGTGCGAAAATAACTACTTAAAACTAAATACATCTAAATGTAAGATAATGTCCTTCTACAATAACAAAAGGCCAGTTTTATTCGCATATACGATTAATGATACCGTTCTGGAACGATGTACAAATTTTAAGGATCTCGGAGTAACATTCGATTCCAAGCTCAGTTTTTCTACTCATATAAGCACAATTGTTACTTCGGCTTCTAAAGTACTCGGGTATTGTATAAGGAACTGGGGCAGCTTTACGGATATTTAACACGCTGAAATTAATATATATATCATTTATACGAAGCAAACTTGAATATGCTTCTGTCATCTGGTCACCTGTTTATCAAAACTCTAAAATGCAAGTTGAGTCCGTACAAAGACGATTTCTTAAATATATATATTTCAAAACCAATGGGTCCTATCCCGTTAGGGGCTTTGATCACAATACGCTACTAAATTCTTTCAATTTTGACTCGCTTGAACTTAGAAGAAATAGCACAGCACTACAATTGTTATATAAAATACTGCACAACCAATTAGATTGTATTCACTTAGTAAATAGAATTAACTTTCACGTGCCAAGGCTGAACGCGCGTCTGCACAACACATTTTACGTCAATACCAGCAGAACTATCATTCAGGTCAAGTCTCCAATATTTAACATGTGCAAGATATTTAACGAAGTCGCGCATATGTGCGACCTCAACTATGATACTCTAAACCACATTATTAATATTCAATTAACTGATTAAGCCTAATTATACTAGATATAGATATTTTTATAATTAATAAATAATAAATTAATGTAATTATGTAATGTAATGTATGTATGTATGTTATATGAAAATATACCCTGTATCTCTGAGACATTGGCCTCACCACTCTCAGCGGTATTATATTACATAGATATCAAATAACGACTCCTCTCAGCATCCGCTCTCCCGAGAATTAGATAAGATTGTATTCTTGCAAAACTGCATAATTGCAGTTCCTTTGTTCCCAAAGGTTATAAATGGGAGTAGTGTACTTTCAGACGGCAGTCTTAAACTCATGTTGGAATAAACAAGTCAAAATTATTATTGTTCTAATTTATAAAGAGTCAACGTTGACTCCATTAATAAATAAATAAAGTTTTTAAAAAGTGATTTCAACAATCGATTATCTAACATTGGCGCAGTCGGTAGGATCTGAAAAACACCCTGTAACCCAGAGGTGGTGGATTTCAATCCTTCAATCAGCAAAGAATCTACGAGAAACAAGAAAAATACAATTTCAAGCAGACAAGCAACGTCTCAACAAGCTCACAAGAAGCATCATATACACATCGAGAAATAATTAGCAAGTAAGAAACATTCCTGGCCCCTGAAAGTCGGTGTCTTCGGCACTTGGAACACGTCACCGTGGATAGGAACACCTAGTGATACCCCTGACGGTACATCCCAGTGTAGCAACGCTTACGAAACCGCATTCGACCTTCCATCTGGACCCCAGGCATGAAGATAGTAATGTAAGTAATTTAAGAATCATCTCGATTTATTTTCTATTTCAAACTGCACTAAACATTTATATTTTATCATTCGTACATTGCATTCACATTTGCATTAAACCCACGACAGTTCTGCAATCTAATTTAGTTGAATATATTATCTAAATATCGTATTACTTTAGCCGATATTTTATTTTATTTTAACACATAAATATTTTCATTGCAATCAATATATTAATTTGACATATATCAAGTTTAATCCTTATCTTGTAACGTTTTTACTGCAATTTAATACTACTACTACTAATAAAGGTTAACGTATTGTTTATACCATATGACTATAATATCTGAATAAGTGCAAATACCATCGCAAAAATAATTTGTTACATGCTTTATACAGAAAAGAATACAATTTCGTTTCCTTTTATTCATTATTATTGCCAGTGGCGTACTCTTGCACCTTTTACAATTGATTTTTATTATTTTTTGTGTGTACCAAATTAATTTTTGTTTGTTTATCTGAAATTTATATACAAATCTTAATAATACAAAATGGCGAACCAACCAAATACTACAGCAAATAATACCAATAACGCTGACGAAACCCTTACCATAGAACCCTACAGGTTAAGTGAGATTTTCTCAATAGTTCCAGAGTTCGACGGGAACCCCATTTTCCTACAAACCTTTATTTCCGCGAGTGTTTACGCATACGGTATGTCCATAGAAGACCAGCGTATTTTACTCACCCTGCATATTAAAAACAAACTTCGCGGAAAAGCTGCCGAATTAATAAATTCGAGGAACCCTGCCACTTGGGCAGAAATTAAAAGCCTACTTGAGGCCCACTTCGGTGATTCACGCGACTTGACAGCCCTTATACAGGACTTACAACGGATTCACCAACTACCTAATGAAACTGCCCTGACATTCGTATCTCGTTTACAAACACATAATGCCAAAATGCACGCTGCTGTGCAAAAACAGACTTTGACGTTGGAAGAAAAGACAGCCCAATCATCCCTAATTGAAACCATGACTCTAACAACGCTACTTACCGGACTAGAACCCAAACTTGGACAAATAATCCGTGCCGGAAATCCCAGCGACATGCTAGAAGCAATCAATAGAATCAAACGCGAACTCCAACTGTCCTACTTCGAGTCACAAAAATTCCCAAAACAAACTATCAACAAAAACCCCATCCAGAACCAACAGAGGCGTCCCAACTCCCAACAATTCTGTAATTTTTGCAAACGTAACGGGCACAATTTTAATGAGTGCCGTACAAGACTACAATTCTCACAACAAAATCAGAACTTTAGACAAAACAATTTTGCCAGTCCTCCACAATTTTCTAGACCGAATTTCCAAAATTCTCCCAACCATCAATATCAAAGAAATTTCACGCCGCAACAAGATTTTCAACAGAATAGGCCTTCTGTAATAAGACCTAATCCGAACTTTCAGAGATCCCCAAATCAACAAAATTCAAATTTCAATCCTAACTTTCACAGACAAAACCCGCAGAGAACACATCACGTTAATTTTGACAATCATTTCGACTCTCAAAATTATGATACTAATTTTTACCATGAAACTGATAATTTCAGCGACCCACAATTCCATAACTTCGGAAATTATCAAACTAATTCTAGCCTTGATAATATGGCAAACATGCCACAAGTAAATTATGACGATTACCCCCATTTCCCGCAAAATAACGACGATAACATGCCATACCAAAATGAGAATTATACAGCTAATTCTCAGATGTCGCAGGATTATACTGCTACTCCTCAGGATTTTCCATTAGGCCCGGAGTATTCAATGAATACTCCAACCCGAGAAATAAATTTCGAAGTGGACCAAATGTCCAACCAAATCCAAACATTAAACCTGAACGACAATTACAACCCCCTACTGAATTTCTCAGACCAGAACTTCGCTTAAATTGGCCTACACACACACTATTGACCGTGAATTCTAGTAATCTTTATTTCATAAATGACATTTCGAACAAATTTAAACTCTTAATTGATACTGGCGCAGGTATTTCGATTTTTAAGCATAAGACGGCGGAAAATTTTAAAAATAGATCTCCAGAAAACGCGATTATACAAGGCATAACCGACGAAAAAATTAAAATTAGCGAATCTGTTCTTATACCATTTAACGCACGCGACCCGCACAGAGTCTATATTCACGACTTGGACATAGACTTTGACGGATTATTAGGTGCCGACTTCATGGAACACTACGAATGTAGAATAGATTTCAAAACCAGGCAACTAATTACAAATTTTAAAACATTGCCCATCTTCAAAGTAACTGACGATTCCCCAACACCCGAAATCAACAAAATCCGACAAAATTATAATTCTAGCCAAAATACCATCCAAATTGACGGTCGCACGGAAAAGGTTTACAAACTAAAATGCAATCTTAGAAACACTGACGCTGTACTGTCAGCGCAGGAAAACGAAAAAGTTCGTTTGCCTAATGCTCTTGTTAGGGTAAACGAAAATGGAGAATTTTTGACAACCGTAATTAATGCAAACGCCATTCCGAAAATTATAAATTTTTCTAATCTAAAATTAGAACCATTGCAAAAATTTAAATCGATTTTTAATTTAAACGTTCAAAATTCCGACTCACACATACAGACCGACCGATCATCTGAAATTATTAATCAGTTACGTTTAGATCATCTAAACTACGAGGAAAGTGAACTAATTACGCAACTTTGCCTAGACTTTTCTGAAATATTTTACCTGGAAGGAGACAACTTGACTTTCACTAACGAGATTAAACATTCAATCGACACTAACAATTCTAAACCTGTATTTACAAAATCGTATCGCTACCCTCAATGCCATAAACAAGAAGTCAAAACACAAGTTTCTAAAATGCTGGACCAAGGCATAATCAGACCTTCAATTTCTCCCTGGTCATCTCCCGTTTGGGTTGTACCCAAAAAACTCGATGCCTCTGGCAAACAAAAATGGCGAGTCGTAGTAGATTACAGGAAATTAAACGAATTGACTATTGACGATAAATACCCTCTCCCAAATATTTCTGACCTTTTAGACCAACTAGGCAAATGCCAATATTTTACCACACTAGACTTAGCTTCTGGATTCCACCAAATAGAAATTGACGCGAAAGACATTCAAAAGACTGCTTTCACAGTCGAAAACGGTCATTTCGAATTCGTTAGAATGCCATTCGGTTTAAAGAATGCTCCATCAACGTTTCAAAGAGTGATGGATAATATCTTGTTAGGAATCCAGAATGAACGCTGCCTTGTTTACATGGACGACATTATCATTTACTCCCCTACTATTCACGATCATATTTCCCGACTGACAGAAGTATTCAAACGCTTAAGGAAAGCTAACCTCAAAATTCAACCCGACAAGTGCGAATTTCTACGCAAAGAAGTCGCTTATCTAGGACATCTTATAACAAAAGACGGTGTTAAGCCAAATCCCAGTAAAGTAGATGCCATTTTAAACTTTCCTCATCCGAAAAATCAAAAGGACATTAAATCTTTCTTAGGTTTAGCGGGCTATTATAGACGCTTTATTCCAAATTTCTCTAAGATTTCAAAGCCCCTGACCAAGCTACTACAAAAAGACACTCCCTTTAACTTTGACAATGATTGTATGAATTCGTTCGACAACTTAAAGCAAACATTGACGACGACTCCGATATTAATATATCCTAATTTTGATGAGCCTTTCATCCTAACTACCGACGCGAGCGCATTCGCCATCGGATCGGTACTCTCTCAGGGAAATATAGGCAAAGATCTACCAATTGCATACGCTTCCCGAACTTTATGCGGTGCGGAAACAAAGTATTCCACCATTGAAAGGGAATTATTGGCCATAGTATGGTCAGTAAAACACTTTAGACCATATTTATTCGGTAGAAAATTCAAACTAGTCACCGACCATCGACCACTTACCTGGTTATTCTCAATAAAAGACCCAGGAAGTAGACTTGCCCGCTGGCGACTCAAACTAGAGGAATACGACTACGAAATCGTTTACAAGCCCGGAAAAATCAATAAAAATGCCGATGCCCTCTCTAGAATCAAAATAAACCATTTTTCCAAATGTTCTAAATTCCATTCCAAAATCTTAGCCGCGAACGAAGACACAGACGATGACGGAAATCCAGACAATGACGATGAAATCACAAACGAACAAATAATTCAAGAATTTAATACTTTCTCCCGACTATACAAGACCAAATCTTTAATTGACTACTCTAAAATTCAAACTTCGAATAAACAACTCCTAGACCGAGAAAACAAACACATCATAACTTTCTTTCAACAAAATAACCTAAGAGATTTTCATCACCAAATTATTGACGACATTTTCGAGGAAAACCCTGAATTTTACGACGACAAAATAAATATCCTCTCTAGTAGATCGGTTAGACATAGGAAATACTATATCATTCCTCTACCCTTTGACCCTGAATCTGTAGTAGAACATTTGTTCTTAGCAATATACAAAAATCAAAATGAATTAGATCTTTCTAATACTTATCATGTCGAAAATAACTTAGACCTCCCCATACTCGAAATTCTGTCATTTATCTTCGCAGAAAAGGACCTAAAGCTCATTATCTGTCAAAACCTAGTACAAACACCTGACGAAGACCAAAGACCGATAATTCTTGACCAAAACCATACCGGCAAAAACAACCTACATCGCGGAATAAACGAGACGATGCGTAGGATCAAAAACAAATACAATTGGCAAGGACTAACCAAAGATGTTGAAAATTTCATTAAAAATTGCGAAATTTGTCAACGGACTAAAGTTTGCCGTAAAAATCTTAACAACCCTCTAGTAATCACTGAAACCCCGAGAACACCTTTCGAAAGAATTAACATTGATCTATTCGAATTTCCTACACGAAATTACGCTCTAACTATCCGCGACGAACTTACAAAATTCACACAAGCCTACGCAGTACCGGATAAAAGCGCAAAATCTGTGGTAAATACCCTATTGTTATATTTTCAACATTACGGTACCCCACTAAGGATTCACTGTGATTACGGCGGTGAATTCGACAACAACTTACTAAAAGACCTCTGTACCCTCTACGATATAAAACTGACATATTCTAGCGTAGGACACCCCCAATCTAACGGTTCTATAGAACGCTTTCACGCTACCTTAGCCGAAATGATCCGAATTCACAAAACTGAAAACCCAAATGAACACCCTTTTACCATATTACCATATGCAGTAATATGCTATAACAATTCGGTTAATAAAACGCATGGTTTTACACCATACGAACTGGTTTTTGGACACACAGCTAATAGACCACCAGAGACCCTGTACAACCAAAAAGACCTAATAACTAAATATGTTAGGGACTTAAATAATAGGATATCTCACTATTACCAAATTGCACGCAGTCGGACCGAAGCGCAAAAACAAAAAGCTAAAGTCAGATTCGACAGAAATATCCCAGAAAATCGCCCCACGTATAACGTTGGAGACGAAGTATATGTAAAGGAATCCCAAATCAAAAGTAAGTCACAAAATAAATTCAACGGCCCTTTCGAGATCAAAGAAATTTTCCAAAATTCTGCCACTTTGTTAAATCCCGAGACAAATCAAACAAGTAAAGTAAATTTTGATAGAATGAAACCATATACTGAAGATTAAAATTTATTTTCAGGTTTCTACTGCTGTTCGGATCAGCATTTTCTCAATACGAAATAACACCAATAAACAATACTATCGGTGTTTACTATCACAAAGACACGGACATTGTCATCTCACACAAGAAATGGACGTTACTCGTACATAAAAATATATCGACCTTTAAGACAGCTCTTGACAGAAACGACAAAATCTTACAGACAATCCTTACCACCCTTGACCCAGCATACAAAAACATGAACGAATTCGCGAGTGAGGTTAAAACGCATTTAAGCCTCCTAGGACAAATCTCAAAATCCATACAAACTAAATTTGACGAAATACATCTCGACACGAAACGCTACAAACGCGGAATCATAAACGGAATTGGTTCAATATTCAAAGCAATTACCGGAAATTTAGACGCAGAAGACGGTAAATACTACTCTGACTGTATCAATAAACTAAACCAAGACGAACGTCAGATAGAAAATTTGATGAAAAATCAAATATCAGTTACAAATTCAGTTATTAAAAATTTTAACACGACAATTCAAAAACTACTAATAGACGAGGAGACATTCAACAAAGACATAAAAGAAATCGAATACGCAATCTTAGACATTACGTATAACGTACGAGCAGTTGAAACAAAATTAAAATTCTTGGAAATTTGTGAACAACTCATGGCGAGCTACCTATTTATAGAGGACAACCTCAACGATATTTTAAATTCGATCACTTTCGCGAGACTCAAAGTAATTCATACGTCTATCATTAATCCCCAGGATTTGGTAAACTCATTGCAGGAAATTTCACAAAACCTACAAAAGGACAATTTGCCACTCCCTATTAAACTTTCAAATATTGCACAGTATTTAGATATTATTGAATTAAAAGCTTTCCAAATGAACTCAGAATTAGTATTTGTATTAGATATACCCCTAGTAAACCCTCAAACGTACTCTGTTTTCCAATTATACCCCATTCCTATCTTAGATAGTAGAACTGGTCTGTATCATATTTTGTCAACTTCTCAAAAATATATCGCGAGAGATGATGATTCTTTGATGTACATACCCGTTGCTGACCTCAGAGAATGCAAGCCACTCCATACCAATACTAAATTATGTCCAAATTTGTTTGCATATCCAATTGACAACAACGCCATATGCGAAGCCCGCCTTTTCAAGGATCTACAAACCCTACCAGAAAACTGTCAAACGTTAACTATCATCGGCCAAGGATACAACATCCAAAAACTAGATGAAAACGTGTGGATGATCACCAATACAGAGCCACTACAAATGAATATCAATTGCCCGAAGGAGACTTCAAAAACCGACACCATCTTCAAAAACTCTATAATTAAATTACAACCAAATTGCTACGCCTTCATAGGCATCACGAAGATCCAAGCTAGCACAGACGAAACGACAGACGTGAAGAACGACGCTCACCCCATACAAATCCCTTTCGAGTGTTGCAACCAGGTTCCGGACAAAGTTCGAGTGCCCAATCTGAAACCACTAAAACTAAGTGATCTGAACACCGAAGACCTCGATATCGCCAGACACCAATTAGACCAGTATTCAAAAGACTTAGACGACCTAATCAAGGAACCCTTCATCACGAGACACATTTCTTGGTTTACCTACCTTACCATAGTGCTAATTTTCGGACTCTTATTCTTGTATCTATTCTGTAAGTGTAAAGCAAGAAGACGAAGACTAGCCATCAACGTTTCCACGACTCCTTCATCTCCACCAAGGCCTAGTGAACCCCTCAGGACATTTACTAGCCTATTTCATCAACGAAGACGACCCCCACTAAGAAGAGAGGACGAAGAAGGTGAAGACATCGAACTTAATTAAACCAGACTGTTTGTGCCTTTTACTGACTTTTTGTACCAAGACTCTTCAGTGAATTTTTACTTCATTTCATTGTTTATTTAGTGTATTTTATTATTCCTATTTTTTTTGTTAGTTTCAAATGACTAACATTTTAACATGCTTTTCGTAACACAAACAAGCTAATACGCTTGCGTCTTACGCCTAGCATTTTTTACATTTTATGCTTTTACATTTTACGCTTTTTGTATTTTTACATTTTATATTTTACATTTTATATTTTTATATTTTTCAATCTTACAATTTTACCATTTTACATTACTTTATATTTTTGAATTCTTGTTAAATCACAAATTTTGTTCAACTTAAAAGTTGCTGTATAAACAACAACTTTTTTTATAAGGGGGAAGTTGTTATATGAAAATATACCCTGTATCTCTGAGACATTGGCCTCACCACTCTCAGCGGTATTATATTACATAGATATCAAATAACGACTCCTCTCAGCATCCGCTCTCCCGAGAATTAGATAAGATTGTATTCTTGCAAAACTGCATAATTGCAGTTCCTTTGTTCCCAAAGGTTATAAATGGGAGTAGTGTACTTTCAGACGGCAGTCTTAAACTCATGTTGGAATAAACAAGTCAAAATTATTATTGTTCTAATTTATAAAGAGTCAACGTTGACTCCATTAATAAATAAATAAAGTTTTTAAAAAGTGATTTCAACAATCGATTATCTAACATGTATGTATGTACGTATGTATGTATGCATGAATGTATTATGTAGTGTAAATTAATGTAACTTTGTAATTTTTTTTTTTCTTCTCATTATTGTTATTTTTATATATTTTGTTTATTATTTTCTGTAATTGGGTGTCAACCTGTTGAAAATAAACGTATTATTATTATTATTATATATTTCTTTAACCAATCAGATTGCCGAAATGAAAGGATTCTATGAATTTTTGTGATCTGAAGACCGTGTTTTAAAGCCTGATAAGGTTACGGTAATGAATTACATAATTATTCTTATCAAATAAATTTGGTATTAGCTTAACTTGACGACTTCCTTTAACTGGTGGTCTAATATTTTCCGGACAGAATGGAAATTCATCATGTAGGTCATGTAATTCTTGAATATATACCATATCGACTTCCCATATATATCCTATCTCACTATTAGGGTTGCTGCAACGTACGTTAATGTTAAAGTGTTCTATTTCCTCTGATGTAGGCCATTTGAATTCGGAATGAGGTAAATATTGTGATAAGGCTAAACCATATAAGTTATTCGCGTCTAAGTAGATCAAATATCGAGTGTCTTCATCGGATTTATAAGAAAGATTACTTAGGCAATCATCCACATCTCTTGGTGGCATGTACCGAATATTCGCTTTGGCATATCGATGTGAGCACTGTAATATACCACCTCTAATCGATGTTCTAATGAAATGCAACATGTTTCTTGCAATGATGATTAACAAACCTTTGTATATTTCAACATCGCTTCCCATGACAGACCGGGCAAAGTAAAGAAATGACAAGGATCTAGGTCATACAAATCCATGCATAGCTTTCTAAAAGCTTCAAATAAATCTGTTAAAAGAAGAACATCCGTCTTCAGATAGAGATCTGAATATTCTCCTAAATTTCGACAATTGAATATATTCCATACTCTTTTAGCATGTTCATATTCTGTCTCTTCTATGCTCATCTCAGTTAGACTACTATAGAATTGCTCTCTTGTAGGAAGTTCTCGAGTTGTCTCCAATTTTTCATAGGAATTCACAAACTCATATGGAAAAATTCCTTTTCTTGTAACTAAATCAAATAATTCATAATCATTTGGAAATGCTTTACACGTTTCAATAAACTGATATATTTCCAAATTCTTTGCTAGACTATCCAAGCTACATGCCATACATCTGTAGGAATCTAGGAATCGTAAACTTATATACTTCTTTTCATTTTTTCTTTCTTCAATACCTTCATCCAAATCGTCATCATCATCGTTGTCAGCTTCAAAATTCAACGTATTATCGCTTACGTTTATTTTCGCAGAAAGTGAAATATATTTCTCCTTATTTGACGGTATGACATCGAGTGATTTTATTTGTGAAGCCAATTCTTCCATAATCAGGTGTAGATCATAATTACTACCATTATGTAGAAACACTGGTATGAAGTTGGGTGTTTGATAATTCAAATTACATTTAATATGTGCTGGACCTCTATATAAACCTAAAAAATATAACAATATAAGTTATAAGATATAATTATGTATGTTAATCAAACAAACCTGTAAAATGATCATGATCTCTCGTTTTAACCATGTTTAATTGTTCGTTATTATGAATAGTTGTTGATTCATCTATATCAGTGGAAAATGGTTCTCTGCAAATAAAACATGTTGTAGCTGCTTCGTGTTTCGCAAATTCCTCGAAAGTAAGTGGTTTCATTGGAATAACATTGGAAAAATACTTTTTGTAAATGTGTCTTATGTCATTTATCAACCATTTCACATAAATAGATGTACAGTTTTTGCCTCTGTATTCTCTTAAAAATGATAGGGAGTTGTCAAAATGGCATTTAACATAATATGCAAAACTGTATGCTACATGTATTTGACTATTTATTACATACTTCTTTTCAGAATTTGATTCACAGTTATCTATAGGTTTTAAAATGGCTTCAAAATCGCTGTATACTGTAAAGGGTATTGGAAAAGATTTGTGAAAATCCTTAAATTGTAGGTAATGTTCTCCTGGCTTTAGTAAAATAGTACAAATTTTAGCACAATCTCCTCTTTTTAAATGTTCTTCTAGATCATTTTCTCTTCGAACAGTAACTAAACAACCATCACAAATAGAAACGGCATGACCATGTTTATTTATCTGACTTCCCAATAATCTAGACACTTTTTTATCCAACAAAAATGTTCATTGCTACCATTTTCTGCTTCGAAGTAAAGTAAATTTATATGGTTTTCCTTACGCATTTTAGTGTGATATAGAGGACCTATAATGTTATATTTTATTTTGCTGCTGCTACAACTAGTAAAATTCTTCTCCAAGCCAAAAACATTAATACTAATATGTTCATTTTGTTTTTCAAATTTAATAATATTTTGTAATTCCATGGGAAACGATAGGTTTTTAAAATTAAGTTCATTAGAATATGACTCATAGTTAGTGACCCTATCTGCATTATTGAATGATGGATGCAGTGCACTTAAAAAGCCCACTTAAAACACGTTAAGTCCAAGTTCTTTACATTTACAATTGCATTTTTATGCTGAATGTCAGTCAGGTGCTAGAGGTATAAACGATGATGCATGTAATGCATAATGTAATGTTTTTGTGGAAATAAATAACAAGCAAATATCTCAAAATTGATTTTTAACGGATTCTCTTGTAAACCCATAGCGATTAGTTTTTTTACTCTAGCTTTAACTTTGGAGAAGAATAGTGAAACGTCTGTAATTGCACCATCGTCCTGACCATTATATTTGATTCTATAAGTTACAATGTTTCGTTTGAATGCAGAATTTACTAAATAAACTTCAGGTTCAATTTCTATACATGAATTTTGTTTGTGGGTCAAGCTTCTCTGATGTGAAGAAAATTTTTCTATCGCTATATCAAGTTTGGCAAATTTCACAAAATTTTAAAGATGTCTCCTGCTTTGGTAGAGTTGTTTCACTTTTTTCATTGACAGTTCCATTATTTATTTGCTCAGAACTTGTTGATTTTTTACATTCTTCTATACCATGCACTCGTTTTAAATGTCTAATTACATTTTTTTATAGGCACTTTGCATTAAACATACAGTACATTTATACATTTCTTTGAAGAAGCTAGTCCTATTATGAATTGAAGATATGTGACGTTTTAAACTGTCTGATCGACTGAACGTCTTACAACAAATACTACAATTAAAAGCTTCCATTTCTCCAGTTTCTAAAACACTAGTTACATGGATACAACATGCTAGATTTCATAATATGAGAAAATAATATGAATGTTGACAATATTAACATTATAAACTATATAGACAGGGCTACTACAGAAATAGACGTTATTTTTAAACAATGTTTACATGGGTAATTATAATTTTAGTACATTTTTGTTACATTTTAAGTCAAGTGTGAAATTCATGGAATGTCTCTTATTATAATTATAAATGAAAATATGTTCTTAGAACTATTAACTATGAATAAAACAGATAACTATTTTTGAATAAACATTTTATTTTAATTAATAAATAAATAATATTGTCTTGAAAATCCATTGTTTTTTTAATATTGATCATAAACTAAGTTAAAATGCATTTTGAGAACTTATTATAAATATATCTCAAATCTATATTATAACTAACTTCATTCGCCGCCAATTCGACTACTCTAGCTGGTCTCCAACAATGTTTCTTGGCGCAGCAAATTCGATCTGGCGTTACTTGACATCTATTCATTATTTTCGTTCTTCATGTATTAACAAAATGTTTTGTAAATAAAATCATAATTTCAGAACAAAAAAGAGAAAAAAAATGAACGACGCTGCTGTATACATTTTATGACTGCTTGAAATGTTTAGAATTAACCCTTATAACTGTTAAAGCAGGTAAAAACGTAAAGAAAGGGATTTAGCCAGTGGTCTTACGAATCTCGACGACGCCGGGTGAAGTAACTTTGTGTAGTATTGTGCATATAATATGTATCTGTTCCAGTTGAGTTAGTGAAAAAAAGGAGAGTGCGTCACTTTATTTATTCACGGATTTTTCCAGAGGGTAGGGTATGAACATAGCATTCATATTTATTAGATACTTTAGGTGAATTTAAACAAACTGAAAGCTATCACTTATTTGGATATATTTTAATATCCATCTCAAACTTAAACTTGTTAGAAGCAGCTAAGGACAGGGCAACTCTTTATTTGACGCATGCGCGTACATGTATTAAAATGCGGGGCATTTTAAATTTTAATAAAATACATTCTTGATATTCGTTACCGTTAGTCTACAAAGACAACTTATTGTTATTGATATCGTCAAATTTTGCAATAGATAGCAAATATACACAAATAAAAATGTAACTTCGCAAAACGTAAAATTCATGTATTTTAAATAAACATTACCTATTTAAGGAGAGGATCCAAAAATACACTATTTATATGGGAAACGCATAATATATTTTTTCATGAGATAGTTTTAAACAAATTAATGGGTAAATTAAAAATAAAAATCATCCAGATCCAAATTTGCAGCAACAATACATCGTATAAAAACTATATTAGACTTTCACTTATATTTTTATGAAGTTCATTTCTTCTGATTTAAAAATTAAATAATCTATATTGAAAAATTACACTTTTTATACTTGTTTACAATGTCAAAACTAATTTTTCAACATATACCAATTTTTATGAAGACATTTTAAAAAAATATATATATATAATAAAAAATTTACTGTAAATAAATAATAAGGAAACAATATGAAAATGCGTTTTTAAAATTTTTATTTATGATCTAATAATATCTTAAAAAATACTAAAAACAATTTCATTATTATTCATCGCTGAGTACCATAGTTAATGATAATTGTCTTACTTCTTCGGGAGTAGGTTTTTCTGTTTATTTTTACCACTTGTTTTTTTCTTGATTGGGTAAAATCCTTGCTTCTGAATGTTTTTATTACCTGGTTCTCTATTTTCATCTAGTGGCAAATATGATTTTGATTGCAATTCATCATTCGCCAGTACTTCAGCAGTTCTCACCAAGGGTTTAATCCTGTCAGTATAAAATTTATTTAATTTTTCAAATGACTTCATTTGATCAATGTTATGCGACATAACTTCCAAATCTTTTTTAATTTTAGCTTTCAATTCATTCAAGTCAGTTTTCTTCCTTTTTAGTCCCTGAATATGTAACTGAATTTCACTTTCTTTATCTTCTTGATCTGATTCTTCATCAATTTGTAAGCCATTACATTCGTAATTTACTACAGGTAACTGTGAACTGTTACCATTTCCAATGTGTTGACATAAATAATGAATATGTTTACACATATTCCATCGAATTGAATTATCAATACATGAACAAGAGAAGTTATGAATGCATGCATTGCATTCATAACATTTTAATGGGCACACAAAATTTTTTTTTTCTTCATTTATGGTAAGACTATAATAATCGGCAGAACCTGTTGAAAATATTAGCCAGTTACTACTATCAATATTTGTGACTTCACAATTATGCATATTTTTTGATTTTACATGCCTTTTGCGTAACTCACTTAACTTAAAACTAAGTGATCCTTTCGAAATTTTGATCATTCTATTAAAAGTTTGATCACGTAAAAATCTCATGAGTGCATTTATGGTTTTGTCCAGGCGTTTGACTTTCTTTCCTTGTAAATAAATATATTTTATAGTCTTGTGCATGCTCTCTAAATGCATGTTTGTATTAACTCCGGTGTGCAATCTATAACAAAATGCCCACATTTTTGGACGGTTTGCATAATGCTTTCCAAAGTAATCTATAAATTCTTTTGTGTCCTCGTTATTAGTTAGTTGAGAAATAAAATATTTCATTTTCCTTACAAATGTTGTCTCATCAGTCTCCTGAAGTAATACACGCTCTGTCTACATGCCAAGTACATAATAAATGATGAACTACTTCACCCATAACTTCTTTCCATGCATTATAGTAAGCAGGAGCATCATCTGACATGAAAACATTTGTGTGCATAAGACCCGCTTTCTCTTTAATTAATGTATAAAATATTTTTAATGTAATTTGATCTGTATTGGAAGAAAACAAAAAGGCAATTGGAAATTCAGAATGCAAATCATCAACAACCAAAACAGTTGTTAAATTAAAACCATAGGAGTTCATACCATGAGTTGTATCAGTAGTAATACATTTCTCTCCAAATTTTTTTAACATTTCTACTTGACTATTATTCATAAGAGCTAAGAAAAAACTGTCATTTGATAGTTCAGGATAATTTTCTGACGCTATCCCTTGAGGTTTGTATAGCATGACTATATTGTTTTCGGTACTAGAAGTCATTTCCTTGATCCATGATTCAACACTAAGTTTATCATTAGAATTTCGTATAACCGTATTAGTTTGAAATGAAGTTTCAATATTCCTGATATCTTTTTTTGTAAGTAAATGCAATCTACTAGGATGTTCACTAAAGACTGATGAGCGAACTTCATCTATAATTTTATCAAGTTCGACACCCTCATTCAGTTTAGAAGCAATCCATTTCCTATCTTCGTTACTTAAAAACAAATGACCAAGGTCTTCTTTATGACCAATGTGATTCGTAACAAACATTACGTGAACTTCATTTGTTTCATTAAAAATTTTCACTTTCATGCGGCTCGGGCAGTTTGAGTTGATTTTACAACTTCCCTGTGTTTTTAAATGTCACAAATTTTGCCGTTTAGATTGGAAGTAGCCACTTCTACTGCAGTAAAAATGTTTAATTTGATACTTCTTTGATGGGTGGCCTCCTTCATGTAACGAGTATTTGGAATGTGTTTTTTGTTCCATTTTCAGTTTCCACTCCTTAAATTCTGAAAATAATAAATCAGATAATTAAACAAACACACACAAAACGCTAACCAAATTAATTATAATTGTTTTCCTAATTTCCTATACCCACCTTGTATTGATTTGAATACGTAATTTTCAATTTTTATGGTCACATCGTGTTGACTTTCTAAGTGCTTTTCTAATTCTTTATAGTGTGTTCGAGAGTTTATTTCTTGTCGACATATCGGACAAGAAATATGTTTGTTTCTTGCTTGGATAATTTCCACTACTTCTTTATGCACTGTTCTCATGTGTCTATATAAATTACATGGCTTAGAAAATATTTTATTGCAAGAAGAACAGGTAGATGATGATTCCATTTTTTTTCTCAGTTTATTTTCTTATAAACCGGATTACAACAAATCGCAAGCACGTCCTTTATATTTAATATTCAATTTTAATATACAATAGAACACAAAATCATATGAACACGAACGTCACAAATTTTAAAATGTCTGGAATCTAGAAACACAGCTGTTTGTTAAATCATAAACATGCTCGACGGTTAAATTTAAATAATTGAACTAACGCGCGTGCGCCAAAGAGGAGTTGCCCTGTCGCCAGCTGCTTCTAAACTTGTTTCATAAACGAATTCTACTGTTGGACTTGTAACTGTTTGTTTTTCAAAGGCTTTGATTTCGCCTTTATAAATCAAAGATAATTTTTCTCATTAGATTTTATTTCTTTAATAGCATCGTCTATTAAGGTACTTGAAATTCTTTTCGTAGCAAAACAATTGTACTTCACATTTTCAATGGTGTCCAATAATGAAATTCGCATCGACCTGCCAAATCTAGTCTTTAGAAGTTTTAAATCTATAATAGTATATTTCCTATCAATAATTAATTTTTTTTAATTTTTCGTCTCGATTGAATTTGAAGACAATTTTGAGTTCATTTGTTTGACTAAATGTTCCATTTTAATGTATGTATTAATGAAAAATGCGGACGAAAAATCAGAAATAAATTTAAAAATGAAATAATTACTTTAAAGCGAAATACTATGGTAAATAAACGAAAGCAATACTCAATAAATTTCACTGAACACTGAACTAATACTTGTAGGTTATTAGTGTATAATACTGTTTACAATTAAACATTGAAATTAAATGAGTTTGAAATTTTTTTCGTAGCAAAACAATTGTACTTCACATTTTCAATGGTGTCCAATAATGATATTAGCACCGACCTATCAAATCTAGTCTTAGAGGTTTAGTAACTAAACTAAAAAATTATTTTAATTTATTATATCCATCTCAAACTTAAACTTAACATAATATATGATAGATTTACTTATATTAAAGGCTAATAAGTGATTAAAAGTAAAAAGAAAATGTAAATAATTACACGTTTGAATGAAATATTATGTTTCATAAACGAATTCTACTATTGGACTTGTAACTGTTTGTTTTTCAAAGGCTTTGACTTCGCCTTTATACATCAAAGATAATTTTTTCTCATTAGATTTAAATTCTTTAATAGCATCGTCTGTTAAAGTACTTGAAATTCTTTTCGTAGCAAAACAATTGTACTTCACATTTTCAATTGTGTTCAGTAATGAAATTAGCACTGACCTACCGTCTTTAGAGGTTTTAAATCTATAATAGTGTATTTCCTATAAATTATTCATTCTTTCAAATTTTTCGTCTCGATTGAATTTGAAGACAATGTTGAGTTCATTTGTTTGATTAAATGTTCCATTTTAATATATGTATTAGAAATGGCCTCCGGCCATTTCTAGCTCCTCGCGGAGTGCGGCGATGCCTGCGGCATCGCTGAGTTCGGCCTCCGGCCTCACGTCACTATATGCGGCTCAAAAGTTCTAAGATCTGTCCGCCGATTACGGTCAAAATTCTAAGAAATTATCTTTGAATGTACGTCATAAAATAATTTTTCAGTTTTTCATTTTTTAGTTTTCCATTTTTCAGTATTTCATTTTTTAGTTTTACATTTTTCAGTGTTCCATTTTTCAGTTACCGTTACCCATTGTCAAGTTTTTTATTTTTCAGGTTTTCAGTTTTTCATCAGTTTCATTTTTCAGTTTTTCATTTTTTATTATTTCATTTTTCAGTTTTTCATTTTTCAGTATTACATTTTTCAGCATTTCATTTTTCACCATTTCATTTTTCAGTTTTTCATTCTTCAGTTTTTTATTTTTCAGTGTTTCATTTTTCAATATTAACCGAACATATATTTTAAATTCGTATACGTTATAAAATATTGAAAAGACATTCCCCGAATCGTTCGAGATACGAATTCATGAAAGAAATATCTATAAAATGTAATAAAAGATGAGGAAAATCTATTTAAATTTTTTCTACTCCCTTGCGTAAATTTACCGTTTGCCGTACAGTCTATAGTAGAATGGATATGAAATCGGTCAATCACAGCTAATCTTCCCAAAAACGGTATATTGCCTAAAATATTTTTGAAATCATTATACAGACAAAATTTTAGATCTACGCAAAAAAAAGTAGCTGTGTGTGAGGATGGAACCAGGGACCCATCGCTTGGAAAGCATCGACTCAATTCGATTCAATTCAAAATATCTTTATTCACATTAAAATGATTGTATAAGCTGCCTCCCCAGCGCCCTTCCCGGGACCGACCCTGCGACCACCGCGTTGACGCGGTGGCGGATCGCAGAGCCGGACCGAGAAGGGACTGGTCCGGCGTAAGCAAAAATTGTATAAAAAACATAAAAACTAACGTAAACTCCTTTTTAAAACAATAAAATTAAATTAGGTGGTATAATACAAAAAACGCTTAAAAAGAAAGCTTAACTTAAAACTGTAACAACTAGAAAACACTTAACACAGAACTGGCGGAGAGAAACACTGAATTTAATTTTGATTGCTGTTCGCTGACACCATAACTCGTACGGAGTGCCATCCGCGAATTGTTCCAGCGATGGGCTGCGCAAGGCTGGCCTAAACTGTGATTCTAAATTTTGAATTGTTTTGGTATAAAAAATTTGGAAACTGTTACAAGGTTAATGAGGGAAGAATGAATTTACAGACAAAAAGGTACAAACAGAAACGAAGGAATAACAAACAAAAATGTACAAAAACAAAAGAAGAGGGGGACAGGAAAGAATTAAAGTCGATGAAAGGTATGAAATATCAGTGAAAGGTGGATAGTAACAGGGAAGGTATAGTAGGTGAAAGTTTGGCTAGAGTGGCTGCCGGAAAATCGGTAACGTCTGGTATGGTAAGGGGTGTTTAATCCGAAATGGGGCATTATGCTGTCTAATTTGTGTAATGTGTCTTGTTAGCGGACTATCGCCCAGTTTGAATGAGTAGAAGTTTTGGGAGATGGGCTGGACGTAGTCGGCTATCGGGGTTATGTCGTTGCAGCATTCGTAGAGGTCTCTGAGGGAGGTGTACCTTCCTGAATTTGAGATGAGGCGCATATATTTTCGTTCAAGGACTTCGAGTTTTTTCATTGTCGTGGCCGGTATGCTGCACCACGCCGGCGCCGCGTATGTGATGGACGGCCTGACCACCATTGTGTACAACAATTTTTTGTTTTCTCTGTTTAGTCTGCTACCCCTGACCATGAGCGGATACAGACTCCTGGACAGGGAGTAGACCGTCCGTATGGTTTCGTTAATGTGGGTGTTAAACGTCAGTCTTTTGTCCAGTCTCACCCCCAGGTACTTCACGCATCCCCTAATAGGAATTTGGTTGCCCCTGATCGAAATTCTTGTGATTAGTCGATTCTCTGTGAATCGACGCGTGAAGCATATCGCCTCCGATTTCTCGGCGTTGACCCGGATCTTCCACTGACCGTAATAAGCCGTGGCACGAGCCATGTGCGCATTCAGCAGCATGTTGACCGCCTGCGCGTTGTGGGAATGCGCGTACATGGCCGTGTCGTCGGCGTACTTGGCCAGCTTGGTATTCGGGAAAGCATCGACTATAACCGCTCGACCAGCGTGTCGCCTTAACGAAATGTTTTACGTACATCATGAGATTCAGAAGAAATTATTTGACGGCAACAAAATGTTCGGTTTAACTATAAAGTCGCATTTTCTAAAGGCCACAATCTTCTTAATATTTATAGTAGAGAAATGAAAGTCTGCATAGCGGTAGATAATTTATTTCTTTATATTTTCGTTAGAACATTTTGGCCGAAAAAGGCCTATTTGGCGAGATATTCGGTTTTTAACAAAAACGCTACGTATTCTGGCCACCCAACGTCGTTTCTTTCAAAACGTTCTAGCTCGAAAACGGCTCGTCGAAGGTAAGATCTGAAAAATGGAAACGATTTGGGAGTTTTTATTTTTAAGAAATTTCCAGCGGTTTAGAAGTTATTCAAGGAACACCGAAAATGGGCGTATTTCGCCAGAATCTTAAAAAAACACCAAACACGCAATTTTTAAAGGATCATATCTAGCGAAAAACACCCCGCAGACGGCCGCACGATGTCGATACGGAAAGGACATGAATGGCAATGAAAGCAAATCGTAAATCCCACCGGCATAATCGAATTATAAGGCCGCCAGGGACGAAAGAAAAACGGAAATTTTTGACGTTTACCAAAATAACGCAGGCGTCTACGTCATCAAAAAGGAGCGACGCAAATTCATTTTGAGGGTCGTAAAAGCGTGTGGGGAAAGAGATAGCCGACATTATTAGCCTAATTAAAAATATCTACCCCGAAATACGCGCGTCGCCAATATAAACTTGGGGCGTAGTTCCGTCTCGAGCTTCCGCTCGTCCCGCTCCCGACCTCGGGCTCCGCCGCAAACCGGAGAATATCCGCCAGCAAAATCGCATAGCGCAAGGGGCTCGCACTTGTACGATTTTAATATATATTGATTAATAAAAAATGCAGACGAAAAATCAGAAATAAATTTAAAAAATGAAATAATTGCTTTAAAGCGAAAAAATTACGGTAAGCAAACGAAAGCAATACTCACATAAATTTTACTGAACACTGAACTATTACTTGTAGGTTATTAGTGTATAATACTGTTTACAATTGAATAATGGAAATAATTCCAACATTTTCAGTTTATATAAGGATGTCCCCTCCAAATGAAACTACTTTAAACATTTCAGATGACCGTTCTTATTGTACCATGCATACATTTCCCTATAATATTGCAAAGTATATATATTTAATTTGAGTAGTTTATGATACAATTACTTTAGAAACTTTAAAAAGCTTGCAGTGTTTATTACATAATATTTAATTCTGATAAAAACCTCCTCAATGGTTTACATTTACATGAAAAAACTTTAAAAACATTTAGTTGTTAATAGATGAATAAAAATTTAAATACAAAAATAATTTTCTTTAAAAGATATCTGCTATCATAGTCCTAGACACTAAAGAGGTTTAAACTATAAAATGTAGTTAACGCTTTTATTGTCGAATGTGTCTTTAATTTATACTTCTCTCGAAATAATCAAAGGTGAGTTTATAAATTAAGTAAATGCTATTCCTATCAAATGGATACATCTACTTACAAAGAAGAAACTGTTGTCTGTAGAATAAAATACCCATTACATTTTCATGGCAACAGACTAAACACAAAAACTATTTACAATAAATTTTCATTTAAATTATCCCGAATTTCGTTGTATAATAAAATTTTAGAGCTTCAACATAACAAGCTAATGCATTGACTATTTCATTTTCTCATTTTAATTTACATAGATATTATCCCAAATGGTCTAAACGATCAAACTATAAAAATTGTTTCAATTTAAGTTATCACGTTAATAAAATTTTATGACTTCAACTTTTGTTTCCACATACCTACTTACATCTTACAAAACGACGAATAATAATAAAGAAACCCATAACAATCTATTGCGCCAAATCTCTGATAGAAATAATTAATCTGCATCTGCAAATCTGTAATTATTAATATACATATACGGGGTAAAATATTGTCATCTCATTTGATAATTTGCACAATAAATCATTCACCTGCAATCTATTGCGGCCACGGGAGCCACGGAGCGTGGAGGCGGTGCCGGAACCTGCCAAACGCAACTACTTTTATGCACTGAAAATTTCCCTCCAATTTCTCGCTTACCGAATAAAAAATGAAACGTATTGCTTATTACTGCTGGCGCTATATATTTGAACTTGAAAGAAGCCTATAGTTTAAGCCACCGATCCCTGCAAAAATATTTGGCATATGCGGGACTTTGCCAGTGTAGCCAACTTATTTTTCTTTTTACCGACTTTCGTTGTGATTTGCCAAGCAGTTGTGATTCACCTCGTTTTACGGTAATCCAATACGTAAAATTTGGAAAAACCGTAACGTACTGTATACAGATGAGTTATTTCAAATAGCATTTTCGAAAATATAGAAAAATATATATAAAAATAGCAGTTGTCATTAAAAAATTAATCGATAGGCTTTTAAAAATATTTGAAAAAAATGTAGAACGTGGAAATCTGAAAATTGCATTCTACATGTATTGTCTCATCGAATTTTAATCACCAACTTGTAACGGTTTTATCGAATTTATTCCAAATTTTACGGTATATATAGGTGAGTATAAATCTGTAGGTATATGGTACGTTTAAAAATATAATTCAAAAAATAAACCGCCTTCATTCAGTCGTTTTAATAAATTAATAGCCAATATCTCAGACTATTTTACTGGCAAACAAATCAGAATTAAATATATAATAGGTATGCATACTTACGAACACAATATCTGAACTCCTTTAGGAATTGAATCCCTAGCAGTCCAGTGTATTCTAGTATTATGCCCAAACATCTGCACCCACTTATCAATGTCTCCAAACTTTTCCAAATTACTTCGAATAACCGTAACTGTTTCATTACTCTTACACGAATCTATTACATTTTCAAATGTATTTGGTAAAATATCTGTAGTTATATGAAGTGTATTCATAATTTTCGTTGCTTATTGAGCAAATAGCAGTTTTTTTTAAAGTAAGTACAATAGGACCGCAAACAATCACAGGTTACACTGATTGACTACAAAACTATTAAATTTAAAATGAGTATGGTCGCATAACATAACAGTGGACGCTGCTCCGCATGTTTATTGTAGGCAGTCACAGTCTAAGCCCCATACGCACATATAGTGCGTATATGGCTATACTGACGTGACCATAGGACATTAACAGAAGTCCCGCGAACAGTCTAAGGGACTAGCATGAGCGCGCCAATTAGAAGGCAAGTATTTCTTCATTTCAGTATCATTACTAGTTGAACGTAAGGAATGCTTAAATGCGTCCAGGTATGATTGGTTTTTCTTACTTCCCCTACAGTGAGTGGGGCCATAACAAATCTCTCTTAAGTTCCCACTGACGGGGAACCGGCTCTATTTCTCCAAGCTCTTTTATGTAGACTATTTTAAAATGATGAGAGCTCATCTTCAACTATCAAGAAAATACTAAATTGTACAAAAAAACACTATAAACTGCCAAGAAAACTGTGAAGGTAAGAAATTAAAAGAGGCGGAAAACACGTATCTAAACCTTCGACCAATGAGGTAGGTATGTTAAGTTAGGTACAAGACCATATGAATGAAGAGAGTAGTATGGTTAGTGAAACGTTTGCCAACGTTGCATTCTGAGACTGGGATGAGGTGATTCCGACGTTGAGACGTCGTACTGCCGTAGTTATAAATTCTTGTTCATATATCTAGGAGACAAATCGCAACTAAAATATGTTAAATTTTTAACTAGCGTTAGATGGAGTCAACGTTTTTCGCACAGTTGTGCTAAAGTGTAGTTATCTAGCTATCTTACAATTGGGTTGATTATATGGAAATTTCCCGACGATTCCATGTTTTAGAGAAAGATGCAAATAGCTTCGTCAGTTCATGTTTGAAATTTAGACCTGACACTATATTTTTGTTATTTTTGGAGTAAATTTTTTTTTAAATTGTAAAGATAATATGAGTATTAAATAATTAAATATGCGAAAATTTTGTGGAGATCGAATATATTCACTGAAGAGCCGCATGAAAACATTTGGCCACCTCAGATGCAACCAAAACCCAGAGAATTAGCTGAGACAGGTTTCTACTATGTCGGCAGAGGAGATCGAGTTGTATGATTTCACTGCGGGATAGGTTTAAAGGACTGGGGCTTTGAAGATGATATATGGTAACAGCGCACCCGCTTTTCTGATAAACGTAATAAATGAAGATTTAATCAACTTAAGTATGTTGAAGATATTTCATCATTACGACTTGATGATGGTACTATAAAAGAAAGTTTAAATTTGTGATACTCAACTTATGTAAAATTTGTTTCATAAATGAATTCTCTGTGGTTTTTATGCGCTGCAAACATCTGATCTGACGCAATGATTGTTCAGTTACTTTTGAAAAATGAAACTATATGTAGATAAAAGATTGCTTATTTCTTGAAAAGAAAAAAGTATATATAAGTTTAAAAATAAAAAGTTTATAATAACTCGAGCGTTTTATTTCTCTCTCAAATACTTAAAATACAGTTAAAATGCAAATTGCCATTGGTACAATACATATTAGCATAACTTAACAAGTCAGTCATATAGCATGTCCCCTTCTCTTTTCAATGATCCATCCTATAAGAATTCTATGTCATCCCCCTTCGAAAAAATAGTTGGGGTATCAATGGTGGGGGAACGGGTGAGGTGATTGGTGATAGGGGATTTGTGGGCCAAGGGGGGGGGTGTAGTGATTTGTGGGAATACACATGATAAAATAACTAATACTGTAAATACATGTAGTAATTCCATAAGCAATACCACCAATGCATTAATACACATATAATACAGCTAACACACTTGTAGTACCACTAATACCGGCGGTTTGTACAACAAAATTCTCCTTAAGCAGCTCCTGTTATACTATCAGACGAAGAAATGATACTCTTTTGACACAAACACACCACATAAATTAACACTTTCGTTTAAAATTTTTTCATATTTTTTATGAGCAATTAGTTCACACATTTTTTAAATCACTAATAATCGATGCAAAACTAATATCTTTATTTTGTATTATGCGTTAAAGTTTTTTCGATAAACTTTTAACACTGGTCATTTTTAAAACTTTTTGTAATACCAAAGTAGCTGCTTTGAAGACGATATTTTCTCTCTTCTAACCAGTTGCTATTATTACTTTGGCCCCTTGTTTTGTACCCTATCTCCTGTTTTTCTCTGGTAAAATATATTTTAAAAACTTACTTTTAAGGAAAGTTTCCTCAGGGTGTTCTTTCAAGTAATCATGATCGTTAGCAGGTGGTATTGTTTCTAAACAAGGTAGTAGTGGATAGAAGCTATTATCTGATTATTAAAGACACTTTGATAATTATTTTGTTTTCGAGTCCTGGGATTAAAAAAATTTAAATCTTTTTATAATTTCTCAAATATAGGTCACATGCCTTAACAGGTGAACCTACGTATTTTTTAGCTTTGTGGAAAGTTTGTAATACTGATTACATGTTTCCCTTAAAAGAATATGGCAAGTCCTTAAAAAATCTTGAATACCCTCAAAAACAAATATAATGTGTTTATAGTGGGCAAAGGACTCTACCAGTAGCACATTCACTTATTGATCAATTATCGAATTTTATTATATTTATGATATTAACCACTACCTGAACCAGAGGAGGCTCCTTCATTTCAACCTATAGACACAGAGGAGGAGGAACCTCCAAGAAAAAAGAAGGGGCTTATAGAAAAAGAAAATATGACACAAATTAAAGAAAAGACATTTAAATCTGCTGTACCATCTATAAACAAAAGACGATTAGAAATATGTGAAAAGAAATTAAATATTCTAAATATCACTGAAAAGACAAATGGAAAATTTTAAAGGCAAAAAATTGACAACGAACTTAAAGAAATAATAAAAGAGCGTGAACTAATTGAATTAAAAATAAAGGAAATCCAATTTAATAAATTTAATTTTTAACGGCACGAACGTGATATGGAGCGTTTCACCAAACCCTCGATTCAGCAGCAACTAACCTATTGCAATAAGTTTCGTATGAACTGAGAGCCATCATATATAAGATAAAATCAAACGCTATCGATAAAAGATTCCATATATTAAATTTTTGTTCATTAAATAAAGCTGCTATTTCTGTTGAAACTCCACTATGTTCTTACCTTAACATACTTCTACAAGTGTGTGTAAGTCACTCATAACGACTGAAGTGTAAAATATAGGTTTTAAAGAAAAATGCTAATGTATATATATTAGATAGGTATTATGAAGCATTTTTTTGCAAGTACTTTTTAAAAATGTATTTGCCTAGTTCAGAGACTTATAAGGATTATTATTTATAGCAATTATATTTCTGTTAATAAAAGTTTTAAAAAAACGTTCTTTTTTTAATAAAGATTTATTTAAGTAATATAAAACATAATCCTATCAACATAGGCAACAAAACAAAGGATATCATATATAATAAAACTTATTCTCTACAGCGAAACTAAACTACTAGTAAAATAATAGGTACATATATATATATATACTAAAATAATTTTGAAAAAACTGTATTAATCAGTGTGTCCCTAGTTGCAGTGTTTTCTTGATTGTGCTGGTGGTGCAATGATATGGAACAATTTCAACTTCATCGTTTTCATCATTGTCTAGGAGTTCATCTACAATATCTCTTTCCTCTATGTAGAAGTTATGTAAAATGGCTGCTGAAACGATTACTTGGCAAGCCAGTTCTTTTTGAACGCTCATTCCTATTGATAAGTATGGAAATCTCCTCTTCCAGGCGCCAAACAGTCTTTCAACAGAATTCCTGGTAATAATTTGAGCTCTATTGTAGCGTTGTTCAGGTTGTGTTTGAGGAGCTCCTACAGGTGTCAGTAAATAAACCTTGCAAAGGTAACTTCCATCTTCAACAAGACTGTATGGAGAAAATTCATTTATCTCAAACCTTCCTCTTATTAACGAATCATTGAAAATAGTAGGATCATGCACAGAATCGGGCCATCGAGCAACTATATCATTAATTTTAAGATTAGCGTCACATACAACTTGGACGTTGATGCTGAACCAATTTTTTCGGTTCCTATAAATTTCCGCTACATTTCCACCTGGTGACTGAATTTTAATATGGGTGCAATCTAGAGCCCCTATTATCCCTGGCAATCTTCCAATGTTATAAAACTCTAGAATTGTTTTTCTTTTCTCCTCTTCAGTTTCTGGCATTATAATAAACTGTGGACGCAACGAGGCAATACTTCTCGTTATTTTCCGCACAATTCTTGAAACGGTTGGCTGCGAAACGTTAAAATGGGCACCAACATTTATCTGGAGTGATCATGTTGCATAAAATCTCAAACATATTAATATTTGGTTCATTTTTGATACAGGTTGATTCCTATTTCTTGTGGTTCATCAATATCCACAAGTAACTGGGAGAGTCCTAAATCTCCTTTTAAACTCTATATCATCAAGTTGTATTAAAAGGTTATTCCGAGGTTTCACAGTCTTTCGTCTTCTTGGGTCATCGTCTTCACTCTCCGAAGATGATGAAAGTAAATAAAGAAAGTCTAATCGATTCATATTGCTATGTATTTATACCCTGCAGTAAAGTTCCAAACGCAGGCAGGTCCAAATAATTGCAAGAAATTTCACTAATTACAATAATAACTTCTTATAATAAACACACACTAGCTTTAACTCTTAACTACTATTAATTTACAACTTGTTACTGTTCTATCTAGGTTTGTTCGAGTTCATTTCAAAATCGTTCTAGAACCGTAATGATCATGCGCACTCCTTAAAACGTGTTCGCGTTTTTGAGAACTAGTTCAGGATTGTCAAGTTTTGTGTTCGAGTTTTTCGAGGATTAGTTCAGAACAATTCTAGAACAGTTTCAAATAGTACTTGCTCTGGAGCTTGTACTGGTTCAGAACTAATTAGGAACTTATTTCTTGCACATGAGCATTATAAAATATATTTTGGTTTATTTAGAGGTTCGTCAAAGACATAACCTCACGTTAGTTTGTATTTGTTTTAAAGATGAATTTTTTAAATTCCTCAAGTTCGAGTTCATCTTCTATTTGTGATGATGGGGAACACCTTTTAGAATAGAATAATTTTTCAACCAGAGCTTTAGAAACGCACAATCTAACTTTGTTGAATATTGTTATCATTTCGAATAGGCTAGACCAACTTGTTTTACAATCCAGCAACAAAGAAATGTTTTTTCCCATGTCTTTTACCATATACGTCTGCAGCAGATCGTTTTTTGTAGGGGAATTTTTAAAAAGTTTGGCCACCTTTCTTATTTTCTTTATAACTTCTGCGTACTCCATAGCCAGGTTTATTTCATTTGTAGGAAATGATAAATCAAAGCTGCCATCCTCGTCATTATCAAGTTCTTCATTTGCTAAGTCATCCTCATGATTCTCATTCGTTCCTTCATCGATTGCCCCATTTGGCACAGACACATCTTCAATAAATCAAGAATATATTTGTTTATAAATTACATCTACAACAGCCAATTGGATGACATGGGCATAACAAAGCTGCTGATCGGGCTTGATAAGCCTACCAATTTTTACCATGACTTTGGCACCGTCTGTGGTAATACAGATTACATCCTTATCTAGAGATAAGTCATATTCTGACAGTTTATTATTTAAAATCGTGATACAGGCTTCTGCAGGCAAACTTCCATAAATGCGCATCAGGTTCCAGAAAATAGGCTTTCCCTGAGCAAATGCGTGAATATTTACATTTATATAGCGCCTGTTTCTTGTAGAAGTCCATTCGTCGAATGTCAGGGTAAATCTATGGTTGTTGTTTTTCAGCTCTAAAAGATCTTTAATAACGGTCATTTTGAGATCGTGTCATAGTTCATAACCATCGATTTAATAGAATTAGGAGAACTTGGTAAATTATAAATCCCAGCTTTAAAAAGATCTCGCAAATCCGTCGAAGTGCAGAAAACTCGGAATGGTAAACCATCTTTTGACACCATGCGTGATACCCTCTTTTCTACGGTATTGGTATTGTCTTCTCTTGAAAAGTGATCAGTGATTTTACGTTTCTTTACCGAGGTTGATAAAGCAGCCGACGCCGAGGAATCGGACGCTGATGTAGTTATTAAAACGACGGCAGTATCTGGTGACCTTGACGAACGAATCTTTTACTTTGGTATCAATTTTATGTTTAGATTTTAAATGCACATGTAAACCTTTAGTAGAACGTCCTGTCGTTTTAATTATTGATTTACACAACTGGCATTTTGCAGTCTGTGAATCTTCCGCCTTCAAAAAGTACTTCCAAGCAGCAACAGTACTAGAAAACTCTTTATACACAGTTTCCGACATAATTATCACTATTTAAATTGAACGGAATACTTAAAAAGTTCAGTTGAGACGAAAACAAATAAAACTCAATGCACAAAAAATGTGTTGCGTTATAATTACAAGTTGAAACTGGCAAAAAATATTAACAACTTCGGACGAGGAAGTTGTCCCTCCGCGCCCGCATCCCCTTCCCGTGCACTACACAGTCAAATTTCATTTGTTTTGCTTTCATCAGGCCGCGCGTGTCGGTGCGCAGAGTAAAAATCATGAACTTAATTTCTTCTCAATCCCGCAAATCCCGCGGGATCCCGCTCAATTTACAAGCGAGATTAGTCCCGCATATTACATGCGGGATTCCGACATTTCGGATCCCGGTATTGCATTCCCTAGTGACCACCACTAAGTTTTTCACTTCAAATTTTATCAAATGCCAATGATAGATGGCAGTATTTGTTGCCTACACATTTATATTTTGTACTACGTCCGGTGCCTTTGCAAAATCTTAATATACCTTTGCATTTTTCACGTTTATTACTGTCGCTTCTGAACACAATTGTGAAAGTTGGCAAATCTACATTTTCATCAAGCTGAGTATTAGCTTCTGCAAAAATTAATAAATCGCATTTTTTATACCAAGTGTCAGATAGTATGTCAATTTTATTTTTGTGAAATGACCGGCAGTTTAAATATTGCCAAATCCTTCTTTTCTTTCAAAATTGTGGTAAGACAAATTTAAAATACTTTCTTTTTTCCAAGTCGTTTTATTTCTTCGAGGCAATATCGGACTTTAAAGCGTTAGGTTTACTAAATTGACCAATAATGTATATTCCGGTAAAATCCGACAAAGCCACACTTTAACATCCTGTTCATATTTTTAGATTTTGTAAAATCAATGCAGACACTGTCGTACATTTGACCTTGTGATTTATGAATGGTTATAGCTTCGGCTGAAACTAGCGTAAAGCTATTACGAATCAATCGATAAGAAAGACATCTTCAATAAATCAAGAATATATTTGTTTATAAATTACATCTACAACAGCCAATTGGATGACATGGGCATAACAAAGCTGCTGATCGGGCTTGATAAGCCTACCAATTTTTACCATGACTTTGGCACCGTCTGTGGTAATACAGATTACATCCTTATCTAGAGATAAGTCATATTCTGACAGCTTATTATTTAAAATCGTGATACAGGCTTCTGCAGGCAAACTTCCATAAATGCGCATCAGGTTCCAGAAAATAGGCTTTCCCTGAGCAAATGCGTGAATATTTACATTTATATAGCGCCTGTTTCTTGTAGAAGTCCATTCGTCGAATGTCAGGGTAAATCTATGGTTGTTGTTTTTCAGCTCTAAAAGATCTTTAATAACGGTCATTTTGAGATTGTGTCATAGTTCATAACCATCGATTTAATAGAATTAGGAGAACGTGGTAAATTATAAATCCCAGCTTTAAAAAGATCTCGCAAATCCGTCGAAGTGCAGAAAACTCGGAATGGTAAACCATCTTTTGACACCATGCGTGATACCCTCTTTTCTACGGTATTGGTATTGTCTTCTCTTGAAAAGTGATCAGTGATTTTACGTTTCTTTACCGAGGTTGATAAAGCAGCCGACGCCGAGGAATCGGACGCTGATGTAGTTATTAAAACGACGGCAGTATCTGGTGACCTTGACGAACGAATCTTTTACTTTGGTATCAATTTTATGTTTAGATTTTAAATGCACATGTAAACCTTTAGTAGAACGTCCTGTCGTTTTAATTATTGATTTACACAACTGGCATTTTGCAGTCTGTGAATCTTCCGCCTTCAAAAAGTACTTCCAAGCAGCAACAGTACTAGAAAACTCTTTATACACAGTTTCCGACATAATTATCACTATTTAAATTGAACGGAATACTTAAAAAGTTCAGTTAAGACGAAAACAAATAAAACTCAATGCACAAAAAATGTGTTGCGTTATAATTACAAGTTGAAACTGGCAAAAAATATTAACAACTTCGGACGAGGAAGTTGTCCCTCCGCGCCCGCATCCCCTTCCCGTGCACTACACAGTCAAATTTCATTTGTTTTGCTTTCATCAGGCCGCGCGTGTCGGTGCGCAGAGTAAAAATCATGAACTTAATTTCTTCTCAATCCCGCAAATCCCGCGGGATCCCGCTCAATTTACAAGCGAGATTAGTCCCGCATATTACATGCGGGATTCCGACATTTCGGATCCCGGTATTGCATTCCCTAGTGACCACCACTAAGTTTTTCACTTCAAATTTTATCAAATGCCAATGATAGATGGCAGTATTTGTTGCCTACACATTTATATTTTGTACTACGTCCGGTGCCTTTGCAAAATCTTAATATACCTTTGCATTTTTCACGTTTATTACTGTCGCTTCTGAACACAATTGTGAAAGTTGGCAAATCTACATTTTCATCAAGCTGAGTATTAGCTTCTGCAAAAATTAATAAATCGCATTTTTTATACCAAGTGTCAGATAGTATGTCAATTTTATTTTTGTGAAATGACCGGCAGTTTAAATATTGCCAAATCCTTCTTTTCTTTCAAAATTGTGGTAAGACAAATTTAAAATACTTTCTTTTTTCCAAGTCGTTTTATTTCTTCGAGGCAATATCGGACTTTAAAGCGTTAGGTTTACTAAATTGACCAATAATGTATATTCCGGTAAAATCCGACAAAGCCACACTTTAACATCCTGTTCATATTTTTCGATTTTATAAAATCAATGCAGACACTGTCGTACATTTGACCTTGTGATTTATGAATGGTTATAGCTTCGGCTGAAACTAGCGTAAAGCTATTACGAATCAATCGATAAGAAAGATTTTTGTCATCATCATCGTTCATTTGTCACTTTTGTAAAGGTCAGTCAGGTTAGGCCCCCATTTAAAGTTTTATGCTCGTTTTTAAATAATAAAAAATCAAGAAACACTTCCGGGGGCTAAATTGACCGTCGGCCCCCCATTTTACGAGCCTCTTAAAATATTTTTGGCTCATTCAATCGTGTTCGTTTTGTGCTCAATTGTGCCGATATTTTTTTCAATTGTGCTCGTTTTTAAATAATAAAAAATCTAACCGTAACAGCCCTCCATTTTTCCTAGTTTTTAAAAATACTGTTGGCTTATACACTGATGCTCGTTTTGTACTTAATTTTGTAGATATTTGTTTACAATTGTTCACAACTATTTTTCCTGTACTTGCATTTTTTTCTGTGTACATAACTTTAAGAAACTTAATTCCGTTAAACAATACAATATAGTCACAACCACTATATCAAAACAAACTTGATCAACTTTTCAGTTGAACACCTGATACCAAATAAAACAAGAAGGTATATATTTTTAAAGTAATGCTTTAATAACTAACAAATGAAACGAAACATAAAAATCAATCATAACATAATAAACCGTATAATATAATACTTTTAGAAAGAAATTATCAGACTTATATTCTATAAAAAAAGTAAATGAAGCAACACTTCTTCATGACTACTACAATCAGCTTTCATCTTCGTAAAATCATCATATCTTATTTGTTGTTTATTCTACAACAGTAAGTTTTAAAATGACCCAGTGTATTTTTATCGTTTATTTGAGAGCCTGAGTATGATATTAAGCCTCCTAGACTGAATTCTATATTTTCGATCGTGATGTAAGGAGAAATATGACAGTTTTGTACGTAGTAAATTTGGAGGGTGATGAAATTTGTCAGTAACTTCTAAGAACACATAGCTAAGGTTAAGATCCAATTTAGTAGTTGTTTTTGAGCTGCCGTTCTCTTTAACACAAGTTTTGGAACGTTTATGGAATTCAAAATACGTTAATATTTCTTGTTGTAAGTCTGCAAAATTTTTACACATCACTGGAATAACTGCTGTGGGTATTAAACGGAAATAAGGGTATCGGTTTGTCTCGATGTAGGAATATTCCAACTCTCCTAAGAAACATAGCTTTCTTACCAAAGACTCTATTGTGCATTATGTTACAAGTTGCAACGTGCTATTAGGCAAAACTGAAATATCGGTTTTACGATCGAAAACTCTCAGTAAGAGTGATCATCTCAAGATATAGGCTTTAACTCCTACTTGTTTAATAACTTGTTTTATTATCAACGTCAACTCATTATTTTTCTTATCCATAATACCTGAAAATTTTTCACTGTCGCAGTAATTTGTGCACAACATGTGTATTAATGAATGAAACCCACAAGTATTTTTCAAAACATATTTTTCATTGTTTATTTTTACTGGCTTTAATTGTGAGCAATTGCCGTTTCTTAAGATACCTATCGGCACCACATTCGCTTTTTGGTCTAAATCAATCTTAAGCCATTCTGAATTTTTCTGCAAATACGATGATAGTTTTCGTTTTTTTACTACCTGTCCACCCCAGGTTTCTTCGTGAAATTAGTCGACATCATCTAGAAGCAGCAGTGGTTGTTAAATTATGAGACACTTTATACTAAATGATTGTAGAAAAAAGTGAGATATGGCAAGTGTTAAAAATTAATAACTAAATATAGCTAATAGCTAATTTATTGTGAAACAAAAATTATTACACATTCTTACCTGGAAATGAAACTGTATTTTTATTATGACATACGCCAATTCCGTTACTTGTCGTCTCTAATCATGATCTTTGCTTCGGTTAAAAATCGTGTTATCTTCACTTTTCCATGTTTCCTTATCTGTTATGTCCACGGTCTCACCATCGTTTATTTTGATATCCTTATCGCGGCGGCCAGACCCAGAGGCGGCTAGTTTCATCGTACCTTCCAAAGAATGAATGTGCTGGGTTAGGAATTCATCTATTCTTGTTGGTAGCGTATTGTTCGAAAATATGCGATTTTTAATGTCGTTAAAATTATTCTCTACAGATGCGCTAGATGCCGTTTGACCCAAATTGGGAAATGCAGAAGACATAACATAAGACAATAAAGGAAGAAGTTTCAAAAATTTTATTAACTGAGGGACGAGTGCTAGCAAATATTGGTAGTTATCATCTGCTCCTCTAAGGCGTCCACTGGAGCGATACGATAAGCGATGCAACAGGTGATTCGATAAGCAACCCGATCCTGATTCGACACCGATCACTCATAATCGTGCAAACGTAATGGAAGCAACTAATCTAGTGCACACTGGAGCGATTGCGATACTACACCGATAATTATCGGAGTCGCGTCGGCGGGGGGGGGGACACACACACACACACACAGCTGCCGGGTCGCTTGAGCGAAAGGAAGGCGCAGTATCGTTCGACACGTCCGATTAATCATGTCGGGTCAGCAAGAAGACGTGCAATCCTCTATTTCCTTTGTGAAATTGGTGGAGCAGAACCCGTGCTTATGGAATTATACATTGAAAAGTTATTACAGGACTGATTTGGCAGGTGTTGTGTGGAGAGAAATAGCTAAAAAGCTGAAGAAGGAAACAGGTAAGAAAAAGCTACATTAATTTTTATTTATATATTTTCAACCTTTTTATTTCATGTTATGTATGTTATGGCAAGCCTACATATTTCCATTGTATAGGAATCGCTCCTTCTGGATTTAGAAAGTATTTACCGAGTCTATGACGTAGTCGAACAGCTTTGGCCTGCGTTGTTAATTCCTGTAGAGTACTGCCGTCAGGCATTGCTGGCACAGCGAGAGAGGGAGCGAAATTTGAAGGTTGTTGATATTTTCCCTCCCGAAGGCGAATAAAATTATGGAGCACACATGCTGCCTTCACCACTGCGATAACACACCGTTCGTCACAAGCCATTGGTACCTCAAACACGCGGAATTTGGAAGCTAACATACCAAAAGCACATTCAACATTTTTCCGGCCTCTGGAGAGACAAAAGTTGAAAATTCTTTTTGTCTCATTTAACACTCTCTTCGGGAAAGGCCTAAGTAGGTTAGGTAATAAAGGGAAGGCTTCATCACCTACATAATAGTAAGGGAAAGAATCTTGATCAGTTTTTTCAGGTAGACTAGTAGGGTTTGGAACATTCAGGCTACCTGCTTGTAGTCGCTTTCCAATTGACGAATGACGAAACATTGAGCCATCACTATTCCTTCCTATGTCCCTAACGTCAATGAGAGTAAACAAACCATCTGCATCTGCCATAGCCATTAGTACAACAGCAAAAAAACCTTAGTAATTTATATTTCTCGATCCTGTGCTCTTGAAGCACTTTACGCGGATATGTTTTCCATCGATGGAGCCAATACAATTGGACAGATTCCACAGTTCGAAGTAGCGCTGAGCTTTTTTTTCCAAATTCCCTCATCTGGTAGGGGCATATATGTAGGTTGCAAAATTTCCCAAACTGCTTCACATGTGGAGCGTACGATTTCGCCTACTGTAGATTTGCCTCTGTAGAACTGCAGTACCAGGTCAACAAAACTGCTTCCCGTAGCTAGGTACCTGAAATCCGGAAAAAATTGTAAATTAATACTTCTTACAAATAACTTTTAACTTCATTAGAAAAACTCACTTAATAACTATAAATTAATACGGATAAAATACATAAATAAATAAATCAATGGCCATGTATGGAATTAAATTTTCTGTAGTCCGCCTAGTCTAGAAAAATCTGCTGAGCTATTTTTGTTGATTGATCTAATAATATTACTTTTCTTTAATTTCCAGAACAAAATTGCCGAGACAGGTGGAAAAATATTCGTACCGCTTATGGGAGGTCGCTCAAGCCACCAAAATCTGGGTCCGGAGGCAAATCAAAAAAAACCTACTACTTGGCAACCCACTTTGACTTTCTCCGTCCTTACATGAAGGGGGCTTCAACATCTGGTAACGTACCACCAGAACAAGAAACTGACACACAAGGTGATGAAGGAACACTAGATACCACGGAGACACAAGTTGAAGAAGGCTTGCCAGACACTCCACAAGTACCTTCAGTAGATGAGGTGTCTGTAGATAACGAAACTGATATTCACCAGGAATTCACACCTCATAAGAAAAGAAAAATAATTCCTCAGCCGAGTGATGCAGACAAAGCGTTCATCGAGTGGCTTGACATAAAAAAAACAAAGCACAGACACCCAGCGAACAGGAACAAGAAGATAGTGACTAGCTCTTCTTTCGCTCATTACTTCCAGATTTCAAGAAACTTGGCGACAGACGTAAAAGAGGGCTCAAAATTAAATTTGCTACACTTCTCAACGAGGAACTGGATCTAGCTGAGACAGAAGCCTCAAGCACTCCGTGCTCATGGGCTTCATCATCGAGATGTTATCCCACGTTTCCTCTACGGCACTACGGACCTCCTGCTCCGTCTTTACATGAACAAGATGATAATATCTCTACACCACATTACCTCACTATGTTATGAAATGTATTACAATATAGTATTAAGTCATTTTGCTTGTATTGGATATCAATAAAAATTTGTTTCTGGAGTTTCCAAAAGGAATAAAACTACATACCTTCTCATTTAAAAAACGTTTACTTAATTTAAGGAATTTATTTATAGTAGTATGAACTTACCTTAGTGTGATTAGTAGTCTCTCAACCGGTGGAACAGCAAGTCTGAAGTTTGTATTTTCCTTCTCCAGTCCCCTTGACACCAATCTCAATAAAACATGGTAAATATTTGAGCTCATTCTATAAAACTCTCTAAATTTTTGTTCATGTTGAGAGAGCTCACGGGAAACCACTGCCGAACTGTGTTTAATATTGTGAACATTATATGGGTGTACCCAGTATTTTCTAGATTTCCGTTTTCTCTTTTGCAAGTACCGGTAAGCAAAAACAACGTCCTCCTCTGAGGAGCTCATGACGACTGGTGAAAACAACTGCTCCGTTGCTTATCCTATAGGCTATCGTATCGCTCCAGTGTGCACTGGAGTGTTGCGAGGATAAAAGTTGCATCGGGCGATAAAAGATTGCTCATGTTGCATCGCTTATCGTATCGCTCCAGTGGGCACCGCGCCTAATAATCTGACTTGCAACAGAGTGTTGGATATTACGTCCCCATTGTACAAAATTATTGTCTTCCAACTTATTGTCTTCTAGCTTATTGTCTTCCAGCAATGCTGCATCAAAGATTAGTTCGTCATCTTCGATATCATCAGGATATTCAGCACCAATAAGTTTTCTTAAGAATACTTTACTATTTTGACATGGCGGTTCTATTCCTTCGACAGTACCACAGGTTTCATTAAGAGCAACATTAAATTTATTTTCAACTATTTCCTGTACTCGATTTATACTCTCTGCTTGTATTAACTGAGCAAGGCATTTTTTTTAAATTGCCGCCTTCTCAACGCATTTTTTAAACATGACCATCCACAAAAAAATTTGATAACATGTGATACGTCACAACGAACGAAGCATTTTAAATCAACATGACTATCCGTTTCTTTTAATATCAAATAATTATAACAATAATGTAGATAATTTGTTAATGATGCAAAATCTGTAAATGTTCATATGACGGCAGAAATTAAGGCAACTGATAAGTCACATACTACTTCATTTGGTACTAATGCACCATCTCGGTTCCAGAAATTCAGCCAACATCTAATGCTGTCGGAATCGTGCCTTCCGAAAACATATTGCATACCCGTATGCGTATCCCTTACTGCAACATCATATAACAGAATTGCCCGGGATCTTTCACCATTAGGTCTTTGCAGTTTGCGTACAACTCCGCCAGTTGCATCGACTGCAATTCTTGAGTAAGGTGATGTTGCACAATAATTATTATACACATGAATCTGTGGCGTAGATCAATAATGTATATAAAACCTGTCCATGCCAATATCTTTCAGATAGTCACTAAATGGATATTTATATTTTAATATGTGTACAGCCTTTAACGGATCTTCATTTAGATATTTTCCTTTTTTCTCTTCGTATTTGGCGTTCTTTAATACGTTCATTTTTTGTAGTATGCTAGGCTCAACGTCACCATGTTGCATTAATACATTAGCCATATTCTTTCTGTAAGCACTAGGTGCTAGTCGAGTGGATATCAACAATGTAGAAACTTCTTTCCGTGTCTGTCCTAAAACTCCCACGGTATCTAGAAGGAATTATGACTACAGTTATCGGCAAGTTCCTTACTCAACTTTCCATAAAAACGTGATTTGCAGCTTTTACAGGTACCAAATGTTTTAAGGAAATAGCCACTTTTACATACATTGGCTCTTTTGAAAATTAAAGCACAAGGTAATTTAGTGTGATCTCGGAAATGAGAAGCTATAATATCAGTCCATCGACCGGGCTTTAATACCGAATATATTCTACCGTCTTTATATGTTTTATTTTCTGGACGTATGTTTAAACATTCTTAAGAAAATAAAGTAATGGTAAACGATAAAAATTCATGTTAATTTTTCTCATAACATGACCTCGTGGATGCATGTGAACTTGGTGAAGAATAAGAATTTGCTTCAATGGTGGTTTCAAGTACGTCCCTAGTGGTAGTAGGTGTTAATTTATCTTTTATTACATGTCTATTGCAGCAAACAATTGTATATAAATATTTACTGGTAAAACAGAAGTCAGTTTCCTCCGAAATGGTTTTCCACACCGGATGACTTGGTGGATTAACCATTCCATCTTTAGCAAATAATTCTTCTTTATGTTGTTCAAATTTAGTATAGAGTGATCCAATTTTTATACACCTTGATCTTGTCATTTCTAGCTGTAATTGCAAGAACGTATATATTATTAAAATTTTTCTCTCATTCAAATAATCCAGCAAACACATATTACAGGCATACTAATAATAATAATAATAATAAGGCCGGCCTGGAAGATGCGACTCGAAAGGCAAATAGATCTGCTAAGAACTGACGCAAACATTATCAAAGAATACTTAGATGGCAATAAGAGCAATAATGTCAAGAGCAAAATTCGTAAAATATGCCGAAAACAACAAATAGACTTAAAATATCCACAGTTCAACGAAACCCTCACGAATTACTACGATGATGCTAGACAGAAAAGTAAAGTTAAGGGAGCTAGACTACGGCGATACAACGAGACTACGAAGCGCAAGGAGCAAAATAATTTATTCTCTAGTAACCAGAAGATCTTCTATCGCAATCTGGAAAGCAACAACCAAGGCAATACAGAACCCGAGAAAATTGACCACAATCGCTTCGGTCAATTCTGGCAGGTGATATGGTCAAACCCCCAGATTCAATCAAGCAGCTATATGGCTCCAAACAGCAGAGAGCAATGCATATGATCTTCCAGATATGCCAGATACTAATATTACTCCTGCAGATGTTGAAGAGTGCATAAAAAACACTTCAAGCTGGAAAGCACCTGGACCAGACAACATACAGAACTTCTGGGTGAAGTCATTCCCAGCCCTAATTCCACAGTTTGCCCGAGCATTTAACAAAATTCTTGAAGATCCAACAAGATTTCCTGAATTTTTAGGTCGAGGAGTAACTTACCTTCTGCCCAAAAAAGGAGATCTGAAAGACCCGAAAAACTACAGGCCAATCACCTGCTTGTCTGCGATCTACAAACTTCTCACGTCATTGATACATAGGTAAATCAATGAACACTGTGAGATGAACAATATAATTGGCCCAGAGCAGCGGGGATGCGTAAAGAGATCACTTGGATGCAAGGAGCAGCTAACAATAGATGCATAACCATCAAACAAGCTGAAGTAAAGCGTCGAAACATCAGTATGGCCTACATAGACTACAAAAAGGCATTCGACTCTGTACCTCACGACTGGCTAATAAAAGTGCTAGAAGTATACAAAGTTAGCCCCACCATGGTTCGGCTACTAACATATGCAATGGCGACTTGGGAAACTCAGACAAGAATTGGAGGAAGCACTATCTCGAACATCAAGATTAGAAGGTTATATACCAGGGGGATTCACTGAGTCCATTATGGTTTTGCCTCGCTCTCAATCCCCTCTCAGCAATATTGAATGACACCACCTACAGTTTCCGAATAGATCCCAAGCAACCAAGCTCGAGGCTCAGCCATTTACTATTTATGGATGACATCAAGCTATACGCCGAGAATCCAAGACAATTGAAGGCGCTAGTAGCCAATGTCAAAACCTTCAGCGATGATATCAGAATGGAGTTTGGTCTGGAGAAGTGTGCCGAAGTACATGTCACAAATGGCCGTATTTATAGTCGATCCTCAAGGCTTCCTTAGGTCCAAGTTGCCCTTAAGGAACCGTGTACGTTTTATAAACAATACTTGAGGAGAAATACCTTCCTCAAACCGTCCTTAGACGTAAGGCAAGTCCAGAGGTCCCTTGAGGCACCCTTACATAGACAACGCACGCCCATAATTGCTTTTATTTTGACGGATTGCCAAAATAGGTTAAAATAACGTAAATAAATATTTTATAGTTGAATATTAAGTATATACATAATGGATGAGGACAATTTTGATAATTTTTTCGATTATTTGGGTCATTTGGAGGCAGTGGAAGCACACCAGCCACGTTTATTTAAGAGATATATTCGTGATGGGGAAAATCCTCTCGAATTTCATGAGGATGTCGAATTTCGTAAACGATACCGGTTTACGAAGTACGTGGTAACAAATGTTATTTTACCCCTGATATTAGATGGCCTGCAAATTGGAGTAAATAATCGGGGATTGCCTGTGTCACCTCTCATAAAATTATTGATATGTTTGAGATTTTACGCTACTGGAAATTTTCAGGTAGAGATCTTGTTGCCGTTAATACTGTTTCTAGTTTTTTATAACTTATAAACCATTATTTTTAGAATGTAACTGGTGATTTGAGAAAAGTTAGTCAAGCAACAGTATCACAAACCATTAAGCAGGTGTCAATTTTGCTGGCAGAGAAGCTAGGAGATTTTATTAAAATCCCTGACAATGAAAACGAGCAGCGCATTAACATAATAAAATTTAACGCTATTGCAGGTTTCCCGTCAATATCAGGGTGCATCGATTGCACTCACATTCCCATTGTAAATCCTGGAGGAGATGATGCGGAAATATATCGAAATAGGAAAGGATATTTTTCTCTGAATGTGCAGGTAATTATATGCATTTTCTATAAAAACTGATACATTGTAATATATTGTCAATTTAGCTTGTAGGTGGGCCCAGGATGGAAATATTAGATATAGTAGTACGGCATCCCGGTTCTACTCATGATAGCGTTATATTTGATAGGAGTGCAGTAAGGGTACGTTTTGAACAAGGACAGATTTGTGGTTTGTTGCTCGGAGACAATGGTTATGCTTGTCGCCCATACCTCCTTACACCTGTTGTATTGTTTTCTTGAGTGGACTGTATGCAATTAAACAAAATTAATTTCTTACAAATATAACACAAACATAGACACTTACCAAATTCAGCTGGCTGTTTGCTGCCCTTGTGTAGCGATGGAGAAAGGGACAGGGTTAAAAGGAAGTTTAAAGGATATCGCTTTAACAACACACTAAACTTAATAAGCTGATTAGCTATTATATCCACAAATAAATCACGTAATTTATACTATCGCGTATTTTACTAATTTTGAGAAAATCAACTGTATTTTTGGAAAGTAACTATCTATATGTTCGAGTGTCACAGCAACTCACTATCTCTTTCAAAAAAATATACAAAAAAATTAAATATAAATGGATTAAATCTGATACTTGTGATGCCCTCTATTAAGGAAGTATCCAGTCATTATTTAGAAGGAAGGCAACTGCTATTTTCAATTAATTTGAATTATATGCGGCCCAAACATCCCCCCGCCCCTGAAGATTATTTTCAGACCAAGCTAGACGAGACTTCAGAGAGAAGGGTGTAACTATTAGGGCACTCAATGAAAGTAATTCTAGAGTAAAGTACTATAATTACACTACTATACTTTGATAGACTACTTTACTCTAGAATTACTTTCATTGAGTGCCCTAATAGTTACACCCTTCTCTCTGAAGTCTCGTCTAGCTTGGTCTGAAAATAATCTTTCAGGGGCGGGGGGATGTTTGGGCCGCATATAATTCAAATTAATTGAAAATAGCAGTTGCCTTCCTTCTAAATAATGACTGGATACTTCCTTAATAGAGGGCATCACAAGTATCAGATTTAATCCATTTATATTTAATTTTTTTGTCAAAGTAACTATTTTTTTTTCAAGCACTACACTATTATCCGAAATTGATTCTATTGGCCAAAATTTATTTTCAAGGGAAATCCAAGCGGGGCCAGATGACCAAATAGAGTTTTCTAAAAATTGAGCTGGCGTTAAACCTCTACTGATTTGATCGGCGGGATTTTCAACTCCTCTAATATGAAACCAATGTGATGGCGCAATCAATTCTTGAATTTTGGCCACCCGACCGGCAACAAAAGTTTTCCAGCGATGTGGCGAAGATTTTATCCAACTAAGTGTTACCATGGAATCGGTAAAAGCAAAAATGTTATTTATATGTACATGGGACATATAATTATCTACTACCAAGCGTAAAATTTTAGCTAATAAATGAGCAGCACATAGTTCTAATCTTGGGATTGAAATTATTTTTAATGGTGATACTTTTGATTTTTCACAAATTAAAGAAACTATGGTATCATCATTAAATTGAACTTTCATATAAACTACGGCCCCATAGGCCTTCTCCGAACTATCCGCGAATCCAATTAAACAAACAGAACAATTATGCAAAATGCCTACGTGACGAGATATTTTAAAATCAGTGAGCATAGGTAACTCCCTCTGATACTGAGACCAAGTACGTGTAATATGAGCAGGTGGGGTCTCATCCCAATCTAATTTTAGACTCCAAAGTTCCTTTATTAACAATTTAGCATATAAAATTACTGGAGCTAAAATACCTAAAGGGTCAAAAATTCTAGCTATTGTTGAAAGAATGTTTCTTTTAGAACACTGACCACCATTTACATTTACCTTAAACGATAAAACATCTAATTGTGGCTGCCATTGTAGGCCAAGAATTTTCAAATAATCCATATCAAATTCTACAACTTGAGATAATCGAATATCTGCAGGAATATTGGACAATAATTCATGAGAGTTAGTAGACCATTTAACTAGATCAAATCCCCCTGATTTAAATAAATTTATCATTTCATGAACTAATATTTTGGCATCATTTAAGTCAGAAACACTTGTGACGTAATCATCCATGTACATATCTCGAAAAACAGCTTTAGAAGCTTTAGGAAAATATTTAAATTGATCGGAAGCAAGTTGATGAACTGTGCGCAAAGCTAAAAATGGACTTGGTTTAATGCCAAAAGTCACTGTATGTAATTGATATACTGACAAAGGTTCATTTGGAGAAAATCTCCACAAGATACGTTGATATCTTTGGTGCTCGGGACATATTTTAATTTGCCTATACATCTGACGTATATCAGCTGTCATTGCAATTTCAAATAATCTAAAATTTAGCAACATGGTTAAAACATCAGCTTGTAATTTCGGTCCGGTATACAACAAATCATTTAATGATAATGACGCATCTGTTTTTGAACTAGCATCAAAGACTACTCTAAGAGGGGTACTAAGGCTATCTAATTTAAATATTGCATGATGTGGTATGTAATAACCGGGCGTACTTAATTCATCATTACTTATTTTCGACATGTGATTTTGTGATAAATAATCTAACATAATTTCATTATAACTTATTCTTAAAGAAGAGGAGGATTCTAATTTTCTTTCTAAGTTAATAAATCTTCTATAAGCAATTGAATATGAATTTCCTAAATTTGAGGGATCTAATTTAAAAGGTAAAGCAACTGTATATCTACCAGTTGACTCTCTCTCTACTATAAGTGGATTTATAAATATGTTCACAATCGACGTCGTCTTTGCTAAGAATTGAGGGAGCGGATATTTCCTCAATTTCCCAAAATTTATGCAATAGTTTTTCTATTGAGGGTTCCAAAAGACTACAAAATGTTCTTGTATTTTCTAATGACTGCATTATAGGAACATTTCCCGTTACTATAAAACCTAAACTAGTCTCCAATGCCCTAGGTGTACAGGGTGGTCCTTTAATTTTAGTTTTACGTAATACATGTGAAAATATATCAGCCCCAATCCCATCTATTTCACCTGGTTGATAAAAAGTATCATCGGCTAATGGTAAATTCAAAAGGTGAGTTAGAGGTCCAGTTCGAACTTCGAAACTAGGCAACTGATCGGTAATTTTTTCAACTACTAAAGCGTCTATGGCGTATTTTTTTTCAGAATCTAATCGCGAAATAATTACTAAATTTGTTCGACCTTGAACTTGACTTGCAGACGATCCTATGCCATTCACAGAACTATGGAAATTTTGTACAAAGAGTTTCAAACGTTTAGCACATTTATAAGTTAATAAATTGGCTTGACTAGCCGAATCAAGTAAAAACCTAACTTTATGTAGGTTACCCATTTTATCTATTACATTTACAATTACAGTAGACAACAAAACGGTGGTACCATATTTAAAAAAGTTAGAATTATTCATAGAGCAAAAACTATGCGTTGAAGTGCTAGGCACAGGATTATTACTAGTTGATACATCAGTATTATTATTCGGCAAAGCATTATTAGCAGGCAAATATGTGTTCACTACAGCATTTTCAAAATGTAACAAAGAATGATGGCGTCGATGGCAAGTTGAGCAATTAATTTTTGATTTGCAGTCAATGACTCGGTGAGTTGACAAACAATTTAAACATAATTTATTATTTTTGACAAATTCATAACGCTCCTTGGCGGTGAATTTCAGAAAACTGGGGCATCTATTAACTAAATGATCATATTGGTTACACAATATGCACTTTTTCTTCGATTCTGATTTATTCACTAAGAATGAATGTGTAATACGGGTTTTTGTATTACTACTATTGCCGCTTTTATTTGAAATTAATTGCGTTTTACTAGAACTACTCAATATTTTTGCCTGTGATTTTATGAAAGTTACTATCTCTTCATACGAGGGTATATCTGATTTTTTTCTAAGCATTTCAAAAGAACGTCTAGTTTCGTTATCCAATTTGGATAAAGCTACATAAGATAATGTAAAATCAAATAAATCCTTGATATCAAGCTTCTTAAGCGCAGCTGTTGCAGTGTCAAATGTTTCAATAAATCCATTTAAGCCTTTGGCAGAGCCTGATTGCAGTGGTTTAAATTCTAAAATAGTTTCTAAATACGAAGTAGCTAGCTTTCTTTTATCTTGATATTTTTCTACTAAAGCATTCCAAATTATTTCATAGTTATCACCTATTGGAGGAATACCTGCACATACAGATAAAGCTCTATCCGATAATTGACCAATTAAAAAATGTACTTTATCAACAGTATTCAAATCTGGGTTATCATGGATTAAGCTTTGGAAACATTCATAAAAAATTGGCCAGTCTTTCAGATCACCTGAAAATGTGGGCAATTCTAATTTTGGGAGTCTAGGTATAGATTTAATTGGAGCACTCACATCTGTTGATGTTCCTGCTTTATCAAATCTACCTGTATTTAGAACTTTTTTAGCCACTGATTGAATATGACACTGTAATTCATCGAAACTTTCTAATGCAGTAAAGTTTGGTATAAATTCTGAATCAATTTCTATACTAAATTGATTAATCTGATCCAGCACCTTTTCAAAATCTCGTCTAGTTTGCTCTAAAGTTTCATATCTAATTAGAAAATTACCTAAAATTTTTTCATTCTGAACCTTTTGACTATCATCGTATAATTTTTGCACTCTAGTAAAAAGAGATTCCTTTTTTGCAGTTAGAATTTTTAACTGGTTTTCTTTCCTATCAGGCATTTTTAAATAGCTCTATTAAATACCAATTTAATAACTAAGATAATAAACTAAAACCACCAATAAATTTGAACACAAAATTATTCGAAGAGAACCAATTATTATTGAAAGTAAAATAAATGTAGCAAATAATTTCTTATTTTAAGGCAGTTTAATTCCTTCCAAATAATATCCACTGAAACATTAAATATTTACCAACTACTAGAAAAACAACTATAAGAAAAAACTAAGAGATAAATGTAGGTACTTTGAAATATTCTAACGTAATACCTACTCATAAAAACTAAGATTGATATTAATAAGAAAACAAAAAATTATACGGCTCGGCTAGGACCAAAAAAATGTATTGTTTTCTTGAGTGGACTGTATGCAATTAAACAAAATTAATTTCTTACAAATATAACACAAACATAGACACTTACCAAATTCAGCTGGCTGTTTGCTGCCCTTGTGTCGCGATGGAGAAAGGGACAGGGTTAAAAGGAAGTTTAAAGGATATCGCTTTAACAACACACTAAACTTAATAAGCTGATTAGCTATTATATCCACAAATAAATCACGTAATTTATACTATCGCGTATTTTACTAATCTTGAGAAAATCAACTGTATTTTTGGAAACTAACTATCTATATGTTCGAGTGTCACAGCAACTCACTATCTCTTTCAAAAAAATATACAAAAAAATTAAATATAAATGGATTAAATCTGATACTTGTGATGCCCTCTATTAAGGAAGTATCCAGTCATTATTTAGAAGGAAGGCAACTGCTATTTTCAATTAATTTGAATTATATGCGGCCCAAACACCTGTAATATATCCTACAACGCAACAAGAAGAAAACTACAACCGTGCTCACAAACGTACACGAAATTTAATAGAAAGGATTAACGGACTTTGGAAAAAACGATTTCCTTGCCTACAGAGAACTTTGACGACTAAAATTGACACTAGTGTAGCAGTGATATGTGCAACTGCAGTATTGCATAACATTGCTCTGCAGAATGGTGACAATTTCCAGCATGATAATCTAGATGTGGATAATGTAGATATTTATGCAAACAACGAAAATAATGTATTAGGATTAGCATTTCGAAGGCAATTTATAATACAACATTTTTAAAAAATTGAAAATTTTGGTTGATGAAAAATAAATTTTTATTTTATATAAATAGTGTGGTTACTTATTTACTTTTATAAGATTAGCAGGGATGGGTTGAGAAAAAAGAAAAGGTTGAAATCCTTTCCTAAAACTGTTAATGAAAGTAAATCATAGTTATAAATAATTTTATTTTTGTTAATACATTCGGAAAATTATATATTAATTAAGTATTACAGGTCCCCTTGGCTTTCCAAATATGTCTGCAACTTCAATTGGGCAAGCTCAGCTTCTGCCTCTGCAGTTTCCATTCGCTTACGATGCACTGCTGCTTCTATCTCTGCAGTTTCCATTCGTTTACGATGCAGTTCTTCTTGTTGCTCCACTGCCCGCTTCACTTTAAGAACCCTCCAATAAATTTCTTGCTCTTGCATTTTCGCATTGTATTTTGGAGTTCTTATATAGGGTTTGTCTAGCCTTCCCTTTGCTGGTGTTAATTTGTAATGTAAAGCAGGAGGCACAACTGCTTCAGAACTTCGGTGCAAAGATGTGCTAGGTATTACATTATCGCTGTCTTCATTTGAGGCTGCATTATCTATGGTGTTCTCGATTTCCATGGAGTTTTTATCCTCATCCCTATTTTGAGATCTGAAAGTTTCAAAAAACAGATTTTTAAATAATATTTATAAGTAAAATATAACTCACTTTATAACTAGTTTATTATAAGGTGAACAGACAAATATTTCTCTTTATAAAAAGTTTGGTACATATTTATTAATTTGTTGCATAAGTACTTATTGTACAGAAAATACTGGATTATAATTCAATTAAGGTTTTATAATCAATAGATAGAGGTATTTAAAATAAGAGAAAAGTAAATTTCAGTTATGCCTGTTTATAGAAATGAAATTATTATCGTAATTAATGAAAGTTACTTTTTACACGAGTAACAATTTTATAGCTTTTCTTGAAACTTACCTCTCGTACAAAGCGGTGCTGTCCCAATCACAATCCCTGGAAACGTCTGAATATTTAGCAACATCGGCAATCAGGTCTAAGACAGGATCATCTTTTTTATCGGGCGGTGGACCTCCTCCTGTTAAAAGTTGGCTATGTCTCAGCTGTGTCGTTTCCTTGCGCTTCCTTAAGAATAAATCAATATTAGGAAGTCCAAAAAAATTTTTCTTATTTAAACTGAATTTATATGGTTGGTTCCTTGTGAAAATTATTAAATATTTTAAACATATAGAAAATTTGCTTTTTAAATTTATCAAACATATTTCATTAAAAACTCTACACATGTTTCAGTCTTTTAGGCCCTTTTCAAGAGCATCCTCTGTACCAACTCTTGAAAATGGCCTAAAAAGCCGAAGCACTTGTAAAATTTTTAATAAAATATTTTTAAAACATTTAAAAAGCAAATTTTCTGTATATTGTATATTATTTATACCTCTGCTTTAAGTTGTCCCACAATTTCTTCAACTGCTTTGGGGTTCTATGAATGTTAACCTCAGGCTGTGCATTATAAGCTGATGCTATCTTTTCCCATGTCTCCTGTTTTTCTTTTATCGACGTTCCATCGGTTTTTTTATTTTCAATGCGGGCTCCGTATTCTTTCACAAGAGATATCAAGATAAGTTTCTCTTTTTCTGTATATGGTTTCTTATCCTCGGCCTAAAAAGCCGAAGCACGTGTAAAATTTTTAATAAAATATTTTTAAAACATTTAAAAAGCAAATTTTCTGTATATTGTATATTATTTATACCTCTGCTTTAAGTTGTCCCACAATTTCTTCAACTGCTTTGGGGTTCTATGAATGTTAACCTCAGGCTGTGCATTATAAGCTGAGGCTATCTTTTCCCATGTCTCCTGTTTTTCTTTTATCGACGTTCCATCGGTTTTTTTATTTTCAATGCGGGCTCCGTATTCTTTCACAAGAGATATCAAGATAAGTTTCTCTTTTTCTATATATGGTTTCTTATCCATCTTCTAAAATGTTTAATAATAATTTATAACTGAACTAAAAACTATTTAAATAACAAAATTTTGTTAACTGTTAAAACAAATTTGGAGAATTTTATTGATAATTCACAGTACACGAGTCGCCTCCATTTATAGTATTAATAAGAAAATAAATAACTCACCTTGACAGCAGATTGTATGTAGAATAAAACAACCACTATTACAAAAATTATTATTATAACCTTAAAAACGTGACCAGCTGATTGCCATGTGATTGCAAAATAATGTTTTATTTTTGATACATTTGATCTAAAATGGCATGAAAACAACATTCACACCCTAAATTCCCTAACGTAACCTTCTTAACTGTGTCCCTTGGACGAGGATTGCCGAAGGCGCGTTTATAAAACAGGTGTATACTTTTGCCGTTTGAGGATCCTTAGCTAAGGGACCCTTAAGTGGTATCTTGAGTGTCGACTATAAATACGGCCAAAAGGGAAAATTGACGCAGCAGCCGGAGAATAACCGTGATTTTGAGCAAATGCTGCCAGAAGAAACTTACAAGTACCTTGGAATTCTGCAGAATAGAAGGATAGACCACACCCAGCTAAAGAAAGAGTTCAGGGAAAAAATACAAACAACGTCTAAATAAGCTCCTGAATACTAAACTCAACGCTAGGAACATGATTACAGCGATCAATACATATGCTGTCCCTAGTCTGGCATACTCATTCGGAATACTAAAGTACTCGGATGCAGACCTGGAAGACCTAGACAGAATGACGAGAACTACACTTACAAAGTTTCGAATGCAGCACCCAAAGAGCGCAGTTGAAAGACTACATGCCAAGAACACAAGGAGGCAGGGGATTAAGCAGTGTTCAGAAGATATGCCGAACGCAAGAGAAGAACATGCGCCTCTATTTCTACAATTCAGACAGGGTCCTCATTCGGAAAATAGTGGAAAATGACAATAGATATACACCGTTAAACCTCAAAGATCGACAACACGAGATAATGATCCGAACGAACGAGGATATTCAAACAGTATGGCAGAACAAGGTACTCCACGGAAAATATCCCAATGCCTTAAACAATCCAGAGGTCGACAAGGAGACCTCGCTCCTATGCCTTAAGAAAGGAATATTACACCCAGAAACTGAGGGATTCATAACAGCCATTCAGGATAGCATTATTCGTACTAGGAATTATGAGAAGTACATTCTTAAAGTCCCCGGAGTAATCGATGTGTGTAGAAAGTGTAAGGCAGCGGGTGAAACTATCGAACATGTCACTGGAGGCTGCCCCGCTTTGGCTACGGGAATGTATTTGGGAAGGCACAACGAGGTGGCGAAAATCATCCATAGAGAACTGGCACTTAACTTAGGACTCATTACTAATCCACCGCCCTTCTATAAATATACACCTCAAGCTGTTTTAGAAGACGAGGAAACATTGCTGTACTGGGATAGACCAATACAGTCTGATAGAACCTTGGATCACAACCGCCCTGACATCCTGGTGATCAAAAAGAAAGACAAGAAGGCCACTATTATTGATATTGGATGCCCCCTAACCAGCAACCTGCAGAAAACGGAGATGGAAAAGAGAAACAAATATCAGAATTTGGCTATAGAACTTAAACACGTGTGGAGATTAGAGGAGGTTCGAATTATCCCGATCATAATTTCGGCTACAGGCGTGGTGACGAAGAAGTTCTTGATTTATTTGGAGAAACTTAATCTACCTAGAGGCCTCGCGAAGATTATCCAGAGGACGGTGATTCTCCAGACATGCCATATTACCAGAAAGTTTCTGAACGAAGAAGGACAGAAAATCGAAATATCCACCGGATTAATGGGACATGATGAATTTCATCCCCGTTAACCGAGCTGATCCCCAACAGCAATGGGCCCGGGACAGGCCCGGGTTCCCACAGAGCCGAACCCCAACGGTGCGCGCGAGGGGTCGGTGAATTTTTTCCGGCTTCGGCCGAGAAAGTGCACGGCTTAAGTCTATAATAATAATAATAATTCCGTGAGAATGTCGGAGACACGGCGGAACTGACCAGCATCGTTCTCGCGAAAAAAAAAAAAATAATGTCGAAGGATTCTGGAAGGGAATCTACGAAACGACGCGTCCATTCAACAGCAGCACTCCAGCAATAGCACGCTTCGAGGCTCTGTGTAACAGAACCTTTGAAGTGTGCCCGGCGATCAGTACGGAGGAAGTCCAACAGGCACGTGTTGGTATCAAGGACTTCGCTGCTCCTGGCCCAGACGGCAGAAACAACTGGTGGTGGAAGAAATTTCCATCCACCCACCGTCGTCTGGCGCGGGTTTTCAACTCTTGATTGAACGAGGGGCAGCAGATTCCGGACTGGTTTGTCGAAGGACGTACTGTGTTAATTCCCAAGAAGGGAGATCTGTCCGATCCGAGAAATTGTAGGCCGATCACATGTCTGAACTCCTGCTACAAGGTATTTACACGTATCTTGTACGCTAGAACACTACGGCATGTTGATCCGGTCTTTCGGCAGATAAATGAGCAACGTGGTGTCAAGAAAGGCATGGCAGGCTGCACGGATAACCTGCTGATAGACCGCTGTATTACACAGGACGCTGTGCAATACAAGCGGAATCTATCAATGGCCTGGATTGACTACCGTAAGGCATTTGACACAACATCACATGAGCTTTTGTTACACTTACTCCAATGTCTTGCGGTAGCAGGACCACTAGTGAGATGCATAGAACAACTGCTACCGCTCTGGAAAACTCGCTTCACCATAACATCCAGTGCACAGCGAGTAACTACAGAGCAGGTAGCATTTAGGAGATGAGTATTCCAAGGAGACTCCTTGAGTCCTCTCCTCTTCTGCATCTCACTGTTGCCTTTATCTGTTGAACTCCGCCAAGTCCGCGGATACCAATGCGGTCCACCCAGCAACCGGAGGCATAAGGTCACTCATTTATTCTACATGGATGACCTTAAGCTCTACGCCTCCGGAGAGCAAGAACTACAAAATGCTCTACGGGTGGTCGAACAGTATACGCTGGCTATTGGAATGGAATTCGGATTGGACAAGTGTGCAGTCGTCCACCTCAAGAGAGGACGATGCAGGGACTTTTCTGATGAGGCGCAGCTCGCAGACGGAAGCATCCTGCGACATCTGGATGCCGGAGAGACCTACACATACCTGGGTGTGCAACAACACCACATCCAGGATGTGCAACAAATTCAGGAATCTCTCCGCGGCAAGTACAGATGCCTACTCCGGAAGATTTGGTCATCCGAACTTTCGGGGAAAAACTAGGTGTCTGCTACTAATATGCTTGCCGTTCCTGTTCTGCTCTACTCCTTTGGAGTAGTGAGATGGACAGTAGATGAGCTGCGTCAGTTAGATAGAGGTACCCGCAAGATGATGAATATCCACATAGCATGTAACGTCCTTAGGAGCTCAGACCCTCTCCTGCAATTAGTGAGAAATCATGAAAATGCAGGAGTGGGAGCAGGATTATTCAAGGCAGCAAAGAGAGTCGCAGATGAACTCGGTCTCGTATTCGACATCAGGCGAGGAGGCCGGCGAGGTGCTGACCCAGAGTCGGTCACTGAGCTTCCGCCAAATCGTCTGAAAGCCCAGATTAAAGCCGCTGAACAGGAAAATTTATTTAGACGGCATGTCGATAAATCCATGCACGGTGTATTCTATAAGAACATGGAAACGCTGGGTTTATCGATCCAGCTGACGTTCGCCTTTTTAAGGTCAGCTGAGCTTAAGTCGAAGACCGAGGGATTCATTGTGGCCTGTCAGGATGGTGTTATTAACACCTTGGTCTACCGAAGCCGTGTGATGGGTGTAGGGGTTCCTGATACCAACTGCAGGACCTGCCATCAGACGCCGGAATCGCTCATGCATTTACTGTCAGCATGCCCGGTATATGCGATTTCGGCCTACATCCATCGTCATAACGCGGCATTACGAGTGCTTTACTACCATCTACGGCACTCGTATGGGGTAGACCAAACACCAGTGCTGCCTTACGTCCCCGGAGATATTGAGTCCGTTGTCGAGAACGAGAGGTGCAGGATATACTGGAACTACTCGTTCCCGACCGTCAGGCTAATTCAAGCCAACAAGCCTGACATAGTACTCCTCGATCATCAGCAGAAGGCGATATACATCATCGAGTTTTCAGCTCCGGCTGAAACAAACATCGTCTTGAAAGAGGAGGAAAAACGGGCTAAGTATTTTGACCTCATCTATTGCCAATAATAGATCGGTAAGCTCTCCTTTTTATATTGGACCTTGACTTGTAATCCTTGGAGTTTCGTACTTACCCTCTGAAATAAAAATAGAAACAATAACCCCAGAAATTGTTGACCTACATTAATTATATTTAACGACAGTGTTCTTCCGCATCATTCAATCATAACAATGGACTACGTTCATTAAACTAAAATTACGGATTAAATTAAGAATACTTGGTATATCTTTAGGTAGCTTATAGGTTGGGATGGAACGAGGGGGTGACGATTTGGCTGGGTACATATTGATTTGTTCCCTCTTTGTCAGTAACACTGTTTCCAGTATGTTTCCATATTGTTTATCTAACAGGGGCAGCAGAGAGCTCTCATCCAAATTGTCATTAAATTTAACACCCACATCTGCAGTTGCTGAAATATGTATACTGATGAATGTTGGTTTCATTATTTTTTAAATTCATCAATGACACAAATACCTAGGAACTGCTCAATTGGGTTTAGGCGAGGCAATATAGAAAGTGAGTGGAAATTAGTGAACTGTTGCACTTTCAAGTAGCTTTAGGCAGCCAATTTCACCAGATTTGATGCCACATGATTTTTTCTAAAGGAACTTGCACCTTATCAATGTGACAATCAAATAGTCATTGCTTTAGGTAACTAGCCGCTTTTAACAGCATTATTCCAGGAATTGACCGCAACTTCCGATTTTTGAATGAGTACATCATGAGACTGATAGTGTTCAATAAATTATACATGTTTTTCTGAGTTGGCAGAGCCCCCTACGTAGACGTTACGAAAGACGTTAATGAAGGTGTGGAAATGATGATTTGCCAAAAAACTAGAACCCATTCATTAGAAAACATCGCTGATAAATCTGCGAGCTTCGGTAACTGTCCAAACCGTGAAATGTACAATGAGCAAATTGCGAACATCACTTTTAGCCAATCCTCAAAATACATCGATACTTTTACAAATACTGATGAGGGTTTATCGATTTCTGAAGAAATCGCAATTGAATAATAATAATAATAATATCTTTATTTACCATAGACAATACACAAGGGTAAATTGGTACCATTTCACCTAGCTGGTGTTCTTCCAATGGCCCGGAAACATAAAGGAAACAATTTAATTTAATTATCTACATTTAAAAATATACAGAAAAATATAAAAAGAAAATATGTGCTACGACGCGTTGCCAGTGGTGCAGGTGTGAGAAATCAATCAAGATCATTCGAATTTACCTATATTGTATAAATGTTAAAAGGTACGTGCAGGGAGGGTACTAAAGATTTTGATTGGTATGCAACATACTTTTTATTTTATAGTTAAATGATTTTGCTGATAACTTTTTAATGCCAGGGTCTAACTTGTTCCACATATGGATAGCATTATATGTGAATGACTTTTGAAAAGCAGAGGTCTTGTGTTTAGGTATCATAAAATCTTGCACGTGCCTTGTATTTAAGGAATGATTATAAACTGAGAACTTATTTCGCAGATAACTAGGCTCACCTGTGGTCATCACTTTATAAATAAGACTATACGTGTGGGATATTCGCCTATGTTTCATATTTAAGATATGATTTTCATTTAGGTAAGGAGTAATGTGATTCCGAAAGGGAATATTGTAAGCAAAACGTAGGTATTTCATCATTATCAATTTTGACAACAAAATCAGATAATTTATCCCTGGAATATTTAGAGCCTGTTATCAATATAACAGACTTAGATGCATTAATTTTTAAATTATGCTTTGAAGAAATTTTTTTTTATTTTTTGTAAATCTGAGGAAATATTATCTTGTGCAGTTACTATATTATGCGGGCAAATATCAAATATTAATTGAGAATCATCTGCATATTGTACCATTTTAGAATAAACAAGAGGTCCCAAAATCGACCCTTGAGGTACACCTTGATTTAATAGAGCAAATTTAGATGTATTAGTCTTATTATTTATAGTTAAAGCTACACACTGTTCTCTTCTGGTTAAATAAGATTTAAAAAAATTAATGCAATCATTAGAAAAGCCATAATAATGCAATTTAGAGAGAAAAACTAATGGGTTCAATGTATCGAAAGCTTTACTAAAATCAAGTAGAACGAGGGAAGTGGCTTTATTGTTGTCTATGTTTTGACAAATGTCATCAGTTACTTTTATAAGTGCGGTGGAGGTGCTATGATTTTTTCGAAAACCCGATTGTGTTGAAGAAGTCAAATAATTTTCATTAAAATAAGGGAAAATTTGGTTATGAATATGTCTTTCTAATATTTTTGAGATAGTAGATAAAATACTAATAGGCCTAAGATCTCTCAATTCTGTGGGATTAGCTATTTTTTCAAGAGGCTTAACTATTGCCTTTTTCCAGCAGTTTGGAAATACACCATCCAGAATACAACTATTTAAAATATTTATAAGATGTTTTGTACAAAATGGCAAACATAGTTTAAGATCTTTAACACTGATACCATCCGCGCCAATACTACAAGTTTTAATATTATTAATTATTTTATAAACGTCATCACTTGTTAATAATTTGATATTAAATTTATTATTCTTATTATTTTGATGTAAATTAGAATTATAGTATAGTATACTTTGTTTTGCAGAATCATTATCAGACGGTATAGAAGTTGATATGAAGAAATTATTAATTTTTTCTGGATCAGCAAGCTCACTTGGAATGTTTTTATTAGTTTTATTTTTTGTTAAATTTAGTTTATTTACCTCAGACCAAAATAACTTGGCATTCTTATTTTTTGATAACGAATCAAAATAGGCACATTTTTCTCGTTGTATAGCATGGTTTGTATAATTTTTTAGTTGTTTATAATATTCCAAACTCATGTGACTTTTGTTTTTCAAATATTTAATTTTAGCTTTATCCCTTATTTTCATAAGAAATTTGATATTCTCAGTAATCCAGGACGTAAAAGGTTTTTCTTTTATCTTTTATGTTTTAGCGGAGCATGTTTATTTATTAAATACAGAACATTATTATTGAAAATGTTCAACTTTTCATTTACATCTCTTACATAAAACATTGCGTCCCAATTTAACTCACTAGAGTCTTGTTCAAAAATTTGCATGTTAATTTTATTATATTCTCTAAAACTAATATATTTATGTTCAGTTTTAATTTTAGGTATTTTGATTACACAGAAAACTAAATTATGATCAGATATATTGTCTGAAATGGGCACTGAATTGGATTCTATGATTTCAATATCATTGCTCATTATTATAAGGTCTATTAGTGATGACATATTTAAATTTTGATTAATTCTAGTTGGTAAGTTAATACTTTGATTAAGACTAAATGAATTCAAAATAAAATTAAAATTATCAGCGTTTAATGATTTTTTAGACAGATCAATGTTAAAATCACCCATAAGGATTATATGATCAAATGACGTAACTGCTACACTAAGATTCTCAAATTACCTAAGAAATTCATTGATATTAGAATGCGGCTCACGATATATGGCTCCAATTAGAATTTTTTTATTGTGTATAATGCACTTAATAAACAAGCTTTCAAAGTTAGACAAGTCAATTGCCAAATCAACGATAGAAAATTTATAGCAATTTTTGATATACATACCGACTCCTCCTCCGCGTCTATTAATTCTATCTTGCCGGGGAAACTTGTAACCGGGCAATTGGTAAATAGAGTTAGAAATACTTGGATTTAACCAAGTCTCGGAGAGTGCTAAAATATCAAAATTGTAGTCACTCACATAATTTACAAGCTCATCAAATCAAGTGTTCATAAATCTGACATTTAAATGTGCTAGTGCTAAATTTTTTGCAGACTTATAGGATATTTCGCTTGCCAGTGAAGGACCCCCCTGCTGCACCTGACTACTTAGAGAAGTGTTTAAATTCTCCATCAATCTTCATGGTCCCCCAAACACCATACAACCAATAGCTCAACATCGCAGCATACAACCTATCTAACAAAAAAGTACATGATTTTAAAAGCCTTACATTATATTTTATTACAATAAAAAGTAAAAAATAGTCTTTAACACAAATAAACAACATCTCGTACGTAGACATCGTAGTGCTGAATGAAATAAAATAAAAATTTTGAAATTACGTAGATGTGATTATAATATAATAATTACGAGAAAAGAAAAAAACTGTTTTCTAGTGGTAATGTATTACAACTAATATTGTCCGATTTAATTTTTAAAAACTACTTACTTGAATAAGAAATATCAAAATAATTTGCCTAAATATAATGTATAAAATAATATACAATATTTTGTGAACTATTATAGACAAGGCGTATTTATATAAAAAGAAATAAACGGAATCCCTAAATGTTATTCAATTGCATTTAAATACATCAAATATATTGTTTTTATAGTAGATGACATAGTAAATTTTATCGTAATGCATTTATTTCATACGTTGAAACAACCAACAAGCAAGAACTATTTTCTTAAAAAAGAAACAAAAACAGCAGACGAAATAATAGTACATAATTTAAATGGAGTGGTTCATTAATTACTATAATAGTAAAATTACATTTCTATAGAAGACAACTCATCCAGTGATTTAACAAATGTTTTCTTATTATTGTGAAAAACAAAGACTTTACCATTATGTGTCCAGCAATTATTTTTAAATTTCATTCTCGCTTTCTTGAATAACGATAGAGTGGTATTAGGCAGAAATTCGAGCAATACAGTTTTTGTACCTTTAAGTTTTTTCTTCTGATAAAATACCTAATTTCTTTTCCATTGCTGCACAAATTCAAGGACAATTGGTCTGTTTTTACCATCTTTAATATCGCCTTTACGATAAGCGCAGCTAATGTCGCCCTTATCAACATTTGGAATTTTATGTAATATATTAGTTACATCATCAACGAGATTTGATTTTCCTTTTTTGTTTTCGGCAACACCATGTATGACGATTCTTCTGCTAGCTATATTATTGAACGCTAACTTAGAAACACCTGCCATTTCTTGCAAATTATTTTTAACTTGCAGCAAGTCCCCATTTACTTTAGATTCAAAAGCATTGAATCTTTTCATTAGACTATCAACAAGTTCATCATTAGTGGAAGTTCCTTGCTCATTAGATCGACTTTTTAGCGATTTAAATTCATTTTTAAATTCACTGAATTGGATATTAAATTCACCTACCAGGTTATCAATTTTTTCATTAAGTTCTTTAATGGTTTTCGCCATTATGTATAATTTACTAATTTGTACACACTATTAAATATTAGTACAGCTCACAGGTATACTACGTATTGTTACTTTTAGATAAATTATTTGTAATTTTAATTCAGCCACGAACACACAGGCTACTCAGTCGGCGCCATGTTTGATTAATTTGTTCGGAAATAGACGAATCAACTATGACAAAGGATGATATTGTGGCACAGACACGAAAGAAAACACAACGGAATCTGCCAGCATGGATATGGATACTTCTGCAGAAGCCCCGAATAAGCTCGATCCAGAAAAGAGTCCCAATGAAGATGTCTTAGAAGTTATTCACTGTGACCATTGCTATGGCTTCGTAAGTCCTCCAGAGTCATCTGAACTAGCATTAACAGATTATTTACATACAGAAACAATCTCTGCGCCTTATATAACAATCTCCGGTACGAGCTCCTAGTGCTGTATCCAGGCTACTCGGTCAAGTTGGTAGTCCTTATAATCGGTGTACTCGGAGGTATGAAGCCCATGCTGCTCTCGGAATTGCGAACCATACCGGCCTGTCAACACTCGGCCGAATGGCTGGCAGGCCAGATGCAGAAAGCTGTTATGGTTCTCTTCGTCTACTTAGAGCACACGATTTGGGAATCTACGGTCACTAACTCTGCGGGTTACGGGGAGTGGCCGTAGTTAAGTCGCTGGCGGTTCTGCCGTGAGAATGTCGGAGACACTGTAGAACTGTCCAGTTTCGCTCTCGCGAAAAACAATAATAATAATAATAATCTTTATTTATCCTTTAGATCATAGACAATGATATAGGACAAATCAAAATAAGAATAAATGATAATAAATATGCAAAACATAAAACATGAAAATACTAATTCTACACATACATAACTGTAAATTATTACAAGTGGCATATGCAGTTGAAAAATAATCAATTAACCAATTCTATACAATAAGTAACATTGGTAAGTCAATATAAAAGTAAAACATTTTTAGTATGCAATATAACAAATTACAGGGCGTCATACAAACAAAACAATATATTAAAAAACAAACAAGCAAATAAATATATTAAAAACAAAATAGATATATTAAAATATATGATTCATGATCCAAAATATATATACACATATACAATACATATACACACATCTACATATAGTAACAAAATAAATATAAGTAAAATTGACGCACATACAAGTTCACATGCAGATATATTATGCCAGAAATTTTAGCTACAATTTAAAAACTCATTGATTGAGTAACATGTTTTCTCTACTAGCAGTTTTCTTACCATTTTTTTATAAGTGTGCATGGTAGGTCACGCATATTTTTTGGTAAGCTGTTATAGCAAATTATGCAATTATATTCACGTCCAGTCCGAGTATATTATCTTGCGTATTCACTTGTAGTCCGCCCCTGGCTACCTACCGTGCACCGATTTCAAAGAATCAAAATAGAGTTGCTGCAGCTCTCTCTTACACCCGGCATCGCCGATACCCCGCGGACTGCTATTCATTCTTTAAAGTTCATTGTTAGGTTCATAATCTGTGCAACATTTGGGGTTAATGACGGGTGGGTGGGGAGATAATATACTCGGACTGGACGCTTCATATAATTACGATCGAACTTCACTAAGGTAAGTTCGTTTGATCGTTTAATTATATTCACGTCCAGTCCGAGTATATTATCTTGCGTATTCACTTGTAGTTGTTTAAAGAACTGTTGCTGAGAGATAATGAACCTGGTAGAAAGAACACCCAAGCTAAAATAAATCAACTGTATTTCAACAGAAAGGAACAAAAAGGAGTAAATTCTTATCAGAACATAACACTTAAGTATCTAAGTACAAAATATATGTATAGCTAACATAAGTCAGTAGGTCTATAAGTAAGTATATAGGTATGTTAAGGTTGTAAAACTTGATTTGCGGATCCAGGCAAGCCTAGAACCGCTTTTGCGAAAACAGTCTTGTCAGTTAGAGGTCGGTTGTAGAATTTCGCAAACGTAGCTGAGCGTTCTGACCATCCCGCTGTTCGGTAAATCGTTTCCAGGGATACTCCCTGTCTCAACGCCGCGGACGTTGATGAATGTCGTGTTGAGTGTGGTTTGAACTGAGTGGAGTCAATCCCCGCTGAAGACAGTATTTGCTTCACCCATTTGCTCAATGTTTGCTTATTTGCGCATACGTGAGGTTTCCTAACCGTTAGGAACAACAAGTCCTGGTTGGGCTTTCTGATTGGTTCTGTCATTTCGATGTATTTCTTTAGCGTTGTTGCAACACAAATACTCGTTTTCTCTCGTAAAAAGGGGATGTGGAGAGTGGGCTGAATTTTGTTAATACCAGAGGTTTTGATTGGGTCCGTTATGTTAATTTGGATTTTTTCATGATCTTCCATGATGTTAGATAGTCTGATTAGGTAAATGGTTTGTAGCCTACCCCCTGTAATAAGGGCCAACAGTGTGACTAATTTTTGTGAGAGTTGCTGGAGGGTTAGATTTGCAGGAAGTCCTTCCAAATGCGAAAGTAATATTTGGGGATCCCACGTATTAGCGTATTTTGGCTGAGCTGGTCTCAAACGCGCCATGCCCTTCATAAACCTTTTTATCGTAGGGTTCGTTCCGAGTTCGGTTGGTAAAATGAGATTTAATGCAGATCTGTGGGAGTTAAGCGCACCATATTTATAATTGTGTTCATCCGCAACCTGTTGTAAGAAGGTCAGTACATCTCCGGTAGTAGCTTGATATATGGGAAGTTGATTCCTCATTCGAAATTCCCACCAAAGGCGATAGGTCGTGTTATATTGTTTTAGCGTCGACTCCGCGATTGATGAAATCATTGTACTGATGGCTGCTTCCGGGACATCTCCTTTTAGGAACGAATCCCTGATAATCTGGCGGCCACCAGGGTAAGCTGGTTGGCTAGAGGGTGGGTTTTCCTGGAAGGACAAGATAATAAATTAGGCGATGGTTCGAAATATATCTCTTGTCCTATAATTAACTTGGAAAAAAGGGGGTACCAAGGTTGGGAAATCCAATATGGTACTACCAAGATCCTTCAGCCTTGTCCTGGATAATTTTTTGAATAGTTCTTAAAATTAAGTTAAAGGGTGGGAATGCGTAAAAGTTTACGTGTTTCCAGTTCAGTGTAAACGCGTCCACCGCAAAAGATCCAGGATCCCTACGCCATGATACATATTTGTCACATTTATGATTGATATATGAGGCAAAAATATCTTCGTCGGGTTGGCCCAGCGTGCTAATTATTGTATTAAAGGCCTCGTCTGACAGTGTCCATTCTGTTTCCAAGTTCATTTGACGTGACTCTTTATCTGCTTCGTAATTGTCTTTGGAAGTTATATAGGATGCGAAAATCCAAATATCCCTACTTTCACACCACTGCCATATCTGTTTTGCTAACCTACACAGCTTTGGATATTGTATACTACCCATGCGGTTAATATAAGATATGGCAGTGGTATTATCACATCTTAAAAGGATATCACACTTTGAAAGATTGTTTGCGAAGCATTTGAGCCCATAGAATATGACTTGCAATTCTAAGAAGTTGATATGATGCTTACTATTCGAATCACACCAAAACCCGTTAGTTTTTTCCCCTCCACAACAGGCTCCCCATCCTGTCAAAGAGCTGTCTGTAAATATCTCCGTTTTAAATGTGTCATTTCTAATGTTATTGAATGACGACATAATTGTCTTTTCCCACCACAAAAGATCTTGATGTAAATGTGGTGGGATAACCATTATCTTATCGAAATTCATATTATTTTGGGACAGCGCTAGGAATTTTTCCCGCTCGAAAGCCTTGGTATAAAGCCAGCCATATTTAACGGCTGGACAAGCTGAAGTTAAAGTACCAATAAACCTTGCAAATTTACGTATTTTAACATTAGACTTATTTTTTAATAGTGTAACTTTCTTTTTTATGTCTTCTTTTCTTTCTAGAGGTAGTTTGATTTTCATTTCGCTAGTATCAAAAATAAAGCCCAGAAATTTTTTCGATTTACTGGGAGTAAGGCTACTTTTCTTTTTATTTATTGTAAAACCTAATGATTCCAACAGGTTGACTAGGAATTTAGTATTTTCTGAACATTGTTGATATGATTCACCAATGACCAAAAAATCGTCGAGATAATTTACACATAATATGTCTTTTTGACGCAATCGGGAGACGATTGGTTTCATTAACTTTGTGAAACAGAACGGAGCAGACGAGAGTCCAAACGGAACACAAGTGAATTCAAAGAAACAACCTTTAAATTTAAACCTTAAGTATTTACGGTATTCTTCGTGTACCGGGATCGAAAAATAAGCATCCTTTAGGTCCACAGTTGTCATGAATGACCCTGAACTTACCAACCTTAGGGCTGTTCTATAGTCCTCCATTTTAAAATGTGGTGCGATCACGTATTTGTTTAGATGCTTTAGGTTAAGTATGAATCTTTTCTCACCATTTGATTTGTCGGCTAAAAATACTGGTGAAACAAAATGATCACATTGTGGTACACATTTTACTACCGCTTCTATATTCAGCAGTTCTTTAATAGCTTCGTCAATTAGTTCGACTTCACAAGCGCATAGTTTTCGTTCCGTCGGGCCATTTGTATAGGGAGGTGTCTTATTAAAGGGTATTTTGTACCCTTCAATCCAAGACAAAGCTGAAGGGTCAGTTGTTAACGCTTTCCAATTCCTTTTAAAATTATGCAGACGACCTGCGAAAACATTTTTACTACTTACCATTATCGTCTCCTGAGGGGTGCCGGTTTTTGTGAGCTCGAAGGTCGCCCTTTTTGTGGGCCTCACTTCCCTCCTCTGATGGGCCGGGCGTCCCCTGTTTAACTGATCCCGTGTATAGGGTTTATCCCCCCCCTCTTCTTCTTTGCTATGAATGAGAAACTAGATTGGGGCCGTGGATAATTAGGCTGGGTCGGTCGTATGTCCTTTCCAACCTTTTCCATTATTTTAAGGGCCTGAATTTTTTCCCCTAAATTTGGGCCAAATAGCAGCTCCCCTGGTGGAATTTTTTCTGCCAAGCTTTTAATTTGCTTATTCATAAGCGGAAAAAGAAGCTGGCGCCGTTTCTTGGATATTTCGTAAAACAGGTTACAGAGCATACGACCAGAATCTGCCACACTGGTTAATATTTTTTCCCTTATTTGCTTAGGGATTGTAAGTTCCTCCTCTAAAAGAATGTTCAATGAGCCACCCAGGGCTGATAAAACCCTGCTTAAGTGGGTTTGATAAGATCCGTGGGTTTCGTCCCTTGTACAATGGAGGGAATTCATATTGGCTGCAACCTCAGGATTTAGGGTCGGGGGGGCGAGCAGCTTACAGTTTTCAGGGAGTTCATATTTTCGTGAAAAATTGTCCATATCATCTTTGGATAAGCCGAAGGCCAATATGTGCGACCAAATTGCGTCGACAGCCGTATGCAGGTTAAAGGTCTGCTTATTCTGTTTACTAAGGTCGGGCCCTAAAATATTCCGAGTCACCTCTGAAATGCCAGTATCATCCAACAAAATTAAAGGGGGAGAATCATCCTGCTTTACTTTTTCAATTATATTTTCAGTTATAAAATCTCGATCCGCCCCTGTCAGAGTCGACGCCGTATCACTCGGATAGCAGCCGGTAGATCTGACAGCGCGCGTGACAGTACTAGGTACAACATTTGTGTTCGTCCGACTATAGAGTGAAACCGCTACACTCGGGCTACGGCTTTCACGTCCCCTTCCAAGGTAATTATGGTCTCTACGTGAAGTCGACTCACTGGGAGATCGACCTCCACGGTGACGGGAGCGAGACCGATATCTCGATGTGCTCCTGTGTGAATTCGTCTCACCCGGAGAGCGACCTTCACGACTTCGGTTGTGTTCTGAATCTGAATAATAATCCGTTGGAGATCGAGATCGTCGAACGGGTGTCGTTCTATTTCTTTTATGTCTATCCCTTTCTCTCTCTAATTTCTCCAGCTTTTTTTCGAAGGTCTTTATTTTCCTTGCTTAGAGAATATCTCTCAGACGACCTGCTCCTTGATTTGCCCATTTCTTATGTCCTAAAATAATAGCTCAATATTTTGTATATACTCACGTATTTAGTTATTTGTTTTCACTACGTTTAATTTACAACTGAAGATTTAGCTTGCGACGTTGTACGACCGCACGGCAAGGTGCACCAGAAACGAATGAATAGCAGTCCGCGGGGTATCGGCGATGCCGGGTGTAAGAGAGAGCTGCAGCAACTCTATTTTGATTCTTTGAAATCGGTGCACGGTAGGTAGCCAGGGGCGGACTACAAGTGAATACGCAAGATAATATACTCGGACTGGACGTGAATATAATTGTATAATTTGCTATAACAGCTTACCAAAAAATATGCGTGACCTACCATGCAGACTTATAAAAAAATTACGATCGAACTTCACTAAGGTAAGTTCGTTTGATCGTTTAATTATAGTACGGGGTATCTTTAAATGTTGTCGTTTTATGCAAAGGTATTGCATATAAATTACCATGTCTCGTACTATAACTATGAGCTACACCCAGAGTGTCAAATAATGCCATATTATCCCTCGCAAAAAGCAAACATTTATAAATATAAACGCTGGGTACTATAAGGATTTCATTGACTTTAAACACTATTCTGCATGTATCAATGTATTTCATATTAAATATGAGTTTTAATATCCTCTTCTGTAATATAAACACTCTACTAATATCCGTGGATTTACCCCTTATTTAATTGTTTGCAAACATAATCGACATGACATATCCAACCGAGGTTACTATCAAGGTATATTCCTAAATATTTGAAATCAGTTGAAAAGGGTATCAAATCCTGAGTTAAAGGCCTTCTAAAATTAAAATTGATATATTTAGTTTTTTTTCTTTTCATTTAAAACGAGTCTATTACGCTGACACCATGCACTCATGGTCTCACAGACATAGCCAATCTTTATATAGAGTTCCTCAGGAGTTGAGGCACAAATTGATACCGCTGTATCATCTGCATACATAGTGATATTACCTTCATTGAAAAATTTAGGAAGATCATTTATATATATAAAAGTTAAAAATAATTAATAATAGTAACGTGACAAGCAAAACAATTTTATTATACAAAAAGCGTGGGGTGCTTTGTTAACAATTGATATCGAGCACCCCACACTTTTTGTATAATAAAATTCTTTTATTTATTACTTTACTATTATTAATTATTTTTAACTTTTTAGTCCGAAAAGCGTGTTTCTTAGTTTTTCAAACTATTAATTATTTTTACAATTTTTAGTGATGAATTTTAATAGTAACTTGAACGTACCCCAGGTATCGACTTTGAGTTGAATCCGACCATAAATGATAAAATTTTTCGCCATCTTGGTGCCGCCATTTTGATTTCTGAATTTTTGACTAAAAATTTGTAATCCGCGACCACGAAAACCCGCAAATGTCGAATTTGAGTCGAATTGGACTATAAATTACATAATTGAGTCGCCATTTTGAAGCCGCCATCTTGAACTTTTGTTATGTAAAGTGTCAATATGCATTGTCACCGGAACTACGTATGTGTACAAAATTTTAAATCGATCGGACATGTGGAAGTGGGTGAAAATCCTGTTCAATGATTCCGTTACATACATGAAGCGTGTAATAAAAAAAATGCATAGCGAAATCACACTGACGAAGTAAATTTTAGTTTATACGTAAAAATGTACGTTTCAAATAGTGCAGTTTTAGCTGGTTTTCCAGTCAAATTTTATGTTGTTAATGTATACGACGGTCTACGTGACAAACTTGGTATAGGTATAGTATTTCCAATATTAGTTTAGTCAGTCGGCCGCGCTTCTGCCTATTCAAAGAGTCGACGTTTGATTTGTACCGCCTAGCCGGTAGATATTAAACGTCAGTTTTAAACTGACTTTGGATACATGTTAGAATGGGACGCTATAGTCGTGACGTAAGCGACAGAATTATAAAAAAACGCAGGCCTCCGATGAAACGAGGTGATTCTCGGTCCACCACAGGCAATTGCAGAAGAATTTTTACACAGTTAAACTTTCTTTGTATTCTTGTCTTATTAATGGTAGCTAAATGCTTTACTGCTGTAGCAAATTACTTATCAAGAGCTAATAAAAACACTCAGTAAAGTGATTGGTAATTCTCCAGGATATCCGCTTCTCGTTTTTTGGTGATTTTTTTTTCACAATCATGTAGTAAACTGTCTTATGAATCATTTGGTGACAATGAAATGTTGTGCAAATGAATAATAATAATAATAATAGTATCCCACCTTCGGAGTAGGGGCTACGTGAGGGCTGCTCCTGGGCCGGTGAATGAGGTGGCCGAAGAGCCGCCACATTCACCGGTTGAGGACGTAGCTCTCCTCGTTCCGCCAATACCAGAGGGCCTCACTACCAGAAGGGGGTTACACCGTCTGAAAACCCCCGGGCCACAAGACCTGGCCAGAGTAGACGCTGAACTTCGTGCAGCGCTACCAGAAGAGGCTGATATCTGGCACATAAAGTGTGCCGTGTACGCCGCTGCTCAACGCTTGTCTCAGGTGAAGAGGCGAAATACCTCTTCCCCACAGGAGAGAGCGCAGCGGCGCATACAAAAGATGGAAGCCAAGATCCGGTTAGCGAGGCAACACGCATCCCGTATCCAATGTGTGATGGACTATATGGCGGCCAACAGGCCGTTCACGCCTAAGGTGCATCGATTAGCCGCCAACTTAAGACGCGTCCATCACACACTCAATGAGGTAGTGCTGCGAACCACCAAACAGCACTGTCTCGACAGGATACGGTTGCTAGTGACTTGCAAAAAGTCACTAGTGAGGCGGGCGACGGGGCTTGCGGAAAATAAACTGTTCCGCGAGAAACCTTCGCGCCTTTTCCAATCGCCTCCGCGTGTTGTAGACAATTCGCCGACTGCAGATCAGGTGGAGAACTTCTGGAAAACGCTCTACGAGGAGAGGCTTCCACTCAACCGAGATTTTCCTGCCCTTGCACACTTTGAAGCCTTTTGTCAAAGGCTTCAGCAACCACAGGAAGTGTGTGAACCAATAACCCCAGTAGAGGTTCGTAGGGCTCTTGAGGGCTCTAAGAACTTTGCTGCTCCAGGTCCCGATGGGATAAATAACTTTTGGTGGAAAAAGTTATCGAGCATCCACCACCATTTGGCGAGAATTTTTAATTCCTAGTTGAATGGGGAGCAGCAAATCCCTTCTTGAGTTGTTGAGGGGCGGACAGTGCTGATCCCCAAGAACGGAGATTTGTCCAACCCAAAGAACTACAGACCAATAACCTGTCTAAACGCATGCTACAAGGTGTTTACACGCATTTTGTACATGCGGGTGCTCCACGCAGTTGAACCGGTTTACGAACGGATATATGAGCAACGAGGGTCGAAGAGAGGTGTCGCTGGCAGCAAGGAAAACCTGCTGATCGACAGATGTGTCACGCAGGACTCCATGCAGTATAAGCGGAACCTCTCTATGGCCTGGATCGACTACCGCAAGGCATTTGACATGACATCGCATGAGCTCATTGTTCACTTGCTCCGATGTCTTGTGGTACCAGGCCCCGTAATGAGATGTATTGAAGAACTGATGCCGCTCTGGCGGACTCGCTTTACCATTACATCGGGTAACGATAGAGTCCAAACAGAGTCGGTAACATTCAGAAGAGGAGTATTTGAGGGAGATTCCCTCAGCCCCCTTCTCTTTTGCATCTCACTACTGCCATTATCCGTCTCGCTCCGGAAAACCCGTGGCTACAACTGCGGTACCCCCGGCGACAGGAGGCATAAGGTCACCCATTTATTTTATATGGATGACTTTAAACTTTATGCCTCTGGAGAGAGGGATCTCCAGCAGTCCCTTAGAGTGGTACAGGAGTACACGCAGGCTGTCGGTATGCAGTTCGGGTTGGACAAATGCGCACTGATCCATCTCAAGAGAGGACGATTCGGTGACTACGGAGAGGACGCGCAGCTCGTGGACGGAAGCATCTTACACCATCTAGATGCCGGAGAGTCGTACACTTACTTGGGTGTCGAGCAACGCTCCACCCAAGAAGTGAGTGTAGTGAAAAACGCTCTCCGCGGCAAATATCAGCAGCTACTCCGACAGATCTGGTCTTCAGAACTGTCGGGGAAGAACAAGGTGTCTGCTACAAATAAGCTTGCCGTTCCGATCCTTCTCTACTCTTTCGGAGTAGTGAAGTGGACTAGAGAAGAGCTGCGTCAACTTGATGTAGAAACCCGCAAGAAGATGCATCTCAATAGGAGCTTGCACCCTAAATCGTCCGTTCCACGGTTATATCTCCCACGACATCGGGGAGGCCGTGGACTCTTGAGCTTGGAGAGTCTCCATAGCAGGACCATGAAAATGCAGAGGTAGGAGCTTTTCTCTTTAAGGCAGCACGGAGAGCAGCCGATGAACTTGGTCTCATCTTCGACGTCGAGCGGGTAAACCCCGACTCTGTCACTGAGTTGGAACCCGCTCGACTAAAAGCCCACATTAGAGCTGCAGAACACAACATCCTTCTGCAGCTTCATAAGGATAAGCCATTGCACGGAGTCTTCTATAAAAATATAGAAGACCTGGGCTTATCCGAAAGGCTGACCTTCGCCTTCTTAAGGTCAGCGGGGCTGAAGTCTGAGACCGAGGGATTCATAATGGCTTGTCAAGATGGCGTATTTAACACCCTCGTCTATCGGCGTCGTGTCATGGGTATGGAGGTCCCTGATATCCGCTGCAGGGCCTGCCGCAGAGCGCCGGAGACTGTAATGCACTTACTGTCGGCTTGCCCGACATACGCAGTCTCGGTCTATATTCACAGACACGACGCAGCATTACGAGTGCTTTACTATCATCTAAGGCACTCGTATGGGATAGACGAAACACCAGTGCTGCCTTACGCTCCGGGGGATATTGAGTCCGTTGTGGGGAATGAGAAATGCCTAATTTATTGGAACTACTCGTTTCCCACCGTCAGGCAAATACAAGCCAACAAGCCTAACAGTACTCTTCGACCACCAACTCAAAACAATGTATGCCATGGAATTCTCAGCTCCCGCTGAGAACAACATTGTCTTGAAAGAGGAGGAAAAACGGACAAAATATCGAGATTTTCTCTTCGAACTCCGCAGGCTTTATCCATGCCATTCTGGTAAAATAGTGGTACTGATTATAGGAGCCCTCGGTGTAATGAGGCGGACGCTGCTTTCAGAACTAAAGATCATACCGGCATGCCGAGATTCGGCAGAGATCTTAGCCGGCAGAATGCAGAAGGCTGTCATCCTCGGTTCATTGCGTCTACTCAGGGCACACGATTCTCGGACCCGGTAGTCACTCACCCCACGGGCGTAGGGAGTGGCTATTGGTATTACCAGCTCCCCTCTGTGAGGATCGGAGCCACAGAGTAGGGTGACTGGTTTTTTGTAAAAAAAAAAATAATAATAAGCAACAAGCATACGGGATGGTGGAGTGAATAGGGGTGCTGGGTGGGTAAAATAGGGTCGCGAATTTAGTGTAAGTATGACGATAGTCGCATCGGATAAAACAGTCGTTCGCGACATTACGTAACGCGAGACTTACAGTCGCAAGTAAATTTAGTTTTTAGCCGAATGCAGGAAAAATCGCTTCTGGCAAAAATCGTATGCGACCAAAAATCGCATGCAACCAAAAATCTCATGGTACAAAAAGTCGCATGCGACCATGAACATGCGACGAAAACGGGCGCGCATGTAGTGTATCTATGACGAGAGTCGCATCCGACAAAATAATCTTTCCCGACAGTAAGTAATGTGTAGAAAGTCGTAAGTAAATTTTATTTTTAGTCGAATAGTGAAGAGAATCGCATGCGACTAAAAATCGCATGAGACCACGAAACTTTGATGAAAGTCGCATGCGAAAGGGAAATTACAATGAAGTTAAATTTGTGCCGAAATTGTAGGGCAAGGAAAATCGTTGGTGAATGTGATTGTCGCATGAGGCGAATTGACTCGAATGTATTAACTCGCGGGGTTGCACTGTAATAATCTCATGCGACAAAAAATTGCATGAGATCACAAATCTTTGAAGAAAGTCGTCGTTGAAATAAAAGAAAGTCGCATGCGAAAGGAAAATTGCAATGGAGCTAAATTTGTCTCGAAATTGTAGGGCAAGGAAAATCTTTGGTGAATGTGATTGTCGCATTAGGCGAAAAAGAAGCGTTATAGGAAATTTGTGCCTCGAATTTATTTACTCGCGGTGTTGCACTGTAATGTTTAGATGTTAATTTGGATGTACTTACATGTATGTATGTTGGCGTTTTAATGTGGTAGGGGGGTTTACAATTGACCATCCAGCTTCCAAAACGCATGGTAACGTCTCGTATGATTGGGATGTTCTAAAAAAAATTTCCGTGTCTCCCTTTCGATTCCTCCGAATACCCATTGTCTCTCTAAGTAGCGCCCTTTGTTATATTTACGTTTGCCGATCTTAGCCTCGTCAATCTCAACAATTTTTCCATCACCGCCGATCACTGCACTATTCAGATTCGCCCAATAAATGAAGACTTCCCTTATGAAACTAAAATAGTCAATAATGGTTGAGTTGGCTAAATCGAGTTTCCGCTTAATAAATTTGAAACGCGGAGGTGATCTAGTCAAATACATGAAAACTAACTCTGCAACGATGTTTATTGGAATCATAATGTTGTGAAAGAAAGTTTTATTATATATACTAACATTGATGTTGCACTTACGCTTGTGTTTGTCCGAGTATCGTCTCTGACACCTGAAAAGTGACATGTTACCGGAAGTTGTTCGGACTAATAAAGTTCCACATTTGAGGCATGGAATGACACCATGTCGATTAAAAAATGCGTGTAAAGATTCATCTGACGCGACGACCATTTTATAGAATATGGCACAAGTAACTTCACAATTTTCACAAGTGTTAAAAGCACAAACTGGCAATTGACCACCGTTTGAAGTTGATGGCGCACTGACCGAACACATTGCATATAATTTATTAGTGTAAATTGCAGTAAAATGTAAAGCTCTCTATTGATGCACGCAAGGTGTAGAGGACTAACTGAGGAGGGAAAAATGCTGAAGAAGCAACTTGAGGAAGCGTCGGTGTTAAGAACCAATCGCAGCAGAGCATTTTGTTTATGTTATTGTGAAATTGTTAATTACAATAATTTTATATAAAGTAGAAGTGCAACAATAATTGTAAATTCAATATCAACAGGTAAAGAATGAAAAGGCAGGGCTTATGTGATACACGTCAGTGGGTAAATTGCTTGCGTATAATTGATTGCATATGGACGAACTCGTAACTGAATATATTTCCCAAATTGTGAGGTAGACTTAGCAATACGGCATACGGAGCTTATACGATTTTTAGTTTCTAATGGCCACCAGGGAAGCCGTTGTTTCGTGGAATTTTTTTGTGACGTTATAAATAATGTGCCCATTAGGTTAAACAGACTGTTGCGCACGAAAATATTGTTTTCACAATTAAAGTACGCTGACCGTTGTTATATAGCTGCGTTTTGTTTTCAAAACGGGAGTGTCACCCGAGGTTGTGAAATCGTTTTTGTGGTTGAACAGACATTGTGCCATCCAAAAATCTAGGAAAATAACGGATTTATTTATTTATTGGTTAGTGCAGAACGAAGAGGGTTACAACAGACGTAGTAGGTATAATGCCTATGATATTGTTATAGGTCGAATTTGTAACCTTAATGGACATATTGTGAGTAATTTAATTAGTGGAGGAAGAAACAGCGCTTCTCATTGATGTGGTAAGTGTATTTGTTGTACTAGAGTAATTTATTTTTCGATATGAATTTTGTAGAACAGTCAGGTATGTAGTATGAAACGGCACCTTTGATATGTACTTTAGGCAACCTGTGAGCAGTAGTGCCACTAACGGGTGACAAGACGATTACCGTGTGTTACGACCGCACCCTGTATATATATATATATATATATATATATATATATTTAAGTTTACGTCAAATTTCAAAATTATTTATTCTTGTCATATATTTGTTCTAGTGTAATTTTATTGCTAAGATTCTTCAATTTAAATATTCGTGCGACATCTGTGGGCTGGAGATGGGACGGCTTGCCATTCGGTCGACAGAAGTCACGAAGTTCGGCAGCTCCGGAAACCACTAAAAATCTTCTGAATTTCATTAATTGGTTTAATTTCATAAACCACTAAAATATTCTGAATCTCGCTATTTATTTTCTTTAACATATATGTGTGTGTGTATATTCTCATTCAATACAGTCCATCGCTCATCGTTCAACAAGGAGTGAAAAACGCATAGGAAAAGGTGAGTCAGTACTATTTTCCAGCCCTCGCGGTGACTCTTTGTTCTTGCTCATTCATTTAATGGTCCTTTAACGAGCCAAATTTTCAATATAAAGTATTTAGTTTCTAATTTAATAAAATAAATGTCTTAGCAATAAAAATTATATTTTCGTTCATTTTAATACGTATAAAATTCAGTTATACCTATTTAATATACTATTTATAGCGTTTCAGTTTTTTGCGCGACCTCTTTATCGCTTGAGTTTTTCTTCTACGAATACTTTCTTTCAAACATCACATTTATTGAAATATTTTCGATTACTCAAAAATTATTCTTGATTAATTTGTGAATTAATCAGTCAATATTTATAATAAATTCTCACGAAAATAAATAAATAATTAGAAAAAAATTGGAATACTTTTACTTTCTGAATATTTCAGTATTAAGTTTTGCTCACAATTTAAGTGAATTTTATATACAGGGTGTTAGTGTTATTAGTCTTTATTCGATTTTCATAACATAAACATACAGTTTGTTATTGTTTAATGCGTTTTATTGATGTAATACGTCACTAAATAAATATATTGTTAATTTGTAGCGAACTTTTGCAAAATAAAATAGTAAATCAAGATAATTTAATTCTTGGTATCCGATTATAAAGTAGATTTTGCTCAATTTAGAGATTTAAAATATTATTTAAATCAATTTCACATTTTTTATTGTTGCCAGTTTCATCATGACGACTAACGCTAATAAAATAAAACAAGCTAAAGCTTTGCGTCAATTACTAATTGATCATATTGATGATATTTTGGTACTTGCTCAGTCGGCAGTTACAGACGAGAGCCTTCACGTTAGATTTAAAGTCAGATGTCAATGTTTAGAGAATATTTATGATGAATTTCAGAAACAACACGATACTATTATTTTGCTTTTGTCGACTACAGAAAATCCGGAACTGGAAAATGAAAAGATTGTTCGAACCACTTTTTTCGACAACTATTTTACAGTTAAAACAATTTACACTAATATTTTCTGTGCTCAACAGTCTAAGGAATCTAAAGACGATTCAACTACATCTCCAAATGTCAAACTGCCACAAATATCGTTACCCGTTTTTGACGGGAATTATCAAAACTGGTTAAATTTTCATGATCTATTTTCAACTTTAATTCATAATAATAAGTCGTTATCTAATATTGAAAAGTTTCAATACTTGTTAAGCTCACTTACATCGCACGCTCTTAGTTTATTAAAAGGTATTCCTGTCACAGCTCAAAATTATGAAACAGCCTTTAAAACTTTAACTGATAGATACGAAAATCGCCGGTTACTTGCAAATTCTTGTTGGCAGGCTATATTTAATGCTCCTAAATTAAATAATGATTCTGCGGCGGGACTTCGTCAAATATTAGAAATCTTCAATGAAAACTTAGCTGCCTTAGAGAATTTGAAATTACCGGTTGATAAATGGGATTTTATTCTATTCCACATACTTATACAAAAATTAGACGCCTCTACTATCAAACGATTTGAATTACAAGAAGCGTCTACTGAAATTCCTTCCTTTTCTAAACTCAAAGATTTTCTTTCAAAACAATGTACAGCTCTTGAATCTGTTGCTCTTTCCATCTCTAATCAAAAAACAAATAAAAATGTGTCAGTCTCTCAAAGCTCTACTAAAGCAAATTATAATAATTCCAATCGTTTTCGTTCAGCCTTACCCAAAGTTAGCTCTTCTCTTCTTGTCCATGCTAACCCTGAAGCTAAAATAATTACCTGTAATTATTGTAAATCTGCTCATACTATTTATCAATGCTCTGCTTTTCAAAATCAAAATCCTTCAAAAAGGTTACAAATTGCCAAAGAAAAAAAATGGTGTACGAATTGTCTACACGCTGGTCACCGTATAAATTCTTGTAGCTCTAAATTCACTTGTCGTGTTTGCCAAGCCAAACATCACACTCTTCTTCATATTTCACCTGAATCATCTTTACCGTCAACCAATCCGGTGGAAAATAATGCAAACGGTTTTTCTTCATCTTCATCTTCTGAAATTACAGTTGCCCAAGTACATTCGCTAACAAACTGCGTTCCATCAAATACTGTGGTACTACTCGCTACCGCTAAAATAGAAACTCTGGATGCTTGGGGTAACTATCAGTCTGTTCGAGTGCTCCTCGATGGAGGTTCACAAGCAAATATAATCTCACAAAAGTGTGTACAAAGACTTGGTCTCACTACTTCAAAAATTTCTCTGTCAATTCTCGGTCTAGGTCAGACTTCTTCATCTGCCACCAGGGGGATGTCTTGTACTATTCGCCCAACGGGGCAAACTTCTCCCACTTTTACCGTGGACTTTGTTGTTCTCCCTAAAATATGCAATCCTATGCCAACTTCAGTAATTTCTTCTATAGATTGGAAATATTTAAATAATCTCAAATTGGCCGATCCTCAATTTCACATACCCGGTGAAATAGATATGTTAATGGGCGTAGATATTTTCTCCCAAATTCTCCAAGACGGTAAATTGTCAGGTAACAATAATGAACCTACAGCAATAAACACAATTTTCGGATGGGTTTTAATGGGTAAAGTGACTCGTACTTCTGATCAATCTTTTTTAAATTCATTCGTTTCTTTTGTCGATACATCATTAGATTTAACAATTAGACGTTTTTGGGAACTGGAAGAAATACCCGACGTTAATACCCCTTCCCCTGAGGATGTTTTATGCGAAAAATCATTTTTGGAAACCTATAGTCGGGATTCCACCGGTCGATATAGTGTAGCTCTTCCATTTAAAGGGCCTGAACCTTTATTTGGAGACTCTAAATCTGGAGCCCTACGTCGATTCTATTCTCTTGAGCGCCGCCTCCTTTCTGATAAGTCCTTGTATAGTTCATATCACGATTTTATGAAAGATTATTTAGAGAGCGGTCACATGGAACTTGTCACCTCACCATCACTATGTTCTGGAAAATTGTTCTATATTCCTCATCACTCTGTCATAAATCTCAATAGTTCGACATCTCCTCTTAGAGTTGTTTTTGATGCCTCTGCGAAAAGTGCCAATGGTATATCTCTAAATGATAGTCTTCTAGTTGGCCCGAAACTCCAGAAGGACATTGTCACTTTGCTTTTACACATTCGGTGTCATTCGTTTGTTCTTACAGCCGACATAAAGCAAATGTATCGGCAGTTATATCTTCATTCGGACCACAGAGATTATCAGATAATTGTGTGGAGATTCTCCCCCCATGTTCCTGTTCAAGAGTTTCGACTCAACACAATCACCTATGGTGTTTCTTCAGCACCATTCCTTGCTCTTAGAACACTTCAACAATTGGCTAAAGATGAAAAAGAAATGTTTCCTTTAGCTGCTGAAGTAATTTGTTCTGATATGTATATAGATGACATAGTTACAGGATGTTCCACTCTTCATGAAGCAATGAATCTTAAAAGCCAACTTATTTCTTTATTGCAAAAAGGAGGATTTACTCTCCGAAAATGGGCCAGTAATAGTACCGCCTTTCTAGAATCTATTCCCGACGATCTACGACAAACCCAGTCTCTTTGTTTTGCTGACGAAAATAATTCAGCTATAAAAATTCTTGGTCTAAAATGGCTTCCTTCTTCTGATGTTTTCTGTTACTCTGTCGAAACTTTAAATCGCCCTTGTACGAAACGTACAATCCTCTCAGATGTGGCCCGAATCTTCGATCCTCTTGGATTTTTGTCACCTCTCACCTTTTTTACCAAGCATTTAATTCAGTACCTCTGGACTTTAGGAATTGATTGGGACCAAGACCCTCCTTCTGATGTGGTACATCGCTGGAACAAGTATAAATCCGAGCTTCCCTTGTTACAGCATCTAAAAATTCCCCGGTGTTGTGTCCCACAAATATTTCTAAATTGTCAATTGCACGGTTTCTGTGATAGCTCCGAAAAGGGTTATGCTGCAGTGATCTATTTGCGTTTTCAAGTCAATACTAAAGTTTGTATTTCCCTGATTTGCGCCAAATCAAAAGTGTCGCCCCTTAAGCGAATTTCCCTTCCCCGTTTAGAACTATGCGCAGCTGTTCTTTTATCTCGACTTATTTCATTCGTAGTTGAAATTTATTCAGGAAAACTTTCGTTAAAAAATATTTTTGCTTGGTCCGATTCATCGGTGGCATTATCCTGGATCAGATCTTCTCCTCACAGGTTTAAGACTTTCGTAAGCAATCGTGTGACTCAGATTCAGGAACGAATTCCTCCTAATCGCTGGTTTCACATTTCATCCGCTGATAATCCTGCCGATTATGCCAGTCGAGGATTACTTTCTTCTGAATTAGTAAATCACTCATTATGGTGGGCGGGCCCTGAATGGCTCAAGTTGCCCTGCAATGCCTGGCCCACAAGTAATTTCGATATTTCTAATCATCCTTCTTTAGCAGAAGAAGAACGAAAAATCGTACTTTCTAATTTCATTCTTTTAGATTCTATAGACATCCTATTGGACAAATACTCCTCACTTTCTAAAATAAAACGTATATTTTGCTATTGTTTGCGTTTCATTAAGAATGCTAGCAATCCTCGCACTAAAGCCTATAAAACATTCACTAACAAAGAATTTAATGAAGTTTTATTTATATTAGTCAAACGTGTTCAGTATTTATGTTTTTCGGATGTCATTGAAAGTCTTCAAACAGGCAAATCCCTTCCTAAGTGTTTTCGAAAATTGAGCCCATTTATAGGCGAAGATGGTGTTCTCAGGGTGGGCGGTCGTCTGACCCATTCTGGATTGCTTTACGAACAGAAACATCCGGCTCTATTACCTCGCAAACATCGCCTTACCGAGCTTATAATCGAAGATGTTCATAAAGAGAATCTTCATGCTGGGCTACAAACGCTTCAATTTATACTTTCTCAAAATTTCTGGGTTCTTTCTCCTAGGCGAGCTATTCGTCAGACCCTTTCCAAATGTCTCCGTTGTTTTAAGGTTAAACCTAAACCATACCAACCTCCCATGGGTAATTTACCTTCAGTACGAGTAAATCAGGTGAAACCATTTCAATGTGTAGGGGTAGATTTCGGGGGACCGTTTTTCATAACTTTGGGGAAATCTAGAGGAATCAAATCTCGAAAAGCGTACTTGTGCTTATTCGTCTGTTTCGCTACCAAGGCAGTTCACCTTGAATTAGCCTCAGATTTAACTTCTGAATGTTTTCTTGCTGCCCTAATGCGTTTTATCTCTCGCAGAGGGCGCTGTACTAACATTTTCTCTGATCAAGGGCGAAACTTCATTGGAGCGGCAAATGAGTTGATTGAACTTATGAAACAAGCTTCAGAATGCGAAAAAATTTCCTGGGCATTTAATCCACCCTCAGCACCTCATTTTGGGGGGCTGTGGGAATCAGGAATCAAATCTGTCAAATCACACCTTATTCGGGTCATAGGTCAACAAATATTGACTTATGAAGAATTTTACACAGTTCTAGTTCAAATCGAAGCTCTCCTAAACTCCCGTCCTCTCTGTCCTCTAAGTTCGGATCCTCATGATCTTTCTGTTCTAACACCTGGACACTTCCTTACTTTGGAACCTCTTACTTCACTACCAAGCCCAGATCTCTCTCACCTTTCACTAAACCGGTTATCTCGGTGGCAATTACTCCAAAGGCTGCATCGCGATTTTTGGAAACGTTGGCATCTGGAGTACCTTAATACTTTGCAACAACGACAAAAGTGGTTGGACTCTGACTTTTCAAAGGTTTCTCAGGGTACACTGGTGCTCATTAAAGACGAACAAACTCCGCCATTAAAATGGCGTTTAGGCCGAATTGAGCAAATTCACCCGGGTGCAGACGGAATATGTAGAGTTGCTACTGTACGCACTATTAACGGCGTCATGCAAAGGCCACTGGTAAAACTGTGTCCTTTGCCTATTTCCAAATATTAATAAAATGCATTAAGCATTTTAGGTGGGCGGTTATGTTACGACCGCACCCTGTATATATATATTTAAGTTTACGTTAAATTTCAAAATTATTTATTCTTGTCATATATTTGTTCTAGTGTAATTTTATTGCTAAGATTCTTCAATTTAAATATTCGTGCGACATCTGTGGGCTGGAGATGGGACGGCTTGCCATTCGGTCGACAGAAGTCACGAAGTTCGGCAGCTCCGGAAACCACTAAAAATCTTCTGAATTTCATTAATTGGTTTAATTTCATAAACCACTAAAATATTCTGAATCTCGTTATTTATTTTCTTTAACATATATGTGTGTGTGTATATTCTCATTTAATACAGTCCATCGCTCATCGTTCAACAAGGAGTGAAAAACGCATAGGAAAAGGTGAATCAGTACTATTTTCCAGCCCTCGCGGTGACTCTTTGTTCTTGCTCATTCACCGTGAACGCGGCCCATTGTTGACACATGGGCATTTTAAATAATTAATTTGCGGTATTTAACTTCGTTTGCACAAAATAACATTACGGAGATTTTAGGCCACTTAATTTGCTAGACACGTTAAACGTTATACTGAATATGCGCATTAACGCGAAAATAACGGATTCCACTATTAACGTATTGACATGTTTTGAGATTTTGAAACCACTAAATTTTCTTGACGTGAGTTACGTAAACCGTTAACATTTATAACCTTACTTTTTGTTTATTTTGGAAGATTTGGTTTGTTTCAAATTTGTTATTATGGCATGGTTGGAAAATAACATCGAAATTGTAATTCGACGAAGAAACCCCGAAGGAGAAATAGATCATAATTTGATTAGGAGCATAATTCTCAACGAAATTTTCCAACCGATCAATGAAGTAGTCCCAAGGCCTATTTTTAACTTAGAGGGAATTGACGAAAATGAGGCTCGACTGTATTTTCGATTTAATAAGGAAGATATTTTAAGATTGGCCCAGGCTTTGCGTATACCAGGCGTGATCAGGGCTCGATCAGGACATGTGGCAAGCGGTACAGAGTGAATAAATATTTTAAATTTAAAATACCTGTAACATATTATTTTTATTTTACTGGGATAGAGGGTTTGTGCATATTGCTTCCTCGTTTACCATAACCAAATCGCTTAAGCGATCTAGAATATTTTTTCACAGGCTTACAGCAGCGCTTTCAGAAATATGCAGTTTTGTAAATAAGTACATATTCGATCATTTCAGACAACTTTTGGAAGATCTACGCAATTTAAACTGGTTAAATCAGGGTCGTTTGCAACAATATTCTAAAGTAAGTTAATACTTTTTTTTTATTCTGAATTAAATGAGTAAAAGAAAATTAACATTTTAGGCTATAACTGCCAAAGGCGCGGCTGTTCAGAATTGCTGGAGTTTTATAGATGGTACAATAAGAGCGATTTGTCGCCCTTCTGTAGACCAAGAGGAGTACTATTCTGGACACAAACGTGTTCATTGTGTCAAGTATCAGTGTGTGCTTTGTCCAGATGGTATTACTGTTAGTGAGATTGGGACATTCCCAGGAAGGCGACATGATGCTGGAATGTTTAGGGAGTCAGGATTATTACAGCAGAATACAAGATTTCCAGATGGGATCAATTTTGTTGTTTTTGAAGACCAAGCTTATGGCATAAGAGAATTTCTTTTGTGCCCATTTCCAGGGCGAGGTGTAAATGAAGCGCAGCGAAACTTTAATGCTTCCATGTCTGTTGTAAGACAGGCAGTAGTGGAGTTTCCAGAAAATTATTGGAGAATTTGCTTTTGTGGATTTTTAAAAAAACCAAAAGCTTTTGTTGCAAAATGTTCAAGAAATGTATAAAACTGCAACTATTTTGAAGAACTGCCATACTTGTTTGTATGGTAGTCAAACTGCCCAATTTTTTAATGTACAGCCAATCAACTTAGAGCTCTATCTTAATTTTAACTGATATTTAACTACTGTACATCATTATGAACGACAATTTTTTTACACTACCATTTTCTCTAAATAATTAAGATTTTTGAGTGTAGCTCTTCGACATTGTATAAAAGTTATAATGGATATTCTAGTGAATAAAATATAAAATCAGTAAAAATGTGGAAATATTTATTTAGAATACAATACTTTTATTATTTTATTAATTTATTAATTTACTTAAAAGTAAGTTCATCATTTTAGCCAAAGTTTTTCTTTCTTCTATTTCTAAATTTATACTTTTTTCTTGCAATTCGGCATTCTTTTTGATTTCATATTCAAATAAGTTCATTTGCCTTTCACATCACTTTCAATCATTCCATGTTACCTGGTAATTTCACAAATTCTATATGGCCAATTCGAATTTTACCTCTTTCAAATCTCTAGGCCTTTTCTCATTTTGCCCAACATTATTGTTTTTTAAGTTTCAATGAAAATTTATAGCGAGATAAAGTAAATTTATTTTTTATGTTCAGAGGAGAACATGAAAAGAAAAACAACAAATTGCTCTAAATAAACATATGAAAATATATATTACTTATACAAACTTATTTTCTGTTAGATTATATGTTATAAAAGAAAAATTAATAATTGCATACCTAAAACCCTAGAAGGTGTATGAGTTGAAGTTTTTGTTGCTATTTGCGCAGGTTTGCAATGGGGCAAATTTATAGTTTCTTAGAGGTTCCTTGAGGGATTGATGCCACGGATTTAATTTTTTTAACATCAGGCTGTACATCGTCAATACCTGAAAAATATTTTTGTTATTGATGGTATATTACAAGTGAAATTACAATTAAAACTGTACTATAAGCAGAACACATAATTTTTATGTTTGCCTCAGACATAAAACAAATAGTTTTTCATATATCCGCAAATCATATATTACCTTACCTATATCTCCAACAATGTCTTTCCAAGGTTCTTCCATACCTACCCATCTCTCATCTTCCTCATTAAATTCTACTACTTCTTCACCTGCCAAGGGTGCAGCCAAATCTGACAACAAAATTTGATTATTGACAGAAAATTTTTGTCTCAATTTTTTTCAAAATATGTCATAGTATTTAATAACAACTGTAAAAATGATTACATTATTTTTAAATTTAGCGAACTGTTGTTTTATATATATATATACAGTGTGTCCCAAATTCGATCCCCACCATTGGGATATCGGAAACTATAAGAGATAGAAAGGTGGTTAAATTAGAAAAGTTGTGGCAATTTTAATGATGATTTTGAATCCGTCGAGAAATCAGGGCTAACTGCGATCGTCTTCGAGTTATTTTCAAAAAACTGAAATTTTGTATATTAGTTTTTGTCAAAAATCTGAAAAACGAGCAATCGTACGAAGATAAAAATTTTACCTTCTAAAGGCACTTTTTTGTGAACGTTCTAGTAGTGTCATTAGTTTTTTTGTAAAGCGTTTAGTTTCTGAGATACGACACACAATTTTCAATTTTCTTATGGGCGCCATATTGGATTTTTACAGATTTAAAATCTACATTAAATTCTCGTTCTCCTGATGTATAACACTAATGGTTTATGTTGTTAGTTAGGACACCAAACGACGATCTTTGTTTATTTACAGATAATAATCATCATAATAATAACATACAATAGTAACACATCAAAGGTACTGTTCAATGTGGGTCCCATTATTTTCAATACATTTTAGTAGTCGCAAGTGCACGTGATTTGCAGCTTTTCTCAGGAAACGTCTGTCAATGTTTTCAAATGTTTCAATAACTCGCTCCCTCAGCTCATCAACATTGTTGACAGGTTCTTCATAAATTTGGTTCTTGGCATAGCCCCAGAGGTAAAAATCGAGGGGCGTAAAATCGGGCGATCTCGCAGGCCATCTTACAGGTCCATGTGTTGTTATTAATTGTACACCAAAGTGATCGTGAAGATGCCTCTGAATCACACGTGAATTGTGCGGTGGGGCACCATCGTGGTGGTACCACATTCTCTGATGTTCAGCTAGTGATATCTCATCTAAAAAATGTGCAATTTCATTTTGCAGTAGCTCCAGATAACGTGGACCATTTAAGGTATAATCATAGATTATTGGACCCAGTAGTCTACTGCCTGAAATACAATTAATTAAATTAATTAATAAGTTTGAAACATGCCCCAGCATCAGAGCAAAAAAACTCAATAAGGGCTTACATACCTAATATTCCGCACCAAACATTAAATCCAAATCTGTCTTGCGATCTTGATTCTCTGATAATACGCGGATTATTTACCGCCCAGTAATGATGATTATGTTTATTGTAAATTCCGTTATTATTAAATCTTGTTTCATCGGTCCAGCAGACATTTAATGGAAAATTCTCAATTAGGTCACACTGATTAGTGAACCAGTTACAGAACACAAGCCGACGTTCAGCATCTCCGGGTCTTAATTTTTGTACGATAACTGGTTTGAAAGGGTGGTACTTATTGTCTTGTAAATATCTGTGAACAGTTGTTTTTGGCACTGCAGTTCTCCGACTTAATTCTCGAGTAGAAATTGTGGGTGTTTCATTGATAATTTCTTCAATATTTAAAATGTTCTCTTGGGTTAAACGACGGGAACCATACTTCTGCCGAGGTGCAGAAAAACTTCCATGTTCTTGTAAATTCCTTTGTAATGTAAGAAAAATTGTCCTATCAGGTTGTCGTCTCTCTGGGTACAAATTATAATACATTCTGGTTGCTTCTGTACTATTTCTATTATTTCTGATATAACAGTTATACATGTCAAATCTTTCAAGGTTAGTGTATGGCATATTGACGTGTTTTACAAAGCACAATTAACACCTTTTTGTTTTGTGATGTTTACAACTTGATAAAATTCACTTCCACCATAAGTTGTGCGTCTTGTCACTGCTCGCTTGTCATTTATCATGTTGTACATAGCCTACTTAACATGAAAACAAAGATCGTCGTTTGGTGTCCTAACTAACAACATAAACCATTAGTGTTATACATCAGGAGAACGAGAATTTAATGTAGATTTTAAATCTGTAAAAATCCAATATGGCGTCCATAAGAAAATTGAAAATTGTGGGTCGTATCTCAGAAACTAAATGCTTTATAAAAAAACTAACGACACTACTAGAACGTTCACAAAAAAGTGCCTTTAGAAGGTAAAATTTTTATCTTCGTACGATTGCTCGTTTTTCAGATTTTTGACAAAAACTAAAATACAAAATTTCAGTTTTTTGAAAATAATTCGAAGACGATCGCAGTTAGCCCTGATTTCTCGACGGATTCAAAATCAGCATTAAAATTGCCACAACTTTTCTAATTTAACCACCTCTCTACCTCTTACAGTTTCCGATATCCCAATGGTGGGGATCGAATTTGGGACACACTGTATATGAAGTGTTGTTGTACTTCCGGGTGCTCTCCCGCGTCGATGTCTAAACGACGTTTTGGCAGAATCTCATCTGCCATCTTCAGGTTCTCGCTGAAAGCTGCCTACTGCTGCTCCTCGGGAGAGCACCCGGAAGTACAACAACACTTCATTTAACACCCGCGAAAACCTAAAAACAACATATATATATATAATAATCATAATAATATGCATGATCAAACTATTCTGCTTATTGGCTTGTTTTTATGAGAGTACTTAAGTGTCATTTACAGTTCTCTGAACTGTAAATACACTATTATGAAACACTTACATGCATGAAGTACCAATTTATGTTATAAAAAAAGTAATTGTAGAAATTTCTGAACCACTTTCCGCTATTATAAATAATTGTTTTTTGGAAGGAGTATTTTCTAATCAATTAAAAATTAACAAAACAATACCTATCCATAAAAAGGGCGATAAGGAAAACGTCGTAAACTACCGCGGTATATCAATCCCACCGACTTTCTCTAAGATTATTGAGAAAACAATTTATAACAGAATGATTTCTTTTTTACTAAGCATAAAATAATTAAAGATTGTCAGTTCGGTTTTATGCCTCATTGTTCAACAGAAGAGGCTATCTATCACTCACTAACCAAAATTATTACAGCGCTTGATTCAAATTTGAAGGCGGCCTGCTTGTATTTCGACAAATCAAGAGCGTTCGACACAATTAATTATGCCATTTTGTTGGATAAATTAAATAGTTACGGTGTTCGAGGTACATGTAACAAACTACTCCAGTCGTACCTTACAAATAGATCACAAGTTACTGCACTAACAACTTGCAAGGATGGAGTACTTCAAACTGTTTTTTCAGATAAAACTTGTATACTGCAGGGTGTGCCTCAAGGATCTATACTTGGACCCCTCCTATTTATTTTGTATACAAATGATTTAAAAGATTATATTAATATAGATTTTTTATATCAATATGCAGATGATAACTCCTGTGTTGCAACCGAAGAATCCTTAGTGGCTTGTGCAATAAACTTACCACAATATCCTCAAATATGTATCGATATTGTAATTCGAATGGCTTAAACTTTTTTTTTTTTTGGCATTACGACTTATGTCGATACAGCCAGGTGGGCTTAAACTTAAATGTAAATAAAACTACTCTTGTTATGTTTTCTCCAACTACTGATCTTGATTATTCGTTGTATGTTCAATTAAATGGTTCTTCAATCACACAAACGGAAAATGTAAACTTTCTTGACATAACGCTAGATAGTAAGTTAAATTGGGAAGCTTATACTAATACTTTAATACCAAGAATTAATTCGTCCTGTTACCTAATACGATTCATGCGATACCAACTATCAGTAGACTCTCTAAGAATGTTTTATTTTTCATATGTACAAAGTATTCTTGAATATGCGATAATATTCTGGGGTTCCTCCCTACATTGGCAGAAAGTATTTGTTTGTCAAAAACGCATAATTAGGTGTATGATGAAGGTATCTTGCAGAGATTCATGTAGACCTTTGTTTAAAGAATTGAAAATACTTACCATCCCGTCTCTTTATATTTATAAATTAGTTTTGTTCGTTAAAAAAAATACTGGTGAATGTACAAGAAATATTGATGTGTACAGATTGATGACAAGACATGGGAATGATCTCAGAATACCAGTACACCACCATAGTTTTTATGAAAAAAGTCCATGTTATAACGCTATCAAAGCCTACAATGCCTTATCACAAGAATTAAAATCTATTAATAACATTCATACCTTCAAAAATCAACTTAAATTGTATTTACTTGAAAATACATTTTACTCTTACAGTGATTTTTTAAACGCATAAAGCTTTTGTTAGTAACTTCAATAGTGCAACTGATTATAATGTTTTCTACAGTTTTAGTTTTAGGGTTGTTTTAGTTGTGTGCTTTCTTTTTGCTGCTCTCCTTGTTTTTATATATTTTATACATGTTATATATTTTGTGTTCTAATGTTTTATATTTTACTGTATTGTAATAACTTTTAATATTTAATTACCCTGACAATGCTAATGTCTTTTTTGTAAGATCTATAGCAATAAAGTTTATTCTATTCTATTCTATTCTATGATCATGAGCAACTTGGTCGACTATAATCGAGTTTGTATAACTCCCAGAGGGTTCGTCATCATCTTCATCAAATAAATCTGTCCACTTATTTTTTGCTTCTATTCCTTTTTTTTAATACTCGCCATTGTTTTCTTTTCCTTCTTGTTCTTTTTAAACTCTTCCATTAAATGAAAAATATTTTCACATAAATTATACTTTTCCGTTTGAGCCATTTCTATTCCCGATCTAAAATTATAATATAGGTATGGTATATCCAAAAAGTTCTGTAAAGATGCACAATTGTACAATATAAAGAAAAATATGTACACCGTGTACTAAAAATGATACAGTACCTATTTTGTTGGGGCCGATCTCTAAAAGTTAAAAATTAGGTACTTCATATAGGTACATAATATAATGAAGGTTTAAAATTAATTAGCATGAGGATCAAATAATTAATCTTGATAATTATTCGCTATGAACTTCTTAAATTAACGTGTGCACATGTACAAATATCTATTACTTATTTGCATTCTTACCAGCTGCACGGTTCACCGTACATTACATTTCATACTTATCAGTACAAAATAGGTAACAAAGGTTTACTTACCTATCTTTTAAAAGCTTGGATTGTTGAAACTAGAGCTTAATAAAACGCTCCAAATGGTCTTTCAGAGTCCTTACGTTAAAATTTTTTCCAATTACGGAAAGAACATTCTCCTGAATTGCTTCCCATAAAGCGGGATTTTCGAATGGGTTTTGTCCCAGGACCTCCCGCAAGAGGGTTAAGTCTTCATGGTCACTAAAGCGCAGTCTTTTCCTTAAAACTTCCATTTTTAATAAAATAAGAGAGAAGAAACTTTTAGGTTAAGACTGAAGATTGTTTAGGTACACGCACCGCGAAATCGTAGAGAAAAGAAATTCGATCAGCTGAACATCTGCTTCGGCGGTAAACTCGACGTTACCAAAATTAGAAATCATATACCATTTTTTGTCACATATTTGAAATCAAAAACAAAAATAACTAAAAAATTATATTATTTAGAAACGCTTTAATGTTTTATAATTAATTACATAAAATTTCATAGACAATTTTGTTGAAAACGTTATAAGTATTTTAAATTTCACAATACTGTTAGAACCGTATCCTTTATTAGCGCTACGTTTATTTCAACCTAAATAAGGAAGAGCGTTATCGGTTAATAAGGCATTCAGTTATTTTTTCACAACATCGCATGATCAATATAACGGATAACGTATAATGTTGTTAAAATAAGGCCTAAAATCTCCCTATTATGTGGACTGTAATCCTGGAATAACGTAGAATCCTTCAGTATTTTTAGTTTTTGTATAAGTGAGAAGCGGATATCCTGGAGAATGACCAAGTGATTTTATATGTTACAGTAAATAGATATTTCTATCCTAAATATAATTTTGACTACTCTACTTAAAAAAGCCGTAGCAAAGGATTTCTTGCTGGAGGTTTTCTCAGTGTAGTCCAGTGTTCCAGGTTTCTTCAGTCATAATATAACCTTACTTATTTCGTGAGATAATGCCGATTGCGTTAGTGATGTTTAACATTACACAATGATCCATGATATTATTTAAAGCTGACTATAAAAAAACATTAATTACCTTCCCTATTTTACATAATAACCTTCTGCTTTTTAAGCACTGTTGTTACTAGTCTTACTCGTCTATTTTCTATTGTCGTCGCTGTTCGTCAGTTCAATGGGGAATAGTCACAGACTAGTTATTTGTCTTAGTCTGTACTACAGTATTGCCAATTTGCTAATAATTGTGAGATTTTCGTATACTTTGAGACGCTTTGTGATGATGGCGAATAATTTTGGCACCTTACCAAAAATCGGATAAAAAATGGACAATTTGAATCCGCTTGTCTTGAACATGCTCCTAATAAAATGACTTCCAAATTTTAAGAAATTTTTTTGTCTACCTCCTTTATAGGGAACTCCATATTCAATTCGCGGGTTGTGATTAGACTCTGGTCTGGCTGTGGATCCTTGCACTGTAGAATTCTACGTATATCGCTTGAAAATGATTCTTAGTTATGGTATAATACAACTAGAGCAAAGAATCGGATTCTACAATACACATAAGGTATGTTCATTTGTGTTGACTTATATAGTGGTCCACAACAATAAGAGACACATAAAAAATGTCGGCGTCTTTGATCTTCACTGCTCCTTCTAACACGCCGACATTTTTTATGTGTCTCTTAAAGTTGTGAACCACTATAGCAACTTTGAAATATGTTAACTCTCTCACACTCACGTTATTTGTAATAGCATTATTTTTGTTTAACTGCTTGAAGCTGTTTCAAATCAGCACACATGAACATACCTGTATTTTACCCAGATCTTTCTAAACTTCCATACTAGGTACATTTTTATACACGATCGGCAGTGTCGACACTAACTTATTCCCACTTTTACTGGTAAAATAAAATATTAAATACATTTAAAATAAATAAGGTGACTAAAATTTTGCATAAGTTGTGTTATATCAACCTGTGCGTCCTAATTGAAAAAGTGGTGCTATCAGCTATGACATCACCGCGCATTTACTGTTACTTACGTTTGATTGGAGAAAGCCTAAATAAGCCTTTCTTGTTACACTTGCCATAAATATAGTGTAAGTACACAGAATATTTAAGAGTTTCTATAAAATACATAATTGGAATACATTGTTATATACTTAAGAGTAATATATAATACTTAAAACATGAGTAAGTTATAAAATTAGGCGAGTATAAAAAACATTAATTCTTTTTAAAAATTACAAATTACAATTTTCTTCATTTACTGAGTAGGTTGCATTATTCATTACTTAGGCCCCGGATTTGTTTTTTGATTTTTTATTATTTAAAAAGGAGCACAATTGAAAAAAATATCGGCACAATTGAGCACAAAACGAGCACGATTGAATGAGCCAAAAATATTTTAAAAAACTTTAAATGGGGGGCTAACCTGATTGACCACTTTTATAACATATAATATATACCTGTCATATTTAATGTTTTTGCGACGTCACTCCACGCCGCATCTGTTTCATCCTTCTTAGAATAACCGGAAGCGTGAAATTGTATAAAACGAGAGAGACGCTTTTCCACTTCCCCAACTAATTTAATGTTCACTTTTTCATCGCTCATTTTTTATTAAAAAATAATTAAAATAGAAACAACGCAGAAAATATGAAAAGTACGTGCTGGTAAACAACATCCGCACACGGAACTACTCATTAGAAACGATAACTGGTTTGTGATGGAAATATTAAACTAATCGTTAACTAGTAAATGACTGGGCTCCGCACACAAAGCTACTGTATAGTTACTGCATAGTAACTCACCACTAACCCATTTTCTTTCAGTCAAGTGTGTCCTATGGTGTGAGGTGTTTTTAGCATACAATGTCGTCTACTGACTCAAGTGATGAGGAAGCTGTGGTTTTGTCATTTAAGAAGAAGGGTTAGAAGAAGATATCTTGAAAGAAACGTGAACTACAGTTTATTCGTTGAAGCAAAAGAGCTACAGCAAACAGACTCTATGTTTATCTCGTTCTGTCGAATGTCTAAAGATAGTTATATGGAATTATTGCGATTGACAGTTCCTGCCATTAGGAAACAAAATAACAATATGAGGGAATGCGTTGGCGCTGAAGAAATTTTACTAATAACTGTAGGTAAGAAAAATCATTTTTATTAAGCAATACATATTCAGATGATGTATGCAAATATCTCATTCAATGTTCTGGTCCGAGTACACGCTCGCGCTTCATAATATTCATTTATTACCACACTGTATTCCGTGCATGAATAGTCATGAAAAGGTGGCTCCTGAGGTACACTTGGATTGTTAGATAATGTACTGAATGAAGAATGGGAAGATGATGGTGAATTGAGAGGTTCTGTGGTGAAAGAGGAATATGTACTTGATCTTATCGATGGTAATTGGAGTGAACGGAAATTTGTTGTTTGCACACTGAGAATATTGTCAATGGTTTGAAGGCACTTACGTTTGAATTGCCGAACTTGACTGTCAGACATACACTCCAGATCGGGGAGTAAACTTAATAAAAACATTTTCAAGGCTTCACTTCTTGGATTTTTGCCGTATCTGCAAGTTTTGCTCTTTTGGCACTGAAATATTCAATAAAAGTGTTGTCAACGGCGTTGTTCCGTACGATTCGACCCTTTCGCTCCTTCATTCCTTGTGTACTCCCTTGAGCTGTAGATTTAGGTCTCACAGGAGGTAGGGCCTGTGGCGGTGGCGTTGGTAGTACTAGTGGTGGAGGAGGTGGTGATGGTGGTGGTGCTGCTATTGGCAAAGTTGGACAAGGTGAAATTGAAGGTTGTGTTTCCAGTTCATCGACAGTATCCACATCATCATCGAGTCCATGTGCATCCTCCTCCCCATTTGGCAAGTTCCCTGTAGCATTACTTAATGCCTTAACGTATGGAAGCGCGAACTGCATAGCTTCGGCTAAGTAGTACGGTTTCTTACTTTGTGCATCGCTACCACTCTTTCCAGGTTTCATATGTCGTACAAACACAGTCCGCAAATTTTTCCATTTCACTTTAGTTTCCACCACTAGAACAAACAGAAAACCCACATAAATTGAAACAGGAATGCTTTGTTATATTTGAATAAACATAAATATGACCTTAATTGGGATTTAAAGATTTCATTTTTGCAGGTATCTAGCCACTGGAGCGACTTTTGTATCCCTTGGGACGTACTTTCGCAGAGGACAGTTGGAAAGATAATAAAAGAGACTTCAGAAATTATTGGAATTATGTGAGGGAGGGGTACATGCCTGTGCCAAACCGTAATCAATGGAAGGCAATTGCTGAACGGCTTGAATTCTTATGGAATATTCCTAATTGCCTAGGTGCTATAGACGGGAAACATGTGAGAATTGAGAAATTTCCCAGTTCTGGTTCCACCAATTTCAATTACAAATCTTATCACTCAGTCGTATTATTCGCTTGTTGCGATGCTGATGGTAGGAGATGAAGCGTTCGCATTATCAAAGTACCTTATGAGGCCCTATTTCAAAAGAGCTTTAGATAACATGAAAATAATAATTAAATAATAATTACAGAATTAGCCGTGGGAGGAAAACAATTGAGTGCACTTTTAGGATGACGGCCGAGAAGTGGGCATCTTTCAATGGCCCAATACGCTGCCGAGATATGGAAAATATCAACTACATAATTAAAGCTGATTGTGTACTTCATAATTTTGTGTGGAAACGCGAAGGTTTGGATTACATACCGAGGAATATGGAAGTCGGTGAAACAATTAGCAACCCTGTAATACAGCCTCAAGATTTGCCACTGCTAGATGAGAATTCAAAAGCAAATGCACTAAGAAATTACTTAGCTAACTATTTCAAATAGTTCTCAGCTATTTGTACCTCCTTTGCATCAATATTGTTTTTATATGGACTAAAATATCATTAATCATGTATCTGATAATAAATATTTCATGAAGCAGCACAATACGTACTTACCTGTTATACCAAATTCCCTTGCTACCTCGGACCAGGCTTTCTCCTTAAGATCTTTTCGGGAGTACTCGGAAAGCTTGTAGTTAGTAGAGGCTTTTTCTCTACCTCCGCCACAAAATTCACATTCAATATTTGATCATTCATCTTTGAAATTCAACTGAGACACTTTAAACAAAACTCTATCAACAAGTTACTTCCTGAAACTCAGAAACTAGCAACTGAAGTTGCTGCACTGCAGGTTCCTCAAAAACTAATCACAGATCGATTACCAACTAGTTACTAACTAGTAGCGCCGTGTGCGGCACTCGACAGAGTAATATAGGAAGTGACTATCGAGTGATTGGTTAGCAACTTCAGTCGCGCATCATTTTCTGTCGGGTAGCCCCGTGTGCGGGTGTGTCTTACAGTTTAAGTCGAAGTGAGATACTGAAAGTAGAATTTCTAAATATTTTATTTCTGTGTGTAGGCCAACGTGTATTTAGAGGTTCGCTCTTTCTAATTGCTGTTGTTAGTCGAGGAAGCGCAAAAGTTGACCAGTGATAATAATCTCCTTGAATCCAAATTGTGGGTACAGCTGCAACTGTATTGTTATCAAAAAATTGGACAATTGTTCAAGTATTTTCCTGATTTATCCTTATGGACTCAAAAATTAAAAAAGTAAATGGGTGAAAATTTTCAAACTATTTTATTTGGAATATTGCAAATAAAAAATTATCGTATGGGATAATCCTCGAATAGTTTAAATGAACGATTGCTGAATTACGGAAAGCATAGAAGGATCAGACTTAATTTTTGATTACGCAAGTGTTATTGTACTTCCGGGTGCTCTCCCGCGTCGATGGTCCACTCCTCCAGAAGTCACGGTTGTCTAAAACGATATTTTTGTAATTATTAATATATGACGTCATTTAATCACGTGACAATATTTTTATATAATGTTTTTAATGAAAAAGCAGCTCTCCGCTCGGGAATCGAACCCGCAACTTCTGGACAGAAAAGGTAATATAACAAAGCTATTTTCAAATTTCAATTAAACACATTTGAAAGAAATTTCCTTAACATCAAAAGTCTCGATCGGGTCAAGATCTACTTTTACCGAAAAAATGCCCAATTCTGATGATGGATTTTCATAGAAATCACTCAAATACAAAAATTTATATCCAATTACTTTATATTTATTTTCCAGCAATACTATATTTTTGATAATTATATTATTGCCATTGAGAAGTGAGCAACCGTCAGGTTCATAAATTTGAAGAGTAAATTGATTATGATGGTTTTCAACTGTTTGGAAACATTCAAGTTCAGCAAAGGATCATCTAAGTGTTCATTTTTACAAATAGGATATTTCTTAATTTGCTCAGGGTTTTCATTGCAAAAATTACTGTTCTCGTAGATAATTATATCTGAGACAAAGGTTTATAACTTTATCGAACTGATTTTAAAATGATCAAATGGAAAAGTGCTAAATTCATCAAGAGATCCGTGATTTTTAACATCCTGTGTGATGTGGTAACAAGTTATGACTATTGTAGGACATGTTTTCTGTGCCATATAATGTTTTGAACGTTTGCACGAAATATTTCAAAAGAGTCGATGTATAATCGATCATGGTAAAATGTTTTGAATTTGGCAGAATTGTTGTTGCTACATGTAGTCCTAAAAAATTTAAATATCTATCTTTATTCAAACTGTTTCTCAAAACTATGACACCTGTGTAAAATAAGAATTGGTGAAACTCTGTTGCTTTTCACCTTTTTACTTCGTTTAAACCCCGAGGTTTCCTGTTAAATTCTAATGGCATATTTTTTACAATCGTGGTTAAGGATTGTGATATTTTTGAAATTTTTTGCTATGATATTTAGTGGATGGTTTACCAAAACACCACAGAGTTGCAATTAATTTCTTGACTACCCTTAAACAAATCAAGTGCATATAATCTACGGGGACGTTATCAATCATGTTTAGTATTGGTGTTTTCTCAATAAGAGAAGCACCAAAATGATGATTTTATTCTGAAATCAACGTCTGTTCTCAAGCGAAGGTTTTTTTATGTATATGTAGTATGTAGTATATGTAATAAATGACTTTGCCGGTGCATCACATATAAAACCTTTTATTCTGACATTATAGAAAAGAGTCTTCAACGAAATTATATAAAAAACAATTTGCATCATTTGGATTTTCATACCCATGGTACTACACAGTATCGGATAAACCAGACTACTTAAGCTATTGAATAGTGGCAAACTATCAATATTTATGTAAATTTCCATAATATCAATATTTTCCGAGAAAATTGGACTCTTAAAAATAAATTTTTCAATACAACTTTTTAAACCGAAATGATAGTAGTGTCCCGGAGAAACAAATTTCATATCTACTGTTCTAGCGGTACCTAAAAGAGTTCTCGCATCAGAGAGTAAATCTGGAAATTTTAATTTCAAAATTTAAAGTAGATCGTTGATTGCGGTAGCTGATAGCTTTGAAGAAAAATTTACTTAGTCATCTGATGGGAGAGATCATTTCACAATAATTTAATAAAAAATTATTTTCGTCAGCATGGGGCTCGGCATTTTGAGAATCGAACAATCATTTTCTGAAATATCGCGAGAGTTTACCTGAACATCGAAGTCACTGTCAGAAAAAGAAAATCTTGATAATCGCTTTAGTCTGAATGGGTTGAAATTAAATTATCGGTATCACAATAAATGTTTACTTCACTTTCATATCCGAAACGTTGTCCTTGAAGAAGATTTATTGTAGGATAAATATCAGATTTCTTAGATCTCTTAGCTCGCATGTAATATTTTTGAATATTATTCTTACCAGCACTCAACATTATAATTTATTTGTAATAAACTAATCAAAGTAACTTACCTTACTTATTAAGTCAGGACAATACTGGTCAACTATACATAAAACCACAGCATAAAACACTACAAAACAAGGAGTTGTGTTGTAATGAAATGATCAACTTAACTGTCGGAGACAAGACTAACCCGAAAACATAATGAATGCGGTCGTGCCGGAATGATATTTATCGCTGGAAAAAAGCGCGGTGAATTCAAAACTTAGAAGTTGTTAATTTGTAATTTTTTAGAATTCCCAAGTTCTACATCTACGACGAAATTCTTATTTCACGCAAAGAATTATTGATGAATGTATTATTTTTTAAAACACAATATAAAAAAGCTAGGAGGTCCCACTAAGATTGTTTTGAGGACGTCCAAATTAGGTCCTAAGACGTTCAGACCAAAATTGGACGTCTCTGGGACGTCGAGTGCTATTTGGGTAAAAATTATGTTTCGATTTGGATCTATGCCCAACACGTTGTGATTGAAAGTCTAACCATATAATTTTTCGAACTGTAGTATTTTCCTCAAAAGTAATATGTTCCGAAGCGCCTGAGGCACCATTTACAAGCCTGTCCTGAATATTGATATTAAGAATTAACATGTATTTTATATTTTAAAACGAATTGAATACGGCACGCCACGCGTATCTTTTGTTTTTGAACTTCTCTAACACTTTGCGGCTTTTGCTTATCTGTAATTTTTTTCCAACAATATTATCATTCGCAAGAGAAATAACCTCTTCGCCTTGATGTTGATCAATTCTTATATTATTAAATTCGTCAACATTTTTATTTTCATAATATAGTCTCACATCTTCTACCGGTATTACGTATATATGTTACAGAACTGGAGTTGATTAATTTTACATCTTCATCATTCATCTGACGTACAGCTAAGTGATTCAAAGCGGTCTCAAAATGTTCGCCCTTTTGTCTCATAATTTTTGTTAACTCAAATAAATTTAAACTGATCTGATGCGGTGCTTCAAAAATATATTTGTCAAATACACGACTTAACTGAAATAAGTTTCCAATAATATAACTGCAATTCCGCCAAATGGTTCACTTGTACGGACGATAATTTGTCTCAATCTTTGATCAACATAATAGAACGTCTTAACACCCACCATACTAACTTCATCATTGATCAATAATTTAAGGCGTATTAAATCTTTTCTGATCTTGGATGCTATGTCAGCTGAAAGTTCTGTTAAATTTCGACTATATTGATTTATGGGTAACGCAAAAGCGACATGGACTATTATGCCTCCTATTAAAAAGGCTGCTCTATCGCAGTAGGCTGTTGAAAGTACCCTAACACAATCGTTTTTGGCACCTGGTTGATCGAAATAGCTTGTCATCCGAACCTAAAATTAAAATTTTTTCTTTACTTTTATCTATTTTAAAACAATATAATAATATGCATTGCTATTTGTCTCTGCTGGTCA